>JAUCEA010000006.1:5000000-6250000 GCA_033557915.1 Phytophthora tentaculata
CTTGGTACACTCGTCAATTTGCGCACTCCGAGGATCCATGCCGATCCCTAACTCAGCTCACACTTCGAGTAGCCAAGATGCCGAAGGAAGACCAACATCTATGACGAATTTTGTACAACAGCGACCGGTAAGGCCACATTCGTCTCCAGCAGGTCCACGGTTCATGTCTCCTCGCGCACAAAACTTGATCTCATCAGCTTCTTCTATTCATAAAAACGAGCAGATCACTGAACCCTAAGCAGAAAAATAAAAAACTGCTGGATGTATAATATACGACATTTGTGTTCTTCTTCAAAAAAATGTGAGAGTGCTTCTGCTTTTCATGCCTTTTGTTGTCATCTGTGTTTGTCCTGCAACCAGCTGAATTGCCAGCTAAAATCCGCACCTTCAATACATAACCATTAGTACAACAACTAAATGATCCTACAGCATAACAAAAACAAAACTCACCGTTGTGATCGAGTGAATTCGTATCGTGTAGCAAATCCATAACAACAAATTCGATTGTACCATTCGCCGCTCGCGGTCGAGTACGAAGGCAAGTTGGTGTAGCGTCGAAATGCCGAGCTTCTTTTTGAGTAAAACACTCATTGCAATGAAAGATAGAAGCTCCATAAGCCCATACACGGCGATGTTGCCAATCATTTGCGCGAGTGTGGTGTGATCTAACTCACGTATTTGTGGGTAGAATACACGGTTCGGAAGCTGGAACATTGCTATCGTATAGGTGCCGAAAACCAAGTAACAGTTATGTTACAGTTTTGTAAATGGAGAAATAGAACGAATACAAGGCGCTCACTGTAAATGAACGGGATAATAACTTCCATGAACTCAATAAGGATAATGAACTCGGTAGTAAACAAAACCTGTGCCGTTCTGTGTACATATTCCATTCGTTGCTTCGTGGTGAAGAGATCTCGGAAGGGTTTGTAGCTTTCCGGCTTCGTGGGGGGCAACAGTTGCGCCAGCCAGAAAGGGAATTGACGGTAGTTTCGGTAGTATTGACGCAGTAGGAAACATGTGACAAATGGATTGAAAGTTCGTTTCGACTGCTGGATCAATACTTCGAATTCTTGAAAGCCGGCTACCAGAAACAGGTGAGCGAACCGAGAACAAACGCAAAGCTGAATCTGCTCTCAACTGGGCATCCTCTTCTAGCATTTTTAGAGCTACCTCCATGAAGTTTGTTGTCTTCAGCGGGTGATCGGACGGGATTTTCTGTAGCAATGCTGTGATGGCAGTTAGAAAGTAATTCACATCCTTGATTGATATCCACGCAAGCACAAAATCGACAAACGTCAGGGCCATTGTCGTGCTTATCGACGTTGCGTTCTGCATTGAGCTAGCCACGTACAGCGCATTGAAAACCTCAATGTTGAGAATCACAACTTGCGGTTTTAAGTCGTCTTTCGTACCCAGGAAAAAGCTAATCCAGTTTTTTGTTGCAATTTTGATAATAGGAAGCAGCAGAACGTAAAACGTCTGGGCTGTCGAACTCACGGATCGGAAACCATAGAGATACGCAGGGTAGATGAAAGTTAACACCACTTGACACGCAATCACCACAATATAATTAAGCAACTACATACGCACTTCGGATTCTCTTCGCAACTTTGCCCCAAAAAAGATACCAAAACAGATCACGAGACCAACAAACCAGACTGGAATCCCGACTACGAGCGTGAATGGCAATGGAAACCGATCGAACTTGTCATGGCCAGCATGACACCCACAGCCCCAGCACTTGGGAGAGCAGAGATGCAAACTGTTCTGATGACGGTGAAATTCAAGCTTGGTACGGTCAAGTGGAGCTGCTCGAGAATTGCACGCGTCATGAGCGAGATCGTTCAGTAATTCCTTCCCCAGAACAAGTAGTTTGCTCGTGATCCGACCTCCGTTGGGACGAGGGGAACGCAATCTATCAGCGTCAGGATTATGAGGCACTGAAACGGAGCCATGATCACAAACAAACTGGCGCGGAAAGCGGAAGTGGATTTCGAGTATTCTGACAGGAATTTCATACGAGAGACCGAGTAGCTGCCATGCAGTTCCACTTGAAGATGCACCCACATATCATAGACGCTTCTACAGCTGCGATGTAGACTTCGCCTTGTACTTCGTCGTCCACCTGGTGTGAAATATATCGAAGGTTTCACTAGTCTAACAGCTATCGAGCTATTTTTTTCAACGACAAAGAGTTTCTAAATGTGTCCGTCTACTCTCTTGAGAGTGGCTTCCCGTGGGTCAACTCATGTAACCTTACTGTCGAGCTAACTTTACTCCGGGAACAAGAGATAAGATATTTGCATTTTTGGCGCAAGTTCTCTTAGTAAAGTATTTTACTAAGCTTTTTGTTGAAAGTGTTAAGGGACATACTATACTGTTAGTTTTCAATAACTTGGTTGCAAAATCGACACGACCACAAGGTGCTAATCTGGACTTGCGAGATCGTAGCGACGTTTTATTGCTGTCGCGTTCAAAAAGTTGAACCCATGCCTATCGTCTCCGCCGGCGTGCAACTTACAAGTATCAGCGAGCTTCAGAATGCTGCTAGGTTGTTAATGCAGCCTCGGACCGCTCGTCGAGTATCCGAGGTGTCTGGTGTACAAGGCCCTAAACGAATCATACTATCTGAGCAAAAGCTAACCAGCGTGCTTGGACCAGAGTTTTTCCCGTTAATCTCGTTTCCGGTCGTGTCAACATCATTAATTGTACTCGACCTCTCTTTCAACGAATTGGACGACGATTTCTGGGAATATTGGGCACCTGACTTACGAGAAACAGCGTGGCCAGCATTGAAATCGTTGAATTTGGCCAACAACCGGTGCGTTGGCTAAAAAAACAGTAGCAACGAATAAATGACTGACCGCAGCTTTATTTCTCTGTTTAGATTCTCGGCGCGAGGACTTAAGGCTATTGCTACGTTTATTACTCGATGTCCCAGTCTCACAGAGCTCGATTTATCGCTCAATGCGCTGGGTGACTGGATTCAATCACTTATACGAGCTCTGGAGGAGAATGACCGGCAACACTTGCAAGTACTTGATATGTCCTGCACGGGCTTCACAGATTCAAACTTCTCGCATCTAGTTCATGCCAATTTTGCCAACTACATTACAAAAATGTATCTCCGCTCCAACACCTTAACGGACGAAGCAGCCATTACGCTAGGAAAAGCGTTACCGCGGATGCAACTTGAGGTTCTCTCTTTAGCAGGTAATCTCATTGGAGACTGTGGTGCTGCCAGTTTAGCGTTCGTGTTGGATCAGACACCAGCACTACAGACACTCGACCTTGAGGCCAATCAGGTACGGCAACGCACAAACGAATGAGGTTATCAACTACTCTTACACAACAATTGCCATAGATCGATCAAGCCGGGATCACTTCATTTTTCCACGCGATTAACGGGATGGTAGCCCCTTTTCCGCTGCGCTACATCTACCTGGGAGACAACCTGTACACTGCAGTCCAGTACATTCGCACGAAGCTACACGAGAAAATCATTGAAACCCAACTTACGACTGGCGAACCAAGTGTATCCCTCAACTTCAATGGAACCAAGGTCAAGTGCGATATTCTGCTGGAATGCTGTCTAACTGACCGGTATGTTCATATCATGACACAAACGCTTCGGACATCGCCCAACTGGAAGCTGCTGGAATTCCTAGATTTGAGTGGGAACAAGATCGGCGAGAAAGGCGCTTATGACATTGGTTTGTTCCTAGCGTTACAGCCGCCACTTAAAGTGTTCAACTTGACCAACAACTTGATCACAGGTACGAGTAAAGTACTGCTCTGATTTGATACGCGAAGAGAAGAGTTTCAGGTGAAACATTTTGGATTGTTTAGATAGAGCCATCGTAGGATTATCGGAAGGTCTTAAGCCGAATGCGAATCTTCAGGAATTACTTCTCGACCACAACCAAATTACTGACGACGGAGCCAAACACCTTTATTTGAAGGCATTTAAGGCAAACCAGCAGCGTCGAGTTCGCCTTAGTGTTGGGAATCCACTTACGTCCGAGTGTAAAACCATGCTGGCTGCTATCTCACAAGCGCATGATCTCCGTAAACGCTTTATGAAAGAGTTTGCTGATCTAGAAAAGCTTGACCTGAGTGGGAGAGCGTTGCGTCAATATGGTGCAGCCGCTATTGTTGAGGATCTCACAGCCACACCAAACCCAAGATGCCGCCACCTCGATCTAGCACGAAACGGACTTGGCGATGAAGGAGCTCAAGCTGTAGCGACTTTATTGCGAACTTATCCAAACCTCGAAGAGCTTGATTTAAGCTTTAACGATATTGGAGATGAAGGCGCCTTCGAGTTAGCTGACGCACTAGCAGAAAACTCCACGTTGGTGTCGTTCTCGCTGCACTCGGTGATCGAGGGGTCTCAAGCGAAGCCCATACTACAGGAAAAGGGGCTGTGCAAACTCGCACACGCCATGCAAACCCATAAAAGACTGCAAAAACTTGATCTGAGGAACAACAGTACCTCGCCAGCCGTGGTCCGAGCTTATGTGGAGATGTTGCGCTGCAACAAAGGGATTCAAAAGTTCAACGGGACCAGTTCAGCAGTTTTCTTATCCAGATACGAGATGAGTTAATAACAATACCTACAGACGCTATAGTACTGTACACATGTTAAAGGAGGGAGGATCATTGGCCGAATAAAATTAGTTGCTCACGTCTTCAAACAGCTTACTATGTTTCGCTCGGTGGTGAGTCACACGTCATTAGGATCAAGATGGTGAACTACTATCGCATTTGGCGGCGAGCGTACACGTTTTGCGAAAGTTTTCAGGTAGAATTACGTGGACATTACTCCGCAGATCGAATAGACAACTTTGATGCGTACTGCCGCAAGACTTCTGCGCTTTGGGCCTTCGTAATTTGCGTCGTGTCGCCTTTTCCGTGCCTACTTGTTGTCGCTGCAATTGATTACGCACCGTTGGCTCCACCGGAAGACGGTTCCAGAGCTAATTACATGTTTTGGGCTCGAGACTGTCTTTCAATTGCTCTCATGACTGCAGCCGTCTTGGAGCAGTTCCGAGTCATTATTCCAGACCTACACATTAACGCAATCCAAGCCATTACGATGCCAATCATCGCAGGAGGCGGTGCTGTTTCATTCATGATGGCTATGTCAAGCATCATCGGCTTCCCACTACCGTTCGCACTTGTAGTTGGAATTCCAGTTTGGTTCGTGGTGGTTCTCGTTTGCTTTGCGTGCTGCTTTGGACGAGTTTTAAGGCGAGAACCAGCGATTTTGAAGGAGCTGAAAAGCAGTATCATTGTTCTCGTATGTCAAGTACTACTCACATTCGTGTATCCGGCGTATCTGTACGGCTTCATTCAAGTGCAGCCATCAAACCAGAAGTTCTATCTTGTGTTGCTGCCTATCATCAAGATCATTGCTAAGAATTGGATCGGCCACTATTTAGGAACCAAATACGATCTGATGCCGCAAATTATGATCTTCAATGTGGACGTGTTTAACGCACTGTACGTATCCAGCTCGATGCAGAATTCGAGCTCCATCAGCACAATGCTTTCGATGATTGGGCTAGACGTTGTCCAGGCTTGGGTCTCGATATCAGACATCGGGCATCTCATGAAATATATTCATCGTGTTCAACGTAAAATACCCGCTGGACATCCGTTGAAATCGGCTAGTTTCATCGAGATTGCGCAGCAGATTATTAGAGAAGACACGCAAGCAAAAGCCCACCTTTCACTGCATCATTACAGCTCCCCGCTTACAAAATTCCAAGAGAAGGAGAGCGTTGACAGTGTCAGTTCTGTTGGTGCCTCTGGTGATGTGCCTCCATTGCAAAGCCGAAGAGTGATACCGGTAGCTGCAGCAGGGGAGACGCTCGTTGTTGCTGCAGCGGAAACCATTACTACTCTTCATCAGGATGAAGCATCTCGACAGCGTAGTATCAAGGATGTTTTCTCTCCAAGAGAACGTCGGCTGTTCGTACAGAGGACTGCTCAAGTTCTCTTTACCACAGAGTTTGTGATTCTCGTCGAGTACACAGAAGTCATTGTGCCGTTCATATTCTGTAAGTCGGCCTTTTTCTCATTCTGTACATGTAGCTTATCGAGGACTCACTTTTTTGTGCTGGTGTAGGTATGTACACCATCGCGATGTACCAGTTGCCTAACCGAGCATTCTACTCTCAAGTTGCAGAACTAGACGATGCAGGTCTAGCCAGCAAGCTTGGGACTGTCGTTAAGTTTGGTGTGATCGAGTTGCTATCACTTCTGGTGTTTGGATTTACTATCCAGCGCAAAACTGGTGTTTCCATGCTGCGACTGCTTCCATTTGTGCTGGATCGGAGCTGGAGAATGGTGCAAGCGAATCTCTTTTTGTGGATTTTTTACACTGTCCAAAACTCGCTCGAGCATAACGGTAAATGAGAGTCGAAAAAGTTGAGTAGCGTTGTCGAGCTAATTCTTTTTATGTTGACATGGGCAGGAGCGGACTTCAGTTGGTCATTCAGCTGGCTCAAAACTTAGTGAAGCTAGCTGAGCAGTACTGAAAGGAATATTTTACTAACCGTTCGTCTGTCTTACGCAAACCCGGAATTTCGATTAGCTATAACAAATCAGTTATTACTTGATGACAAAGTTTTGGACTTATAAAGTGTTAACATAGCCTCGATTACATGTAATGCACAAACGTCTGTGAATTGGCTCATAACCATAAAGACATTGTGTTTTCGTACAAAGACTACACCTCAGTAGCTGTTCCAGGCGTAGTTTGTGAACACCAATACGAGTTCACCAAGCGCAAAAACACATTTGCGAAGTACAATAATTCGGCATGCCCGTTCAATTCGACAGCCAACTCTTAGCATGCATACTAAACGCGATACAGCTTCAACGAGCCAATTTTTGCCCTAATCGCCCTCATTTCCAATTCTACCACGGCGACCACACCAGTGTGTTGTTATCTTCCAAGTTAATACCCGGTAATACCTTACCGCGGTAATTATACGGTTTAATACCGCTGGTATTACTTTTATGTGAGGATTATGTACAAAGCATTCAGCTTATGATTGGCCATTTCTCAGAACCTTCAAGTTTTGCAGCCCTTGCATCAAATTTTAATAAAATGTAATACCCCTAATAACTGCTATTAGGAAGGGATTATCGGAAGCGTACCCTAGTTCTCGTCCCTCTGTTGCGCCGTCCCCGTCAGCACCTCGTCCCCTGATAATAAGCATAAGTGAAGCGAACGCTTCATGATAACTGGTGTTATTCTGCAATTTTACGGCACAAATCCACCAATCCAGGGCCAAAAATTTATAAAAGAAGAAAAAATCGGCAGAGCAGCTCGGGGCAGCACGGCGGCATCAACGCAGCACAGAACGGACCGGCGGCAGCATGGACCCCGGCGAGCAGTACGACGGGGGCAATACGGAACAGGACGCAGTACGACGGCGGTGCAATGGTGCAGAACGCAGCTGCGAGCAGTACGACGGCGGTGCCACGGCACAGGATGCCTCGGCGAGCAGTACGACGGGCGGTGCCACGGCACAGGAAGCAAGACGACGCTGTTGAGTGTGGGTCTGGAGGAGACGGCAACCAGCAACACATTGGTGAAAGGAAAATCAAGTGCATTGCAAGGACAGTTTTGTGGGTGTATATAAGCATTGAAAAAGATTGTTATGAAATATTAGGCCATTTGAAGTTTGTGTGTTAGTATCTACACTCTACCTCCGAGGCGCTCGCTAAGTGCATTAAGAGTAAGGTGAGAATCGGTACGCTGTTTCTCGAGAATATCAACGGCGCTTTCGTTGCTAATCTGTTGTTCGTGGGCAATTGCGATGACTTTATCGATAATTCGTTTGCGTCTGAAATAGAAACGCTTTTCTGCTGGTGAGTTGCGCCAAGATGAGCTGTCTCGTCGGAACCGCGTTGAGAAGCCAGCAGCGCTAACTCCACCAACCGCTCAGTTCGTTCTTGTTCCGGTAGTCCCGCTCTTCGAATCGCGTGCTGGCGCGTAGGCCGCTTCTGCTGAAACAAGATCCGAGTGTGCGAAGGCTGCGTCATCCGAGCAGCTTATTCCGCAATTCTCCTAACGATCACAGTGAGCGCCTCGTCTCCGTTGCCAAAGCTGTGCGGGAGATCGCTGAAGCCGCTCTCCGACACCATGGACTGGATTACAAATACCTCTCTAAAGCGTCTTCGAGTGAACTTACAGGAGGACCACCAAACACACCACAGCTCCATTCCTATCATACCAGGTTTACTGTTTTCAGCTACGCGTCATTTTGTAAGTGGAAGGAAGGGACGTGTTGGAGGTCAGTGAAGCATCAAGCGAGGGTGTAGTCGTGGTTGATCCTGCCCAATCGACGGACAAACGCACAGCAGCAGCACCAGAAGTAAGTTGCTTGAAAGGTTCAGAGACATTTTCCAACGAGTTGACAGTCACTGTATCCTCATTTTCTAGAGGAACACTGAATAGATCCGGTAGCTCTAAATTCCGCGCGGATTCCCCTCTCAATAGACATGCGTGGCACAAGAAATGACTCATACGATTTCGTAAGTCTGCTCCATTGCTCAAATTCATGTAGTACCGTGAAATATCAACCATCTCTGGCGTTGTGCAGTATCCATCCAACAAAGAGCCGGCTCCTCTGTCTGCGTATTCTCGTTTGTCTTTTTCATGTTTTTTTGTTTAAGCGACGAGAGCATCGCCTTCACAAGGCGGTTGCGAAGATGCGAATGTGAGTTGATATCGCGGCTCTGCTGGAGGCTGTAAAGATCTGAAATCGCATTGACATACATTTCCATGGTAGAGACACCAATTTTACGTGTCGAGCCTTTCGCACGAGCTTGGCGATCGACAACTTCGTCGACAAGGAATAGATGGAGCTTAGCTGCAGTTACCTGATATCGTGTAGCTTCATGAAATTCTTTTTTGTCGCACCACGCCTTAAACTCTTTCTGTTTCGGCGCGTATGCTCTTATGGTGTTGACTGGTCTCGCGGCTCGGCATCGGTCGAGAGTGCTGTTGGCACTCTCATCGAGCTCGACGTGCAACGCCGGGGGCTCCATTCACGACTCTTAAGACACTTTTCACTTTAAGTTTAGCTATTCTATGACGGTTTTATGCGCTTTCATAGGTTTTTGTTATTAACGATGAGCCAACGCGCCAGGGGGACGGCGTCCCTTATTCATAGAGCAGGCAAGACAGAGAGAACCTAGCCCTGGTAGATAACCTCTTATTTAATCGGCACACCGCCTTCCTTTTAACGAACTGTGGTATCGTCCGGATTTTGCGTAGTTGAAGTAGTCGTAAGTAGTTGAAGCGTAGGTAGACGAAACGGAACACGAGGCAGGGCAGGTGGTGATCCTGCTGGAAACTTGCAGCCTTGTGTATTGGTAAGTCTGTTGGCTTATGCGGAAACCGACAGATTAAGAAGTGAACATCAAGACTGGTCAAATACAGCCTATCAATATCAATGTGCAAGAAATGAAAGATATACATTTCTTGCTTGCTGGTGTCAGCAAGGGAAAGAACAGGAAAGAAAGCCAGAGAATCTACTTGGATCTCTGGCAACCCGGTTATCAAGAGTCCTTTCGTACCCACCGATACCAGAGCTTGGCTTGCACTGGTGTCGCCATGGAATTTGCTGACTGGTCAGGCACACCTCACCATGGCTGCTGCGGCTGAGCACGTCAGTCGGACAGTGGTTGATATGGATGCACCATAGCGTCCACGCCCGTCAACGCTCGGAGTTTACGTCACTGGTGGCGGACACGTGGCTTTAGATCCACAATACACCATACAGCCTCCGAAGCCATTTTTTCGCCGCCTTGTAGGTCCTGCTTCCAGTCACGGCCCTGGCAGTCAGATCCATGTCCGGCCGTGGTCGATCCTGTCAGGCTCCTGCACATCATCGTTGAGCGGGAGTGCATCCTGCTATCGCGTACACCACGTTGGCGCCTAGCAGTCCGGCGACTCGCACAATCCGCGACCGTTAATTCAACTCGAGCGTTGGATGGGGGAGTCTCGGAATCGCAGTGATCGTACGTCAGTCGGAGAGTAGCTGTAGTTCAGGTCCAGGTCGACCCACCGGCGACTGCGGCGCAGGGTCGGCTGGATCACCTCTGGTGGACGCCTGAACGTCGTCCAGCGAGGCAGCAAGTCTGTCCAGGCTGGCTGCTGGCTGAAGCCACCGTTGACTTGACCTTTGATGGGCTTGGACCATGCCGGTCGAGGCTGCTGGCTTGGCCCGTCGATCCTCACCACTCGTGGTCGCTTTGCTGTCAGTGTGCCTTGAGCGCTTGATCAGCAGCGACCACGTATTGTTGCACCAGTGTTGGCACGTCGCACGTGAGGCTGGACAGTGGTTCGTACGAGTCCTCGATCTGTTCGAGACCCTTCCACTGCACCAACACCTCGTAGTCGCTGATACCGTCGCTCCATCGGTGGGTCTTGCGTTTCTCGGTCGCGAGGACGAACCCCTGCGACGAGGTGTGTTCGAGCAGTTCCTCAGTCACGCCCAAGTTGGAGTCCGCATAGATCTTCAATCTAGTTGCGTGTACATCCAACTCGGCGCCCGTGATGAGGTGCTTGACGAGAAAAGAGTGTGCATCAGCACGCATCACGCGATACGGGCCGGTCCAGGTGACGAGTAACTTGTTTCCGCCCTTGGCGTCGACGCTGGATCATAAACTTAGTCTCCTTTTGTAAAGCTAACAACGTTTTCACCCCGTTTCCGCATCTTGGTTAGCAATCGTTGCTTCAGTCGCTTGTCTTGCACCACTTTGTGCATGTCATGAAGACTACTGCGCAGGTCCGAGAGAAACTTGTCGACGTTGTCGTTGGCGGGTATCTCGTGGAGCTCCCCCGCTTCGGGCCGGTAGAACTCACGAAGAGGAGGCGGTCACGGCAGCCCTGTAAAAAGATCCACTGGCGATCGGTTGCCTAGTGAAAGCACCGTGGTGTGGTTGATACTGGCCTGTACCATCGGGATCAGGTACACCCAGTCGCGGTGGTTAATTTCGTACTCCACGATCATCGTTCTGACCACCTGAAGCGCGTCCCTGTTCACGCGCTCGACGGAGCCGTTGATCCAGGGGCAGTAGGCGGGGGTGAACTGCTGTTTCGTCCGCAGGCGTCGTGATAGTGCACTCACCACTTCGTTCTTAACGTGTGAGCCTTGGTCGGCGAATCAAATAGGAGGCAGGCCGAACCGGGCATGCCACGCTAGCAATGCTTCCACGGTCGTCACGTTCAATGGTGAGAAGTGCTACAATATACGATTTAGGGTACTCTCTCTCAGCTGAAGGTGCGAAGCCACAGGCCAAGAAGATTCAGGCGATCCAGCGAATCGCCGTGCCGCAGAACAGGAGGGAGGTTAGATGGTGGTCAACTACTATCGAGACATCGTCCTGGACAAGACGACGTTCTGTACGCCGCTATATCAACTAACGAGCGCCAAGGTGTCTTTCACGTGGTTGCCATGTGGCACTAAAACCTTCCGAGCCATCCTGCCGCCTTTAAGGAGGCGGCGCTCCTGTCTTTTCGGAATTCGAGAAGCCGTTCAATGTGTATGCCTACGAGCGGTACACAGCTTGGTGGGTTGGCCACGCAAGATCTTGATATCCTCGCGTGTTATTCTCGTTATCTGAACCAGCATCGGCTAAACTATACTACGATGGAGTTGGAGCTTGTGACGGATGTCGAGCTTTTGATGCGCGACTACCGTACCATGTTTCTCAGTTTCTCGGTCGTGGTCAAAACTGACCAAAACAGTTTAATTTACCAGTCCAAGACGAGCCCGAGAAACAAACACTGACAAAAAGGTCTCTCAGAATACCGGTTGACGATGCACTACATTAAAGGGGTCAAGAATGGCGGAGCCGACGCTTTCTCGCGCATGATACTTGCGACCAGTGAAAAACTGGCGCTGAACGACGAGATCTGAACTGCAAGTGAGCAGCCCGAGCGCGAGACGCACGGCCCAATTGTTGGCGACAATATCTACACTGCAAGTGAGCAGCCCGAGCGCGTGATGCACGGGCCAGTTGTTGGCGAATAGTTCGGCCGTGTCAGTTGTTCGGGCCAGTTGTTGGCGAATAGTTCGCCCGTGTCAGTTGTTGGCGAATAGTTCGGCCGTGCATCACGCGCTCGGGCTGCTCACTTGCAGTGTAGAACTCGTCGAAGGCAATTACTCGGCTTTGCCAGCAAATGCCTGCAGAAGGTCAAGGCCATTGGCCTCGCAGGCACGTACCACCCGGACTACCAGCTCGTGCCTCTCTTAGGGTACACGCTGGTGGCGTACCAGAAGCGTGTGGTCGTTCCAGACAGCATTTGCGATGACACTATTGGATAGGGTTACCAGAACATCAGACGTCCAACAGGCGATCAACATTACTAGAGAAAGACAAGAGTGCCACGTTATACGATGGGAAACTAGACTACGGTCAATTACAACCACGCAGTGTGAAGACGGCGAACACATTTGATGTTGTGCAAATGTATTTGATTGAACCGTATGAGGGAGGCAGTTATGGAATCGCCATGATCGATTGAGCGGCCAGGCGGCTCGAGGATGGCGGGCAGCCAAACAAGCAGGCGCTCACGATGGCGGAGAGTTTCGAACGTTGGAGGCTTTGCCGGCACCCGCGTCCGCAACACAAGCGGACTCTGTGTATCGATTATTTCAGCCGAATGTACAAGAACAAGGGGTGGGGGGGGGGGGGGGGGGCTGCGGATGGAATCGTCTCCTGAAATAAGTGTGACTGGATTCCATGGTCCTGACCGTTTGCTGGAGATCTAGTTGGTGCTATTATAGGGACCATCCGGTGCACACTAGGATCCCATGACGGTTAGATTCCAGCTTATGCTAACAGGACCATCGGTTGGCGGCAGTGAGCGTGTTGGGTACATGTTTTATACAGTCGACAGTACCAGTAAGACCTTCCGTTAAAAATCGATGTGTCACCATGATACAGACAGGTATGAAGGCCGTTGATTTGCCCTCCAGGACAGTCGCGAATATAATTTTATCGATCTCGTTTCTTGAAATCGGTACTTGGGATTCGCCGATAATTAGTCGTGGTATAGCCGATCAAAAGACAGTACCATGTAATCGATGCATCAAGGATATGTGACAAGACATGGAGGTATCAGTCTGTTATATGCGTCGCAGCAAGCTTGAATGCTGCACGCCCAGTACAAAGCCACAAAATCGAATGGATTTTAACACAGAGCAGAAAAAGAGATTTTCCTTTAAAGTGAAGGGTTTGTATTAATTAAAGGCATATGAATTAATTATACGTCACCCCCCCCCCACTCACGCACACAATACCTCCTAATGAGTGGAAAACTGCTTGAATCAGACGGGACAACTGTAATAGGCGATTGCTTGTAGTACATCTCCTACCAACTTTAACCCCGATGTTGAGTTTGCCTCGCCTCATTTCTGAAGAACCTGAAATCATTGTATTTCACGTTGTTGTCCATTCGAGTACAGTCATTTCCAAACCAGAACATTGCTATATCCAAGCTTTTAAACCCATATTCTTACATTGAAGCTTGCCGGGCGGGACGATTATATCATCATACAACCTAGGAGCAATCTTTCACAAAATGAAAAGCTGACGTATCGAAACGCTGCTAAAGCCTGAGATCAACCGCTATATCGAAAACGGAGGCAGTCCCAAGCGTTGCAACCTTCACATTCAAAACAATAAAAAAGTGACCAAACTACATTGGCTGGATTTTAGATCGAATTATACCAAAAACAAACTCTTCTATGAAATAAATTAAAATCAAATTGGGGCAGTTCCGTTTTTATACGTAGCACGATCGAAAAGAGATTTGATCTTCAGCTTGTCGATAGATGCAGTGACGTTGTCCCGGTGAACTTTGGATTAGCATTGAAGACGTTCGGTCAAACAGTTTGATGGAGAAAGAATTCAAATCACTTTTTCTGGTGTGATTGAAAACCGCACAACTTAGTTGCACTTTCTAATTTACTCAATAAGTGGTTATACGGACATCTGGGGGGGGGGGGGTTCACTATGCCTCCACAGAATCCACGCCATAAAGTGTTAAAATAGGTATGGACTGTACATATTTATGGAGCAACATCGCGTGTTCTGATCGACAGCTTTCTTTCCATTGTTTTTTCTTATTGCGCCAAACTGATTTCTAGCCACGTGAAATGCAAGGAAGATAAATTGATATGGTAGATTTATGATGTTAGTTTTTTAAATTATGTTTACGTTCGGTCCTGCTCTCAGCGTAATGGTAGCTTGAAGATGCGATTCCAAGCCGCTATGGGGGTAAATTGTCGAGCTCTGAAACCTACTTGTAGAATTATGCCGGATATCCCAGTATTCAAGTTGGTCTTGAAGCCGCAGACGTTTGAGTTTCCAAGTATCTATTTTAAACACATGGTTTAATGTGTTAGTTCGATGCCTTCAAGATAACTTCATTATATGAACAGTAAAATCGTGAAGGATCCAGGGTTTCCGGTCCATGTTGTACTATGCTTATCTACATTACAATTTTAGGCTGTGTTTGCGCACAACGCATTTTTAGTGAAAACAAGTTTTAGATAGAAAATGTATCCATCATTGAGTTTTGGTGGCAAAAGAAAAACGACATTTGGTCACGTTTGTGTTCGCGGCAAAAACACTGTAGTACGAAACACGCCAGCGCCAGTGAAGCACACCGATGGCGTAAGCGTCGACTCCAACCTCACCAAGCGCGCTTCACTGCTCAACTCGAGCAGCAACACGCAAGTAATCGAATCATGGATGGAATTATAGAGCTGCTACTTCTTGTAGTTGCCATCGCATGGGTACCTATGCTCTCTTCGCAGCCTTCATCTCGCAAGACAGAGCACGCAAAAGCTGTGAGGAAGCTAGGCCTATCAACTGCGAGTGGTGAGCGATTCTTTACTGCTATCGACGCATCCGGAAACCGATTGCTTTTCCGAGAATGGGCTCAGGTGCTTTTGATGCCCTATTGGAGTGCTGCAAGCCGCTTATTACGCGAGGTGCTAGCCATTCCGTTGCACTGGATTGGCACAGCTGCAACATGCCGATGACAGGAAGTGATGTTTGATCTAGCCTATTCAACAGTACACACATATCGAGTGAGGGGCGTTCGTGCCATTGTGCAAGCTTCATGACAGGATGGTGACCCCGACGACTGTTCCAGATTTCTTCGTGACCAAACAGGTATACTTTGACGAAGCAGTCGGTGCAATATATGACAGTCTCTTCTGGATAGAGGTGGCTCTGGAGGACGCGGCCCGCTTTCGTAATCACAAAAAGGCTTTGCTATCACCGACTTTTTGTGACTGGGAAATGAGAGTGTGCTTCAGCTACGTTGGAGCAGAAGGGAGTGCCCATGACTCAACAATTTTGGGGTGGTCTCAACTCACTGAACAAAGTCCAGAGCATTTATTCGTTCTTGTCGACGCTGGATATGAACTAAGTAGCAAAGCAGTGACACCTTTTCGTGGGGTACGATATCACCTCAAGGAGTGGGCACGCCGGCCGGCAGGACGTCAGCAAAACGCGAAGGAACGTTTTAGTCTCAGACTCGCAAAGGCCCGCAATATCGTTGAACGAGTTATTGGTATACTGAAGCGGAGATTCAAAGTACTTAGTACTTGTATGGACTTTTAGATGACAACCATCAAAATCGTAATATCAGCCTGTCTATTAATCCACAATTTCATCCGCGATAACACATCGCCGTCATCCGCCTGCCTAAATCCTTGATACTCAGCCCATACTGTGTTAACCATCCACGATCGCCAATGCATTCCACTATCAAAATCAAAAGGTATAGGCTGGTTTTCAGCCATATCGACCACCGCGCTTAGGAAAATGCATTGATATATAACCTGATGCCAGAAATTACAGTAATGTCTGGCAGGACTTCGCGGACCGTTGGATGACAATTTGTGGTGTTGCGTATATATGTGTAGCGAATGGCGTCATAGATCGTTCATAACGTCTTTGAATGTATTGATACGCTTTTATACCATGGTATTACATATTCGTATGTACGAAGCACAGTTTTGCTTACGAAACGATGCTTACAACACCGAAGTAATTCGCGACATTTGTTGATGAGATTATTGCTTAAAGTCCGGGGGTGAACGTCCCCTTCGCGTATAGTTTTGTTGACTCTCAAACAGGTAGTTTCTGTAATTGTGTGTGTCAATATTAAGGTCGCACGATGTACGAATACAGAGTATATACGATATTTTAATCTCTGTAGCGGTGCCACAAAGTTTTACCTGACTGCAAATGAGCAACAATCCTATTGCTCATATCTGAACAAAAGGTATATTGACAAAATTATGTTCTTGGCCGCTGTAGCCCGTGCCGTTACGATTTCCACGAAGATTGCACTGTGTTGGTAAGATCGGCATTTGAATTGTGAAAAAGAATAAGAAAAAATTCTGCAAATCGGCTTGGGCCAAATCAGAAACAATTTCTCCCCCCCCCAAACCACCACAAACGCAACCTCGGCCAAATTTATATGTAAGCTTAGGACAAAAGTCCCGCTAAAACTATACAGAGGAATCCGATATCGCTCCTTTTGTACGTCAAAAGAGCAATGGCCGAATCGGTGTAGCTAAGCCTAGTAAAAAAATAATTCAGTTTCCCCTTTTCAATTTTCTGTCGTTTATAAGTCCTTACATTACCAAGAAACGTTTTGCAACAACATAATGGAAGTCAGTTGGAATCTAGGGTAAAATGAGCACGTTTGTCGTATCTGAAATACTTTGTGTGATTGCAAAAATTAGAAATTACAAGAATAACCTTCTAATTGGATAAACATGATGTATTTACCGGTTTCCATCACGACCCCCATGATTTATCTTAGAATCCTCGAGGAACCTTGCCTATTTACACCAACATACAGAAGGAAAGTTTAACGCGATCGACATCTAGCAGTTCCTGCACACAAAGCACTATATTGTTGAGACTGCTTACAGTAGCGATTGGTGCTGCGAATCAAAGCTGGTTAGACCACACGGGATGGGTTTCAGAGTTCACCATAAGGCTTGCGTAGTAACCGTTATTGTGCATAAATAGCGGTGAGGCCAAGGTCGTCGCCCTTTCAAGTACTGTTCCACTACTAAGTAGAAGCGATAAAATTTGTCAGAGCTATTTTGAAGAGATTACGTGTGATAAATTACGTATAACAAGTTGGAAAATATATAATGACTCTTCAGTGCGTTTAATTTGAGGCATTGTTATCCCATAATCAAACAAGCAGCGTCTACCAACGACTCAAACGGATTCAATGCAGCACAAGCGGTAATTTAGTGCATCAACGTTTCGGCCGTATTGTCCGAGAAGCAAATAGTGGTGTATGGGGACATTGTTACTTATTTTAAAGTAAAAGAAGCCGCCCTCCGGATATTGGCGAGCCTGGCATCAAGCTTTCCATCTTTTCTTTAGGTTTCGACATTCTAGACTTTGACAAAGAGATGTACCCACCGCCGCCGTCTCCGTAGCCGAGAGGTTGACGACGCGGAGACCAAGTTGGGGGGGGGGCATGTGTTAGCTGACAAAACCATAATCTTCTTTAATGAACTACAACATTATCGGTGGTTACAGAAATCATCGATGCTGTTGATGACGTTTTGGTATCAGTGGAAGCTGAGCAGTATCGATCATTTTGCTTCAGCCACTGCTATCGTCGAATACCCAAATTTAAACGAGTTAGAAGGGGTGGTGGCATTAATAGCTGAACATGAATAAGTTTGCAGCTCGTATGAAATTGTTTGGGCTCGCAACATATCCAATGCCCATTGTCGTACAGGACGGTTCGTACGCGTAGGTTTTAAGAAAATACTTTAGCAATCAAGTGCGTATGTGAAGGTACGAGACGTGTCACCCAGGTAAAAAATCCTTTAGAATGCCTCTACTGGTACTAGGGCTACGCGAGGCTGGGATAGGTTTGACTCAGTACCAGAATGTATTATGATACTTACAAGAACACTTTAGTGCTAGCCTGTTTGAGGGATTACTATATTATCTAAACTTCTAGGCAATCCTGGCGATGTGGTACCTGTGGAACTTTGCCCAAGGAGGCCTTATTCAATCCTTAAAGACATGAAAATATCTTTAAGGCGTTAAAAATACCATATCCCCCCGACTAACGCGTATAATTCATGTACAATCGATACGTTTAGCGTTTTTACACTAGCACGAGCTTTTTCAGAGAACGATGGCTTCTCATCAAACTATTAGATTTGGATCCATCTTTTCACTGGGACCACCCAAGAAATCTTTCTCGATGATATTACCGGTACTTGTATCGAGGCAACGGTAGCGACCGTCCCTCTGGCCAAAATTGTCTGACACTAAAGTGCTTCCTATCTATCACTAAAACAAATTCTATGAAGTTTTTTATAAGATAAGATGATATGCCACTTGAAATATGTAATAAATATGATGTGTTAGATGTACTGCCGCTCGCTCTCCTGGTCATCAGACCATAATATTATTATCAGCGCATTGGCTTGCTACCCTGACTTGGCTTTTCGCATAGTTGATAGTTCTGCTGTCCACAAGAATTATACTAAAAGCTTTGGTTTGCTTTATTTACTATAGTTGGAATTACAAAGCCCGATAGTCTACCCGACAGCGCAAACGATAATAGATGCAAATTCGCATTCAAGTTATTCTCAGGTGACGCAAACAAAACAAAAACAAACGATGGCGCGAAAAGGAAACACGAGCGATGTTCTCAGGATTCGTGTCAGTGGTATTCGTAGCCCAGACTTAATAGTATATCAGTAAGGAGCATTTCGCCGCATTAGGTTGTACCACTGATGTGTCGGTATTTGTATTGATATACCAGTAAGTACCACCCCACCGCATTAAACGTTTTGGGGGTCAGGTTGTGCTATGGATGAGTGGGTCTATATACCAGTAAGTGCTTTCCCATCGCAATACACGTTTTGGGGGTCAGGTTGTGCTGCTGATGGGACAGTATTTGTATCGATATACCAGTAGCTACCATCCCACAGCATTAAACCTTTTGGGGGTCGCTTATATATAAAATTAAATTGTCCGATAGTGTGTATTCTACTACCGCATACTACGTGTTTCGCTCTGTCTGTACATGAATTTCCGCGGTATATACAAAATACACATGTGTGACGGGATGCTTAAAGTGAAATTTCTTAGAGGTGAGGTGGCAATAGGAGTTAATCCAGATAGGTTTACCCATAAAAAGGGAATAAACCGCGTAGAAACGGATCACTTTCGAGTGTTTTGCGCAAATCCGCAGATACTAGTATGCTTAAAATCAATAAATCGCGACCACAGGTCGATTTGTTTAGCAAACCCTTTATTTTAGGAATTCCTTTGCCTACAGTAGATTACTAAAAATCTATATCAATTTTGTAGGTATTGCAAGAGTGGGGTTCGGTTGTGGTCGGTGGTTCTATAACTTTTGGCGAAAGTGTACCACTCCGTCTCAAAAATAATGTTCCATTCAACGTTTTGATGTCTCAAAAATACTGCTACGTAATATATCTTGATTTTAGTATGTGGGAAGATAGGATGTGGCAGTAATGAGCACAACCCGGACTTAAAATGCATATATAGTGCTACTTTGTGATAAATAGGACATCATGTGACATATTTAATATGCATTTGACCGCCAATACTGTATGCAAGATTAAATTGGGCATATCGGACAATCGCCCAATCGACAACTACAATTTGGTCCATTCTGCTTCAAAATTGAGCCAGAAATGTTTGTAGATGTGGCTAATGTGTACGTGGCAGATCAATGGGACATAATGATGGCCGAATGCTAGGTCACCCCGCATATCAACCGTATTCCATTTATATGGGGTAGCAGGGATTCAGCACAGGTAATCCCTCTATTCTCTAAAATTTATTTCAGATCTAAGGGGGGATGCGGTTGGTGTTTCAATTTCTGTAAAATGATAACTCGAGTATTTATATCCACAAATACCATAAATTCATGAATAGTAATACACAAATACAGTCAGACAGTACCATGGTGGCCATGGACATCTATACCGGTGTTGGATTAATACACTATACAAATGTTACCTGTGTCGTTGCCATCGCGCCTAAGTACGCCTAATTAAACACGGAATGCTGCACGAGTATATTCGCGGAAATTAATACCTGTCTGAATAGCGGGTAACTGCGAGTGATAAGTTTTCTTAGGTGTCGTTTTGTTCCTTCGCTCACTGTGTGAGCGTACACTCTGAGTATAAGCATTCCAGATATTATGTGTACACTTGTTGCCTTGAATCTTACACACGCTAGTGAAAGGGAGAACACTTCAGATGACAGTAAGTTAGCCGGTAGTAGGGGCGCTCGAGTAATCCACATCGGGGTACCTAGCACTCAGGTTTTCAATGAAGATCATCCTAAATATCCCAAGCGGGGGTTGATCATCAGCCTTACAACCTTGGGACCATTGCTCGTGCCCCGACTTGTTTCTAAGGCAAACGAAAGGGTTTATGGGAGATAAGGGGGCCGGAAGGCCCCCGATCTCCTATATATTTAGAATCTAATTCCGATCACCGAGCAGCGGCCCGAAGGGCCGCAGCTGTTACAGTACATTAAAGAATAATTTGTCAACGAATCAAAAGAAATGGTGACGTCAATACTCGTGGAGATATAAAAACGAGTGTTAACGAAGCTGTGGTGAAGTGCGCGTTCCCTCCTCGCGTTGTGTATCCGGAAGAGAAGGTGGATGACAAGCAGTTATTGCGGCTCTTTTCTCGCCCTACGTTTGTTTGGATCCCTGAGTACCATAAAGCCAGAGGCTACCCATCGTGTGCTAACTCCGAGTGCTTCTGTAAGCCACGTGTGAAGGAGTACTGCATCCGTGTTGTGGAGCTAGTGCGAGTGCAAGTGCGATCTATTGTACGCCAAGTATCGTTGTGCGTTGAAGGATAAGTAATTTTCAACCTTAAGTGTCGAGTACTTCAATAAGTGGCCAGAAATGATTTTACATTTTCCTTTCGTTTTGAGTCAGAAGCTGGTATTTTCAAAGTCACTGATGGAGCTGGTTCATGATGGCATTACGGCAGAGAGTGGATTATCTCGTACGATGGCTAATATAGAGCGTAGACGAAGGCAGCGCTACCATACTCTCATTAGTCTCTTCGCCACTGGTGTAAAGCGCAACCATGCAAGTAATTCCACGTATTTGGCTCCAACACCCCTAACAGAGAACCAGTATGTAGATCAAAACAAACTCGTTGATTACCACACTCTTACTACAGCTAGGCGGCACACTACATTGCTGTATGGATCACTTTGTGAAAAGGTGATGAAGAATTGCGTTGTCAAACGGGTAATGAGGATGGATCACTCCGTTAAATTCTGCAAGAGACTAAAATTGTAGAAGGCTCATGGAAACCGAGAGTGTTTAAAGGACGCAAAAATGCTGTTATTATTCCGGAACGAGATCGGGCAGATTGAGGGGCCACGGCTTACAAAATCCGAAAACAAGGACGAGACACGCGCATTCTTGGAGCACGTTCAGCCTCAGTTTAATACGAGCAGCCTGGGGGTAAGAAGCACATCATCGTCACTGACAATGCATCTGCGGTACCGAATATGGTTACTGAAGTATTTGGAAATGCCGCTCTGACAAATCAAGACCCTTTTCATGTGATATCACGCATCACAGAAACGATCAAGCCTCTTATTGTACGAAAACGAATTGCAAAGGAATTGTCCGGTGCTTTATACGACGTAGACAGTGAATTGCGTCCTCCCACTGAGATGGAGATACAATTTCAGAATGTTGTAAGTGGTGTTATAGGTGGGAATATTGTGTGCTCGCTCAAAGACTGGAAGGGTACTTGCAGCAGCAATCTGGGGCAGATTCAACGAGGAAAAGTATACGTGAGGTCTAACACATACGAGGAAGGTGGCCACCGAGTACGTGTGGTGTCAACCAGCCAACTCGAAGGCTTTCACTCGTCACTAAAAAAGTTGCCCACTCAGAATGTATCCATCGACGTTGGCTTACGAATCCTCGACTGGTTTATTGTTAGGCACCACTTGTCTATCGGGGCCCAGTTTGGTAGGAATCCACCCATTGATAATGTTGACTTGGTGTCCGCTGGTCATGCTGCGGTGCTATGCGGTAAAATGGTGCCAACATCCCCTCAGATTGAGTTTGGTATGCAATTATTTGCATCGCCAATATCACCTCCGCAATACAGGACTAAAACGGAGCGGGATTTTGATTTTAAGTCGTGGTGCCTGGTATTTCAGAGAGCTCGAGTTGACACCTCGTCTTTAGAATGCAATCTTAACCGCTCACGTCAATATCGTTCGACTATTACAGAGATTCTGACAAAAAATGCTTTTGCACTTCAATCGGCAAAGTTAAACCGCGATGAGTTGTTTAAATCGCTTCAGCTCTCAAGCACACAGTGTGAAGGATATCTTGGATTCTCGTTGAAAGAATATGAACTACTGCGTCAGCTCCGCCACGAGCAAGCTGCAAGCTCACAGAAGTGGAAATCGTGTGATATGATCACGACGCTGATGTTCAACATCGTCGTTTGCAAAAACGCAAACTTTCAATTACGTCTTAGCCTCCGGAGTTATGACACGTTGGTTCCAATAATCAAGGCACTAGGAAGTGATTTATGCAATACAAGTGCGGCTCGCAAGACCACTAATATATTTTCTTTCTCAAGCGAAGGTGAACCTGACTCAGGCACACCAACCGATACTGACTCTGATCTGCTACGTGATGTGTTCAAGATTGTAAGACAATTTAAAGAAGGGACCACTCGAAAGCAGTTATTATGCCACCTTAACGATTTTGCCAGTTGCGTGTGTGGTGGAATTGATAGTCTTCCTGATTCAATATTGTTACCTCGCTGGGAAGCTTTGAAGGCTGCTCAAATTCGAAAAAAATGGAAATTGGCGAATATATCTAAGCCTATTGCTATCATTCCAATACGCTCAACCCCAAATACAAGTCAGCAGAAACCTCTTTTGGTTGTATGTGAGGCAACTGATAGTTCTCAAGGTGATGGTGTAATTCAAACTTAGAAAACTCGACACCAACTGCGCCTGAACACAATAAAGATATCGGATCTAGCCAGCCACTTCCATTATGTGCTCCTAGTGTTGGCAAGCCAGTGAATAGAGGCGCGTCAAGCAATACAACAACAAGTCAACACGTCCCGTCACAGCTGCTCACTCCACTATGTATTACCCCACATCATCTAGAGGAGCTTCAAAAGTTATCAGACTCGCTTCGTTTTGTTCATGGCAAAGCGGAGTTACTGCAGCAGGAACTCAAGAAAAACTACCTTAAAGCAAATCTTACAGATAATGAGCAACGCTGTCGTATTAAACGTCGTCGTCTGGTCAAGAGACTCGAGTCCGCGACGCCTAGCAGCACCGCAACGACTTCTATCAGTGTCGCTGCTCCTCTTCCCGAAACAAGCAAGACTACTTCGTGCTTGAGTTGCCGGAAGAAGCACATGAAGTGTGGCGAGCAAACACAAAACCGAGATTGCTTACTAGCAAAAAGCAAAGCGATGAGTACGATAGCCAAATTTTTCCAGTGCAGCAACAGCTTACGATTGCGTTTCTATTATGTATCGGTCGCTTTTGTGCATTGCTGCACATCCATAATATAACCCGCCTGGTGAACAGGTGGCCATCAAGACACATCGCCGAGACAGAAATGTGGTCGGATTTGGTCGAAAGTGGTCGAATTTGGTCCGAGTGGTTGCGATTCAAATCCCACCATATTCCATGACCCAACGAAAGTACCCTCACTAAAAGACGAGAAAGGCCGCGTATTATGGTGTGCCGTATGGCCTATGTAACCTAGCAGAGAACTAAATACACGTATCCGCACAGACATCTGTCACTGTCGCGACAATCGATCGCAAAAAAAATATCAATATCTCACTGATCCAGTTTCAGCACTAAAACACCTTTTATGGAAATTATACCGAACTTGTGGGAAGCACATATTTATACTCGTAAGCGGTTTTTGTAGTAAAACGAAAGTGTTATGCGGATGCTGCGGATGCGAAGCAGGCGCAGGAAACGTTCACTACAGGAAGTATTAACCTTCACAATGTTAATAGGTCTAGTCTGTCTAAAGGGTAGGGAATCGTTAACATTGAAAAGGAAAACGAATGATTAATTTTAGTGCTTCTTCGGGCGAAGCACGACTTGTATTAATATTTAAAAATGCTGCATAGTGGTAGTCCGAATTGGAGATTTGCGTGGAGGTCACGGCGGATTATACCTTTCCAAATATCGGTCCCATCCTTTTTAATTAAAATAAGGTTTTACTTTCGATATCATTTCGTAAGAAAAAAATAAAGGCTTTGGTCGGTTTGAGTCCGGTTTATACTGGGATAGAAAACACTTTAGTGCTATAGAGGACAGCCCAACAAGCACAAATTCAGTGGGGTGGTATATCGATACAAATACCGACATCAGTAGCACAGCCTATTGAGTTAAATAGCCACAAAATTGGAAGTACCGTAGATGACAAAAAATATACACTCAGAATCCGCCTTGAAAATGTTGTCATATTTACCCAATCAGATGTTGTCAAAATGTGTGTTTTTGTCATGTCTTTGGCGGGAAAATACCATGTTATTTGTCATTTTCGAAAACAAAGTTACGAAAAATGAGCAAAAAGTATGGGATTTCTCATAAAAATGTATAAAAAATGTCACCAATCCCTATAAAAATGCCACAGTCATTTCATGTTAGCACAATGCGTATATTTCTCGAAAAAAAGACCGAAAATGCCGTATTTCGTCGTGTGTATTTTTTTTTGTCATCTACGGTACATGTATTTAGAGTTACGCGTTAGATGAGTACAGTTGTTTTATCACAAAGTAGAAGCCCTATGCGACTTGACCTAACTGATGAAATACAATCTGTGATGTTATTTCAAGCAAACCGACTGAGGTGTTCCCAGACAGCTCAACTCGTTTCGGTTGCAGTCGCAAACTTACTTTCTGGCACCAATTTAAGCTCTAATCACTCGACCCTTTCCACACCCAAAAGACCCATATACTGTAAAAAGCCCATAACTTTCTATCTCACGGTTCAAAACGGATACCTGTTCGAAATTCAGATAGTTGCTGTATCTAGCGCGATGGGTATTTTCCCGCTCGCCAAAAAGTTCTTGTTCAGGTTTTGTCAGCTAGCGCTACAAAATATATCCGAGAGCTATATTTGGTAGCGGTAGTTGACAAAGCCACTCCCCAAACATACAGCGCAATTTCAAAAGAGAGACCACGACACGCTTCTACTCGCATAAACGTTGCCGTGAAGCGACGAACAAATATTTACATACAAGCCGAGCGGAGCCCCGAAAGCTTGGCCCGTTTGGTCTAGTTTAGGCCGAGCAGGAGTGTTTACCACCGAGCGAAGCGAGGTTGATATGTTTTCGTTTAAAATGGTATACTCCAATTTGAAACATGGAAAAGATTGTTTGTTTTTTGTAAAATCGAGTAATGTTACTTGCCGCCACGCTTCGATCGGCGGGAAATATATATCATACATGTCTTGTTTTATACTTGCGTTGCTTTACAGCATGTATTTTGTTGCCCTTGATGCTATGGAGGAGTTTGCAAGGAAGACGGTAGAACCTCGGGTGATGCAGCACGAACAGACTCGGTTCTAACGCTAATGACCGAAGCGGGAGAAGCAGCTTGTCTTCTATTGCAATATACGGCGTTTTCAAGACCTACGAATGTCACCAGGGTCGCAAGACCGGGTGTCACTTCACTAGCTGTAAATGCTTACTTAAGCTCAATTATTGTTAGGTCACGACGCTGGCTGGTTACCTTCAACGATGCAAATGATTGCACACGGTAGGTATTGGAGATTAAAATCGATATAGCGGCAGGGCACCACATAGTTTTGATACGGTCTCCTAGGTATTGAAGCTAAAATTGTAACGGTCGTCAATCAACCATGCCATCAAAGCTACTTTACAATAAAATGACATTGGAAGCGGCAACCAATGCATGTGTTGGCTGATAAAAAACATAACCTTCTTAAATAGTCTACAATGTTACCGGTGGTTACAGAAAACATCGATGCTTTTGATGACGTTTTGGTATCAGTGGAGGCTGTGCCGTATCGATCATTTCTATTCATCCACTGCTATCGTCTTGAGAAATGAAGGTTGAAGAGTGATGAATGAAAAACTGAAAACTCATGTTTATTTTTGTTCATCAAAATTAACGGTCATTATATGATATGGAATTAGCGGTTATGTCGGTTACCTACCTTCAGCGCTGCATACAACGGCATCGCCGAATACGAGAACATCTACGGCAGTAGCTAAGGGTCATAGCATACCATGGGCTAATCGCTGTTAGGCAGCGGCAACAGCAGCACCCACAGACTAACTTCCGGTAATAGCGCATAAAAAACACCACCGCGATGTTGCTTTTGGCATTCGCATTGAAAATGGCTTCGAAGACAGCGTCGCGGCTATCATCATCCGCGAACAAATATAGCATAGTAACATGACTCGGCGTACTTCAGGTACACCAGGTAATATATCAGTGTATTTTCCTAAGCGCAGTCCGGAAGAAATTTAACTCGGCCATTCAACTTCAGCAGAATGCAAAAAACGCCAACAAATTGCCTTTTTTGCTAGCATAGATAAGTGCGTCATCGATGTCCTTTAATAGACATTGCCACAATTCCACAAGATGGAGGTCGTCGATCAAGATTCTAGTCTGAAATCTCACCCTACGAGTCTGCTCAACTCTTCAGATCCACCAGTGGCCAGTCGTAGCCTTTCAACCAAGTAGGTATTTCTGTGTTCGCCAATTGAACAGCTACTGTAAGCGCCACAACGAACCTGAATGCTGCAAGCCGACCCCAGGAGAGGTGAAGATGAGTGTGTATGATACGTGCGCGGCCAATTTAGCTTCTGTTTATGTCATAAAGGGTGATCTACCGATCATCTGATGTGCAGTGCCGCACTGAAAGGCTCCCGATTTATTCCTGGAGCGCAACACTATTTACGCAATATTTTAAATGCGATATATATTGTTGGGAACGCACATTAGAAGATTTGGTGCTCATATGTAGTACACGTGCACTTCATCGGGAGTCTGTGTGTTGCTTGCTTCCCCGGCTGCTTCGCTACATTTTATTCGTTTTCTCCTCCTGCCTTTAGGTGTGACTGTTCCATGTGGCATCCGAATTTAGAATCGCTCGAGATGTCAAAATGAACCCAGGATTCAAATTTTATGAAGTCATTTTAACAACATCAGACATTTTCAAATTAGAAGACATATTTTGGGTCTTAGCCAATTCTGTTTTCCCCTCGGCATCCACTTTTTCCATTGATCCTTGCTACCATCTCCACCAAAGCTGTTTTAGACTTCAGCATTTCCTGTAAGGCGGCCCACTACGGCACTTGCTTTGAAGCCGAACAAAGAAATGCGTACTTTTTTTAAAAGACTACGGGCGGATACCCCCGTGGTATGCAGCATATTTTGGATGCACTGATTCCACGACACTGTCATATCAACCGGGCTATAATGCGTCTCGTTGTCGGTGAATCCACAGTACTTATGTCGGCAAAGAGCTCAATCTACCAGAAAGATCTTTATATATATATGATAATCCGACCTACACATCACGTTTGCAGCCGCCAACGCATGATCCAGCCAGAATAGGCTGGGAACAAACATCCATGGAATCCAAGTGCGCGCCATGACATCCCAATACCAAATCAGCGATAACACCAGGAGGAGGTCAGATTCAAGGGATTCAAGCGTGTCGGGTCAGCCTAGAATCTGGGGGCCGATGTACCTTCACATTTACAATTGTATGACAGTGTAAACGTGTTATTATCTGATAAAACGATGGGATTGGATAGCTAGATCAAAAATATATACTCTCGTCCAATCGGCATCAAAACATGTCAAGGTTAACAAAAGTTATGAGGGCCAACGCAAGTTTCCGGTGATCATTTCCAACCAGAGGAAGTAAAAATATTTTATAAAAAACGTTCTTACCAGCCTGGTCAGCGTTAAAGACCCGATCTACTCCCAGCTTCGGCATCTTATCTCGCACATTTCTATCGAACTCCTCTGCCTCCAAGGATGCATCCTCAGGTGTCTTCTGGCTTTGCCGCGTTCGCCGCCGGATTGAAAGTCGGTTCCATCGCAAAAACGATAACAACCACGTTTGAGAGGCCGAAAACTTTCCCGGAGGAAGTCCTACGCTCTCGTAGCAGTCTGTAGTATGTATACGAACCATAGTCCCTGTCACAGGAATGCATTCTTTCCTCAGGGAGTTTATCCAGTGCACTAGCAGCTCCTCAAACTCGGGTGACAGAGTCGCTGACATCCCTAGTTTTCTGTCCTGGCAATGCTATCCGCAGCCCGTTTCGCACGTATCAACTATTTTAGAGCGCCTGTTTCAACCAGTTATATAGTTGCCTTTTCTTCGCTTTAACTTTGTCCCCGAGAGAAGGGTAAAAGTAGCTGATAGTGGACTGCATGCTCCTCTGGAAATGACGGCATCATAAAACTCAATCACGTCGAGATTGTGGCGATAAGAAATCGCCGCACGTTTAAACCGCTTTGGTAATTTTCCAGCTCCTGTCGTCCGCGTCCGCCCTTGTTGCAAACCTGGCGTCTGCGCCATAATTTTTTTCAGGCTTGGGGTGCGCGGCATGGCGATTTTCGTGCAATGAATGACCCCGCTGCTGCATTCGCCGTATTTATACGCTATGTCTTATGAGATCTAAGCTGATGAGCCGCAAGATTACTGTAATTTGAGTGGTTAAAGCAAGGTATGTAGTAAGAGATTTCTCTGTAGTATGAGATCTCAAATGCGGAACCGTGAATTCAGCTCGATCGCCGACCTGATGGTCACAGTTATGCCTATTCTTTCGCTGGTAATGGAAAATTCACGTGGAAAACAACATTTTGGACTTTTCGACTTTTGAAAGGTTTCTGGCAACTACCTCTTGCTGAGTGGTGCCAGGAATGGCTGTCCTACATGGCAGACGAGAAGATCTCCAGTTCATGTCGCGTTCCGCAGGGCTGCAGCGACGCAGCCATCCACTTCCAGAAAACGATGAAACAATGCTTTGCAAGTCTATTGTACAAGTATCTATTAGTGTCGATTGGCGACTTGTTACTCTATACCGACGATATCGACACCTACTTGGACAAACTCGCCGAGTTCTTCGCACTGCTAAAAACTTTGGTCTGCAGTTCAGCGTGACGAAGTCTAGTCTTTACGAGAAGGAAGTAACGTGGTGTGGCAAGAACATTGACGCCAACGGCGTGCGTCATGATCCGGCCAGAGTCGACTCGCTCTGTGCAATGCCGTATCCGAATATGGCAGAGGAGCTCCAACAGTTTGTTTGTGTAGTGAATTGGATGCGCGAGAGCATCGTTGACTACGCACGTCAATTTGCTCCGCTCCAGCTCAAATTGGACGACGCCCTCGCCAGTTCCCGGCGTACCAAGCGTGCGGCAGCCAGGATCTCGATCGAGTTGAGTACAGCAGAAAGGCGGCGCTCGGCAATGTCAAGGTCATGCTTGCCTCTGTTGCCACACTCAATTTCCCGGACGACACTGCCACTGGATGCTTGCTGACCGAAGCATCGGACGTTGGTTAGGCTCTCATCGTGACTCAGGTCCCGGTACATGTCCTAAACCACCACCTCATTGTCTGCCTGAGTGGCACCTTCACAGATAGTCAGCTCAACTAGAGAAGGGGGCGTTTCTCATCGCCTTTGTGTGCGACAAGCTCGGCTACCTGATACTCCAACCGCAGGAGTTCAGGATGTTCTGCGACCACTGTAACTTGATTCATGTTTTCGATCCCGACACAAGCGTCAAGAAGCACCTGAAAAGCAGGTTGCTGCGATGGTCGAGATCATGCCCTACAACTACACTATCGAGCTCGTAGCAGGGCCCCATAACGTGTGGGCCGACATGATCAGCAGATGGGCTGGCAACCACGCCTCGACGCCCACTGCTACCAAGCGGATCCGTACGGATTCACCTACAACGGTTCCACCAGCGACGGTGACAGAGGAGATGGAGCCGACCATCTCGACGCTCCGCCCTCTCGACGGCAAGAACTTCGTCTGGCCGACCTACTTAGCCATCGTTAAGGTGCAGTCGCAGTACGACTCGCCTCCTGAAGCTGAGCGCGACTCGGACGGCGTGCTCACGCTCCACAACCAGATCTGAATCCCGGCCGATGCCCGTGACCTAATCAAACGACTCTTCGTCGTCGCACACTGTGGTGCTCGTGGCCACCGGGGTGTGCAGCAATGATGGAGCGCCTGCGTCGACTGTTCGCCACCGAACACCTTCACGAGCTGTTTTAACTTTCGCTTGCTAGTGCCGGCGGTGCCTGCATTCGAAGGTAAGAGCCATTATCCCCGGGCCGTTGTGTGAAACGATTGAGTGCTCTGAACGCAACGGCGTTCTCCATTTCGACTACCTCTACATGGTCGAGAGCTTCGGCGACTCCAAGTACGTCCAAGTACTCGAGGGCAACGCATTTCACTATTGCGAGCTTCCACAGGCCGTAGTGCCGTGCAATACCTGGCTTGAACACTCCGCGCAGATACTCAAGATGCTCTTCTAAGACAATACTAAAATGCCGTCTAGATATACCACGACGAATTCCAAATCACCGAACATTTTTTCCATACAGACCTGGTACTTATCCGGCGGTGTGGAGGTGCCCTCAGGACGACCTTTATACTGAAACTTGCCCCACGGCAAGCAGACCGCCGTGAAGGGAGGGGGGGGGGGGGCTTTGCTCGATAGTCAGCGAGCGTAATGTCCAAGATTAACAGCGAAATGGGCCCTTGAAACAAGACCAACGACTCAACCCAAACCCAGCGTAGGCTCAACATATCTACTTAAGACATATCGAGCTATTCATGTGTAATTTTTTCAAAATATAATCTGCTTAAGTCTATCCCTCTTTCTCAGCACAGACACCGTACACGAACGGCAACGACCCCGAGCCCACCGCTATTCCTTCCGCAATCGTCATTGTGATGGCCCATATCCAAGCACCTAAACCCACCTAATGTGGCCGAACCAACTTTGACTCGACAGCCCCAGCCCCTATTTCACGCTGTTTGCTACCAACGCTTTGTGTGTACGAAATGCTAAATGTCGATCGTGTCGACATTTCATTCTATCTGTCGGTGAAACTAGGTTGGTTTATTTTATATATTATTTGTGTGCCTGTACTGAAATGATAAATTCCATCGTCGTGATGGAAATTTGTAAATACACAATGCTCAATGAACTAGTGGATTTTACATAGTCCTCGATATTGTATTTGCAATCACACGCAACATGTTTTAAGATGAAATCATCAAGTTCCACTCGATATTCCAATCGACTTCCATCATGTTACTGCTACATGTTTTAAGAAAAATAAGAGACGTGTAATAACAAGGGAATCTGAAATGGGGCATATTGAAGTTTATTACGCTTTCGAGGTCGAAAAGAACAATACCCGCTCCAATGAAACCGATCAACATGAATACTATTGTCCAAAGCGCTTAAATAACTAAGGTCGCGGCGGTCGGTCGGTCGGGAAGAAAGTTATTGTCGGTGTGGCGAGTCACATAAAAGACACGAATTCATTGAGAAAGGTACACCACACTCTCTATCCAAAGCGAAACAAACTCGGCTTTGATACTGCACATTTCGTGTTCGAATAGGCTTTCGACAGAAGACAACAGTGTTTTCGTCTTGTGAGGTTTAGGCTGTCAAATAAAAGAAATTAACAACTGCGCTCGGCAGCTATTCGTTTGCCAACCGGGGTCCGTCTTTGCAGCGCTCGGCAGCCAATGCAATTTTGCTAGAATCGTGTGATGGACAGACACCATATTACAATTGGTGTTTACGATAAGATACATATTAATAAAATAGAATTTAAGCAAATCCTTAGCCAAATTGCGTATCATCTCGTCAATGCAATATGGGTTGTGTCACTCGTCGCTGTACGCTTGATTATTCATTTCTTCTGAACGGTCATCTGATACAACCGTTGTTGTTGCCCACATCGTCCAGTTTCGAAATGGACCGCCCCAAAATGACGACTTTTTTGTTGGCCTATAGCTCCAAATCCGGAGCTCACCGAATTACGCAAAAAGCACCAATTCAAAGGCCCACACAGGGCAAACAGAATATACATTTCACGTCGATACTGTTATTTATCCTAAGTAATATCTTCCCAATCACTTAGCATTCTGGAAACATTTGAGCTGCTTTCGTAGTTCCATTAAGATATAAAGATAACTAACCGTCGGAAAAACGAAATGACTAGTAGCAGTTGAGCGTTCTGGCTCACAGGGAAGCGTTTGAAGCACTATGGTTTCAATGAAACCAAGAAATTTTTTTTTTACTCTTTCGCGATACTAGCGCGCTTGTTTTGCCCTTAAAGGGTTTATACAAAACAAAGTTGGAGCCAGCTTTTAAGGGTGATTTTTTCCCTTTTACAAAGGTTCAAGCGTCTGGTCCAACACAGCATTTACAGTGCGAGCCGTAGTCATAGCCTCATACTCTAATTAAGTAGTAGGTTGCATCACAATAGAATTGTCAATGATTTGTTACCAAAGACAGTCCAAACAATTAGTAAAAAGGCGAGAAATGCGTCTTGTTTGCAATAAACGACTTAACTATGTATAATATAGTTTAGGAAAGAGGCTCGCAAAACGGATTTAAAACGCCAATTCTATAACCATACGATTTTTGTCGACCGGTCTACGATAGAGTGAAACTTAATCTGATTATACTATCTGAAATAAAATATTTAAAAAATACAAACAATGTATACAGCTGCCTGGGTCCTCTTATTGCCGCATCTGTCGCGACTACCAATGACATAATCATTTACTTATTGACTGCAGCAGTTTTGCGCCGCGTGGCAACTTTAAATCATTGCCGCCACCTCTAATCGATACGGATCCCATTACATTTTGAAAAGGGACAGAGCACCTATTCAGTGACATCATCTAATCTGGTACAACAAGGCTATCCGAGTAGTAGCCAGTCTTGCAACATTGTAGAGCTTGAAGAGGTGGAGAATCCCAAATCCAATGCGGTCAAGGCTGGTGATCGATATGACTGGCAGCGAATGCTTTGCTTCCAGCCACCAACCGTCCCTGCTCTCTCTATCTGGGTATAATTATTGAAAATGTGGGATCCAGCTTTGTGTAGCTTGACAAATACCTTACATCGGTTCCTGTGCGATTCCGGTTTTTGGTCAAAATCATGCCACATGATTGTTTTTGCTTGGCTGGGTCTGATGAGGTCCGCCCTGTACGGTTGACTACAAGCTCATTGCTCAAATCAACTCAGTTCATGAGCCACAACAAGATGAAGGGGAGTGGTCAGAAAACAAGCAAAAGTCGAAACTAAAGGTGAAAATGTCTCCCAGTTCTGATCTTATAAGATACAATTTACTTTTTTTACAACCGCTACTTGTGATGTGGCGTGTAGGGTGTTGAAGCTACTATTAGCGCTCTCATTGTTCAGGTTGTGACTCAGCTTGGCGTTCAAGGGCAAGTGTATACCGCTGGCTGAAACATGTCGAGGCTGAGATGCAAAAGAACCACAAACTTTGCGTCACTACAAATGCCTTTTTTTCATAATAACGAAGTTAGACCTCGCCTTCGCCAGGGCACACAAGTACCGTGCCTTTCGCTTTTGGCTGAGCGCTTTCTTAAGAAAATCGCTTAGTGGTGCGCTGCACTCACTCCCATTGGGCAACACAAACAGATGCGAAATACAGGTGAGCTGGATTCAAAAAAAACTTATTTATTTTGATTTTTTCCCATGTTTTATGTTTTTAGGAGGTTGCAGCCCTGTTTGCCAATTCTGTAAATATGGCAGTTGCAATTAATGGGTATTTGTCGTTTCACCACTCCTCTACGCCGCAATAATCCGGTTTATTTGCAAAAGGGCTAGTAATCGCTAAATACTAGGCGGATTCGCTCTTCCTACGAGGTCTGGACAGACCTCTACCAGGAAATTCTGGGCCGCAGTTGGTTTTAATAGAGTCCAGTGATTTACGAAATTTGACGTCACATACAAGTATAAAACGTTCTAATATTGCATATATATAAAGCAATAATTGAAAATAGCCTGGATAACCTCATTTATTGACCACTATCCTCATATCTCCGCGAACCGACACTGCACATAACCTGTAAACACCTTGTGGCTAGCTTGGGAGCCAATCGGTTTCACTTTAGCTTTGCGAAAGCCTTTTATGATTATCTTCGTCTTCACGGGTTACGATGCATTCGCGACGAGAAACAAAAACGTTAGACGCTTCTCAGTACCGTTAGGTGGGGTGGTCATATATGGACGTGGACCCCTATCATATCCGACTTAAGTATTTCGAAGTATAATTTTTACTGTATAGAGAGAGTGTTGTCCATAACCTGTTTACTGTCGCACCGTTTCCGTATGTCGCACTGGGCCTGATTTTTACGGTACAATAGCGACCTTCCGAACTAATAGGCGACCCGGAGCACTTTCTCCGAGGGAACAGTCATTTTGCGTTAAGTAAAAAGGGGGCTAAAAACGCTAGAAGATAACTAACAATTCAGACGGATCGGCGCCATCTTGTAGGTGGATGTGGATACCAATTTGAATTCCATATCTTCGACGCGAGTCGAAAATGGAAGGGCTTTCCCTTGGTACAATTGAAGACCCGTAAAATGATTGAATATATGACGATTTCGCCATCAGCGGGGCAGTTAGTTTTACCGTCCCATTCTTCCCAGATACTGACAGTGGCATGATCGCGATCGGTTGCAGTCCTATCATTGTCGTATTTGCCGTGGTAGATCTACAGGTAAATGGAAAGTAGAGGGGTAGAGCTGCTGACAGATGAAAACACTGTACATCTAACTTAAAACATTGTACCGTTACTTACTTCCAGAAGCTCTTCCAGCGTTAAGGCACTGACATTATCGTAAAAGTGTACATTAATGTATTATTTGTGGGGCGTACACCAATTAAAAATTTGCGCGAAAAATGGACTCTACGGGCAAGTACTTACGCCATGGCGATGTCGAGATGATTTTCACGCCTCGAATGCTCGACTACATAGACGCTGTGAGTGAAAAGGAATCAATAAAACACAAAGCTGAGAAGAAGGAGCTGGAAGAGGAAGTGAAACGCCTTATCCGCGCACCGCAAGGGCCCATAGCACCTCGAAGTTGAGCAACGGAAAAAAGAGTTGAGAAAATAGCTGAGGAAGGAAGTCGAGCGCGGCAAGATGAACCTGCTCAACTGAATGGCTGAAAAGGACACGCTCATTGCTCAGAAGGACAAAGATGATCAAGACCTTTTTGAGAGGAAAGAGGTGCTAGCGGATGAGAAGGACAAGGATTGTCAAGACGTTATCGAGAAGAAAGAGGTACGAGCCGGTCAGAAGGTCTAGCATACACAAAGTCGATTCGATGGTGCCGTTGCCTTACCTGCAGTTTGCTTACTTGAACCAACCACGATACACGAGGCGGAGGATGCCGGCCACGTCTTCCTCCCTACCAACCAGGCGACCCTGAACACATACGGAGCCGAGGTCACTCGCTTCATGCGTCGGAGCCTCAACCGACCGTCTTCACTGAAGGCTTTCCAAGTTCGCTCCGGACTCCATGCTGACATTGGAAGGAAGCGTTCACACGAAAGCAGTAAATCATTTTGCTTTTACCGAGTGCTCATCGATGTGTATCGAGTCTCGATATAACCTGTAGCTTGTGATTCCCTGGATTCTTTGCTGTGTTTATGGTCGGCTTGCTTTCACACCACACCCTCACTATTTATTTTTTCCTGTGGAAACCCCACATTCCCTCAGAAGGTACCAAAGTCACTTGCATTCCTTTTTATTCACATAGCGCGATGAGTTCTGTTTATGCAGTCGAAAGAGACACTGCTTCTCGCTTACTGTTACAGCATGAGATACCGCTGTCTGCCTTGGAGATGACATACCCTAAAACAGATATACGTTATAGGGGTTTAAGTGCGTGCGGCTGTATACATTTCAAACGTCGCTGTTCTCAATTCCCAACACGAAGTAGACTGTATGTTGACCCTAGCAACCTACGAGGTTGTCTCATTGTGGCATGATAAAAGCTTGCTTGGTGCTCTGACTGCGTTTGCAATGCCTGGTCTTGTTCCTCGTCCTTGGGAACAGCGGTTTCGGGCTGAAATATTTGTTTCAGCTATCGGTTCCACGTCCCTAAGCTGTGGTGTTGACACTGATACGCCCTAAGTCTTTTCAGAAGTCCCACGTTACAGCCGCTTTGAGAATTTGTCATGATTGTTCTCCAGTGCTGTCAATAGCGCATGTGGTTCAAAGCCGCGTTACAACGATTAAATATCTAAGACCCAAGATGAAAATATGAAACGTGGCAAATCGTGCAAAACAGCCTAATCCGATAGCGCGATGCTAAAGTAGATTACAGTGTCATCACAAGTACACGGCCCAATCCGTTGGTGACAGTCCAGGATGGATATCCAACCGAGTTCTATCTCGTCGTTCACGGTGTCAATTACATTTAGACCGCGATCAGATGGAGGTAACGTCAGATGCATCTGCGTTTGTGCCCGCAGCGCCGAATCCCCGCATTTCCCAAGAAAAGATCGAGCTAACCGGAATACGCGGTGTAATGTCGTTGACAAGATTGCCGCATCGCCATTGAGGCCGACGGGGCTATTCTCAATCAAAAACGTTTAATGCGCTGACGTCAATGGGTGCTGTCCCAGCTCAGTATGCCGAGCCCTGGTGAAACCAAAGGTGTTGCAGGAAGCAGCAGAACTGGTAATCGTCGCCGTCTGAAGTGCAACAGAAATTCTGTCTTCAGTGACAAAGCCACCACTTGTACAGCAGCTATACCAATGTTGAATATACTGCCGAAGCTTCGTCATGACCAATCGTCGGGGCCATGGTGGAGCCACAGCCACTCTTCGACGGACAATTGATGGCGCTGAAGATGCGGCTACGGCGCTGATGTCGCAAGTCGTAATTTAGTCATACCAGCTCGAAGGTACTGTCGAAGCTGCAGTTGCAGTAACTGTCACATACCTGATAGAGTCGCAGGCGACTTTTTAAGCAGCTTCACCGGCTATGGAGATGCTTTTGTAGCCACCTGAGTGACATAAATACTCGCGACAACCATAGAAATGCCGCTCTCGGAGCCAAAGCAACGTTTTCACCGATATATTTTTTTAACTGAATCATACTGTATCCATTTATCAATAACCGTTTAAAACTGAATGAAAGTAGTTCAAACGTTAACAAAAAGAATAAAAGCGCTCGTATTGACAGCACCGTTGTATTTCCATGTTTCGACGGACTTCACTATTTTGTAATAGATATCGCCCAGATTTTCCCCTTGAAGTCTTGCACAGATATGTGTTTTCGACTGAAGGGACAATTATGAGATCGCGTTACATGATTTTGGTGGTGTTGGAGCCCCCCATGTGAGCTCTAGCTACTAACGTATTTAAGAATCTCCAACAACAATAAGTCTACCAAAACGGTGAGCGACCGCTCGGGGGGACCTGAAGGCCTGATACCAATTAACCTAAGGTTGTGTCAAAGCCATAGAAATGTCGGTACTGCGTACATGGTCAACGGCATCAGTAAGTGGTTAGTTTCGCCACAAAATCGGATGCAATTTAACACAAAGGAAGTCAAGCTGCTTTCCGCTGACTTTCTTTGACCGTGGCCGTCTTAATGGCATATAGTCTAGGTGCAGCTGCTGCAAAGTACAGGAGCCTGAGGGCCCGTGGTTAGGGTAGACACATATTAATGAGAAAAAAACATTCGCGAGGAACCGTTTAAACCAGACGGCGTATCTGTCACGGATAATGATGTTTGTAGTACATCTACTAATGTCCCACTCCCGACTTTAATTTTTCCTCAACTCATTTTCCGAAGACGCTGAAATCACGGCACTTCACAGTGTTGACGCATTCGAGTACAACTACCAACGGCCCACCAAAACGTCGCAATACACGTGTATGGCGCACCAAGATGTCACAATTAAACTTGTCGGGCACGACAACTACATCGCCATGCGACTTAAAAACTAGCAGAGCCTACAACCAATCTTACACCAACCGAAGACGCTCAGATATCGAAATGAAGGCACAGTCTGAGGTCAAAAGTTCTCTCAAGAGCGGCGGCGGACCCAAGCATTGCAAACTTATGTTTAAACCATTTAAAAGTAACCCCATTGTGTTGGCCAAGATATCTGATTAAATAAAACCCAAGATTAAAAAGTTTATTTATGAAAGAGACGTTTTGGGATATTTTCAGCTTTCGGTGATACATGAGTGGGCTTATCAACATATGTGTAGCACAGCCGACGAGGTTTTGGGTTTCGGTTTATCGATAGATGTAGCGACATTATCCCGGTATACGTTGGACTATCAGAATGTACTGAGGACGTTCGGCCAACGGTTTAATGCAGAAAGAGGGGCTAAATATCCCGAAACATTTTCCGGTTTTGCGGTGTAGTCTACCCATTGATGTCGATTGATAGTGTTTGGGATTTTTTTGTTTGGGGGGGGGGGGGGGGTGACCAAACATCGTCAAAGCCCCATGCAGCACGCGAGCACCGGCTACCAATTCTTCTGTCTTGACTAGTGCATGGTATCCAAGAGAACTGGAGACTCCTGCTTGGGCCCGAGGAATTTCCATCAGAGTAAATTCTACTTGCTTCTGCAGTAGCGATTTTTTTCCACATACAATTCGCTATACTTGCGATCGGGTCGAGGCTATCGGCCCCCAGTCACAACGAAAAGTTAACTGCCGTGTTCTACGCCTTGTCTCACCTCAACACATATATATTTTCAATGTCTTTTTTTGCATTGCAGCAGCACAGCGAGAGCATGCTGGAACTAACTGGGGCCAACGGAGTGATCCCCTGCGTGGATGATGTTCAGTGTATCCTTTACGAGTTCTACGCCGTCATGGCACACGGCGATATTGGCAGTGCAGTGCGCTTCATTAATCACCCGCCGTACGGCTACGCTACGACGCTATCAATGAAGCTGCGGCTTCCGGTCGCGTTGGTGTTATCCAGTGAGCGTTTTCTAGCGGATGTCTGTTTGCTCAATCCGAGTTAATCACCATCTCGATCCTGTGACCGTACTAACGCCCCATTACCCGACTACGCGCGTGGAAGTCGCGTCTTCTGCGGCTGCTGGCGCTGCTATGACGGGAGGCGAACGAACATCGTGGGATTGTTGGTTCAAGAGTTGCGTCACGAAGACGATGTCAGTAGATTGTTGGTCTCCGCATAGACGCGTATGAGTGGACGGCTTGCGAGACTGTTTCTAAAATATCATCGAGGTGATCCCGCTAACCTTGCAAACGCGTTGAGCTAGTGCCTGTAACATGGATCAGAGACCTTGAAGCTTTTGTTTCCCGGTTTGCGCAGTTTTGACGGTCGACGTCTTTGAGGCCGCGAAAAGCAATGCGTACTTTATTAAAAAAAAACTACGGCTCTTCAACTGGCGAACAACAAAATGCCTACTTGGTTGATGGGCTACGGCTGGCCATTGGCGAGTCTGAAGAGTTGAGCAGACTCGTAGGGTCAGATTTCAAGCAAGAGTCATGATCAACGATTTCCAGCTAGTGGGATTGTGACAATATCTATTGGAGGACATTGATGACGCACGTATCTATGCGAGCAAAGCAGGCTTGTTTTGTTGGTGTTTTTCGCATTCTGCCAAAGTCGACTAGCCGAGTTGAATTTAAAAGTTTTTCTGGACCAGATCTTTCACTTCCTGCTAGCTGTCATCATTATTGCGGTTTTGCCGGGACATCTTCTTGCTGCGTTGCTCCTTTCGAGCGCCTTCTCGAATTCGTTTCACGTGGCTGACGCGCAGGGTGGATCTTGGTATACCGAGGCTTGGCTTTCATCAGCATCCTCATCTCGCCCATTTTCGGTGTGGTCCATGTCTTCGATCAGTTCGACGTCGCTGGAAGGATCATCCGTATTAATCGAGCTGCCGATGTTGGATGCGATGCTGGCAACACTTTCACCCTCGTCGCCAGTAGCCCGCAAATCCCCTATGATAAAACAGGTTTAGCACATACGTTCTCAAAATCAAATGAAAGAATAGCATACCCGCCGTCATGGTGCAGATAATCTCGTGGTCAAAAACCCTTCTTCCGAAACACTTTAATCTTGCCAGTCTGCGCCTTATCTTCGTGTGAAAAGTTTCTCCCAAACATCGTCCGCAAGCGTCGGTTTATCGGTCGTTAGGGAAATCCCACCCCCACTCAAGCTCTTGATGCCCTTGTAGAGATCGTAGTCGTGCATGAGTCGATTGAACTTGGCTTTATATTGAGTAGCGCAGGCAAAGCTCAGAGCAAACGTATCAGACAAAGGTTACCATTCAATACGTTATTGCTCACACTAGTACCCTTGTCTAGGGTTCTCTTGTGCTTAGTGTTGAGCTCGGCCGTTAGTCCTTGCCATGCAGCGGCGGTGAGGCCTTTCTCGGTCTTCAAAGACAAGTTTTTACTGGCCTCGGTGTACTTGTCGAGCAGGTCAAACTCTTCGTAGACCTTCCACGTTGCGCGCTGAGACCTCTCCGAGGTGGTTTGAGCTGGCATGGTCCATGGTTGTGACAGGCTTGCTTTGTAACTGTGGCTTCGCTGGCAAATTGCCGAATGACCAGCACAAACGGTGGTGCCAGCCTCAAACATACTTGATACAATTCCAATAGGAAACATCTCAAGATAAGAGCTTTCATTTTACGAACGATCTGTGAATATGGACCTGAAACGGTGTATTTCAGTGAAAATCATGCTTGTCGAAACGTATTGTTTCCTGCGTTAAACAGGTTTTGAGTCTTTCGTGCTCGCAACGGTATTTTGGCGCGTAACGACATTATCTCCCTAAAAACATATTATTTGTGGCCTCGCAAACACAGCCTTAATGTTTGTTCTTTAAATTCGCATACGACTTCGCTCAGGCTAAATCTAAGCCCCACAGTGATTTTGGTCAGCGAAAACTTGAGATGAATCGGAGATGATTGATTTTTCGCAGCTTGTCATTTATTGTTATTGCTACGTGCGGGATGGAAAGGCATGACTGTCAGCTGGGTAGTTGTATGGCGTTTTGGCTCTGACGAACGAACAAAGCATGGCTCCATCAGCATCACATCTCCCGGGTTGAATGCAATCTTTCTCTGTGTATGTGTGTGTGTGTGTGTGTGTGTGGGGGGGGGGGGGGGTATTAACTGATTCGTACAAAAATAACTCTCGAGTATAATAATATTACGGGATTTCAAAAATCTCCACGGGGACGAGCCCGTAGTAAGACACATCGCTCCAGCGTGATCTCTCCATTTTCATTTAATCTGGCGTTGAGAGGCCTAGTGACATTAATTGCGATTTGTCTGCTATACAACCAGGGTAGTAATTGTCAAACTGAAAGAACGATAGGGACATCGCTAACTTACGAGAGTAAAATGCAAAATGTGATCCTAGTGGTGAAAAAGGTTGTGTTATATGGCACCGCCAAGTATAGAATGTCCTTCCAGTTATGTTCATACGTTCGCTGTGTCACTTATAATTTTTAAGTTGCTAACTACCGGGCCAGCTCAAGCATTCTTGCTTGCTGTTTTAGAGTTTAACATAGTGATACAGATTTGGACGGAAAGATGTGACACTCAAGGTTTTTCTATTGTATGGTCTCCGGTATGGACAAAAATGTATGACACTGACTGAATAAATTTGTTTTTAACCAATCATAAGCCACAAATTAATATTTACTTAGCCCCAATAAATTGTACTTTGATACAAGTAAATCTGTGGCACTAAAGACTCGCTTTATTCGACGCTCGTTTAATACACTCCTCGCTAACGGAATCCCACGCGGCAGCAACACGATCGACCAGGCGCTTACGTTTTTCCGGAGCAGTCAGCTGCTGGAGTGTGAGAAGGCGCTCACGGAGTGGGACGCCACCGCCACTGTAGCTGACGATGTCAAGCTCGAATGATAGTGTAAGCGACCGTAGTTTCTGCTTAAACGGGCCCATCACACCAACGTCTAAGGGCTGGAGCACTGAAGTGGTGTTCTTTGGAAGTGGAACTACTTCAGAAGTTCGGCACAATACGGAAACATGTTTAGTCTTCCTTGTCCACCTACAGTACATTGTGATTTTTTCTTTTTTGCTGCAGGCTTCTCTAATTGCCGCTTCGTTTTTTAGCCAAGCATGTATTGCTGTTCTAGATTTTATTTCATGCATCTCTGCAGCTTTCGTTTTAGAGATGCCGGAGTGTACATCGTCTAGAAATTTTACCTTCAGCGCGTTTGGATACGCATTCATTCCGCCGATTAAGAATACTCACAGCGACCACCTCGTGAACAACGACTTCGTCATCGTCATCGCTGTAAGTACTCTGTGCGCTTTGCGCGATGTCCTCACCAACCCTCCAAACTCGCAGTCACGTTAGAGCCTCGTCCTCAGCCCCCTCCATCCTACATGTACCTTGTGGAGGATAAGTATGAGTGGCGGTCGTGCCTGATCTGACCCCCTCGTTCTTATTGGATAAAATTTGTGTATGTGTCTAAAACCTTACATGCTGATTAAACTTCAAGTGTCATAGATTTTCGTCCGTCACATCTTTCCGTCCAAATCTGTAAGGCCTTTAGAACCCACTAAAACCTCATAACCGCTCGGAACACCGTCCAAATGTACGAAGCGCATGGCGCGTCGCGTCGGCCGTCCAGCTACGGTATAAGGATTTCTTCCAAGCGCCGGTCGGAACCCTCAACCACGATATACAACCAAGCACGATTTCGAAATTACTTAGAGCACCTACGAATACAAATTGAATCCATGGAAAATCTGCTCCAGCTATCAATCGTCGTCACAAGGTCGCCCCGAGCTGCTTGTGCAGCAAACCGCTTGGTATAGCCCGCGCCGCGTAGTGTTCTCTGATATTGTTTTTAGCTTGGGCCCAATGGATGCCAATACTACTGGAACGATGTTAGTACTGACCAAGAATTGACCTCGAACGGGCACGTGGTGGCGGGGGTGTCATAATGCGGGGTGGGATCAGCTTTCACGTTAAAATGAGGTTTGTTTATTGGAGGTAAGGTAAAACGCTGCCTGCTATACCACTACTCTAGACAAATACTTGGTTTATCTTCTCAAATACATTTGCGTAAACAATGGCATTAAACATCATTTTTAACAAGATAACGCCTCTATACACAAATCGAAGTTCACTAAGGCTCATAGTCAGGCTCTAGGAATTGCAAACTGAAATGACACGCCAAGAGCCCCAATTAAATCCTAACAAGAACGTCTGGGGCCAGATAGCATGGCCGTTAATTGAAGGAGGGCACCAATTTGCCACCAAGAAAGAGCTGAAGATCTAAAATATATTAACTGGACAATTATTCAGCAGAGATACCTGCAAATTCTCTTTAATGAACTGCTATTATTTCAGTTTCACCAACTAATGTATTGTGCCTTTCAGTAATTCTGCCTTCATAATTCTGGCATAATTATATTCCCTTCTCAGCCTTAATTAGGCCTTTGACTCGACTAATTCCATGTTAATTATGGCTGTCTCAGCGTGGCCGGTTTTAGTACGGCGATGGTAGGCTAACTTATGATGGAACTAGCTACTCCGGCCTAACTAAGAAGGTAACAGAGACGTTTGCGGTTGGCTACCCGCCATTCCGTCTTTATTCAGGTTTATCTCTGTGGATTGGCCCTTGATTGCTGCTCCGGGGACGTAGGGGAGATCTCGCAATCTTAAGCAGAATAAGCATTAAAAATAAGGGTACATCGCCTTTTTATGAATCTAATTCCGCCTGGTATTAACAGTCCACCCGTCAAAATAGGTGGAAGGCACAATAACTCCCATGGACATTTCGCTAAGCCAACAGAATTATTACAGTTTGATGTATAACAGCAGCATGTTTTATAAGTGCCACGCCAGCCCGGAAAGGATTGGCTTTGTTATTTCTGCATGACCACGGCTCACAACTGCTGTTAACCGGGCAGTGGGTTAGATTTAATTTGGTCGAGTTAACCTGCACCCAGATTTGCGTTTCGTCGACCAGTCAACTAAACCATCAACTGTCGAGTTATCATGCATTCGGTCGAGCTCAACCCGACCAATCATAGTTGCTTTCCAGTTTACGAAATGGGCCGATCCCTGATGTTTCTGCTCTACCAAGAACCTTTCATTTGGCTTTGTTTCTTATGAAAAAAAAATGCCGATGGGTTTGCCCAGACCACGAAGGATGAAATGGCAAAGGTTCACAGAACTTGGGCGGGAAATAGTCACAGGACGACCGCCAAGGTATTGACCACCATGGGGTTTAGAAAACCAATTGTTGTTAGCCTGCATACAACGCTTTCCTGGTCAAAACCTTTCCTTTGTGAAATGTTCGATTTGGTATCCGCACTAATCAAAATTGGGCTTGGTGCATTATTGACTAACCTTCGTACAGGCGCTGTTGGTGGTAGTAAATGGCAGCAACGCTGGAGGAGAGCAGAGAGCCACGGTGTTAGTAGTTGTCCAGTTTGCTCCTGAAGAAGAGGGGGCGAAAAGTCATAGTGTTGCGGGGGATCGCGCATGCTGCAGATTTGCGTGCCGCCCCCAGGTGCAGTTAGATGGCTCAGGATAGTGCGGTAACCCGCGGAGCCCTGGAGCAGTATAGTCTGGAGCATGAGGCGATCGACGTGGATATTGTATCTGGAAATGTCGGTGAAGCACAATAACTCCGCCAGGTCTTGAGGTTACATTTGGTGGACGACGTGGATTATACTGACTTAATGGAGGAGGACCAACAATCGGATAATCGCGGCTCGCTGAGAGTGAAGTCACTTAAGATGAATTTTCCAAGACTTCCTACATATGAATCGAGATATTTTCTGAAATTTTCACTTAGACCTCTGTAAGGTTGCGTTCCACAGGTTTTCCCAGCCAAAACCATTCCATGCATTTGACGTACAGCAAACTGTACAAGAAGAAAATTTGCTCCGTGCCGTGAAGTTAAAGAGATCTCCGAATACGAGTTACCATTTTTAGTTTCATGTATTAGACCCGTCGTCAGCAAATATTGCCTCTGTAGGGTCGCACAAGCAGGATATTACCAAGTTGCTACATGCTGCTGTCGTCAACATTTATGTAGTTTGCTAGACCTAAATAATAGTGAGAACCTAATTAATACATTGAGGCTACGAAAGTATCGAATCCAATACAATAGTCAATTTTATGCTAGACCGACAACCACTTCCTATAAAGCATGACATTTAGGACCTTCATCGCTCCACAAGCAAATTGGTTAGTGTCGCGTGGTATTTTAGCGCCGTAACGGCCCCGATACAGTATCACCCAACTCGGTAAAGCTTACCGGGCGTTTTAAGATTTTTTGATTCGTGTAACGAGAGTCCTCATCTTGCGAACGGCCAGGTTTCAAGCCACACGTGCGTATTCTCTACTGCATCGAATTTGCAGATGGCATTACACCGTCGCCTACAAACCCCATAACAGGCTGCATCCATTGTCTACTTTCTCAGCTGAGTTCCACGATGTATGTCTATCCAATCCCAGTTAGCGTTTTCTGAAATTGTTTTTGATTTTTGGCTGGAAAACGTTGAGTGCAGACCATTCTGGTGAGTTCCTCTAAATGTGTCTTGAGCGCACGCAGTCAGACTACCGCCTCGATTGGGTGTGGTTTGTTCAGGATGCGTTGAATGAACTCAATGACAACCCTCGAGCACGTAGCTTCCGTGGTTGGTGTCGTCTCGCACATCCGAGCAGATCCACTATAAGGGGTTTGTTGTAACGCCCTCCTGGACGTCAGACTGACTACCTGTCTACGCAATATCCATCTCAGCCGCTTCTCGATTTACTGACGTGGTCAGTAATGTAGACAGCGAGAAGTAGACAGATGTGGATAATGGGTGCAGCTCTGTTATATGGATTCAACAATAGCTGAGTCTGACGCTCAACAAAACTATGTTTACAATTTTAACTGTCCATCTATCATTCAGCGGCTAAGCGACACGACGTGTATTAGTACAATTAAACGTGCCCCTGCAAGATTATTATAAGAAAAAAAATGAAGTGCAGGGCGAGCCCAATCCGCCGCTTCTCCTTTGGCCACGTAGAAAAAAGGCCATAGCTCACACGCAAGATGCCAGACCCAGCCACCGCCGTAGCATCACTATCCGACACGGACGTCCGCGCTGTCTTGAGTGGCTAGATGGACATGTCGGCTGAGCATATTGAGATCTACACATCGAGTGGTGTAGATAAGTCGCTCGTATGCCTCGAGCGTAGCGGCTTCCAATGCTTGGACGATGATCTGTTCCTCTTGTTTTTCTCTGGCCCAGGGAACCTGGAGGCACCCATGATATTTCTACGCGGCGACAATTACGCGCTGCCTGTCGGGACTCCATGGCGCAAACAGCGACCAGGCAACGGGTTCCAGAGGACGGTACAGCAGTGGCTTATTTACCAATTCGTACCCACGCATCACCCCTTTTTTGCGCTCGGTGATAAAGACCAGTGAAACCAGTATCGGTAAAAACAATTTAAGAACTACTGCAAATCGCTTGAATAAGATAATTGCCAGTACACTCCTGCCCACTGAAAAATATTAGCAAGCTTTTACCGAGATATGTTGTAAGGCGCTGCTCTAACTAGGTTACCGCCTTACAAGGGAGGAACCAAAATACTGGCAGAAAAGAGCATCGAAATAAAATTGAGGGCATTGTCCACGTCTACTTCCGTTGTCATGAAGAAGTGCCACACTGCTGTATCGGCTGATAAAGATGTCTCGAGGGCGTTCATGAACATGGAAAGTATCTCCTTTTCAATCGCCCTCTCCCCTCATGCCAAGGTGACAAGAGATAATGACCTCAAGGAGCTCTTAAAAAGGCTGTGGCTGTCTTCAAGCAAGGTCACGTACTCATCGTTCATCTTTGTATTGATATACAACGATCGATTACTTTTTAGGTGGAGTACATCGACCTATATGGGTAAGGTTCACTTAGCTACGAAACCGTTAATGTATGTTCTAGAACTCTTGAAATCGAGGAGGCATTATAGCTATCAAAACGAAAAACATTGGGGCGATTTTTCTGTTGAGATTAGTGCGAAAAGCCTAGCAAAGTTATTTTTGGTCTATCGGACGAGATGGTGCTTACCCCACTTAACTGCAATGTCGGTCACTGGTGCGTCGTCATGATGTAGCTTGTCACTGCAATAGTGTTGGAGTGATATCCCAAGGATTCTCCCTCCCAAAATGATGTTAAGAGAATTACCAATGGCGTTATCCCATTGCTCCCGCCCCTACCCAGGATTTGCGAAATCGAGTTTGAGCGTTTGTAGCGGAAATGGGCGTCGAGGTAGACTGATACAACTGCAGGTTGTTCGTTTTTGCAGCATTCGCTACATTCTGCAAAGCATCGGCACTAGGAGACAAGGTTAAAAGCAGATCCAGTACTTAAGATTACGTAATTTTGCATGTGGTTCTGAGCGGCAGGTTTGGCTTTTCAAAGATATAAGACTTGAGCCTGTCTTGTTGTACTCTTCAATATATTCATCTTCAGACCACTCTTGAAGCATTATTAGACCGGGGACAACTTGGTCAATCGTTTACTTGAAAGTAATCAGCTTCCTGATCTTTCTCTACTTGGACTCTAAGCGGTTGTTGATATTATTTCGCAGATGCGGAATGTTACCACGTTTATAAGAGACCCACTCTTCCTGCATATTTTCCCAGTTGCTCATCCAGGTTTGAAACAGCGCGGGGCCGCTGTCACCTCCGAGTAATTCCAGAAGCAATGCTTCCTGTGCTTCATATTGATCGGAGCTCTTTGCGTCAATGAGTTGCGCCATTAAAGCCTCAATCATGGTTTTTCCTTCTGACGTCCCACGCGCCAACACCCTCACTTGCCTTGTGAACAATTGCTACACGTGAAACTGGCATAATAGCTGGCGAGCACCCGCAAAAAACTCGGCATTGACCTCTTTTTCGTCAAAAGTTTTATCGGTCACCAACACTTGCAATTCAGAGTAAGTCCTTATAGGCTTGTAGGTCTAGACGCAGATAATGCTTGGTTTTGCGCAAGTCAAGAGCGTGCTGAACATTCTGACCCTGAAGAAGTTGGCACCCATGTTAGAACGCTCGTTAGAAAACGTGATGGCATTGAGCAAGTGCAACCCGTACCTTTCCGAAGCAGTCATGCACTACAAAGCTAAATAACTTGTGAGGGGTTGCGTTGATGTCGTGCGTTGCGTCTACAATCACAATTCCGGAAAGGCAGCAAAAAATATCGCCGTGGATGCAGACCGAGACAATAGCAATATCACGCGCTTTATTCACGACGTTTTTCCATCATGCTGATCTACAAACTCCTGTAGCATGTCTTCAGCCTTCGAAACGTCGCTTCTACCACCCTTACGAGCACGTTTTAGCTCTTGCAGGATGTTATGGGCATTCTTGAGCTTGTTCGCTTGCCTATATTATGATGAAGAGAATGGGGCTAGATTCTACACCGCACTAAAGTTTGTTTAGTTTGGTGCCAGTCTTATTCCGAAGCCAAGAAAGAATGTCCTTCGGATTTGATCCAGCAGCACGCATATTGGAAGGAGATGCAAGTAGTGCTGGGTCTTAAATCTACCTGTTGAAACGTAGAATTGCGAAAGCCCTAAAGATAATTCGTGGTTGCGATCACCACTTGCACGGAGCAATTCGTAGTACTTGTTCCCGAGACTGCATATTAACTCGTTGATCCGGAATATCTGACGGACCGGTGTTGGCGGATGCCCTGGTCACGTGGAAGGTTTTAAGAACACCGTGTGTACAGCGAATTGATTTGCAGTAGTGCCTCCACTCGGAGGGAAAATGCTTCGATGGGTCTGCAATCTGACTTTTTCTTCTTGCATCGTGCTTATCACGAAGAGCTGATCTGTAGCAACTAACTATAGGGGTTGCGCTCGTTAAAGGATTTAACCAAACATTTCACAACACGAGCTTGTCACGCTATAGGTCGCGGGTTCGAGTCCCGTTTTTTCCGTTTAATTATATTATATCTTTTAATTTTATTAATTGTTGCAGTTCCTTCTTTTGCTTTATTATATTCAATGGATGATCATTGAGAATACCCCACAAGAGCAGCGTGAAACCTTTCCCAACTTCACCAGCGTGGCGAAAAGCCAGACAGAAATCCATCACACGAGTTACTCGGAATCGTCAAATGTGTTTCACTTTCCGGTATATTAATGTGTGGCCCATCTGGTATCGCCACCCTGTAGAGATTCGGAATTACTCTTATCGCTTTTAGATTCTCCCGAGCTCGAAGAACTAGATGAGCTCAACCCGAAAAAACGATGCACCTCGGTAGTTCTATCGCCTTCGTGAGTGTCCTCGAAATCTCGAGTGTAGTCAAAGCTGGGGTAACAGTTGGACTCCAAATCCTGAAGCTCGCTAGCGCCGTTTGCGGTATCCCTAGAGATCTCTCCACTCTCCACATCTCCGTACGCCAAAATGTTGCTGTCGATACGACCCTTAAGGCCGCCCAAGTCAGATCCCTCCCGTGTGTCGCTATGTGTACATGAGTACGACGGCGTTTAGCGGCAGATTTTCCCTCTGTGTTGCGATATCTTGCGGCATCTTCGGTGCGCATCTGCTTCACAGCTGCACTCAGTCATTGCAGCGCTAATCATACCGAAAGCGGCCATCTTCGTCGTCTTGGCTAGCGGTCTTGTTCCTCTTTTAGGTTCCTATGAGATATTCCGATGATGGCTTGTGTGCGAAGTCCCATACGCTGATCGCGGCGCTCCAGTAGTGGCCCCTTCCCTATACTCGCTTTCACTCAGACAAGTAACGTTACAAAGCGTCAAATAAGGATTAGTATATGTACAGGCAGAGGTAACAAGCAGTGCCACTGTAGATTCCGTATGCTGGTTGACTTCGGGGCGCTGGTCAAAGTCGAGGTACTGGCGGCGTACTGGTCTCTTCGATGAATGGCGGCAAAATTCTTGAAATTCCAAAAAAGAAAAACAGTGTATCCTTTACCTTACTTGTCTCAGAGCGTTTTCAAACCCCACCCCTACAAATACCAAAATCTATTGTACTCGTCGTTAGTCATTGAAACATGCTTGCAGTGAAAGCCTTGCACTGCGACGAGCCTTGGGATGGAGGTGAACCAGGCAGCTAGGTTGCCTGGACGTCCCAGGGCTCGCCGCATCAAGTGAACGAGCAAATAGAGAAGGAAGGCTGTAGGTGGTACAAGTCTTGTGCCCTCAGCCTCGCTGCGAAGATGAGGACGTCGTACTTACGAGTTTAAATTTTGTAGACTTCTTCAAAACAGGATTTTTGCAGTACTTATCCCTGGATTAAGGCCAAGATTCGTTTTTTTTACGCGAAAAATAATCCTGAACACCTCCAAAAAAAATATACAGTAACTAAGGCTACGTGTGGCTGGGATAGGTATGTCTGGGTACCAGAACGTATAATGATACTTACGCGAACACTTTAGTTTTAGCCTGCTTGAGGTCTTTCAAGTTAGTTTAACTTCTGGACAACCCTGGCGATGTGGTACATGTGAACTTTGCCAAAGAAGGTCTTATGTAAGACATAAAAACATCTTTAAAGCGCTAAAAACAAAGTCGTGCTGTGCACGAAGAAGCTCTGAAATTTGAGAAGCATTTTTTAATATCTTAAACACTTAGTTTTTTATGCTTGCTTTTTCTCACGCAAGTTCACGATAAAACTCGTCCCAAGTGTTACATTTTTACAACCTCGCAAAAAATAGAAGACGAAGGACATTCATCAGGATAATGAGTTTAAACGTTAACCTGTCTGCACCTACTTTTCAATCTACCCTGATATTGAATAGTGTAAATCTATACAAATGCACTTATATAGCGAGAAACCGGTACAGTCAAAGTCATACTAAGTTGCAGTACCTGGTATTTTTATATGTTTGGGCTGACACTTATTAAAAGCACGCTATATGCTGCGTTCTGTATCCCCTTGGTACTTTAATGCATCTCCTGCGCGCCTGTTTCACAGCCGCAGCATCTACCCGGTGTTTACAAAGTACCCTCTAGAACTGCCCACTTATGATAGGTTTGCAGACTAAAAGCATGTGCGTAGCCAGCGAGTCTCTTGTCAGTGGTATCCGAAGTCCATACCGTATACCAGTAAGTACTACGCCGCATTAAACCTTATGGGGGGGAATCTACGGAGCATCGAACTTCGGAGCACCGGGACCAAAAATGTTCAAACATTGGATGACAATTTCCGAAATACGACGTACAAAATAGTCCTGGCACTAAACTCAAAAACCAGAGGAGTGTACACATAATTATTAATTTACGGAACAAGTGGACTGCGCCAAGGTGACGTGTCCAAGTCTGTGGCTGCAGATCGTAAACTGCTACGTGTCTGGTTGCCGTGTCCGACTCCGTGATTGTCCGTGTATTCAAGCTGGCGTCTGCCGGTGCATACAGCTTCGTGACTGTCAGTGTGTTCAAGCCGGTGGACGCCGCCGGGTACAGGCACGCGTCTGGCGCCGTGTTCAATTCGGTGCCTGTCAGTGTGCACAAGTCCGACACTGCCGCCGTGTCGGAGTCGGCAGCAGGCACGGTGTACAGGTCCATGACTTCAGCCGTGTTCAAAATGGTGGCTGTTTGTGTGTTCAAGCCGATTGCTGGCCCCGCAGGCCCGTTGACTGCCGCGGTGATCAAGCCGGTGATCGCCACTGGGTACGGCTCCGTGGCTGTCAATGTAAGAATTTGTGCAACCACAGAAATTTGTAAATCTGATCAGTGCAGATTGAATTAAGCTAATGATCTTCGTTTGGGTACGGGTTTTTAAAATCTGAAAGTGGATACGTAAGACGACTAGCTTAAGCCTGCGAAGCCCTAAGTGTGCGGGGGGAAAAGTGCTTCAAGATCACTCCTATCAGAGGTAGATGCTGTACCGGATAAAATTCAACGGACGGCAAATATGGAGTGCTGTGACTTGCTGCCTCTTGGTTGGCAGAGACGCTGACTTCAAAAGATGATGATTCTCTTCTGGTAGTGCACACGCCGCACCCAGCTCCATGTGATTTCTTCGTCTCAGTTGGTCGCCTCTTCTTAGTTCGCGTAGCGGGCTCCAAGATTTTTACAAAATATTGGAATGTGTTGCCACGAATAAAACCAGCGCCGACCAAATCGTGTGGTTCCAGCTGAAGTGAATAGTCTGACTCGTAGATACGAATCATATAGTGGATGCATGGCCGACCGATAACAGCGCTGAAAAATCCCAGAACACGGTTTAATCTCTTTTTGTTTTTCCGTATATTTTATCTTGTGACGCACAATACTGATGACCTGTTTCCACAAATCATGGGTTTCGCTCAGAGCAGGCAGGGTAATAATCCTAATCACTCGTGAAAAAGTCGGATCACTAAGCTTGTATGGAATAGACCTCACGTCGCGCTGAGAACCAAAATTGACAGTGTTCGCTCTCGATCTCCACTATGGTAACAATTTATGGAAAGCGGTCAATAAATCACCTTTCGAGGACTCCAACCAAGACTTTATCTTCGCGTGGGTTCCTTCTACGGTGGAAGTATCCAGACAACAAAAATGTAAATGTGTATCAGCCCAGAACCGAACAAATTTCTCTTTATATTTCCACCACGATTTATCCAGATAGTCAGCGAGAGAGTTATCCATTGGCCGTAATACTTTTCTGCATTTTTCAAAATCCTGTTCTGACTCAACATGTACGACAGAATAGAATCCCTCCAAATACGCGTTTGTTCTGCAGCTGTTAATTTTCGTTCTCCCGTAGAAATCAGGCTGTGCGAGCTTTATTTCTCCGAGATCGCTACGGACTTTGACCTCCACATTTCTATTTACATGCCAATGACACACCAACTTGTCTGCTGGCGGGAACAACAAATCTGTAGCGTTCATGCAGGCTAGATCTCTATCCGTGATGAGTAGACGAGGTAATCTTATTCCATTATCAGTCAGCAGCTGTTGTAAAGTTGAAAGAGCCCGCGTAAAGTTTGGTTGAGCTTCTCTAGGCAACCAGCACTGTGCTATTGGTAGGATAGTGCTCATTCCCGTCACAGTAATTATGTTGAGTAGCGGGTTGTCAAATTTGTTGGTTTTATATGTGCAGATAAGCACCAAGATATCCAAATGATCTTGTGCCAACTCTAAAGTATCGGGATGAGCCCACAAAAGATAGCGCAGTCGTTTTGAGGTGTCACCTTGTTCAACGTTGTAGTGGAGTTTATGTCTGTTCGTAATTCCTCTTAACCCAGCCTCTCCACACCTCATGGACTGAGGTTTACCTCCACGATGGACACAACCACTAACTCTTCAAACATTGAAGACCTGGCTGTATCTTCGAGACGCCTACACGTCGCGGATGACTTTGTGCCAGGGGCAGATAGGATTTCTGCAGACACACCTATGGCCTTGCAAGTCATAATTCCCCCACCTCCTAAGAGTTTGCACGCGTCCGAAGCAGAAACAGAGTCTACTATTCACGAGTGGGCCGTGAGGCACGGGTTCAATATCACAAAAAAACTTGGGCGAAATACTGATGGTGGAGTTGTATTCAGATTTTTGCGCTTGCGATCAGTGGGGGGAGCTTAAAAACACGCGCAAAGTACGCGATGAGAACCCGCAACGACCTGATCGTCGGTCGATGTGTTCAGGTTGTCGAATGCGGATTAAGATCGTTCCTGTCAATGTGACAAACCTGAGAGGACCCTGGCAAATCAAACATACCAGGGATGGAAGTCACGTGCATAAGCACGACAAATCTGATGATCCTCGGGTACACGTCACAAATCGGCAACGGCAAGCAAAAACAATTACCAGTACCAACTGTGTTAGTATGAACGACTTAATTTATTCTCATGCGAATGTTAGGATCTCAACAAGCAAAACGTACGCTATACTGGTACACAATGATAACGATACCGAAGGACATATCGAATAAGAAATACAGGAGGCGAAAACATCAGAAACATTTTCATAGCGTATAGCGTAATGATAACGATACCGAAGGACATATCGAATAAGAAATACAGGAGGCGAAAACATCAGAAACATTTTCATAGCGTATAGCGTACGTTTTGCTTGTTGAGATCCTAACATTCGCATGAGAATAAATTAAGTCGTTCATACTAACACAGTTGGTACTGGTAATTGTTTTTGCTTGCCGTTGCCGATTTGTGACGTGTACCCGAGGATCATCAGATTTGTCGTGCTTATGCACGTGACTTCCATCCCTGGTATGTTTGATTTGCCAGGGTCCTCTCAGGTTTGTCACATTGACAGGAACGATCTTAATCCGCATTCGACAACCTGAACACATCGACCGACGATCAGGTCGTTGCGGGTTCTCATCGCGTACTTTGCGCGTGTTTTTAAGCTCCCCCCACTGATCGCAAGCGCAAAAATCTGAATACAACTCCACCATCAGTATTTCGCCCAAGTTTTTTTGTGATATTGAACCCGTGCCTCACGGCCCACTCGTGAATAGTAGACTCTGTTTCTGCTTCGGACGCGTGCAAACTCTTAGGAGGTGGGGGAATTATGACTTGCAAGGCCATAGGTGTGTCTGCAGAAATCCTATCTGCCCCTGGCACAAAGTCATCCGCGACGTGTAGGCGTCTCGAAGATACAGCCAGGTCTTCAATGTTTGAAGAGTTAGTGGTTGTGTCCATCGTGGAGGTAAACCTCAGTCCATGAGGTGTGGAGAGGCTGGGTTAAGAGGAATTACGAACAGACATAAACTCCACTACAACGTTGAACAAGGTGACACCTCAAAACGACTGCGCTATCTTTTGTGGGCTCATCCCGATACTTTAGAGTTGGCACAAGATCATTTGGATATCTTGGTGCTTATCTGCACATATAAAACCAACAAATTTGACAACCCGCTACTCAACATAATTACTGTGACGGGAATGAGCACTATCCTACCAATAGCACAGTGCTGGTTGCCTAGAGAAGCTCAACCAAACTTTACGCGGGCTCTTTCAACTTTACAACAGCTGCTGACTGATAATGGAATAAGATTACCTCGTCTACTCATCACGGATAGAGATCTAGCCTGCATGAACGCTACAGATTTGTTGTTCCCGCCAGCAGACAAGTTGGTGTGTCATTGGCATGTAAATAGAAATGTGGAGGTCAAAGTCCGTAGCGATCTCGGAGAAATAAAGCTCGCACAGCCTGATTTCTACGGGAGAACGAAAATTAACAGCTGCAGAACAAACGCGTATTTGGAGGGATTCTATTCTGTCGTACATGTTGAGTCAGAACAGGATTTTGAAAAATGCAGAAAAGTATTACGGCCAATGGATAACTCTCTCGCTGACTATCTGGATAAATCGTGGTGGAAATATAAAGAGAAATTTGTTCGGTTCTGGGCTGATACACATTTACATTTTTGTTGTCTGGATACTTCCACCGTAGAAGGAACCCACGCGAAGATAAAGTCTTGGTTGGAGTCCTCGAAAGGTGATTTATTGACCGCTTTCCATAAATTGTTACCATAGTGGAGATCGAGAGCGAACACTGTCAATTTTGGTTCTCAGCGCGACGTGAGGTCTATTCCATACAAGCTTAGTGATCCGACTTTTTCACGAGTGATTAGGATTATTACCCTGCCTGCTCTGAGCGAAACCCATGATTTGTGGAAACAGGTCATCAGTATTGTGCGTCACAAGATAAAATATACGGAAAAACAAAAAGAGATTAAACCGTGTTCTGGGATTTTTCAGCGCTGTTATCGGTCGGCCATGCATCCACTATATGATTCGTATCTACGAGTCAGACTATTCACTTCAGCTGGAACCACACGATTTGGTCGGCGCTGGTTTTATTCGTGGCAACACATTCCAATATTTTGTAAAAATCTTGGAGCCCGCTACGCGAACTAAGAAGAGGCGACCAACTGAGACGAAGAAATCACATGGAGCTGGGTGCGGCGTGTGCACTACCAGAAGAGAATCATCATCTTTTGAAGTCAGCGTCTCTGCCAACCAAGAGGCAGCAAGTCACAGCACTCCATATTTGCCGTCCGTTGAATTTTATCCGGTACAGCATCTACCTCTGATAGGAGTGATCTTGAAGCACTTTTCCCCCCGCACACTTAGGGCTTCGCAGGCTTAAGCTAGTCGTCTTACGTATCCACTTTCAGATTTTAAAAACCCGTACCCAAACGAAGATCATTAGCTTAATTCAATCTGCACTGATCAGATTTACAAATTTCTGTGGTTGCACAAATTCTTACATTGACAGCCACGGAGCCGTACCCAGTGGCGATCACCGGCTTGATCACCGCGGCAGTCAACGGGCCTGCGGGGCCAGCAATCGGCTTGAACACACAAACAGCCACCATTTTGAACACGGCTGAAGTCATGGACCTGTACACCGTGCCTGCTGCCGACTCCGACACGGCGGCAGTGTCGGACTTGTGCACACTGACAGGCACCGAATTGAACACGGCGCCAGACGCGTGCCTGTACCCGGCGGCGTCCACCGGCTTGAACACACTGACAGTCACGAAGCTGTATGCACCGGCAGACGCCAGCTTGAATACACGGACAATCACGGAGTCGGACACGGCAACCAGACACGTAGCAGTTTACGATCTGCAGCCACAGACTTGGACACGTCACCTTGGCGCAGTCCACTTGTTCCGTAAATTAATAATTATGTGTACACTCCTCTGGTTTTTGAGTTTAGTGCCAGGACTATTTTGTACGTCGTATTTCGGAAATTGTCATCCAATGTTTGAACATTTTTGGTCCCGGTGCTCCGAAGTTCGATGCTCCGTAGATTCCCCCCCCATAAGGTTTAATGCGGTGTAGTACTTACTGGTATACGGTATGGACTTCGGATACCACTGACAAGAGACTCGCTGGCTACGCACATGCTTTTAGTCTGCAAACCTATCATAAGTGGGCAGTTCTAGAGGGTACTTTGTAAACACCGGGTAGATGCTGCGGCTGTGAAACAGGCGCGCAGGAGATGCGTTAAAGTACCAAGGGGATACAGGACGCAGCATATAGCGTGCTTTTAATAAGTGTCAGCCCAAACATATAAAAATACCAGGTACTGCCACTTAACGGATTTCACCGAGTAGTGCCCGGGCTACTATTATTTAGTGCCCCCTCACAAGTCATCAATTTTGAAAGGGGGGCACTAATTCGTGTAGGGCTTCTAATTGTTTGCATCTCAAAATGGGCGCTGGGTACACTCCCGTATGACCAGTGCTGGCAGGCTACGGGTGGTTGTACATCATGTACCCTACATGTAGGTGGTGGGATGGATCGATCTATGAGGGTACTCACCATAAAATGGAGTGAGCGTTAATGTTGCTCTGAAGGGTTGACAAACACTAAGGTATAAAAATATGTGGTGTTAAAACTACCGTTAGTAAATCGAATATAAGACCGGGCTTCTAATACGTGAGGGGGTTGTATTTCTCTGATCGGGCACCAAAAAGGCGACGGGGTACTAATATTGCAGGGCTTCTAATCGGCGAAATCCGTTAGTATAGCGTTGACTGTACCGTTTTCTCGCTTTATAAATACATTTGTTTAGATTTACACTATTCAAGAATAAGCTGTCGAACCCACAATGATGATCATCCCAGACTGAAAGCAAGTCACTCAGCGATCTTTGTCCTGGATTCCAGGACAAAAATGGGAAATTGACATGTTATTAATGGCATCGGGAAGCTGCAATTTTCGTCACGAAGGACAATAGTAGACGCCATGGCAGACATGCAGCATGCTAACCTAACACAGGTCTGTATGACCATGGCTGTACACTCTCGTAAAATGACTCTTAGACGGATTTTGAGGGACGGATGAGGGATCGTACTTAATCAAACTAATTGTATTGGCACATAGAATATGTGACACAGTGTAGTGTACCAACGGTGCAACTTCTGCGGTTCTGATGAACACTTCTCTTTGAATGATTCGGTCCCATTACTAGATTGTGCTACAATTAAACAGCTTCGTCGTGGAGACCTTCCTCGCATCCTGACTGAGTTCGTCAATTTGGAATGCATAAGATCATCTATGGGATTTTATCATCGTCGTGATGTGGGAGTCTCATATTAAGCGCCGACATCGTTACCAGTACTAGCCCGTACTCGCCCTCAACAACAGTATTTGCCATGGTATCTATGTATAAGTTAATTGAAGCTGTGAAAAGGTATTGGCGAGCTCAGCAGCCTCCTTCTCGGGTTATCAACACTCTTGAAGGTTGACAACCTTATTGTACGGCGCTTTGTAGCTGCGCCGTGCCACCATTCTTTCTTTTTGAAGTGCGTAGATTGATGTCCTTTAGCTAAATAACGACAGTGCTACCATCCCGAAGGTAAACACACAGAGAATGAAAGAATAAAAACACTAGCTTCACAAGTACAGGTGCGTGAGATGGTCAACAGCAACCCTCGACACAGTTTGACGTTAGTAAGTTTTCCAGCCAGGAGTCTTAAGACTTTCATTCTGAGGTAAGCGTTCGGTTGGTTTTAACGTGCTACGCACACAGATCTTATAATATTAAAACAAACGGCAAGCCAATGCACATACTATATGCATTGGCATGTCGTTTGTTTTTACGGAATTTCCTGTCCCCCAAATTCCATGGAAATCTGAGTTTTGAGAGGTGCAAATAGGGATTTGTATCGCGACTGTTCAAAAGGAAAATCTTGCTTTCTGGAAAATGAGGGACCTCCTGTCCCTCAAAATGACGCCATATCGCAACCGTTCCGACACCCTAGCCCTTTCCGACATGTTTCCGACAGTTCGGACCAGCCAATTAGACTCGGACAAGCTAGGTTAAGGGCAATTATACTAAGTGCGCACACTCTAAATATGCTCTCAGCATAAGTACGACAGTTCCAGTCAGCTTTCGAAACGGAGTTCACAGGCACCAGGAAATGCTCTCTAGCGGCCTGTAGGCCGAGAACAACGGATTTTTCGATTTTACAGTATTATGGACTCGGAGCAATGTGCACTCCAGCCAGTAAATTCATGAATGAGACCCGATGAGAGGGTGAGGGGCCACTATTAAAAGCGATTTCAATTCAATGACATCGCAATTTAAAATAGTGACATTATCGCTGCTGGCCATACATTTCGTTAAACCTCATTAGGTTTGTTACTTAGCTAATGACAGAGCGCCATATAAAGAACCTCGGGCAGGGTTTTTGCGTTAGCGAATAGCATAGCACCACAACATCCCCGACAGGGACTAAGTGAGCTCAGTCTTCTATTTTCGGGTTCAACCACGCAGATCGCTCGTCACCTGCGATGTCTCGCTGAGCACACAATCAAGTCTCTCGCCGGTACTGCGGGTGCAGCGCTCGGATGGTAACGGGCGGGGAGTTCGAGTCTTCACTACCGGCTTTTCTAGCACGATATGCGTATGCATAGTTACACAATTCCTATGACATGAAGAATGCTCTGTGTAGCCCCAGGCGCTGAATCGAAAAGCTTCTCCACGGCAAGCCGGCTGCGATAGGCAACGATGCGTTCGTCAGGCATTCCTTCGCGATGAAGCTTGCGCATTTCACGTAGCACGATGCTACCGCCTTTAGCCCGAATGCTGTTGGCACTCAAGAATGCGAGGACCGACGATTCAGCGCGCCGGTCAAGCTCGAGGACGTGGCCTTTGAAGCTGCATGCTTCTTCTCGCAGTTGGAACCCGTCATCAAGAAAAGGCTTCATGTATCCACCACAAGGCAGTACTCGGACTTCTTCTGCCGGTCGTTGGAGTCCCAGATGCGCGGCAGCTGAGTGTACCACTCAAACCAAATCGATGAGAGGTTGGTTGTGGGTTTCTTTCTCCGCTTCGCTGGTGGTTCTTTAACCAACGTTCTCGGTTCTTGTGTTTCTTGTCCAGTTAATTTGTGTGATGCTGGGCGCTTCAAGACGGCAGCCTCAAGCACGACTAGCCGGGCTATCATTAACCGATTGCTCTCTATAAGCTCGTTAATGACAGCAGCATGATGACACCCCGAGTTGCAGTGGTTGATCTTCTTTTCTTCCTCTTCATTTTTGCGAGCAGGTACAGAAGCGATAACTTCTAAAGCCGATGACCAAGTAAGCATATCAGCTACCGAAATTCCGGCCGCACATAAGCACTCCTCAACGCGGACGACGAACGGACTCCTCGGCGCCAACGTCTTCACTTGCGGGAGATACTTGATCAGGTACACAGTCAACACTCCGATAACCTTGCTACCCACGTTAATCCTGGCGTCCTCCAGCCCCATACAGCAGCCAAACAGCAGCTCTGCAATCGCACCAAGCGCTCCTGAGCACCATGGCCAAGCATCCCAACGTCAGCAACAGCGGGAGCTTCGTCAGCCCTCCAACCACTCAGGACGCGTGCTACTTTCCGGTCTTCACGGGGCGTGTTGAAGGCATAGGCAAAGCCTTTATTCGTCCGGGTCATATCCCATGACCCCCTGTCGAAGATCCATTGTGCCGCGAGGTGATCGTTTCCATTGGCGTGCTGGGCGCCTCCTCTGCGAAAGGAGTGCGACGTCAAGTTACACATCGCTCCAGCCGGCTCCGCCACCCGCTTCAATAACCGATTCACGAAAGCTTGTACGCCGTCTTCCCCGCGAGACTGACCGGTGCTCTCAAGTGCTGAAGCAGCTGCGCTTGATGAATGAAGCGCGGAAGTAGCAGCAGGAGCGGCAGGCACAGGCGGCGAAGACGCAGTCGACAGGGCAACATGTCCAGCGAGGGTGGGATGTGGCCGGTCAGCCTGCAGCATCTCCAGCAGGGGGGCTCCAGCGTCGGGAGATGGCGTGGCGGGTGCGACCAGCAACGGAAGCTGGCTCAACAAGGACACGCACGGCGCCATCTGCATCACCACGGCGACGTCCAATGTGTGCAGCGGGCAAGTCAAGAAGTCGTCGTGATCAGGGATGAGGGTGAGGCCTTGCTCCTCCCGCCACTTTCACCCGTAGCATTCGTATGTAAAATAGGTTGTGTGATGTGCTGTTTACTGATGTAGCCAAGATCCGAGGACCTCCCAAAACAGTGCCACATCAAACACGCAAGCGCAGCGTCTTCGTAGTCCGAGGCAACGGACGCCGTGCTGTAGACATAGCGGATGAGTGAGTGTAGGTCATCCTTTGTGCAAGGAGGTGCCTTGTTAGTAACCCCGCCCATTATCACGTTTTAGGCAATGCTTTTCTAGGGTCTTTCCCTGTTTGAGTAGGATTAACTCCGTTGGCACTCTAAGATGTGGGTGATCATCGAAGAACCAAAGCTTAACGTTTCTAAAGTATGAAATGGCCGTGTTACGCGCCAGCTTACCTTTCTTACCTTAGCCGAAGCGGTCCATCACGACCGCAAACGTTTTGCCGGTCTTGTCAGAAAGAATGCTGGCTTTGGCCACGTCCATGGACACATTTTCGGACTTGAGCATGCGCTCAAAGGCGCTGACTTCGGTGGTGCGCGCTTTTTGCGTGTTGGTTGGGATAAGCGCGGAAAGGCTCATCTGCCGTATGACTACCTTATCTGCTTTTTCACAAATAGTTTTTTTTTTTTTGTGGTTGGCCAAAGAGGGACAACACTCCACTGCCTATACTAGGACTTTGCCTAATTGTCATATTCGCAAAAATATCTACAGATTCTGTAAAAGACTTGATTTCAGTAGCGATATTTCATATTTCTGTCAGACTTCCGACAAATATTTATCGGAAGTCGTCAGAATTCAAACCCTAACCCAGTGTGACTTAATTGGCTAAAAGGGTGGGAACTAGGAGCCGTCATTTGTAAAAATTACGCATGACACAATCTCACTCGGAAAAAAACACTATATTCATCCATAGCGTCGTAGTTCCCTCCGGAGAATACAATATTGAAGTCAAGCCGAGGCTCCAACTTTTGGCCTATTTTTGTCCTGGAATTGGAGGGGTTGAGGTTAATATCATCCTACCGAATTAGTCCTTGTTGGTCCCACAGCGCTTCCTATCCCAGTTTAAAATAAAATCATCTTTTTTGTTTGGGTGGGTGGGTGGTAACCCAAAAATTCCATTAACCCAAAAACCAAAAACACGTGATGGCTACAGCATCTCCAGAGCGGGGGTTCGAGTTCCGTCGGGACCTAGAACAGCTCGTGCACGATGGCGTCCTACGTTCTCGTCGTCAGCAGCAGCGCGAAATGTTTCGCCCCGGCGTGTTAGCGTCATCGGAACCCGCTGACGTACAGCTGCAGGAGCGTACCAAGAAGAAACTCGCACGGGCGCTACGCTCGCTGCGTGATGATTACGGCGCGTCGCTGGCCCTAAGTAAAGAGGCGCTGGCCTACACAAACTCGTTGGAGGACGCACTGCGCTTCCTGGCGCTGCAGTACGCAAGTGACGAGCTACCGCCCACTCTTCGAGCTCTTCCTACGGAGTTATTGAGTGTTAAAGACGCAGACGAGAGCGGTGAGCTGCTGGCTGAGGTAAACATCCCCGTGAAGGGTAAGGAAGTAGAACGCATAGAGCAGAAACAACAGGAGAAGGTAGAACAGGTGAAGAAACACGTTGACCAGGAGAAAACCCAAGGCGATGCCAAACAGACAGATGCGCTCTCGTGGACTCAGCAGTATGTGCTGAACATGGCTGCAAGAGAGGAGGAAATGGCTCGACGAGAGGTCCAAGTAACGCCTGAAGCTCGCGAACTGGAGGAGCTGGAAAAGCGCTATAAGGACCTGGTGGCAGCGCTAAATCGCTTGAAAGAGCGCAAAAGCAAGAAGAAAAATAAAAGCGGCGACAAGCAGAAGACTCGGGAGTTGAATGAACAGATACAGGATACGCGACGTCAACTGCTCGCTCGAGGTTGGAGAGATCCCATGCAGCAGCAGTCGAAGAAAGACGCTAAAAAAGAAAAAAGTGTCGAGAAGGAGAAGACTAATTCAGTTCCAGAAAAGAAAGAGGAGATCACTCCGTCTACTCACGAAATAGAAGACGCAGACGATGAGTTGCTGTCGTTAGCTCTTGGGATGGCAGACGAGGAGCAGGTAGTGAGCGATCAGGCTGACGAGAAGGAGACAGTTGTCAAGCTAGAGGAAAACGCTGAAGACTCTATTCAAGCCGAGGACGACGAGGATGGAGGCATGTTTGGGCTGTTGGAAGAGGCCGAGACTACCGTTGTGAGTGCTGAGGAGATCAAAAAGAGCGCAGCTATCGACACGGCTGCGCTCATTGCGGCCCAAGCAGCAGCAGACCTTGCAGCGTCAAAGGGTAAGAAGGCCAAGGGAGGCAAGAACAAGAAAGGGCGCAATATGATCAAGGTGCAAGCGGCGGCAGCTCAAGCCGCTCAGGCGCAGGCTGCTGCATCAGCAGCCTGGACTGGAAAGTCGCCACGTGACCATCTGGAGCAGCATTGCCGCAAGAATGGATTGCAGAAGCCACAGTACAAGAAGCTGCCTCGAGCGCCAGGCGGAGGACACTTGTATTCGGTTGTGCTGAGCAGCAAAAGCCGCGGCAAGCAAGAAGTGATGGTGAGAGATTCCAGTGACGCAGCGCAAGGTTTTGAGTCCATTTCAGATGCCAAAGATGCAGTAGCTACTAGCACATTGTTCGAGTTAGCACCGGATCTACCACTTTATCGAGTGCTGCCGCCAGTGAATCGCGATATGTGGCAGAAGTGGGTCAAGGGGCAGCAAGATAATGAGGCGGCGGCTGCGGCTGCGGATCGCGATGAACAAGACGAGCTATTGACTGAGATTTTCAAAAGTCTTCCCGCTGAGATTGCTGAGAAACGAGCTGTTATAATAGAGACACCAACGCAGACGTCGAAGTCCTCAGCTTCTACTGTAAAGAAGGAGGCTGAAGACTCTGATAATGCGCTGGAGGATTGGAGTGTTGACGACTGGGACGCTGATCTGTCCGACGAGGATACGCCAGTCAAGGACTCTTTAGGTGATACTGTGGCTTCGGTGGAAGAATTGAAGGTGGAAGAAGAGAGCGAAAGCGACCGTAAAGCTGCGTTGGAGTTGTCTCAACAGCTACGTGAGCAGCTCCAGAAGCGTATGCGTTCAAGTGCGTACCGATCGAAGCTTCAGCACCGCAAGTCTCTACCAATAGCATCGTTCAAAAATCAAGTTGTCGAGATGCTATCAGACCACGACGTTGTCCTGATCTCCGGTGAGACTGGGTGTGGCAAGAGTACGCAGGTGCCGCAATTCTTGCTCGAAGATCTGCTGCTGTCCGAGCCTGGCGGTGCACGTGGACAGATTATCTGTACCCAACCTCGTCGACTAGCTGCGATTAGTCTGGCTGAACGTGTCTCGGAAGAGCTGGGTGAGACCAATATGGGCACGGGAGACTCGCTCACAGGCTTCCAAATCCGCCTCGAGACGCGCATGACACGACGTACACGTCTGATCTTCTGTACGACTGGAATTTTGCTTCGTAAGTTGCAAGACCCACGCACATTAGGCGAAGAAGTGAGCCACGTGATTGTGGATGAGGTGCACGAACGTGATCTCCAGAGCGACGTGCTGCTGGCCATGCTGCGTCAATTTCTCGCTGAGGGGAATGCAGCAAGACGCCGGAAGTTTGGTGGCTCGCTGCCTCCTCTAAAGGTGATTCTCATGAGTGCTACACTTAATGCTGCCAGCTTCCAGCGATACTTTGGTGGCGCTACTGTGTGTCCAATGATTCAAGTTCCTGGCCGAACGTTCCCAGTGGAGCAGTTCTACCTCGAAGATGTGCTTGAAAAGACTCAATTTGTTGTGGACGAGGAGTCTCCCGCCTACGTGCCAGTGGATGAGAGCGGTTCGGACAGGAACTCGACTCAAGTCACGATCTCTGGTCGTGGAGGTACGTCGTACACTCATCAGGTATCATGGACTTCTTCAAGCTCTTCTGCCAAGACATCAGCCAGTGAGGAGCAGCGAATGTTAGCGGAGAAGTACAGCGAGTCGACGTTGCTTGCTTTAGAGCGCTTGGACCCGTCTGTCGTCAACTACGAGCTCATTCAAGCGCTGTTGGAGTATATCACAACCGAAACGGATCTGCTTTCTCTATCAAAGAGCGAGAGGAAGAGCGCATCCGTCCTTGTCTTTCTGCCTGGGCTTCAAGAGATCACGACGCTACTGGATTTACTTGGAGGCAGTCGTCTACTGCGTCATGATCCACACGGTCGAGAGTTCGAGCTGCTACCACTGCACTCGTCGCTCTCAGCACAGGAACAGCAGCGGATTTTTCGACAACGCTCCGGTGTCATTCGCGTAATCGCCGCGACAAATATTGCCGAGACGTCCTTGACTATTGACGATGTTAAAGTTGTGATCGATACTGGACGCGTCAAGCAAATGAGTCACGATGCTCAGCGTCGCACGAATGTACTGGACGAGATCTGGGTCGCGCGTGCCAACGCCAAGCAGCGCGCTGGTCGTGCTGGTCGTACGAGTGGAGGCTCGTGCTTCCGTCTCTTCCCGCAGGCCGTCTTCCGCTCCGTTATGCTCGAACAGCCTGTGCCCGAGATCCGTCGCGCACCTTTAACGTCTCTGTGCTTGCAGATCAAGACATTCGGTGTGGGTGGAGAGCAGAAAGACGGTTGTGGAGAGTTCCTACGTGCTTGTTTGGATCCTCCTGACGATGCTAGTATCCAGGATGCACTCGAGGAGCTGTTCGAGATTGGCGCTTTGAGTCGAGATGATGAAGCTCTTACGAAACTGGGAGCACATCTGGCTCGACTGCCTGTGGACGTGAAGGTTGGCAAGCTGCTCTTGTTGGGAGCTCTCTTTGGTGTGTTCGACGCTGCTAGTACTTGTGCTGCCGTGCTGGAAACCAAGTCCCCGTTTGTGGCTCCGTTTGGTCGTCAGAGTGAGATGAAACAAGCGCGTCAGACGTTCGCGGTTGCTGCTAGTGATTTCCTTACCGACGTGAACGCCTTCGAGGCCTGGCGGTATGTTGTACAGCATGGCAAAAGCACTGGCGTTAGTGAGAAGAGTTTCTGCCAGAGAAACTTCTTGAGCCACCGAGGACTGCGTGAAGTAAGCAAACTCAAGCGTCAGTTCCGAGGACTCGTGGCTCAGCTTGGCTTCTTGCCGGCATCTGAGAAGGAAGCAGACGAGCGGATGGATGTCCAGCAGTTGGCGACGATATCTGCGATCCTGTATGCTGGTTTAACTCCCAACCTGGTGCATGCTGAGCCTCCGATGGCGTACGGTCCTAAGCGCGCAGTACTTCGCGAACGTGATCATGGCATTGTCGTGATGCATCCAGGCTCCATCAACTACAAAGTGGCAACTTTCCGGGCGAGTAACTTTCTCACGTATGCGGTGAAGCTACACACCTCGCAGGTGTATCTCCCGGCTTCTAGTCTTGTGTTGCCTTTGGCCGTGTGTTTGTTTAGCCATGCGCTGGAGCCACTGCCACAACTGCGACGTAAGGACAAGGATGGAAATGAGACGATCGGACTGAGAGTGAATGACTGGGTGGTTTTCCAGAGTTCGTTCCGTTCGGCGGCACTACTAGTGGAAATGCGCAATGCGATTGTCGAAGCTGTCGATGCCAGTCTTGAGACGCCGCCAAACGCTCGTGGTGGTAGAGTTGAGTCCGATACGCAGAAGAGCGAACGGGAGGAGCTTGTTGATGTGCTGCGTGCGCTCTTCCTTGCTGAATTTGAAGAGCGTGACACCAACAAACAACTCTCAGGGCAGTTGTGCGCTGGCAAGAAACGTGGTTGGAATGATGAAGTGTCATGAGTTTGTCAAACGAATAGATGAAAGCCAAGCGTCGATCATTACTAAAGTGATATTTTGATTTTATGTTTACGAAAAAGAAAGTATGCAAGCTAAAGCATAAATGACTACGAGTAGCGATCTACTGATGAGATGCTAGTACATGTACCTTAGTATTGCGCTGCCATGTAGAGTGCCCAGGAGCGCGAGAGGCCGTTCATCATGGCGGTGCATTGGTTGAGTTTGACCAGAGCTTGTGCCTTGTTCACCCGGGCGTAGCTGAGATACAAGAGCGACAACCACGAGTTGGACAGCTCGTCGTTCTTCACAATGTCCAGCTTGGACAAAATGTTGTCCCATTCTTCCTGGACGAAAGTCGACGTCCTCACATATTCCGTGACTGGAGTCACTGGCAGCATCTGAATGCCGTGGATCATGTACTCATCAGCTGAGAACCACGTCGCGTAGTCGGCCTTGTTGTCGAACAGAATACCAGGAACCATGTGCGGTCGATACACAGCGGGGTGGATGGTGTTTGTGCTATCGAACAGGAAATACGTCTGAATAGAACGCACACTGATCTTGGTCATGAGACGACCGATGTCCTTCATGCGTTTGTGGTTGGTAGTCTGACCAAACAGCGCCATGCTGTACGCAAGGTTGATATCTTCGGACGTAGACTCTTCATCCTTGCCGTCTCCGAGTGATGTCATGCCGTGCGAGTACGAGTGTCCTCGGAACCAGTCGAAGCCACGGAATTTGGGGAAGTACGGGTCCTCACGAGAAGGATTCGCAACATCGCGTAGCAGTAACCTCGTCATATTGTTCAGGTCTCCAATACGCGTCCAAGTTGGATGCAAGTAATTTATCACGGAGGCCATGTGCACCCAATAGCCGTAGTGGTAGTGATGGTCGTTGTACACGGTGTTGCCGAAGTCAGCGTTCATATCTCCCGTCACGAACCCCTCGGAGCTCACAACGCCGCCCATTACTGCATCGTACTTGAGTTTGTACTTCCAACTATTGTCAATGAACGGAGTAATTGCACTCTCCAACTTGGTCACGCAGCGACGCAAAAGCGACACATCTGTACCGACAATCACCGGATCATTGGCCATTAGACACAACGAAGCGTATTGTTGCACCATTTTGCCAGTGAAGTAGTAGCTCCCGTCAGTTGCTACAGTCCAAATATTCTGAATATCTGCGCGCAGCTTCGTGAACATATCCTGCTGTAGAGCTGCAGCTTTCGTCAATCGAGAACGAGGGTAATGCGTCACGGGAATGTTTTGAGACTCGTAGAAGCTCCAAGTAGGGGGAGATGCTACCGTGACAAAACCCTTCATGAGACCTCTCGTGGCAGAGTACATGGAGACATTAACCACTTCAGTGACGCTAGCGGCAGTTAAGGTCTTGGTGTGGTGGTCTAAAGCGTAGTGGAATAGTCCTTTGGAGCAATCTCCGGCGGTCTTCCATTTGAACGAGTACTTTGAGTCGCTGGTAAGCTCCACGTCTCCTCCAGTGACAATACAACTACTGTACGTGTCCTGGGCGTTGGACTGCGTGGAATCAAGAATGGTGGAGACTCGGATCACTCCATTGAATGAGCTCAAACCCTGCAGGATCATACTAGTGGCAAGGCTGAGTTGGATGCCACTTGACTGCGATGAAGTCGGGTAGACGTGGATCCACCAATGCTGGCCACTAACCGCGAGGACGTTAAATTTGGTCCCCGAGAAGCGCGATCCAACATTGACCGGGGCCCCATTGATGGTTGCAATGGGAGCTTCAAAGAGGATCTCGGGGGTAAGACCTTGGTACGTGGCAGTGAAGTACGCCATGCCACTCACCATGCTGGATTTCAGGGTACCCGTCGACGATGGTGCTTGAAGCTGAACGGTGACGCCCAAGTCCGTCCAATTGGTAACCTGCATATCGGGGATCGATGTCGCGAACTCGAACGCGGTTAGTTGGATTTCGTTTCGCTTTGGGTGCGCGTAGTACTTGGCAACACCATCCGTGACTCCACCGAAGAATCTGTTGCGGTACGGATAGCTGAGTGAGAAGCCGTACGCGCCCGAGTCCTCGACACTCACTGCAAACGGGTTTGGCCAGATGGGCCCGGTGGCATTCGTAGTACTATCGCACGTGACGAGGTTACCCCACCAAGCGTTCGTCGGTACCGGTTTGCTACGCATCGTGTCTAGATGGCGTGGTTTACAGAAGTTCGACTGCTCGGTGGTCGCATCGATGAGCAGAGTTGGCGTTGGGAATTTGCCATTGGGATCCCATGAGTCTTTCTGGGCGCTCACAAGTGTATCTCCTCCAAAAAGAAGCTGAGAACACAATCCTGCTAGCAGCAGCCAGGGACGACGGGAGGTTGAGAGCGCCTTACAGGAAGGCAAAGTCTGGTAGATGTTCATCGTGAGATGAGATGAAAACTGAGAGACCTGTTCATACTGAGCTGCATGCTGCTTTGCTATCTACCATGCGCATCATCGCGTGCTACACCGAGTCGGAAACCAAGAATGTCTTCATATAGCGTAGTGCTTTATACTCTGCCAACAAGTTTCACATCCAGAGTTCCAATTTTATCAGTCAGTCAAACGATTATTAACACCCGAAAGAGTTCGGAGTTCTCGTTTCTACTCTTCAGTATTCTCAGACGTAAATGCGAAGGTGAGCCGCAAGACAGCCTCATCACTTTAAGAGCGCCTTCGCAGCTTCTACCCGATAAGGAACGTTCTACCATCAAACACCTTCGGTTAAACTCCAACGGATTCTTCACATCGCTAAAAAAGCTGGGAGCTATTCATCCTGACAAAATCCTGCAGCTACGGTTTCGCATTTGTACATCAAGTTCCAGATGGACGTGAAGGTGACTACGGTATCTCGCTTAGATTTTGGTTGCTGCCATTCGTATCTTCCCCAATCTACAGTCTCAACAGATCTGGAAGCACAACGGGATGTACCGCGCAAATCACGGTGAAAACCGGCACCACGTAACGTGTCATGTATGTACCTCACTCCGCCGCCAGCTAATATAGCCAATATTTACACATATAGCATCAACGACTACTTTGTCAAACTCCTTCCCATGCCACTGCAACACGCAACATGGCAAAACGGAAATTTGCAATCCGCAAGTTGAAGATTCCCGCCATCTGTTCACCACTTCGGATTGGTGTGAGTTTTGTCCAATCCCTGTCCGTTATTCCCGCTCGGAATAAAAACGCATTTGACTTGGATTCACTATACTCTTCCACCCTCCTTACAAAACTCCCGTCTGTAGAGATAAAAGCCTCCCGAGCTGAAGGGGATTCGCTTGCCTTCTGCTCGCTCTCCTTTCGCCGCCATGAGCGACTCCAAGCCGCCAGCGTCTAAAGATTCGACGCTCCAGCTCAGCCTGGACGATGAGATCGCGACTGTCCAGACCACGGCGTCCACTACGAAGAAGAAGGAAGATTTGCGCAATGAGAGCACAGGCATCACCGTCGGCGACTCGGCGCACACACTGTCGGATGTACGACTCGCAACATCTTCAAGAACTGAGTAGTTTATTTATTTTACCTTTATATTTTATCAACAACAGGGCAAAACGATCCATTACTCGGCCGAAAGGATCATCGGCAACGGCTCGTTCGGCGTCGTATTCCAGGCCACAGTGGAGGAATCCGGTGAGATCGTGGCGATCAAGAAAGTGTTGCAGGACAAGCGCTTCAAGGTACGGACATCTTACTTTATTTTTTCTTTATTTTTCTTATTTTGGTGATAAATTGTCATTTTAGAACCGAGAGTTGCAGATAATGCGACAGCTGCACCACGTGAACATTGTGCAACTTAAGCACTGCTTCTATTGCAACGGAGAGAAACCCGACGAGTTGTATCTGAACCTCGTGCTCGAGTACATCCCCGACACAGTTTACGGCGTCGCCAGGCAGCTGCAGAAGGCCAAACAGTACATGCCTATTGTGCTGGTGAAGCTCTACATCTACCAGATCTGCCGCTCGCTGGCCTACATCCACTCGATGGGCATCTGCCACCGCGATATCAAGCCACAGAACTTGCTACTTGACCCCAGATCTCACGTGGTAAAGCTCTGCGATTTCGGAAGCGCCAAGGTGCTACAAAAGAACGAGCCCAACGTGTCGTACATCTGTTCACGCTACTATCGCGCCCCGGAACTGATCTTCGGCGCTACGGATTACACCACAGCGATCGGTAATTTTTTTTATTACCGTGCGATGAAATTTCTAGTTGACACATTATTTTTTATAGATATCTGGTCACTGGGCTGTGTGTGTGCTGAGCTGCTACTGGGACAACCTTTGTTCCCTGGAGAGAGCGGCGTGGACCAGTTGGTGGAAATTATCAAGGTGTTGGGCACACCACAGCGCGAGGAGATCGAAGCCATGAACCCGAATTACACGGAGTTCCAGTTCCCGCAGATTAAAGCCCACTCCTGGAGCAAGATCTTCCGCTCACGAACGCCGCCTGAAGCTATTAACTTGCTGTCCAAGATGTTGGTCTACGACCCAAAGCGGTGAGTTTAAGTTGCTACAAGTTGCTGGTATCTGAAGCTAATGGAACTTCTATAATTTATAGACGTGTGAAACCGCTGGAGGCCGCGGCGCATCCGTTCTTCGATGAGCTCCGACAGAAAGATCTGCAGCTGCCAAATGACGTCCCGGCGCCTGCGCTGTTCAATTTCACCTTGCAAGGTACGCGGTTGCTCTGTGTTTAATTGATCGTGCTAGCAGGTTAAGTAACCATGCCGGTGTCTGTTGGCGTAATGGTGCAGAACTGTCGCAAGTGGATGTTAGTACGCGCGAGATTTTAGTACCGGTCCATGAGCGAAATGCAACCAACTGGCCGGTCTTAGAGGACGGCACGTGGCCTGATGCGGCAGCTCACGGGACGTCCTAAACGCTTGCACACCCGAGCAAAACATGAAAGGCCCAAAGGAGACAGCAACCAAGTTGACCGAGGGTGAAACACAATGTATTTTGCTTGTATCTTTCGTGGGCGACTGGCTTTCTTGTTTTTGTAGCTTATAAGGTAAGGATATTGGTCGTCGAACTGCCGTCCCTACAGGGTTCGTGAATGCTGGTGAGAGGATGTACTGGCATTTGTCCAAGCAGATGCGCCTCGGGTCCATTACGAAACCCTGCTGACGTGTGTAGCTGTCGGTCGCGCGTAGCTGCAAGAAGAGCGAGTTAGCAAGTGAACCAGTGTGTAGACTGTGGCAGTGCGTACCTCCATCCTGAGCTACGGTCTCTCGTGATCTACTGCTATTGGAAGTGAGCCCCATGGATGTCTGGGGACGTACTCTTGCGTTTTCCGCCGCTTTTGCTTGCTGGAACTGTTCTTCCCACTCCTTTTTCGTGTTTTTAATGTCCTGTTTGGCATAACTTGTCAGTCTTTTACCAATCCAAAATACCAAGATGCACGTGACGTACATTTCGAATGAGCTCCAGTGAGACTTCATTGTGTAGGATAAGCTCCGTCAGCTCGACGTCAATTAACGCAGATTCATCCAGCAGCTGTGTCCAAACAGAGAATGGCTCAGTGTCCTTATCGTTAGACCTACACGAAGATGGGTACGTACTTGTGTATGAGATAAACGCTGGGGATTTAGCATCACATCGTCGTGATTCTTTGTTGCGGTTGAAGGTGTTCGTGGGGATTCCAGAGCGTCAAGAGATTCTTCCGTCTCTTTTGTTTGGCGAAGTAACATTTCTTTTAGTCGCGCGTTTTCCCGTTGCAAACTTGCGTTTTGGTGCTAAGAGATTCAGATATGAACAAGGTTAGCAATACCGAGAGTAGATATTCAACTTTGTACGTTGTACCTCTAACGACTTCACGCGTTTTGTTTCGATTTCTCTTGCTCCCCCCGGGTCGCCTTCAGCTCGTGTTAATCGCTTCTTCAAGTCTTGAATCTGCTCTTGAAGGATTGGGATGTTGTTGTTCTCGGTTTGTAGCTGTTTGTTTTCCTCCAACAATGACTCACTAACTGCGTCGAGTTGATGGTTCTTATACTTGTCCAAGGTTTCCTTAAACGGATACAGGCTCAGTAAACAGGAAGCCACTTTTCCTTTTCTTAACCAGATCAAAAGCTCGTTCTTACCATCAGCACTTCGATATGCTTCAGCAACTTCCGGATCGTGGTGTTGGGGTCGGACGGATCGACGCCCAGATGCGACGTTGAAACACTAGGAGACAAGTTCAGCTTCTTTGAACCACTCGAGCTTGTTGAGCCCACCGCATCAGTCTCAGTAGTTTCCATGTTGGTCCTTGGCAATGGATTGGCTGTACGCATTTTATCGACAAAACCCGATGTAGTTGGAGGAGCGTTATCATCGACACGTGAAAGTGAAGCATTCTCTATTCCTACTCCACCAGCGTCCTGGGACAAATATTCTAGCAGGATCGGATTATTGTTGAGAAAGTCATCGCGGAACAGCCGAACATTGCCACGAGGCATGAAACTACTAGCAAAGGGATCAATCCCTGTATAAAAAAACAAAATCAGCTCCAGAATTCTTGAAAGCACAGTAGTTGATTACCACGGTACCATTGGACGTCGTTCCTGGAAGCGTGCTTGACAAACTTCCTCGTACTCCAGCAACAGGTGCAGTAAACGGCCGAGCTCCAATAAATCCATTATTACTCAGTCGAGAGCTTTTGTGCATGGACGCAAAGAATTCCTCGGTCAAGTCTTTGTCCAGCTGAGTAATGTGGTCACCATCGAGCATCTTGAGGCGCGAAAGTACTCTTACAACTCGGAATTTATACCCTTCTACATCGCGTGAACACGGGTTCCCACCCAAATCAAGTGATCGCAGCTACCAACCAGTAGAATTGTTAGATCTAGTGAGGCACAAAAGGCTTAAACAATCTGACTTACCCTGGGTAAACTACGACAGGTGTGCAGCGCTGAGTCAAGATCAGAAATGCGATTTCCATACACGGAGAGCGTATTAAGCTTTAGAAGTTTACGCAGAGGAGAAATATCCACAATCTTTAGTAGCATCAAGGCAAAAGAAAACCATTAATACTCGATCAATAAATCTAGTTAATGAGCTCCTTAAAACCTGGTTGTTGGCAATGAACAATTTCTCCAGTCCACTGCACTGTAGGAAGCATAGCGGGTAAAATTTAAGAGTGAGTTTCATTGTACTACAAAAGCTCTATTCTATCATATCGTCTCCAACCTGTAGCCAGTCGAGATTCTCGATCTGGTTAAAATTCACATTTAGCTGCTCTCAAGCACATGTTTAGCCAATATTTTCATTTTTGTTTTTCAAGTTTTGATTTGCAAACCTCGATCAGATTGACCAAATATTGAAAATGTTCGAGTGATGTCAAGCGGTTGTGCGATAGCGACAGAATCTCCAGCGATGCCAGACTTTGGGCACAAGTCTCATCCACTTGTGCCAATTCTTCATCGCGGAGAATCAACTGGAACAGCAACATTAGAGAGGATTATCAACAGAAGTATTGAGCTCTAACCAACAACAAGTCATCACCTCTTTCAGCGATGGAAGGTCGTAGACTCCCGCCCGGTTGATAACCACGTCCATTGTTAGCATTAGCGCGCCAGGAGTAGCCGCATGGCCCTTTTTAACCTCCATCCTGCACAGACGCAATCAATACCAACGACGCTTCAAGATCAACAGGATTTTTTTGTGTACATCACACAATCTACCAAAAGCTTCTTTTTAAGCGAATGCAATTGTAGCCATCTTTGGCAATGCAGTGCCAAGAAGTGCAAACAGCTCCGATACTCCGCCGACTGAGCTCTCTTGCAGCTCTTGGTGAAGGAGTTAATGCGGCAAACGCACAAAGTGATCATCATGGCAAGACGCAGAGCAAAGTGCCGTGGTATCGGTAAGTCCTGAAACGAGTTTCTACCGCGGACTCATATTAACATCTTGATGAATGAACTAGTAACACTTTCGGAGACACAGTTCCTCTTCCAGATATGCCTCCTGAACCGCTGGCTATGGACCCGCCGATAGTTATCCCAGCGGACATTCGACCTCTAGGCAGTAAACGTCGTTACTTGCGTACGATGCAACTTCTTGCAGATCCTCTGGTACCGGATGAGGAGGATAGAGAACTCGAGTGTACGGAAGCTCCAGCTTCCCGGCCAATTCCATTACTACGCCACCAAAACTCATTGTCCTCGAAGCGGCTACTCAGAAGTAAGCGAGAACGGAAACTGGTGAGATCTGAATCGCATAAAGACTTGATGCTCAGTAGGAGCTCGAACCACTACTTGAATGAGAAAGGTACAATGCCACTAGAAAATGCCGACAAAGACAGTCAACATGCACTCACAACGAATGGCGAAGAGCACAGTTTAACGGTACATCCAGCATTACTATCCAAAACCATGGTAAGGTTAACTCAGTTTTTGTTTTATGTAGATTACGTTGTTGACTTTATCCTTTACAAATTCTTGAGACTGATGTTGAAGCGCCGCGCACTCACAATGCCGCCCATAATGGAGATAACGCGACTGCAAGGGCTTTACGTTTACGTCGAATATCTCAAAAAGGAACTTTTGAAACCCAAAGCAATCGCGACTACTTTGGCAAGACAGCAAAGGAGGAATTCTACGCGCAGTACAAACAGCTTTACTCTCGGCCATATTTGTTTATGGATAGCAAAGCTGCTGTCGGTGTGACCCCTCCTATCGAATCAACGACGATATCTGAGAATGAACGTCCACATGAAGATATAGATGACATGTGTGCTGGTTCTGAGAGCACGTTCGTCCCAATCTATCCATCTTCGTTGGAGATGAAAAAAGTGAGTGACGAGCTGAACCCGGCGCGACTCGTTTCTAGAGCCTCGTCATTGCTTATTCCCATTGAGAACCACCCAGAGCTTCCACTACGTGATAAACTCTCCCCACGAGCTCACTTTCTAGCCTCCTGTGCCGCCAAAAACCACGTCGTTGTGCCTTTTCTCATCCGCAACAGAACCACAAAAGTGTTCGATTTCTCGTTCCAATCACTCGGAGATGCCTCCATTTCAGCTTTTGCTCAGTGCCTCGTGCATGATTTGCCTTACGTTGAAGAGATCAGTGTTCGAGATAATCGACTGAGTGACGACGGACTAAATGAGTTGCTGCAAGCTGTGAGCGAGGGAAGTATGACCATGAATCTTCGTCGACTGGACATTTCGCAGAACCAAATCGGACCAAAAAGTGCTCAAACACTTGAATCGTACCTCGTGTCACCGAAATGTACTTTAGAAATGCTCCACGTAGATAACGCAGACATCGACGACCACGAGTGTGCAGCCTTCATGACGGCATTTGAGAAGAATCAGTCCATCAAGCGTCTCTGGATGAGCAGGAACTGCATCGGAAAAGCTGAAAATCTCAACGTTGTACAGCCAAATTTTACCACTGGAGGCGAAGCTATTGCGAAAATGTTGCACGTGAATCCGGTACTCATACATCTCGATTTATCGTGGAACTACTTACGACTAGAAAGCAGCATTGCACTCGCAAATTCTATCCGTGATAATGGTACACTGGAGGAGCTCAAACTCGCATACAATGCGTGTTCGGATGCTGGAGCCATGATGTTTGGCGAGGCTTTGCGATTCAATAAAAGCTTACAGATGCTCGATTTGTCGTACAACAGCATCGGGGTGAAAGGTGCAATGGTGTTGGCAAATGCCATCCGTTCAAATCGCACTTTACGTACTCTTCAGCTCAATGGCAACAACATCGGAAGAGAAGGCGGGCAGTTGTTCATGGCTGCACTTTGTGCGAACCGAACCGAGGTCGGATGCACGGTTGAACTGCACGCATGTAACCTGGGCGCTAATATCATGCCCATAGGTGCATCAGCTCCAGCAGTAGTACCGAAACCACTGAATCAAAGACCTTCATCTGCAGCATCGGTTGATCGCGGTAATGGTACAGAATTTAACGTCCTATCGCTGCCAGTATTCAACGCGAAATCCACACGGATATTCAGTCCAAGAGAGCCCGCTGGGAGATATTCTCTCAATCTGCGCGATGCCTATGACAAAATGATCGCGATGGAGCTTGTCCGGCTCGCAACAACACGGAAAGGATGTCGTTTCTTGCGTATAGAATACAAATCTCCGACTGCGGCAAAAAGAGCAATTACACTCGTTAAAAAGGAGAATCTTGTGGTGGAGCAACATAAAGGCGCGGGTACTACCCGCAGCGACGGAGAGGAAACTACACTTGAAACCAGAGGGTTGGACGCTCTTTTCTCCAATGTGGACCGAGACAAATCTGGAACTGTGGATCTAGATGAACTCATGGCAGTTCTGAATCAAATTGGACTCTTCCCTGAAATGGAGAGTTTGTCCTTCATGCTACAGAAATTTGACTACAACAGATCGGGTTTTCTCGAGGAAGGCGAGTTCAGTGCATTTTTCTTCCACGCTGCTTTTCAGATGATTGACGAAGATCAGTCCGGTAAAATCGATGCGGATGAGGTCGAGGAAGCGTTCAAAATGTTGGGAATTCACAATTATGACGAGAAAGAAATCGAAAATGCGATCACAACGTACGATATCAGTGGAGATGGCGAAATGGAAGAGTACGAATTCGTCGAGTTCATGAAAGGTCAATTGCTTGACCGAATTAAGAGTAAATTACTTGGACGAGACGAAGGTGAAGAAGACACAAACCAGGAAAGAGCCCCTCTCGTCTCACTGCTAGATGCATCGACTCAGAAGCCGTGGATAATCCCCGAAGAAGGTCAGTTAGAGATCGATTTCGTCTATGATCGTGAAGCTTTCGCCACGAACGACGAGGCTCTCCGTCAGGGGAAAATCTCACGAGTTGGGCTTGAACTTTTGATCCGAAACATCACGGAAGTAGCCACTTCAAAAGCGGAACAAGACGACCTGTTCCATGTAGCCATGTACGATTCTGAAATTCGCCTTACAGCAGCGCAAGCGTATCAGATTCTTGACGCTTGTCATTATTTGAAACCCGAAAGCAAGAAAATTGAGACAATTGCGTTATTGCTACCGCAAATGCTAACGGCAAAAGAAGCACAGATCCTTGTTGCGCGTACCTTGACACTGATGCAACGATGTCGTCTGAAAGCGCGAATGGGAAGCGCGTACTCTGTCGTTCTTGGGAATCCGACAGCTCACTATTCGTTCGACTTAGCCAAGCACAAAGACCGGATTGCACTGAATAAACTGGCCGAGGTTGCTCAGAGTGAGAAACTTTTCTCCAAGCTTCGATCCGGACGTGCTGACACGTCTCAACATGGCAATTGGGAGAATTTCCGCAACGAAGAACTGGACGGCCATAGTATTGTGCTTACCAATACTTTCTTTCACTCACTGCCTCGTCGTGGTAAACTGTGCTTCGATTACGTGAGTACCACGCGTCCGAAGAGAGGTACTACACAGATCAGCGAACGACGTTTTGACCAGCTCATCGACTTACTTCAGATGGACGTCGTGCTGCCGGATGCGCTGGGTTCTCTTGGTCCTACCCGCGTGCAACGAGCTAGAGGACTGCGACAACCAAAGCGAATAGGAAGAGCGTCTAACGCTGAAGAAGACAGTGAAAAAATAGCAGAATTATCTGGACTGTCGAAAATAAAGCTGAAGCGCACAGCGTCCCAGGAACAATCGGAGTTCTGGAACATGACCCGCGCCTCCATCCTTAAGCGCGGCTGGGGCTTTGTAGTAGACCATGCGTACACGTTTCGACTCACGGGTGCCACAAAGGAGAACGTGGGGCTTAAGCTCGTGCAGATCGAATCGGCAATCTGTGATCGGTGGCTCTCGTGCGAACAGGCCTCCAAGATTATTGCTTGTATGCCGGCATCGTTCCACGCTCGACCTGAGACGGCTCGTATCCTGTTCTCGAGACTCATTGACATTCATAACTTTTACGGCATCTACGATGCCATGTCCAGAGCGGAGCAACAGGTATGTTCACACATACTGGGCTGGCTCAACATCATGAACCCCATGGCACCGGAGCGGTTCTACGCGCTCAACTTGTCGGTCTACGACGAGCGTGAAATGACCAAGGTGCTAGTGGATTTGGCTATCGGAGAGCCAGGTGAGAACTGGCTGAACCAGAGCTTCTCGTTCGTACAGGGCGAACCAGGTATCCCCGGATGGAAGCTGCCCTCACGCTGGGAAAAGGAAGACAATAAGGAAGGTGGCGTGAACCGCGCAGGCTTTCTCGAGCTGGAATACTATTCGGGACAAGACAGAGGCTGCGCTCCCGTGCTCTCGCTGCGGAAGACGCTCATGAAGCGCGTGCTGTGCGGAACTCGCCTCTACTGCCTGTAAAGATAAATGACCATCACTCTTGTGGCAACTTCAACTGAGAGAGATGGCTGCATCTACGAGTCGAGCAGCTTCAGCGCGACATGTCTTGCAAGCGATCAGGAAGTGGCTACAGTACTGTACAAAATGCGCGGGAAAACGAAATTTGAGTGGCGGCGGTGGGCTCGGGAAAGTGATGGACGAAAATTGTAGCCATTTGCGCAAAAGTGGGGATACTGTACGCCTGTTTGACGTTGTTGCATGTTGAAGCGGGCCAGCAATGGCAGGCTGCCATTGGCAGCCCAACTCGCAGCGTTACGGCAAACTTACGCTGGGCCATATTGCAGGACTTCAGCCCATCCATGTCTCGCTTGATGCAATGCATCGGCAAGGCACGAGTCAGCGCACGCCACTTGTGGTGTTGGGTGGGGAGATTCAAGGTGTCGACACACCTCCAGCCATTCCTTGCGTTGCAATGCTTGGTGGTGGGCTTCAAATCGGCAGGGATGGCTGAGTGGAGACCGCACGATCTTTCGCGACTGGGTTCAGCAGCTCCATTCATTTCGCTTCAAGCGAAAATTGTTAAAGTAAGGTGATTTGCAGAGGTGTTAGGGCAGCTGAGGACAGCGAGAATGCATGTACATGTTTGTAGGAAGATAGTCTTCGAGGAGAAGCTTGTATATTGGACTTGTGGAGAACTTGATAAAAGGAGAAGTGAGGACCAGTTATCCAGATCCTCTCATTATAATATCTAGGTTTGTATGGTCAATACAGTGTTTAGTATAATTCACGTAAGTCTTTCTTACAGCATTACTGTGACTTCGATATAGCATATCACGTCGGAGATGCATACTTTGACAAAAATCGCTTGGCACTGCCAAGTTGGCAGCTCTACGATGACGAGCTGCGACAACGAGGCTGGCCTGCCTGCCGCCCCACTCGCTCTGTCAGCAACGGTTGCACTCATTTGACACTCACCTGTTGCTCTTCATCAAACTCAGGCTATTAATAGTTCTTCACTGAGCGAAAAAGTGCTCGTCACGTACCTAGGATAAATGCAGAACGAAAACGCATTAAACCATGCCGACTTCATGTGGCTGCCTTTGTAAGCGATTCGCTTAGAGCGAACACGCGAGCTCCGTTGGGTAGCTGGTTTCTGTTGGTGCGGCAAAAAGAGTCTCGTCGCGTTTGACATGCGGTCCTGTCTCCGTGGCAACCTTGCGAACGCCGGATTTGGCGTCCAATCGCTCCGAGCGGATGCCTCGGTGACCGCGGCGTGCTTTAATTCAAGCCTTTGCGTCGAACTTCTTCTCACGTGAAGATGTACTTGAAAAAGTTTCAATGTAAAAGTTTAACATGTTAATTGTTGAGGTACATGTAAAGCTCAACACGAGTTCGAGTGCTTGTTATTATCATAGACTCGTGTGCAGGCTGTGAATCGCTGAAGTCTCAAACTGTACCAACGACTCGTTGACAGCGAGCAAGTCTACGATACAAAATTCGCGCCGCCCGCTGGCTCTGTGCTCTATGTCGGTGAACTTCACCGGGTGAAGTACGGTACTCGCCAAGAGCAGAAGCAGGAGCTGTTGCACACAAGCCGAACGGACCCGCTCAGCTTCTTGGCTTCCCCGCCGCGGAAGAGCCCGCGTACATGTGGTGATCGATGCCAACTCCATAGGTTAAATGAACCCGACGCGCAATGTTCATTTTCGACGTGCCAGCCCATTTCTTAAGGCCTACTAGGCCTGGCCTACTGCAGCAGAAACCCACTGTGTGGCAATACTGTAGTTTCATGAACGCGGGTAGCACTTCAGTATGTTGCGGAAGGGTTGCTCACGAAGAGAGACGGTGTTGTGCCGTTGAGCAGATGCCGTCTTTTTCAGCAGGCGATGCTTGAAGCAACAAGCGATGTGAAACTTCGATGGATAGTCGGCCTCGCCATGGTGAAGTTGTCGGCGCGGCGCGGCGACATTGTCTCGGAACTATTCTGTCCCGATGTGAAGTTCTCCTCCTTCAAGGCAGTGTCCCAGCGCAGCGCTGCGCGGCACTTGCCAACTGAAGCTGCTTGGTGGGTTTGACGGCAGAAACAGCGATTCCTCAATCAATCCAGGCGAGATGCCTGCAGTGGTATTGAGTCAATCCCACTGCTTCGTCATGGTAGTCTCCGATTGTGGACCGCCTGTAGACACATCGGCGAAATATCGCTTCAATCACGCTGCGATATCAAGCAACAGAGCTCATCTGCGGGCCCTGCGGCCCGCAATAGCCGAGAAGAAGACGATCTGAACGACCAGCATTCACGCAGTGAAATGTCTGATTTCAAACCGGCTGGAGAACACGTTGTTCTCTTCTTGTCCGGCTAGTTTCTCATGCGAGAAGGAATCAGTTTGAGCGAGAATTCCCTCCGGTCAGCACCTTTAAGAAATGAGCCGGCTCACATGGCCCAATTTAGCAAGCACTTATTGGCGTACAACGCACATTTTGATGTTTCACAGTCACAACGGCGGCACTTCGACGTTGATCGCTATAGTCGCCAACAAGTGGGGCGCTGCAAAATTGCCACGTAAGCTGGTTGGCTCCGATTCAAACCCCTCTCTCTTCAATCAAGTCGGAGGAGGAGGCGGCAAATCTACAAAGATGTCCTGCGAAATGAACCGCAGCCCTCCACTTCCTTCAGACACAGGTAAGTACAGTGCTTGGCACATTACCGGTAATACACTGCAATCAGCGCTGAGCAGGACACGCAAGTAGTGCTATGATAGCAAAATCGAAGCCACTGGCTCACATCGGATACTGACGGCATGGGCGGCGAACGCGCTCACCAGCCGACCAAGTAACGCAGTGTTCAATTTTCAAAACTCTGTCATTTTTATCGTAAGATGGTTGGATGATCTGTCATGAACCAATCAAAAGACAACTTTTATAAAACTTTGCAGAAGTTCAAAACGATGTACTGATCCACGTTAATTGACAACTTTACAGTATTTTATCCTTGGTGATGTGGTGATGCGACTGTGCGCGAAAGGGACAGGACCACGTATCGTCGCCCCGTCTGTCGTTGCTCGTCCAAACTTCGGGTTCCGCTCGAGGCATGCGGTTCACTTTCGATTTCCCCGTGTGTTGCGCACGTCGAGCAGAGAACGAGCGCGAAGCACTTCAATATCAACATCGCTGTCGTAATATGGGTGTTTCCGTGACCGCGTGCGACTCGCCTCTGGCACTACGCGACGCCAGCAGCCCGCAGCCCAGCAAGGAGAGCGGCAGTCCGCCACAGTGGCGCCCCGATACCGCCAGCGACTCGTGCCTGTGCTGCGGCAACGACTTCTCCATCTGGACTCGCCGTCGCCACCACTGCCGCGCCTGCGGGGAGCTCGTGTGCGGTGAGTGCTCACCATTCTCCGTGCGGCTGCCGGAGCTCGGCTACAAAGGCCGCGTGCGCGTGTGCACGCACTGCCACGCGTTGGCCGAGTCTACGCTGGGGTCTTCCGACTCAACGGACTCGCCGACCGGCCTCGAGTCTGCAGCTGCTTCCAGTGAGTCCTCGGACAATGAGCAGCTTGGTGACGTTGAGGAAGAGCTTGTCTTCCGCGCTGTTGACGTACTGGCCCACACCTCACGCGATAAGCGCTCTAAGGTGCAGTACCAGTACTTCGTACAGTCCGAGGCCGTGAGCTGGCTCATGGACGCCGGTATCATGTCTAGTCGCACGGGCTGTGCCGCGCTCTTCATGCGCCTCGTGGACTATGGCTACGTGACGCTCAAGCCTTGGAACGGTTCGGGTCGCAGCGCCTTCTACATCCTGAGCGAAGAGGTGGCCATCGAGAACCGCTCTTCGCACTACGACACGGCCATCCACTCGGAGACAAGCAAATGCCACAACTGCGCGCAGTCGTTCCAGAAGGCTCTCGCGCCCGCCGACGGCTTCTGCTCCATCGACTGTAAGACCAACGCGCTCATCAACCAGTCGGACTCGGCTCGCATTCGCCGCTTCTGCAGCTAAGGCCTCGGCTGGCTGGCCCGTGACAAGCATCCCATTCCCTTTATCTATTGGCGCCCCGATGGCGACGTCTGTCCTGTATTATAGACTGTTCAATGTGTACTTACAAAAAATTCATGTAGCTAAGGTGTCGGTGCTAACTTGCACAATTGCACCGCACAAGAAGATATTTTTCAGCAACTTTAAAGCATTTTCATTTCATCGCAACGCGATGCATTAGCCTTGCTGAATCAGCACCAACGTCAGCAGTACCTATTGAAACTCTTGCAGAGCTGGTGTTCACCACCGCATGTTCCGATGCTCCGATGCTGTCTACAGTTGCCCATGAGCTGAAAGAGAGTACGAACCCAGGTGGCGGCAGGAACTTGTCAACTGCTGAGCGTTTCATCCGTGTCCGACGCTGCATAGAGACCAACGATTCGTAGGCATCGAACAGCATTTCAATCCTAACAAAGAGGCACATCTGCAGTAAATTCAGTGTGCGGTGATGCATTTGAAGTCGATGGCCCACTCACCCGCAACAAACATCTATGCCACCTTTGACAAACATCAATTCAAACGGAATGCAAGGTGTTAGATCACTGCATTAACCCGAAACTACTCTAAACAACCTTTCAGCTTTATCACTGGTCTGCTCCCTCCTCTTTGTTGACGCGGTCCGACAGCTTGGGATGGACTATCTTCATCTCGCTTGGTGGCCACACCACGGCCATGACGCGCGAGTCAATGAGTGCAAGCGGAACTGGGCCGAACGAGTTGCTATCGTCACTGAAGGTGGGGTTGTCGCCCTCCACCCAGCACCTGCCTACGGGAACCATATTGTCGTTACCGCTGTAGTCCGTCACTATATCTCCTTCTAGCGCCACAAGCCTCTTTATTAGGTACTGGCCCGCCGCCTCGGGCGATTCGAGCACCACCACGTCGCCGCGTCGATATCGATGCCGAATTTGCACTGAGAACTTGTCCAGTAGCACACGGTCACGCACATCATCCTGCGTCAGCCCGTCGTTAAGCGCTGGCTGCATGGAGCGCCCCTTGACGCTCGCCAGACTCATGCCCAGCGCGTTCACTGACACGCCCACGGGCAGCCACAGCGCCACCTTCGCTGCGGTTTGCCAGACGCCCATCGCAATTGCAAATAAAAATTAGGCACAAGATTAGATAAATCGTAGATAATTCTTACTTTGCTTCAGCTTGCATTTTTTCGTTTGCAAAAAAAAGTTGGCTGTCTTTTGTAAAAAAGGTAAATTTTTCTTTTGCCTACGAGTCATTGGTGACTCCGCAGACGTGCATGAACGAGTAGAGCGTGGCCACCACGAGGAAGTGCAGCAGCAGGATGTAGCCAAACGCCATGTTGCGAGTGATACGGTGGCCCAGGAGCAGTTTGGCGCTCGTTAACAGGATTTTATCCACCGGGTTGAGGTTCGTGAACCGCTGCTGGTTCTCCATCTTGTTAAACTGTACGAAGGGATTCATCTTCTCTTCGTACATGCCGCGGTAACGCGCTTCAACATCGTATGCGCCCGCGCTACCATCTTCCAGTGCAGAAAAGTTCGGCTTAACGCGAGCGCCGCCAGACTTGCTGTCACCGCCGTAACTTTGCAGATAACGGATCTTGTGGTACAGCTGCATGTTGTCGGTCTCGAGACGCGCTACTGTGGTCTTGTACGACTGCGCGAGCTCTTCGACACGGTTCTTCTCGCTTTGCAATTCTTTCATACGCTCTCGGAAGCGGTCGCGTTGGCCACGGACGATCTCGAGCATCTTGCTGTCGGACGATGTGGCCGCGTTGGAGGACGTCGTGTCTGCTGTTGTTGCTGTCGCATTACCGCGTGAAGAGCCCGATGTCCCCGTAAATTGGTCCTCCATGGCATCCATGAGAATCTCTGAGCCAATATCACCACCAATCACACCGGCCGTGCGGTTTCGTCGAGCCTTTTCCAACGCTGCTACATTCTCCTCAAGGTTGCGGATGAGAATTGCTTGTTCTTGAATTTTATCGTCTCGGTCGTGAAGTTCGCCTTGAACTTGTTGCAGCTGCGTTATTCGTGTCTGTAGAGTCCGCTCGCATTCCTGAAGTGCGTGTTCTAGACGACGTACACGAGATACGAGGATCTGTTCCACCTCAACTGTAGCTGCCTCCAGACCGTCTACCACTTCAGTGTTCTCTGCTGCGTCTGTGGAAGACGTTTTGCTCTTTATCTCGTCCTCATCGACGATATTGTACTCCAATTGTTGCAAAACTCGCAGCTTCCTCGTCACTTCATGGTATTTCTCGATCGTTGGGCGCGCTGCTAATTGAGCTTCAAGATCCTCCTGCTTTTGTTGGGCATTCTCCAGCGCATTTTTCAGTCGCTTGGTTTCCTCTGTTGCTGCTGCGTGAGCCTCTTTTAGACGGAATACTTCTTGACGCAACGCGGCGACGACAGCATCTTGTTCGGCCTGCATTTCTCTCGCCGACTGCAAGCTTTCGCTCCCTGTGTCATCGCTTGGAAGAGCTGACGACTGTGCGTCAAAGACCGCCGCAGACGTCGAGGCACTAAGTAACTCTTCGAGTTGCTTCTTGAGCTGAGCATTCTCCAACTGCAGCGTCTGCGACAGCAGCGAGTCCTGCGAGATGGCCTCCATCTCGGCGTCAAGAGCATTGCGAGCCAGTCCCGATTGCTGCTTGTGTGCAAAGAGATCCGACTGCATCGCATCCATTTTGGCAAATGCCTCACGCAGCTCAATGCGAGAAACTTCCAGCTGCCGCTCGTAATCGCGGCGCTGCTGCGCCCATTCGAGGCGAGCGCTCTCCAATTGGTCTTCAAGTTCTCTGGTACGTTTCTCCACTTGCTGATGCATTGCATCCTCCCGTTCTCTTGTAGCAGCAGCGACTTGTTCTTCCAATTTCCGAATGGTAATGTCCTGGTTCTTCAACGAGGCGAACTCGGCCTCGTATTCTTTAAGCTCCCGCTTTAACTTCTTGTTCTCTTCTGCTAATTCATCGGTTCCTGAGATCGAAGCTGCCATTGCTAAAGCTGGAGCAGGATCGGGAGCAGCATAGAGGCCTTTGTACAGTTGGAAGAAGGCGTTCTCTGAGAACTTGGCTCGACGTGTCAAATTGTCTATTTCCTCCTGGTAAGCCTTGAGAAGCGGCCCTGCGCCCGCTGCCTTATCGGCGTCAGTAGCTAGTCTTCGGAACTGTTTGGTGGTCTCTGCTAGCTTCTTACGGGAACGGACGCTCGCATCTTTTTCGCTCTTCATGGTGCTGCCCTGTGAGTCCAACAAGACGCGCTTACTGTCGAGATCGAAAGCCTTCCAGAACTGCAACACCGGCAAGACACTCTGGCGATTGGCGGACGAGCGATGACGCGGACGGGTATCGCCCCCGCTGCTTCCTGGAGGCGTCGCAGTCGACAACTCCGTCATCACCTTATCACCAGCTACTTGAGCCATTTAAGAGTGATTCTAGCGAGATTTCGACCGGAAAACACTGATACAAATGTAGATAGAGGTCTATGAGGCAATATACAGCAGCACGGAGTGTTGGAATGCCCTGTAAGAGCACGCGATTAACTTGAAGCGAGCTTCTCGCTGTCGGCTTGCTGCGTGGCAATTCGTTCTTGAGCTATTAGAAGATGTGGGTTGTTAGGATTGTCTCTCTATAAGAACAAGCCAATCGCAATTGTTCATTTCAATAGTGCACGATGGCAATGCGGACGGGAGTGTTAGCGCTGCGGGCGCTGCGCCAGAGCAGCCAGACGCCGTCTTTTTCCTCATCTACCTGTCGGATGTTGTCGACGCACGTATCCGTGATCGGTAGGTGCTCTCTTTGCTGCGTAAAACTTAGTTTATTGTACCTTGCAATCGATGCTGAAGCCGCTGACGGCAGGTTTGCACTGGAAGACGGACGAGACACGGCTGCGCGAAGTGTTTGCGAACTACGGGACACTGGAGGAGGCCAAGCTGGTGACGCCTGACCATTCGTCCATGCATCTATGGGCATCCCTGGTGTATGCGACGTTCGACGAGGCGCTGGAGGCTACCAGCGAGATGAACGGCCAGGAACTAGACGGCCGTCTACTGCGTGTGAGCATCGTGGACCCGCCCACTGATGGCGACTCGGTTGCCATTTAACCAACAAATTGTTTGATCTATTAGCGGTGTTAAGTTTGATATTGTTAATACACCGCAAGTGTTCTACTCGGTGGTTGGCACTGCCCGCGTGTTCTTCCAGGCCAAGAGGCCGTGGAAATCGTCCTTCACCAGGCCAAGCAGCGTGGCCAACTTGTCGTTTGCCCGGGCGGCACCAACACTCACTCGAGAGATGTTCTGAGCCAACCGGTCACCAGAACGAGCTGCTACCGCTTGGATGAGCTCGTAGTTCTTGTCGTGCATCTCGCGAGCCCGCTGGAAATTCTGGGAAGCTGTATAGATATGACCAAGCCGCGCACAGGCATCGGCTTGGTTAACTATATTCTCAGCTCTCGTGGCAATAGCAACGTATTGATTCAAGAAATCGATCGAGAGCTGCTGGTTCCCGAGCTTCTCGTGCGCGGTTGCCAATGCCGCACAAGCATTGCCCTCACCCTCTGTGTCTCCAATTTGACGCGCCACTGCAAGCTACAGACACAGAACGATGTTAAGAGTTTAACCGATAGAATCTTAACCGCAACACACATTGGTCTCCAGAAAGGGGAGGCCCTTGGCGGGCTCATTGAGCGCGTTGTAACAGGTACCGATCTTGAACTGAGAGTGAGCTTGTGCCTCGGGGTTGTGAGACTTTACTGCACACTCTAGACGGAGCTTATACAGATCAATGGCCTCCAGAAACTGCTTTGCTTGCTCGTGACGCAACGCTAGGTCCACGTAGACTTTGCCAAGCTGTTCATAGGCCTCACCACGAAGCCCTTCGTCGTCGTCGTGCTCGTACACAACTTTGGCTATAGCCACACAGAGTTCTAGGTACTGGCGAGCCTGCTCCAAGTCGCCCGCAGTGTGATATCCACTACCAATCTGGCTCAAGACGCGCATCTCACTGATCTGGTCCTTGACAAGTCTAGTGATCTCCAGACACTTTTCATAAAAGAAAATAATGGTCTTGATGTCCTGCTTCTCGGCGCAGTATGTGGCTAGACTATCGTACGCTGCCATCACGTCCGGGATCTCGCCCCGTCGTTTACAGTGCTCGACTGCCACTAATTGATCACGCAGAAACTCCATCTCTGGCAGCTCCAGCACACTAAACGCGCCAGTCTTCGCCATCACAGCTGAAATGCTATTGTGCTGAAATGGGGGCTCGTTGCGATGCGTGAGGTAGACGAGATCCACGTACGACTGCACGTATCCGTCAACGAGTAACTGAGTACAAATGCTCTCTTTCATCTTTGCCTGTTGCTCGGCTTGAGATGTGATACCGCTGCTGTGACCCATCGAGTCCTTCCAGCCAACTTGTCCGACAGTCCCCGGAATCGCGCCAGGTCCTCGCATGGATTGCGCCCTCACAGGTCGTTGCTGTGTCTCACACACTACATGTCTGTCATTAGTTGCTGTCGGTCGCTTAGAGACTCCATTATCGAGCTGTCGTTTTTCAGATTCTCCCAGTCGCTTCTTGCTCGCCATGATCAATGCAATAAATCGAACATGGCTACACACACTTCGCGTCGTTTCGCGTCCTCGTACTTAGGCAATATATCGTACCTAAATGAGATCTAAGCAATTGTTGCATTGTTGCATCGAGGAGGTCCAAAACGTGAGGTCATTTTTTGCCGATCGTCATCGTCATCACCATGGCTCAGGAGCGAGAAGGTACCCATAGGCGATGCCTCTTACTGCGCAAAAGTGCAGCATATGTATACCCTTAACTAATTGTGTGTTAATCGAGCAGAATTCATTGCTGTGTGCGGGAAGCTCAAGCTTGAGGTGCTGGAGTTGCTGCGCACTAAGCACCAGCTGCCTCAGGAAGCTCTCGACTGGGTGGACGAGGTCGTTGAGTACAACTGCATTGGTGGCAAACTTAACCGCGGAATCAGCGTCGTGCACTGGTGGGTGGCAGTAATTTTATAGCATTGATTGGCAAGATACGAATAGTTAAAGTGGACTGCAGCACCCAGGCGATGGCGCCGGGCAAGGAGCTGACCCCTGAACTCAAGGAGAAGTCCAGTGTTCTGGGATGGTGCATTGAGTGGGTGAGTCTTTAAAGTTATTCGATTAGTTATTGTTGTAGGTTCTTACGGAGTGCTGTGTGGTTTTCAGCTACAAGCATTCTTTCTGGTTGCGGATGATATCATGGACGAATCGATCACGCGTCGTGGACAACCATGCTGGTACCGCAAACCCAATGTCAAGATGATCGCTATCAACGACGCGTTCCTGCTGGAGGCGTTTGTGTTTCAAATCCTTAAGAAACAATTCCGATCGGAGCCGTACTACCTCGATTTGGTCGAAACCTTCCACGACGTAAGTAAAACTTGCTCGCTATCTTTGCCGATGAAGGTAATAATTTGTAAATCATTTCTGTTGCTTCCAGGTTGTCTTCCACACGGAGATCGGCCAGCTGCTGGATCTGACGTCGCAGCCTCTGGACGGCGAGGTGGACCTGGATCGCTTCACTGTTAAGCGGTATGTTGTTCTCAGGGTGTAGCATTTTGCAGATGCTGATATTTTTGTGTTATTTTTTCGCGTAGCTACCGCCAGATTGTGATTAACAAGACTACTTACTACACGTTTTACCTGTCAGCTGCTTGCGCCATGTTCCTGAATGGAGTTGTTGACGACGCCTCGCACGACCTCGCGAAGAAAATCTGCGTCCGAATTGGCGAATATTTCCAGATCCAGGACGATTTCCTTGACTGCTACGGCGACGAGAAGGTGATTGGCAAAGTGGGGACGGACATTCAGGACAACAAGTGCAGCTGGCTGGTCGTCCAGGCGCTTGACCGTGCGACGCCCGAGCAGAGGGAGACGCTAAAGAAACATTATGGTCGTAATGACCCCGATGCAATTGCAGTTGTCAAGAAACTCTACAATGAGCTTGACCTCGAGTCTGTTTACCACCGTTACGAGGACGAGACGTACAAGACGCTGTCTGAGGAGATTGCGCAAGTGACGATTATGCCGTCGGAGGTCTTCACTTTGCTCGTTAGCAAGATTTTCAAGCGCAACAAGTAAGAACCAAATGTCCGAAACACTGCATGGATGGAATTGGGGCGGGGTTGTCACTCCACAGCAAGTAAAGAAAGTAAAGGCAACTTTTGCCAAGTAGATAAAGTGTCTGTGCAACCACGTCTTGTCGTTAAACTGGGTAGAAGCCCAAGATGACAAGCATACAGCTTGCCTGGTCCTGATTATTGTTCGAAGCAGTACTACCCTCCAAATTTCGGAGACCAGAAAATAACTCTGATTTTGCATTACAGGTTGCTGCATTTTAAACCTACGCGAAGGCCTACAGTACTTTGCGAGGTCTACCGATACAAAGTAATTGGGAAGTTCTCCGTAATCATGTTCCCATTTTCAAACAGAACCACGACGTTGGTCTCGAATTCAACCTTAAAAGCTAGTGACATCAGACGAAAAAGTGTTAGCTCATCTAACTGATCTGCTTCATCATCCAAGAACGCACCAGGGGTGAGCATCGTAGGGCACGTGAACAAACGTGGGAAGATCATGTAGATAGGGATTGCCATTTGTCGACACACGTCACCCCATCCAATCTGAACATTTTGAATTTCAGTCGCTGGTTTGGCACGGACAATGTCCTCAGTCTCTTTATCAAATACGCAGCATTTTAACTCCATAAACCTTAGTAATTCTTACCATCCCTCGCAACACCTTCGGCATGAGCCACACTCTCGACCCGAATCAGCTGCAACTCCACCGACTTGATCGGACTCTTGGCTTCCTCAATAATTATCTAAGTACAAATTACAGTTAGCCCCAACGAAAACTACGGCAGCATCAAAAGCAGCAAAAATCCCGTACCTCGCCTGTGAACGGCAAGTTCACCGGACAGTTTGTACGATGGACCTTGCCCGTAATATGAAAGTACGGCATCGCTGACAAACTTTGCTGTCAATAATAATAATAAAAAAGTTAGATCCAGAAGCGACAAACATTTCTGCCATGTCCAGACACTAACCGGTCGCACGTTCTCCAGGGACTCTGGTGTGATATGAAATTCCTCGGGCGAGTCCGGCAGCGGCTCTCGCAACTAAAATTTCACAGCAATCAGAGTGTCAAATTTCACGCTTTTCCTACAACATTCCTGTAACTTACCGGCACTTCCACTACGAATTCCAGTGCCTTGTGCAATTTATTCTTCATGATGCCTCGGATGCAGTCACATATAATCTCGTACTTAACTGAAACGTACACCCCATGGTACGTTTCCAGTAGCTCCTGGCCGTCGTTGCCCTGGAGTTCGAACTCGAACGGGAACTTGGTGATCCCTGGCGGGACTTTTCCCGCCGGAGCCACGGGGAGGTGGAAGTACACGAGCTCCAGAGGAGCCACGTTGTTATAGAATGAATCAAAGAGACCCGCACTCTTGGTGGATAGCTGCATACGAGCGCTACCTTCCACCTTCATCGCTAAACCCTGGTGGGAGAAACCTTTGGGCGACGAGATGATCACCTGGCCCTGGACGATCTCCTATTCGGGGAAGTACGCTGGGTTATTAGTGCACTTTATGAGGATGTTGTATAAAGCAGACGCGTACATGAGGATGGAAGATGCGGTCGATGCGGTTGAGCTTCACGTCGAGTGTGGAGCTCATGGTGGAATTGTAGATTCGCTTCAAGGAGTTTGATCTACGAATTTTGATTGGTGGAAATTGATATGGCTACATTTCGGAACAAGAAGTTGAAGTTTTTGATACAAAAACCATACGCAAAGCGATACTTTTTTATTGCTCTTGATCTATGGCCCGTAGCTTCGTTCAGCAGTTTTATCTCAGGAGAAGTAGATGACTGGCCAAGTTGCGTGTTAGGTGCCTCCACAGGCATTTGGCTGCTGCACTTTGGGTAAATTGGTGCTCCCAGAAACGAGTCAAAGCGGGGATAGTCTCTAGGTCACGCAGCGGACATTCGATTGGGCCCCTGGAAAGATCGTGCTCGGAGAGCTCGACTCACAGGTGACAACACCTTGTCCGTGGGGCTGGGGGGAACTCTATTCAGGCAGAGGAAATCTGTTAGAAAGTGGCAGTGCAGCAAGGATAGCAGCTAGTACCAAAACGTACTCGTGCAGTTGTCGTACACGGTCGATAGTGGGATCGTCGCTCTTGCAGCAGACGAAGAGCAATTCCTTGCGAAAGCGAGCGGCGTCAGCCTCGACGTGGCGACTGAGAGTCATGATATCCTGGAGCGCTTGAGTACTGCTTGAACGAAGTGGGACTGCCGAAGCTAAATCGGAAATGCCGATACGATCGGTTTTGTTTTGCTGTGCCGATGACGACTACGACCAAGATAGCCGCGATTACAGTCCACCAGAATCAGTAGCCGTTCGAAGATCCAAAAGTCGTCGTCCGTTTTTCTTTAATACCAGTGAAGACGCTTGCAGGTCATTCGCAAAAGTCGAGAAGCAACGTAGCAGTTTCATTTTTTGCGATGCCGATGAAAAGGAGTGTTGGTCGTTCAGGCCAAAAGTTAAACGCGGTGTGCAATCTTTTCCAGAGTCGTAAATGGACACATACGTTGTCGCTGATCTGTCAGTAGAGTCTTTCGCTCGGAGTTTTCTGGCGCATGCGGCATATGCGCTGTAGCGTTCGTACTCGCGGGTGTTACTGTCGTGTCTTGGTCCTCTTCATTGTCTTCACCGTTGGAATTCTCGCCCACGTCACTAATATTGCCGTTATTTCTCGCGCTGTCTTTCGAGCCGTTGTAGTGCTGGGAGCGGGTACTGCTTGTGCCTCCTGCAAATCTCGTTGAGGAAGGTGGAATCGGAACCAGTCTGCCTTGAATGCAATTTTCAGGAATTTCAACTTGCTCTTCAGGAACATTTTCTTCTGACAACTTGGTTGGATCGTCAAGCTGAGAGGTGGAAGGCATCACAAATCCAAGATGGTGAAGTGCTTCAGTAATCCACCGACTTGCCTTTAATGCCGTCCCCTTTTGCGGAGATTGAAGACCCGTTTGATGTTGTCGAGCGCCGTTGTTGTTCCGGTTCATAATTCGCATTTCTCGATTCGCTAGGAACGGTTGGAAACGCTGGTTGGTCTGTTGCGTATTCGCTAGTTCGTGCAACGCGTGTTTAAGTTTCTTCATGTGCAAGAACCGCACTCGGGCAGCACGCTCTTTAGCGAAAAGGTGCTGGTAAAATTGCTCCATCTCAGCGCGAGTGTTGTCAATTTCGTCTTGACTTGTCTTCAGTAATCGCTGGTACTTGGCTTGCTCAGCCTTGCCTCGTTTCTTCATCAACGCAACTCGTTGATGTAGCCGCGTGATTTCTTCTTCCTGGCTGGCGAGAATGGTCTGTACCTCCTCAGATGAAGGACCTTCAATCGTAGTAGCTCCTGTTTCGATACGACCACTCAAGTGTCCAGGTGATAGCACATATGTTGATTTCTCTAGCAGTCGAACCTTTTCACTTAGTCCCTTGTTTTTGACTGCCAGGTCAAAACTTTGCTGATGTAACTTGAAACCTTTCTCGTCAGCTACTCGATATTGCTCCTTGAGCTGCTTGATTCTTTCTTTGCAAACACGCAACTCCTCTTGTAGAGCACGCTTCTTGGAAGGGAAATCGTCCTAAGAGGAAAAGTGAAGTTAGTTCTTAAAACTGAAGAAAAATAACACTGGCTAGTTAATTGAACCTTTGAGTTTTGCATGTCTTCGATTTTCTTCGATAAAACGCGTTCCAAGTTTTTCAGTGTTCTGTTCTCCTGTAGCAACTCCTCGATTCGCTTTTGTTTCTCTTTGACGCGGTTCTCTAGCTGCCATGGAAAGGTGTTCAGAAACAAACACTAGCAACTTACACAGACGACATACCTGTAAGACGATATTGTTTGTGTAGAATCTCTGAAGTTGGCTATGCATCTCAGCATTGATTATCTTAGCCTGATGCAGTTTCTTGGTCAGCGCTGCGATCTCTAAATCCTTGGTATCTGCCTGACCAAAGTGGCTCTTCGGACCTCGTCGATGTTTTTGCTGTCTTGATTTGTCTGGACGGGGTAAAGCGTGCCCACCTTCAGCATCCAAAGCTGGTTCACCTTGCAACTCAGTGGTGGAGACTTTGCAGGCACCTCCTTCTCGACTTGTTGAGGTATCCATAATTTCCTCTCCAGCTTGGTCATTTTCTCCTTGATCTCCACCCTTCTCCTCCACGTCAGCTTTCAATGGGTTGCAAACCACTACTGATACGTTGTCTTCCTACAAAGTGTAGTACAAACAGCTATTAGAGGTAGTCCGTGATCTATACCCATAGGAATTATCGGACTGAACTCGCACCGTGGCGGGTTCTACTTCCTCCAAGTCGTCATCATACTCGTCGCTCGAGGCCATGATGGCACCTCCAACCTCGGTCGATAATAATAGCCAGGAGGGCAATACTGCTGACGTTGATGTGTCTGTCCTCATAATTTCTAGAGCGACCTTCCCCGCTGGTCGTATAATAATTTCCAGATAACTGAAGTTACGTGGATGCAGTGTACAGACTGTAGCCATCAGCATTAGCCCCGCACCTGGCATGTTATTAAAAGCAAATTAGCTGGAACAAGTACTTCTCACCGCAACACGCATTCTCTTCCTTTTATTCATTTCAGACAGATCCACGCACTTCATTCTGCGCTTTTGGCAAGCGCTGAATGAACTGAAAAGGTTTTGCGTCCTCCATGCTGACCGGCGGTCTGACCGCTGACATCTTTTTGCCGTCAGGTCGTGTCGTTTCAACGATATCTGTGTGGCGCACACCGTCAATCCATAGAATGGCCACTGTCCAAGCAGAAGCAGAGCCAGACCGCTGAAAAGCTGCTAAAATTGCCCACCCACTCGCGAAGTCGACAGCTCAAGTGGCGGACATGCTGCTGGCGCGCATGAAAGCCCCGTACCCTATGTACGATCTGGAAGGCGGCATGGGCGTGCCCACCAAAGAGTACAAGGCCCCCAAGGGCCACGCCATCAGCCGACTGCGAGACAATAAGTCGCTGCGGGTGAGACTTCGACTCAGTTGACACACTTGCTGCATGTAGTATCCCTTGTAACCTCGTGGCTGTAACCTTAGATCGGCGTGATTCTGTGCGTGTGGTATTTCTTCTCCACGTCCGCCACCTTCACCAATAAAGTGTTGATCAAGGAGCACCACGTGTCGGCCGAGATGCTCACGATGTGTCATCTCTTCATCAGCATCATCCTCGACTGTACGAAACGTCTAATAACGCTGGAAATTGCTGTGGAAAGCAATAATTGACGTATGTGTATTATGGCAGTTGTGGTACTGACATTCCCGAGCTCTCCGACGAATTCTGGGGCCTGGCGCATGCAACGAGTTCGCATGCGCAGCATCATGTGGATCGTACCGCTCAGTCTCTTCTCGGTCTTTGCCAAGATGCTCACGTACTGGAGCTACAACGCTGTGCCCGTGTCCATCACGCAGACATGTAAGGCATCGCAGCCCTTGTTCAACGTGGTGCTGGCCTACGTGGTCTATCGCTCGCGGTTCTCCGTCGCCACGTACTCGAGCCTTGTCCCCATCGTCTTTGGCGTCGTCATGGCCTCCGTGTCCGAAATGGGAATGAATGTACGTACATTATTTTCAATTGTCTACTGCAGCAAAGGATAATCTGACATTTTTCGTAATTTCTTATTTAGGACCTGGCGGTCTCAGGTGTAATATTTGCCGTGACATCAGCGTTGCTGGGTGTCATGCAAAGCATGTACGCCAAGTTCCTGCTGCGACGGCGGATCGTTGTAGACACAGTCAATGTAAGTGTTATTAGGTATAATGCTAGAATTATCTCCGTTCTAATTCTTTTCTTGTTATTTTATTTATTAATAACCCAGCTCCACTTTTACAGCGCGTTCGTGTCTTTTGCCATCAACGCGCCGTTTGTGCTCATGGCTGCTCGTGCTCACCAAGACAACTTCGTCGCAAGTTTCCCATTTGTCAAGGTCTTGATGTGCAGTATGATGCACTTCGTCGGCAGTTTCTGTTCGTCGTGGGTGCTGGGAGAGGTCTCGGAGCTTACGTTCTCCATTATGAGTACGATGAAGCGCGTGGTCGTCATTCTCAGCGCTGTGTTGTACTTTGGCAACCCTGTCACGTTCCAGTCAATTCTGGGCATGGCACTTGCGGTACGTTTCTCCTCCACCTGAAGTTATCAGATGTATACTGATAGCTTTTGTCTATTGCTGCGCTCAGATTGGCGGAGTGGCTGCCTACCAGCTCCTCAAGATCTCGGAAAAGCAGTCCAAAATGCTGACATTGCCTCTTACGGTCAAAACGTCCGAATAAGTCGCACCTTGGTGTTTCGTTGCCTTACATATACTCATATACTAAGCGAGTAGACGATATAGATTACAGTTGAGGGAGAACGAAGCAGTCGAAAGACGATGGCCGTGAGCAACAACTGACGCCAGCCAAAGAATACTGGCGTACCGGTACAATGATAAAGTTCAGACACGAATGAGCATCCTTGAGAAGTACCTTCACAGCAACGGAAAAGTCTGTAGTTAGTCAGTCGGCAACATCTTAGCACTGCTAAGTTGTTGCTAGTCCAGCAGTATCAATATGATTTCCGAAAAATTATGGCGAGTCCAAAAGTAAAGTTGCTCGTTCATTAAAAACACGTCAGAAGTTTGTCAGCCCATTAGTACTGCACCGCGCTAAAGCAATTATACATCCACACTGCGCTGGTTAAGCGAGAGTTGGTCCGCTGACGAGTTGTTCCCTCCCGGCGTGGTGTTGGCCGAGCTCTGGCCTGCCGCATCGCTTCCCGACGGGGACAGATTGGGCAGCGCCCCGTTCGATGGCGTGGAGGCGCCACCGGCAACCGCAGCCGCGCTCTGCTGCATACGCTGGTACTGTTGAATCATTTGCTGCTGCAACTGTTGGTTGGGCCAAGTCACGTTTCCAGCCGCACCGCCGTTCTGTTGAGTCTGCAGGAGCTGTTGAAGCATGGCCGCTTGTTGCTGCTGAAGCTGTTGCTGGTACACAGCCTGCGCGTCCACAGGACCCTATCAAGCAGCAAAAACACATCATTAGACTCAGAAAATCTCTGCCTTACCCTCTAATAAAGACAATACCTTCTTGGCGGGCTTAATATCGTCGCGTGGGACGATGTCGATGAGGAAATCGAAGACGTCGGTCTTGGTGATTGCCATGGCGATATCGTTGCGCTGCAGAGTACGACGCTTGTTCTCCTCCGTGTGGATCCACGCTCGGAGACTGAGCTCGAGAATGAACATCTCGCAAGCCTTGGCAAAGAGCACGGGCGCCTCGGCGCTAATCATACGCACGTCCTCGTCCGTCTTCATGATCTTCTTGATGCGCGCCAGCGGCAGTTGGTGCGTCTTAAAGTCGAAGGCGTTGGGGTCGATCTGCGAAATGTCCTGGATCTGGTGCTGCCAGAAAGCATGGAGAGCGAGCTGTTGCTGTTGCATTTGCGCGCGCTGGTTCTGCAGCTGGAGCTGCATCTGCAGGTTGGCGCTGCTGGCGTTGGCGTCTCCGTCGTTGGACATGGCTAAAGTGCTGGGGTGCTGCGCATCAAGGGCATGGTGAACATGGCCACATACGTACGTGAGTGAACGGAGCTTGTCATAGGCGGAAAAAGACGCTTCGCTCTCATTGGGCATGAACCTACCTTCCGCTTCGGTATTGGTCGATTGGAAAAGAAGCTCTGTCAGTGGCGGAACGGGGTGACCAGCTGAATGTACTCCCTAGTAGTCAAAAATACCGCTAATGACTTCCTGGAGGTAATACTGGGAGCGATAAAAACCTCGACGATGGCGGGAACAGTTTGAATTCTGACTTGCATTCAGTAAGGAATGATGGGCAGTTGTCAGTCGAGGTTTTTTTCTGTTATCATCTTTATCTATTCTTGTACCGGTAGATGGCTACTTCTGATGTTGATGTGCTTACCCGGCATTTTTTTTACCGGTAGCTATTCGATCTAGGAGCCACAAAATGCAGTCGAAGTCAACGTGGCACTGGCAAGAGAAACTCGAGCCTGTAGCCGTAGAGGGCGCCTGCCGATGGCAGATTCTTAAGGTGCATTATCCATTGGTCGAAGATGTTGAAGTTGTTTCCACACGTCACAGATTCTGACTGGTGTAGATCCGCAAGTCCAAGTCGTTTAGTCTCTGGCTGAACGAAAAGAATCGCCGATCCCGCGAGGAAACACCCAACCATGACGACGATAGCCAGCACAAGCAAGCTGAGATCGATGCTGCGTTCCGAGATTGGCTCCGTCGAAAGCGGTCCAGCAAGAGACACAAAAACGCACCCAATGTCGAAGGCAACTTGCAGGTATCTGCAGCATATTTACGCTGCAGCTGCTTTCTAACCGTGCCAATTGTGTTTGTGGCACAGCATAAGTCGTGGAGTAAGCCTCCATCTTTGCATGTTAATCCAAAGGCAAAAAAGGGATCCACTCGAAAGGCAGGGAGTGCATCTATGACAGAAGCGCAGCAGCTGGCTCGCAAGCATTCGGAAGCCAAGAACAAGCAGGCCTACAATGCCTGGCTAGCTCGAGTACATCTAGAAGACCGGGTCCGGCGAACTCAACGCCGTGACGAGCTTGACAGACTCGAGCAGCAGCAACGCGACAAGCACAAGAAAACTTGGCGGAAGAAGGTGGCAGTTTGTGCCTATTCAACCTTAGTTATCCACGGCTAATAGGTATGCATCTGCATGCTCTTAGTATATTGATATTCCTATCTAGCTAGATATCCGTTTCCTCCATTCTCTCGACCTCAGTTTCTTCATTAGGGCGTCCTGTTGGGGTGGCATTCTTCCCCTCGTCCTGAGAGGATACGCGGATTAACTGGTGCTTGCCCGCAGTACCTTCGTGATGCGGTGCATTCCCACTCATAATACGCTGAAGCTCCTTACTCATGAATTCACTTGCCATGCCGTCATGAAGTTCCGTATCCTCACAGAAACAAAGCAGAATAGTATCAATTGCTGTATCGTAGACATTTACAAAGGCAGAAGCCACCATCCACGCGAGTATGCAGGCCACAACCACCGGCGCCATTGGTGAAGTCACCGTTGCACCTCCCAAGAGAGAAAGTTGGTCTGCTGATAAGGAAAGTGACGACGATTGGGAAAGCAACGCGAAAACCACGAGTCCGACAACGAGAGTGATTGTCATCTTGATAAGGAAAAGCAGGAAGAAGCTGACGGAATTCACCACTGCCACCCTTGCCATATTCTTGAAGATCAGCTTGAATGAACGTGCCGACGCCGCACAGAACGAACTGCCTTTCATTGCGATCAAGATGTAGGCATTCTTGGACAAGAACTTAATGCACTTCTCAAAGCACCACAGACAGCATTTGACTGTGAGAAGTGCCACACGAACAACTCGATTCGTCTGCTGGATCTGCTTCGTACTATGAAAATCAAAGACAAAATAGTACTAAGTAATAGTATCGGCAAATACAAATATCATCAACCGGTTTACTTACTTTCGATCGAGATATTCGAGCATCATCCGTAGGAACTGGACAAAGGCGATAATGAACGACCCAAAGCAAAGCGATCCCAAACTGAAGCGTAGCGTGTATCTGAGTGCTCGGGCGATCGGAAATCTCGCTTCAAGATTGCGTTTACCATTTTCTGAAGGTGGTGTCCAGTAGAACTGTGCGATAGTCCCAGCAATGACGCAAATTGAGATAGCCTGCAATAGTTGGTTTGTCCACAGAAAGCCAAAGACGTGGAAAGATAGTAGCACTTGTTGCAATCTCTTGGCCGGTAGTTCTTCTGCGGCGCTTAGCTCGCTCGTGACGTTGAACGCCGCAGCGGATTCTTTCACAGCAGACGTCAAATCGTCCGAACTCAAAAGGTAGGCCGCTACAGCGACGCAGTACACAACAAGCCCCACGAAGCTTGCTGTAGGGATGACTGGCCAAATCAACAGCATCGGTAGTTTTTGAATCGCTTTGGAGCTCTCGCGGATAATTGCAATGGCGATTTTCAACCGTTTACGCATTGCAATAATGAGAAGGAAGACAACTACTGTAACCACCCATGACACATACGCCGCAGCCTTGAATTGCAGCTTCGTGTTCTCGTCATTCGTCACTGCTAATGCGGTTGTATTGATTGTAGTGGCGTTCAAGAATGATAGAGCTCCTACATCCTCTGACGAGATCAATTCCGAGCGTACAGAGCAAAATAAACTCAGTAGCAACAGTCCAATCAGTACGAGAGAACATGTAAGCCACACCACGCAGCCAGCGAAGAATTGAAGCACGATCAACCAGAGCATACCAAGAATTAAAGCCCCGAGACCTCCGATCACTAGAACGACCGAACGAGCAGCGTACATGTCGTTCAAGAAACGACCAAGGACTTGTAAATTGCCCTGCAGTTGGCTCAATAATGGGCTAGTGCCACCAGTAGCTTCCACTTCCCAGACCTCTTTGTGAGCACGTTTCGTGTTGCAAACAGTGTTGCATTCACCAGCTTCGTACAGATCCCCAGTGCAACTTGGGTCAGCGCCTTCAGGGTCAATACAAACTTCTTCTAGTACTGTTTCGTTGGTGGAAGCTACTGGTAAGCAACGGAAGAATGCTGACTCGGTGTCCTGAGCAACAACCCAACACGTCTCGCCACCGTACGTGCAGGTTTTAGAGCCAGCAGTTGGGCAACTTTCCACACAGACGCCAAAGAACTTCGCATTAGTCGGAGATACCCCGCTTGCCGCTGCAACCAGGAGATCTTCATTGAGCCGAGGGTACGTCGTGAACCGCGCATTGACGTAGTCTCCTTCTCCGCACACATTCCCATTGTAGTCTTTTCCGTAAATTAGACTGTTCAATACGCAAAAAAAGAAGTCTGTAAGATCAGAATTATACTGTGACTGCAACTTCGTACCTCAAAGGTTCACCTGTCTGTAAAGCGACGATGGCTACGACAATCTGAAAGATAAAGATGATTAAGCAGGTTAAATCATTATGAGGCTCGGAGCGGGATTCACAACTTACCATGCCGATCCAATAAACTACAAACAAGAGGCAGCAAAACACATCTCGACACCTAGGAACAGAGCATTGTTAAGTTAGACGCAACAGACCACAATTACTTCATTCCCAACTTTCGTTGGCTTCCGGGTACAAGGCCGTTTCTTGAATCAGCAGCTTCCTCGTTTTCAGAGATGACTTCGGGACTTGGACAGCATCCGACCATAATGCAACTTTTAAGTCTCTTTCCGTTCTGGCAGAAGTACTCTACACGGTGCTATCGTGTTGGTCTCTATTTCCTAACTGCCCGAAGTGTTTCTGTAATGGTTTGTCTCGTGTTGGAGAAACTGCCCGGAGTGGAAATAGCTTCCAGTGTTTTCCAAAGCATTTAGATGGTAGACCGATGTCACCGGAGACGGATTCGAATGATCATGTACCGCTTGAGTTTTTGCTCGGTGCACGCGTGAAACAGTACTACCCAGACACCTCGACAGTCACTCGCCAGGGACGTAGCAGCAAAGGGCCTCATGTACGTGCTACATGCTTTGTTCGTTTTGTTTCGATACCAACCAGCTAATGCTGTATCAAATCTCCAGACTAAACGCATTTTCGCATCGTCAATACACCCACGAAGACGAGAGGAGAAGGCTCGACAACTGTTGCAATGCGTACTAGATCAGGGTGATCCACGTCGACTCGATGGTTTGTCCGATTCGGAAGTTGATTTTCCAGCTGAGCCCGAAAAACCATCGCTTTTGAAGGCTCTTACTGGAGCGGCATCGCCATCACTTGCTGGCCAAGAAGTCCTGTTCGACGAAGCCAACTTTCAGTTGAGCTTTGAGAATGCCAACCTTAGTCGTGCTCGGACCAAAACGCTGCAACAACGGTGTGACGATGAATTAAGGCGGCAAAACCAGCGAGTCGCTAGCTTCCACGGAAATGAAGAAGACAATAGATCTTTCTTGAGTGTCACGGGGGCTGCTGCTCGCATTCCAGATACAACAACTCAACAGCTTCGAGAACTCAAAGCGAAGAAGAAACAACTGAAAAAAGACAAGAAAACGCAAGAACTGCTCGAAATCCTACGAGAACAACAGAAACAGACACGAAGTGCGCTCCATCAACATAAACAACTTACAAAATCGCTTCAGCAACAGAAACATCCAGGTGTGGTCTCCACAAGCATGTTGTCTCTCGACAGCATCAAGAAGGAAAATAACACCCATGATTGGGGTGGACGAATGACGATGCCACCGCTACAGATTCCAGAATCCTACCATCGACAGCATCAACCTGAGGAACGGGAACATCAGAGACGACCTGGTTTAGCAACACTGAACTTCGATGCAAGAGCGTTGTCTCCACTCAAAAGTGCAAATAGTTTCGAAAAAACTCCTCTTTCTGACTTTATAAACAACGACGAAAGTTATTCGGATGAAGATGACGACTGTGAACAAGTTCGAAAACGTTTGGGTGATCGACAACGTGAGCTATTTGCAAATTGTGCGGCCAACGGATTATTCCTTGGTGGAGGCTTCATCTCCAAAACCAAAGATAAGAAACCCAGCTACGCCAGTAATCAACCTGCTAACAAACGAGAGTTCCTTGAGACTGTTCTAGGTGCACAATCTGCCTCCATTCTCCCACTAGCACAAGCGAATAAACCAGCACTTCGACGTCGAGAGGCAAGTGCAGGTCGTCGACATCCTAAAAAAACCTTGATAGGATAAATCTCCAATGAACGAATAAAAAAACCGTATCCAACATCTTCACCGTTTATCTTATCATCACAGCGTGATATTCGTCACTGGAGGCAGCGGACGGCACCTCACTGCTGTCCCGTAGCATATCACTGAGCAATGCATACCGAACACTAGTCGGTTCATTGTCGTATTAGAGTCGAATCGTACGTTAATGACTGCTGTGGCTCCCTGGGCTCTGGCTGCGTATTGCACTCGATGCACTGCCTCAGCCATCGTCTCGTTCATCAACGAAGTGTACGACGCCGCTTCGCCGCCCACAAGTCCCGCTAGAGCCACATACATGTCACTAATGACGGACTTGGAGCGCACAGCCACAGCCGACACCATCCCGAACTCCTCCAGCACTTCTCGCCCTTTAATGTGATCACCTGTACCAAAAAAATATCATTGTTATTAGAACGCAGCGTTTTATATATTTGTGTGAGAAACCTACGCGTGGTAAAGTATAGCGACTTATTGCGCTCTCCTGATGTGTTGACCCCTCCTGTTGCAGAGCTGAAGGCGCGGCGAGGCGTAGAGCGCCCCACGCGCCGTGCTACACGCGCTAGCATTGCCGGAACGTAGATAGGTACACAAATTTTGACAAGAGATTGCATGTAATGGAATGATGGTACCATTTGAATGAGAGTCTAGATGTCGCCTATCCTATTGTATATTTTGCTAGAACTTGCCGACGTTGTAGAGGATTACGTTGGCTGCGCTGCAGTGATACTCCCCCACTATGACTGCTTTTCCGTATGTTGACACTACCGGTAGCTCGTTGCTGTGAAACATACAACAGAATAAAAGTTAATCGAGTTATCGTTGCTAAAAAGTAGACGTAATGCTCACCTCGGTCGCTGCCACGCGATACGTTTCGGCTATTGAAAACGACGTTTGTTCAGTATGGTTGTTGTCCTCCAAGTCGGTATCGATGTCAGATGCCTGAGGCTCCAGCTCAGCTTTTGTTTCTTCGTCCTCGCTGTCGCGTGTTGGCGTCATGAGAGAAACTTCCTCGACGCCGTCATCCCATTCACTCTCATCTTGGTCTTCTGCCATAGCCTGTGCTCGCAGCTGAGCTAGTCGCAGTGCTCGCTGGTTTCTCCTCTTTCGACGCTCCTCGAACCACCTTTTACGTCGACTGATGTTGTAAACACGAAGTACGACGCAAGCTGCGAGAAACATGATGCCCACAAGTAGGAGAATTCCATTCAACGACATTCCAGACGTACTCCTATGCGGCTTGGCGATGACCTGCGCCTTAGATGCTGGTGTGACTAAAGCGTCAATCTTGTTGCTGCCTTGTTCGGTAACTGGTACTAGAGACTCAATTTTGGTCTCCAAAACATCCACTAGTGTAGCAGCTAACTCCTGTTCCGGTAGTGAGACCGTCTTTTGAGCATGAGCTTCAGCATTATCGAGCTGACTTGATGTTTGTTCGGGGACTTTATCCTTCGACTGGACAGGAGTGGCGAGCTTATTGAGGTTCTGCTCAGCATTGGGGTGCTCTTGATCTGCGTCAACCTTGTGATCATGTTCGATATCGCTAGAACCGGGCAGAGATTCAAGCTCAGACGTGTTCTTGGAGACATCCGACTGAACGTCGAGCTTCGCTTCAGTTGTCATTTCTTCGTCCTTTTCCTCATGGACTTCAACAATAGCATTATGAACGTCTGCAGTCTCTTTGTTGACCACCTGAATCTTCACCATTTCCTCTAGCTGAGTCTGAATAGATTCCCGTTCCTTCTCCACCAGCTCATGGGTCACATGTAGAACATGTCGACGTAGCTCTTGCATCTCATTCGCGAGCATGTTTTGATGCTTCTCGCGATCTCGTTTCATTCTATCCATGTGATGACGCAGCTCAGTTAATGCCATCTGCGACTTCACTTCGATCTCCGAGGTCGATAGCTGAAATCCTTGAAGCTCCTGCTGAAGAATGTTTACTCGATAGCGCATACGCTCTTGTTCACTCCTTGAGAGCGTGAATAATGTTCGTCTCGAGAATAATCCCATCAGAGTCATTATCTCTTCCATGAAAAATCCACTCGTCCCAACCACCAAACAACTAGCCACCATGATCATACTCCATCGCGGAATTTCAGGAGAAGCTCCAACTTGTACATCTGTCACCTGGCCATGAATTAATTTATCTCTGTCACCTCCATTGGAGTCATCGCCGTTCTGATCTCCAGCTGCAAGATCTCCACCACTAGGCTCAACTCCTATAGATTTCTCCATTGACGCCAGCATCTCTGAAATTGTCTGCGTTGAAGTGGGAGCGTTCGAATCGGCAGCACGAGATCCACCATCACTCTGCATCGTGGCTATCATTGTCTGCTTACTTGTAGACATCGTACATAAATCACTGGATAGTATCTCATTGTTGGCCTTCTGAGGGGATTTGGGTCGCTCGTCTCTGTCTTCATAGCAAGAACTGCCATGCGAATTCGATCTACTACGTGAAAAAACCTCTGGAAAACTGCTAGTCGAGTACACTACTGGTTGTTCAGGCAGCTGGTTCGACTTGGCGCGAGCAGCTTTGGTACCGTAAAATAAATCATTCCAGAGCGCTTCATTGTCTCCATCTCTCGCAGCTTTTTCCAACAACCTGTCAGCTTGTAGTGCATCTTCCTCCTCCCACCGTTTCAACGCCGACTCATTGAATTCTTCCTGGTTCGACCGCATCGCAGTGGTGCGCCATCTATCTGGAGTCTTCATCTGGTCGTATGTCAGCGGATGCTTCGGTGACGACGCTGCTGACGCCCCCACCAATCGTTTTGGTGTCGGAGCTTTTATCCTTGAAATCGTTAAACTCTGTCGGAATCCCGAGCTGTTCATTGGCGATTCACTTGGTCTTACTGGAGAGTAGAAATCGCCTGCAGCATTGAGTTTCTGTCCTGTGGAGCGTAACGTGACATTCTTGATGGAATTACTGGTTTTTGGATTGGATCCCTCGGGACGGCGCAAAGGTGGCAACTTTGACGGATACACAAGCTTGGACGGCTTTACTCGTTCCATGTGCTGATTGGATGTGGCTGCTTCTCGCTCTTCTCGCTCCATTAGAAGCGACATAAGTACGTCCTCGTCTGGGTCGTGGTGCACAGGTCGCGGCCTCCTTCGGTCGAAGCTGTCTATAGAAGGCACTGCCATGCGCATCAGACGTCGCTGTGTAGCCGCAATACGTTTCTGATCCTCCTGTAGTTGCCACTTGAGCAGAGAGTTGCGAACTGGGCGGCGGCGATTGTCATGAGCTGTTGCCATTGTCGGAAGGGCCAGGTTTTCGTTGAAAATGTGGATTTGACCGTTTTTGCGAAGTAGGTTTCAACTAAGAGGGCATAGTGAAATCAAGATATTTAAACCACTTCCCGCCAAAAAAACCGAAGTTGCCAATGCAAATGTTTTACCAAGTTGGCATGGGACAGTGTTAGCAACTTGTGAAAAATTGGGTGAAATCAAAACTGCATGGCTCGATTCATTATCGGTTGGTTGATTAACTGTAGTCACTTGTTCGTGCTTTTGGCTGCTTGTGTTGTTCATCTAAAGTACACCCGCTGACTTGCAGCAGCACGTCGTCAACATAAAAACCCTCCCGGGAGTTTTTTTCGTTCCGTGAGGGCGGGCCCTCGGTGGGGGGCGTCACCATTGCCTTCTTTTCCCACCAAGGCCTCACGGTTTAAAAAAAACGGTGGTTGGGATCTGCGTCTCCGTTGACGGTGCCGCTGTTGCTTCGTCTCCGTTCGCCCACGTAGCACTCGGCGTACTCGTCCCGGGTTGTCACCGACAAAATCTCGCCCATTTTCCGTTTAAAGCGCTCGCAGTAAGCAGCAGGAGGAATCGCCGACAATCCATCGGCATCCTTAGCCAGCAACTTGGTCTTGGCAAATCGCTCCAACTTCTTGTCCATGTTCCATGTCTGAAGAATGTCAATGAGACCGAAGTAATAGATCGATGGACCCACGACGGTGTTCGCTCGACGCGTACCCGTGGCAACACGTGGGAGATGCTGACGAGGCTTCGACTCCCTCAGTGGCGCGCCGTTCATCGTGGAATTGTTGATTGTACGGCGTCTCGGTCCGACCGCATCCTTCGGTGGGATAACAGGCTCTTCCTCCAGATCCGGGTTTACCATGTACTCCACGTTATGGATACCGAGCAGAAGCGAGTAATCCATGATTCCCAAGCGCGACAGGAAGTTGGCGTCCTTCACTACCTGGTCGTACAGCTCTTCGGCAACCTTCGAATCCAATCGAACCTTGGCAGTCAAATCGTTATCCTTGAGAATCACATTAGGCTCGTGACGACCAACGCGTGCCCTGCAGTTCTCAGCATCAGTCGACCCGAACACGTACTTGGCGTTACAGTGACGACACGTGACGCGCTTGCCCTTAGAAGGGTGCTTGGCACTACGGTTCACCCAGGAGCCCTTAATATCGTAGCGACGGTGAATGACTTTTTCCGTACTGAACAAGTTCGCCATCACGACGAAATTGAACGTGTTGCCGTACAGTCGAATGGCGTGACATCCGTAGAACCGCGTGAGCAAGCTGTCAGGATTCGTAAGAAGGAAAGACGCGTACTCCGCAGCGATCGAGCGCAGGAAGACCGACTCCTCGTCACTCATACTCTTCACAATCAGCTGCTGGTCGTGCGAGAAGAACATAAAGGCGCCACTGGCTCCTTCACTCAGACGCTCCTTGGTGGTTCGACTGAGACTCTCGATGTATCGACTCGTGTCAATGCCAAAGTGTTCACGGATAGTCTGGAAAGTGTGGGGACAGTAGTCAATAAATAACGTGCCCTTCCCAAGTGCTGCTTTCGGTCGAGTTCGAATCATGTACTCGTCTACACCAAGCGATCCGCGGTTGTCCTCGGTGCCTTGAGGCTGCAGATACAACTCCTGTTGGTTGGCTCCAGGGGGGAGGTGCTGTGTGTCACGCACAGCCTGAATGATACCTGTCGTCGTGTAGTACAGCACCTCGCAACGCAGAGCCAGATTCACTTGCGGACTCAGATCGACATCCACATCGACGTCCGCCTTCTTTCCTTTGCCTTTCTTCGACACTTCGTGGAAATCGTTCATCTGGAACCAGACAACGAAGTCGAAGTAACCCTTGCACGTGATCATGAAGTTCATCATCTGCTCCACCCAACTCGAACGGTCATCGCCTTGCACCAAAAACGGCACGTAGATACAAAAAGAAAGTCCCCAGTAGATGATAATGGCGATCACATAGCTGAAAAGGGCAAGAAGAACGTTGTCAGTCCTCACACATACTGTTCACAATGGGAATAAACTTACATCGTGACCGAGTGCAGCACGCGAAGACGCATACGCAGTGTCTCCGATAGACCGGAGTTAAGACGTCTGTACGCCCAGAAAATAACACTGTAGAGAAGAAAATGTGCTCCTGGTCAGTCTCATATTCAATCAAGGAGGGAAAACAACTTAAAGAACGTACGTGATGGCGTAAACCCAGTACAAAATGAGCCAAATGTAGAAGAGCAGCCACGACCTGATCACACAAAGCAATAATCCACGTTAAAATCTCCTCCATCGCAACAAGATTTCCGCCTCAACGTACTGAAAGTTGAGGTTCCAAAGGTTGCCCGTCTCGCTTGTATCCGAACCTTCGCTGTTGTCATGGCGCAGCTTGCTCTTGCTTGCAGTCCAGCAGTATCCGAATTCGGATTCACCGGCGAAGTCGGGGATAGACACCAGCAGAATACACGTCAACAGACCTAAAGTTACAGAATTTTCACAAATTAGCACGACATATCAACTGTAAAACAGAGCATTAAAGCACACCTGTGGCCCATACAAAGCCGTGGTAGCGACGAACGTTGCTCTTGTAGTCTGTGAACGGACTTTGCAGCGACGACAGCATGTCGATGGCCATCACGAAGAACCAGCTCTCCGACGTCCAGAGGAAAAACTGCGTGAGTGCTGCTGTGGCCGTACAGGAAGCCCCTGTAAGTGTGTTCGAGCAGTCGCCATTGCCACACTTGTACAGCTCCGTGATGAGCAGCACCGCCACCAGACAGATATCGCAGATACTGCGAAAGAAGATGATGGGATTCGGGTGTTTCCGCCACGTCGGGCGCGTCAGGAACGTGTAGACCACAGCACAGCAACAGAAGAGCGTGATGAGACTGCCTGCCACGAGTCCTACTGATGCGTCAGCGTCATTGTCCGCAAAGGCGACGGTCATTGCAGCTCCACAGATGAAAATGAAGAACATGATGCACTGGATCTTGTAGTTGTTGGCCCAGTGGATGGAGTTCTCGACCTTGATCTTAGCGTGGAACCAGCCGATGCCTTCGTTGGGGCCGCCCTGGATCTTGTCGGTCACGTAGCTGCCATTATCGAAGCTGTCCTCGGAGCTCTCATCTACAGAACGCATTTCTTTAGAGCTGGGCGGCTTCTTAAGCTCAATCGGAGTTTTCATAGACGAGTAGCCATTACTACCGAGTCAAGTTAATACAAAGCACACAACAAAACGTTAATTAACTCCAGTCTCAACGTCACAACATAACGCCAGCGACGTACCCTGCTTCCAGCATGCCGTTAGGAAATCCCTGCGCGTTTGGAGCGCTGTCTGTACGATAATAGGGCATCTCACTGCCGGGCATCTGTCGCTCAGACTCGGTCATCCCGTACTCCATTTCGTTCGGATCAAAATGCTGCTTCGGTTGCGGTCGTTGTGGGGGCGGCGGTGGCGGCGCGTGAGGGCGGCGTGACTTGGGTTTGCGGCTGGAGGGCGCTGAACTGTTGGAGCCGTTATATATTGGCTGGCGCTCGGTCACGCGAAGGCCGCCGCTGTCTTTATTATCTCTGCTGGCCATACGCTGTTGCGGGAGCGGTCTGTCTCGATCTGCTTGGGTGTAGGCGTCGCTGGTGCCTGCAGAAGTGAGTAGCGAGGGCGGCCTCGGCGGATGCGGCACTTATGGCTCCAGTTCAAGGCTTTCCGGTTGAGCTGCGGCGTGCGATCGGGGCTTCCTGCCGCTCGTCTCTTTCGTCAAGTGCTGGGCGGGCCAAGAAGCCAGCGTAGGTTACTATATGAGGTTGCGCGAAGGTCGCGAAAGCGTGCCATAAACGTGCGACACTTTGCTAGGACACTTGGTAGATTTTATTAGAATCCAGAGCCTCTTGCAGAAACAAAGCATGCGCCGTTTACAAAGCCAAACAATAGCATATGGAAGGTTATTTAATGTTGGCGAGGTGATAATTGTATCTGAATTGTGCGGCAATCGGCAGAGAGATTATTCTCTCGGTTTACTAGGATCGTTGGGCGATGGCATCGTATCTAGCTTCAATTCAATAGAGTACAAGTATGTTTGCAGGTAAGCACTGCTCATCCCACAAGTTGTTGAATAACAGCATAATCACTGCACTGAAAAACAGTAGCGCGTCTCGGCTCTCTCTTCGAGGTCTCTCGCCGCACGAGGTCTTTCAGCCACCGACGTGTTGTACTATTTCGCTGTCTAGCGAAATAATAGACAATGTCTATAAGACAGCGTTGTACTACTTTGCAGATTTTCTAGCTGATACCGGCAGCACGATTTTGTAGAGACCACGATAACTTTATGTGCTAATAACGATATAATTGATTTGCACAACATGTAAAGCGAAGGTTGATGCTCGCTACATTGATTTTCTCCCTCTCTCGTTAGCGTTAATGTTTGCCGTTTGGCCTTGTGCGGTAAAGCGTTTCCATTTGTTTGGTATTGTGCAATACAGTTTTTCCATTCCGTGGTACACTGCACAATGCAAGGCTGTTTCGTGCAGTGCACGAAATACACGAATATAATTTTGTACAGATTTCTGCCAATAAAGTAGGGTATTTGCTTATCTTCGTCGACGAAGATAAGCAAATGCTACAATCAACATTAGTGCAACTTTCAAGCAACATCTTGTATTCCTAAATGGCATTCATTGTGCGACGCAGACTTGAGGTGTAGCCTAGTCAGTTGATGAATTTAAGTTCATTTAAAACGCAACTAAATCTCACATACGTTGGGACCGTGACAAACGTGAGGATGGTTATATGTGTGCCGTATTGTCGCCGATTCTATGAGCGCCTTGATCATTGACCACTCTCCACTAAAGGGGCGCCACCCTCTCGAACAAGACACCAACTGCAACAGTGCCACCACCTCCGTATACTTCACCAATTGTTACAGCCCCGCCAACGGCAAGACTACCACCAAGCACGCCGCCAACTCCGATCACGTCACATACCTCGAGTACGCCAAAAGTACCGTACACCCACGCTGGTGCCAATGTCGGCGTCTTCGCCTGTGTCTTCTCAGCCTGCTCCAGCTCCGAGAACAACAAAGCCACGTTGTCCACCTCCAGCGCATCAATCCAGTCCTGTGTCGCCGATCTTTCTACTGCTGCTACTTCATGGCCTGCATCGCTGGTCTCCTCAAGTGAGGTAAACAAATCTGCCACCAAATCCACATTCTTGGTGTCCTCGTAGTCGGCCAGCGAGTACGTCGGCGGCGAATCTGCTATCGGTTCAGCCGCGTCCTTGTCCTCCAATTGCAGAAAGAATCTCGGACAACATGGCTACATTCTCCGCGTCCGCGTCTTCCTGCTCTCGATAAACTGCGACGTCATCGAACGAGCTGCAGAGTTCGAGCGACTTCTCCATATCTGCTTCCATTTGATTCTCCAGCTGCTTCGTATCCACCACATCCACCGGGGACGACATCGTCATCTCCATGTTGTCGTCGGCACTGCAAGACTTGCTGGCCTCCAGACCTGAGAGCATCTGACTGATCTCCTCCACGTTGACAACATCCTCGTTGAGAACACACTAAAGTCAACACCCTCTTGCTCCACGCACGAGAACAAGTCACTGATTTCATCCACATTGAGCGAGTCTTCCACTAGCTCCACGTCTTCCTTCTTGGTTTTCTCCCTCTCTCCTTCCTGTACCACGAAATCCCTCCTCTGTTTCAGATTGTCCAGGACTACGTCACGGCAAGCCGTCACCGCCCCCAACGCGCTCTCCGGCACTAGTGACAGGCCACCATTCTCGGCCGAATAAACGAGCGAGTCAGAGTCCTGTCACGATGCCAGGAGTGCGTCATTAGGCGGCGTCCCGGCGCCTAAGCTCCGAGAAGAAGACGCCGTTGGTCCGGCGGCGTCATGGTTGCACCGTGCATCCCAGGCAGACGCGCGGGGCGAGTAGTAGAGACGGCTGAGGTGGCGCTCATGTTAAGAACACCTGTTAACGGAAGTAAGTCGGGTGAGCGAAGGGTGCAGAGTCTAGCTCGGTCGGGAGGCGACGGAGGGGCGGCTCCGAATACGCCACGCAAACCTCCAACTCCGAATACTCCATCGATTGCCACAGTGACGCCAACCCCGAGCACTCCGCCAGCTCTGTACACGCCTCCAGCTCCGAGCACTACCAATGTCACAGTTCCGCCAGCTCCCAACACCCCCAGCAACTGCCGCAGGATCACCAAAGATGAGAACGCCACCAGCGACGAGGGCGCCACCAACTACGAGAGCAACACCAACGACGGGAGCACCAACAGCGAGGGCGCCGCCTTCTCCGAGCACGCCATCAACAGGATGGGCGCCACCAACTTCGAGATCGTTTGCGCTCTGCCACTGATAGAATAGGACGTGTTATTTTTTCTTCTTTTTCTATTAATGAAAACCTTCAGACGAATATTTTCCAGTTACCTCAAGTGTATACGGCTCGCCAGAAATAATCGCTAACTTCGTCCGAGTTTTGATAGTGTGCAGTGGCCGAAGATAAGACGAAGTTAGCGGGTACAGAGGCCAGAATAAAACGTTCCTAAAACAGCTCTGAAAGCTCTTATTGCAGTATTTATGTTGTCAATGTGCTAGGTGAGCAGGTGTGAGCGCGCAGCAAACCCGCGTGATATTGATAATCTGTGATTCCTACAATTCTGAGGGAGCTAAGATAAGCGACTGGGAAATACATAATTGTCAATCCTATTAGCACCAAAATGGCCGGTATAGCTACAAATTAAACCTTTTTGTTTCCCGTTCTTGGGACGATAAGCTGTGACGAAGAGACAACACGCTCTAACACAACACGCTCTAGGTAAACCCAAACGAGGGCGTGTAGGGCCTCGGCAGCAAGCCAGAATGAGGTGCATTCAGGTGCTCTATGCAATCCGAACCTGCCCAACTAATGGAAAGATTGACGCAGTCTAGAGAACTCAAATGCTGTGCTGGTACAAACGTGGCTCTATTCGCACGCAAGCCAAGATGGACCTAATCGTGGCGGGTTCCCATAACACCAACACTAACTACCAGTTAGCTTCCAAACTGAACATGATAGCATCGTAAATGAGTGAGCGGTATAACACTGAGAGCGCAGCTTTCTCAATTGATATATCTTTTGTTCTAGGAGTCGTTTTCACTGTTTTCATGACCACTGCAAACATTCCATGGAGCTGTAATGAATATATCCTAATATAGTATTTTTTCTTCTTCTATTTTCTGATTTCACGCCAATTATTTCCACCAGAAACGAAAAAGGTATAGCATATTATAGCTGCATTACATGTAGTTCATGGATGTCAAGAACGTACTAATACTGGGATTACCCAGGTACCTTTACTTATGGACAGCCCTCACCGGATTAATTTCACGGCACTGCGTAACTCGCTCGTTGACGATGATGTCAAACTAAAATAGGATAGCATATAGCTCTACATGTATCATCAGTTAATCGACTGCAATGAATGTCACGAAACGTACTAATAACCAGGAAGTATTAATGTCTATTCCTTTTCAATTTAATTTCTTGACTTGTGCAAATTCATTCCTACGCTCTATGTGGAGTACGCTAATACTTCGAAGTAGCACAATGCCGTGTTTTACACGGAGAAGCTCTGGATTTTACACTACTTTGTTATACAGGACTCGCGACTGTTTTTTTCGCTATTCGTTCTGTGTCCGCTTGGACGCTTTGTTCTAACAGTGAATACGCTATCATAATGTGCGAGTCGCACTGCGACCGCAAGGAGGATATTGGTGGAAGTTGTAAGCATCTGATGCGCCTGCTCCGCAGCCGTATCATCTGCACTCATATTTACTCTGGAGTCTCTTCGGGCAAGATTCGCGCAAATTAAATTACTTCGGCTAGTCGTAATTTGCCGTGATGTTATGACACAAGCAACATTCACCTGGGTCATATCACTTGCACAAAGGATATCAGATATACATCACCAAACAGCTTGATTAAAGTAAAGGTGTTGCTTTTGATACAAGCTGAAATGACACGTTATGCAGGTTCAGGAGAAAAAACATTCCAATGTAGATCTTATATTACAGGTGCATCAAGTCCTGAAGTAAGTTTTCTTACGTTTTAAGCAGACAGCGTTAGTTTGGGCTCTGAGAATAGTCGTTCTCACGGTTCGCATATTGTGCATGTTTCACCAGCCAATAGGATTCCTGTAATTTTTACCTGCAAACCTGCACTAACACTGCAAACTGAGAGTAGGTATGGTGGCCACCCTGCAATGCTTGTTTTCTACCCATCTGCAGGTCAACGTTCCGTGAATCTGATTGGGTAGTATAACCTGCAGCCTGCTAAACTGTCAACCGTGAGAAACACTAATAGATAGAGTAGTTTTGGGTCAGAATGACTCGCCTCCTAAAACTGGATATAAAATCCAGAGAACAGTTCCACTTACTATTAATAAAGCACACAATATATTAATAAATAAACTGAAACTATTAATCCGGCTGATAATCACGATATTTTTATGGTATCGATAAATTATTTCGAAACGAGATGCTCCGATATCTGCTCCGATATCGTACTGTATCTATCCTTCACATTCTTGGTGTCAAGCATAGGATGCGCCGACAAAAAGAATTTCGTCTCGATCCTTACCGTATTAAAGAAACGCCACACTTTCAAAAAAATGTCATCTTATTTTTAAATTAAAATAGAATATGACCATGAGACATTCTTAAAACTTTTCTTTATAGTTTTGGTATCTCTGAGCAATTCTGTAGAGTACGAGGGCCACGGAGGCAATATTTGTTAATGAATGAGGTTGTTATATTGGAAAGAAGAGCTCCCTGGATGCGGCAAATTTCAGAACGTCTTCGTGCACGACACGACTTTATTGATGGTCAGTATCATTTGCACCAATAATCAATATCATTTTCTTTTGGTAGCCGCAAGTTGCCCCAATCGCTTGATACTATGCTATCTTTAACCATCAAAGTGCGGCTCGGCTCGGCGCGGAGGTTGCGGCACTAAAATGCTGGGTGGACGCAGCGCTGATCCTTCTACTTCATTGATTCACGTCACTACAACGGTCAGCTCTGTGCAGACTTAAGTATATCTTTTTGACCGTCCACGTTATCACAAATTGGAGTTACCAATTTCAGAGTGTGTCACTTCGGTGATACAATAGCATCGGTCTCTACCGGCACGGATCGATCGCGGATTAGTTGCAGCGCGTACGTTGAATGTGTCCGAAGATTCATGGCTGCCCAATAAGTGGAGAGACCCGCTGACCACAACGCAGTTGATCACTATTCTTGTCTGGAGTATTAGAAACTAGGTGGGCGACATTAGAAACAACGGACCTTATACCAGTTGGTGACTTTTGAACCCATGCCACCCACATACTCAAATCCAGTTATTGATACCAAATTTAGTCTTTCTGATGAGCGCTATGCTACAGGCCGAACACAAGATTCCGTCAACTTTTACAGATGGGCTGGATACTTCGGCGACCCTTGACGTACCGTTACAGATCATGGAAGTATATTTCTGTTGTGCATTCAACGGATCGATCGGGAAAAACTTTAATTTCAACGGGAGGCTTACCGCATCATTTGGAAAAAAAGTACGAAAGCAGGATGGCTACACATGGGTAAAAAACTGAGTAACCGGGAATTTATTTTGCCGTTTTCACAAATCTGAAAGGACGTCCCATGTAGGCGAAGCTTACTGAGCGCAAATGAAAAGCAAGCAGTTTGAAACAAACGCAGTAAAAAGCAGCGTAGCCATCCCGTTTACGGATTTAAGCACCCCATTTATCAAAAATACATACCCAAAATGCGCAACTTCAACGTGCAAGCCCGGTAGCTTTCTGAAAGAATACCGTAGGTTCAGCAAAAATAAACAAAAAACATACTTCCATAGCAATTGCCTATTTAACTGCAAACTGCGATGATTTGAGGGCATATTCCTTGTGTTTAGCTCTACGATTACTGTAGAATAGGTTAGTTGAAATTTGAATTGCAAAAATTACTGAAAGCAACAGTTGCAAAGCTACAATTACAATTATAATTGCTGGCTCCAGTCGTTTTTTTTTTATTTTTGCTGTTTTCCCTTTTACCAAAATGGTGCTGTATAATGCTGTCGTCTGGCTGAACGCATGGATCTCACCACATTAATGATGTTGTCTTGAGTAGAAGCTCTACACGCAGCCCGGAAACTACCGCGCCTTCAAGGTGCTCATTGCCGCCGAGTACAACGGCATCGACATTGAGCTGCCGGAGTTCGACTTTGCCAAGGACATCAAGTCCAAGGAGTTCAAGTCCAAGACTCCCATCGGCAAGGTCCCGATCCTTGAGACCGAAGAGGGCACCATTTTCGAGAGTGGCGCCATCGCCCGCTACGTGGCCCGCCTGCGTCCGGATACGGGTCTGTATGGCAAGACGTTCTTCGAGTCTGGTCTGGTGGACGCCTGGATTGACTTCTCTGCTTACGAGCTGGAGGTCCCCCTGGAGGTGTGGTGCACCCCATTCTCGGTGTCGGCAAGTTCAACGCTGCCGCCCTCACCAAGGCCAAGGCTGATGTGAAGAAGGCTCTGCAGACCCTCGAGAACCATCTGCACCTCCGCACGTACCTTGTCGGCGAGCAGATTACTCTTGCCGACATCGTCATTGCCTCGGCTCTGGTGTACCCGTTCAAGCTCGTGCTGGACAAGGAGTTCCGCAAGCCGACTCGGCCGTGAACCGTTGGTTCTCGACGCTGGTGAACCAGCCGGAGTTCCAGGCCGTTGTCGGTGACGTGCCGCTCATCGACGTGGCTCTGACCGCTGAAGGCGACAACTCTGGCAAGAAGGCTGCCAAGAAGGAGGCCCCCAAGAAGGAGAAGGCCGCCCCGAAGGAGGAGGCCCCCAAGCCTAAGAAGGTGGAGCACCCGCTTGCCGTGCTGAACCGTGAGAAGCCGTCGTCGCTGAACCTGGACGCGTGGAAGGTGCAGTACTCGAACGCGAAGAGCCTGGCCGATGCCATGACGTGGTTCTGGGAGCACCTGGACACGGAGGGCTACTCTCTGTGGTTCTGCGACTACAACTACAACAACGAGAACACCAAGATGTTTATGACGTGCAACGCCGTTGGTGGCTTCTTGCAGCGTTCGGAGGCCATGCGCAAGTACGCGTTCGGTGTGATGGACGTGTGCGGAGCTGAGGGCTCGGAGATCATCATCACGGGCTGCTGGCTGTTCCGTGGCGACTCGGAGAAGCACATGATTGAGGCCAACCCGGACGCCGAGTACTACACGTGGAAGAAGGCGGAGCTGAACGACGAGACGAAGGCTCGCGTGACTGCCTACTGGTGCAGCGAGGACGAGCTGGAGGGCAAGCCCATCGCCGACTCCAAGGTGTTCAAGTAAACCTTGGTAGTTTTCGGCTTAGGGTACTCCACCAACATGTTAGCTGAGTTTACTAGACACTAACTAACAGTTAGTGCAAAACTATACATGTTACTAACATGTTAGTATCGTAAAGGAGAGAACATGGATAGCATGCTTTCTTAATACTACTAGTAGTAAGTGCTTTATCTTTTGTTCTGGGGATAATTTTGGCACTTTTTACCACTACTCGGTGCCTGCAAATATTTTATGTAGCTGGAATGAATGATTCCTACTACTACGTAGTACTATAATACGTAGTATCATTTTCCAAGTTTTCTGATTCACGTCGATTCTTTCAAGCCTAGAAACAGATAAAGGATAGCATACCACTTTGCGTGCCTTAATCTGGGGATGCAATGATACCCAAGAAGGCAAGGCTACATGCTCGTGTTACTTTCCTTGTGCAAATCCATTCGCAGACTCTACATGTAAGTGCCCCTGACATGTTACCTCAAGATTCAAGGCATTAACTAATAACAGTTAGCTAACATGTATTATATAGCTACTAACATGTCAGTGTTAGGGAGTACCCTATTTCGGCTGTGTCGTGTGCACTCCGACAGGTAGTTAGGAAAAACAAAAGACAGAGAAATGCTGACCAGGAGCACTGGAATAATTATACTTGGAAGTATACCACAGCTTGCTGTTGTCGTAAAACAATAACTCATGGTACAGATAAACTTCAATCGAAAGGTAGGCCCTTGTGAGTGCGGTATATCAATGTTTTGAGAAAACTAAGTTGCGATAAAAGCTCTTGTGTAAATAAACGCGTGGCAACAAAAACGACTCATCAAAAGCATTGTGTATTTAGCCGCTACCTTTTCGCATGCCAAATCTCTCGTTTGTTCATTGCAATTAAACCTAAAGACTGAAAATGAAGACGACGAAGGTTAATAACGAACAACATAGCTTCGGCTCTTACGGTTCAAAGAAGCATACTTTGAAGCAGAAACTACATTACAAGTATATTTTATCGAGAAAGATTCACTTGTTAACTACGAAGTAGTAGAATGCTACATTTTCACAGAGACGTAGTTGTAGCAGCAGGAGAAGCAACATTCAACGCTACGAATCCAGCTCTCGGGGAAACGGTATCCGGTGTATTGTCTTCATCATCCTGCTGCTCTTCTTGAGATTGAGTTTGCTTCACCGTCGGATCCCCCAAAACGCACGAGGTCAACCTCGCGGACAATGCCGCCACCAAAACCATTCCGATAAGAGCGACTACCCAGAGCGAGATAATAACACCGACGTGCACGATGGGTGCTTGCTGAAAATGTCAATGAGCTGGCAAAGAACAGAGCATTGCCACCGCTGGAGAGTGACATGACAGGCTGAACCACGGCAAAGAAAATGGTTGCAGCACTCATCGTCCCTACAGCAACCTTAAGTGTAGCGAAGTAGAAAACGGTTACCCACGTGCGGCACGTCATCATGGTTATCGGCGCAAAACACATTTCCGGGCTTTTGTCAAGGTCGACTCGTTTATAAAGGTCTGCTGGTTCGAGAAGATCTTCAATAGTGATCGAGCAGAAGGGAACGGTGAGTCCGACAAATTTGGCTAGTCGAATCTCAGTCTTGACAAGGAAGAGAAACATGAAGAAGGAAAGATAGAAGAGCAGCGCGCCAATACCGCCAGCAACTGCGAGAACGTACGGTCCAAACATCGTATATACGTTGAACCATGATTACACGCAGGGCTCGGAAAAAAAGTATTCAACATCAATAGTACTTGTATTTTTAGAACGGAATTATTAACTAACGTTATTGAAAACAACGAAAGCAGTATATTATTGCTTGTGAGCAAAATTATTTCTAAACTGTTATTTGACGGTTCTGCAGTGAATACAGTCCCAGCAACCTGAGAAATGCTTTCTTCTTTGGGTTAAAATGGTGCATACGTCGCAGATGCTTCGCTGTTTCAGGCTAAATTCGAAATGCTGTTGCTTTTACGTTCTACTGAATGTGACTACGGTACAGGAAACGAATGAGAAATTGCTGTCTTAGCAAAAGTCTCACGAGTTTTAATGACGCCAATATATTTGATATTTGAAAATAATTAGCTATTGTTCGTGGTGATACGGAATAACTTATTATGGGGGTTGGAAAGAGGCCGTACAATATGATACGGTATTTTCCGAGCCCTGACCACACGCACAGCCGAAAGACAGCGCTAGAGGCTCCGATGATGGCCACAATAACGTTCAAGAGGTGAAATGCCAACAGCACGCCCAACCGTGTCAATAGCGGCTTGACACTGCAGCATTTTAGTCGCCAACCACTTGCGTGATTGCGAGGAAAGGTTAGCTCGAGCTTCATCCGCAAGTTTCCATCAGCAACGTGGATGGTCGAATCGTGAGCCTGATCACTTGGCCTGGACAGTAAGAGTTGTTTCTTGCTGGGGGATTTGAAAATGAGACTACTGAAGTAAGTCGAAGAGCTGCAAAGTGCAGCCATAAAAATAGTAGCCATAAAACAAACCACTTATCTACAATTCGAAAAGACGGGAAGCTCTGGATATTGCCGAAAAAATTGCGCTTTTCCACGAGTCGGTGTAGTCTTAATGGATGAACGCTCTCTGATTAGGTCGTTATTGGTGGCTAATACTTTAAAAAAAAAAAAAAAGCAGTTAGCTGTAGCCGCGATGTTAGCAAGGTATTAAGTTGGAGGGATTCTGAGGAACATCTAAAATTTAAAGGCACAATACAATACGTACTCATTACATGTACTTTATCCTGGTAGTGCTACCTACGGTCACGTAGTTTGGTGTGCTGCTCCTTAATTTTTGTGCATACAAACATCAAATGAATGGCCTTTTAAAATTCTTATTTCGCATTGATTTTTTTAGGCTTACTACTCCACGCAGGTAAATTCACCGAAATTTATAAGCTATAACGGGGTACACAACAACTGACAACGTACTGTAGTCTTACCATTTTGGTACGTGTTAGTGTTTGTTCAAAAATAAAAGAGAATGAGTTTTACTAAAAAGCTAAAATCAAATCTATAAACGAACAACTCTCTCTTCGATGCTCTAAAAAACGATCACATGCTATTTGCGCATGATGCACCTGGGGACGTTTAATCACGTAGGCGATGAAGGATCGCCTGCGTGAATATGAACTGTGGATATAGCAACTTAATTTCGAGCTTTGTGCTTTCGAGGTTTGTGATATCTCTGCAAGTGACTACTGCTGCCACTTGTGGCAATAGGAGGACAGGAAAGTACACGAGCGAACTCGCCCGCGAAGCACTCGAGCAGCTTAAAGCAGTTCTCAGTCAGAGCCCACGCTTTTTTTTACGGCGTGCACTGAGCACCGACACACGCACAGTCACGACAGGATCGAGTGGCAAAATGACAGTGCTGGGAACAAGAACACGTTCCGACTGGGTAGATCGATACTGTCTGGACGCATCGAATGCGAAGACCTCCTAAATAGTTGAACCGCAATCAGAAGAAGTCAGATAAGTAATACAGTAGTGTCAGCGTGCATTTGTAGTTGTGTGAATGAGTTTGTAGCAGTGTAGATGTTTTGATACGTTGATGCGTAGATGTGTAGATGCGTTTCAAATAGTAACCGCGACAGCTCACTCACCGCCACGGCGACGAAGTATAGATCCCGAAGTCGGGCGGTGGTCGCCGCAGCAAGTGAGCTCGCCGAGAAATTGCGGTTGTGAGCTCTTGAAAGAAAGAGTCTTTCGGATGATAGAAAATACTAAATTCACATTACCTTGTTAAAGATAATTAAATTATAGAGGTGTGAGATTTAATCTGTGTTAAAAGGGCTAAGTTTAAAACACAACGTCTTCTATTATTTTTTTTATTACTGTTGCTAATCCATTAATCTAACATCATTTTGTAGGTTTCTCAAATCTCAATTAGTGCACTGCCAGCCCAATCATTTAGTACTGGGAGGATAGTTCTCTGAAATTTATTTTAGGGATCCGGTTGGTGTTTCAATTTCCGTAAAATAATAACCCGGGTATTTATACTAGAACAATACTGTAAATTCATGAAAAGTAATACACAAATACAGTGAGACAGTACCATGATGGCCATGAACATCTATGCCTATGTTGGATTAATAAACTATACAAATGTTACCTATGTCGTCGCCCTCGCGCTTAAGTACGCAAATTATAATATGGAATGTTGCACGAACTATTCGCGTAAATTAATACCTGCCTGAATGGCGGGTAAATGCAGCTGATAAGTTTTCTTAGGTGTCGTTTTGTTCCTGTGACTCACAATGTGAGCGTACATACTGAGTCGGGAAGCATTCCAGATATTATGTATACACTTGTTGACTACTTCGAAGTAGAATCTTACACACGCTCGTGTAGGCGAGAACGCTTCAGATGGCAGTAAGTTAGTAGGATAGAGAGATCTCTTACTACATACCGTAAAAAAAGTTCAAAAGTGAAAGAGACTAGAATTTCCAATACAAAAACTAAGATAACATATTTTGTTTGAGCTCAAATTTCATGAAAGGTCACACTTTCCAACTGCGCTCACTTCAACATGGGGGCATTTACTCGTATTATTGAAGCTCCAGTTACAGCTATTCCACCCACGAGGTGGCGGATGATGCCCCGGGCGCGGTGCGGTGGGTCGAGAGCGGAGGGAATCTACAAATGACTGGCTAATCCAGTCCTTTACAACTTAGCACTAATTACGTATCTACGGTACCATTGTGACGCTGTTTCGTGTTCACGTCCGCTTGCTAGACGAGGAAACCATCCAACACCACAACTTCAAGAATATGGGGTATGAAATATGAGATCTCAAATACGGTAGTCCATATCGGGGCACCTAGCTACTAGGCTAGCACTCAGATTTTCAACGCAGATCTTCCTAAATATCCCAACCGGGATTATTGCTCATGCCCGACTTGCTTCTCAGACAAACAAAGCCCACCACGCTAAAGAGCGGAACAAGCCGCGAATTTTTTGTGTGCCGCTTGGCCTATATAACCTAGTAGAAAGCTAATAACACGTATGTGCACAGACTTTTGTCACTATCGCAATAATGGGCGCAATTCGTCTGCAAAAATATAATATCAATAGCCACTGATCCAGTTTCAGTGCCAAAAATGCCGAATTTAAACCGCAAGGGGTGCGCACTTATTGATGGCGCGCATTGTAGCATATACGAAGTACTTGTATGCGGTTACTGTAGTACCGGTAATATGAAAGTGCTATGCAGATGCTGCGGCTGCGAAGCAGGCGCAGGAGATGCGTCACTACAGCAAATCCCAACCTTCACAGCGCTAATATATTTTGTCGAGAAATCCCAACCTTCACAAACGGTTTTGTCTACCTAAAGGGTAGAGAATCGTTAACATTGAAAAGGAAAAGGGATCATAAATTTCAGAGCTTCTTCGGGCGAAGCACGACTTTGTAATCTTATTACAGCGATCGGACGGTTAACTTGCGAATGAATTGCCAGTTTATGGCAAATATATAAGAGGAGATACCTCAAGAAGTTAGGAAATACATATTATGGCGTCCCACTTAGTCGTATGCTAAGAATGTTGAAGTCTTGTTTAGTAGCAGCTGAAAGTGGGCACTTCAATAACTCACCTTCATTTGTCAAGATTAAGATCTTCACGATCGAACGCGCCCCCTACGCATAACTTTGCTGCGACTTGCTTCAACTCATCCACTTGGTCACTATTATCGAGTTCGAGTGGGAGACGGTGACCTACCCACCAATTGATCTGCCAGAGCGTTGCCCACACACTTAATCGAACAAATCGTACATCGTTTTTTCCGTCAACTGCTTGCGTTTTTTCAAGCGAAATCTCCATGCCGGAGCGTCCGAGTCAATAGTGCGAAACACATCACGCATGGTTGGGCAGTTACGGTACCAGTGAAAGTCGTACAAGGAAGCGATTTTTCTTGCAACAGCACATAAGAACTTGCGGTACGACGCTTCACTGCTCACTCCGTGGTATTGCCCCTGCTGCTCGAAATAATGGTATTGACGTTGCTGCTTGACAGAAGCGTATTGCCGTTGCTGCTCGACAGAAAGGTTTTGCCAACGCTGCATGATAGAAGCGGCTTTCGATACCACTACTAGCACATGAATCTGGCCCTCATCCGGCTCCCCGAAATACTTGACATTCTTGAGATACAGCGCCGTTTTCATCTGGCCAAAGCCTCGCGGGTGTCCATGCTCATCACAGCTCGCGGCTGCGACTTCATCCTCATCAAGCCACGCACCATCAACCACTTCCTCGCCCTCTTCTGCATCTTCTTCTCCAGTCTTGTTTTTTTCTTCGCCAGGAAGAGGTGCAAGTCGCTGACATCGACGTTCTTTAGTTTTCTCCTAGCATCCTTAATCTCCTTCTTTACCACAGTTGCATCTACCGGCACTTCGACCGAAAATGGGTTTCCCGCAACGCCACTGATCACACAAAAGAGCCTCGCCATTTCTCCTCAAGGTGGCAGATTCTGGAATGAGGATTTGGCTATCCTGGTAGAAGAAAATAACCTCGAACATCTTTCCAAAAACATATTGCAATTCTATATACATACAATTTATTGTACTTTACAGGTTTCCCCCCTCTTTTTTAGAGTGCTATAACAGGCTTTTAATTAAATTAAAAAAGCTAAAACCGACTTTTAATTAATCTAATTCTTAGACTAAAACCACACGTATTCTTACTCGTTGAACAACTTGCTCTATTCTCTCATTAAGGCTTGCGGAACATGATGCCGACTCGTGCTCGATGCTAAGTCGTTGGCAACGAGAGCGGCACTTTTACCATGTGCTTCCACGGGACCTGCTTCACATGCATGAGTTCTCCTTCCTTGGTCGTGAAAAGCACGTAAAACCCGTACGGTTTGGGCTTCGACGTGTAGGGAAAACTCTTCGTTCCCTAGTCATTTAAGCCCGTCAACTCCACATTAGATATGCATTTGCTATTTTACACAACACCGTAATATAATCGAGCTGAGGTATGCACATCTCTGAACTTGAAATTAGTTGTTTTGTGTCCACGTAAAGACTGTGCTACTTATTAAAGAAGCAAATTCTAATTATAGGCGACAGTCTAACTTGCCAAACTCTGTTATATTCGCCTGCGGCACAGAAAAGTCGAATATAATCTGGAGATCTCTAAATTGCAGCTTTGCAAGTCGGAAATGCCGGGTTAGGATGGCATTTCAGAAAGTCTTTCGTACATATCCTACTTTTATTGGTCGCAAATCGCAATGGCTAATCTGATGTGACAAATCGGATAGGCTGTTACATAACCGAGTTTTAGCAAAACAGAGAGGTCTAACTTAGACTTTGAGGCTAATTAAAACAGATAAATAAGTGCCAGTTTTGCAAAAAATACGTGCAAAGCACAATAGTATTTACCAAACGATAAAGGGTATGATTTGTAATATTACAGCAATACCTTTGGTACTACTATTTTGGCGTAGTCGAATTCGAAGAGGCCGACACAAATTCCTCCTTTTATCTTACAGCTTCCCATATAATTAAGCACCAAAGCGACGCTTATTGTGTGCTTTATTCTTACTACCCGCCCTACGTGTCATCGAGACATGCGATGACTTTGTCACGAATAATGCAAAACAAATCAATTACGTGTATGCAAAGGAGGCATAGCGGATGAACTATTGGCAGCTGGGTATAACGTTTGTCTACATACGCTAGGTTCAGAAATAGTTGAAACCAGCCCGGTAACTCCTAGTCGATCTGTCCTAAATATTATGCAGTTTTTGTTTGTTTGTTTGCATTACTTTTGGCAGTGCAGCAGCTCCAGTATTATAGTAATTTGCTCAGTATTTCATCGATCAATATATTAGTATTACTTGCTAGAGTAGTTTTGAGAATTGTCCAGAATGACTTGAAGTTGATGGGTGGACTCATGTGACCTGATGGAAGGGAGGGAATGCTCGGAAGAGTGACAGAGAGTGAATTAAGGACATTACGTATTTTATACTTATTGACAGAATGAATTTCTGGTCTGTAACGTACGAGCCATGAAAGCTATTGATATGAGCCTCATGTTCTTTCACTATGATCGCTATCGCTACAAAAAACATTATAAACAAACTAGCGGCTCAAGAGAATCAACACGTACAGTACTGTTTTTTTTTTATTTACGAACCAAGTTGAGGGCTTAAAAATATTAGACTTCAAAGCAAATGAGGATGTGCACTCGTTGATTTTGTTGCTAAAAAAGCTGCCGATATGCAAACAATGAACAGAGTAAAAAATCATGATGAAAAAGACAAATCATCCTTAGTATTCTGTGCCGGAGTCGGTACCGCAACATTGTAAGACATGAAGATTTAGGAGGGGGTGAATTCAAGTCTCCTGATGTGGCGGGGCACACGAGCACCTTGCACAGAGGAAGTGCTTTGGGTATTTACTACCCGTGAACTTACGTTCACGTCGACCTCACAGGGAATTAATTGCTACCAGACAAGGAGATTTAAGACTGATGTATTTATAGGTAAACTTAGCTTGGGTTCTAATACAAAATATAAGTCACCTATAGTGAAGCTCTGTATTATCCAATGGATGGCTCCTAGAGCCTCTGGTACCATGTACCTGGCATTCATAAGAGTGACAGGTCACTCTTCATGTAACTTGGATACCGGTACACTGGATTGTACCCCGTTATATCCTCCCCCACTTAGAATCACCTGATTCTCCAATCACAACTGATTCTCCAATGATTCTCCAATCAGTTGTGATTGGAGAATCAGGTGATTCTAAGTGGGGGAGGATATAAAAGGTGAAACTCTCGGCTGGCGCGGCTCTCAGTTACGCCCACAGTGGCCTGTGGCCGCAGAGCACACTGGGATCTGCATCCCCACCTTCACAACTGTGTTTGCTGCGAAGCCAACACTCCGAGCTGTCTTGGTCCCTGCGCTAGAACGCGCAAAGTGCTTCGGCACGGGGTGCAAGAGCGCCCAAACATGTGATGTTCGCCTATAGTTCACACCGGAGGACACGGCAGTCCTCATGGACACGTTCGGAGCGTGGTGTCTTCAGCGAGGGAGACACCCACAAGGGCAACACCTGCCCCAACAGTGGAGGGAGCTCTCAGCTCACCTCGGCCCATGCCTTAGGTCCGGCAAGGATCCCTCCTTTGCAGACGGAGCTGTTTCAAGCTCCGTCCCGCGTGTGGTTTCCATACCAGCGGCGCGTTGGGGTCTTCCATCGACACCGTGTACTTTTATGGTACTTACTAGTGGTGGGACGCATCCGTCTACCATGCCATAGCGGCATTGGTGTCTGACATCGACACCGTGTACCAGGGTGGTACTCAACCGTGATGAGGCACACTCTACCACCATGTCATAGCGGCATTGGTGTTGACATCGGCATCATGTACTTAACTTGGTGGGGTGGCCTTCCAACACCATGGTGCCATGCGCGGCGTGGCACCACCACTACTACGTGCGTTGCCTTGACCAATACCTGGTCAGTTGCGTGAACACTCGTGTATATCGCATGGGTCATGGCTGTGTATACACCCTGGCGCACTGTGCGACAGCAGCCAACCGAGCAAACGTAACCTCCTTCCGCCCAGCTCAAAAGGACCAGAGCAATAATGCACCAGGTCTGCTGGTCACCTCGTATATGTCCGCAGTGGAGACCACCACAGCTGATACCTTCTCAGCATAGTAGTGGCCCCTAGCGCCAGTGGCACCCACCGCCACCTCGAACTACTGGCCCGAGCCATCGCAGCTCTAGCCCGGCTGATGGCCACCAGCCTGTAGTCAGTGAGCATCGACAACTGTTCCGTAATGAGCTTGGTCTCATTACCACGACCAGGGAGGAAAGGGATTTCCGAGCCTCTCCCCCACTCACGCTTTAAACAACGGAGTCTCCCATGGCTTGCGATAGCCATCGGCAAGCACAACTGCTGCCTGCCTCATGCGGGGACATCCCGTCGGCATTGTCGGTCACATCGCCTTGCCGATCTGAAGGCATCTGGCCTTCACGTTTGCAGTTTGAGTCTGCGCGACTTGATGTGGAACACGTTACCCACGTCTGGTGAGGTCCAATGTGCCTTCACCAATGGCTCGGTGCTGAACTATATTACCCGCCTTAGCTGTGGAACTCTGTTACCCACCTTGGTTGCGGAACTACATTACCCGCCTTGTGTGTGGAACTGTGTTACTCACACAGGAAGCGCATCCCGCGTCTTCCGTATCAGTTATGGTCTGAGCGACTATGCGTGGAACTAGGTTACCCACGCTCGGAGCACCGATCGCGTCTCCGTTCAGCAGCATTACTGCCTGCGGAACTGGGTTACCCGCATTAAATGTGGGCCTATGTTACCCACCTGGTTTGTGCCAGTAGGCACAACCACTGTCGAAGCCCATACGGCGCGACGACCTTCGGCGTTGGATGCTGCTATCGTAGCAGGTCCCCACGCCGGACAGGAGGTCCATCTTACCGCCGTTGTCGTGGCAGCAAATGACCCCCCGATGCGCGTTGCAGAGCGAACTGCAACCGCTTCTTTGAGACGTACATAGCATGGCTCCTTTAATTTTCTTTTGACGCGTTTGCCGTCCTGGCGGTCTTTCACAGACGCCCAGGTCACGACGAAGGTGGGATCATGACTTACCAATGCATCGTTAGAGACCATGGGCCGGCCGGCTTCCATCGCCTTGCCACGCCATCAGCTCCGGGCCTTCGACTCACTTACGGTAGGCCCAGAGCAACTCATCCTTGCTCATGCCGAGGACAATGAGCGATTCCACGCTGGCAAAGTCCGCCGAACATCAGTGCTCAGGTCCATCTGGGAACCCTAGGTATTTCCTTCACGGTACCATAGGCCAGTCCTTCACCGGCCAACCAAAGACCTTCACCCTGTATGGAGTGTGCTCCGGTGTCGCTACTCCAAGCGACATTCTGGCGGCGTGTCAACGCGCCAGAACGCATCAAACGTTCAAGGGGTAACCGTACGACCGTACACTATGTGTACTACCAGCAGCCCACCACTGCCCTTCTCAAGTGCGAGAGCTATATCTCTCGGGGCTAAGACTCCGTGGTGCGTACAACCTGCGCATCCGTCACGAAGACTCAGTAGGGCATGACGCACCTACTGGTGGTTGGAGTGCCCGTGGCCACCTGACCGTACGCCAATACTCAGTCTCGCGTGCCTGAGAGAATGTCATCTTCTTCCCGAAGACGGTTGAGGGAGGTGGTGGTGCTCGACTTCCCGAGGAATACCAGCCTGCTTTTGGCTGTACTTCTCTTGGAGGGAATTTCGGATCGCCTCCTCCATAGTGGCCACATGCACACGGAATAGCTGCGTGCAGGGCCATCTTTCAGTCCGTCCAAGAAGACTGTTTGTCTTAATGTCTTCTGGGGGGGGGGACTCCCTAACAGCGATGCCACCAACATGCGCATCTCTGGCACGTATTCGTGTCGCCCGCGCTTCCCGTGCTTGCAGGCGAGTAAGCGCGAGAGCTGGCGGAACTCGTTGTTCGCCGGTAAGAAGGTGGAGCGCAGCATCCTGGAGACGTCGTCTCCCAGGTGTATGCCCAGTTCTTGGCACGTCCACCAAGGTTGGACAGGGCAAAAGCCACCCGAAGTGGCCCGTCCGAGACGAGACCCGCCTTCATGGCGATCTCAACCTCCCGGACCCAGAAGTGAAGGTTTCCCCCTTCCTTCCCTTCGAACGCGGGGACCTTCAGCCTAATCAGCTTAGGCCTGGTTGCCTGTTGAAGCCTCCAAGCTTCCGCGGCCGTAAGCGATGAGACCACGCTCGTAGGTCTCAACCGCGGTCACGCGTTCGTGTTGATCGGCAGGCGTCGCTCGCCGCCAAGCTGTGGAGGGCATCTTGCCCAAAGATGCCTCCCATCTTCCGAACGGACTCGTATTGTGAGTCGTTCAAGTGAGGAAACTCACGTCGGTCCATCGTGGCTCGAACGTAGAACACACAGAAGATTCAGGTAGATCAATCTGCCCGCGAGTTGACTACTAGTGCTACCAAGTGTGGCAGGGCACACGTGCACCTTGCACAGAGGAAGTGCTTTGGGTATTTACTACCCGTGAACTTACGTTCACGTCGACCTCACAGGGAACTAATTGCTACCAGACAAGGAGATTTAAGACTGATGTATTTATAGGTAAACTTAGCTTGGGTTCTAATACAAAATATAAGTCACCTATAGTGAAGCTCTGTATTATCCAATGGATGGCTCCTAGAGCTTCTGGTACCATGTACCTGGCATTCATAAGAGTGACAGGTCACTCTTCATGTAACTTGGATACCGGTACACTGGATTGTACCCCGTTACACCTGACAAAGCCAAATCGACGCCAGGGTTTAAGGGCCGTGTGCTGAGCGCGCGGGCTTCAGCCCTGGACCAAGCCCAGAAAAAGTCCTGTTCGGCCTTACAGGGTTAGAATCACAGGAAGTGCTTATTTGGCTTTAGGCTGGGCTACAGTATTCTTGTCGACTTCGTCGTTTTGGCGATTTGAATGGCCATGACACCCGCCTCCACCATAGATAAAGAGTCAATGGTCACTTACAGAGGCTCTAATTGAGCCTCTGTCTATAAAGAGTCAATGGTCGCTTACAGAGGCTCTAATTGAGCCTCTGTCTCTAATTGAGCCTCTGTAAGTGACCATTGACTCTTTATCTATGGTGGGGGCGGGTGTCATGGCTATTCAAATCACCAAAACGACAAAGTCGACAAGAATACTATAGCCCAGCCTATATTGAGCCTCTGTCTCTAATTGAACCTCTGTAAGTGACCATTGACTCTTTATCTCACGACTAAAGTTCCCTACAAACATGACTATCTATACTGCTCTCTTTAACTGACAAATCCCTCTTTATTCTCTAAATGATAACTCTGGCTGGCGCACTGACTCTCTAAATGGATAGATGTTCCAATAGGAGCCAAGCACATTAAGCTCTCATTCCCGAATTTAGAAGCCCTCAAACGCACAACAACACGTACTATGGCCCCTGTAACCAAACTACTACGCTAACGCTAGACGAGAAGCTCCCGATATGCTTGAAATCTCGGCGCCACCCCCGCACGATGGACGCCGAGATGCTCGAGTGGGACAGTGACATAAAATCTAGCCTAAAACATTACAGCCAGTCAGCTCCGACTAAGCAACGGATGGCAATTAAAATTTAAAACACGAAACGGTATCCCGTCAAAGCGCTTACATCAGTCCCACCTATTCCAGCATCCGCAACACTCGGTGTTTGAGCAGCAATAGGTCGTCCGATATGACTACGCTGCCAACGTGATGTGGGAGAAGTCGACTAGCTGCTTCCCTAATAACATTTATATTTTACTCGGCGGCGTCGTGCAGCTGACGTGTTGGCACTACAAAAGTACCCTGGTTGCTTATTGCGAATGTTCTTTTACCGAAGGCACTTTGGTAATTCTGAGTTCACCTACTATTTGCAGGGCAGGTTTATGCACAAAAGTCCCTTTTTTTCATGATGGCCTGTCCAGAAACAACTCCTACCGATCAGCCAAACATCCGTTTGCCGATGACATGGTCGGCATTCTGACTTTCGCTGCGAAAAACGTAGATTCGTCCAAAGGAATGATTTTTATTGCTTGATTTGAGGCGGCAAGTTGTAATTCAAACTCACGCGCATTAGGCAAATAGCTGCTTCGATGTATTTCTGAAGATATGTTTATGACCACGCTGCTAACCTACGCTCAATAAAGTCTTGCAAAGCGAAGATGCCTAATGACTGACAATGCAGACAGGAAAGCAGCTTCTGCTGTAAAGCCCAAAACATGCACGTCGCAAAACTAAGTGTTGAAAGCCATGGGTGTATTTATGAGAATTTCTTGATAAGCGCAGCATGCTATTATAGCAAACGGTTCCTACTACGTAGTGCAATATGCTGGCCCAGCATTGCTGAGTTGCCAAATGAAATATGGCAGCCTAGCGCCAGTGGGTATGCAATAATACGATGCCAACAAAATCATTGCGCTGTGCAGCCCCTCCTCAGTACATACTGCCGGCTCGGCAGTATGTACTATTCTAACTACTTATGGCGTTAGATTAGTCCAGCGTTGAATAGTTGCCTCTATAATATACTGAATCACTCTAGTGACACACATACCCCTCGCAACCGCAGCGTTAGCTGCCCAGCCACTGGGCGAGTTGGTCGCGCGTTTCCTCGACCTAATACGCTAATTGAGGCAGTCATAGATATAGTGTTTTTGTGCACACGACGCTAGCACTTATTTAATTCGTGCATTCCTGGGCGCTTCGCACGCAACTGGTGTTTATGGCTTGCTGACCACCCCTGCCCCATAAATATGAAGGTCATAATTATTGTTGCCCCAGCTAACGAATTAACAAATCCTTAAGGAAAAGGAAAAGTCCGAATTAAAAGTCCGATTTGGTTGGCAAAATCAAAGAAACTCATAATCCTACATGAAGCTTTCGCCTTTTCTCCTTCAGTGTGAACGAGATGCAGAGCGTGAACAAGCAATACTAAAGTTATTGACGACGTTAGTGAGTACCAAGTCGTGGAACACGTGCAAACGTCACTCGATTGCTTCTTTTACCGAGATGGCTACGAGTAGCAATTTTCTAAAACTGACCATTTCTTTAAATAAATACCGGTTTTGGCCGAACCAATTGGGTGCCACTTAGAGAGGTTTGACTGTAGCTAACTGAGCAGCTGCTGGTACTTTCTGATTATGTAGGTTAATACTGGAATTTGGACATGATGCATTTTTTGGACGATGTTGCTACCACAGGATATAGGAGGACATTATTTTATTGTGTGTGCGGTCTTTGGAGTACGGAAAACAATTGTCGACGATGCTACCCATTAACTAGGGTAAATCTATTTTATCTCCGGATGGGTGTTTGCAAAGTACATGAGTTAGTGTCAGTCTTTTGAAGCCAAAGTCTAGATTCGGGATTGTGGGACTTAGGGCATTTTAAGGAGTTCTTTTTATTTTGTGTCGAGCATTTTCGGTGACACCAAAACCAAACTGAATTTACAACCAATTTTAATTTACCAAAATTAAACGAATTCATGCACACGTGTGTTTGAAGATGAAGTTACACTTGAGTAGCCACCTGCCTCCTACAAAAGCTATAGCCTTGTGCAAAAAGCGCATGCGCAAGTAATGCACCAGCCTGTACAAGTAGTCGTCCCATGATGACTTACTCAGCAGGATTTCAAGTACTGCGAGGCACCATACCCCGCAGGGACAGCCATCGTGCTGAGTGCACGATTCAAAGTTTTCGTAGTTCAGCACGCCTTCGACATTCAAAGGCCCCTCCAGAACTGTACAAACGCTCTTTTCGATGATGTCGTAGTTTTCCTGGTGCTGTAACGGAATGATACTTCTTTATCAATCAGAAATGCTACCCAATGCCGCTGGGTGTTGATGATGCCTACGACGCGCTTGTACTTGGAGTTGGATGCCCCAAATCCGGCGGCAACTCGTCTCTTCTGGTCTGGCAACACGAAAACGTGATAACGTGGGCTTACGAAGCCTACGTCTGAGCATTTATAACGCAGCAGCATTAGCGAGACTAGAATAGAGGTAGTGTGGACATATAAGCCCTCACGGAAATCGAGCAGCTGATGTCCTCCAATAATTCCGCCAGGAACGCGGTTCACGCTAAGGCTAAGCGTTTCAAGGTACCCCCTGTGCTCTTTCCGTCCATTGGTACAGGTTTGTTAAGGTTAAAGTTAATGAATCAAATGATAATACGGCCAACATACCTTAGTAACTGTGGAGATGTCCTTGAACGGCTCACGAAGATCCGCCACACGCCATTCTACATCGTCAATCGACTTGGTTGTTCGCATCACGAGGGCGAATCATTGACGCGCTTCTAGGATACTTGTCATGGTCGAAGGTAGCATAGCCATAATCTGGCCAGTACGCTAGGAGATCAATATCCTGTTTTATCTTGATTGCTTCGATGGCTTCCATCACCATAGGAAGCTGGGGAATCGCCTTCACCACAGGAAGGTCCTGGCCTACTTCGAAAGGTTTAACAACCAGCTCTTCCTCTACTTCAGCCGTAGGCAGCACGAGTGCATCAATCATGTCCTTGGCATGAAATACACTGGATGGACCGTTCAGCAAAGCAGCGACGTCATCGAACGCGACAAACTTGGAAATACACCTCGCCGGTACTGTCCGGCTAGTTGGCGCGCTAATTCGCGAAACTTCTTTGCTTGATCCCTCTTCCGCTCGGCCTTAGTCATATCAAATAACAGGGTGGTCTGCGATAGACCACGTTATCTTTTGCGAGCGCTGATTCGACTTGGCGTCAGATTTGGTAGATTTTGGTGTAGTTTTGAAAAGCTTCGATGATATCTTTGGTACTGAATGCGTGGTGAGGCGAGTAGCCTCAAAATGCACTGAGGCTGTATCCTTCTCTGGTTTGTCTGTCCCGGGCTGCATGTCTTCCACGATAACACCACCGTTGTGTTGCCCGCAGGTGTCGCGCCCGACACCACTGAAAATGTTGGCAGTTCGTGCTGCTTTGTGAACTCCACCACTTTTCCTGCGTTCAGTGACTTGAAGACCTTGCAGCCATGTCAAGGCTACGTGAAATTTTTAGCGTTGGTTGTAGAGCCATTTGGCTTACGATCTGCTCCATGGTAGCTTGGCTTCGCAATACATAGCAGCGCTCGATAGAGCCTTTTCTTTTGGTAGCTGTGGAGAAATGACTTGTTTCAAACCACCACCAGATACATCTCTAGCATCAATGTCCTTTTCAGGACTCTTCCCGATCCATCTCGTGGGGAAGGAGTGCATGGGCTGGATCACGGTCTCGAAGTTGCAAGTACTCCTCACGTACATCACGTGACGGCACGGTAGCATGCATGGCTTCGCAAAAATGCAAATACACGAGCTTGCCTGTTGAACGTACAAGCACAAGTAGATGTTAATAAGGCATACCAAAATTGCCAAATCAAACCGAAATTGCACCAAAATCGTCGTACCCGTGATTTAACCTTGTACTCGAGACCTGTTCTTGGGTTGTCACCATAGCTTTCCCTGGAACTCCGAGTTGTACGTCACATTCAGCGTCCGGTCCTGTAGCGAGGCCGTGCTGATCAGACACTAAGTTGAACGCGAAAGTGCTTGGCTGTAATGCTAACAGAGTGAGCCCTGGATCCCCGTTTCCGCGGGAAGGTCGACTTCCAACTTGATGATAATCTGCAAGATATTGCTCCTCTGCATCTTCCTGTAGTGTGATGAGAGTGGAAACTAGTTGTTCAATGGTAAAGGAGTCATTAACAATGTCCTTCGCCTTTCCCCACTTAGACTCGATTCTGTTGTTGGTGTTGTTGACCAGGTGCGTAACATTTCCCCGCGTGTATGATACCCACTCATCACGAGTGTTGTCCCAGTTCTCCAAGAATGTCTTGTACAAAGCATGCGATAGATCTCCACCGAGTTGTGCAGTAGAGCACCCTTGGTATCTTCTACTCATTCTTAGTGTTGGCGTACACCACCAATCGCATGAAGCTCTTTGTCTCGTTCTTCACTGCTGGAGCCAGCCTGGCCGCTTGCTTCTTTAACTGGGTTATAACGTGACACTGGCAGAGTAGATGACGAGCACCAGGAAACGCTTCTCGCACGACTTGTATCTCGTGAGCCGCAATGTCGATCATAATTACACGAATCTTGGTTCATGCGGGATTGCTGGACTTGAGAATCTCCACTGCACTCTCCAGGTTAATCGTGTGTTCACTTTTTTTTACAAGAGCATGATGCACGTATTGGCCCTGTGGGTTGGTTAGATATGTGTATTATCGTACAGCAAACAATCGAAAAAGCTTCATCCATACCTTTATGAAAACGTCGTGAACTACAAAGCTAAAAAGGTTTGTATCGGTTCGAATTTGTGTAGTGCGTAGTGTCAACCAAAACCACTTATGGAAAAGCGCTTAATAATCGCTTCATTCTGGCTGTCTGGAAAGTGATGATCCGAGCAGCTTGCGTCTCCTTATCAACAAGCACTCGCCCTGAATTCCGTTCGCACTGGCGACAGAATTCGTCCAGAATGCTAAAGGCGCGTTTGGCGTCCGATAGACCTGCTTACTCCCTGCTCTTATGCCGTTGAACCATGTTGCGGACGTCTCGTAAGATAGTCTTCCTGCCTTTAGTATCGAACCAAAAACACCCTGAATCATAAGCATTAACCAAAAATCACACCAAAAGCTCACCAAACGTACCCGTTCGAGCTCGGAGATACTGCAGAGCCCCAAGTACAATTGGCCAGCTTTGTGCAGAATGGCTACGTCATCTGTCAGCTGGGGGTCCTTGATTTTTCCCCCCAATTGTGCTTGCTCAACTCGTGATTATGGTTGCCAGAAGCGTTCCCGCACACCTTCCACGTGTCGCCCAGGCCGGAGGCCACACGCAAGTTCACTCTGGCTGAGCAATTCGTGTCTCGGACGTTGTCGTGCGTGCGCTTCCCCTCTCTGCGAGGCTCATACGTTTGTCCATGCGCACAGAACAGCGGCTCGGAATATGTGCCCCATTCTCCAGTAACTAACGCGATTGCCTTCCTCAATGTCTTCTCTGCGCCATTCCCAGCCTTGGCGTTGCGGAGAACCTGCTTGTTCCGAATACGTACTGAGGCACTGGCCCGTTTGGGGAAAATCTGGAACGTGTTGACTTCGAATTTTGCGAAGGCTGTGTGGAAGTCCTCCCAAGAAGCAAACACATTTTTGAAGCCGTAAATCACACGGAAACAGCTTTCTTTACGCGAAGATCGTAGGTTCTGGGTAACGGCTGGTGTACATTTGGTGGTTCAGTGGGTATTTTCGGCGCCATCTTTTTGTCTTCCCCTGCTCTCTGCATCAAAATACGAGTCCTCGTCCTCGTCACTACTGTCAGAATCGGCAGTATTTGCAGGCTTCGAATCTTCAGTGGGCTGCTCATAATCGGAATCCCCAGTGTCACTCCCAGACAAATCGACGTTCACGCTATCTATCACTGACAAGATCTCGCCAAGCGCGCTGTTGCCTGACTCGGAGTCCGGGTCTATGCCAAACAGCTCCTTCAGCGCGCGTACTCCCCTGCGTTTGGCCGTTCCCTCGTCGGTTCCGGCCTCGTCTCGCAGCTGTGCGGCCGCTTTACGGGTGATGTGGCTCCGTCCTTCCATCGCCAGTCGTGAAGCCTGCTCCTTGATCCGAGTGCGGGCGAACTTCTAGCGCCCGGTGAGCTTCGACCGTACACAGGATGAGGGGACGGCTTCTGCTTAGAAGCCTTGGCCACTCGCTACTTGCGTAGCTCTCGCCGAGCACGCATACGCTCCAGATCCGCACTGTCACGTTGCGCCTGCGTGACCGCTCCATCGTCTGCAGACGACGATGCGTCCGAGATGCCAGTATGGTAAGCATGCTGTGCATTAGCTAGTGGAGCTCGTAGAGAGCAGACGGCGTACTGCGCAGGTCGTGCGAATCATGCGTCTAAAGGGATGTTCACTCTTCTTTCTTGATTCAAAAGGGGGAGATCGACGAATGCCAGTTAGTCGGTTGCGCGCCAAAATTTACTTTAAAAAAATCAGGACTTCCGTTCGTCATGTATTTAACCTTTGACATATCTTCTGTTTGCTCTAAGTTCAACCTAACCCCCCTAAACTGGCTCTACTTGACTCACCAAATATAAACAAGATTTAACACAATTCACACTGAAAAAGAATTCTGTATTCGGTGGTAGCAGCAGCTCCCGCATTTTTTTGGGTATTGAAATTTCGAAACGCGATTCAAATCGCTTCAATAATTCCACTAACGAAATTAACACACAAGAAGAAGCTTGCCATATACCGAAAAATACAGACTGGAAAAACGCTAGCACGAACAATTGGACATATGAGACCACGCAAAACGAAATTATCCTTATCCACCGTACTGAGGTTTTTTGTAAAGAGGTTTAAAGATTTGACTACCTGGATCGGACTTATGTGAACAGCGAGAAAAAGCATTTTTTTTATCCGTCTATTTACCCTAAGTTCAACTTCGATGTAGGAGCAGCGTGGTGGACGCGTGGCGACCAGGCTTGATAGCGACAGCTAAGGAAAGCGAACATTACTAATGCACCTGGAGCTGAAGAGGGACAACCAGTGAAGAGTCTCAAGGCGAATATGAGGTGGTTGCGTTGCCCTCTGTGGATTTGCCCAAAATGGTGCTGAATGCCATAATGAAATGATTGTACAAAAATGCACTTTGTGTGGGTCTATCGTGGACAAAACGTACATGCGAACTTAATTTAAATTGCATTTCTTAGAGTCTCGCGCGCCAACATGGATAAAAACCGGTACAATATTCGGATCCCCCGCAAACGTTTATTCTAGAGCAGCTAATAAAAGAAAAACCAAGCTTAAAAAACTGATTTTTCAAATTTTCAAACGGTCGTAACTTGGCGCAAACGTCAGCATGGAAGGTAAGAAGTTTATCAATCGAAAGCTCGCGATGAGTTATATCCGATGGACATGCTAACTCGACAAGTAGGTTTTTTGCTCAAGGATCATTTCGTTTTCACATATTTATTGATCTGTTAATTTGTTATTAGTAAAAAAAATTAAAACAATTTATAAACGTTTTTTGTGGCGTCACTCGGCTAAAAAAACGATCCGAGTCTACGTTGAACTGGACATACTAGTACGCCATCCATATCTGGGCGTCAATCTCGTTGGCGGGCGAGCCTGCTGGCCATTGCATCTTTTCCCAAGTTAAGTACAGAGCTGCCCCACAACGGTTTGCGCAGTATGGCAAAGAAACGGGGGCCATTTATCGTTTCGACGATCACCCTGCCGGCACCTACAATACCAAAAGGGCGAAGTGCAAGCACTGTAGCGCGACAACCTCTGCTACGGTTTCCAACAGGAACAATCGCCTTGCTTCCTGCCCTAGTCTCGTGACTGTGATTGGTCGTATGATAGCTCAAGAAACACTTGAATGCAGCTCCGAAGACAGTACCTGGATCAGCCCATCGATTGTGGAGAAATTGAAAGCCAAGAAATACCCCAGTATCCGTCGTTCGGAGCGCCAAGTTATGGACCAAGCCTTCGCTTCGCCTGTCCATCGCTTCGGCTGTCCATCGTTCCGGGATCTCTTTCTTGATGTTTGAGCATCCCTCGTGGAAGCACTTTTTCGAATTGCTGAACATTTCTTGGTTACCTCGTACTGCAGTTGAAATATCAACGACACTGCTATATGGATGCTACTCAGACATCATAACGATCACGATTGCGAGACTAAAGAACGCAGCGGCGATTACTATTGGAGTGAACGGCGCGAACAACGTCATCTTCTGCAGTATCTTAAACGTCATTGCACATGATCCTACCCCCTGGTTCGTGGAGTTCTTGAGCTCTGACTTGGGTGAGGAGACGTGTGAAGTGGTAACCAGTAAGATTTCCGACGTCATCGATCGCCTGAACACGCAGATTTAGATGCAGCTGTGTACTCGTTTATTTCGGACTCACGCAACCTAATGAGGAGTGTTCATCAAAGTCTAGAAGCCGAAGTCACTGTTGCTTTTGCATATGGCTGTAGTGCTCATGCTCTTAGCAATTTATGCTGCGACATCGCGAAGCTGGAATCAGTGAAAAGCTGCGTGCGCGAGACGGTTTATTGTGTCGAAGACTATCAAGAACCAGAACTTGTTGAGCAAAATCTACCACATTCTGTGTGACGAACTTCTTTGGCGTTCCTATTCCATGGTTCTATAGACAGCGCCGCGCTGGGGTAGCATTAATCTCAGGTCTACCAAACTCGCTAAGGTGAAGCGCGCTATCACCGCTGTCGTCGGAGCAGTCTTGAACGAGACAAGCGACCGCGGTATTGACGAGACCTGCGAATTACCTGTGGAGTTTGCAGTTCCGGTTATGAAGGGTGGATTTTGGAATGGAATTGCAGGTTGCGGTAAGCATTTCGATCCGATTTGTAAATGCATCGGCATTTTCAAGAACAACGCAGCGACCATGGCTACAACGTATGCTTGCTTTGTATACGTGTACTTGAACGTGAGACATGTGTTTGACACAGTCGATTCAACTGCTGTGTTGAAAAACCTTTGTTACCGCTGGGGCCGCATTCAATCCTCGCTTCATGCGCTCGCGTTCTTCTGCGACCTCTTTTACTTCTCGTTTAGCAAGAAGATAGTGAAAAGAGGAAAGAACAACGCCCTAGTTCTAGGACAGAAAGACAGCCTGGTTTCACTGAGCAGGGCGGCACTCAAGCACCTGTGGCGTGGCTGTGCTGACAGTGCTGGCAAGTATCAAGCTGTTCTGAAGGAGCTCCTGAAGTTTAGCGAGAACCCTATGAAAAGTCTCGGCGATCTGAAGCACTACTTCCAGTTTCATCCGCGCCATATCTGATCGCAGGCACAAGATAAGTCCTCATCCTTGTCGCGTTTGCTCATGACGGTGTATTCGGTACCTGCTTCTACCGCCGGAGTCGAGCGCAACCACAAGGTGGCTAAGAATCCATTCCGCGTCTCGAAACCGGACGTCGCATGGATACATTGAAGAGCAAGTGGCTGTGGCGTACAACTCGGTCGTTATGGATTTAGAGCTTGACAGCTACAGGCAGAAGATCGAGGAATATATAGCCCAAAACCCACTTAGAGCAAATGCTGAGACCAATACGGTCGCCACAGATATGAAGCAAAGCAGCAAGACAGATGAAGGCGAGGAAATTGTGCTAACTGATCTTGAGATCCACGAGCATGAGTCAGCTGTTGCGTTGGCATTGTCGAGTCTACAGGATATGCCTCAGCACATATTGTTCCTGCGCTCGAAGATGACTGAGGTTGAACTGCATATATTACGCTACTTGCATTTACCATAAAAAATCTTAAAAAAGATTAAGCATTTTATTTCATTCTTTTCGTTCGATTTCATAAAATACTAAACCATGCGGATATCATGAAGTAGGTGATGATTAGGAATGATATACTGATTTTTACAATCGATACATCTCGAATACTCTGATATAATCGATTTACTTACCCAGCTGAGCATCATCTAAAGACAGTATGCAATCATTTATAAACTGCCGGCAAATGTGAGGCACCATACTTTAAAGTGGATAAATGTCCTCGTCATACGCTTCCGTCGACGCATTCACTTTTTGTTGTGAATGCCGCGGTCGATTTGGTGCTAAAAGCTGGTAGTAGTCGAGGATGAAGAAGTTAGCAATAAACATCTTAAATAATAAAACCCAATACCATTGCTTGCGATGTGGTGTAATGCAGTAATTTCAGATCGTACGGCATATTGGTGGCGTCAGCCACTTCCAGTCGCTTTCTTCTGCTGCTCTGGGTCGTTGAGGTGTAGAACTCCTCGGCACCCAAAGACATAATTTATTTCAAAATTGCAGGAGTTTAAGGTTTATTCAAAGAACCTGATCCATTAGTATCTAGCAAATTTAGCAAGATGCAACCAGTCAAAATCGATGCGATTGCTCAGTACAAGATAAAAACGAGTCGTCATTTTTTTAAAATGTAGACACAGCTCTCTAAATTTCGTAGTTTAACATGCCCTTGTTTTTATTGCAGTAACTTCTCAAAAATATGGATTGCGAAACACATGAGCAACTAGTTAAGACCTCTATTGTGCTCTTCTAAACAGATTAGTTAGTACATTTGGGACTTCGACAGCTTACCAAAGAAACGGAGACACTCGTCGACACGATTTGTATTCGCAAAAACGAAACGAGTAAACTTTTCAAACTCATGTTCTAGGCCCTCTTAATAGCCGTAGCGAGCCAGGCGGGTGCAGCTGCGTAGTTTCTAAAACGGATGAAATGGGTTGTATCTCAAATTTCACAGATGCATCGCTAGTGTGTTTTAAGACACGTGTATACGATCATGACAGTGTGTACTCATAGTACACGGTTATAAAATTAACATAATTAATAAGGAGTACATTGTGACTTTGACTCCCAGCTCCAGTGACCAGTTGTCTGTCGATAAAGGGTTATTGACAGACCGCTTCTTGTGTGGGGTCGGCCCTACTCTCTCAATATTTCAATACACGTATGAAGTATAGCAATTACGAATTTCTTCTCGCGGTACAGTACTCCATGTCTTACATTAAATGATACACGTGCCATGATGCATGGACCAGACAAAGACGGTTCCGTTTTCAGCTGAGTGTCGAGCAGTACGCTGCCATTCCGGCCAGCGTAGTTGTGACGCTGTGTGATGTTGAAATCGCTCCCCCGCATCGTTTCTTATATGTGGCGAGCACTTTTCGTGGAGGCAGTTTACTATTCAGGGCGTTTGGTATAGAGAAGCCGGTTCCAAACTGCAGCATAGTTCTACAAGGCTGCATGCCCCCCTTCCCTATATCATAACCACGGACTCGTCCTATGCTTATTTTGTTTTGAGCCAGGCACCCACTGGCAATATCCAGTAGTGGATCATTTACGCGAGAGCTGGGCTGGTAGTGCAGTCGGCAATTTGATTTTACATGTTAGACGACTTCGCTGTGCAAATTAAAATATTTAATAATGATATCATTATCTTAGATCAGCGGTCATTTTCACAGTCGAAAATGTTTATTGCACATCCGTCTACTTCGGACCTTACCATGAGAACACTGTTGCGAGTTTCCTTTGCTCCACCTATATGCATCAGCGTGACAATACAAGCACACATTTCACGTTATTACTTCGGGCATACTTCGCAACCGTGACTTTGAGTGAGCTGGTGCGGTTGCTCCTTGCTCATCAACGTAAACGCAAACCTTGCGTGTTTTACCTGTACACATAATACTAAGCCACCAGAAACCTAAAGTTTCATCTTCTCGCTTGTGTGATGACCGGAGTGCTACAACTACGCGCCTACACAGCATCGCAACAATACATAAATACACCGGCGTCACTACAGAAGACAAATATAACAGAAATATAAATGGTTGGTCCTCTTCGCCTCAACTACAGCCACCATGTCATCCTTTTCTCTACCTATAGTTCACATATAGTAAGCAATCAACAGCATTTAAGTGTCTAGTAACCGCTGTGGATCCAAAACCCGTAATGTAAAGAACCGTAATGTGGTTGTTCTGGTCAGTGTACGCGACGATCGACTTGCGATGCAGCCACAACAATCAATTTTATACAATGCGACACAACGTTTCGATACGTATTTACCCATAGTGTCCGCTTCAAAGCTATCAGATCTCAGCACCCACACCACAAGACTTACGTTCGACGTGGTCAATGTAAAGAAGGTGAATAAAGCCCCAGCATTTATACTGGTGGTGCTTCGGTATGAAGCAAACGTACATCCCAATGGGGATTAATTCATGCCTGTGTGTTGTGTTTTAAACAACAATTTCATCCAATACAAATACCAAGTATTAATAAATCCATTTATCTATATTCTTAAATTCGTTTGAATTTTAACTTGTTATCGAACTGCGGAGGTAAAATTATACAAGATCGTGTTGCCTTAGCAACGAGATAAAATTCTTCAATCTGATGGATTATTTATCTGATGCGCTTGTTTTATCGATTCAGAAAGCATTGGTTTCGTACTGCACTCTAAACCATGGCGTCAGTACCGGGTGATATGGCGACTATTTGTCTAAGTTTAATCACTGTGTTATTTTAACGTGCGTGCATATTCTTCGGCATTTACCGCTGGCCAATTCTTCGCTTTTCTTTCCACCTCGCCCACCCGCCAGTGCCAAATGTTACCGCGCTCAATCGTAGCTCTTGTGAGTAGTCGTTCGCCGAGTTGCAGTCGATGGTAATGGTAAGGATTTGTGAGTCTGGCCAGTTTGGTGGCGCGGCAGCAGAGGGTTTTATTATAGGGTGGATGGCTACCGCGGCTACCAAAAAAGCCGAACTGAGAACTTTTGTTGGCTCGCTGGCTTAGAGCATGTCTGATAGAAAGTCTTTGACTACAACTGCCACCTATCAAACGAAGACTGGGTCGGAATCTTCGAAGAGTTTTTATTATAATGATCCAAGGAAAAAATCTAGGAAAAAAGGCGGAGCATATCGTTTTATGACAGGACATAATGGGATTAATAGCTGCTTGTGCTACGTTTTCCTGCCCGAAAAGGCGGGAGCTTTGCGGTGCTAAATCTCTGTGCTTCTTTAAACTGAGGTGGAAATGCTCAGGTTCTAACAGAGTACCAGTTAGAGGATGAAAATGACGACCACACTCAATATTTAGCATTACCAGCCCAATTGCCGAAAAAAAGTGAGCTCTCTTTTGTTTGGTACACTTAGTTTCTATCAGTTTATCTATACCCATGCGAAACCTTTTCCGCGGAGTGAAACCTGTGGAGTTTATAGAAATTGATAGGGAAATGAGACCTACTCATATAAATTCTGTTTTGAATCGATACCTACTTTTGGTGTGTGAACATAATCTCAGATTATCCCAGTAGAGCTGTACGTACCACTACTCGTAGCACTCTCAGGAGATGTTCTTAGTGTATGTAAATGTAAATAAATTGCCCTTGTAGAATAGTTTTAGAATTCCACTTAGCACCCTTTTCGGTTTACAAAACCTATATGCTGGGGATGATTTATTTTGTTTCTTCGTTAAATATAATTTTTATACATGCGCATCTCTTCTAATTTAGTTCAATCACCCTGTAATCACATTGTCACCACCATCAGTCACATCACTTCAAGCTGGCTGTATCAATACCATCCCTCAAGCGCTGGATGCAGATTGTAGTGGGATAACGCCGAGGGACTCACGCAATTCTCTAAACCGCGTCGTTAGAAACGCTTTGGTCAGAGTATATGCCAGCGTTATATTTGTTGAGCAGTATACCATTGATACCTCCCATTCCTCGCGGATCGAGAAGAACTTACGTCTACCGATTTTGCGCCTCTGAGTTTCCCTCATTTGTATGCCGTTTGATTGTAGATTTGTTGTTGATCAAGACTGGAATCTGGGAGATTTGCTTGAGCTTCAAGAGTCCATCGCCCAACAGCTCCGTCCACCTTGCTTCCTCCACACCGTTGCCAGCGGCAATATACTTGAATTCAATACGATGGCGCTTAGTTTGCCATGCAGCAGCGCGCCCGAAAAAACCTGGATCACGGTCCCAGGCATGGAGTGTCGATCTTGTTCGTTGTTGGTAAAATCTGCGTCAGTGTAAGCCGCACCAGTAGTTGTGGCGCCGATCTGCGATTGAAACGTCCCACTTTTTTGTGTGACATATCGGATAATGTTTTTGACGGGTTTTTGATGGATAGGAAGCGTGAGCGGCAACTCGGTTTACTGCGTAAGATATGTCGGACCGTGTCACTCGGGCAAGGTACATTTATGCACCAACTGCTTGACTATAGGGAACTTCATCTGAAGCTTTTTCATCGTCAGTGCGTCTGTACAGTATGGTTCCTCTGTCCATTGAAATTTCTCTGGGTCGACACCCGTTCCAAATCGTTTCGTGACTTCGGCCGCAAACTTGGTTTGGTTTAGGGTCGTAACGCCATTCGTGTGATCAAAAATGGATAGAAATACCAAGAAACCACTTCGGTTACCAAAATTTTTAATTCTATATCTCCCATGGGATGCGTTCATCAAGCCTCGCATGTCAGCTTCATCTCGATCGCCTATAAGAATATCGTCGACATAGATTAGCACAATTAGTACATGTTCGGGATGCGCATAAACACATCGATCATCTCATGCTAGAACCAGTCCATAGTGGAAGAGCTACGTGTTTATCTCTGCTTTCCACTCTCGCCGGGCCTGCTTCAAACCATACAATACCTTTTTGAGCCGCCATTCTTTTGCGCGACCGCCCTCCTTGAATCCACGCGGCTGCCATACATAAATTACTTCATTGAGCCTTTCCTTCACATATTAACATTTAGAATGCCCCCACCACCGAAAGCACTATACTTAGACCAACAAATAGTGCGAAGCTCGCGCGAGTCTCTTAGGTGTCTTCATAGGACATCTAAGCCGCTTGAGGCTTGTGTGAAGAAAATCCATGGTTGTTTAACGCAAGGTAGAAAATTAAAAAAAGAAATATACACAGTTGTTAATATCTTGCAAAATAACATAAACTATTACCGATTAGCGAACCGCTGTACCATGCGCTCAAGGGTACGTCGATACACTCGGGATGAATCCGCCTCATGATCTTGATCATGCCTGCTGTTGGTTAAACCTACATGCTAATTCAATTAGAATTAGTCTAAATTATAACAGCATAAACAGCACACTGCTTACTTGCTCCATCCGCACATTTTTCATGTATGTTCAAAGATCAGAGACACCAGGAAAATATTCCTTGCGTCCCTGACATTTTAGCGTCTTCGACGAGTGATGCCCCTTAAAATTTCATATAGCTTTTTCTTGCTTGCGCCAATCGTAGTCTAGAAGGGACATAACGATCAATTCAATCCAGTCGATTACCCAAATTTTCGTATAGATTTCTCTTGCTAGCGCCAATCGTAGACTGCCAATCGTAGACGTTTGGCAGTCTACGATTGGCGCAAGCAAGAGAAAGCTATACGAAAATTTGGTAATCGACTGGATTGGATTGATCGTTATGTCCCTTCTGACGAACCCGATTGGATCGACGCTAGCTACGATTAATTCCGACTGGATCGGATTGATCGATCGATCTGATCCGATTAAACGGGTATAAAATTTCGAGAGTAAGATGTCTAAACAGATATGCGAAACAATCGTCATTAAGAAAAACACAAGTTTACCAAGAACTAAGCTCTCTCATAACGTATTATTCTTGAACGGGTCTTAAACATGTAAGTTTAAAGGTTTAGCACGCAATTACTTCACTTCGACGTTCGAAGTTCGATGTACACAGAGAGATAGAGCGTCAAGTTGACGCTCTATCGCTGAAGCTACGCCTCGTGAGCTTCCGCCCCTTCAGTTCGGAGGAGCAACGAGCTGTTATGCATGTCGGGCCCCCACTGTGAGTCACCCAGTCACCTCAGGAGGCTAAGTTGCTTCAGCTATTTCATCTCCTATCTGCTAGCTGACGCTCTGTTGCTACTAAAAACCATTGCATAGATGTGGTGCTTCAGCTATTTCATCTCCTATCTGCTAGCTGACGCTCTGTTGCTACTAAAAACCATTGCATAGATGTGGTGCGTCAGCTATTTCATCTCCTATCTGCTAGCTGACGCTCTGTTGCTACTAAAAACCATTGCATAGATGTGGTGCTTCAGATGTGCATTTTTGTGCTGATGCGACGTGGTGTATGATCGCGCACGATAAACGTTCGTCTTCATGTTTGGTATCCAGCAACGAACTGGTTTAAAGTTAGCTAGTCGACAGTGCCAACCAGAGCAAGCGTAAGTTGTGCAGCATCGCTTCGCACCATTGGTATTATACACGTACAAGCAACCTCAGTTTGCTGTAGGCATGTCATGATTAGCCACCAATGCATGTCAGACTTTCAAGATACCCGACAGCGTCCGCAGAATGAGGTGGTGGTCTTATTTCATTAACGCTGTACTGCCTGAAAAATTCAGTGAAGATCATCCAATGTCGTGCGATCGTACCGCTGCGGTACAGCAAGCTCAAAATGACATTGTCCGTTTAATATCGATTCTGGGAGGTTATTTTAAAAGTAATTCATCTTTTACAATTATGAGACTTTCATTAGTATCATCTATAAAAGGGCATTATAAGTCATGATGTAATTCGATTCCGAGATTGGCATGTCAACTGCCTCTCTTGATCCTTGACCTCGGGAAGGGGTCATGGCGTAGCAGCTTTGGACCTCAACCTAAGCTCACTTCGCCTTTTTCGCTTCGCCAGCCAGACGCGTTTGTATTTCGGGTGGCAGCGATGGAGGACCAAGCCGTTTCAAATACAAGTACTTCGTCTAGTGAGCCCCCACGATCGCGTCCCGGGCACAAGCGATCTGAAATCTGGTCCTTCATTCGCGAGAACGACGAAGGCACATTTCCTTGTCTATTGTGTCCCGCTGACTCAGCTCGGCAATGATCATCGCTCGCACACACGACGATCCGCTTTCATCTGAAGAGAGATCACCGAGACGTGTATTCCTGTGGAAACGATGACGATGGTAAGGACGATAGGCAGACAAGCTTACTATCCTATGGATTCGAAAGGTTTGTGAAGTAGCGCACATTTGACAAGACTGCCGCCAACAACCAGCTCGTGGACTTGGTTGTGGTCAATGAGCTCCCGTTCAGCTTGGTGGAAAAGAGAGAGTTTCGATTATTCTGTCAGATACTGGAGCCGGAGTATATGCCTCCAACTCGAAAGACTATTCGCAAGAAAATCACTCAGCGCTGGAAATGCGAAAAGGATATGACGCGCCTTGTATTACTACGAGAAGCGGTATCCTGCCGTGTAGCTGCCACTACAGACATGTGCACGTCGGCAGCTCAAAAGGGGTACATGGTACTAACATTGCATTGGATAACTGATATCTGGCTTATCAAGTCTGTCATGATTGGTTTTACGAGAGTAGAGTACCCGCATTCTGGATCACGACTAGCGGTCCATCTAATGAACACTTTGCGTACAATGGATGGGTCTCTTCTATCAAAGCCGTGGGCAATTATTACCGAATGCAAGCAACAATGGTACCATGCTCGATCAGATTAATGAGACGCTTAGAGACGAGTTATTCAGCTCCAATCAAGCACTATTACCTTCTGCAGCGCTAGACCCGTCTTCAAACCCCGAAGCAACAAGAGCTTCCCAGAGAAAAGTGGTACAGATTCGTTGTCTCGCTCATGTTCTTCAACTTGCCTTTAAGGAGGGTCTGACAGCTTGCCCACTCATGGATGAAAGTGTTGGTGGCATTCGCGACATCCTCAAGAAAATGTCTGATTCACCGTCTTTGCTGGAGGCATTAGAGAGAGTATGCACTGCTGTTAACGTCAAGGTCATTTCACCAGAGCTGGATTGCGTGACAAGGTGGAACAGCACTTTGACCATGTGGGCTTCTGCTCGCTCGTTGCGCAAAGCAATCGATGAACTGATGCGAGGAATCAGAGAGCGACACGAAGGCTACAGAGACTTTTCGATTTCCCCTACACATCGCCTAGCCAGTCCTTTTTCGGAGACTACTTGGGGTTATGAAGGAGAGTTTGTGGAGTTCCTAAAGCCGATAAAGGGGGCTACTACAATGGTTTCTGGAAAGAATTACCCCACGTTTGATAAAACGCTGGTTGTCTTCCATCTTGTCCCGAACCACGCGTCAAAAACGATGGCAGACGCTACGTCGTGGTACACGAGAGATTTCGCACGTGCCTTCAAAAGAAAGATCGACGAGTACGTACCGTTCGTGAAGACACCTGAAGCAAAAATTGCCGCCGTTCTGGGTCCCCGAACTACGGCTCGCATTGGCAAGATTGGCTGCAACATCGAGCAAGTAAAAACACTGGTAGGGGGTGAGTATACGGCTATATATCGCAGCAAATACGAGAAGCTTGTAGACACCACTACTGCAGCAACACAGGAGCAAAAAGAAGATGCTGAGGACGAAGCAGCGCTGTTCAATCTCTTCGATGAGCACCTGGACTTGGACGAACCCGTCCAAATCACCAACGAGTCGTTCTCACCAGAGTTAAGTCGATGGCTGAATTAAAAGGACGGCTCTATGAGCCTAAAGACAGGCAGCGGAGCGGTTTGCAACTGGATGAAGAATGAGGGTGCATCGTTCCCTCGGATCCAAATGATGGCACGTGATTAGTTAGCAGTGATGGCAACATCGGTTCCAAGCGAGGAGGCATTCTCCGCGTTAGGTGCAACAATTAGCACTCGGCGAGCCAGACTGGGCGATTACGCAATCACCGCGATATCTGAGTTACAGGCGTTTTTGGCCTTCAACACAACATCCGGTGATGTCCACGCCAGTCCTGTCGACATCATTTCAAAAGTAGATCAATAACCAAAGTTAAAGCTGACAGGAAATGTGTCGCTATCGGAATACATGCAGAATTTGTCTGAAAAATTTATAATGCGTTGATGTGCATCACAGAAAGCTCATTAGTAGCTCGAAGGCTGATGTCAGTGTTTGGAAAATGCATTTTTTCATCGCCACTGGGCTCGGCACCTTCAGGTGAGCTTCCGACAGCACTCCATAGACAAAGCCGTCCACCACAGCATCTTGCAAACTGCAAGTCGCAACGCCGTTAGCAAATGAACCATTGGTATGTTGCGAGATTACACGCTCATACATGGTGTTGTACTTGATATATCCAATAACTACAAGCGAAACTGTAATATTATGCCTTCTTAAGTATCTCTCAAGCAAGTAGTTAACTAGATCACGACGCAGGAATTCCTCTTTGTAGTTTCCTCCTTGAGAGTGTTGGCACCTTTGGACATCCAATAGTCGGTCGATGGCGGGGTAAACGGCAAAGGCGGAATTTTGCTGTTGCATTAACGGCAGCTGCTACAGTTCTGACGTCTCGCCAACGGCAGACATTTGACCACCTTCGATGGTAATAAACCACCCTCGTCCTCAACTGGATCTTGGCCAGCCTCGTTCTCGCGCTTGGTATCTACCGGATACTTAGCAGCACTGGTAATGGTAAGTGAAGCCGATGATCTCGTCACGTAGACAACTCAGGCGGTGCATCCACGGCACCTTGATCACAAAGGCGAAGAGGTCATCGATGAAGGTGGTGCACACCATGTCAAGTCACTGCAAATGCACCGCCTAGTTGGGTTTGTTACTGATGTACAAGTGAGGCGTCGCCATGAAAAAACCGAGAGGCTGGTCAGACACGAGATCAACCACGAGTACCAGCTCTTGTGCACGCCAAATACCAGAGCGTAAGCAGCCGGACCAACGATCAGCAGATCCAAACGTACGACAACTAAGCCACAGCCACGCGACCGTGTTCAGCTGCCGTGGATCCTCGTAGGTATCAGCGCCTGACACAAGAGCTTGTTGTTTTCATCACGCGAGAAGACTACGTCTTTTTGATTTTCCGTTCCTCAATATGAGACCGATGCCCGCCTGGGCCAAGATAAGCCTGGCGCGTGGATGTGACGATGTCCTGCGAGACGACATGGATTAGGGTGGCACGACGGACGACAGCAACGGAGTCATCTCCACGGCAACGAACTCGAGCTGTATGCATAGTTGCATCTTGATAGAATCCTTTGAAGGTTATAGTATTCAAGTCGTCAGGATGATCTTTGATAACTGATAGCGCAATGCTGCTGGATAACACAAAAGGGGTTAATTGAGTACGATCGTCGATCTAATCCGATTCAGTTGGGTTGGATCGAATTGATCGAACGATCACCCAATCGGATTCAAATAGATTATGATCGGATTTGATTGGATTGATCGATTCTTTTTTCAATTACCCATCTCTAATCGTAGATAGTGCCTCGCACGATCTTTAGCTATCTTAGGCGGCCTTTATGCCCTCACGCTTTGCGAGCGTCAAGGCCTCGCGCTTTTGCCTCATTACGAAGCTTCGCTCAACACACTTCATCGTGCAAAATGGCTTTATAGTTAGCGACGCCCAAGCTGTCATCCATTCATTGATTTTTTGTAAGTAATTGGATTCAAAAGGCCTTGTTTTTTTTAAAGTATGATTGGTTAAAAACAAAAAAAACTATGGGAAAGGGATGTTCTCACAATCACTAGAGTTTTTTTATGTCTGTCGAATTTCTCTGTCGTTGTCTGTCGCGATTCTTTAGGTTCTGTGTGGTGAAATTTCCGACGTACAGTTTGAGAGCGTAATGCGACTTGCAGTACGTGTGAGTTTGAGTTTCACGGAGAGCAACTCCGTGTCAAGTTCGCTCGACAAAAGCCCGCTCTGACGTAGCTTTTTTGTACGGCGACGATCTTCACTGACGCGCCTCGCCGCACTGATTGGACCCTGCACACACGACAACGACGTGGGACATACACGAAGCCCAGGCACTCGCGGCAGCAGGTCCACGAGAACTACGATGGCAATACGTCTGGCGCCGGAGCCTTGGAGTGTCAATGGCACTTGGGAAGACCTACGGCGCTTCCCTCAGTTCGCAGAGCGACGAGATGCGAGAGCAGAGTGTCCTGTTAACCTACACGAATGCGACGCCGTGGCATTGGCGTCCTGCAGGCTTGAATATCACTCGCACCACTGCGAGCGACAGCAGGGTGGCAATCTTGGGCTTCAAACTCGCGACTTGATTAGTCGCCGTCACCTCACTAATTCATTCACTCACCGAGTGGCTCAGTGCCGATTGTCACCGCTTTGATTCCCCTCCCAAATTTCCTCTTAGTTATTACGACGAGCGCCTCCGTGCACACGCGGAGATTGTTCAGATTCTCCCCTGCGAATGGGTTCACTTGGCTCACTCACGATTTGGGACGTGAGTGTCTTCTCGTATTCGTTCACCACATCCGGGACGTCTTCCATCAAGCGATGCGTGGCTCCCAAGTATGTTTATCCGGGGAGAGCCCTAGCCAACGCACACGTGCCATTCCTTGTCCCACTGGATGCGGCTCTGTGAAAGCTCTTCGGTTTGTCCGTCGCGGGTACCATGGCGCTAGCGTAGGTCATGGTCAACGATTCGCTCAACGCCCGGACGCAGAGCGCCTGAAGCGTTGATAGAGGAGAGAGGGGGGGGCTTCACACTCTGTTATTCCGCCGTGACGCTCGGGGACGCGTCAGCGTCCGGGATCGCGGACGAAAGGTACTTCTTCAGACATCAGTCGTAGAGCATCGGATGTAGCCGTTATGTCGAAGCAACGTCGAGCGCGTAGGCATCACCATTAACCTTGGTTACCGTAAATGGCTCAATAAAGAGAGGTCGAATGGCTAGATCTAAAATACTAGCGGTCGAAATGAGCACTTGTTCTCCTATTGTGAATGAGGTCGTATGCTGGCGACCGTGTTTGGTTGCATTCTCCTTCTGCTTGAAACGGCAGTTCGTCTCAAACATGCGGTGACCGCTTGGCGTTGAAGTACGAAGTCGAACTACTGCGGAATCAACAGGTGCTTCGGCGCGCAGTTAGCTGTCGTGAAGGTCCTTGCCGCAGCGTCTTCCCCACCCAGGGTGAAGACACACGGCACCGTGGGATGTCCCACGGTGAGGATAGCGGAAACAAAGAAGGGGGTCAACCCGGTCGACGGGTGCACCGTGTTGTCCAACGCAAACTGTAGGAACGCGCTCCAGCTGAAGAAATACGTCGTGTAGCTTCGAAGAACATTTTATGGACGCGTTCACCCGCTCAGTCTGACCATCCGTTTCTGGATGGGCTGCTGTGGACATCAATAGTTCTGCACCCAATAACGCGAAGAGCTTCGACGAGAAGGCCGACCTGAAATGCAGATCGTATTCGGAGACGATGGATTCGGGAAGACCATGACGGCGGAAGACAGCTGCAATGAATGCGCCGCGGTATCCGCCGCGGTGATCGTGTCCGGCACGGATTCAGGTGGACCATCTTGTTGAATGGTCGAAGGTTACCAACACACCCGAGCGGCCCTGTGCAGAGGTTGAAAGACCAAGCTCGGAGTCCATCGGCACCGACCGTCTTGCCTCGGTGGCTGATGGAAGAGGCCCCAGGGGAGCCTGCGACCCATGAAGAAGGCTTCACGCGCTGACACATCTCACAGGTGCGCATACACTAACGTACCCATTTGCACATATGGGGTCAACGAAAATCGCGTGACACAGCGGCGAACGTTTTTCTCGACCTAGGTGAGCTCCGTGCGGAGCATCGTGAAACTCATGGATAATTCGTGAGCGCAGGTCGACATTGTTGTGAACAACAATACTGGGAGCATCGAAGGAATTCAAACTGTACGTCAGAAGGCCATCTTCAAGGCGGTAACGGTTAATCCGATTGTGTTCGGAGGGAGCAAGAGCTCCTAGTGTGTCAGCGCTGGCGAAGATGTCCCAGCATACTAGAGTAAGTCAAGTCATGCTCCTAAGCAGCTCGAGTTTCGTCGCGAAGTTAAATTTGAGGAGAGACGCTCGTCAGGTTCACATCTGGCGCCTGATACGTATATACCCGTCTACGTCGTCCTCGTCGAGCAGGATTTGTCGACCCAACGAACCACGTGGGTCGTAGTCGCGCCCACGGGAGAAAGCGTCGGTGAGAATGTTGCTTTGCCGGGCTTGTAGTGGATCACGAAGTTGTACTCAAAGAAAGAACGGCAGCCAACGGGTCATCCGCTTGGAGAGATGAAGGCTCTGTATGGCTGTCCCAAACGACGCATGATCGGTATACACCGCGAAGGTCTGCTCTCCCAATATATGCACTCTGACCCTGACCAAAGTGTAGCGCATCGCGAAGAAGCTCATTGTCATGAACGGGATAGTTGCGTTCCGCAAGCTTTATCTGACGGGACTGGTAATTCACGACGCGTTCACGACCTTTCTCGTCGAGCTACATTAGCGCACAGCCCATGCCAAAGTCACTCGCGTCGCAGACTACGTGGAAAAGTTACGAGTCGTCCGGGAATGCGAGGATTGGGGCCTCAGCCAGGCTTTAACCGAGTCGAATGCAGCTTGGTGCGCTGAAGCAAACAACCATGTCGCGTCTTTCTCCAAGCGTGAAGAGAGTGGATGGATCTGCCGCGTAATTATTTGAGTACATAGTAAACGCGACACAACCACTGACGCAGTTCACTGGTGCTCTGTGGTCTTGGCCATGTACAAATCGAAGCCACTTTCAAAATCTCAGTACATGAAGTATTGAATTAATGGTCGCCTCAGTACATAGGCTCACACGTTATGGATGATATTAATTATTACTATGATAGATAGTTAAACATAGATAGCGACTTAGCCGCAATAAAGATAAATGAAACACTTCGGATTGTGGAAGCAACGTGTTCGGGCAATCGTAATCTAATTTTAGCCACTCATAGCCTTTTGCTTCGATCCGATGTATCTAATTTTCATGTATTTGGTCCAATTAAAAACGTGACATGGGGACAATTTAGCTGTGACGGACAGACATAGATTGTTAAGGCTAGCGCTCTGGGCCCCCGCTCCGCGGGCGCAATGGGCATGGTTGGTTGGTGTAGTGTGGGTTGGCCGCCTCCGGTGCGCCGTGGCGGGCTAAAAAAAAGGAAATCAAAGCTACATGTATTATATGCACACCGTGTCCTACCAATTTTGTGTTCCAAAAACAGCTGTGCACAACAATCTTAGTGTTCACATTTCTTGCCCTACCGACCGCCTCTTGGTCTACAGGGATCTTGACCGCATTTCTGCTGTCACTCTTTAGACAACCACCTAGAGTTGTGCATGCGTGACAACTGGCCATTCCAGGTAGACCCAGCGTGATAGATTTAGAGCCGATGGCGATTGTTGACTGCTACGTTAAAGGTAGATATGACTGTAAATCATTACGAGCAGAAAAAGTCTTCGCCGTCGCCACCAGGGTTTAAAGTGATCTGCAAAATTACCATCATCTCACTCTTAAAGGATTTCGGCAGAGCGCTTCGCTCCCAATTGACACTACTCTGAGGCGCACTTCAATGCAAAGTCACTCTCTGCTGCTCAGAAGCCGGGCCAATACCATTGCTGCTCCAAAACCCAACATAAATCGGTGAGGAGATCCCAGAAAAAACTTAGCGACAGTAAATACACCTATTAAAGCACATTGGGATCCTCCTCGCCATCTGAGCGATAAGTACTACTTGGTCTCGTCGTGAGGCATCCGCTACCATATCGTTCATTGTGACGGTCTGTTAGAGCAAATTTGGACTTTTTCCCCATGTAGTATCGTTTAGTACGTTATTATTACTGATTGTCACCAACAACACCAATCCTTTCCTCCAAATGACATGCTGAGTTGTTCACGATATCGCTGCAGGGTCTGTTTTCCGACTCATAGCATGTTCTCGATGAACAAAGACTCGTCGAATTAATCACATAGGCATTTATAACCAGCTCCGTCTATTAACTCAGCATGGTAGATTGCACGTCATTGACTTACTTACCGACTTATTTGCAGAGTTACTGACTAACCGAGTGACGTTTACCGGTTCAGTTATGTATGATGTGCATATGGCTGTAGGCATACTATCATGTCGTAGGGTTATTTAAATATGATAATAATAAAACAGTTGCTCATGTCCTTATATGAAGTCCTTTCGCTACCTATTTATCCGTTTGGCATCCTATTTGATGTGTTCGTGCATAGCTCATCTCAAAGGTTTGCCATTGAGTACATACGCCACGCGCTCATGATACCAAAACCAATGCATGGGATCACTGCCGCGTTCTCGGTACTTTTGCATCGTCGTGCTTACTTGCTTACGCTGCTGATGGAGCAGTCGGTATGACCATGTGCACCGCTAAAGATGCACAGGTCATACCGAAGTGATTAACAGGAAAGATGGCCACGCGTTTGTTAGCAGTAATCAACACGATACCTACACGCACGGCGGGTACGCCTTATAGTCATCCGTGGCAAAATCGCGCTCTTATCTCGATCATTGTGGAAAGGACACTAAAGTACAGTAATGCATTGGTTTTATAGACTCATCGACTTGCCGCACCCACCTGTATGGTCTGCATTACCGCACACGTTCTCGATACTATGTAGACCACAACTAATTCGATGAGCGTAGTCTCGAAAAGTTCTCGCTCCATGCTGTAGTGGAATATACGCTGTGAGCGTTGATAGTAAAATAACATAGTTTTGCATGTATCCAAGTGAGCGAGTGCATTTGCCATCCATTTTCACGTATACACAGATAGGGGCGCCCAGCTAGCAGCGGTACATAATATATACCATTCGCTACTAATATATGCAACAGACTACGCCCTATAGCTGTTTTTAGCCTATGAGACTAAACCGTGTGTCAACAAGTAGTAGCAGCGCCATACTCAGTTTACCATATGTGCGACACCAGCCTCACACTATCCATCACTATACAAAATACAAAGTTAGGCAGGGTAATGGCGGGGCTATATTCCAAATTACTTGCGCTTCTGCTGCTTCTTTTGCTCAATGTACTTGGCGTGTCGGGTGGTCAGTTTGCGAGGGTGGCTGCTCCTATTTTTCTTCGTTGGGTACCAGTCAGGACCCATCGCCTTCTAAACGTTCACCATGCTTTTCTGGCGGCACACTTCGGCCAAATCAGGTGGCGGAGCCTTTTCCTCCCAGAACTTGGTCGCTTTTGGGCCGTTCTCACAGGCAATACAGCGCCGCCCGATGTTTCGTTCGCGGGTAGTCTTGAACGCGTAACCGTACTGTAGTTTACCACAGCAAACGCAGCGTGCCCGGGGTCCGTCGTGGACCACTGCGGGATCAGCAGAAGCGGGTCAATTTTCGCCTCGCATTGCTTGCACGTAGGGCCCACCATTTCGCAAACTATTTTTTTTTATTTTCTCAAATAGGTTGCGCGGAAGTATTAGCCAATGCCACGTTCGTATTTCAAAACTTTAAAATTATATATATCCTGACAGTTAACACTATTTGATTATTACTTTTAAATATTCTAACTTGACTGTATAAATGAATACAAATGCTAATAGAATCGCTATATTAGTATTTACAAAACTCTTGAAAGTTGATACACACCTTTTATAGCGTCGCCACGGTCGCAGTGGCAAGTACAAAAGGTAGCAATGTTTACAAAAAGAGGCGGCTACTGTGCCCGATTTTCAGTAGGTAGGACAGGATTTGAGTAGCACTATGTAAATTGCTCAAAGTCAAACAGGCAAACAGTGCGGGTTTTATCCAATCGGTACGTTTCGTTCCCAGCGGAAATATTTACCGTTCTCCAATCGAAATTGCCAGAGACAATCTGATCGTGCAACAGATCGAGTCAGTGTCACATCTCCAGAAATATTGCCCAATCAGGGTTTTTGGCTATAATTGTAATTTTGTCATAGTTAGGTCGAGTCAGAAAGGTAGGTACAGTGTATAAGATAGGAGGAAGAGGTACAAAAAAAACAGTGTGTAGCCATGCGAAAAGGATGGTCAATGCAGACAGAGAGGAAAATGACGGATCGATTGACAGACGGACAGGTTACAAGTTTAATAGGAGGAACTAGCCCTCTGAGCGCCCGCTCCGCGGGCACTAGGGCATGGTTGGTTGGTGTAGTGTGGGCTGGCCGCCTCCGCTGTGCTGCGGCGGATTAAAAAACAAACCGAAATCAAAGCTACATGTATTATATGCATTACGTGACCTACCAATTTCGCGTTCCAAAAATCTCTTTGTACACAATGTTCTTGGTGTGTACGTTTCCGTCCTCATCGATGGCCTCTGGATTCACAGCAATCTTCATTGCCCTCCTTGAAGTCACTCTCGAAAACGCCACGTAGAGCTATCCATGTGCGAACACTGGCGATTCCAAGTAGATACCCACGTGGTGGATCGATTGTCCTTGAGCCTTTATGATAGTCATAGCCAACGCTGGAACCACCGGAAACTGCTTACGCTTGAGCTTGAATGGGAACTCCTTGTCATCGTCCTCACTATAAAAGATGATTTGAGGAATGAACACCCTGTTAACCTTGAACGGCCCGGACATAATGCTAGCCACGATGCTCCTCTCGCGCAGTGATACAACCCGAAGTCGCGTCCGTTGGAAAGTCCTGCGTCACTGTTCAGGTTTCGAATCATGGTGACAGGTGTCCCAACCTTCAGAACAATCCTGTGTGAGAGGATACCAGAGAAGTTAAGAGAGTTCAAGAACTCCTGTTCAAACATATTTGCGTCCGCAACCCCCTTGAGGCTGTCCACAGAGAGATATTCTTTCGTTTCACCCGACAGTCGTTCCGCAACCATGTCGTTGATACGCCGAACACTTGCATTTGTTGGGGCGAGTATGGCCCGCTCGACGATGTATTCATCACGCAAATTATCGGCATCAACTCCAGGGTACATCGCATCGATGAGTGCATTGACGTTGCAGGTCCATCGGTCTTCTTTAACTTCGTCCAAGTCTCGCTCGTGCTGGTCGTCCACAGGAGGAAGTAGTGTGAAATTTGGGGGAGGCTCCATGCCCACGTTGTCTTCATCAGAGGCAATTGCTTGTCTCTTCCCTTTTGGAATAACACACATGTCATTGGGAAGGCATATGTCGTCGTCGCTGATCTCTGAATTGACAGGATAACGACCTTCTCCAATTTGAAGTAAGAATTCCGAGAACTCTGCCAACTCTGCTGCGCTGGCCGCATCTGGAGCGGTGCGGACACACATGTTTTCGGTAAGACGCACTTGACGCAAATGTTCCCAAAGGGGAGATGACTTGAAACAAGCTTCAATCGTCTCCGCACGCGTAGCATCATTGAGTACAGGTAAAATCGGGAGGTGGTCACCACTGAACACCATTACCTTTTCACCGAACGGTTCCAGCTCATTCTTCATGATGTCACGAAACGACCTGTCCGCCGCCTCGAAGCACGCTCGATTCATCATCGGCGCATCGTCCCAGATGATCAAACTTGCGCTACGGATCAATTCAGCTTTCTGGCCCTGCGATGAAAGGTTGCACGTCGACGTCTCTGTAAGTTTGAGGGGAATCCGGAACGTCGAATGTGTGGTCTGACCCTCGGTTAACAGGGTAGCTGCGATCCCGCTCGATGCAACAGCGATGGCAACCTTTCGAACGTGAGCCAATATTTGCTCGAGCAGAAAAAACTTCCCTGTTCCGCCCGGTCCATCCAAGAAGACAAGCTTCTCATCTCCAATCGGTCTGTTCACAGCCGCAATAACTTCGTCAAAAATCTCTCTCTGGTTGCTGTTCAACTGGCTCGCCTGCTCCGCAACACGCTCCGGTTCGTTCTGGGGGTACGCGTCAATCTCATGCTGAACAACATCCACTGACGCTGTACCCTGGCCGTCCACTTCAGCGGATATATCGTCGTAATTAATTAGCTGGGGAAGACCGTACGTTTCGAGGAATTTTTGGTTCGAAGCCAAGCACTCCAAGCTCCTCAACGCCTTGTACTCCGCCATCCGAATACGTACCGTCTCTTAGATAACAATGTGAAGGTCCGCATCTCTTTTTTTCGATGCTGCGTGCGTAATCCTCTGCCATATCCATCTTAAACTTGTCCCAGAGATCTTTGGCATTACCAGGCATCGAGTATACCAAAATGATCCCGAAGAGTTGGCGTAGCTGGTACGGCATCTTGACCTCGGTAGCTTCGCGTAAACAGTGTTTCCACTCGTTGTCATTTTCCAAATACCCAAGAGCCAAAACGGCTTGCTGATATGTAGGGTGCTCCGTTCCATCAACCGTCCAAAATTCCGCAAACGACTTAGGCGGGCGTCGATTACACAGGAGAAGTTGCACGTAGAACCGTTCCGGGTCTTGCGGAGATACATGTACCATGCATCCCAGTGAAGCGACGTACTTCTTGTACGGTTCCCACGTCTTGTGCTCCGTCCACCTGTATTTCCGCGGCACATCCTTGTACAGTAAATTGGCCGTAGCTTCCGGGTTACGCGTACACAGCTTGAAAAACTCCGTCAGCGTTGTTCTGTCCCCTCGATTGATCAAGTTGTGGATTTGGGGGGGGGTTGTAGCTTGATCGCGGTACGCAACCATGCTTATTCCTTCCAAGCGGATAGTTGATCCTTGAGTTGGTTGCCGGAATAGTCGCGTGCAAGCTTCTACTGGAGAAATATACCGCACGAGAAGATACAGAAGAATTTCGTTCGCCCGAATCTCTTCGCCCTCAAGCGTGATTGTCGTCCTGTCTGAGTCCTTGTAGACGTACTTGTCGATGTAGTTGATGGCCTTGTTCGTCGCACAAACCTCGACGTTGATGTGGCAGTTGTACTTCTGCGATAGGAACGGGTTGTAGGTGACCACCCATTGATTAATGGTCGCGTTATTCCATACTTTCCCTTTGCGACACAAAATTCCATTCTGACGTCGAACACGCTTGTACTTCCGCTATTTGTAGTGAACCATCGTTGTTTCGTCTGCCAGAGGCTTTGGAAACTTATTGGAACACCGACCGTTCTTCATGCAGGGGCAGTTCGGATTTTGTTGACGACATGGTCCGTGCAGCATTTTAGTTAATCACCGTTTCGTACAACTCGGGGTGCTTCTCTTTATCCGGGAGCTCCGAGGACACCAGTTTATCGACGTCCTCCGCTGTAACGGGCTTGCCCTCCGGCCTCAGGATGAGTTGTATGTGAGCGTGTGGGAGGCCACGCTTCTGGTATTCCAGTACGTGGACTCGGGCGGCTTGAATCCCCAACACCCCTTCATCGAGATCCTTGTTAAGATCTTTAAATTTTTGCATGAACACGCGAGCCACAATGTCCGGTCAATCGGACGCCTTTTCACCGGGGCGTAGATTTTCCTTGATCTCAGGCCAGTTGGGGTTGCATGTCATCGTTATGAACAGGTTGGGGACGCCTGTTTCTCTGACTATAGCCATAGCATCCAAGAACCGTTGGTACATGTGGCGGGGGCCACCAGTAAACTTAGGAGGGATGATGATCTTGCATACCAGCTCCCCTACCTCTGTCTCGGCAGACTCTTGGTCCATGTTGTTGTTGCCTCGCCGAGTCCTGCGCTACTCCGCTTCGTCGTCAGTCGCCATTCTGTGGATTTCGACGGACTCGCTACGCAACGCGTCCGTGAGTCCATGGAGGGTCTCCAATCGATACTGAAGCTGGTTCTTCTTAATGAAGCGCAGGCGTTCCTGTTCGCATTTTGCCCATTGGTCAACGCAGTATTGCTGAGTCAGCCGGCCACCACGCAGAATGAGCGAATTACTGCCCGTCCGATCGTAAAGTAGATACGCCTCATACTCCCGGAGCGACATCGTCAACGGGTCACCGTGGCGATCGACGGGATTTTCAACTTAAGGGATGTCGTACGTCCACCCATTTTCTCCGTACGGCAAGAGGAATGGGTACTGCAGCGGGTCGTACGTAACGCTTGTCTCGAAGATGCGCTCCAAAACTTCTTCCGTAGTGTGTAGGATAATATCCCTATGCTCAGCCGCGTTTGTATCGATCACAACAGCCGCCACTTCCGATGCAGTTGGAGTGTTATGAGTACCCGGGTTCGCGTTCCGTGTAACGTGCAAACGGAGACTCAAGTGATCCCCTTCTGGGAGAAAGTTTCTCAAGGCTTACGATGGGTCATGTTCATCGACATCTTCACCTGTCGCGCGTCGCCGCTCGTGGTCCCTGATGGCAGCGGCATGCGCTTCCCAACCACGCTGTATTGTAGATTATGCGCGTTGATAAACTCGCGTGTGTATGGGTTGTGTGCCGCCATCACTCTATCAATAGTTTCAAGTACGGCACGATCAAGTCCTTGCGTCGTGTTCATACGACTTCTCATACGGGCGTCCATGTTTGTGTCGTTGAAATACACTTGGGCATACATTGAGCGTTCGGATGGAGGAGCTAGTAGCGATTTTCATGCGGTGGTACACTGACCCCTGAACACGGAAGTTGTAGACACCGTTTCTTGTCACGCTCTCGTCAACATTGAGTGGTCGAGACCGCGAAGCTCCCATGGACGTAAACGCGAATACGTTGTTGTAGGCTCGATTTGATCGTATGAAAGTTGGGTTCTCGAAAAGGCTTAAAAGAGCATACGGGGCTTCCTACGAGGAGGGGACGAACACTAGTCCATTACGACAGCAGCATCCGGCTGTCTCATCTGGGAATTTCCAAGTGTTGCAATAGCGACAAACCTGCTCGCTGTCCCGGTTGTCGTCAGTGTAACGCGTGAAGTAATGACGACCACCAGTCACGCTGGAAGGATCAAAACCCTCGTGGTAGGCAAGGCCCTTCTTATACTGCCGAGACCGCCTGCGAAACCGCTCTTCTTCCTTTTGTTGCTCTCGCTGATCCTCCGCCATGGCTTTCATTCGGGATCTATGCGCTGCTGCATCCCGGTCGCGCTCTGTCTGGCGCGGTTCCTCCGGCACGGCTTCTCTGTGGTCTCTCCGCACAGTCGCTTCAAGCTGTCTTACGGATATACACTCAGTATCAGCTTCGGTACCTCTGTTGTTGATGACGTTTTGGTGATCTTGAGCCATTCCACCACGCCGAATCCTGGCTCGCTCAGTATTTCTTTCTCGCTCACGGTCAACCTGAGACTCCGAACTGTTTGCCCTGCGCGCCCGCTGACGTTCTGCATCATTTGTCCGAGCTCGCTGTTTCTGAGAGGTCGTTATAACAGCTCGCCGGGCCCGGGCTCTTTCTGCATCACGTGCGCATTTAGCCGCAGCTCGATCTTAAGGGGCACGCCTCGGAAATTCAATCTGGAAACCGCTGGTAACGTCGACATGAATTTCGCGACGCGTCTCCTCCTCGAATCGACGTTGATTCTCTTTAGGATCATCTTCTTCTGTCTTCTCCTCACGTTCCATAACCGGACCAGGTACGCGCAGCTGTCCTGATTCAGTTGCTGCTGGGGCTTCAGCTAGGTCTAGCTCCTCCAACTCTAGGATTACCTTGCGATAGCGCGCTTCTGCTGTACGAATCCTTTGTTTACGGAGTTGCCTTTCCTTCCTCGATTCCAGTTTCGCCGGCGAAGCGTTCTCCTGTCGAGCTCGTTGTACACGCTCATCTAGTTCCACGCGGGTAGTTCTAATCATCATACAGAATTAGTCGAGTTTATTCTGCACCAAAGCCCGCTTCACCGTTGATAAGATACCTCTTTTTTTTCCTCGGGTTCCTTGCCATGCTATTGTATCTTGAACTGGGGTTGAGCCTGCTTCATATAGAACAAAATATATTGGCGCGAGTTAAAAGTATCACGCTGTTGGCTATTATTGTAATTTTAGCATATTTAGGTCGAGTCAGAAAGATAGGTGCAGCCGATAGGATGGGAGGAAGAGGTATCACAAAGGCGGTGTGTAAACATGCGAAAAGGAAGGCCAATGCAGCTAGACAAGGAGTGTAACAGACACACGACAGACAGGTTACAAGTTTAGGAGAGTGAGAGTACATGTACGCTTCCGCTTTGGAGACACTATCGTCCTGGATTGTTAAGATCATCTCCCACTTTGTTTCTCGCATACAAGGTATTCTTACCTATTTTTTCTCCGAAGTAGCCCTATAAAAAACGAGGTGATCACCTCTTTAAAAGGGGGTAAAACGAAATAGGTGCGATACCTATTTTTTTGAACGGCGACGGTTTGTTTAAGTCGAAGTGAGAACGGATGCAAAGAAGGAGGAAGTTCCCGCCGGCATGTATGGTGCCTACGGCGGCGATCAACGTTCAGAAGCACCACGGAGGGCTCAAGGGCCAGCAGATGTGTTGCGCCATAATATTGGCATAAATGTATGCCACTGAAGTCAAGGCGTGTTATAGGTCAATATAAATGAATAGGCATAGGTAATTGGTTAATAAGGTCAAAGCTCCTGAAAGCAGTCAAGATTCTTGACTCAAGAAAGGAAAGAAACCAACGAAGGAATAGCCGAAGGATGTGTCGGAGAAATGGCATGTGACTATCTCACTTCCGAAACTGACGGCAAACGACAACAACGGTCAATATTTCAAGTACAACGAAGAGAAAGATGGCTAACGATGCTAAGTCTGTAAGCGGCCTGGAAAAGTTCAATGGCAAGTTTTACACCATGTGGGAAGATAACCTACTTACCTATGCCAACCTACTTGACCGCCTCTGCCAACGCATGCAGCTGGAAAAGGGCCAGCCTCAAGCAAAGGTAGTCATGACAAGCTTCTTGAAGAGTAATTCGGAGAACCCCCCCCCCCCGTCCTCAACTGATGAAATGCCTGAGAGGGAGGCACTAGCAATGAGGTGGGACGCGATGCACTGGTCGCGTGGAAGGGGGGAGCTGCATAACTTGCTCCACCAAGTTCTGCCCAACTTTTTTCTGTCGACACTCCCTGAGTGTCCAGCATGGACCTGCGATGTTATCCGCCTGTTGGAAAAGGACTACGGGCAAGGGGATGCCGCGGGTCTGGTCGAGCTAACTCGGACATGGTCAAAGTTGACTCGCAGCTCTTGGAGAGACTTGAAAACGTTCTTTGCCCAGCTGAAGAAAGCGAAAAACGAGATCAATAGGAAGACTCATAAACTGCTGGGACAGGACATAGTAACGGAACCTTGGCTGTATGTTGAGGTTCTATCGCAATTACCGAGTGAATTTTGGGCCTCATCGATCTCCCTTAAAAAGAAGTAGATACGGTTGAATCTGCGCTGAGACGGATTTTTGCTGAAAATGCCAAAAGCGAAATCGCACTGATAAATAAAAGCCAAGGGATATCCATCAATAAGGTGAATGTGAAGCATGGTCAGAAAAGAAAATCGGCGGCTGGCACCGATATTGCCTGCTACTATTGCTTCCAGAAAGGGCACTTTAAGTCCGACTGCCTGAAGAAAGCGAGTGATCGAGACCCCAATCGCGAAGGAGGCCCACTATTCAGGACCGATATAAAGACGGCTCCAGGAGCTAAAAAAAAGCCAAAACCACCATGGTAAACACGCTGAAGGCGGTAGTTGAAGATGGCGGGTGTCGCCTGCACACTGCTGGGAAGACACCGCTTTGAAGAGTGTCTGAACGACGAGATCATGGATGATATAGAAAGCCTCAACCAACCCCGCTCTCTGCAAGGCCTTCAAAAGAGGAGGAAGACTCTGAGGTCTGCTCAATCACCAATAAGCATGGATTGAATTGAATCCAGGTAAGGACACACAATGCATCCTACCTTAGAACATTAAAAAGGCTAAGACTAACCGACGATATGTGGGTGGTGGATACAGGGGAAGGCTACGCTATAACACCGGATAAAAGCTAGTTTAGCGGTCGATTACAGTCTGGACAAAGTCATGTATTCACTTACGGTAACGGTTCTATATCACATAGCTTATTAAAAAAAGTTTCATTTTTTTGTAACATGTGCTGGTATTGGTATCGGTAACGTTTTTGGTTCTTTCGTTAAAGGGATCAATAAAGCTCAGTATTTTTTGCCCCTAATAGAATTGTCTTCGATAAGTCTCGGGTTTCAGGACAAAACGTGACAGATGGACGCCACCGCCTACCTGACATGTATCCGTGCGGCTGGTGTGGAGCGTGGAAATGGCCTGATAAATCCCAAATGTCATGTTGTCTCGCAGGTAGAGTTCGACTACAGCCTTTGGAGCGAGTTCCGCCTGTTCTTCTCCAGTATTACGGGGATCAAGAGTTCAGGAAGTATATTCGCGCGTACAACCGAGTCTTCGCATTTACCTCTGTCGGGGTTACTCGCAGTGATATCCGTGGGGTACAAGGCGTCAGAGAGGATAATTCTGTGCAAGGACAGCGTGGGGTGTACACCTACAGAATTCAAGGTGCAATGGACCATTACTTAGCCTGACTCCTCCCTCGCATGGACCACAGCTCCGGGCTGTTTCTTCCTGCAAAGTTCGCGCAAATCTACATCGTAGAGGAGGACTTAAGGCAGCGAGCGCTGCGACGAAAGGGGATTTTCGCGGAGCTCGATCATGAAAGCTGGCAATTTTTGAGCTTATGATGGCTACCTACAACCCTTTCGCCACTCAATTCCTAAACCATGGCGAGAAAATCAGAAGGGATGTTGCCGAGGGCAACGAGAACTTTAATGTGGCTTACCGCCTACATGCTGACAGGCGCAGATCGGGTACTACAAATCTACCTACCGTGAACGAGGCTGGCGCTGTTATGGTCGAGGATGTAAACTTTAGTAAGTATCGAGATTTACAGCTGTACACCAAGTCGGCTAAGACGAATTTTCGAGACCAACCCCATGTATGACCCTCTGCAGTATCCGTTGTTATTCCCGATGGGTAAGCACGGTTGGGCTATTACAGACACCTACGCCAACGGGCAAGAGTACCGAAAGAAGACTAAGATGTCTTTGCGAGAGTTTGTTGCGTATCGACTATTCCCCATAGATGGCGACGGTTCCGCTGTACATCAGGGTGGCCGCCTCTTCCAGAAGTGGTGGGTCGACCAACGAGCGAAAGTGGAGCAGGAATTGTTGCGGTGGGTTTCCGACAACCAACAGACGCTTCGGGCAGATCTCTACACCGGTGTTGCAGACGCTTATCTGAATGAGACGACCGCTGTGATAGCCGAGGGCGAAGGTCTCTTTTCCGAGTACAATCGAGAGACCCGGTGTCTAGAAGACCCAGTATCGGGTACAGCAACGGATCAGCACTTCTTACAGCGTGCTGGCATGAAAAAAATTCTCCCGGCTACGTTCACTGGTGGCCCTCGGCAGATGTATAAGTCTTATCAAGACTCGATCGCGATTGTTCGAGAATATGGAAAACCAGACATCTTTTTAACGATGACCTGCAATCCGGAGTGGGAGGAGATTGTCAGCAGCATTCCTACAGGTCAAACTGCGCAAGACCGTCCGAATACAGTTGCGCGGGTATAGCAGCTAAAACTGCGCGCCCTGTTAAACGACTTGGACGAGAGAGTTCTTGGCGTTGTCGTCGCTCGCATTTACGTCGTCGTATTTCGCGTGAGATCATCGACAACATGGTGTCTGCCGATATTCCGGATGAGATCAGCAATCCCGATTTGTACAAAACGGTGATGACGTGCATGATGCACGGTCCGTGTGGATTTCAAAACCCGCGGTGCGTCTGTATGAAAGACGACAAGTGCTTCAAGGGGTTTCCAAAATAACTGGCGGAGACTACACGAGCTAATGGATATCCGGTCTACCGACGTCGCCGGCGGCCTGAAGGGGTATTAAAGTTTCGAGGCCGCGAGTATGACAACGCTACGGAGGACCAGTGGGTCGTCCCGTACAACCCGTACTTCTCACAGAAGTACAATTGCCACATTAACGTTGAGGTTTGTACGGCTATCACAGCTGTGAAGTATCTCTACAAATACGTGTACAAGGGCTCTGATAAGGCAGTTCTCATGGTTAAAGCAGTGAGGGGAGATGGAGAACGGATGGGAGGAGTACGCGAAGAGCCAAATGAGGTATTGCGCTATCTTAACGCTCGGGATGTATCTCCTGTGGAAGCTTGCATGCGGCTTCTCGACTTTACTGTTCAAGAAAAGAGCCATTCCGTGGAGCAACTCACAGCGCACTTAGAGGGTAGGCAGATGATTGCCTTTCGGTCCAACGAGAATCCGGAGACCGTCCTGGTAAATGGAGAGCACACTATGCTAACGCGATTTTTCGAGCTGTGCACCAGCGACTCGCCGCAGAATCAAATAGCGAAAACAATGCTATACATTTATATATTCCGAAGAAATTTACCTGGCGAGATAAACAATGGTTTCGCCGAAATAAGTTCAAGCATCGCTCGGCCTATTAATCCACATTTCGATAAGGGGTGTCGAGCGTTTTTTTTTTCTACGGTTCATGCTTTGTCATCGGAGAGGTCCTACCTCATTCGAAGATTTAAGAACGGTAGATGGCATCTTATATCCGACGTATGAGACGGCCGCCTTACATGCCGGTACCTTCAAAATGACGAGGAATGGGTCGCGTGTATGGATGAGGCTGCCGCGTACCAAATGCCCTATTAGCTTCGGCAGTTGTTCGCTACGCTTCTGGAGTACTCAATGCCTACCAACGTACGCGGTTTGTGGGATCGGTTTTACAAGGATTTGTCTGAGGACATTCTACACAAACACCGCAACATGCTCGATCCAATCCGGGGCTCCGTCGTAATGTTCGAGACGCTGAAAAGTATTAACGACCTCTTACGGATTAGCGGTTACTCCGTCCAGGACTTTGATATTTCTCTACTTTCGGATTACCCAAGGTTAGTTATCCAGTCTCTCCTGGAGAACTCACTCATTCGGCGCGAGCTAACTGGATACGACCGGAATAAGTTGCACGAAAATTGTGGATGCTGAAAGTCGTCAACCCTGGCCAGCGATCAATCTACGACCAAATCGTAGCCACGGTAAACGAACCCGAGCTTGGTAAAAAGCTCTTCTTCATTGACGGGCGTGGGGGGACAGGGAAATCTACACTACTTCGTCACATACTGACAAAGGTGCGCCTCGATGGTAAACTCGTCTGGCTGTAGCGTCTAGCGGGATTGCGTCATTACTTCTCATGGGAGGAAGAACGGCACACTCAACCTTCAAGATACCCCTGAAACTAGACAAGGTTTCGACTTGCTCTATTTTTAAGAGGTCTCATCTTCGAAAAATGATCGAGAAGACGAGGTTGGTTATCTGGGATGAAGCCCCAATGACTCATCGACATGCCTTTGAAGCCGTCGACCGTACCCTACGTGACATCTCGAGCAACCCTCGCGAGCCTTTTGGGGTAAGGTGTTTGTTCTTTCGGGAGATTTTCGACAAATCCTTCCGGTGGTGAAGAGAGGTACACCTGCTGAAACTGTAGATGCATATCTCAAGTCGTCCGAACTTTGGCCTCATTTCCAACAAGTGCAGCTTTCGGAGAACATGCGCGTACAGTCATCCGATGGTATGACAAGCCCTGGAGAGATTGCTGGTTTTTCGGAATTCTTGCTTAAGGTTGGTGAAGGTAGACATGAAATCGACCCAAGCTTGGGGGGTGAGTTCTTGAAAATACCCCGCGACATGCTACTGGATAACCCTCCGGACGAGCCCGATCAAGATGCTGACATTGCCCCCGGTGCAGTCCCCAAAGGCATGACTAGAAAATTCGATTACATGTATGCTGAGGTGAACGATCCTGACATAGCTACGGACGAGTACGTCGCGAGCCGTACAATCTTGACGACAGTGAACGAATTGGTTCACCGCATCAACGACGCAGTTTCGGGGTTACTTCATGAGACCGCTCATGAATACATTTCCTCAGACTCCGCCGAAGACGACGATGGAAGCTTCTTTGAGCAGCAATTCCTTCATTCGGTAAACATCAACGGAATCTCTTCCCACAGGCTTATACTCAAGCAGGATATTCCAATCATGCTGATGAGAAACTTGAACCCGGACTTGGGGCTTTGTAACGGTACGCGTCTACGGGTCGTTCACCTAAAGCCCCATGTTATTCATGCAACAATCATGGCGGGGGAGCGACGGGGCCAGAATGTCCTTATTCCACATTATTTTTGTGAGCGACGACGACGCTCGCGAGTTTCCTTTTCGCCTACGTCAGAAACAGTTCCCTGTACAACCAGCTTTTGCGATGACTATCAACAAGGCTCAAGGTCAAACGGTGATGAACCTAGGACTGTATCTCGCTACACCGTGTTTCTCACATGGCCAGTTGTACGTCGTACTTTTAAGGGTGACAACACGCTCGAAATTTCGGGCACTCATTGAATATCCGGAAATGGAGGAAGACGATGGGGCTTACACAAGGCAACATCGTGTATCGACAAATTTTTGATACGTAACAAAAAAGCCTACTTATCTTTCATAAATTGTTTTGCTGGCTTATTTTACTTTTTACTACGTATATGTCATAACAGGTTCTCTTTTCAATATCGCTTTTTGAGCAGAAAAGTATACTGTTTTTTCTTTTAAACAAAGGTATAACATATATACTTACACCCGCCGGAGCGAAGCGGAGGCGGGAAAAATCTTAACAACGATAAAACATAAACTTCCGCCGCGTACTGTAACGGCGGCGCTCGGCTAGTTAATTATAGTGCGCTGACTATTTTATTACGACATAACAATGTTCGCAATACATGTACCAGATGTGCCACTCGCTGATTATTACGGCTGAGAAGTGTTCGCAATACAACAACTAGATCAGCGTCCACTGAGTTCAATTTAACATTCGCCGCCTGAACATCAAGTTGTCGAAGCCCCTAGCTTACGTCCGGAAAAGCCAAGCACCAGTAACCAATAGAAGCCATGGCGACCAAGATCCCGTGGGTCTCCGAGAAGACCAAGTTTGTTCGCGAAATGAGTAAATTTCGCAACTGGATCGAGCCCGACTCCGATGCAAAGTTCCCTGCAGAGGCGAACCGATATCATCTCTACGTTTCGCTAGCGTGTCCGTGGGCCAACCGTACGTTGATCACACTCTACATGAAAGGCCTGCAGGACATTATCGGGCTATCGGTAGTGCATCCTTTGTTCCAGCGCACGCGCCCCAACGACCCGGAGGATAACCACGTGGGCTGGGCCTTCGTAGACCCCAAGGAAACTCCGTGGCTGCCTGGTCCATCGGGGCTCGGCCAATACTCGTCAGAAGGAGCCACCCCTGATACCGTGAACAACGCGCACTTCGTGCGTGATCTGTACGAAATGTGCTCCAAGATCAACACACGCTACACAGTGCCAGTGCTTTGGGACAAAATCAAGAAAACTATCGTCTCGAACGAGTCCGCTGACATCATCCGCATGCTCAATTCGTCGTTCGATGCCATCATTCCGTCCAAGGTTAATTTGTACCCAGCCAAACATCGCAAGGACATTGAAAAAATTAACGAGTGGATCTACAACGACATCAATAACGGTGTCTACAAGTGCGGTTTTTCAACCACTCAAAACGAGTACGACCAAGCCGTGTACAAGTTGTTTCAAGGCCTCGACCGCGCGGAGGAGATCCTTTCCGAGCAGCGTTTCCTCGTGGGAGACGTATTCACAGAGGCGGATGTGCGTCTGTACACGACCCTCATTCGATTCGACGAAATCTACCATGTACATTTCAAGACGAACAAGAAGATGATCAAGGAGTACCCAAACCTACTGAATGTAAGTGGTATGTGCTGTTTAGTGTTCTTATCGACTAATGATAGGGATGTTTGCTGTAATTTCTTTGGAAGTACACGCGCGAGATCTTCCAGTTCCCTCCGGTGGTCAAATCAGTAAACTGGAAGACGCTTTCCCGCCACATTCGAGATCATTATTATGGCTCCCACGTACCTATCAACACGTTCGGCATTGTACCGGCTGGACCAAACACCGACTACACCGTGAAGCACGACCGTGATCGCTTCACGAGTGCAACGCTGCCAGACTTCTCGGAGAACAGCAATTGAGAATCGACAGTGGAAAGGTTCAGATCCAATCGAGAGCGAAAGCGCCGCAAACACGAACAAGTTTACGTTGAACTCTTTTCTTGTTTTTACGTAGTAATACCCAGGGGCGCCTTCCGAAACCCATATAAAATGGTTTTATTACACATTTTACGTTGGGCACCTTTCAAAACCGTCCTAAAGGGGATTAAGAAAAAACATACTGGGAGGACGGCTTTAGCTGGCAGAACTTATTACAGCGGGGTGGGACCCCAGACTTTACAGAATTTGTTAATTCGCGAATGTCGCCTAAATCCGTAGTCCACTAGTTTGGCGTCCAAACACATTATTTATGGAAGTCTGGTGACTCGTGGTTTTCGTAAAGTTGCCTGAAGAATCAGGTTTTTACTAATTAAAAATGAGTTAAAAACAGAAGTTCCCATCGACGATATCTGGGCCCAACGACCCAACAGAAACGGCATAATAGGGGGTGTCAGACTTGAAAAAAATCCCACAATAATCACATGCGATTTCGCCCCAAATCACATGTGATTTTTCGGTAAATAGCATGTCATTTCATTATCACCCACCTCCAGAGATGGGCGATTATGAAGTAACAGGTGCCATTTGGCGGAAATATGATATCCATCCTGCGCCTAGTCAGTCGTCGCTCGCGAAGAAGAAAGACCTCCCGCGTACTCCAAGACACTCTGACGGCGCATACCGCCTTGACTAAGGCGATACACACACAGCTAGCCCAAGCGAGCACGCCCCCACGTCGTTAACTGCTTTACTTCGTGTTGCTAGTACCGGTAGCAATTTGCTACGCCAGCGGAGGGAGAAGGCAGAGATACCTAGCTCTGACCTGGTGTTGGTAAGTGCCTGGTTACAATTGCGTTACGGCTTGGCTTACCGCGCATGTAGTGCGCCATCAGATATACAGGTATGTATGTGTATGCTAGCAGGAAAGAAAGCTTTTACCAGAACTCTCTATAACATTATCGAGTCATTATGGTTTAGATTGAAGCCAAGGCCAACTGGACGGCTATCTGCAACACAAACGCGAAGATGAAGGTCAGAAGTTTGCCGAAGCAGACGAAGAGCTCAGCGTTCACAGACATGGACAACTAGTTTTGTGACAAGACGGAAACCGCAGCTTCTACGTCATATAGGGGCTTAATTGCAGGGCCGGCGGTGGACTTACCTGCGTATACACTTCTCGACGACTCACATGGCCAGGGAGATAGTGGCAGGCCGCCGCCGCTACATATTTCATCGTTATCGAGATAATATCCATAATGTGTGATATTATGTCAGCTCTGATACCCACTTTTTGCTTCAGCCCAAATGACTTGCCGTTTGCCAAATAATCAAATCACATGTGATTTTGGGCGAAATGGTATGTGATTATTCCGGGACTTTTTTAAAGTCTGACACCCCCTATTAGAGAACTTTAGTTGCTGGAATATCGCAAGGCCTGGAATAACGAATATCTAGATAACATCTGAATAAATGACGGATAGGTTACCGCTGGATATTCCAATACTCTATTTTAGTGGAATACCGCGACCCTTCGGTATTCCACTGGAATATATTTCTGGACGAATGAAGCTCTTATTCCAAAGCCTGAGCTATTCCAGAAACTAAAGCTCTCTAATAGAGATCTATTCACGCAAATATAGTGCTAAACGACGTGTGAATCTGACTTATCTATACTGATAGAAAAATATAGCGTTGTAGTCGTTTCACCTATGATTTGCCAAAGAAACGGGCAGTGGGCGAGGACCTTCATCAATATCTACTTCAGTGTGCAAGCCCGCGCAGTGCAGCTTGCAGTCCCGGCCAAAATTATACGAACACCGATGTAACTCAGCCAATTCGTATCATTTTTAGATATGGATTTGACAGAGGTACCAGAACAAGGTTGTGAAGTCTGCATTGCTCACGTTTACGCATTCTATCGGGTACCATGTACTGTATGTAGCTCACATTCAAAACAACGATTTTGCCCATCGGACAAAATATACGAACACCAAACAAAAAACTATATAATGTGAAAGCTCAATTATTATAAAAATGATATTACAAGGTGTTTGTATCAGAATCATCAACGATTTTACTTCGAAGTGATATTTCGTTGGTCAACATTTACGATCAATTTCCAAGCAAGACTTACCACCGATTTTTCACTTACTTAAATATAAGTTAAGTATGAATGACTTGATTTGAAAATAGGTAGGTAAGTCCGCCCACTAGATGCAATGAGGTTGGCACTTCTAGCAGTGACTTACTTAAAACAAAACAAAGCCGGCAACATTTTCACGCTTTTCTCCTGACAGCAACGAATCAAAAACGTACTTAAAATTTTAAATCACTGTCCTCCCAGACCAAGCATCGCCTATAGTAAATGGCTCGTTTGTGATCCTCACTTACTTCTTCACACACAAAAGTCGTCTGTTGCTGCTGATAGGTAGCGCTTTTGCACGTTTCACCGCTGTTGACAACTTGGTTCTTTTCCGCTTCGTCGTCTCATACCCCACCTTTGTGGACAGCTTGGGCCTCTTCGGCTTCTCTGTCGTTTCTTCCTCCTCCTCACTCGAAGCAGTATTCTCCTCTAATTCCACCGCTGTGGGCCGCTTCAGCCTCTTAAAATTCTCTGCCATCTTTACTTCCTCCTTGGATGGCATTGCCTTACTTGCACTTGCTTTCTGCTGCTGCTTTGAGATTGTCGTCTGCTTCTCTTTTTTATTCTTTGCCGCCTTTGGCTTAGCCGTCTTCTGTTTTGGCTTCACTGCGGTCGTTTCCGGCTGCAACTCCGCCACGTTTACTGACTTAGCAGTGGCTGTGTTTTCTCCATCGCCATCGAGTGTAATATACTGGTGTGTGAGTAAGTGGAGCTCTTGATTCTTCGCAAAACTCGCAAACCATTCTTCATCTCCCATTTCTTTCCGCTTCGTCTCCACAGATTCCACAAGTCCCACCTTGTACTTTATGGGAAGAGTACCTCTGGGAACAAACTTCGGGAGGACGTCATCAGCACTAGACTGCAGCGCAAACCCATAGGCTTGTTCAAACTGGTTCCCATTGGAGTCCTTCCGTCTCTCGTCGTGCTTCTCGTCGAAAGGTTTGATGTGGCTTTTCAATAGCCAGCAGCGCGCTCTTCTGGTGAAGCTGCTGCTGTCCATGAAGTCTACTTGTAATTTGTTCTCCTTGTTCAAGTTCCTCATCCCGGCCTCAGTGCCAGGGGAGCGAACAGTGACCACACCGGGCCACATGGGCCAGTTTAGGTGCTTGATCCAGCACTTGACAGCCCACGTGAATGTGTGATAGGGAGCTACGCGGTCACTGTCTACTTCCACAATCTCGTCGTAGTCGGAGGGCCATCCATCGTACGTGATCTCCAGCTCTTCTGGCGACGGGACGCTGAGTACGCGCGCCACGCTCCAGATGCCATCGTGGTCCATTACATCTAAGAGGGAGAGCAAGTGTTAGATCTGAGCAGAGAGTCCAATTAAGAGGCGAAGCTACTACATACCTAGCCAGTCCCCATCGTGAAGATCGGCGAGTGGAGGTGGCGAGGACACTGGGCGTGGCATGATGCGAAGTTCCACTTAGATGCTTGTTTTATTTGGAGGAATTTCCACTATCCAGTACATATGTACTGTTTTGTTCCAATTTCAAAAGAAGATTTGCACCAATCCAGTTAAGTTCGCACAATTTACGAATCCAGTACATCTGCTAAGTTCGTTTCTAAGCTTAGCGGACAAACCGGTAGCCGATGATTGAACGTCGTCCTCCCGGCAGAGCCAACGGTTTAACTGTAGTTAGTCGCAGTCAATATGGTGGGTGGTAAAGAAGTGTAAGTCTCTTTTCGACGATAAGTTATTGTTGTACTGGCAGAATTTTATTGCGTTGCAGGCTGAAACGTTTGTATTTGGGCAACGTTCCCGCTAGGACGACAAGATCTGGCAGGTAGTTGTAAAACTTATTTTACTCAACTTACTCTTACGACCTTGTATGTTAAACGTCTGATCCGATAGTTCGTACGGCTACCGTTTTAATAAGGCACTCACTTGAGCAGCTCACATGGATGATAACTTATAATGCACCGAAGGATACAGACACACTAGGTCTCTGACAACTCTGGTAACTCCATTTGGTCAAGTGGAAAATAAACCTTTGTCATGTCAAGGTAGGCACTTGGCCGGCATTTAAACATCCCACGAGGGTTAGAAGCAGTTCGTTCTTAATACTACTACCTCTAGGCCTCACGGGCTACATGTTTTGACTACAACAATATATCCGATAGGAATCGACGGAAGATGGAAGGATAAGGTAGCAGTAGTAGTGTAGAGCCCACCAAGGCCAATGTGAACGCTTTAGACAAGTGATCGATATCGATATTCGTGGTGTGTTTCAATGTCTGTCAAATATTTCCATTTGACCAGGTGACGTGGCTAAAGTCATCAGAGAGCTAATTTATTGATTACCATAATTCACGAGCTTAATAGTGTACTAGAGGGTTTTAAGCCAAACGGCAAGTTATCTTCCAATTTCAGCTCACAGTTTGCAATTTTCTTCTGGCATACCAACGGTACTACATAAACACTAGCTGTACTGCTAGCATACCTGTTTGCAAACTTCTTTGTTATGAATAGTGTATCGTAGAGTTAGCCAACTACATGCAACTGCCAGATCACTAACAAGTACATGCATACTATGCCCTAGTTCTTCTTACTATAAGAAGAGTAGCCGGCGCAATTGGCGAGGTGATATCATTATGCTTCTTGCACGGATTCTTCGAAGTACAAGCATATCAGTAGCAGTGTAGAAGAGTCGTTAGTTACATGTAGACTAACGACTGTAATGTATCATGAAAAGCTTTTTAAGTTTATGTGCTGTAAAAATGACAACCGTGTCCACTAAGTTTATCAATCGTGCTTATTTATCAGGGCTTTACACGAAGCATTGCCTTTTTACTAGCCTTAGGTTCGCATTACGAACTTAACATGTACTTACCCGTACTACAGTTCAACTTTGGGACAAAACAGTACATATGTACTGTATTGTGGAAATTCCTCTGTTTTATTTGTGATTGGGAAATGTTTATTTCGTTCTATATTATAAATAAAACGTTTTTGATTTTATAATTAATTTTGAGACCGGTAGCTTACCGGTCTCAAATTTAATTTTAAGAAATACCAGCGGTAAGTATTAACCCTTTTAAAACTTTTTTTAACTACGTAGTATAGTTTTTTTTTGCCCCTTGTGCACCTAATTGAGGTCGATGCGCGTTACTCGCACCGAGCATTGAGGGACTACCAAAAATCGCCTATAAGTTTGGACCAAACCTCTCCCATGTGCCGTACCATCTGTGAACCAAACTCGTACCAAACGATGGTAAGACGCAAAAGACGTCTCACTAAGTACCGTACTTAGTACGGTACTTGGTACCAACAAAGCTATCTGATTAAATAGGTTTAGCTTCAGTTCTGTGTGAGGTCGCGGTCGCACCATATTTAGCATTTTGCAAGCAGGAGCTCACTACTACACAGTCCCGAACGGTTATTCGACGTTTTGCTATCAGGACCGCACTACATCACCAACAATGGCAAAGGGCAAGACTAAAGGCAAAAACTTCACGACATCAGAAGTGATGAGTAGGTACATTTCGATAGTTTCATTGGTGGGTTCTGGGCTAACCCGACTTAATGCTGACAGGGCTACTGGACATAGTTGAGGAAATTCTTCCTTTTGGTGCTGAGCAGTGGCAGAACGTGGCTTCTCTTTTAACTCTAACATCGCTGCTGGATGGACTGAAAGAGACGGTGAGAGTTTAAAGCGAAAGTACCAAAAACTTGTCCGTGTTCCAAAGCCGACAGGTACGTGTATTACTTCTACGTCCTTGTACTACCCAGTAAGTATAGTCCTGAAAACTGTCTGTTGTACTATATACAGGTAACGGTGTATGTCCTGCAGAGGTGCAGCGAGTCAAACGTCTGCAGTACGCGATTGAAGCTTCAATTGCTGTTGTAGATATCCACGACGACGCAGAGGGCATGGATGATGGGAATCTACCTAGAACTCTACCTCTGTAACACCACGATGAACTTCAGTGGGTCAATTCTACAATTACGCCACCAACCGGGGAGAATGTATCCTCTACTGCTGCAACGTTCAACTTCGGAGAGTTTCATTCCGTCAGCTTGATGCAATCACCTGGCTCGGACGCTACTCCATCTCCTGCGTCGACTCCGCTGCAGGCTACAGCGCGAGCTGGACTCGAGCCTTCGGACTTGGTAGCACTTCCAAAAACACTTGGAAAAAGACCGGCATCGTCACCTGACACTGTTTCCCTCAGCCAAACTGCGCGTCGTCGTATTAAGATAGATCAGCTGATTGACACTACCGAAGACAGTATACGAGCGGACGGAAACGCGACGAGCCAGATGAATAATATCGTAACCATGTTTATGGCGATGGAGGAACGCCATGAAGCTCGGGAGGCTCAATATAGACAAGAATGAGAGAGATACCAACGTCAGCGCGACGAACGCGAACCAGCTCATGGCTCGCCTCGCTGGCAGTACTTACAACCCCGTAGACCAGAGAAACTAACGAACAACGACACACAAAGTGACGAGACGGCTGAGTAGGAAGCTATACACGACCTGTTCGTTAAGAAACTTGTATACAATTCAAACTTCAAATTTAAAACATTGTTGTGAACAGAAAATTTTGTCTTTATATTTCATCGCAAAGTGATAATATTCCATTGAAAAGTGGTAATAGATCATTCAAAAGTTATGATAAATCGTCTAAAAGTGATGATAAATCGTCCAAAAATTGTGTTAATAATACAAAAGCGATGATAAACATAAAAAAAAAGATAATAGATCTCCTAATGGATTTATCTTGCAAACACTGTTCGAATCTGGCTAATACCTGTTGTGCGCACGCGTAAATTGTAGAGGTGATAGATATTCCATAGGAGTCTGGCTCGATCTTCTGGGTTATACGGAAGTGGCAAGAGCAACCGTCGGAAGCACTTAGATGCACACCCCATGCCCCATTCAGCCGCTTGCCTTATCGATGTAATGGATGCACTCATCGCAAGCAGTCCTGCTATGCACTCAGGACAAGCACGTTCTAAATCGCCATCCTTGAGGTGCGTGATAATTCTCATTCTGCACGATTCACTGACAGGAATAGCGGAATCCGTTGCACAACAACCACCACTCATCGTTAGCTTGGGGTCAGCTTACACACTTTGAAGTTGGCGGCTCATTTCGCCATCATTCCATGATCCTGGAAAATTATGTTTACCCCATATCTATGTTCCATCGAAGCCGTAACACAAAAGTCCAGTTACTTAAACACTGTGAAGCCAGCCTACAACTCAGTAAATTTATAATATAACATAAACTCATTTTTTTCTTACCATTATAGTATCCGTTCTGCATGTCGCTATTAGTCGGTGCCTGTACTGCATAATTCTTCCCGTCGGCAACGCAGAAGCACCCCATAATAGTACCTTCTTTCCGTGACACTTTCTCCGCCCAATTACGCTGTAAATCAAATGAAGGCCACCTCACCGCGGCTTCTGGTATCTCTCGGAGCGCTGCCATTAGCGAAAGCTCTGCCTCTTTTAGTGTCCTACTCATCGTGGATGGAGGAGCTCCGAAGAGCTCGCACAACGTTTTGAGTTTCACGGCTGCAGTATACCGATGAAGTATAGAGGCCAGAACGTTATTCTTTGAGACAAATCGACGTGGCCGACCACGTCGAGACGGTTCCGATCGCACGATAGTGCCGACTAAATGCCTGTAACAACAAGTCGTACGTGTCTGGGTCAAGAGATACCGTGTTAATAAATGACTTCTCACACCGCGACTTGTACATGTATGTCCATGCACAATACGCGTTTGACATCAACGATGAGGTCGTCAGGTAGTTGCGTACTCGGACAACCATACGTACGCGCAGCAAGCAGGCTAACCGCTTCCGTAGAACTCGACGTCGCAGTGACAGCTGCTGCTTGTCGAGGGATAGGAGCGTAATTAACTGGACTGCAAGACGGCAGCAGCGCATGTTGCACACCAATGAAGCTCTTCCAAGTAATTTCTTACGCAAGACGAATGCGAGGGATTACCAAAATTGATATATTTTTGGTGGCCATCTTTGGACCAAGTCGAACCTATATTCGTACCAAAAGGGTTATTATACCGCGCCTATGTTTGTGCTTGGTACAGTGTATAGGACATTTTTGGTAGTCTCTCATTTGAATATCTACAGCGTTTAGCTAATGGGTGTTGAACTGAGTTAGAGAAAATATACTACATAGAAAGCGTAGCATAGCTAATTGCTAATTCGACCTAAGCGCCAAACGAAAACTGTATGCTATTTTTAAATATGTTAAAAATGTTAATGCGAGTATTGGGTTAATTAAAATTAACCCAATACTCGCATCAACGCATCTTCGCCTGCTTCGCAGTCGCAGCATCTGCTACAAACAATGAAACACGCCACGGTCACCTCTACTTTCGATTACGTGCAGTAGGCTACAACAAGCATTTTATTAAATAACAGTAAAGAAAGCAGCACAGAGTTTGCAAGTGGCTTTTTAATATAACCCACCCATTTTAGTGTCATTCATGACGATCTTTAACTAACCATCTTACCTTCAAGCAACATTGTTCTTTTTTTCATTGTTATGTGGCTATAGGCTATAAGAGTTTCAGCTGGCTCTATTTTCTATAGATCCTAGAATTTTTTATTCCTTATTTACATCTGTAGCCTCTTCATCTAGTTTGAAAGTGAGTAGCGGCACTTTTGGCTAAAAAATCCTGGCGTCCCTCTGATATAACAGTTACATCAAGTACTACAGTTTTGTTGTGTGTAATATTGAAAATCGACTTTTTTCTTAGCGTTGAGAATAAGCGTATAGAGTTTTTTTAGGCACAATCGCACCTCTATAAGTACTCTGGATATAAATCCAGAGAATACATGTTCTCTGGATTAATCCAGAGTCATCCGACTCGGTTACCATTATCTGAATGATAGCTCTAGAAGTAAGCTATAAGGTCATGTTTATGCTGCAATCATATCCACTCAAGAAACGATGTTGCCTGTGTCCTCAATACACCTTGCAGCAACATCTCAATTTCGTAGTAATAGCAATCTAGAGGCTACTATATTATACGTCTATATTCTATAAAATGATATAGAATTTATTATTAACTTAAGAATGGAAAGTGATGTATTATTTCACGATAAGTACAACATTACCCGAATTGTTACACAGACGATGCCATATCACTTATTTGTGAAGAAGAGTTAACCTTATTTATTTAGGACAAGCGAGCTCGCTGCGCCGCTTTGCGGCGCAGCCAACTCTCACTCTCGCACATGTGAACTTCTCCACGCAAAAATATTATAATATCAACCTAGTCACTCCGCTTTTCTGAAAGTCTTGCTTCGCCCGAAGAAGCTGGAAATTTAACCTAATGTACTCTATCCCTCTATTCGTACTCAACATCCATGTTCTTAAGACCTAACGCTCAGCAGTATTTAAGGAGGACAGCTTCGCAGCCGTAGCACTTGCTGTCCTTAATGATGCTAGTCCAGTTCCTGCATCGTGACAGGTTGTTGAAATGTTCGAAGTGCTCTCGTAGATAAATAATGAAATGTACCGGTATGCCCTATATTATATAGCGGCGCCTAGTAGCACGCGAATTTTCTTAGAGTAAGGTTTGACGACAACAGTGCCCTAAAATGTTGGTCATAAGCATAACATCTAGAGCTGTTTTAGCCACGTCACTCCAGTTTTAGTTTTGACTATGTTCCTACCTCAGCTCTCGTTTAGCCAAACAAACGGCTTTTAAACTTATTTAAATAGAATTTCTTTTATTTCAGAAATACTTCATGTCACAAATTGGTTTTTACTTATTTAAGCGAGACTTACCAGCCAATCTTAAGTCCGGATTTGCGTAACATGACAGACAGATACATACACACACAGACGGACAGACGGACATTCATTTTTTTATTAAGATGAGACACAACAAGAAAATCCTTGGTATAAATTAATTTAAGCTTCATAAAATATGGGAATGGTCTTACAATTGAGAAGCTTCCATTAGGCCCAGGTATCTCTGTTGGTGTCTGGGTCTGGGAATAAGCCAGAGCACAATTCCCCGACACAAATCCCAGCTTGCTCGGTCTAGGAATATTTTTGCGATATGTATATCCCTTCAAAACCGATATCAAAGAAAGATTGGCCAGCCACGTCACACCAGTCAGACGGACTGGCCGGCCGGACCGCACCAGTGAGTTGGATAAGTGCATCGTGTCAGTTGGAAATTGCATTGTGTCGCTAGTTCCCGTCGCAACAAGCGCAAAAAGTCGAACGGAGATTGCGTGGAAGATGGTATGCATAATGCATTTTTTTAATTAATTTGAGTTTAACATCGTAATGTATCTAATATACGACTTCGTGCCGTAGCAGACGGCGTAAAAGTAGTTGGTGAGGCCATGAAGGCGAAGGCTTCAGCCGGTAGTGACGCCACGTTGTCACGAGATGTAATTGCATCGCTTGGACGTCAGGAAGAAGCGCTAAAACTGCAAACAGCGGCTATCAACGACTTGGTTCGCGCGCTTAGAGGCGAATAGAAGTGCTCCTTGATTACAGGTTAAACAGTCGAGCTAGATCGTCACGTTTAGCTCTACAAATCGCACACCTATCGACATCGGGCTCATTTTCCAACACCGTAACATCAGGTGCATCCTGTCGTTCCTGCTAACTGTGTCATCATCAAATTCGATGTGAATATTGTGTAGAACCATAGCAGCTAAGATACACCTCGTGCAGTTCGTAATCGACTTTTGCTCCAATTGTCTTCTAATAAGGCGAAATCGCTGCTTAAGCATCCCAAACGCGCATTCAATGGCCATCCTTGTAGCACTATGTATATAGTTATAGCGCTCTTGGATACGGGATAGTTGGCCTCCTTCTTCACGGGGGATGTATGCCGTTAGCAATTCGCAGCTGAGAGTAAAACCGGCATCACACAAAAAAATAACAACCACGAGGAATAGCATTTTGAATCGTAGCACCGATTTTCGAAGCCTTCCAAGTTTTTTATCACTGTAGGATCCTGGGCGCATATCGTAATCCATGAAGCGCCGACGATGGTCACAAACTGCCTGCATATTAATCACCGGGTAAAACTCTTTGCAGTACCAACCTTCATACTGAGCAGGTCGCGCAATCTTGAATAGCGATCCATCCACAGCACCACATACGTAAGGAAACCCTCTAACGCCCCCAAAGCCATCCATAATCTCTCTCCACCCCGCCTTTGTCGTCGGGCAGTATGAGGGATGCAGAGCTTGCGCTGGGCTTATGCCTATGCCCAGCGCAAGCCCTGAATCCTTCATACTGCCCGACGACGCTAAATATACCAGCAACAACCCCATCTTCTCCTCAAACGAGTAGTCACGGCCATAGAGTAGCTCTGGAGTCGCATGAGGTCGGAAGAGCTCGCAAATACAAACAAAATTTTGCTGCGAGCAGCGCAAATTCTCGCGAAACTAAGAATCATAGCTAGGAGAGGCTAGTAGGGCATCAAAGTCGAGGTTTGTCACAGTTAGTTTGTTGATGAGGTCCCCCTTTAGCCGCACCGTAGTTACTGCTGTTGCAGCCGCGCAAACAACTTCTAGAAGGACGAGTGCTTCAGCGTCTTCACCTTCGTCCGGTTGCGCCATGACAACGAAGCGTTGTGTTTGACTCTTGTAAGCAAATACCCATCAGGAAATAAAATCATCGATTTATTCCCACCCCCAAGGGGGTGGGAATAAACGCCCCGACGGGGAATAAACAACCAGCCAATCAAAATCGATTATTATATTCCGAGACCCAGATGCCGACGGAGATACCAGGACCTTAGTGTTGATCTATGGTGCAGGTCTCGCGCTTCGGCCTTTCTGCGACAGAAGCCGAAGATCAGGATTTCCTACTTACGAATTTTTATTCTGTAATCTTCTTCGAAACAGGATTTTTACAGGATTTACCAGGATTAAAACCAGGATTGGCATTTATACGCGAACAATAATCCTGGCCTCCAACACCTGCCAAAAAAATACATATCAGTTTGCCTAGTACTGCAAATTCTGGCCGTGTTCGTTGAGCACATAATACGTATATAATACGTATTAGGAATGGTCGCATTCGTTCGGCATATTATTAGAGCCTAAGTTCCTGGACTAACTCAATTCCGTTGGTCTAAAATTATATTCCAGTGGAACAACGCGACCCTTCGTTATTCCACTTGAACAAAGTATTGGAACATCCGTCGGTAAGCTATCCGTCATCTATTTACATTTTATCCAGATTGTCGTCCCTAAGGGCATCTCCACCGCGCCATCAGTATCCTATCCGCAAATCCATTTTTTACGCTGTTAGTTTTCATGTTTGCTGATCTGCAAAAGTCGCTAATTCCACCGCGGTGACAGCAAATAGCAACAGCAGAACATGTGGAACCAGTCGATTTGCCTCAAATCCACCCGACCCGTTTTATGCATTGCTGATGGGACTCTGTTTCGTTTTATTTGGCTGTTACACTTGGATTCGTTATGTACCAGTTTTTCCGGACGTTGCTGATCTGCAAATGCAGCAGCAAATTCAGCCAATTTGCTGTCGGTCCGGGAATTTATTTGCTGGTATCCTATCCTCAAAGCATCTGTAAATTATTTTGATTTGCTGTCTTATCCGCAATTTGCGGTCCGCGGTGGAGATGCCCATAAGGGTCGTTCTTAAGTTCCTCCCGGGAGATAATTGGGCGTTGTGATTGGCTGCGTGAGCACTGGTAGGATTTGCTCGGGAGTGCCAGATTGTCCCGCTCCCGCATGATTGCCGCGTCGAAGGGAGTGGGAGATGAACATAAAACGTTTCCTCCTTACAATTTTCTCTTTATCTTTATTTTGTGTACAGAACATATTTCACCTGCTCCTTTGCACCACACTCCCACCGGGACTCCCGGGACGAACTTAAGAACGCGCCTTAGTTCATGTGGAATAACGAAGGGTCGCGTTGTATATAATTTTGGACCAACGGAATTGACCCTTTTTCTGGCATTTGTTGTTCCAAAATCTTAAGGTCCTAATAATAATAGTGGTCGCCAACTCTGGCAACAGCAACAATAACGTTTTTCTTTGTGAAAAATGAAGGCCCCTTATTGGTCATTTTTTTCACGTTTCTGCGATAAAATCGATGCAGGACATCAAAAACATTTTTGTCAGCGGCAAAACAATTATCATTATTTCGCACATCGCAAGTCTTCGTTGGCCACGGAGGCCACTATCGTCGTCTTGGGTGCTTTGGTGTGGTGAAAATAACGGCTGTGATTCACCGGGGACTAGGCCACGAGATTTTGGTAAACGTTGCACGATTTACTGCGGGTGGTAGGCAGTTGGTGGTGCGCACGAGGCCGCTTCAATGTGAGCGCTACTGCATTTGTGAACCTGATCGAGCGCGTACAGGCCGCAGATTTTCTCGTTTTCAATGGCGGTGTTGTGCAAGTGGTGTGCAAGAAAGTTACGAAGGATACCCTCGATGCTACCGTGCTGCTTAGCTGTGGTAACACACCCAAGTGCAAGAATTATATCCACCAAGCTTGTTTTTCCAACTTGCTCTCTAAACATGGTGGAATAAGTGAAGGCGTTTGGCAAACGATGTTTCAATGCTGTAGTGACAGCGTCGAAAGTCGCCGAAGAGCTGGTATCGGCTACTAAGAAACGTGTGGCGTGGCATAATGATGGACCAACTCCAAGCATCAGCTCTGTAAGTTGCTTTATCGATTGGATGACAACCGGTCCCAACTATTCTCGCTATAGAGGTGGAGACGGACAAACTGGTGAGACAAAGAGTGCCATCGCAAGTGAGATCGTGCGCTTCATTGAATCGCGCGGTGTTACCATGACCCGTACAGCGAAGGACATCCAGACCAAGATCTCGAGCCTCGAGCAGTCTTTCAAGTCGGCTGCAGACTGGCTGGGTGCAACTGGACAAGGTGTCCAGGATGAGAGAAGCCTCCGAGAACCAATTCTCGCGCGCTGTCCATTCTACTATGATTTGTACGACATTTTGAGCGATCGCGACAGTACGAGGCCCCTGATGCTCAATACATATATCGGTGACATGAGCGATGAGAGCATTGACGAGAAATCGTCTTAAACCGGATCATCGGCTACTGAAACATATGCCACGGCGGGAGAGGGGATTCCGAGATGTGAGAACGGTGGCTTATCTGCTGAAGAGGATGGTGACTTAGTACATCTTTCGGCAGAGGGAAAATCGGTGCAGAATAAAACTAAAACCCACAGGCACAGCTCCAGTACCCCTCGTTCAATTGGTCCCGCCACCAAAAAAACAAAGATACCGCAGACGAATTTCGCGCAGCATACCCGTTGGCAGCGTTAAAAAAGCAACAGTTCGATCAGGAAAAAGATTTTCAGTTGCAGACCCTTAAGTTGAAGCGGAAGAAGGTAGAAGCCTCAGCTGTTGAGATCCAAGCTCGCATCGCCGAGTCAGTTGCTCGGAAGCAGCACATCGAAGCACAAGCCGAGTCGTGCATGTTGAACAGGATGGTGGTACTGCTCCGAGAGAGGCACAAGCTTCGCCAGGAAGGAGTCGCTGCCCACGAGATTGACGCTTTACTGCCGCTACCCACCCCGAATTTCGAGTAAGTAGTGAAAAAGCTGTTTGCGACGATCGCCACTTCCAGCACTTCGACTAAGGAGCTGGTTCAGCTCGTCGTCACCACTTAGCCCGTTTCCATACTTCTTCACGTCTTCTTTCCACTTCTCAGGAATCGGCTCATAAATCAATTGATTTTGAAGTACGAACACACACGTGATCAGTTGTAACAATCGTTTCATGTTTTTCTTTCCGGTAAGATTGACCCGTATCCCGCGCATATACTGGAATCGTGTCTTGATGAGACCGATGCAATGTTTTGTCTTGATACGAGCCTTAGCTAGCTGGGTGTTAAAGTACTTGTTGTGAGTATCCAAAATCACACTTGGGGGGCTTTTTAAAAGCTGGAACCACGGCAGAAGGCTGAAGTGCTGAGTCATCAAGGAGATACTCGTTGTGATCAAAGTGCACCTCGGGTGATCTACATAATCTGCTATTTGTCCAAACACGATTATCGTGTGCACTACCCGGTCACCCCACGACAGCATCGCGTACACGGGCCAGATAATCACAAATAATAAGTGCGTTCAAGGAGTAGCCACCCTTCCGCGAGAAATAATCCTTGCCATCAGTCCACGGTTTGAATTCCAGTGGCAGCAGCGTGCCGTCCACAAGGCCCACACAGTTTACAAATCCGTGCTTTTCTTGGATGCGCCTGGATATCATCTTCCGCTCTTGATCGTCTGGCCACGTTATCGTACTGTCTCGCAATCGCATTATGGCTCTGCATGTGCGTAGAATGTAGTTCTGGACTGACCCTTTGCCTATTCCAAAGAATTGTGCTAGTTTGGGAGATGTGTTCCCGTTACCAGAGCTCCCTAAGAACTTGAGCAAGATCAGTAGGTGTAGTTCCGTTCCCCACGAAATGTACGACGACCAGAATGTTTGAAAGCAGGGTCGTCATGTATGAGATCCACCAAAGCTGCAAAAGCCGTACGAGTGACACGAAAGTGCTCCAGGAACTCTTCATCGTTTAGCTCACCACCCTCCTGCAAGTGGGAATGCCGCTTGGTGTCTCGCTTTCTATAACGAGCTGGCCGTAACGCGTATCGCGATGTAGTCATACCTTGCAATTGGAGCTTGAACTGCTCATCGATATCGTCCTCGAAACAATCTCTATCGCCCAGCAGAAAGCGCACATTAGCCATCTTACGACGTAGTGCCACCGTTCGCCAAAGTAGACGAAGAGCACGCTTCCGTTTGCTTGTCTGCGGCATGAGCTTACGACGAAAAGGAAATGCGCGCCAAAGCACTTGCTATAGTGGCAGAAAAAATGATAGTTCTTGCTGATACAAACAGATTCCGTGCTTTGGGGTGTTCAATTCTCCTCGCTTTTCATTGGACAAAATACTTTTACGAGCTCAATTGTTGGGAAAATTTTGTTGCTGCTGTTGCCAGGAGGTGGCGACCTCTAATAACTAATAATAGTCCAGGAACTAAAGTTCTCTATTATCTCCACATATTATGCTTTCTCAGAAGTAGTGATTTTATGCATAAGCACCATTTATTTCATCTTTTTTTCTTTCAATTTACCGTCTCCTAGAAATCATTTCCACCAAGAATCGAATCCATCAGGTTTTCTTCCTCGTTGCTAAGTACTGATGCACGCGCTTGAGAACTCGCGGATATCTCTTCGCTAAGCGGCGTGTATTGCAGACGACCAATACCCACCGGTGCACTGTGAAGCAACCGCCTCGACGAGAATTCTCCAGGTCCACCGAGTATTACGGGTGGTAAACTTGATCCTCCAATAGCTACAGGTGCCGACGCTTCCACAGCAGTAGCGTGCACAGTTTGCGGACGCTCAGCACCACTGGACCCGATGCCATCCACGAAACTCTTCTCGAGCTCCTTGAGCGTCACGGGTTTGACACCTTGAAGTCGAGCTAGCACGAATTCTCGTCCTAGAAGTCGTTGAGCGCTCAGTGCAACATCTGCAGCCGAGCGACGAACACGAGCACTGGTGTGTGTCAAGCCCTTGCTAACTGCATCAAGTACACGCGATGCTCCCAGTCCATCGACCTGGAATCCAAACTCCGGTACTAGAAGACGGAGTAAATGCATTTGAACCTGTGGGTCACACGCGCTGCTCCCTTCACCACCAAACACGCAAGAGAGTACGTATCGAAGCGGATGACGAGCATTGGGCAGCCTAGCCAACTTGAGAACACCTCGACATGCTGCACGAGTCGTTCGTGTGATTGGCTTCTGCATCGCTGCTAGTAACCGCAGTAAAGTCAGTAGCGTGACATCACGCACATCCGCGCCGCGCCATTCAATACGAGGACCGTAAATCTTGACGAGTGTTGCGTAGGCATCCAACGCAGTGTTCACCACAGGCGCAATGCTGTCTCCCAGTGCGCGGTGCAACAACGCGCTATACGCCACAAACGTGGTCTGAGTAGAACTCCCAAATGTCGGTCGAGTGTCGCGCAAGTCCGACTTGGCTTCAATCATAGCTTTCTCGACATCTAGTAGTGCCTCCTTTCTGTCGCTCCACGTCTTGCTCGAAAGCTTTCGCCAACACACAGGGCCTACGATATTCTGTGCATTTACCAGCGAAGTCTCAAGCAGTTTAATGCTCGATTGAGCGTCTTCCTGAGGGACGTCAACCAGTTCTGCTGGAGGGAAAGCAGCTTCGTCATCGACGTGCTCTTCGGCCTGGTTTATAGCAGCGCTGCCTGCGACTGCTTCCTCCGCGATTGCTGCTTGTTGCTGTTCTCTCTTAGCCAGCAATTCTTCAACACGACGAGTGATCACACGCAGCATTTCCGGTTTGACTGCTCCCGCACGAGCGAGCTGAGCGTGCCAAGCTGTCGAGTTACCGGTCCGTGTCTGAAGGTCTGCTAGAATCTCAACCGCAACTTTGCGAGTCTTCTCCTCCGCGATCTTGAGACTTGGCGCCACAAACTCGAGTACTGCCTCCACTGTCAATTTTTGTTGCGCTGAGAAATCAGCCGAAGTTGTAAGACCGAACTCCTGCATTAAACGGCGCAGGGTTTCAAGCTTTCGACGAGGTGGTACTTCACGCCCACTCAAGTGTAGCAACAAGTGAGGAAGCGCTCGCAAAGATCGAAGTCGAGCGATACGAACCAACGCCTGTGTAGCTTCACGCTGCGTTCGCTTGTTGGAGTCTCCTAACTTCTTGACTAGAGCACCCACCAGAGTTGATAATTGAGTGTTGAGAACTGCAGCGCTTTTCGACTCAATGTCGACACGTTCATCGGGAAGCACACGAGCAAATTCCTTGAGAATCGCACGAAAGCATTCCAGAGCGCAATACATGACAGGAGCGACTCGGTCCTCCACGCCGCACTGCACGGCTGCTAGGGAAGCACATAGTAAGCGTTGTCGTGTCGCTGGATCGACAGTAGAGACGTTGGTCTTCTTCACTGCTAGTTTAATGGCATCGAACCCATCTTGTCTATCACCCCACGGATCGGCTGCTAACAAATTCACGATTCTCTCACCGAATGCATGGGTGATTAACGCTCCTGTATCAACTGTCTTAGCGTCTGCTTCGACGTCTTCATTGACTTGTTTGTCGACTCGAGGCTCTTCTTCAAATGTGTTTCCGTTAGACTCGTCAACTTGTGGGGAGTACGGGGCTGAAGTTGAAGACAGAATAGGTTCCTCGATAAGAATATGGTGTCGGCCTCCAGAACTCCTTAGTGGTGGAGGCTGGCTACTATTATCTTCTTCTTCGCGAATCTCATGAAGAGGAGGGTGAGGCAAGGTGTTACCATACGAAGATGGCCCTGCTGGAGGCATCATTTTGACACCGGGTCCAGGGCGCTCACGTTTCAATGGAGATGCTAGTGGTTGATTGATACGCGGTGTTGCCACTGCGCCCGGTTCCGTATCCAGACGCTCTTCCTCTTCCTCGCACACGTCGTCACATGGGGTATGGTTTCGTAGTGCCTTTGGAGTAACCCCGATGATCATTAGATCGACATGTTGCATTGCTCCTGAAGGCTCAATTCGGCAACTGGCATCCGCTCTGTCATGGCATTTTTCGACTTCATCGTCTTCGGACACACTAGAAGACGCATCTATCTGCTGGTTTCCTTCATCATTATCGAACACTTCTAGCATGTCGTCTGCATTTTCCTCAGGTGTCTCCTGTGCTAGTTCGTCTGGTGTATGTTCGACCTGCTCGATGCTATGTGGTGCCTCCTCCTTATCGTTGTGTGGGGAGATAAGTACTTCTTCCTCCTGTTCGTCTTCTTCTTCAACATCGTCGTTTTCGACCAGCTCGGGGGTCTCAATGCATTTCTGTTTGTACTCTTCGAGACTTTGCTTCACGCTGCTGATACTACCGCCACCAAGCTCGTTGGCAACACATCCTAGAGTAGGCACCAATGCGTCGAATTGTAGCACCGAGTCCAATTGATCGTTGCCGGAGATATTTTCATCTTCTGCTTCATCCTTTAGCGATTGACATTGCTCAGGATTCAAGTCCTCTTTGTCATCACCTTCCTCATTGTTTTGTTCCTGCTCAAGCTGCTGCTGATCTGGCACAATTTCTGGGACTTCTGGCTTGGATTGTATCAAATCGTTCGGTGTAGGTGAAGCCACAGTGGTTAGCTTCCGGAGACCTAAGTTCTTCGCCAACTTGCTTTTGATCCTGCCCAGTAGACCCTTATTCCGTGTTTGAACAGCACCTGCATCTTCGCTAGTTGTCTTCGAATTGTTATCAAGGCTACTTGGAGTCATAAGTGTTGATCCAGGCATTTTTTCCTGGTGCTTGAACGTATCGTGGAGCAGTAGCAGTCTTGGATAGTCGTTAGAAATGAGACCGGAAGGTTGGGCATGTACTGCTGCAGCAAGCAAAGCGTTGATTCGAGGTGTTTACCGTCCAAAATAAGCAACGTCGGAACGAAACGGACTCATAATGTACGCCTGGTGACTCCATCGCATTAACTCTTTTTTTGGATGAGAAGTATTCTGGTAAGTGCTGTTAACCGTCCTTACCTCGCTATTCGTAGGAATTTCTTGGTAAGAGCACGCAGTTCTAGAAATACTACAGTATGATAACAGACAAAAGTTTCTTTTTCACATCCAAGCGTTCCACGAGTCATTATGGCAGACATGCCAGCCATCTCGACGCTTGAAGATGCTAGCGTCGTACTGGACAAACTACGCGCACTCACTTCCAGCATCAGTGAAGCAGCAGCAAGTCCAACGCTAGAGACCGAGCAAGACTACATCACAGGCGTGGTGCCGCAGCTCGATGAGGCCACGGGGACGTACCAAGCTCTTGCCACTTTCTTACGTGAGCACAAACGTGGTAAGGCAGAACCCAGCGGTTTCCGCGACGTACAGCGAGCCTTCGTCAAAGTGATGCAGGGCCTACAGAGTGCACAACGCCAAGCTGCCGCCCGACGAGAAGCACTGTGCGACGCTGACTTCCTTGCCGGCAACGGGTCCGTAGCAATTTCAGCGGAGGAGATCCAGACCGCGAAAGAAGAGGTAATCGAAGCTGGCGAGATCGCTCAAGAAGCTGCAGTCGTCAACGCGCTCTTTCGTCAAGTGGGGACTTTAGTCAGCGAGCAAGGCCACGGCGTGGACCAGATTGCCACCAAAGTGGAAGCTGTACGAGTTGAAATCGGCAAGGGCGTCGACGAGTTGCAACACGCGCGTCAGCTACAGCGCGAGGCCCGGCAAAAGTATCTCTGGTATCTCTGTCTATTCACACTGATCTTTGCAGCGATCATCATTCCTCTCGTCTTCGCGCTCAAGTAAGGCAACTTCAACTATCGATTATAGAGTCATCACATGTATCCAGCACAACATTTACACAGCACAGCGACTTTTAACACAATATGAACATCATAAAACATTTATCATTTCGACACACTTACACCTGTCATTAGTATGCCGGCGATGCATTGCTCGACCGTTAGATTTGCCGCCAGCGAGAGATCCAATCTGAAATCTCCCGTCAAAGCCGCTAGGAGTAGCTCCCCGTACTTTTCGCCCCCAATGCCCGAGACGTCCGCCCCCGCTGCCCACGAGGACGAGACGGTGCCGTCGCCGTCCATCGTGGGCAACACGTTCATGCGTCAGTACTATCACTTCCTGGCCAAGGAGCCGCAGAGTCTGCACCGCTTCTACAAGGCTGAAAGCCGTTGGTGCCATGGCCTTGGCTCGCACATGGAGGAGCCCATTGCGGGTCAGCGCGCCATTAACGACCAGATCCTCAAGCGCGGATACGCTGGAGCTCGCGTGGACTTGGACGCCGGCTCCATTGACTGCCAGAACTCGCTGGGTGGCGGCGTGCTTGTGCTGGTCACGGGCGTCATGACGCTACGTGACGATCCCGAGCCCAAGCCCTTCGTGCAGACGTTCTTCTTGGCTGTGCAGCCCAAGGGATACTTTGTGCTGAATGATTGTCTGCGCTTCCTGGAGTTGCCTGGAGCTTCCCCCGTCGAGGTGGCGCCCAAGGACAAGGAGAACGGCAAGACCGAGACTCCCATGTCGCCTGTTAAGGAGGAGATGCCTGTGCCTGCGTCCCCTAAGAAGGCGGCATCGCCTGTTAAGACGGTGAAGACCACGACCACCAAGGTGGTGAAGGAAGCTGCCCCTGCGTCGCCTGTTAAGGCCACAGCTACAGTTGCCTCGTCGCCGGTTAAGAAGACGACTACTACCACCACTACGACTACGACTACGAAGGAGGTTGAGACTCCTGCGGTTAAGACGCCATCGCCCATTAAATCTCCGCTTAAGTCCCCGGAGAAGTCGCCTAGGAAGCAGGATAAGACGCCTACTCCTGCATCGCCGGCTCCTGCTCCAGCTGACCCCGTTGTGGTGACTCCAGCTGAGCCGGAGAAGCCCAAGACGTGGGCTGCGCTGTTCTCGGGCTCCAAGCCTGCCAGTATCACTCCTTCTGCGCCTGCTTCGGCTCCTGTTAAGCCGTCGACTCCCAAGGCTGCTCCTGCCCCCGCCCCTGCGTCGATTACTCCGACTTCGAATGCTCCAGCCCCGGAGAAATCGCCCAAGAACAAGTCTGGAAACGGCAAGGAAAAGGACCACAAGCGTCTGTACAGTCTGTTCATCCGGGACGTGCCGGTTCAGACCCGTGAGAGCGACCTACGCGACCTGTTCAAGAGCTATGGCTCCATTGCTGGTGTGAGTGTTGTGGCTCAGCGTGGCTTCGCGTTCGTGGACTACTACGAGCAGGAGAGCATGCGTGCTGCTCTTGCGGAGACTAAGGAGCTCAAGGTGTTCGACAAGGTGCTCCAGGTGGACGAACGTGCTGAACGCAAGGAAGGACAGCGCGGCAGCTTCCGCAGCAACGACACGCGTGCCCGTGGACGTGGCCATGGCCTTAAGAGCGGCCGTGGTGAGCGGAAGGAACGTAATGGCGATGAAGCGCCATCTTCCAAGGGAGAGCGACGTGAAGCTCCGCGTCGTGAGAAGACGGGCAACCGCCGTGGTGGCAAGGTGGACGCCACGTCGCTCAACCGGGCGGACTAAGCGGTATATTATGTGCAGCATCCAACTTGCAGGACACCGGCGGTGAAGCTCAGAAGCTACCAGCTTTCAGATCGTGAAGGTACACACACAAGGAACAGAAAACCACCTATTACGATCGGTGTCTAGCAAGCGACGCACTAGGTAGGCAGACAATCACAAGACACACAATGAGCAGAGAGGGACAAATTGCAAACGGAGAGGTGCTGGCAATCTCCTCTCGACTCGATAGGGTAGAACAGCAAGCAGAGGGGCTTGGTAACCAGACAAATGGCATGAAACCAATTCCGCTGTGAGCTTTAACACCGGAACACTCGTCTATCTTGTCCTTAAGCTGCCACGTGGCATTTGGAGAAGAAGCGTTTGAATCAAGAATCTATCCGATTCATTTTTCGTCTTTTGCTTTACGTCAGTCACGCTTTGTGCACATTGTTCTGGTCACCCGTGTACATCTTGTTACTATGCCTGTCAAACGTCATCCCCTGGTTGTCATTTGTGCTACAATGCCAGGGGTTGAGTAGCTTACTGCACCACCTGCGCTTCCTTCAACACGCGAAGTGCCTTCTTCGTGTCTCCTTTCTTCAGCAACACGTAGACTAACAGCTCAAGTGACTCACGGCAGTTGGGGTTTTCCCTCACGGCTCGCGTTACGCTTTCTTCGGCTTCCGAGTTGCGTCCTTGCAGCAGAAGCGACGTCGCGTTGTTCACATGGACACCAGCTCTCGCTCGTGACAGCTGCAGAATGCAAGATACAACGTTAGATGCTGGATAATCACACACAAACGTCACGCGCTGGCTAGTACCTGGACGTCGGCTTCTTGCGCATATTCTTCGGCCATAGCGATCAAGTTTCGCTCGGACTGCAGCGTTTCCGTCGCTTCTGATGCCCTTGACAGCATACAAAGCGCCTCTGCAGTATAAGACCGCGCCAAAAAGCTGTTGGCCTTCGAGCACGTAGGCAACGCCAGCAACTCCTTCGCACTTGTAATGGCCAACTGAGGCTCGTACATGGACAAGTAAATGTACGACAGGTTCACCAGCGCCTTCTGACGCAGCACATCGAGCGCCTCTGCATCCAGAGCTTCATTATCTGCGCCGTCAGCAGTCATGTCAGCGTTCCCATTCACGTGTCCGGACTCCAGTAGCTGGTTGCAGAGCAACACGACGTTCTTGAAGCACTTCGCACCAAACGGCAGGCTCATCGTTGGTGACCCGTCCGCGTCGTTCGCATCTGTAGACGCAGAACGCGCTCCGTTGCCGTTGGCGTTCTTCGCCGGCAGTTTGATGTCTTGTGACGCCGCAGACGGCACGCTGGTAGGAAGCAGCACGCGACGGTGGGAACCGGAGCCCACGATGCCCTGGATCAGCCCGCTTTTGTTTCCAGCTACCACTGCCAGCTTCTGCTCCTTGGCAAACGCCGCCGTACAGCACTCCCCGAGACGTAGCCACAGCTTGGGGCGGTTAAAGAACAATCTCGACGACTCGTGGAAGCACCGGAACGCTAATGCGTACTCACCCTGAAGCAGCAAGTGCAGACCGTTATTGTACATGATTTCATGGTGAGAAGAACTCGCAATGACGACTGGGTCCATCTTGGTGGCCTTCGTGGTCGCTTGAAGTGCTCTGGCAAAGTATGACTGTGCCGCCTTGCGCTGCCCCATCTGGTAGTGGATGCAGCCCATATTATTCAACAAAACACTCTACAAACACAAAGCCACAAGTCAGCAATCTACCAGAACCTGACAGTTACAACAAGAGACGTACCTCGCTCACGGCCTCCTGTGTACACGATGCAAGAAGCTTGATACATTTCTTGTAGTTCTTCTTTAAATATTCCAGGTTGGCCTTCAAAAACAGCGCCGTCGAGTTCTGCACCACCAGACACGGATGGCCAATGGCCGAGCTCGTCTTCTCCGACTCGATCGCGAGCGAAGACGACGATGGGGCGGCCTCACCTCGGTCGTACGTCTTGATCTCCTTCTGGAAGATCTCCAGCGCCGACTTGACCTCCTTCTTCGCCGTCTTGAGATTGCTCTGCAACAGCATGAACTTGGCTCGATACAAATGCAGTCGGAAGCGGAACTCCGTCACATCCCATCGATTCTTCTTCTGCGCCTCCGTCTCCACCAAATTCCCATTAGCATCTCGTTGTACCAGATGATCTGCCACTTCCTGTACGGTATTAAACCGATGAGGCTTCTCCAGAAACGCCAAAATGCTCTGCGCCTTCTTGATAGTCGCGGCACGCTCCCGCTCTGTGCTCACACAGCCTCTGCTACTGTGTAAAATGACGTCCAGATACAGGAAACTGGCGTGCATTGCTACATTTTCATCGATGGGGTCCACATTGCGCATCACAGCTTCCAGAACCGAGCTGGCCTGTGCGTACTGCTTAGTCACAAACAGCGACGCGGCGTAGTTGTAGCGGAGGTAGGCCGTCTCCCTCTCAATGGAGAAGGAGCCGCTGTCCTCCGTCCCCTCGGAGTCTCCATCAGCTGCAAATGAGGCTGGTTTGTTGTTCTTATCGTGCTCTTGCAGCTGCGTCCGAAGGTTCTGACGCAGCGCTTGTTGCAGCTTGTCGGGAGTGTCCAGACCAGCGGCGAAGCGTGCTAGTGCCACGTTGTGACGCACTTTGAAGTCCTGACGGGGGTCAATCTCCTCCACGAGCTTTTCCAGTGCATCTACAGCCTCTTCGTACTTGCCCGCGCTGTAATATGTGGTACAATATGTCAGTATTATGGCTGAATAGAGGTTATACCGCAGTAAACACCCACTTGAACTTCTGTTGGGCGCGATGGCTCAGCGAGGACTTGTTATCCTTAGCGCGTGCGTCTCCCGACATGCGTCTAGTAGTTGCAGTCAATGGGTTACGCTTGTTTCGCTGGTATTACGGCGATTTCGGTTCGGTTCCTGAACAGTGTTGACAATGTTCAATTGTTAATTACGGCGTCCACAGAGCTGCGCTGAAGCTCGTGCAAGGTCAACCAACACAACAAAACGCACCTCTTCTCGGTACTGCTGTGTGCTGGATGTACCAGAATGCACAGCGGCGACGGAAGCAAGGGGGCAGATGAGTACGCACTCGAAGCTTTTTTTCTTATTGGATTTCCCGAGTGGTGTGCTTGGAGGGTGGAGGTGAAATCGCACTTAGCATATTTTCACCCAATCAGTAGTAAAAAATGTAGACAGATTCTGACAAAGAATCGGATTATTACTGATGAAAGGTATTGCCATTGACGAGCACCTTGAGTGATGATAGCGGACTAAGCGAACACGTTCTGCTGCTCCTCGTCGACGGTCGTCTCTTCCTCTGTCGCCTCGAGCGCACTGAAGTTCATGAAGTGCGTCTTGCGGTGGATTTCATGGTAGAATTCCTTGGGGTTGCCCAGCTTCAGGTCGTACTTCATACCGGTATTGTGCTTGACGCCCATAAAGTTGTAGTTCCACACGTCCTCCTCTGGCACCATGTAGAAGCCCATGAACCGGTCGGACAGCAGCATCTGCACCTTCTCGTAGTGGGTCGGCGCAAAACCCGCTGGGTTTGCGCCACTGACCTTGTTCTGCCGCCCCCACTCGTAGCCCGCAGGCGTCAATTTGTAGGCCGTTAGAGAGCAGGAACCAGGCGTGAAGCTGCATGTGATAATGATGGTCTTCTCGCCATCCCACGACGTGTTCTCCGACATGATCTTCGAGTGGAACGTCACGTCCTGAGGCGGTAGACTCGGCAGTTCATTGGGCTGTGTGTGAAGCCAACCGAGCGCCTCCATACCATCCAGATACTCGTGCTCAGGCATGTGCAACGGGACCGTCACGCTCTGATGTGTACCGAGCTGTGGGGGCATCACAATACAGCGGATCTCCTTCACTAGTGGGTTGTCTGGCGGACTAACACCGTACATAAGACCACAGATCTGTGTACGTAGATCCGAGACGGTGATGAACTTGTTGAGCACGTTCTTCGGTAGCACGTACGTGAATCCAGTCTCCTTGATATCGTCCGACGACACGTAAATGTGGTTCGTACGCAGGTGCAGATTCGTCGCTGATATGGCACGCACACGCCAGTCCGTCTTGGAGGCGAACGAGTGTTGTTCGTACTGACTGGTGGTGGTGACTACCATCTCATCACCATGTTTATTCACCGTCTTGGTCGTCACGGACGTCAGTTGGCTCTGTTCACGCGCCTGTTGTTCGATCTCCGCGACCTGTTGACGCTGTAGTGACGGCGCTGAAATTTCCATACCGAGGATAATATCACGGATCTCAGACTGCGTTAGTGACGCAACGTTCACGTTGTTCTTCTTGCCATAGTCGCCCAGGATCAGGTCCTTCAACTGCACTTCGACCTTAAGCCATTGTTCATCAGTCAGGGACGGCCAGATGTGGTGCGGCTGCGTCGTGGTCTCTCCGTCAGGTCGCAAGATGATCTTGGTGCGATCGTTGCTCACGTGCAGTGCGCGTAAGATCAGGATCAAGCGAGAGAAGGCCGTGTACGACGTGATGGTGTTCAGCCAGTCGTCGTAGATATTGAACAGCACCATTTGCGGCTCCGTAGCCTTGAGGATCAAATCGCCAAACTTCTCGACCTTCAAGCACGCCTGGAACGGCAGCTGGAGCTCACTGCCCTTGATGACAATGTTCGGGAAGTCCAACAGATGTACTTCCAGTGGATCCAGCATACCCTTGCGCGTCACAATGATCTGCTTCGGCTGCTCTTCAACAGGTAGAGATCGAATCAAAGCAGCTACTTCCTCGGCGGTCTTCCACTTGGCCAGTTGGCCCAGACGCTTCTGTCCTGCCCACACTGACGTGTGGATAATCTTGAGGAACAATTGACCAGTGCGGGGGTTGAAGATGAAGATGGCGCCGTTGATAGGTTTCGTCGTCAAGTTACCCTCAAAGGTCTTGTGGATTGTCACTCGGTACACATTCGTGTCGTCAACGAACCAAATAATCTGGTTGGAGAACAGCTCGCCGTAGTTCTGACTCGATAGATACGGCTCTGTCGGCTCGGACGAGTAGAGTTGCAAGCCCTTGCGGATACGCTCACGCAGCACATACAGAGCAGGGTTTGCCTTCATGATTTTGGCCATTGCCTGCTGCATCAGCGGCTTGCAGCCTGGGAACCAGTTTCCGTAGCCGCTGTACAAATTGTACGCGAGATCCACTGCAAGCAGCACACCCGTTGGCGACGGATAGATCGTCATGTTGTCCGTTGTGTAATCCAGGAACTTGGCACGCGCATAGCGCTCAATGTCGTGCGAGTCGAAGTCGCCCCAGCGAAGCTGCACATCGATCCAGTACTTTGTGCTGGTTGAGCCATCGTAGCTGTCCTTCGTGTCGTGCAGCAGCGTCGGGCGTCCCATCTGCCACTTGTACGCAGCAAAAAGGAGAACATCCGCGCATGATGAGTTCATCTTGTACGATTTACGCGGGTGGATCGTTTCCTTCTGCACATTCTCAATCTCCAACGCATCCAACTCCTGGTCAAACACTGTGAACAACAATGCGCATACAACACAGATATTAGCACTATTGACTCGTGATAAGTAGTGGTCATAATATCCGCGACGCACCTTGAACTGCACAGCAACAAACACAACAGAAACAATATTAGCATCCTGAAATCATAGACAAAAAGGTACAATAGCCATCACAATAACGTACCCAAATCCATGACGAGGGATTCGTGAATCTTCTGCCACAAGTGTGCTCGGAAAATCTGGATCAGGGAGATCTTAAGCGTCGGGATTTTACCGTGCATGAAGATACCCGTCAAATCCAGCTGCACTTGGAATCCAACATACACATTGGCGCGGTTGATCGTAGGGGACCACCACAGCGTGAATCGACGGTTAGGAATCTGGTTCAGACCGGATCGCTGCGCGTTCGTCAGCTTCTTGTACTTCATACTCTCTTCGAACCCAGAGGCCTTTTCCCAGAACAAACCTTCCCACGTGGGGAAGTAAGTGCCCTTAAAGAGAGTGTGCTCCAGAATACCTTCAACACCGCCCAGAGCTTGAATCATATCCGTTCGGTAGTTGTTCAAGTTCCACAGCTTGCCGTCGTGTCGCTGGTGGGTCCACCAGAAGGGATTGTGACGCGGCACCTGGTAGCGATTGAAGTGTGTGCGGACACGCCAGCCCTTGTCGTACGCCAATGTGTGACGATCTTTCTGGAACAGCGTGTTGATACGTGGGATACCACGATCCCACGAGTCTTCAAGATCTTCCAGGGTGAGACGACGGTTCTGAGCGTTGGCTTCCTGTCGCTTCAAGGCGTATTCAGCCCACACTCGCTGCGAGTCGATAAACTCGGACTCCCATGGCTGCAAGTACCGGAACAAGTTCGGGATCAATTGGTCCTCCTCGTGGGACATACCCGATCGGAAATGCGTCACACCACCACCGTCCGTTTGCTTCGAGTAGCGAAGATCCGACTGAGGGATCAGAACGTGACCCATCGACAACATACCCAGACCGCCCAGCTCTTTGGGCGTGTAGAACACGACAGGCGGGAATCGGGACGGCATCTTCGAGTTCAACCCGATCTTAATACGCGTCTGGATCTTGTTCTCGCACTTCACAAGCAGATCGAGCAGCTCCTGCGTCTGAACGACAGACTCACGATAGTACGTCATCAGGCCGATCAGCGCAGAGTTCCACTTGTTGGCAACCTTCGTGAACGTCGTGCTGCCAGAAGACATCAAAATCTGTCGGATTCGGTTCTCGAACGAGAGCACAGACTCATCATCGACGCGTAGATAGGCCTGCGCAGTGCGTTCCTTGGTGGTCTCGTTTTGCAGAATCCACACGCCATCCTTGTGCGTGAACTCGGCGTCAACGGCGCGAATCTTCGGCAGGATACGCACCTCAAAGCCGCACATGTTGAACAGCAAGTTCGGGTTATCCTTTGAGTACACGGAAACGAAGCTGTTGTCCCAGTCGAACGTCGTCATCGACCGTGGCAGACGGTTCTTCATATCCCAGAACGTGGCCCTTCCGAGGTTCACGTCGTGCTTCATCAGCCTCATGCGAGCATCACGGGGCCAGCATTTCTTGTTGTTGTAACCCACAACGTTTTCGTTGTTCGGGTCCGGGTGTTCCGTCAGATACCGCTGGATTAAATCGCGAGAATCATCAGCGTCGAACCGGAAGAGCACGTAGATCTTGTCAACGTAGCGCGTGTACAAGCGAATCGGGTGTCTTGTCTCCGTCGCAATGTCCTTGAACGACAGATACTCGTTCGGAAGTTCAGGTGGACCAGCAATTTCAGTCGCTCGCGTCAATCCAAGCAACAGCAAATCCAGAATCAGACCGTAGTACTGGAAGATGAACGAGCCGAACTGCAGTCCACGAATGAGACCGTATGAGTTGGTGTGCATCATGTCCTTGTACGCGATCACAATATTGTTCTTCGCGGTCATGTAGTCGGCGATGTTGTGGTCCAAAATCAACCGCAACAATCTGTTTAGCAACGTCAGGTCGATCTTCTCGTAAACCTTCTCCAGCTTGGACTCCAGCATCACCACGCACTCCTCTTCAGACGAGTCCCAGACCTTGTGCAGGTTATTAACTCCCTGGCACCACTTGTAAACCAGCAACGGGGGAGGTTCAGAGTCGCTTGGCTTAATCCAGCTCGGGAACAGGTAGCGCTTATCAGCTTCATACCACAAATACTGGTCCAGGTACGCGTCTGTGATCTTCTCCAGCGGTTCAATGTGGTAAACGGGGACCAGGTGACTGTACAGATCCATGAACTCAATTTGCAGTTCCTTGAAAGCGCGCTGAGTGAGCAAGTGTCGCTTGATACGCGACAGTGCCTCGTGAGGGTTGTCGTAAGCTTGCTCAATCAGTCCAAGCTCTTCACGCTGAGTCTGGTTCAGCCGGTTGTTGACAGAGTACATCTCCTTCAGCCGTTCAAGTGCGAGAATCAGGAGCTTGGTGTCGTGCTTGTACGACAGCGGCGGGAAGGGAATGGGGGCGAACTTCCGGCTTTCCAGCCAATGCACGGTGGTCGTGTACACCGCGACAGCTTCCTCGGCTGACACGTATGGGCCATCCTTGAGGTAATTATGCTGACGCTCTTGCTCCGCCTTCAACCACAGTCGCGTGAGACGACCCAAGTTCTTCTTACAGACCGTCTTGTCGACAGTAGCACCACGTTTGATACGCTCACGGTTGTAGTGGGCCACATTGGTCCACCAGTCTGCCTTGGACTTCACATACCGCAGAATCATGTTCTCAACGGGAGCAGGCAAGCCTGGCACCTTCCACGGGATGTTTGCCTTCCAACTATTCGCACAAAATACCATCAAAACAATTAGAAAATCATAATACGCAAGAAAAAAATACAGAAAAATGAGTACGTACCAGCGCCAAGCTTCACTGAGATGCGCCATGATCGTTCTCGACTTGTTCACCTTCACACCTTCAGGCATCATATCCAGGATATCGTGCATCACAGCTGCGCGCAGCTCCAGATCGAAGTGACTTTCCACACGCTGCTTCGTGACAGTCTTCGCGATGCCCTTCGAGTGACGCCCTTCGAACTGACGCGCCAACAAGTTTCCGAGCCATCGCTCGAGTAGTGGCACGATACCTCGCAAGAAGAACAGCCACACGCGCCAACCAGGAGCCCAGAAACCACATCCAGGCCCCTTACCCACCGGTCCAGTGTTGAATCGATAGTAGATCAAGTGCTTCAAGTCCTTGCACATGCGCACCTGACGCATTAGACGATACTTGTATCTGTACATACCCGTCAGCTGACCAACGTGGGCGAAGATATACTGCAGTCCATCGGCAAGCTGGAAGGCATCAACGTTACCCAGTCGATACTGGACGTGTGCATCCACGATCAGCTTCGTCAGACGCAGGATCTCTCGCGTCAAGTGGAAAGCGTTACCAAATCGCGATTTCTTGCGCTCCTTGGTCGTCAGCGTCTTGATCGGCTTGAGATTGAAGTTGTAATCCAAGTGGAGATAGTTCAGATTCTTGCGGTGAATCAGCAGGTTCAGCATGTTGTATCCTTGACGACACACTTGCAGGCCAGCTTCAACCCAGTCCAACTCGGTGCTCTGGAAGAATTTCGTCGACTTCAAAGACTTGAACAGGTACCTCTTGTTCAGCGCCTTGGGCGGGCGGTGATGCAGCGAGTTCAGCACCCAGCACTTCAATAGTTTCTGGTAGCTGACACGAACCTTCACAGGCTGACCTTGCGGACAATGCTCCTGGAACCATTTGTTGACCAGCGGCACATCGATAGCGCGACGGGTACGGCCTGTACGCAGGTTAAACGGCCGCGGAGCCCAATACAGAGCGATACCATTAGCTGTGTCTGGGGTATACAGCGGTTCGTCCGTCAGAAGTGGGTCGAATCCCATCGGTAGCTGGAATTCATCGTCTTCATCGTCTTCTTCCTCTTCAATACTTTTGTCCTTGTCAGAGCGATTCACTCTGAAGTGCGAGATCGGGTTCACAATGGGGTCGAAGTAGAACGCCGGGAGGTCTGGATCCTCTGCCTTAATGTAGCACAGCACAGGCGTGTGGTACGGCTGGATGTGCACCGACCGCGGTCGACTGTTGTACAGGAATGGGAAGGCCACCTTGTACTCGGTTCGGATCTGGTGGCGGATAATGATCTTGTTAATGTCGTTGAACTCGTTCCAGTCTTCGTCGTCCTCGTCCAGATCACGATACAGCGGCTCAAACTTGGGACCACCAGGGATCGCCACATTCAGAGCTTTAGCTGTAAAGAACGACTTTTTATCGAACAGATACTCGTAATTCGAGTCGATCAGATCGCTCATCAATTGCCCTGCAAGACGATGCAGATTTGCCATAATAGGCACAGGTAGACGCCACTTGCGGTAGCTCGGTCCATTGACAAACTTGGAGTCTACCAGTGGCTTGGAGTCGTACAGCCATTCAATCACAGCTTCGTCGTCCTCTTCGTCCAGCTCCATTGTGATGCTCTCTGCGGGCTCAATGTCCAGGATATTGTCGCCATAGTCCAGTGGGGGCTCCTCATCGTCGAAAGGAGGGAAGCGCATGCGCTTAAAGTGGCGACGGTCACGTTTTTCGCGTCGCATCATGATCCACATGGTGCCCCACTGGGCGATGTAGACGGGCTCGATGACCCACGGGATCTCGTTCACGAAGGTGATGGCGCCTGTGATGTGGTACAGAACTTTGACGTCTTTGACCTGTTCCCAGGGCATGGGCATGTTCTCCAGCAGCTTAAAGATAGCGTGTGGCACGTATTTCAGTGCTCCGAGGTACACGCGCTTGTCGTGGCGAAACTTCTTGCTGCTCATGTCTCCGTGGTCCTTGACGATCTTGCGCACATGCTCGGGCGGCATGTCGTCCTTGACGCTCTCAACGAAGCCGAACTTGCGCTTCTCGCCGTAGCGCTTGGCGTTCATCTTGTTCCAGCGGCGGCTACGCTCCTCCAGCATCTTCTGCTTCTCCTCGGGAGCCAGGAAGGCTGGGGATGGAGCCACATTCAGGCCATTGCCATTGTTGTTGCCGTTGGGCACAGGCGAGGCGCCCGTCATGTCCACGTCGGCGTCTCCGGGTGGCGGCATCCGTCACGCGCAGCTTTAGCGTCGCTTTGTATGGGTGGCACACGTTGGGGGCGAAGCACTAAAGAATGGAATATATTGGATCGCTATGCTATTTCATAGTATACTCATTTAAAGAGAATCAGATCACGTTTCCGGTATTACTAAGTGGTGCCGACACTGTACCTGGAAGAGTCACTATGGCGAGCCCAACCGAAACTGGGACCCGGACACCGCGGCCGCGGCCGTCGGAGGAGGAGATGAAGGCAGTGGATCGAGAGATTCCTATCCGATTGACGCTGGGCGCTGCGACGCTGTCTCTTGGTGCTTCGGGACAATGGGAGCTGGGTACGCCCTGTGAGCTGTTGAGGACAATGAAAACTTTTGTGCTGACATTAGTGATCCGGTACCATGCTATTGTTCCGCTGCAGATCACACCACGTTGCAGGAGACTAAAGAGCGCGTAAAAGTGTTGGAAGAGAGAAACGCCGCGCTAGAAGCCGAAAATACGCAGCTGCGGGATAAATGCTCGCGTATGACCGAGGAATCCAACATGGAGAAGTTCAAGTGCCAATTGCTCGTCGAGATGGTGCGTTCCTGCATTTTCAACCAAACTACACATCGTATCTCACTGTTTATTGTCGCGTTCTTATCGAAGTTGGCGGTGTCTAGTCTGGATGAGGAGCGTACACGCGTCCAAGCAGAGCAAGAGAAGGCGCGAGCAGCCAGCATGAAGACGGACGTGGTGGCGTTGTTAGAGCAAGCGCGTGCTGAGGGTCTGGACGTGCGAAAACTCAGTGCCGCGCTGGCCGCTGGGCCTCTAGCACCGTAGTTGTCTGTCTAGTCGTGGTCAAAACGCGATACATACGTACACACTGCGAACTGAAACGTTTCGTGCCTGATTCAATTACGGATTTTGTGTAGCCATCGACGAGTTATCAGACCCCGCTCACAGGTGTGCCACACCAAGTGCACCTAAGAGTTCAGACGAGGCCCAATAACGTCCAAGGCATACAAAAGTTCATACAATCGCACCATATGATCCGCACCTTGGTCAGAGGCAGGCGAGGCATTTCCCAAGTCGCGGCTTTCCCGCCTCATTACAGTGCCGTCGTCAATAAGCTAATCCATCGACAATGGGCGGGTGTTCCTCCAAGGACCCCAAGGACTACGTCGCTCACGACAACCAGCCCGGGCCCGTGCCCGTCCCCAACGGCCGCAGCAGCACCCAGCATGGCGAGGGAGGAAGCTCGAGGCGCGGTGGACGATCAGCAGCCGAGCCAGCGCCAGAGCGGTCGAACCGGCGGCCCAACAACAACACGGTGGATTTCCAGGAATTCAAGGACAAGGAGAAGAATGTGGTGGAGACCATGCTTGAAAGCAATAAAGGTCTGCGTATGGCCGAGATTAATTTTAATGACCTCAAGCTGCAGAAGATCATCGGCGCCGGCGCCTTTGGGGAGGTCATCAAGGGCACGTACTGCGGCACGCCCGTCGTGGTCAAGCGTATGCTACGAAACAAGATCACAGAGGACAATTTGCGTATGTTCGGCGACGAGATCCAGCTCATGATGAATCTTCGCCACCCCAACATTGTACAATTCATTGGGGCCAGTTGGAACTCGTACTCCAACATGTACGTGCAAGGAGGAAGGCGTTGTGGCTTTGCTAGAACTTACTGGTTATTGTGTGTATGTATATTTTAGTTGTTTTGTCACGGAATTCCTGGAACGAGGAGACCTGTTCGCGGTGTTGCGAAACCCGGAGAACAAGATGACCTGGGCGAAGCCTATTCTGCGCATGACCATCGACACCTCGCGCGGCATGGCGTACCTGCACAGTATGAAACCTCCCATCATCCATCGCGACCTCAAGAGCATGAACATTCTCGTTAGGTAACAACCGACACAGTTGGCTCTTTCTGCCAAAAGAGTTACCCGTTCTGACATGGCTGTGTCTGTTTGTAAACGTGTTTCAGCTCGACGTGGGGCGCCAAGGTGAGCGACTTTGGTCTAAGCCGTGAAAAGTCCGTCGATGAAACTATGAGCGTGACTGGCACACCGCTGTGGCTGCCGCCCGAGATGATCCGCGGAGAACGTTACACAGAGAAGGCGGACGTGTACAGCTTCGGTATTGGTAGGTTGATCTGAGTCTTACTACTGTACATACTCTTGTTGTTGCTGACTGGTAATCCTACCTATAGTGCTGGCTGAGCTGGATACTCGCAAGATTCCGTACCACGACATTAAAGCCAAGGGAGCCCGCAACAAGAAAGTGTCGGGCAGCACGTTGATGCACATGGTGGCGTACGAGAATTTGCGTCCATCACTGAGCAAGAACTGCATGGATAGCGTACGCGACCTTTACAAACGCTGTACGTCCGACGATCAGTCGTTGCGCCCAACCTTCGAGGAAATCGTGCAATATCTGGAGAACGATGTGCGCAAGGAGACGCTCGTACGCGCGGTATGTTTTGGGCTGTCAACTTCTGATACAGGTCTAGACACTGATAACCTCATGCATTGTACAGAACGAAGAGATGAACGTAATCGAGGAAGACCAGAACGGATCGGACGTATCTCCCGAGGAGCTCGGTGTCCACCATGCCACACGCTACGTGGATTAAAAAAAATTATAACCAGCTTTTTTGTTTTTGTCTTCCTTCTCTTTCTTTAATCTTATGACAATAGTGACAGCAGAAAACAAGGAGAATCGTTGACATTCTAGCGCTTCCCTGTAAAGATTAAGCAGTCGAGCTACTCATCCTACTAGATGCGAGCACTGTCGAGTCGACTTATTGTTAGCTTACAGCTCGGTCTTCTCGTTCTGCTTCTCCTGGAAAAACTGGAGGATGTTCTTGCGGAGTCCGAACAGCGTCTTCTTCTGAGGCGACACGTTCTCGTTCTCCAGCAGACCGTCGAGGCGCTTGATCTCTGCGTCCACGTACGACGGGCCCTTAGCAACGATCTTCTTGATGGCCTTGACATACAGCGAGCCGTGCTTGGCGTCGCTGCCCTCGAGGCCGTCGACAACAGTCTGCACCTTCTTCTGCACGTCAGTCGTGATGTCGCCGCTCTCCGAGATGATCACGTCAATCTCCTCGACACGTCCAGCCTCAGACGTGAGTCCGCCGTCCACCGTGCGATGCGTGCCAGCGTGCTCGTTAATGAACTCGACGAAAGAGGCCTTGTCACGGCCGTTCGAGTAGTCCTCAGGCTCATCCGATCCAGGAGGGAAGTAGAAGAGCGTCGGGTAACCCTTAACGTTGTAGCGGCTGGCCAGCTCCGAGTTCTCAGTAGCGTCCACCTTGGCAATAAGCACGTTGTCCTCACCCTCGAAGATAGCGCCCACTTCCTCGTAAGTAGGGGCCAACTGCTTGCAGTGGCCGCACCACGGGGCGTAGAACTCTACGATAGCGTGTTTCTTGGAGTGGATGACCTCGGCGTCGAAGTCCGCCTCGGTCAGAGCAGCCACGTAGCTCGGGGCCTTCGCCACACGCACGTTCGTGCCGGCCTTTTCGTTCAAAAAGTTGACGAAATCATCCTCGCTGCGGCCGCCCTTGTAGTCCTCAGGCTCAGTGGAGCCCTCGGGGAAGTACTTGAGCGTGGGGAAGCCCGTAACGCCGTACTTGGATCCCAGCTCCTTGTGGTTGTCAGCGTCCACCTCGGCCACCACCACGTTGTCCGCCTTCTTGAAGGCCGTGGCCACTGTCTCGTAGGTAGGAGCCATACTCTTGCAGTGGCCACACCACGGCGCGTAAAACTTGATGAGCACGTGCTTGGAGCCGTCCACGACCTCGTCGAAGTTGTCGGGCGTCAGCACCTTCACGTCACCGGCCGTCACGACGCCCAGCGCCAATGCCGCCACCGAAATTGCAAGCTTCCACACACCCATTGTAACAATCGCTTTCTTCGTCCCTAGTTGTCCAAAGCGCGAATGAAGTGCGTGGATCTTCGATCAGATTCAGTTGAAGCGACGTTTTAAACACTTCTACTGGATTTCACTATGCAAACGATGGAGTGACACGTGGCGTTAAGGAAGACTGCACTAAGTGCGAGGCAACATGGCTACATCTTTAGGTGATGTGCTGCGGGCGATGCTGAGTTTCTCGTCACCGTCTTATTACTTCGCTCAGATCTATTCCGTACAAGCGCGAATAGACGTCGCTGCTTGGAACGGCATTTTCTCTTCTCCGTGGCAGCTTTCTTCTTCTTCTTTGCTGCACGTCCTATTGCCTATCATCAGTTCTGCCGGTCAGATTTGTCTGTCTGCCTGGTGCATCTGCCTCCTCGCTCTCCACTCCATCTATCCTGGGTGCTAGGTTGAGCACGCCGTACGTGCCAGTGCAGAGATATACGTCCATCTAAGCTGATGCCATCTCTGACAACGTGCTGCGCAACTTTTCAGCAAAATTCTGGCAGTCCACGACGATGCCCTTCTCGGACGGACAAGTCGGGACGCGAACGCCTCCTGATGAACTCTGCATCTTCACCGAGTGATTCTGAAGAATACAAAACAAAGCAAATCAGTTAGTGAAGACACAAAAGACACGTAAAAAGCATTGTCTCGAACCTCCAGGAAATAAATATCTACGGCGCAGCGGTCTCCATATGACAGGCGAACCTGCGTTTGCGACCGCGGGATCATCACCAGTTCAGCTGGCACGAAGGACTTGTCATCTCCACCAATTGATTTTTCAGCATAGTAGCCCTTCTCTTCGCCTGGCAGCTTAAACTTGTAGCCCAATTTCATTCCCTTTCCACCCATCTTACCTCGACCAAAGGCCTTGGGCCCTCCATTTGAAGCTGCATCTGTCGCGCTAGGCGGAGGATCTTGGCGGTAGTATTTGGCGCACAGCAGCTGAGACTCTACAACGCTTGCTAAAATGCCCATTGGGACACATGTACGCTCCAAAGCTTCGACAAACTGTGCCGGGTCACTGTGTCCATTCAGCGCCGACTGGATAAAGTGCATCAGAGGATGTTCAGCTTTGTGGCTGTAGTTAACCACGAAGCCCATTTTCTGCTTGAATTGCACCGTCACACGGTACGTCGTCAATCCATCGGGCGAGGAGCCAGCAGCGATGCAGTGCCTCGGGTTGGACGCTCGACAGGCCAAGACAATCGCAAACGGATCGGCACTTTCCACATAGAAATGACCGTCGTCCTTGATGTCATTGGTGTAGCGACCAACAGGAGTGAGCATCTTCTCCAGTTTCACCGCAAGCTCACAGAGTGGTCTCACGACGCAGATCAGCTCGACCATGAACATTTCCAGGGGGTTTTCACTGAACAGCTCGCTCGTAACCATCGTCGTAGGGTATCTAAAGATCAACTGACCTCGTTCATTGACATAGTGTGAGCGTTCCGATAGCAAATAGTCTTTCGGCTTTTTCGGCAGAATGAACTTGAATGGAGGCGAAGCCAATTGAAGACACAGCTCGAAGCCTCCACCATGCTTCAAGTGCCCTTGGATAGCAACGATCTTCAATGGATCTGTGTTGACCTTTTCAGGGAAAGACAGCGTGACGACCTGACCTCCTGTGCCCTCCCTGTTCGCCGTGCCAGCTTCACCTGAGTAACGAATCCTCGATTTGCGACGTCGAGCAAAGTTCACAAAATGCTGTAGCTGGATCCTCTCGCTGCACATGTTGATCGCGTGCAGCAACACCGACGCAATGTGCGGAACAAAATTGCGAGAGACTGATGGTTCGACGTCATCCAGCCAGTAGCCAGTGCTTTCTTGAACCCGTCCACCATCCAGCAGCGCCTTTTTCGTTGATCTCACGTTTCTTCCAAGCAATGAACTACCATTCGAACTATAAGGACGCTTTCGACTGCTGCCTCGAAGACCATTCCCAATGATCTCGTTGTGTCGCGTGACGGATGGATGCAGGCCTTCTTTCTTAAAGGCGCCAAACCGCTGGATGAACTGCACACCTGATGGCTGTCCCGGCAGGCCTGCACTCGTCTGAAGCAGCGAGAAGCAAGGCAATCGCACGTATTCGTCCGCTTCTGTAGTTTCATGCACATTCCCGTTCATGCCATCCACCTCGCCGTACTTGTCGATCTCAATGACCAGATAGCAAGTAGATTCCTTAGAGGATGTAAGCTGGAAATACAGCGCTGTGCTCGAGATCGTCAAATCTTCAGTCTGTCCGCCGTGCTGCTGTCGGAAAGCGAGATACCGCTCCCAGTTCAAGTTAACACTACGAAAAACTTCAATCCCCTTAAAGGAGGAGCCGATCTGTGCCACTTCGTCAGCCACGATCTCGCACAAAGCCTTCCGAACGCTAGTGTGAATCAACTCGTTCGACTTGTCACCTTTCCCATCACCAGAAACCAGCGCGAAATCATTCGGGAACGACTTGTCAACGTTACCCCCGAGCTCAATCTTGCACTGTGTGTTCAGTATCCGCTCCAGTTGCTTCACCGTGATGTAAAGCGCAGAATGCTTCGCCGCGGCGACAGAACTCACAATAAACCGCCCCTCGCGAATGTCAAATGTCACCTCCAAAAACTGCTGCAGTCCGCCAATATCCGCCCTTGCGATCCGTAAGCTCGTGTCCGAGCAGACCATAGCGACATCTTCTCCCGAGACCAGTTGCGTGGAGGCCTTTTCATCCGGAGAATCAACTACCAGTAGCCTGCCTGTGGAGAACAGAGCAGCCGAAACGTGAGCTCGCATTGCTGCAATCAGCAGGTTCTCAGCACTCAGCAAAAACATGTTGGAAGGCACCTCCAGTGCGCTCAATAACGATGCGTAACCTGGAAGATTCGGCGGGAGCGAGGGACTAAGACTAACTGAGAGAAGCTTCTTCTTGTTCGGGTCGAAACCCAGTCGAACACACAAGCTCGACTCGGGATACGGCAGCGCAGACCCTCTCCGAGCTGTTGCGACCGGGTCGCTTAACTGCTGAATCAATCTCTGCTGCTCCGTTAGCGCCTGCGCCTCCTTCCGCACACAGGCCTTGGGCCAGTAGCAAATATCCAAAATATTCTGGTCACGGAGGTGTTTCATCATGATCCTGTTCTTCCAGCGGCCTTCCATCAGTAGTTTTCCCTGCGACGCCAGGATCTGTAAGGCTAATGACGAGCAAAACTCTCGCATCACCATGAAAGCATCCACGAATGGCTTCTCCGACTTATTCATGGCTCGCTGCACGAGGTTCTTCAAGTGGTTGTAGTGCGCTGCGTTCGGCGCATTCGTTCGAATAATGCGCAGTGCGTTCGTGGATGCTGCCTGTGAATGGTCGTCGAACGCCTGCGCATCTGTAAGCGCCGTGTTCACACTGATAACTCGCCACTTCGCGTCCTTCTCCTTGCCCTGAATTGTTAGTACGATCTCGAACTCGCCTTCTGCTTGGCACGTGACGAAGCCTCCCTCCAGCTTAATGTTGGAGAACTGCTCTGGGATTTCGGCCTCAATGAGGCGGAAGCGAATGATGTCCGCCACCTCCGTCGCTGCCTGCTCTGTATCCACTTCGGGTAATTCTCGCGGGAACATGGCGTTCTTGATAATGGTAGGAAGTCGCAAATAGCTGCCTCCATAGAGCACGTCTACGGCTGTACTGAGGTCGTACCGCCGCTCCTTAGCGCGGTTTAGATCCGCGTGCATAAAGAACAGTCGGTCATTAGTCTCGTTCACATTGTTGCGGTACGTCTCGGTCTGTTGTAGTAGCGAGTCGCACTGCTGCAGTAGTGGCGACTGCACTGACCACTTGAGCACAGCCAGAATCTGCGCAAAACGCTTACGGGAGCTCTGCAAATGCGCCAGCAGCGGCTCGCGGCGTTCCTCCTCGCGCATCGTGGGCAGCTGGTGCATGAGCGTCCGGAAATCCTCATAGCTTTTATCCACGGCTCGATGTACGAGTTCGGACGCCTTGACGCTGGTACGCTCGGGCGGTGGGAAGTCACCCATGGTTGTCTATGATCTGATGGACGTGTCCTGCTGCTATTTTGCCTCGGATCTAAAAAAATAGCTCTCGATTAGACGATTTTGGGCAGGGCGCGGCACTGATAAGTGCGCCAAGTGGGTCAGTGGATCGGGTGGAAACGCTGCTCCGTCGTTTGGGCTCGGCGTAACGATGCTCCCTCACCTCTGTGCGTCACTACGAGACACAAGAAACAACGACCAACACGAGGTTCTGTCTCCTCCCTGTACGGGCTGGGACGCAACTTCACAAGTGAGCCGCAAGGGAACCCCGCCCTCCCATCGAGAAAAAACCTCGGGCGGATAACATCACGAGGTTTTTTAAGAAGCACAAGGAAGCCGACATCTTCACTTTACATTTCTCGATGCATGGAGACGCTCTAACTTATCTATTGATTTTGTTTTCTTTCATTATTCCAAGTTATGACGACAATGGCCGAACGACTTCCTACAAAGCACATCGACTCTTTGACGCACTACGAAGAGATGCCGCTTACTTGAACACCTTGGAGTCGGCGATGGGCTTGCCCTCCAGCTCGTCCTCGTTGCACCAGTAGGCAGTCACGCGAGCCTTCGTCTCGTCGTTCAGCTCCGCCTTCTTCCACGTGTAATACTCGGCGTCCGGGTTGGCCTCAATCATGTGCTTCTCCGAGTCGCCACGGAACAGCCAGCAGCCCGTGATGATGATCTCCGAGCCCTCAGCTCCGCACACGTCCATCACACCGAACGCGTACTTGCGCATGGCCTCCGAACGCTGCAAGAAGCCACCAACGGCGTTGCACGTCATAAACATCTTGGTGTTCTCGTTGTTGTAGTTGTAGTCGCAGAACCACAGAGAGTAGCCCTCCGTGTCCAGGTGCTCCCAGAACCACGTCATGGCATCGGCCAGGCTCTTCGCGTTCGAGTACTGCACCTTCCACGCGTCCAGGTTCAGCGACGACGGCTTCTCACGGTTCAGCACGGCAAGCGGGTGCTCCACCTTCTTAGGCTTGGGGGCCTCCTCCTTCGGGGCGGCCTTCTCCTTCTTGGGGGCCTCCTTCTTGGCAGCCTTCTTGCCAGAGTTGTCGCCTTCAGCGGTCAGAGCCACGTCGATGAGCGGCACGTCACCGACAACGGCCTGGAACTCCGGCTGGTTCACCAGCGTCGAGAACCAACGGTTCACGGCCGAGTACGGCTTGCGGAACTCCTTGTCCAGCACGAGCTTGAACGGGTACACCAGAGCCGAGGCAATGACGATGTCGGCAAGAGTAATCTGCTCGCCGACAAGGTACGTGCGGAGGTGCAGATGGTTCTCGAGGGTCTGCAGAGCCTTCTTCACATCAGCCTTGGCCTTGGTGAGGGCGGCAGCGTTGAACTTGCCGACACCGAGAATGGGGTGCACCCACACCTCCAGGGGGACCTCCAGCTCGTAAGCAGAGAAGTCAATCCAGGCGTCCACCAGACCAGACTCGAAGAACGTCTTGCCATACAGACCCGTATCCGGACGCAGGCGGGCCACATAGCGGGCGATGGCGCCACTCTCGAAAATGGTGCCCTCTTCGGTCTCAAGGATCGGGACCTTGCCGATGGGGGTCTTGGACTTGAACTCCTTGGACTTAATGTCCTTGGCGAAGTCGAACTCCGGCAGCTCAATGTCGATGCCGTTGAACTCGGCGGCGATGAGCGCTTTGAAGACGCGGTAGTTGCCAGGGTACGTGTAGAGCTTCTACTTGGCGAAAGTAGCAACAGACGAGAAGGAGTTAGATACGCGTTGGGAGATGGGGCTTACAGCGGCGGAATCGTACCAGAACCATCTTGTGAGTCTTGGATACGAAAGAAAGTTAGAAAGTGTTGCTCCCAACGGTTGGCGTGCAAGGCGATAGCATACAGGCCTTGTAGTAGTCAGAAAGTAACAATAGTAGTATCAGTAAAAAATAATATTACTACATGTATTTCCCTCTGACTCCACCAAGAATACTGTATGCGTTTGAGGGCATTTAGTTTTGTAGCTCACGGTAGTTTTTTGTGCACCAACAAGCAGGTTGTGTAGTTCAGTAGTCACTAATTTAGTTTCGTTAGTACTAATAGTTCAGTATTATTAGTAATACTAAACATATTAAGCTCATGATGTGGCTTTAGTAGTACTACCGTATTCCTTTTGTGATTAACGACGTTCAGTCATTAGCGACAAACAAATTAACCAATCATGGTTCCCTAAATAATGTATTGTCGTAGTTTATGTGCTTACAGAAAGAATGCAAAACACAAGATATAACCTGGTGAAACTGTCGAAGGATTTTTTTTTGTTTAGCGATTAGCTGCATTCACTTCAAGAATATGGTTGTCGTCAATCACATAAGGAATACGGTAGACTAAATAGTGTGATTAATTTCATTATTTAGTTGTAAGACCATAACTAATTCTCGGAAGGTTTTTGGCAGGTGTTGGAGGTCAGGATTATAATCATGGAAATGTCCATAATTGTATACAGGATTAATCATGGCTCGGTGCATCCTAACATAAATAAGGGAAGATATGGGAAGATTCGTCGAGGACGAGGAAGATACGGGGACTATGTGGTTCTGCTATGTTACAGGATTAATCCCAGTTTGAATCATGGACAAATCCTGGTACTGAAACTGTGACGAGGTCACACCTTGCGCTTGAGTAAGTAAGAGCTTCCGAGAGTATACAAACTTTAAGCGAACGGCAGTTCACGTGTCCCTGGTCTGAGGGGACGAAGTAACCAGTTAAAGGTACGTTTAAGACTGAATGTATTTATAGGTAAGGTTAAGCTTGAGTTAATACAAACTATGAATCACCTATAGTGAAGCTATGTAGTTATCCAATGGTTGGCTCCTTGAGCCACTGGTACCATGTACCAGTCCTTCCGAAGAGTGACCTAGTCACTCTTCATGTAACTTGGGTACTCTTGGGGCTTGTACCCCGTTACATCCTCCCCCACTTAGGTTCGATTTACCGACCAATCAGAATGAGGGAGAGTGAGTCACAAACTCACATTCTCCGAGTCGAAAAGGTATCGACAAGCTGCGAGAACGCGGCGGTGGCTCACTTCATTCGATTTACAACCGGCATGAATAAACTTTTAACAGCGCATATATTTGATACCTTACCACATTATCCTAACGACACACCATTTTATGATGTAGATCACTCCATCCCACCCTACATTCACGGTGCATGATGTACAACCACCCGTAGCCGCCAGAACTGGTCATATGTGAAAGTACCCCATCGCCCATTTCGAAGTGCAAACTATTACTCCTAGAAGGTTAGTACCCCCCCCCCCTTCTGACTTGTGAGGGGGAACTAAATAATACTAGTCCGGACACTATTCGGTGAAATCCGTTAATAGCAATACAGAGCCTTTGTACTGTATAAGTACTATCAACAAGCGCTGACGTCAGTGCTTCCCAATGTTCAAATCGTCTTGACACATCTCGGTGCTTTTCACTGACTTATGGTAATTCCTCCTTCGCTCGGCAGCAAAATGGGTAGCCTCATTTGCAAATCTCCACATGTGAAATGTCAACCACATGAAATTAGTGATATAAGCCACATAATCGGATTTTAGCCAATCGAGGCCGCCTTCGCTCCGCTCGGCAGCCAATAAGAATACCCAAAAACCAGAACGTTAAGTGTGACGGACGGACAACATACTACAGTTGATGTTTTAGACTAGTCGGCCGCCGCCGCTTCGCGGCCGGGGTTGGCACGGTTTAGTGGATAAAAGGTGACAGATCAGAGTACTTCGTGGTAATCGCGTGCTTCAGGGTTTCGTAGGCCCGGGTACTTCGTGGTAGTCGCGTGTATCGTGGTAATCGCGTGCTTCAGGGTTTCGTGTATGTTCGTGGGCACGAGTGCATCGTGGGGTTTATGTACTTGAACTAGTTTACCATTCCGAAAATCTCTCGCGGTTCCTTACACTTCCGTGGTTGCGTACTCTTGAGTAGTGTTGCGCTACTCCATAGAGTTCGTGCTTTCCCGCGACCCGTGTCTTTCGTAGCTCCGTGTTTCGTACGCGCGTGTGGACCCTGTCACGCAGTGGACATGTCCCCTTCCTTAGTTTCACGCTCTTCCGAAGTACCCCCCTTTCGTGGTTAATTACTATTTCGCGTTTCCATCCGCTTTCGTGGCCCGTGACCTTCCGTGGTCCATGTCCTCCCGTCATCCGCGTTGTCGTTGCTGTGTCTGTCGTGGCTCCATGCGTCTCGATGGTTCCGTAATCTTATGGTGTGGTTCAGTCGTCCGTGCTTTCATGCTCCACCGTGATATCGTGCTCCATGGCTCGCTCGCCCATCTTGTACCGTGGCTACATGTAGTTTTGTGGTATCTGGTCGCGTGCTCTCCCATCGTCCGTGAACCTCATTAGTTTCGTCCCTCCGGTGATTTCGCGCCCTTCCGTGGTGTCGTATCCTTCTGTGACTTCGTGCCCTTCCGTGCTTCGTGTAGTTCCGTGATTACGCGTCCTTTCGTGCTTCGCTTATATCCTATGTTACCTCGTCGAAGAGTGTTTAATGTGTGCCACATGCCGTTCTGGTAAGTTCGAACATTATTGTGAGGTTCACACACTAAGTGCGCTGGCGAGGCTTCCAGCGACGACGGCGGCGGCGAGCGCGCTCCTGGACGACGGCGGCGGCGAGCGCGCTGGTGGGCACGGTGGGCCCATAGCAGCGGCCACTAAGGCCGCGCTTCGCTGGCGCGGGTCTTGGGGTGGTTCTGGCGCTGGCGCAAGTGGACGGTGCCAGAACGCCTGTCTATCTGGACCAGAGGCACACGCAATGCACCGACGGGCACCCGCTCGAGCCTCGCCCAGTGCGAACGCATCCCACGCTAAGAGCTTTTCGCAGCAGGCGCACCGCCGCAGCTGCATGCCGAGGCCGTATCGGTCGAACGGCGGGTGCACAATGTCCGCCTAGCACGTCGGGCAAATAGTCGGTAAACGTTCCATTGGCAAAGTGTTTTGTTACCAATTATATTAAATGAGAGGTTATGTTTTTTACAGTTTTTAGAGGATTTTATTTTTACAATAAATAATGTAATTATTAATTAATTCAGAGGTTCTGTTTTATTTTAGCAATACATACTAAAATGGCAAATATTGCCAAAACCTGGTCCAAATTCTTTTGGCAGCTTCGAGGACCGGTAGAAACCCTATGTGAGCAGTGGCGTAGCCTAGTAATGCAAACTAACATACATACATACATACATACATACATACATACACGCAGCGTACCTTGTGTAATGCGTCGCTCCGAGGCTTCCGTTTTGAAAATGGGGGCAAAATGATATTTGAGCGGCGCATTTAAGTACGAAATGTAGACCACATATAATATGTACACCGCATAATGCTATTTTAGCCAATTGGGGCCGCCTTCACTGCGCTCGGCAGCCAGTAGAACGATGGTATTAGCGTTTGTTTATTAACCCTAGCCGCGGACGGAATGACGGACTGACAAACACCGCACTCCGGTTGGGTTTTAAGATACTAAGTGTTGCCTTTAATTTATCTTCAATTAGGATTATCATTGGCTATAAATAGAAATGGGGATGTGGTCAGTTGCTGAGTTCTACTCTAAATTTCCAAATTGGTCTATTAAACCGCTCGTAATTTTGTAGTATTCCCACCTCAAGTACGATTCCATGTGGCAAATGACAGCTGTCACAGAGAATGCTCGAGCGGCTCACAAATAACTTAGGCCGTGTTCGAGTTGAAAAACGTGATTTCGCTAAAAATAGCTATTTCAATAAATCTGCCTGATTTTAGCAGCTCAATCGAAAATAGCTGCTTCGTGGAAAACAAGTCCACCATCAATTTGGAATCAAGGCATTTCGAGGCATTTGAGGTTTTCTAAAACTTAGGTATAAAACCTTAAAACCTCAAGAATCAGAATAAAACCTCGCTGAAATAGCTATTTGGGGGCGAAGTCGAACATGGCCTTAGACTTTGCATGTGAGCGACTCCACCGACCGCTCAAAACAAACGGCAAATTTGACAGAGAGCTTTCGCAACTGTCAGAATCCGATTCCGATTCCGGAACTGGTAACAAAAACCTGTCGCGCGCCTAGTTTTGAAATCTCGAGTAGGAATTTGAGCCTGGAAATCTGAAAAACGATTGTCATTCCGGACACGAAATCCGAAACAGAAGTAATGCGTCACACAACAAAGTAACACATTTAAGAGGGTCGTTACGGCTTCGGGTATGGCCGTATTGACCTCGACAGTGCTAGCCCCGATATCGGTCTGGATTGCCATGCTTCGCTGTTTATATGCTGCAGATATTCATCCCTTATCTGTCTACTAGTGATAGTTACCATTTTAAAGCACACCAGGGACCCGAGACAGCCACCAGTTCAAGTGTTAAGTGAACAAGCACTTAAACAAAGTGTCCGTACCGTCTAACAGCTACAAACGGCATGTTACTCAACTAGCAAGTGAAAGACCTTTCGTAAGGGTGATGGCTCTGAAGATGTAACGGGGTTACACTGTGTGATGCACACATGGGTACGGAGTACGCGGAGAGTTAACAGACTCTCCGTACATGATGTCTAGAAGTAACGGTGGCCTCAGTACATTGGTTGAGGGCCACACGTTATGCATGTGATTAGGTTTAACTATGATAGATAGTTAAATATAGATAGCGGCTTGGCCGCAATAAAGATAAATAAAAACACTTCGGATTTGGAAGCAAAAGAGTTATTTGGAGTTAATAACTCTGAGCCCTGGTTTTAGGGCTGTGTTAAAGTTCCTTTAAATAAGGAACTTTGTATTTCGGACTCTTTGAGTCAATGTCTTCCTCTGACGCTAAAGCTACGGCAGCCCCGCTGCACTTGGTAGCACTCGTAGTCAATCCCGCACCTGAGTCGGTTGACTGTATCCTCTGCGAGGATGGAACACCCAGTGTTCGTGAATTTGCTCCCGGCGCAGCAGGACGCGTTTAACAAGCTCATGTCCTTGCTTGGCCCAGAGGGCGTGACACATCTTGCGTCGCAAGGTCCAGAGGCGGTGACCGCCAGGCTGGAGTCGTTCTCTCGTTATAAGAACGCGCTCTTGGAGCATGTTCAAGAGAAGATGAGTGCTGCAACGGCAGCTGCATCGGTCAAGCATGACGGGCCTGCAAGACCCAAGCCGCTATTGTTGAGTGTGAAGACCTTCGAAGGGGAAGGATGGAGAGAATCTCCTTCTCTGGACCCGTGAGATCGAAATGGCCTTTGCTTCAAAATGAGCAACAGCGCGTGGCGCTTGCTATCTCCAAGCTTGGAGGTCGCACCCGCGAGTGGGCTTTAACGTGTGGTACGTCTGTGGACGCCGCGTTCCTCACTTGGCTCAGCTGAAACAGCAGTTGTCGCGCGTATTCGCACCGCCTAATCAGGCGTATCGTGTTCGGTCAAAGTTACTTGCTACCCGATAGGGCAAGAAGGAGTTACTGGATTACGTCCAAGAGTTGAGAACTCTGATCGCCGGGATGGCGGCGGACCCGCTGCCAGAAACCGGTCACGGTGACCGTGTTTATGGAGGGTATCCGGGTAGCCGAAGCCCGAACGGAAGTGTTCCGTGCACACCCTACCTCTTTCGAAGATGCGGTGAACGAGGCATTGAATGCCGAACACAACTTTAAGTCGGCCCGACCGGACTGGTAGCGAGCAGCGCAGGCTCTTCGAGCGGTCCGGAACCGACGGACCTCAGCTACGCTGAAGATGAAGTAGCGGAACTTCTTGCTGCGGAACAGCTCGCCGGCATCCGCTGGTGCTTTTCGTGCAGGAGCACCAAGCATCTGAGGACACAATGCCCTGGGTTTGTACTTCTCTGACCGGGCCCCAAAAAGGCGACGGGGTACTAATATGTCCATGGCTTTTAAACGGTGAAATTCGATAGTCTCAGTTTGCTCCAAATGTGTCACAAAGGAGCACGTAGCCTATTTTTTGCGTGAAAGCGGCTTTCTTTTAGTGGACTCTCACAAATGAGGAGATCTGGTAGGATATAAGTTGAACTGATGCTATCGGCCATCCACTTCGCTAACAACACCGGGAAAGGCACTGGAATGAGCAAACTTACGGCTACTTCTTTTTATCTACTGCATTCATAAAATAATGCATACTTATAAGTACTCGCATCAAATGCCTTCCTACATCCACTCAAGGTATCACCCTTTCAATGCATCCACTCAAGATTCCGCCAGAAAATAAACTTTTTTCCTTGTAAGTTGCTGTATATCAGAGAGTAATTAGCTCATACGTTTTGGGAAAGTTTATGGTTCGTTATCCACTTCACGAGCCACCACTAACGTTATTTGCGAGTTCCAGCGAACGATTTATGTTTTAATTTTATTAAAAGGACCTGTGAAACTAGAGCTGCAAAACCAACCAGCAGCTAGTTGTAAAAACGGCAGTTAATATGACGGGTAGTTGGCGTATAGACCATTGACTTAATTATGCGCCGTTGTAATCTGCTATTAATCTGCACCCTTCCAACTGTAAATGCTTTGGATTATGACCACGCAGCTCACTAATCGCTTTCATCTTTGGTGATTCTCAGCCGACTGTTATGGGTTGGGCTTCATGTCGGCCACTTAAGTATGTAAAGCGCGACTGGAGTCTCTCTCTCTGGGGTCACTTCTAGTACGCCAACAAAAAAATAACATGCTCGTTTTGGTAGCTACCAGACACTTTTATCTAATCTGCTAAGCCTTTTAACTTTTTAGGTTAATAGTAGGAACACCGGAAGTACTAAATATCGTACTGTAATATCCACATCTTTACTATAAATAAGAGAGCTCGAAGATTACGATGCGTTCACTGAGGCACGGCTATTTAGGGCAATTATCCCAATCCTTTTGACACATCCAGTGCTTTTCACTGACTTATGGTAATTCCTACAGAGCGAAGCGAAGGCGGCGTCGCTAACAATTATTTAAGCTATACACTGTTTTAAATATTCGTCTCCTACGCAGCCACACTACAAAGGTGCTAAGAAGTAGGGGGTGCTAAAGTACACGTGTAGTACCCTGTACTCGATAGTTACAGCCCAAGGGATGCACCGGCAAATTAAACATGTCTAGGTAGCTCGATATGACGGTAATCAACTAAAAGCCAAAACTATTTTATAAACGTAAGTTGGGGTAATACGCTGAACGATCAAACGGAAGTACTAGCTGGCCGGGAATACAAGTAAGAACAATATTGCGCTAGAAATGTCCACAAAAGTTGAAAGTTTTAGTTTCAAGATTACAGTAAAAACAAGTGTTGGTGACAATCACTACTGTCAACGAGTCGGTATTCTTTAAAGAATAGTTGTGTTTTAGTACAGCAAGATCGAGACTACTTTACGGGCGGATCGTATGGTGGCGTAAACTAGGGTACTAAAGTGAAACATAACAGTAGCAACAACAATAACAACAACGAGACTCCTTGCGACGCTAATTCTCTAAAACGCCTGCTCATTATTTTATCTAGATGATAGTAATTCTGAATTAGCACTAAATGGAAGTTCAGAATTAGAGTGTACTATAAAGCCTTGATGGGTTTGAGAGCAAAGAAAGAGTTAATAAGATGGCTTTATATATAATTAGTCTTTAGCTGCATGCCAACTCAAAACGGATCGTAAAAGAGATGTTTGTTAAGCCAAACTAGCAACTACTCTGTTTTGCTGTACTGATAACAAGGGTGTGAACATGTCCACGGCGGTTTGGAACGGACGCAAGATAGGTGATTACCGAGATGAAACTAAAAAAAAGTGAGTAGTGATTGTACAAATACTACTAGCTGGTAATAGCCCCGGCAAGTTCAAGGTGCAGTGATGACAAAAATAATGAAGCATTTGTTTCGAGAGCTCAAAACAACGGCTAGCATCACTTTTAAGCTCAAAAAGTTATTGTAGTAGTTTAACAGTGTAACAAACAACACGTTGTGAGGCTCGGTCATTTGTAGAGAGAGATACAGCGAAAGCTACTGGGGTTTAGCTTTTGCAGAGATATAAAGTCCTTGATAGACCCTAATTAACGAAATAAAAAAGATAACAAATAGGGGTTGAAAAGCAAATATCCCGCCGAAGCGAAGCGGAGGCGGAAATACCTTAGCAAGTAGGACTAAACCAAAACTACCGCCGCGTAGCGGCGCCGCTCGGCTAGTCATTCATCAAGATCAAAAGGGTTACCTTATTTTGAGGTACCCAAACAAACAAAAAATTCTGAAATATTTTGAGAACCGAAGTGTCGATTTTTTTAAATCGTTTAAATTTGCAGAGCTGTTGCGCGGCTTTGTTAATGCAACAACAACAAAAATGATCCAGTATCCAAAAAGGCCCTATTAATACAATTTGCACGTCCAAGTTTGACGAAGAACTACGAGCACGTGGTCATGAATCAGCTTGGTGGTGGATGCACGAAGATAGCATGCGATCTAGCCAATGCGAGTCAGCGTCTAGTTCCATGGGGTGGTGTATTAATAGCTGTACCTGGGTAGATTAATGTTTGCGTAAAACACCCAAAATAATGTGCTCTAAGCGCTTTGCTTTGAGCTACGTTGTTCCTCCAGAACAGTAGAGGCGTCTTCTCCAGCTCTCCATTCCCACGCCGATATCATGTACACATTGCACAAGAATAGCAGCACGGTCGGCAAACTGTCAGCGAATTCATTTAGCATTTCTACCATTTTTGCAGGCGTTTGAGCACCATTCTCTGCTGGGCTTGCTCTTCCATTCGAAGTACAGGACGAAAGATCGTCCTCTTCGGCGAGTTATTAGTGAGTTATAAGCATGCGAACGAACGATCGTACTTACCGAAAAAGGCTTCGAAAAAGTGCACCCAGAGCATCGATTAATTTGGCCAGGGAATGCTACTCACCAGATCAGTATGTGCCATGCAGTCGATAATCTATCCAGGGTTACTCGGGTGACGTTTGGTAAGTGGCAAGCCTATAGTGACCCCAAAAATGCATCAGTATCTATACCCTGCGATGATTCTTCTTACAATGGCCTTCCGGCAAGTCTCCACACACCTGAGGGTCGAACAAAACTTAGTGCGAACCGTTAGCGAACGCGGATAGATCAGTCACGTGATACACTGCGTTGAAGCAAACGAGAACCAACAGAACGGTTAAGTATTGACCCCTCTGTAGCCTCCACGCAGCACAAGATATTAAATCGGATACTCCGATTCGGAGTTAAAGCCGACGCCGAAGCGTCCAGTCTTCCACCCCTTTTGAGTCCTTCTTGAGCGAGTCTCCAATCGCTACAATTGCAATCAGCAACTTAGCATCAGCTGCTTGTCCATTAATAATCTTGGTATTTCTCCTGATGGGTTGGCGCTGAATCTTCCTTGCAGAGGGTACATCTGTCGTCAAGGAAATGGCGCAGAATGCCGATGATGCTGGTGCCACAGAGGTAAATTTGTGTCTGGATTGTCGCCAGCACGCGGCGACGGGCCTCGTGTACGAGAAGCTCGCTTCGTTCTGAATCTAATCTCCATCTCAGTCTTCACTGATCTCCCAACTTAGTTTTTGCTAACTCTATTGTGCTGCTTCTGTTGCCAATACGCTTCAGGTCCGTCGTTGTTATAACAATGCCACCATCAGTGATGCCCACTTTCAATCGATTTACTGTATGGGAATAGCTATTTTGTTGCACCATGAGGTAACCAAAATACCCACCGGCAAACCTAATATTTTTTAGTACCGGTAGTAAGAATTTAAATTTGTCTCATACCGCAAAATAAGTGGAAGGTACTATAGTATTACCGGTACCGGTATTGTTTATAACCGACAGCAGCTATTCATCCGAGCTACACGAGATCTCGTCTTCATCCTTCACTCTGAAGCCTTCCACCCCCATAAACACTGATGTTGCGATACCCTTCAGCTTGCTGAATAGATCGTCATCACGGAGCTCACGCGGGAGAATGACGTATGGGTGTCCTTCACTGGTCTCCGGTACCTTGCCATCATGGATACGATGATTTGTAAACTTGTTAAGCTCCCATAGAGCCATCCATTCCCTGTCACAGAAGAAACTGGGCAACGGCTTGAGCTCCTCCCACCCGCGACGAAACTTCCATGTAGGTTTGTGAATGTCAACAGCCTTGAAGACATCACCTATGGTTGGGCCTTGACGATGCTTCCAGGGAAAGAAGTACACACCGGCGAGGTGTTTTGCAACCGAATCCAAGAACTTGCGGCACGATGCTTCAGTGCTCATTCCCTTGTATTGCATCTGCTTCGCGATAGACCCAATTTTGTGCCGATTTGGCGACACTATTAGCACGTGAACTTGGCCTTCACCCGGATGAAAATTGTCCCCAAAGAACCCCTTGAGAAGCAGCGTTGTGTTCATCGGGTTGAAGCCTTGCGGGTGCCCACGTTCGTCGCAGCTTACAGTTGCCACTCTGCCTTCGTCAAGCCACTCTTCTTCGTCTTCTTCTTCATCGGGCTTCTTCACATTCTTCTTTGCCAGGAAGAGCTACATGTCGCTAACCTCGACGTCGTGCCTCTCATTCTTGATCGCCTTGTGTAAGTCTTCAACCGTTGTTTTTCCGTCTACCGGTAATTCGACCGAGAAAGGGTTTCCCTTCTCACCGACGATCACACAGAAAAGTTTCACCATCACCCCGGAGGGAAAATTCGGGAGTGAGGAAGAAACATTTCGTTGGTGTTCAGCCAGGGCTCTAGAAATGTGATGTGGCGATCAACTTCATTCATTTATGAAGTTGATCAAAGGCGTCTCTTACAATGTGGCTTCAACGAAATTTGTAAGATCATGTTTCATCCAGAGAAATACATGTAATTCTCTTGAATTCGTTACTTAGTATGAAAACTTATGCGTTTTCGCGCATCTGTGCGCACACGAATTCAATTTATCCCTGACAACTTTTCCATACAAACCCATGTTATTTTGGGGAACTTTGGTTTCGCGAAGGCTGACAGAAAAAAATCGGAACAGCGATTATTAGGTTAAAAGTACATGCATGCCACCACAATCCACTATAGGTTCCACACAGTCCTCACGGATTATTGCACTACCGGTACAGTGAGCAGAAAGGTAAGCAGGGATCGTAGACTGCAAATATCAAAATAATTTTGGAGTCTTGGTGTTGTTCACAATGAACAAGTCCACCAAAACAGAGAACATTAGTGAAGAGTGATGGATCTGTTCATCCGGTATTTTATGCGTTGTCAACTTTTGGCTGTTGATTTCGCTAAAAATAGCTATATCAATGTGCCTAATTTTAGCAGCTCAATCGAAATACGTGTAGCTGCTTCGTGAAAAACAAGTCTAATGTACGGTACAGTGTATCCATCAATTCGTTTTTTTTCTAAATATTAGGTATAAAACCTCAAAACCTTAAGAATCAGAATAAAAACCTCGCTGAAGTACTTGTCGGCAGGGCTCTGTAGTAGTGGGATTTTTTTGGTTTTAGTACTAAGACTAATTTGGTTTTTCTTCTTTGGAATATTATTGTAGCACTACTAAATTGACCAATAACGGTTTAGTACTAAATAATAATATTACTACTATTAGTACTAAAACGGACCTTCACTCACCACATTTTGTGTTTGATTCCATCCACTCTCTTTCAGCTTCTCTAATAAATTAGACACATGTGCGCATGTGTGCGCTCCCGGTGGTACTTAGCCGGTTCCGCAAGCTTAGGCATCACGTTCCATGCGGGATCTGTCGTGTTATAATAGGTGGAGTGAAGTTGATAATTGACGCTGGCATATTGCTAGAGCGGTTTATATTGGGATTGAGGTACTAAACAATCTACTCGGTGTCTTCTGTGATTCGTTCCCCTTACCGATGCTACAGGACCTGTCTATAGTTTGCGTTAAAAAGCCCGATTTAGGTACAGTATGCATACCGTTTATAAATAGTTAGCTCTGTATTCCAACTTAGATTGTGCTGCAGATGTTGCGTACCTGCCTGCCACAAATACTGTTCGATTGAATGCAGATCGGAGCGAGTGGGTGAGCACGAGATGTAGGGAGAAGACTTAAAGAAGATACTGGGTTCCCACACAGAACCTCGCCGGTGACAACCCCTCGTTATACATGCAGTATACATCTAACGGTCGAATAGTCCCTGCGAAGCTCGACACGCCATTCGCCACAAATACGTCTCCTCCAAGTCCTTGAAGACGCAGTCGGACGTGGCACTTCTCATCGCTGTAATCGAGCGACGGAAATTGGAGAATGAGGCGAAGTAACAGGGAAATTTTTGGGAAATCTGGTGCCAAAAAAACATCGCAACCGTTGGAGGCCAGTATTATAATCATGGAATCATACATGATTTCAAGCCTGGAAAAGTCCACGATTGTAAGAAATATATTTTCTTGACCTTCCGAGCGGTTGCTCTCGTTCCGGTTTATTTCTAAATACCGCCATGGAAAAGCAAAGAAGAAGGCGTGCGTCGTGGCGTTCGTGTCGTGGCCGTGGCCTCTCTGAGATGTCGGACGCAGGTTGTAAAGACAAAGAGGGGTCGGCAACGATCCACGACGAGTCATTAGACCGCGGTAAATTCTTAGTAGAGAAGCATGCAGCCAGCGAGACTCTCAGCGATGTGGCTGCTGAAACCCAGAGGGCGGTGGAGGCTTCGGATGATCATGATTCTGGCCAAGTGGCGCAGCAAGCTGAAAACAACAACCCTACCATTGTGCATGTCGAGCCTCCACTCTTTTGGCATTCCGATTGGGAGGCTTGGCAACAATATTTGGTCGAGTACTGCAAGCGAACACTGCAAGTTATACCTGTGAAAGAAACCATGTCTCGCGCCGAGCGGAATAAGTGCTTAAAGCGCACTAAGAAACGTGACGATGCGTCTCAGTTGGTTCCGGAAGGCTGCAACCCTTACCAACGTGTGTTCATTTGTACGCACGGTTGGAAGAAGAGGAAGCCGCGGAGTGAAGGAAGCCGTCTGAAACAGCATATTCGGTTGACAGACTGTCCTTTCAGGTTTGTCGTTCAACGGAATTTGGCGACGGGTGAGCTGGAAGTAAAAAACGGGTGCTTCACGCACAACCACGACGTGTCATCAGCTGCGTACGCGACCTATCCGAGTTCTAGGGGCGTTGAAAACGCATTAGTTGAAGCTCGAGTTGAAGGTATGTTGGCCGTTGGAGCCAAGCGCTCTCGTTTATACGACTATCTTCTGGAGCACGACCAAAACGTGATCCAAGTGGATGTGGATAACATGATGCGTGAGCATGATTCTTCTGTATCCAGTATTGACGACAACGACGCCACAGCAAGGGAAATTGTGATCTTCGCTGCAGCTGATGCTGAAAACATTTCATCTGTTGCAGAGACGTCATTCGGAGAGACTGGAGTAATTTCGCTGGCTACGGCGCACATGCGTCGTGTTTACGGGCGTTTCAGCGAACTTCTGCTCGTAGATAGCAGTCACAAGACTAACAGGTTAGTTGGTTTTTCTTTTTACAGGATTAACCAGGACTTATTACATGATTTTTTGCGATGAGTTATATTTTATTTTAGATACAACTACCAACTCCTTACGTTTATGGCTATGAACGAATTTGGTGAAGGAGCTGTTGTGTAACAATCACTTCTCGCGGCTAACGGCGACTGGTACATGGATAGAGCTATATCTCACTTCGAATGATCACATCCTACGCGTATTAATTTGCTTCGCGTTATTGTCGTGGATAAGGATCTCAGCGAGATCCGTGTCCTTGAGTCTCACTTCCCTGGAGTCCATATTTTGATTTGTCACTTCCATGTCATCAAATATCTGAAGGAGATGAGATCAAAGCCGCAGTATGGGAAAATATCAGGAGAGGACGCCAGCCAGATTGATGCAGCCATCCACAAGATGGTCTACGCACGGTCCGAACAAGATTATAACGCTACGCACGCATCGCTAAAAGGAATTTGTGAGAGAATTGGAAATACTGACTTTTTCCAGTACTTTGAAAAGAATTGGGACACCAGTCAGGATCGCTGGGTGATGTATCGCAGGGCCAACCTACCGGACTTCAAGAATCACACTAACAATCGGCTTGGAAACTTTTTTTTGGTAAACTCAAAGATGTTGTTGACGGCTCTATGATTATGTCAATGTGCGTGAAGTCGCTCGTGGTGTACGACCGTCGGGTGCAGAACGAATACCAGTACAAACTTCCCAGGATTGGGCTTTGTTAACAGCAACTACGACGAGGAGATGTCAAACATTCTTCGCTTCAATACGCACTACGTTGCTGCGCAGATAGAAAAACAGTATGCACGCGCGCTAGAAAAATGGCAAACCTATACATTCTTAAAGAGTGACGAGCTTGTCGTGGTTGCTGGTACATCAAGTGAACACAAGCTGTATTTACAGAGCTGGCGATGCGACTGTGAGTTTTCACTATCTATGAGCCTTCCATGTCGACATGCAATTGCATACCGAAAGCGTACTGGTGTGACAGGCCCTCTTATTCCATGGAATCGTATAGATGAAAGGTAAGTACAGTACAATGTCCAGGAATGGACCATGATTTTATCGTATCCAGTATTTTTTCCAGAATTTAACAATATCGTAATGTATTAACTTATAGGTGGACCAGCCCTGCAAGAAACCTGAAAAAAGTACGTCAATTTTCGTACCAGAAGTTCGGGAGGACTGGGCCCCTTACAGGCCAACTGAGTGCAAAAACGCATGCAAAGAGATAGAGAGAAGGCGTTAGGGCTACACACCTGATTGCCAATGAGCTAGCTGATATTGAGGACGAGTTCGAATTCAACGAAATGCTCGAGTTTGTACTGAATCAGTGGCGTAACGTGCGTCAAAGAAAGGTGGCCTTAGTACCACAATCCCAGACAAATGCAAATTTGCCATCTCACGTGATAGATGAGTTGGTAAAAAGGGAGTTTGGAATTTCCTCGAGTGAAGAAGACGACGATATCGACGACGTGAGTGAGGATACTTCTAGAGCCGATTTGAATTCGGGCGAATCCGTAAAGATTCGATTAAATCCTAAAGCCAGAAAGATCGGAGCGCCTAAAAAATGAAGAAACAAGTTGCAGCTGGAGAGAAAGCAGGTAGAAAGTGGCTCGAAGCAGCTTAGGAGGGGCGTAAGTGAGCGAGAGAAGTGACATTAGATGGGCTTATGTCCGCGCTTGATAATGAGCAACCTTCTCTTATCGAAACACTGCGACGTCTGTCGGGGATAATTGGCAAGTTCATGACGCAGAGAACAAGAAGCCGAAATTCAAACGCTTAAAAAACCCGTAATAATCATGGATCCATTCTACACCCTTCCATCCAAGCTTTTGGATGCGTGCCTTAAATTGTTACCAGTGTCAAATACCGAATCCAGCGCAATGTTAAGGATGATGACTACTCGGAGAAAACAAAAGGAGATGTAATAGTTGATACTATCCAGATCATGGATGTCGGGAGCTTTTTGCGAAAGCAGATAGAAACGTTTAAACGAGTGCAAAATCTAAAGAAAGCTGTTCAGCTTGGTCTGGATATATACAAGTGGCTGCTAGAGCATGTGCTGGCGTCTCTACCTGCTGAATACTATGAACTGGTGCGTCAGGTTGCTACTGATATTGCGACGACGTATCCATGCAAGCGTATAGATGACCTTCCTAATCTGCATGACTTTCAATACTCAATGGTGTATAGAGCCACACCACCTAGGTGGCTCTCCGATGCGGCGATCCAGGCCTTGAGTGAGCGACTAGTGAATGACTTCCCCACGTGTCGATTTGAAAGCTTTAAATCAGCTAAAGCCAACAACAAAAAAGGACCCGCAATAACGATGAATGTCCGGTCAATGTCTCGATACGCGATCGTATTCTACAACAAGTTGCTGAAAATGGAGTTGATGCGGTATTTCTACCACTTAACTTTATGAACGCTCACTGGTGCTGTGTAGTAGTCAAGGTCAAAGCAAAACGTATCATTTACTACGACCCGCTGAACCAATCTCCGTACGTTAACGCTGCAAATGCTATTGCTGTCCATATCAAGATCGCCGGTCTACAAGAGTACGACGTCGTCCCGCAGATTAACCCTATACAATTTGACGCCTATAGCTGCGGTGTTTACGTGTGCTGGATGTTTATCCGGCAAGTCACCGCTGGACCGCCACTGGATGTGAGTGCAACCTCGATGACAAGACGTCGCTCCGAGCTGTCTACTATTTGTTAACCGGCCGGCTTTACTCTGTAGAATCTCCAGTGTTACCAAACATGGCAGATAAGGGTGCGATTGAGTAGAAAGGTCCGTACATCAGGTTAAGGTGACTAGCAACCCCCAATACAAGTTGGCGCTCTGACACAGTCTCAACATAGCTAATAACTAGCTTAGGCGAAAACGTTCTAACTTTTCCGAACATTTTATAATACACGTTTCTTTGGGCTTACAAGTATGGCTTTAAAAAAGGGTGGCGGCCTTACCTATAAATACATTCAGTCTTAAACGTATCTTTAACTGGTTACTTTGTCCCCTCAGACCAGGGACACGTGAACTTCCGTTCGCTTAGAGTTGGTATACTCTCAGAAGCTCTTACTTCCTCAAGCGCAAGGTGCTGTGTGACCCCGTCACACTTGGTAGCACTTGTAGTCAATCCACGCCAATGCGGGTAGACTACCTGAACCTCTGAGGTTCTGTCATCATGGACGGAACAACTTTCCTCACCTGAACGACTCGCAGTTCGAGTCTGTTCGGAAGATGGCAGGCATCTTCGGGATGGAGGCCTTGCAGAGCCTGGTGGCGTCAACTCCCGCCGAGCAGGTCGAACGTGTCAATGCGTTTGACACTTACGTGCAACGGCTCATCGCGCACGTGCGGGGAACCTGCAGGCGCCGGCGGCTGAAGGGAAGCCGCCTCGCCCGAAGCCATTGCGGCTAAAGGTGAAACCATACGAAGGGAAGGAATGTGAGAACATTCACTTCTGGGTTTGAGAGGCGAAGCTCGCGATGAACGCGGCTCTGATACGACCGAGCAACTCCGCGCTGCTTTCGCGCTCCCCAACCTTAGCGGTCGCGCCAAGAGTTGGGCGTACACGCGGGAGGCGACCTCGCCTGGATGCTTCACTTCCTGGGCTCAGCTGTGCGAACAGCTTCGAGCCGCGTTCCTCCCGGCGAACTACGAGTACTGGCAGCGCTCGTGCTTCCTCTCATGCAAATAAGGAAAGCGTGAGCTGCACGAGTATATCCAAGAGATGCGGGAGCTTACGGCATCCCTAGTGGGTAACCGACTCAACGAGCACATGAAGGTGACAGTGTTCATGGACGGCCTTCGAGTGGGCCCTGCGCGCACTCAGCTGTTTCGGGTGCAGTCAAGCACCCTCGAAGAGGCGATTCAAGTGGCCCTTCAAGAAGAGTACAGCCATCGCCAGGCGCGTACACCAGTCTCAGTGTGGCCAGGGAGTTCATCGCTGAACCCCAGTCGGGCAAGTCCCAGCGGACCAGTCCCCATGGAACTCGGTTCCGCCGAACAGCACGACATTCGCTGTTTCGGCTGCGGGAAGCTGGGCCACTTCAAGCGAGACTGCCCCCGCGGAGAGACACCGCAGGCGGTTCAACCCCAAGCCTGTTCTCAAGGGTCGCTGGCAGAAGCCACGATCCCGAGGCCATGGGAACGCCGGAAACCAGTAGGGGCGGGGCGCCCTACTGGGGAAGACCTAAGTCTTCGTGAGCGGTACGCAGGTGGCGCGTACCACGGGACTTAGCCCCTGAGAGTCTTCGCACTCTCGAATCGGCGAAGGGCAGCGATGGCTGCTTGTAGTACACGGACGTGTACGGGGATACGACCATCCCTTTAGAATCTTGAACGACTCTGGGGCGTCGAAGAACTTCGCACGCCGCCAGACGGTTGCTCGTAACAGCAACAAGTTGGCCGATGCATTGAGAGAAAGCAAAGGCAACGGGGCCGTGTCAGTGCGACTGGCCGACGGGAACAAGGTCACCGTTCCCAACATCCACATGGATCTGGCTGTCAAGTTCGAAGACTTCGACAGTCCAAAATAGTTTACTGTTCTCGACATGGATCCCTACGATTTGATCCTGGGCATGCCCTGGCTCGAGAAACACGAGCCGTGGATCGACTGGCGAGACAAGGCAATTGGTGCCAGCCGCCCTGCAGTGACAGACAGAGCATTGGTGAGTCATGTTCCCACCTCTGTCAGGACCTGGGGCGCCCGCATGGGCCGCCAAGGTTCCAAAGCATCCGGCGGATACTTGGGAGTCGTCGACTATATGACGACTCCGAGGAAGATTCGAGGGTGGCGACACAGACAGACGTCGGCCAAGTGGGTAATATAGGTCCACAGACGGTCGCCCAGACCTTAACTGAAGAGGAAGACGCGGGACGCGCTTCCTGTGTGGTTAACATAGTTCCACACGAGGCCTCGAGTGCCTCAGATGTCAGCATCACGACATCCCCAGACGTGGGTAACGAAGTTCCACGTCACGGTCGCCGTCGACGACGCCGCAAGTCAAGTCTGAACCATGTTCAGACTGGAGTCGTGCACAACGACTCGGAGTTCAGGGCCCGGGCTTCTTCGACACCGTCGGTGGAAGGGTGCTATCACATCTTCGATGGCGAGACCGGTTTACCCGTCAAGGCATCTGGTGCCCACTTGGAACCGTCGCCAGAGGTTGCAGAGATAGTGAACCTCGAGGAAATGACGACAGAGTCTTTCCTGGCCAACCTCAAGGCTGGAGAGATTGCCGAGATGGTACTCATCAAACAAGAGACCTCTCAGGAAGAGTTGAACTCCTCCTCTGTCTTGGACGAAGGCGTCCTCGAGGAGTTGAGTAAGCAGCATCAATCGCGCTTGGGTTCTGAGATTCTTAAGAACCCCAAGGATCCGGTGTATCCTTTGGTGTCGGAGTATGCGGACGTGGTGACAAAGAACCCACCAGCCCAACTCCCACCAGCTCGTGGAGTACGGCACGAGATCGATCACGTGCCTGGCACACAGTACTGTGCCACGAGGCAGTGGGCTCTACCTCGTGAACAGTGCGAGGGAATTGATGCCTTCTTCACCGCGAAAGCGAAGGCGGGCATGGTGCGGGAATCGAAGTCCCCGCACTCGACGCCGACCTTCTGCGTTCGAAAACCGAACGGGAAGTGGCGTCTGGCTCACGCTTATAACAAGCTGAACAACGCGACGGTGCCGGCCCAGACACCAATCCCACGAAAGGATGCGTTGTTGAACACCATGGCCGGGTGCGTACTGTACAGTGCGCTGGATTTGGTACAGGGATACTACCAGATCCTAATGAGCGAGAGCGACATCCCGCTCGCAGCGGTGAGCACTCCAAGCGGTGAGCACTCCAAGCGGCATGCTTTGGGAGTGGCTCGTCATGCCGCAGGGCCTGTCTAACGCCCCAGCGACATTCAATCGCTTGGTTACGCAGCTGTTCAGGCCGCTGCGCGCCTTCGTACAGACGTACTTCGACGACATCTTCGTCCATAGCCGTGCCGAGGGAGGCAAGACGGCCATGGAGGCGCGTCTTGGGCACCTCCGTCAAGTGTTGGACGTGATGAGAGCGAACAAGCTCTACGCCAACATCGACAAGTGCGTCTTTGCGTCACCTGAGATCAAGGTTCTCGGTAGCTTCGTCAGCAACATGGGCGTTCGGGCTGACCCAGACAAGGTCAAGGCCATTGCAGCCTGGCCGACGCCCCGATCCCCGAAGGATCTCAGGAAGTGGTTGGGCTTGGTCAACTACCTCCACAAGTACAGCGCAGAGTACGCGGGCCTCGCAAAACCCTTGTCGGACCTCCTGAAGAAGGACGTCGACTGGCGCTGGGAGCAGCAGCACCAGGACGCCTTTGACAGCGTCAAGGCCAGCCAAGAGGTGCCGGTCCTGGCCCTGCCGGACGAGACGAGGCCGTTCAGCATCGTCTGTGATGCTTCCGATTATGCGATCGGTTGCGCATTGCTGCAGAACGATGTAGACGGACATGAACGAGTCATCTCGTCCCAGTCCAGGCAGCTTAAGGCCGCCGAACGGAACTATCCAGTTCACGACAAGGGGCTCCTTGCCATGAAGTATGCCCTCGTGAAGTTTCGGGTACATCTTCTGGGCTCAAGGCCCTTTGTGATCTATACAGACCACGCATCCTTGAGGATGGCGAGGTGGCTGTCATTCTTCGCGGGGTACAACTTTCGCGTTGAATACAAGCCGGACAAGCTCAACGTGCTTGCCGACGCCCTGTCTCGGCGTCCGGACTATGAGTTGGCCCACATCACACGGGTGACAACGGATCTTTATGATCGGATACGCATGGCATATCGAGACGATGGGGCTATCGCGCCTATCGTCAAGCTCCTGGCAGCGGGAACGGACGCAAAGTCCGACTGGCTTTCACCGCGTCAGCGCTCCCGGCTCCACCGATATGAGTTGGTGGATGGCCTCCTCTATTACCGGGTGGAGCCTAATGATCCTCCACGGGTGGTCGTACCCAACGACGAGGATCTGAAGTTTGACATCCTCGCGGAGGCGCGCGATGCGCCCTCCAGTGACCACTTGGGCCGTGAGAAGACCTTTCTGTCGGTTTCTCAGGCCTTCTGGTGGGCCCACATGTACAAGTGGGTCGCCAAGTATGTGAAGACATGCGAAACATGTCAGCGGGTGAAACCCGCAGGCACGCTTCGGCTCCGTTACAGAGCCTGCCCGTACCTGCTGACTGTCCGAAGGCGATGAGTCTTGACTTCATCTTTGGACTTCCCGCCGACGGACACGGCAACACCGGGATCGTAGTGTTCGTGTGTGTGCCCGTCACGGTCACAGGCGAATAGACCGCACGGCTGTTCGTCGATGGCGTGTTCCGCTATCACCGCCTGCCCGAGACCATCGTCTCTGACCAAGACCCGCGGTTCACCGCTGCGTTTTGGACAATGCTGTTCCCTTTGCTCGGAACTTGTCTGCAGATGTCCACTGCCGACCACCCGCAGACGGACGGTCAGACGGAGTGCGTCAATCGAGTGCTCGAGGACACTCTGCGCAGCGTCTGCGCTGGGGCTCCACGTACGTGGTCGTCACAGCTCCCCGTCGCTGAGTTTGCGCTCAACAACGCGGTACACGCATCCACAGGGCCCACATCGTTCTACTTGAACGAATTCCGCCACCTCAGAGTGCCTCTCACTCTTCGAGGAAACGCTAAGTCCTTAGTTGTAAGTGGGAGAGAGGCTCGGAAAGCGCTTTCCTCCCAAGTCTCGGATTTGAGACCGGTTTCTCCGAAGAAACAAGTGGAATCCTTTGTGGACACCAAGCTGAATGTTATCAGCATGGTCCGCGATGCAATGGCAGCGGCCCAGGGCAGACAAAAGGAGTACTCAGACAAACATGGAAGAGGAAACTTTAATGTGTTTAAAGTGGGTGAATTAGTGTTTCTCGACACTAGAACCCTACCACTAGACACTGTCTCCTCCGTCGACAGTAACAAGTTAAAGCACCGCTTCATCGGACCGTTCGCAGTCCTGGCCAGACACGGTGCGTTGTACACCATCGATCTACCAAAGTCAATGAAGACGCACTCGACGTTTTACGTTGGACGTCTTAAGCGGTACCATGATCCGCAGGGGGTTGCTGACTCGCATACCCACCTTGGTCCTGCTCCTCGAAGCGAGGAGCGTGCGCCCAAGGCTCGCGCTGGACAGCAAGGCTGCGATCGAGATCGGACGCCGGAGGGGCCCCGTACGAACGGACCCCAGGGGCATACGCCGGATACACCGAGTACGCACCATACGCGTACGGCTGGGAGTGCGCCAATGACGGCTCCGGACGTTGTTGTGCGTACTCAACACGTCGGATCAAGCGAAAGGCCTCCTCCAGATCGGACGAGTGGGCCCGGCGGTCGACCCGCGCATGGAGGTCCGCTACCTCCCGGCTCAACCGGTTCAGACGGTCCTCAAGTCGAGCAAGGACCCCTCGGTTCCCCGCCTGGGCGGCAGCATCACCGCCAGTCCCAAGGCCAAGTGCAATCTCAAGCACGAGGACGCGTTGACGGAGGCGGTCAACTTCAGGGCCCTGCGTCGGATCCACAGGTGGAGCACTCGGGCGAGAGAAGCTGCCCGGAGGCGCCTCATATTCGTACTCGTACGAGGGTACCTCCGCCCCTTCTTGACCGAAACGGAGAGGTCCACTACCACTTGGAGCGGGTGCTCCAGGAGCGGCGACAGCGCGGTAAGCGCCAGCTCCTTGTGAAGTGGATGGGCTATGCCCGCTCCGAGAACTCGTGGGAGCCGATTGAACGGCTCTAGGCTGACTGCCCGAAGGCTGTCGCGATCTGGGAACAGAAGCGGCAGCAGCTTCGTAAGTAGTCCGGGGCTTCTTGCCCGAACGAGGTACGGACGTTGATGACACTCCGTACCCGCGCTCATCCTGAGCGCTGGAAGCTGCGCGCTTCTGAATGTCCCTAGGCAGCTGTCGCTTGCTGACCATGTGGACAAATCGAATGTGAAGATCGCGCTGGTCCAGGATTTTAGACAGCAGCTGATCTTCTTGGATTTCCCGTAACTCCGTGGGTGAGTACTTGAGAGTCTCAACCCATGCCCAGAACATGTCCTCGCATGAGCTCCAGCTCGGACAGTTCTCGGGAAGAACCCAGGGGTAGCCCCATACAGGGTAGAGACCACCCCGGTTCTCGGGCTTCTTATGACAAGTCGTGAAGTCCTTCAGAGGGATCTGGTGCTGTGCGAGAAGCACGCACCGGGTCGCTTCCACGTTGTCGGTGAACAACTGTTCCTTCTGGACCCGGGCGTGTTCGTAAGTGCCCTTGGAAGTGTGGCCACCGATAAGCCCACAAGGAGGAGCGAGTTTCCCCAAGAAGAGGTCAGCTCCAAAGTTCTCCTCTGGAGGCCAATAACCTCTCGGGTTGATGGCAGGTCCCTGGCTGACGGGTGCCACCACCGAACCCCCATGCGCTCGCTGGGCAGCTTGATAAACCTCCTGCTGTCGGTCGAGGTCGTTCGTGATCTCCCGGGGCTCATCGATGGCACCCTCCTCCTCTTCATCCGAGTAGCCGAAGAGATCCTTGTAGAGACAACCAGTCCCTTTCTTCTCGCGGAGTGGGGGCTTCGAAGCCATCCGCTTCTTGGAGTGCTTGGCCCATTCGGCTGCGGCTTTAGCAGCCTGATCACGCTCAAGACCATCGGCGAGCGAGAGGTTCTTCGGAGGCTTACCTCGCTCGTCGCCGGCAGCATTGGGCGAGCCCATGGCCTCGTCGCCAGGGCTCAGAGCGCTTAGGCGTCTTTGAATCGTGATCATCGCGATCACTAGCGTGCGAATGTACGCTGTTATCGTCGTGCTCGCTGGGCACTGGAGTGTGCCCTCCCTCGGAGCTCCCAGATACGCTGTGAAGGCTCCTGACCTTAGTCTCGTCCTCAGTACCCGGACTGTGCTCACGGTAAGTGAAGCGCGGGTTCGGACGGGTGTGAGGCGGCACCGAAGGCGACCGACTGCAGCACGAGCTCGCGCGTTTGCTTGCAGCTGTGTTGCCAGATGAATCAATCGCCTTGGAGGCCACCTTAGTAGGCTCCTTGAGTGCAGAGTCTTTGCTGCGAGGCGTAGAATTCTTGGCTTGCGCCTTCCCGGCAGCAGCCTTGGCGGGTGCTTTCGCACCGCCTTTCGCAGAGCCACGAGGCATGCTTAAGGTCGAAGTGGAGACCGTGAAGAAGAGCGCGTGTGCTGCTCGAGGCTCCCAAGTCAATCAAGACTCTCCACGGCATCGCGAAGCCCTTCACGTTCGCTTGAACGACCAGGAAGCCTGGCATGTACACACTCTCCTTGTAAGAACGCCCAGCTCTCTTCGGGGCTAAGCCCCGTTGCCCTCTACCTCCTCAACCACGGGGAGCCTCACCGCTCGTCACGTTGGACACCTCGTCCGACGTTAAAGACGTCGCAGACGTCACAGACGCCCTGCATCTTCTTCTCCTCTCCCTCCGCGACCGAGCCCGGCTGGACGAGGGCGGTGGGGCGACATCTCCGTCACCCCCACCGGGTGCAGTAGCACCAACACTCCTCGAAGGGGAAACAGTGTCTCGCGAAACACTCGGCTCAGAGCCATGCGGTCCATGACCCTCACTCAGTGAACTAGGTGTCACTTCACCTGCATCATCTGGGCCACGCCCACGATGCCTCGACTCGCAGGGGGAGGGGTCGAAGGTGACATCAGCCTTGACGCTCTGATCGCTGTGGACGCTCTGGTGGAGCTGGACGAGATGTCCGTTACCGAGTTCGGCGAGGACTTGTAGGCGGGCGAGTTAGCCGAAGTGGGCGAGCGAGTTAGCCGAAGTCGTCGAGTTAGCCGAAGACAACAAGAAGGCGCGCATCGTGAGGAGTGGATCGGCGATCCTGAAAGATCTTTCGGACCCGTTCCATCCTTTTGTTCAAGAATACCAAGACGTGGTATGTAAGAATCCGCCGACGGGTTTGCCTCCGGACCGAGGCGTGCGTCACGAGATTGACCTGGTTCCTCAAACCAAATACTGCGTGACAAGGCAGTGGCCTTTGCCAAAGGAGCAGTGCGACGTCATGGACGCGTTCTTTCGTGCCAAGCACGACGCAGAGCTGGTGCGTGAGAGTAAGTCTCCGCACTCGACACCCACTTTCTGGAATGGCAAGTGGCGTAATGTGCATTCTTTTAATAAGCTGAATGCGGCCACGATTCCGGCGCAGACGCCGATTCCTCGTAAGGATGTTCTGCAGAACAACATGGTAGGCTGTACGTTGTACATAGCACTCGACTTGGTCGACGGCTACTATCAATTGCTCATGCGAGAGAGCGACATCCCGATGACAGCGGTCAGTACTCCGAGCGGTATGCTCTGGGAGTGGTTGGAGATGCCCCAGGGGCTGTCGAACGCGCCGTCAACGTTCAATCGTCTCGTGACGCAGTTGTTCCGGCCCCATCGGGCATACACACAGACGTACTTTGACGATATTTTCGTCCATAGTCGTGCCGAGCACGGGAAGTTAGAGGCGGATAATCACATTGACCATTTACGAGCGGTGCTCGAGTGCATGTGCACGAATAAGTTGTATGCCAACTTGGACAAGTGCGTCTTCGGCGCGGAGGAGATCCCTTTCCTCGGTTGCTTCATTGGGAAGCATGGCTTGCGGGCAGATCCTGCCAAAGTCAAGGCCATTGTGGACTGGCCAGTTCCAAAGAACCAGAAGGACTTACGCAAGTGGCTAGACTTAGCCATTACTTGCGCAAGTACAGCGCGAACTACGCGGAGATGGCTCGGCCATTGTCGGATCTCCTTAAGAAGGATGCACCTTGGTGCTGGAACGTCGAGCACAACGGAGCCTTCCAGACCGTGAAGGAGAGCCTTCTGCGAGCGCCGACACTCGCGCTGCCGGACCCGGATCGTCCGTTCAGCGTCGTCTGCGACGCCTCTGATTTCGCAATCGGTTGTGCTTTACTACAAGCAGACGCCGAAGGGCGTGAACGAGTGATCGCGTTTGAGTCTCGCCAGCTCAAGGCTGCGGAGAAGAACTATCCAGTTCATGACAAAGAGCTACTTGCGATGAAGTATGCTCTAGTCAAGTTCAGGGTACACCTGCTCGGCTCCAAGCCTTTCGTGATCTATACTGATCATGCGTCGTTACACTCTGCGCCACAGTCGCCTCACCTCTCTCAGACAATGGCGAGATGGCTCTCCTTCTTTGCCGAGTACAGCTTCGAGGTGAAGTACAAGCCGGGACGGCTTAATGTGGTGGCAGATGCGCTCTCGCGCAGACCGGACTACGAGTTAGCCCATGTCACAACGGTGACATCGTCAGTGCCTGACTTAATACGCGCCGCGTATGCACAGGACGACATGTGTGTAGCGGTGCTACGTGCCCTGGGGAGCGAGGAGCTCAAGGATTCGGACAAGAAGCTGTCCGGGCGCTTGCGCGCGAGGCTGCATCAATATTCCATCGATAATGGCCTGCTGTACTACAGCACGGACCCAGAGGACACTCCTCGTTTGGTCGTTCCTCATGACGAGGACCTCAAGTATCGTATCCTCTACGAGGTACATGAAACGCCCGTCGGTGGGCACTTAGGTCGTGAGAAGACCTATGGCTCGGTGAGCTCGAAGTACTGGCGACCCAAGATGAACAAGTGGGTTGGCACTTACGTACCCATGTGTGACGTGTCAACGGACGAAGTCCGCGCCGATTGCGACAGCGCCGTTGGCGAGCTTGCCTGTCCCCACGGGATGTTGGCAGTCCATCAGTATGGACTTTGTGTTTGGCCTTCCGAAGGACAAGGCGGGCAACACGGGCATTGTGGTCTTCGTGGACCGGTTGAGCACTTAGCGGCGGTGCCGGACACCATTGATGGTGAAGGTACAGCTTTGCTGTTCTTAGACCGAGTCTTTCGCCAATATGGCTTGCCTGAGGCAATCGCCTCGGATCGAGACCCACGGTTCACCGCGAAGTCCTGGACGTCCCTCTTCAGAGTGCTCGGCACTCGTTTGGACATGCCCACCGCGGATCATCCGCAGACCGATGGTCAAACTGAACGCGTGAATCGCGTTGTCGAGGACATCCTCCGGAGCGTATGTGATGAGGCGCCGAAACGCTGGAGTGATATGCTCCCACTCGTTGATTTTGCGTTAAATAATGCGGTGCATGCCTCGGCAGGCTTCACTCCGTTCTATGTGAACGGCCTGGTGGATCCTCGCGTCCCGCTGACGCCACCACGTAGTGGATCAGGGCTTGACGGGGGGGGGGGGGGGGGGGGGGGGATAGCCGAGCGGCTGGCTGATGTCGGCCCTGTTGCGGCTCGCAAGCAAGTCGATGACTTTGTCTCTTTGAGACTGAGCGTCATGCGACAGGTGCGCGACGCTAGGGCTGAGAGCCAAGACATTCAGAAGGAGTATGCTGATGCTAAAAGCAGAGACAATGTGGGACGGTTCGAGGTCGGAGGCCTAGTTTCTTAAACGCTAAAAACCTACCTACTCATGCAGTGTCTGCCGTCTTCAAGACAAAATAAGACCTCGGTTCGTGGGACCGTTCAAGGTCGTGGCCAAGAAGGGCCTTGCGTATACACTGAATCTTCCAAAGAAGATGCGTACGCACTCGGTCTTCTACGCCGTCTTACTCAAGCCATATCAGGATCCTGCTCAGGTGAGCGTGACGGCGTTTGCGCCGACTCGGCAGGTGGCTGAGCCACGCTCAAAGGTTGGGCAGCAGCGACGGGTGGCGGGGCCACGACAGGAGCAGCAGCGACGGGTGGCGAGGCCACAGGCGAGGGGCGAGGTGCTGAAGTCGCAGCAACAAGTCAAGCTGACCTTGCGTCTCAGCGACTTGACGCTCCAGGTCCACGACCCGGTTTTGAACCGACTGAGGTTGCTCGAACCAGTCCACACGACGGTGTGTCCCCTCGAGATCGTCTGCAAGGCGACCATTCGTATCCCGAAGATACTGGTTCAGAGAACCCACGCGTTGGTCCAGCGCAAACAAGTCGCTCCGAGTCGCGACGCGAGGGTCCAGCGACGCCAGGGTCAAACCCAGTATCTCGTGAAGTGGCGGGGTTATCCTCATTCAAAAAACTCGTGGGAGCTTGAGGTTCCCCTTCGGCAGGATTGCCCAGGCGTCGTGGGCGCTTATAATCTGGCACATCCGATGCCGAAGCGCCACCTCGGCGTGCGACGGCGTCGCCAGGCGCTGAGTGCTTCCCACTACAGTGAGATCGGCAGCCGAGCTCAGGCGCTGATCGGTGGCTGGAGCAGCCTGCTCGTAAGTAGGAGCTGCGCTCGCAGCGGGAGCAGGAGACCGGGTTGTCTCGTAGTATTGATGACAGGGTCCTGGAACGTGGCGTCGTGCCGTTGACTTTGCGAAGTCCAGGCGCAGATGTCGCTCAAGACGAACATCGGTTTCGGAGAAACTAGCTCGAAGAGCATCATAGCTGGGGAGCCGTCGAGAGTGCTTGACCCAGTTCGCGAATTGTGCGTCACACGCAGTCATCGTCTCTCCTTGATAAAGGACCACAGGGACTGTGCGCATCGCAGGCACCGACTGCTGGTGCAGTTGCAGCCGTAGGTGCTCTCGATACTCCTGGGAGCTGTGACTTGTGGAGCCAGAAAGCGCTCATGGAGCTGGTGACTCTGCATTTGCTCGTCAGCAGTAGCGGCCGCTGGCTCACACATGTGTGGATCAAATCGCTAAAATTGAGCAAGAAGCTTTGACGTGGGTTTCAAACAATCAAAAGAAACTACGGGCGGATTCGCACTCAGGAGTTGAAGATGCATATCTCAATGAAACCCCGGTCATATTGGGTGACGGTGAAGGTCGATTTTATGAGTATAACCGGGAGACGAGAGAATTGCAAAACACAGGTTCGAGTGTTGCACCCCAACAACATTCTTGAATCAAGTTTGCAAACGCATTATTTTGCCATCTAGCTTTACTGGTGGGCCGCGCCAAATGTGCAAGTCATACCAAGATTCAATGGCTTTTGTTCGAGAATCCGGAAAACCAGATATTTTCCTAACGATGACATACAATCCAAATTAACGCATATTTCGAAATACAGTTCGGCTCGCCGTGCTTGCACTGGAAGTTTTCAAGAAAGTAAGCTGGGTGGCTGGAATACTTGAACGTCAGCTCCTATATCTCCCTCAAAGTAATTATTGTAATACGGCGCTTTGTCCCATTTGGTACTGGCAGAGCCATGTAATTTGGGTTGCAACTGTGGTTAATAAGTTTGGCGAGGTTGCCGTTGTCATTGGGATAAATGTAGAGGGTTCCGTTAATGGGGGAGAGTCCCAGTCGAATCAAATATCTTGTCAATGACGGCTTGCGCTGAAAACGCGTCAATTGTCTCGCCGACGTACTCGATAACCAGTGAGTCCCCCGGAATTCTTTGAACAGCTCTTTTCCCCATTCCTCGACCATCGGTAATTTGAAATAGTTCCCACTGAGGTAGCGCTTCATTGAAATCCCATTCGGACTCAATAAACGGGAAAGGAAAAAAAAATGTCGTCTTGCATATTCTCGTCAATGTTTGTGTAGGATCTCAAGACTCGCATAACTACGGGATCATAATTGATGCTTGAGTGTGTCATTGGGGTAACCACAGGGGGCCCCTTCTTCTCTCCACTAGGCGCGCTTGTACCGGATGGTTAGTTCGCAATAGCACAAGTGGGTTCCGGCTGCAAAGGCGGGCCTATAGACAATTCCAAGACCTTTGCACGTCTCGGTGGTTAACTCTTGCTACTCGAGCCTAGTGGGTGGGTGCCGCGCTGTCACGGGTTTCCGACTCGCTTCCGGTACCACTTTCATTAGCTCTTGAAGCCTGTGCAGGATGCCTGGCTAACTCTCGATTCCGTTTGTGTGTTTTGCGACGTCGATTCCGTTGCTCTCGGATGTGATCATGGATGGCTTATTCGAAATGGTCGTATGGGCAGTATACGACGGTGTTCATGCCGTGGCGAGAACGTCAGAACGCACGATCCGTAGTCCGACAAGCTTCGTCATATTCCCTGGTACAATTATCTAATTGCGCTACTACGTCGTTTTCAGCGCGGCCTCTAGGACGATGCATACGCCACCGCGCCTGAACCAATCACTCAGCGTTAACCACCGCTCTAGACGCGATAATATTTGGTGTCGAAAGCGTCATTTTGGTCTGCTTTCGCTGCCTCATGGGAACCAAACTGCTACTTGGCAAATGGAAAGCGTAGTCCACAGTTAGCAGATACTTTGAGATGTTGTCGACATATTTCAAATGCTTTAAGAAGGATAGGAGTAGTAACAATCGTATAAAACTGCTCTATAATCTAGTCGGATGATCATCCCATTATGTGCAAAACAGTCTTGATGGGGTCATTGACACTCTTGTTGTAACGTCAGCAAATAGGTTCCTTATCAAATTTGGAATGGCTGCGCCGCTTTGCGGCGCAGCGAGCTCGCTTGTTTTGATATGAAAGAAATGCAATTTTGATTTAAGTTTAGAAGGCGTTTGTTTGGCTGAACGAGAGCTAGATAGCTGAGGTTATATAAGTGAAGCATACCCAAAATTAAAACTGGTGTGAGGTGGATAAAGCAGCTCTAGATGTGTGCCTATTTCCAACATTTTAGGGCACTGTTGTTGGCAACTTTACTCTAATAAAAGTTGCGTGCTGCTAGGCGCCGCTAAACCACTATTTAATATAGGCTACCAAATATACAGGCACTTTTTATTACTAATCTACGAGATCACTTCAAAGGTTTCAACAAGATGCAGGAACTGGACTAGCATCGTTTCAGCACATCAAGTACTACGGCTGCGAAGCTGACCTCCGTAAACACTGCTTTGACTATCAAAATTTGTACAAGCTTTGTTGTGGGCAAGTGTAATCTCTACAAGATAACAAACTGTGCTTACAGTAAACTAAGGTTGAGCTCATATATTTACAGCTGAGATTACATAGGTATCATTTTTTGCTGGGGCAGCCTGAGGGACAAAGAAACTTATTACATGTATATTCGAAGTGATTTAAAGTAAAAAAATTACCGAGAGCAAGACTTGACACCCACAAAATCAGCATGATTTTTCGCAGCACGACTTTTAAATTTTCAAACTATACCAATGGTTAATTAAAGACGATTATTATTGTAGGCGGTGAGGGCGATGCCTTTAAAATTAAGATGATATCTACCTTGCACGTGTAACAAGTCTGTGGTGAAAACATTTTTTAGTGCAACTTGATACTGAAATAGACAGTTAAAGAAATGAGTTATTGTTTTGTAATTAAACCCGCCGCAGCAAAGGGAAGGCGATCCTACCTGTACTACTCCAACTAACAATGGCTAACGCGCCCGCGGAGCGGGCGCCCAGAGCTTTTGTTTCTTAAACAACAAAATCAATGTCTGTCTGTCTGTCATGTCCTCCAAATCCGGACTTCTGATTGGCTATAAATAATCACTTATAGCAGTACAGTTTTAGAGACAATTCTGACAAAAACATTATTCGGTAAGTAGAAATTTTTGAGAAAGCTCTAATGAGCCCGAAGGTGGGCACTGCGAATAAACTGGAAAACATACACTGGCATTTCCCGTTCAGCGTAGGATATAGGATCGTGGTTTTGTGAGCACTACGACAAGCGTTACATGCAAGTCTGTACACTTTCTACTGTTTTCAAAGAAGTAAGACGGAACAACGCATTTGCCAAAGACGCCCCTTTCGAGTTAACCATCACTACACCCGCTAGAAGAAGTATTGTGTGGCTGTACCGAGGGTCATGGCACGCTCTATTTGTGCACAAAATTCCAATGATGTACCATAATTCGAGCATTCTATTGAATTGAAACTCGATAGAATAGAGGAGAGGAAAAATCTATTTTTCAACGTTAGTTATTAGCTTCCTGGTGAAGTCTCATTTTTTTTTAGCAGCACCATCGCCTGTTGGTAGAGCCATAAAATAGAGCACAGTGAGAAAATTCAGTACTACGTAATTAGATGTAGAGCCGTCCAGGCCACGATGTTTAATTTATTTCTATTAAAACTTTTTTGAAAGTAAACTAGAATGTTGAACTGCTTTGACATGCAAGCTTCCTTTTTATTCCACCTATATTACATCGTGGGGGTAACATGGTTTTTATTGTTATAAAATATTCAATCCGAACCTGTCGTACATGCCACCCACTGCTTTCGGATGTAAGCTCGAGCTGCGCTTGCAACCCTTCAGCCACACAATTTTTACATATTAATGAATAAGAGTCATTCAGCGCTCTCAAAGTGCATCGTCCTATCATTTCTAACATTTAATGGTATAAATGATAATTTCTCACTGTGTGCACGCTGCCCTGAATATCATCCTCAATAACTTAATTTTAGCACAGTGTCGATCTAAAAAAAAAGAATCCGCTCAATGTGCATTTCCCCTTAGAGTTCGTCATTAATATGCGTTACACTTCTTCACTAATATGTGTTATTGAAAGTACGATGCTACAGTTCATTGTAACAAAAAAATACGATAATAGTATAATAAGGGCTCAAGCTCCACAAAATAAAAGTCTATTCGTGCACGTTGGATCAGGTTATGGGTGTCCATTTGCTACATTTGGCGCATCTGGGAACCCGCTACGGGGGGGGTGTTGGGCCTGGTTAGTTGGAGTGGTAGCCTCCGCTTCGCTACGGCGAGCTAATAAATTATATATTTAAATAAATGGTTTTATTTATATATAATGTTGCTCTAAATCAATTCGTATTCACCATTATGTCTTGTCAACATGTACAATAAGCACAGTGTGCAGGGTATATCCTCACTTTTTAACCGTACCGCCCGATTTCCATCGCGCACATATATTCATCTTCAATCATTGGTTTAATGTGAAATGAGGCCTAGTCTATTTTTCTTTATGAAACCCCCCTCAACTCCAATATCTCCGTCGCCCGCTCCTTTTGCGGTTCACGAAGCCCAACTTTAGTTTCATCAGCATATATTATCTTTGTAGAGATAACACTTGCCCAAAGCAAAGCTTGTACAACTATTTGACAGCTCAAAACGTGTGTATAACTGTAACATGATGTATTGTTATAAATGTAAAGTGCTGTAGCATGCAGCTATTCAATCGGACTCAATGCTTTTCATAGTATCCTTGAGCTGTAGCCCAGCGCTTCAACCGCACAACCTTTCTAGATGAAACGATAATAGTGATTCAGCGCTTTAAAAGTACATCGTCCTATCGTTTCTATATTTTAATGGTATAAGTTCCAATGTTTTGCTGTGTACACGCTGCCGCTAAATAAAACCCTCAATATATCAATACTAATTCCAGTATTGCACAATGACGATATCAAAAATGTTCTTTCCGCTCAGTGTGCTTTTCACGAATATGTTTTGCTGAAAGTACGTTCTACTGTTCTAAAAAATACTCGAATAATAATAGGCCCAGCTCCAGTGAAATAAAAATGCAAAGCTCTATAGTTTTAACGTTGGTTCGCGTAGATCAACACTTGCCACTAAGCTACATTTTCCTTCATGAACAACACTATGCAGCTGCAACTTGTGTAAGTAGGTAAGAGGATTTGGTTAAATTGCCAAAACGCCATTAACGTTAACTACGATATGCTAATTTATAATAGTCCATGATATGCGCTGTCATAAAGGCACGATCAATACCTTCTGTAGCTTCATGTACCGAGTGTGGCATGCTATACCATTTATTTATAAAAAGAAGCAAAAGCACTGGCTGCGTCGCCAAAATACTACCGTGCCAGATTTGCAGTACTTAGGAAAGTTTTTAGCCTCATATTGTAATTATCCTAACCAAGCCAGACTGGCCTAGTCGTATTCAGCCAACCGATCCGCTTCGTTCGACAGACAAATGTTTGTCTTTCGCCCAATCGAAAGGCGCACATCCGGGATTATAATCAAAGTCAGTACCGAAGGTGTCGCGCTTATGTTCGAGTTCTTGCTGTCAGTCCGAAAAACGTATTTAGCGTGTAGCAAATCAGAAAGCGTTTTATTGTTCTATCGTCGATTGCCTAATGCAGTCAGGATAGTAGTGCAAACCAATGTTGTGGGTGATTGTAGAGTCTAAAGAGTTGCTTACAAAAAGGCAGAAAGAGGGGGACAACCTGCAAGATAGTGGTGCAGGACGGTCGGACAGACAGACAGGTTTCAAGTTTAGGAGAGTGAGAATATTTCATGTCACACATTGGTTCTTACTGAGTTAAGCTAGACCTGTCAGCCAATCATATGTCCGAATTTGCGTAACATGACAGACAGACAGACAGACACACACACACACACACGGACATTCACTTGATTTATTAGGAAATTGTTTTTGTTTTACTTTTCTTAAGTTTTACTTTTTTAACCACGTCTGTGGTTTGCGTTGGTGATCTTGCGTAGCAAGATCTGCAGGTGAGAAGAGCTACAGCAAGGTAGAGGCTAACGCTAAATTCTATCAGTCACCATTGTTCCTTCTTGTTGTCACATTACAAAAGGGTTACTGAGCCCAAGCTCTCGCAGGAGTGTAAGGACTTCAAGTACAAGATGCCTAAGGCGACGACGGACACGTCTTGGGGGGTCGATGTCTCTGAGAAGACCGGCCGACCGATTCGCTGGAACGGCCAGAACTTTCAATACTACGTGAAGCTCATGGAACTTGCTGCACGGAAGAAGGACACGGATCTATACAAGGTGATGACTCAGCAAATTAAGTACGACGCGAGTTTCACGTCGATGCAGAAAAGCGCGTGGGAAGGGTGGCAGTTGGATCTCTAGGAGTTGATATTCTCATTCGTGTGTACGGACATTAGCCAGTAGCTTATGGACATGACGGACGGGTCGACTATGTGGAATTACCTGTATGACCGGTACGAGGTCACGCCAACGACCAAACCAAGGCCATGACGAAGAGGCAGCTGTTCGCGCAGCTGGAATCCGCCGGACACAAGCAGAGCGGCTAGGTCGAGGAGCACCTGAACTACATGTGTCGACTAAAAAGAATGCTCAAACAGTCGATATGACTGTGGATGACGCCGTGTTCAGTGGAATGCTGGTGTCGTCGCTCCCCCTCCAACGCGTGATTTGATCGTTTGCGAGGTTTTGTGGACGCTGGGATGGATTGCGTGGTCACACCGGATAAGGTGATGAACATAGCGATGACCTTTGACAAGGCCAACCAGGCCGGCGAGCAGGTGCATCGGTCGTTTGGTAATGCCAAGCAGTCTTCTGGTGAGCAAAATAAGGGTGGAGGTGGAGGACTAGGCAATGGTGGAAACAAGAAAGCAAGTTCGAAAGGACAAGGAAAGTCTCGCTAGTGTATCGTGTGCAACAGCACCGACCACCTGAAGGCAAACTGTCCGGATAGGGTGAATAATAAAGTGGTTCCAACGACAATGAGCAGAAACGGACACCACGGAGTAACTGCACACTACATCAGGATGGCAACTCACCACCTGTAGCAGCGCGACGTGACGAGGAGCCGGCTGCCGAAGACGTCGTGACGGGGATTGCGATGCCTACGCAGGAGGAAGAATCTCCTGAAGATAATTCTGGAGATGATCATGGGGTTGAGGTTGCAGATGTGCAGCAAGAAGTTGATGATCAAGAAAACGCTGGTGTGAGCAGTTCTTGGTGGTATTTCGATACTGCGTCAAAAAAAAACTCCCATGTGACTGGGAATCGCTCGTATTATGTGGCTTTCACCGAACAACGGACATGCGCAGTATCCGTGGAGTGACACCGAGCATTGCTTCACGTATAGCTGTTGTTGGAACGGTGGCTCTAGTTACTGAGGTTGATGGCAAACAGACTGTGATGTATGTGGATGATGCCGCCTACATACCGGGTGCCGACTATGGTTTGTTCTCGCCAGGCTTCGCTTTTTAGCAAGGATTTGAGTTTGCTTTTGACCAGGCAACTCGGAACTTCACTATCTCTATGGAAGGGGGAGCTAGTTTTCTCAGGTTCTGCCTCGTTGAAGTCAAGGAGTTTATGAAGGTTGTCATCTGCTGCGACGTCGCGGAGGGCTACAGACTGAGTGAGACGGTTTGCTGCTGCTGTTGGGAGCGTTGGCATGCCGATGGGGCCTAAAGCTGGAGCACCGATCATCTTCGGACAGGTGCAGTTGAAGGACGTGCCTGGAATGCGCTACACGAGTCAAGACAAGTCTCGTCCACTTTGCTAGCTGTAGTGGGTTGCCCAAAAGGTAGAGATCTGCTCGCTGGTAAAGAGCACGTGCGAGGTTGATTCGAGCGCGCTGACATCCACTGATGCTGCTGCCACACTCAGCAACGCTATATGGAGGTGACAAAAAATGAAAATCTACATTGAGCTCACAGGCATGTAAAATACGCTCCTATCGCACACGATCAACAAGCTTTTATTCCAATTTGCCATCGCCTTCAGTGCACAGCATAATGTTCGATTGGACACTCCCACGGGAGCCATGGAATCTGTGGGCAATATGGGCAGCGTGAAGATGCTAGGAACCAGCAGTTTACTTGGCATTTCGCTAAGTAATGCGGGCAAAAGCGACAATTTACCGGACCCTACTGGTCCACAAACCACATTCGTCGATCGTGATTACACTTGTAGCTACTTAATACATAGCAAAAATTCGTGATGAGACGACGAGAATAAAGACGGACATTCTACTAGAAGGCGTCTCTGCGCTGGATTTACCAGTATTGTCGTTCTCCTTAGCTAACTTGTAGTCGCAATTACTCACAACTGCGTTTGCTGGATTTGGGTGGAGGTTCATAACTTTTAGAAATTCTGCTCTTATGTTAGATCGTCTCCGTCGAATAGGAAACCGCGGATACGTGGTGCTGGTCTTTTTACTTGAAAAACTCAAGGCGATTCGAATAGCGAAGATGTTGGGATGAGTGGCGTCTGAATTTAAATTTATGAGTGAAAATCGGGCGCTGGAAACGGGGAGACTACAAGTGCGCAAGTACTTGGACGCCTTCTGTGTTTTCTTCTGGGCGTTCACACCAGCGATTGTACAGGGGGTGCTATTTTCTTTTGAGAAACTTTCACTGACGTTTGATTAATCCTGAAGTGCCCTTACTCTGAGTACTTGAGTCATAAGCTTTACTCAGAAGTCAGTACTTCATAAGTTATGACATGTTTCTGCGCATGCTGACTTTTGAGGAAATGATCAATGTACCCAGCCACGCTTCGCTTGGCTGCCCCTCGGCGCCCTCACGGTTCACTTTGCTCGCGATTAAAATAAATGATGTACTGGAGAGTGATATATTCGGCTCGCTGGTGAGCTCGGCGGTGAACCCGCCTCCGCAAATATCGCGCGGCTCTGCTTCGCGAGCACCCGCACGGGTTTGCTGCGGCTCGCATCCACTCGTCTTATTTGGTGTAGGGCGCTCACGCGCCTCTTGTTTAGCTAAAACAAAGCAGTAACGCGTTGTATTCATCAGCCTTACTCAGAACTCATCCTAATGTGTACTTGACGTCTTTCCACATAAAACATGGTAATTTCCTTATTTATCCTCCTAGAATTGCAATTACTCAGAGGTCAGTCTTGTTTCATCAAAAGTAAGGTAATTTCTTGTACAGGTATCGGTGCTTGCCACTACGGTTTTCCCTGGACGAGACATTTCGGCTGCAGACGCCTTCACGGCGATAGCATTGCTAACCGCCTTATCTTCCGATGAACTATTTCCCATGGATTATCTATGGATTTCTTGACGCATGGAGAGATCTGCGTTTGAGGCCTCATGAATTCACTGGATACTACAAAACAAGGAGCGTGAGAAGACTCGAGAGGTTATTGATGATCAGGCTTTCACTTCTCGCCTTATGCTGTGTATATCTTCTAACTTGGTTACGCATACTTCATAACCTCGAACATTAATGTCCACTTCACCACGACGGCTGCACGGATAGATAACACCCACTCGGACATGTGTGCTGAAGCCCAACAAGATATACTAGCTCTCCGCTGACGGTGCTGGCGAGAAGAGCACGCAGCCGTGCGGTGGTTTTGCAAAATATCGTGAAATCTATGACTGCGTATGGCATTATGTACAATCAGCGCGTACCAACTTTTGCAGCACCACGTCGTACGTACTTTGGTATTTGGTGTACTTTGTGGGCTCCAGAGCTACTGGATTATGGCGTATTACCGTTACGAGAGTTGAGGGCACAAGAACCTGACGAACAACACTGAACGAGAACGGAACCGGCATGGCAACTTCTGATAATAAAAAGGTGAGAAACGACAACAGGTGCTCGATGTTGAAATGAAGAAATGCGAGAAGAGCTTCACTCTAATGATAGGCGTCAATATCGACAACATCTAATACAGCGCGCTGCCATGTCTGGTGAAGCTAGAGCGCCAGAATGTCGCCGCTCGCTCACCCGAGTAGAACGGCACAATGATCTTGACTGCGTTCCTTAGTTCAGTCGGAATACCCACTAGAGGATAGCCACCTCGGCCTACACCACTCCCCGGTGCTGGTCCTAGAGTATCTATACTCCCATCAGGCGCGCAGCCCGAATAAGGGCCGATTCCTTGTTGATGGAGGCTCGTCGGTCCCCCCTGAAACCCCGCTTGGTATCCTGGGGACGCTAAGCCGGCTAACAGTAGGGAAGCGCTCCCGGCAATCGAGTACCCGTGACTGCCGCTTTTGGTCCGTATCCTCCCGCAGCCGGCGCTGCCGCACCCGAAGACATGGGAGTCCAAGCAGGCACTCAACTCCCCATCGACGAAACAGTCGGCGCCCCCATCATCGGCGGTTGGAACGGAGGGTTGAGAGCTCTCGGAGGAGTTACTCTATATCCATATCCATTCACACCCAGAGTCGTTTCGATCGACACCCCGCGGTAGAAAGGAATAACGGACATGGACAGACTCGAGGCCCTCGCCGTAGCAGGCGCCGTAGGGTTTATTCTCCGAATATATGCACCCCAGGCCGGAGCAGTTGTCGGAGGCAGAGTAGGAGGGCCGTTCGTATTGACCGCATACTACTGCAACGCACGCTGGACCGCATGGTCGACGAACTGTTGCATCGCCGCGCTTGCCCGCCCGGTAGGCACTTTCGTCCTCCGAGAACCTCCTCGGCCCGACGGACCCTGCCGTATGGGTGCGCTCGCCAGGCTTGCTGGTAACGACGGCTTAATCAGCGTTGGTGCGGCCTGCCACAGCACCCCTTGCGGCGCTCCCATCTGCGGAGCCAGCGCAGTTCCACGCGGGACCATTCCCTGCTATCGAGGACCTCTCGAGTCGTCCGTTGCGTAGTTAGCACCAGTGCCCGCGCTTCCGGCGGCACTTGCGAAGCCCGAGTCCCCGTTGGACGCGCTGTAATTTGCACTGGTCGAGTTAGCGGTTGGATCTGTCCTTGGGAAGGCGCCGGTCGCTGTGACGGTCGCGTTGCAGGCTGCCGTGGAGCCTGAGCTGGCGCTTGAGTCGGCGGAGGCGCCTGTTGAACCAGTGTCGACGTAGGCGGGTGCACCCAAGGCTGCGTCACCGTCTGACCAGTCCTCGATGCCGGCGCTTGCGTCGTTGTCGGCATCAGACCTGACGACGGCACCGAAGTCGCGGTCTGAGCTAGAGACTGCACCTGCGGCGGCGCCGGAGACTGAACGGGAGGATGTACCAACCCCTGGGTAGCTCGCAGGCCTTGGATCCATCGCATCGACTAGTCGTAGCCACCCCCAAGTCTCGAAGTAGTCGTGCCAGTCGATGACGTCGTTGGGCTGGCTTGAGTTGCCGAAGGCGCAGGTGGAGGTGCCGGCCCTGCCGCTGCACCCGTAGGGTCCACCTTCGTTGAAGCCACCGCCGGCAAGGGCGCCACCGGAGGCGCCACCGCAGCGGCACCCGTAACACCCGCCGTACCAGCCACTGACGCCATACCCATGCTCGTCGCATTCACATCCGGAGCTGTCGAGTATGGAACCCAACTCAGGGGCACCGTCGTTTGATTATCTGACTCAACAGTCGAAGTCGGACGCGGTCCAGCACTCTTAGGCGTCACTTGCACTCCGTGCTCCGAGCGCTGAGGAGTGCCACTCCAACTTCGAGACCCATTTAGTTCTCCGGGGCCCCGCTCACAGGTCATTCCTTCTTGGAACGGGAGCAGTTCTTCACGGCCTTCCGCCGTATCAAACAGCGTACGGTCGGCATCGCCGGCCCAGTGAGAGCCGCATCCTCGGAGGTCAGCTCCTCGTCCAGAGGCTCGTCGACGGCCAGCTTGATCCCCTCGACCTCATCCCCGCCAAAGAAATCGTCCTCTGCGTCTTGGGCCGCTTCCTCGGCTTCCTCCTCCGACATCTCAACACTGCGGAGATGTCGCCGTACACTTCCGGTCACCCTTCCTGTTCCTCGCCCGAGTCACTCCCTTGGCCATCACCAAACGCTCCGAACCCACAACCCATGGCGTGCTTTAGTCTCTCCACTTACGAGGTGCTTTCCCAGCGCCTACTTTTTCTCTACGCGACTCCTTCGCGCTAGTGAAGTGCCCTGGTTCTCCACCAGAGCTGTCGGGGTCCTCCCAAGTCCAGTCGGGTTGTGTGTACTTCAAGAAGAAGCCGCGCGGAAAGGTGAAGAGAAGCGTAAAAAAAAGAATAAATGTTTCTGTTGTTTGTGTCTTTGTCAGGTACTTGGCAAGTTCACAACTGTCTTCTAACCCTGCACTGCCGGTGGCTACCCACCGACGTGCCTTCTTCCAAGCGCGCGGCATCCTCACTGCCCTAGGTGTCACCCCGCCCACGAGTTGGTCATTCGAGGCCTTAGAGTCCGCCATGGCGCCCTTCCCCTGACATCATTACGATGCCTTAGCGGCTACTCCCACGTACCCAAACTCGGCTGATGACTGCCCGACTAATCAAAACTTGGTACTCCGTACCTGTCCGCCTGTTCAGACGCGTAGCACTCCACCCGCGCCATCATCCCTGTCATTTCACCGCCCCATGGCAACCCGTGACAACTTATCTGTCGTAGATGAGCACAATGTTTTTAAGCGCTCAATTGGGTTCTTTAAAAAATGCAAAAACAAGAAGCAAGAAGGTACTATACATCTGTGGTGATTCTCTTGAGCCGCTAGTTTGGTTAAAATGTTATTACTAACGATCGATCAAAGTGGAAGAAAATAAGGCTCACATTAATAGCTTTCATGGCTCGTACGTTTCAGACGGACAATCCCAACCCATCAACATAAAGGCATTCTGCCAATAAATAAAATATTGATCGACGATACACGCAATGTCCTTAATTCTCTCTCTCTCTCTCTCTCTCTCTCTCACTCGTCCGAGCATTCCCCCCCATCCATCAGGTCACAGGAGTCCACCCATCAGCTTTCAAATCATTCTGGATAATCCTCAAAGCTATTCTAGCAAGTAATTTATTGTTCGGAGCAAATTCCTATAATACTGCCAAAAGTAATGCAAACAAAAGAAACTTCAATATATCTAGTCTGGATTCTCGAGCCCGCTCATCGACTAGGGCGAGCGCATCGACTCAAGTGTAACCGGGCAGGTTTAAACTATCTCTGGCGCATAGAAACATATCAATTGTAGACAAACGTTTTATCCAGCTTTCAATAGTCCACTCCGTTATGCCTCCTTTTGCATACATGTAATTGATGTGTTTTGCATTATCAGTCCCATCGCATCTCTCGATGACACATCGGAATGGCAGTAAGAATAACAATTCGTGTGGACAAGTCTCTTAGTTGTTTTTAGACAAGCTGTCCAAGTAATATATATCTGTCGTAGATGAGCATAATATTTTTAAGCGCTCAACTCGGTTCTTTAAATAATGCAAAAACAAGAAGAAAAAAAACAGGTACTGTACATCTGTGGTGATTCTCTTGAGCTGCTAGTTTGGGTATAATGTAACTACTCACGATAGCGAGCGCTTAAAAACATTGTGCTCGTCTACGACAGATTAATAAGTACCTTTGGGACTTCGACAGCTTGTCTAAAAACAACAACTAAGATATTTATCGACGAGATTTGTATTCCCAAAAACGAAACGAGAAAAGTTTCAAATTCATGTTCTTAGCCCTCTTAATGGCCGAAAACGGATGACCATGAATGGGGTGGTTTATATTACAACTTTCCATATAATTAAGCACCAAAGCGATGTTATCGGTAGACGTTCTATTCTTACTGCCCTTTCGATGTGTCATCGAGAGATGCAATAGGACGGATAATTGTCGCCGGTTATCGTGGGATGCCCGACTGACGGGGGTATCGGAGGACGTCGTGCGGTATGCTGACGAGGTGGCCGTGCGAGTGGCGTCGCTCGAGCCCCTCCAAAATGGTACCGAGTACCAAGTGTATCCACTTCAAGGTGGCCTTCATCGTGGAAGATGTGACGAGGCGAGGGGACACTAAGGCACGCCTTAAATACCAAGGACGGGAGGCAAGGACGCTGCATGATCTTCGGAGAGCTTGAGCACGGGAGGGGCGAAGAGCGGAAGCAGAGATGCGGCCGGTAGAGTAGGCTGGCGTGATACAAGGTGGCAGGGCGCCACCAAGGGCTCAGGGCAGTCGTGAACTTTCCAAATCTTTGATAAGGACAGCAACAAACAAGCAGAAACAAGTTAATTTTGTTTTCCTTTTTACTCTACTCTTCTCTTCTCCGAGCGACTTCTTCTTGAAGTATTCACGACCCGACTGGATTTTGGAGGACCGCAACAGTTTGGTGGAGAAGCAGGGTACTTCGCCAGCGCGAAGGAGTCGCGCAAGAGATGAGTTCGGTGCAGGAGTGGTACCACGTAGTAGATAGATAGAGGGCATACATGAGTTCCGGGTTTGGAGCGTTTGGTGATGGCCAGGAGAGTGGGTCGGACGACGGACAGGACGGGTGGCCGGGCATGTACGGCGACTTCTCCACGGCGTTCGAGATGCCCGAAGAGGAGGCCGAAGAAGCAGCCCCGGACGCAGAGGGCGACTTCTTTGGCGGAAAAGAGATTGAGGGGGTCGAGCTGACCATCGATGAACCTCTGAAAGAGGAGCTGATCAACGAGGACGCGGCTTCCTCCGAGCAAGCGGTTCCAATCGGGGAGGCTCCGCAGCCGCCTACGCTGGTCGAGACGGCGGAGGACCGAGAAGAACTGCTTGCGTTCCTGGAAGGAATGGCCAGTGAACGAGGTCCTGGGGAGCTGGGCGAGTTACGGAGTTGGAGGGGCACTCCTGAGCGCGCGGGGCAAGGAGCGCGAGTGACGCCACAGAGTCCAGGGCCACGTCCGACTTCCTCAGTCGGAGCGGATAGTCAAACGACCGTGCCTGCGAGCTTGGACCGCGTACGCGACAGCTCCGGTCGCGAATGCGACGGGCTTTGGTACGGCGACAGTAACTGATACGTCGGGGGCCACGGGTGCCGCGGCAGAGATGCCACCAGTGGCGCCTGAACCGGTGACGGCGACTCCGGCGGTAAACCCCTCGAGAGCGACGGCTGGGGCGACGCCTTTTCCGGCGCCTACTGCTGCTCCAGCCAGCCCGGTCGTGTCGTCAGCGATCACGAATACTTCGAGGTTTAGAGGTGGCTACGGTCAGTGGCTAAGGTGCATTCAAGGCCTGCGAGCGACACAGGAGCCGGCTCAGCCTCCTGCTCAAACTCAGGGGGAACCTCAAGTGCCACATCCTACTCGCTCCGGCTGCAACGTTGCTGCACCCGTCGGGTCCAGCAACGACGACGGTGCAGGTGCCGGTTACGAAACTGTTCTAGCAAGTAATTTATTGTTCGATGAAATACTGAGCAAATTACTATAATACTGCCAAAAGTAATGCAAACAAAAAAAACTTCAATATACCCGGTCTGGATTCTAAGGCCCGCTCATCGACTAGGGCGATCGCATCGATTCAAGAGTAACCAGGCTGGCTTAAACAATTTCTGGCGCATAGCAACTTATCATAACAACACAAACGTTATATCCAGCTTTCAATAGTCCAATCCGTTATGCCTCCTTTTGCATACACATGAATTACTTGTATGTACGTGAAATTGATGTGTTTTGCATTATCCGTCCCATCGCATCTCTCGATGACACATCGAAAGGGCAGTAAGAATAGAACGTCTACCGATAACATCGCTTTGGTGCTTAATTATATGGAAAGTTGTAATATAAACCACTCCATTCATGATCAAGGTGTACTTGGACGGCCTCTCAAATGCCAAAATACCAAGGTTTTATTGTAATACTCCGCTGAGTCATATCCCTTTATCGTTTAGGTAATTCCTACTAAATTGTATGTTGATAGAATTGCAATAAGTTTTGAATGTTTGAATGATGTGGAAAGGAACAACCCCATGTTCGAGGTTATTTTCGTACTAGGAAAGCCACATCCTCATTCCAAAATTTGCCACCTTGAGGAGAAATGGTGAGGCTCTTTTGTGTGATCGTTGGCGTCACGGGAAACCCTTTTTCGGTCGAAGTGCCGGTAGATGCAACTGTGGAGGACTTAAACAAGGAGATCAAGAATGCTAGGAGAAAACTAAATACGTCGATGTCAGCGACTTGCACCTCTTCCTGGCGAAGATAAAAACAAACAAGACTGGAGAAGAAGACGCAGAAGAGGGCGAGGAAGTGGTTGATAGTGCGTGGCTTGATGAGGATAAGGCGGCAGCCGCGAGCTGTGATGAGCATGGACACCCGCGAGGCTTTGACCAGATGAAGACAGCGCTGTATCTCAAAAATGTCAAGTATTTCGGGGAGGATTTTCAGTCGGATGAGAGCCAGGTGCATGTGCTAGTAGTGGTATCGAAAGCCGCTTCTATCGTGCAGCATTGGCAATACGTTTCTCTCAAGCAGCAACGTCAATGCTTTTCTTTCGATCAGCCCGGGCAAGCCCACGGAGTGGTCACTGAAGCGCCGTGCCGCAAGTTCTTGGGTGCGGTTGCAAGAAAAATCGCTTCCTTGTACGACTTCCACTGGTGTCGCAATTTCCCAACCATGCGTGATGTGTTTCGCGCTGTTGCCTCGGACGCTCCGGCATCGAGATTTCGCTTCAAGAAACGCAAGCAGTTGACGAAAAAAACGATGTACGATTTGTTCGATTTAAGTGTGTGGGCAACGCTCTGGCAGATCAATTGGTGTGTAGGTCACCGTCTCCCGCTCGAATTCAATAATAGTGACCAAGTGGATAGGTTGAAGCAAGTCACAGCAACATTATGCGTAGGAGACGCGTTCGTTCGTGAAGTTCTTAATCTTGACATATGAAGGTGAGTTCTTGAAGTGTCCAATCGGACCTCAATTTGAGATACAACCCATTACATCCGTTTTCGGCCATTAAGAGGGCTAAGAACATGAATTTAAAACTTTTCTCGTTTCGTTTTTGGGAATACAAATCGTGTGGACAAGTGTCTTAGAGCGCTGTCCAAATAGAAAAATGATCTGTTTTTGGCTGCCGAATTGTTTCTGCTCTGAAAAATGAGGTCAAATAAATTTTTTGTATGCCCAAGCGCCAGACCAATTTTTTCTGATAAACCTACCTAAATTCATACTACCCCTCTGATAGGTTGAATCCCTCCGCCATGACAGAGAGGGAATTAAGGATCAATATTAAACTTAAAGACAGAATTACTTCATCTTGATGGGTTGGGATTGCTAGTCTGTTAACGTACGAGCCGTGAAAACTATTAATATGAGCCTCGTTTTCTTTCTCTTTGATCGCAGCAGCGCAAGCGAGATGCAGGTGGAGGCGTTCACTGATGCAGACTGGGGAAGCAACGTTGGCGACCGACGCTCGGTGTCAGGGATCATGGTGATGATTGGCGGTGCACCTGTGGTGTTCAAGTCGAAGTATCAGCGCACGGTGGCTCTAAATTCGTCGGAAGCAGAGTACATGGCGCAGAGCCTGTGTTCTCAGGAAGTGCTGTGGGTTCGTGCAATGTTCAAAGATCTCGGACACGAACAAGTTGGTAAGACCCAAGTGTGGGAGGACAACCAGGGATTTAATTGCTCTGGCATGCAACGCGGGCTACAATGCAGGAACCAAGCACGTTGATATTCGACATCACTTTATCCTGGAAAACGTCGAACGAGAGATGTGGTGTAGTAGACCACACAAATACCGTCAGATGTGGATTCCTTACCCAAACCACAACAAATCGCCGAGCTAGGTCGACGCTTGTATGACCTGCGCAGAGGGTGGTCCCCTCGCGGTTCGGCCCAACCGGGACAAACGTGCGGTTCGCTCCCGCAAGTTCCGACTAGCCAAGTCAGACTACTTCCGAGGTTCGCCGAGTTGGGTTCGGCTTACCTCGTTCACAAATCTCTTTGCCCTCCGCCACGACGGCGCGCGAGCGCTTTTACAGGTCACCGAGCGCAGAGGCAGCTCAGCTAGAAGTGTCACGGCATCCGGGCTATCCGACGGGGCTTTCTTTCGCGCGTAGTGAGACGCTTTGTCATACCCGGACCGACCTAATCTCTTGGCGCTGCCAGTCACTACCCTACAAGCTTATGTCTCTCGGGTATCGACGGCAGACATAATCTGGCCCTGTGCAGAGACTTACCAGAAGAGTGTACACGTGACTTGGACTAGGAAAATTCTGCTCTGTTATCTGTTATCCTTCGGGAGCCTCTTTGGGCTCGTCCTATGCTTCCTTTACAAATATTAAGTGAAATGTAGTCGTTTCGGATCTCAGCCGACCCTTCCGCCGAGTTCAGGCGACCGTTGAGCTCAGCGGCTATTCGGATAATGGTATCCGAACCGATCGCTGAGTTCCTACCGTGATCCACTGCTCCTTGGTCCGCGATGCCTATCTCACGGCCATTTTACCTACCGCAAATCGCCCATTTAGATGCCGGCCGAATCTGAAAATCCCTACACCACAGACATCATTGCGGTTGAGTACATGTCGACGGTGGATCAGTTAGCGGATATGCTGACCAAGGCACTGGGGACCAAGAGGTTTAAGTACCTGCTCGACGGTAGTGGTATCGGCTCCAAGCCAGCAATGCATTAGCGGCGAGTGGCAGTGTTGATATCGCGCCGGCGCATGCTTGCTGGGACTCATCAATAGTCGTCACGAACACGAACAAATTTGAAAGACACGAAAGAACACAGAAGAACAATGATGAACGACGAAGACGACCAGGATATGTGAACATGTTGAAAATGTTGAGATAGCGATTGGCTGATACTGTAAAAGGAGGATTCTGATCGGCTAATATGCCAACCACGAGACAATCTTGACAAGATTCCCAGCCTGGATTGATCATGGAGGTAAGCATAGTGTTGAGAGGCGCATGGGAACACGCGGGATACACGGAAGACACAAGAGAGAGAGAGAGAGAGAGAGAGAGAGAGCTTAGGAGGACAGTTTGAGTAACTTTGTTAATCTCACTTCGGCATTTGCCTTCTAAACCACAAACCAAAACTAAAACGTCTTAGACAAGACAGTGATATCGTTCAACATTTGTCATGTTTAGGCGGCTCATATTTGCGGTATAATAACATTTAGCAGCCACTAAGCTAAACCCGTACCTTGTGGATGCCATGGTGGGCGTTTTTCTAAAATATAGTTTACAAGCCGAGAGGAGCCCCGCAAGCGGGGCTCTTTGATCTAGTTTAGGCCGCGCAGGAATGTGGCTGCCTCTCTTCGCTCGGCGGGCATGTTTCCGTTCTAAAGTGTACATTGGGATTTGGATTTAAACCTCAAGCTAGTATTTAGTAAACTAAGCCATGTTAGTTACCGCCTCGACACGCTCGGCAACGAATTGATACCGTACATGTTTTGTGCTATAATTGTGTTGTGCGTCCTACATCGCCTTCGTTGCTCTTACTGTTGTCAGTGATAAAGCTACTGACCTAGGAAGTTGCTCTGTCCTAAACGTCCTAAAATATTCTAAATATTGATTTAGGTCAACTAAGGCCCAGCTAAAGCAAGCCTGCGCAGTATTCGAGTAGGCGGGCTCAGCGCCAAGCTCCACAACGAGCCACACATTGTACAGCCAGGTGAGAGAAACGTGTTTTTTTTAGATTTTAGGAATTTCAATACAGTTTTATGACAGACCATTACAACATAGGCCGTTTATACATGTAAGATCTACAGATACTACCATGGTCTCAGCACCGGGCGTCGTTTCACTCACTGTAAATTATTACTTAAGCTCAATGATTGTTGGTTATGCTGGTTACATTCACCCTGCTTTTGATTGCACACATTATAAGCTGTAATGACAACACCGCATAATATCAGTAATATTGAAACTGTCTCCAAGATATTGGAGCTAACATGTAAAATTGTAACGGTCATCAATTCAAGAAATTGGGCATGTCATCTGGGCTGTTTTACAGTAGAATGACATTGGGAGCGGCACATACCTACGTGTAGTGCAACCTATGAAGTGTTGCCAGAACATTCTTTAAAATAGTTAAAATATTACCGGTGTTTCCGAATATTTTTATCTTTATGGAGTTTGATATCAGTGGACGTGTATATGGTACCATCAGTAGGGTACATTATACTTAAATAATTATGGACGCGTGTCCGATCTAATTTGTCGCGATGCCAAAATCGATCATATGTATATAAACCCTCCCGTATACTGCGAAATCGTTCTCGTTAGCACGTATAGCCGGTTGGGCAATATAATAGGGACAACATATCTAAACAGCACCCTCTAACTCTACATTGTGACCGAGTTACGGACAGAAACGTAGGTGTCCGATCTAATTTGTCGCGGAGTGTATATTGTGCGTTCTACTCTATTTGTTCATGGCCGGTTCATTAACCGTTCCTCGTCAAACCATCGACGAACCGTCGAAACTGTAATATATCATACATGTATATGCTAATTCGTGGTGCACAAAGCGTTCTGCCACTCGACAACACCCCGGAACCACAATGGCAGACACTACAGGAAGCGACGGCGGTGCTCCTACCTCCACCTCGCAAGGCCGAGCTCGGAAAAAGCGCACGAGTACACGTCTAGTACCTTATGCTGCCCGTACCCCGCCTTCCAGAAGGTCTCCAAGGTTGACGCAGTCACCATCAACACCAGAAGAAACTCGATCGCCACGAAGATCTCCCTGCCTAGAACGAGTGTCAACTACCTTCGACGGCAACCGCACATCCATGGAGAGCTCGACAAGTCTGCCGCAGTTGTTATCAAGCTCAGAAGCCACCTCTTCTATGAGACGCATTCCGCGGCTTGCACGATCACCACCAAGCAGCGAGAACACTCCTGTAGGCGCTAGCGAGTCTAGCCAGCTGCCTCACCCGTCGAGTACAACTGAGAACACGTCTCCCGTATGTAGATCACCTCGATTGGCTGGAGCATCCCCTGGCCGTGGTGATCGTCACCCAAGCACGGAGCAACGCGCTACAGTATCTGATTCTCGTCGTTATCAGCTTGTAGCCCGCCCTATAGTCAAGAGCACGATTAGTCAGCGCGACACATCGGGAGAAACGCTCGATGATGTTGCTGTGAACGGGGAATCATTTCTGGAGATCTGCCAAAAACTCTGGACTCTTTTAGCTAGCGTATAAAGAGCAGGGCGGCGAAAACCCAAGGCGAATGGTCGGTAGTTGTTCCAGTTATTGAGGATTGGTGCAAGGTCATGCAGTTCAAGTCGAAAAAGCACGTTATTGACAGTATGACATCGGAACATCAATGAAATATGCGGCTTCACGCTGTTCGTGGGGAAACAATTCTATTGCTCGTGTACGAGTACGGCATGGCAAATACGAAAGCACAAGAGCGTGAGTCGTTTAAGAGTGCGTGCATTAACCCGCCTGCAACGGATCGAGCTGGCGCAACTGCTTGGGCTCTTTGCAGGAGATTGATGACAGGCTTCGGTAGCAGTGGGAGACGACATTCCTAGCCTCTGCCGTGGTGTGGAGAATGTGGGGAAATCATCTTACCCGTAACCTCGATCGGTCGACGTGGGATGCAGCAATTACTCAGCCGCCGCCACAGCACATCGTCTGGATGTTCAGAGTGCCAAACACACACGTGAATAATCCTCAACACCGACGACTTCGAGATTGAGATGTGGCGAGCCCACTTAAAAGCATCCTAAGCTTCATCGAGATATGATAGAGGTCGTTCTTGGTAATACTCGAATAACCACTGTCGCTGTTCTGCAGAGAACTTCTTCTCGCCTTTCCGACTTGCACGTTCGTAGATTCCAGTGCGCTCGTACACTCGAATCCAATTCCCAACAGTCTGGACGGTCTTGTTGTAGACGTGGGCCAAATCCTTCTTTGAGTAGCCTAGGTTGTAGTAACCGTACAAGCAATGGTTCACTGTGTTCGGATGGGCATGTTGCTTCGTAGCAGCCTCCTCCATAGTTGTCCACCTTAGCTACTTCCAAAAGAGCCCTCCAAAGTAAACCCACCACAAAGTTCGGCGAAATTACGCGCAGATGCAACAATTACAGCACGGCAGCAAGAAAATCTGCACAAATTCCTCAGGATAACCAAATTAATCAATTGCTGAGGCTTGCTACAAGTTGACCGCGCCACCCCGACAGCCTCAGCCCCTATAGCCGCCCTTCAAATTGCAAGACGCGCTAAGGGGATGAAAGATGATCCAGTCGCAATCAGTGCGCCACAATGGGAAAATTGACGAGTGTGATGACGATTGGCTCAATTCAGAAGGATGGTCAATTTTGAACCAATTGGGGTCAACGATCTATTGGCTGACTATTTCGCTGATCCTGGCAAATCCAACACATTTGTTAATTATGGGCGAAATGCACCATATTTAGAGTGGATTTATAAGGGACAGGTGGTACTAATAGCTGCTACAGTAGTAAGTTTAAAGTTCGAATGAAATTTACAATATTTTTCGGGTTCGCAACATACCGGTACCCAAAGTCATTGCCGTAATCGTAGCTTTTAGACAAGTACATTATATATCATGTGCACACTGTAATATGCAAATATATTGTGATTTTATTCTAAAAGTGCCTACGGAATTGAACTATATCCTTAGTTACCCTGTGTAGATAGACGAATCCACAAAGCAAAGGTTTGGTGAGCTGTGAAATAATCGGCCTGTGGACGCAATTTAGTTGAAGCACTCTATAATATCTGGGTTGTTTAATCGAAACACTCGAAAGTAATCCATCTCTACGTATTCCCTCTTTTTATTGGTAAGCCTATCAGGACGAAATCCTTTTTCCCAGCTAACTTATGGGCAGATTGACTTGGAGCATCCTGTCCGTCATCTGTGTTGTAATACCACAGAGATTAATGTACAGCTATAGAGAATTATGCAGTAATCGCTGGCAGATTTATCAAAATCGGACGATTCGATCCATACAAACACCAGATGCTGATAGACACCCATTAAATTGGGAGTATTTAAATTGCACGTTAGCTGTATATTATGTGTTTATAGGTAGTAGATGACATATTCATCTTGACCTTCCCAGAAACAAAGTGTTATAAGTTTTTGATGTAATTGACGGGAGCACATAGAACCAACTTAAACACGTTGCTCTGTCTTCTGCAAATTCTAAGGTTTCATTGCTGGTTTTGCTTATCGTGTTTGTATCAGTCATGCAATTGATCGGGCCAAAATGCGTGTGAGTGCACGCAACTTTATTTAAATTAAATATTTCTAAATAGGACTTAAAAAGTACAATCAATAAAAAGCTTAACATAATGTTCTCCTCAAAATTATACTGAAGCCGTGTCCTCAACGGTAATACTAACATATACAGAAACAAACAGACCGAACAAATGTAGGCGCTCATATTAACAAAAGTTCCAATACCCAGGCGCATTAAAATTTGGCTTTTTCATCTATATCTCTATAGCAAAAAAAAGAGAAGGGGAAAATATTAGTCAGATCTGTATTTACTGAATTACTCAACTCTAGCATTTACGTTGTGGCTAAATGCAACCTTCACTTCAGTCAGGAACTTCTTACATAGGCAGATCGCTTTAAAACTTTTAATTAGAGGGGGAAAGACAAAAGAAATCCGAATAGTTGAGATAATTTCAAAATGAATTGGTCTTTTTAAACAATCGGCACTACGCCGTTGACAAAGTGCAGGCTATTGTGTACAGGCTGGATGGAAGCTCAGCCTAAAGCTAATCGAGTATGCTAGTAGTTATCTTCTAACTCAATCAGATTTCCTTGCATGTTAATTTAATCTGAAAATAAGAGTGTTTTTTTAGCTGAATGAATCTGCCGTAATCATCGGCTATGTTGATGCTCACAAAGTTACGAATAGCCATCTGTGTGTGTTAAAGCACCCGCAGCGCACTAATCACACCTCGGACGGGACGAGCCCGAGACAGTCTCCCATCAAAAATTGGGAGATCAACTAACTTCGAGAACCCGTCTCCTCGAGATTTTATATCTCCTTGTAACGCCTTAGTGACGCAACTAGTAGAAGTGATACTGTTCAATTTATCTCTTCCTGATATATCATTGGCTACATTGACTTTCAATAGGATTGAAGTATCGTTTTAGTGCATACACCGCGATTTACGCTCCCAAAAAAGATCGCAATGAAGCGAATCGTCGAAGTCGACACTGGGCACGGATGAATCTACGCAGATAATTTACTTGGCTCCGTAAGATGTACGCGATCGCGTTGAGATCGACCCCCATACCCTAGGTATGGCTATAGCGCATGTGTCTGCTCAAGCCGGCACTCTTGCGGATGCTCAGTACCAACTTTAGTACCGCCAAAGCCAGCAAATGTCTTAACAGCACCAGTATATTGAAGCACGAGTCGAGCACGTACGAGCTGAAACCAAAGCGCGAACACAAGAGCTACCTCAGTATATTCTCCCCAACCAGTTAAATCCTGCAGAGATTGATGATCACACCACCAACAAAATCCGTACTGCAATGGAGGAGGTTCGCGCAGAGTCTGCAGCGTTTGATTATGATACTTCCGAGCAGCAAGCGAGGAGGTTGATACAAGCTATGGCGACCAATTTTAACGCTATCGAGCAATCACTATCGCAAATTCGAGAGACTACGGAACAACACGGGCAAACACAACAAGCCTTAGCATCTAAATTCGGCGCGTTGGAAAACTCGATGGTACACGCCCAACTCGCCTCTAGTAAACAAAACGAGGCGCGTCAAGTTGTGGAGACTAGATTAAACACGGTCGAAGAGTCTATGGCTCGAGTTCGGTCGGTTTCAGAGCAGCAGACCCAGGCCCAGCACGAAATGGAGAGCAGGCTACTTACTGCTATACGTAATGTGAATATTGCGCCTGTGACTAAGCAAATTAAAAGCAAATAAGCAATAAAACAGGGTGAGGTATGGGCGATTGATGATTAAATTCATAAACTCATCAAGCTACACAACAGTTGTTCATTAGATGATCGATTTAATTGTCGCTTGTAGCTTTCATTTAGGGTGTGTATTCTTGCGTTTCTTGTCTTAACGTGGCCACCAAGCACAGATTCGGACTAGTCGTCTTCGTCTTCGTCATTGCTGCTGTCAGCCGAGAAATACTCATTCATCATTTCCTCATAGTTCATATCATCATCCGAATCCATTGAAATCAGCACGTTGCTTGGGATGTGAGTGCTTATGTCAGCAACCGCAATCTCCTCGCACTAAGTCAGGTCGACAAAGTCCCGGTAGTAGTTGAGGAAGATGGACATGTCGACATTGTGCGGAGCAATCGACGATCGCTGAGGCTTCACCATTTGTCCGGCAACACCGAAATCACGCTCAATTTAAGCGGAGGCGACTGGCATTGCGAAAACTATTCTAGCAACAAGTGGAATCAGCTTGTAGGTATTTTATTTTTGTTGACGCTTCCAGTAGCATAATACCAATTCCGCTTTGCCGTGTTCGGGTTTACGCAGCGACGTTGGGCCCAACGTCCATCGTTGTAGCTCCTCGGCAACTCGGCTATCATCAAGATCTTGCTGCTGCTCTTGTGGAATAGTCTCACTTGTCGGGTCCGAACATAGCTCCAAGAGATCCTACGAAAACACCACTGGTGGTGGAGGGGGGAGGGTGTGCCCATTATCAGCCTCGTTGACGACAACAGTCCGCATAAGTGCGCGTACTTTGTCGACAACGGTGCTCTTCACTTTCTCGAAATTGCGCTCTGCTGTGAGCTTCTGTGACCCCTGCTGCGTGTTACATAGGACGACCACGTCCTTGAGAACGCCATCCAATTTCTTGAAGTTTGGATGCAGGAAAAGCTGCATTTCCAGAACAAAGGAGCACTTCATCATCATCTGACGTTGCATGTACCACGAAAAAACGTTTCAGTGGAATGCACTTTGCAGGAGCGATCGCGTGTTGGCGATGACAGGGGTAAGTTGATCAGGTCGGAAGTACAGGTTTTTGTCGGGTGTCGATCAGTAGTCACGGAGAGCGCTGGTAGTGTTGAGCATGTCAAGCGAAGCTGAAACATTGTCAATAACACCTCCACCTGGTTCGCAGATTCACTTTGACCTCATCAGTTGAGAACGGTGATTGGCTCCAAAAGCGAAAGTAGCTGCACAAGATTCTCGTGCTCATTGAGGAGTAGGAAGGCCGACGGAGGTTCCTTGCCGTCACGATGAGCTTTCGCCAGCCGCTCACCGTACCATGCCACGAGCGCGTCCCGCAGGCACATCATCCGACGAACAACCAGAGTAAGGCACAGAAAAACGACGGGCTCGTAGTCAAGTAGCTACTGGGGAGATCGCACGAAGTCATCGGCACCCATCTGACAAAGCTCGGCAAACAGGGGCCCCATCACTTCAACACGCTTTGTCTGATATATAGTCTTCATAATGTGTCCCAACAAGTCTGTTAGAGGTGGGAACTTCTAGCTGCTTGAGCTCCCGACCATTCCACACGGTCGTTTAGTTGCCGCGTTAGTCAGATGCGGAATGCGCCATTCCCAGTTCAATTGCATTCCGCTCTGCATCATCCACTTCACATCAGGACCGGCCCGTTGTTGACCCAAATAAGTCGGAATGAGTCAAGCCAAAGTCACTTTGCAATTGAGCCACCCAACGCATGAATGGACCGCAAATTCATCCAGCACGCTCGCTGTACCGCGGGTTGAAGTGCCGAACACCGAGTATAACTGACCGAAAACAATAGTTCTCGTCGATGAAGTAGATACGAAGTCCCAGAAACTTCATTCCTTTCACCTTTGAGCTCCAAAAGTCTAGCAACACAGTGGAGGAAGGAGCAGAACCAATGCGATTTTTTATCAGCACAGCAATGACGTCAGTCTTGGTACACGAGTTCAGCTCCACGATTGAGTGGTCAACAACCTTGGCGTTGACAGGAGCATTCATGCTGTCTTTCATGACCAGCTCCCGAATAGAGACACAATCTTCGTATTCAGCCAGTCGAAAAGGAAGATTGTTGTTCACAATGCGTAGTGTTCCGAGCGGTATGTACACACGAGCAGGATCCGTACGATATAGTTGTGACATACGCAGCTGATCCATCTTTTCATCACGGGCGCACTTCTTGTCTTCCTCGATTTGTGTTTTGTCAGAATCGACACCATGGCCTTCACGAAGATGTTTGGTAACTTTCGAAGTCTTGCCAGTCGACAAAGGATAAAAGGCGTCAGATTTGCTTCTGTAAGCATCCGTCGCCAAGGACATCCACACGGAGGGTGCTCCTGGTGCGATTGACGTCGCTGGAGGCAAACGCGCTTCACCGATACGCACACAAAACGCAAAGATCAATGACGTCTCGTTGCGACGAGGTGGCACTACCACGTATCCGATGGGAGGTTGGAAGTTGTCAATGGCTGCCTTGACACTTGGATGAATGGGGAGCATGCTTGCACCGAGGAGGGGAAAGGGGCACGAGCTTGGGTGGCTTGATTAGCTTGGGTACTGGAGCGTAACAGCAAATATGACCCACCATTTCGCGCTCGCGCGTGCCCTCGAGCAAGGTGCCCCTCCAAAGCGTCTGCTCTTGAAGGAGACGCCTCCAATTAGAGCCTCTGAATGTAGCACTTCATCCGCTGAATGTAAAATAATCGGACTAAAAATTGAACAAAACTGGGTACGCCAAGTAGCAGAACTGTACGGCGACCAAAACATATATATTTCATTAGTTGTATCGAAAACACTCGTTCAGTGAGTACGAGAGCTTTGATTTTGAGCTGGTGCCTTCTAAATTTGGTATCAAGCTTTTCAACATACCACGGAGTTCATCATCTTTTTTCTTACTTTTCGTGTAGCATACATAGGTCCATAACCACTTTTTAATGTATCAATGCAGTTACAAGTTGTCGTCGGTGCTGTAGGTATTGCCTTATTGCAGCATATAGATTAATATGAAATGGCGTAAAGCAGCGACGGTATAAGGCTTACTTGAACTAGTCGATCTCGGAGACTGTTTAGCTGTTCGTTATGACGTTTTCTCTCTGTTTTATATGCGTACGGACGAAACGTGCATTCGTTAAGATTTGGTAACGAGTAGTTAATCGATATTGTATTAAAGTTTTAGTTCGGTCACCTTTTTCCTTGTTTCAATACTTAAAAACTACTACTGTAGTTTGTATATTACTTCAAAGTTGTACAAGGCGCGTTTTATGGAGATGCAATAGCAGGGCTTGATTCGAATGGGGCAGCGAAAACAATGTGTACTGCATGTATTCACAATCAAGTTCTGTAATTCTGCGGCATCCGTGACTGGCAACTTTTAAGTTGTTTTAATAACAAGAATTTCCAGATCAAAATATATACATGTTTATGCTTTAATACGGGTAACCTTTTATTTTATGATACCAAAACAAAAATACGAGTTTACCTTTCATTCTATTCGCGAATGCCACAAGCGGAATCTACGTATATACCGTAGACAACCCTGACTGGGTCCTCGTGTAAGCAACTCTACATTCATCGACTAAGATAAATGAAACGTACTGATTGCCAAGATGAGAAGATTAAAGTTGCAGGATTTTTGAGTTGCATGAGTCAATCTTTTCGGCTGTCGCTTGCGACAGCCTTTAATTTGCAGGATTTCAAGCGAAGCCGGGAGGCTAGTATTAAGTTGCAGGATGTCAAATTTTTGGGACCCCCTAACACAGTTCTTCGAGCTGCGGATTGTTCGATGAAATACTGAGCAAACTACTATAATACTGCCAAACGCAATGCAAACCAAAACACTTCAATATATCCAGTCTGGATTCTAAAGCCCGCTCATCGACTAGGGCGACCGCATCGATTCAAGAGTAACCGGGCTAGTTTTAACAATTTCTGGCGCATAGAATCCTATCATATGTACACAAACGTTATATCCAGCTATCAATAGTCCACTCCTTTTGCATACACATGTATTACTTGTATGTGCGTGAAATTGATGTGTTTTGCATTATCCGTCCCATCGCATCTCTCGATGGCACATGGGACGTTGGGTACTACGACCCGTAGTACATCGTCGGATGGAATTGGGTACAATAGAAAACCGTTGGCTTCCGAATAGCACCGATATAATTGCCGCTGGCTGCGTTTCGATTCCGGCCGCTGGGTGCCAGTACTAAGCTTGATTACTGAGAAGGTCGCTTGTGCTTCTCGATCTTTCGAATAGTTTTTCTTGATCTTGGACACCAAATCGCTGTTCGTGGCCATCTCACTGATCGACAAGCTGTAAGATGTATCGTCACATCTGGTCACACTCAAGTCATGGAAAAACTTCGTCGCCGGTTGCAAGTCTGGTCTTCGGCTAAGCGCGCCTGCGAACCCGTTACTTACCCCACCCCTGGGAGGTATGCTAACGTCGATTGATACTCCGCGAGGATATCATACCAGCGCGCGAGACGACGTTTCTCCATCTTCTGAGTGAAGAGACCTTCAAGTCTCTTGTGGTCCGTTTCCACGATTGGCGACTTGTCCAAGCAGTAAATCCTGAAAGCCTCTAGCGAATGAACAATATCCAGAAGGTCTTGTTGCTGTGTCGGATAGTTGAGCCCCGCAGATTTCATCTTCCTACTGGTTAAATCAATGGGTCGCTCAACACCATCAACGACTTGGAACAAAACACCTCCGACCGCAAACTTGCTAGCGTCCGTGCGCAAATGCATGGGCTGATTGAAGTCGGGCAAGTGAAACACTGGTGGATTGCATAGCCGTCGCTTCAGCACCTTGAAGTGCTTCGACTAGTCCGCATCGAATTGAATCTTCACGTTGCGCTTGGACTTCTACTTCAACAGACTGAACACACTCGCAGTTCATGTCGCATAATCTGGCAGAATCGTTCGGTGAACATATTCAGTCAAGCCGAGGATGCTATGATGCTCCTCATGCGTTCCTGGAATCGGCCAGTCCTTTATGGTCTGCACTTTGTCGGGATCCATTCTGACTCCTTTCCGCCAACGAAACCTCCAAGACAGGGAACCTCGCCCGCATAATGGCGCACTTGGACAGTTTTACGTATAACTTGTTGTCGCGCAAAATGTCAAGGGTCTTGCGGAGAGCTCCCAAGTGATCTTCTATCTTCGACGACTTCGTGAAGATGTAGATATCATCGTAGAACGACTTCGTGTTCACCGGATTGCGAAACATTTTCGACGTCAACCGATTCATCGTCGCCGGCGCATTACAGACTCCCGTAACACCAGATATTCCCAGAGTCCATTGGGCGCTTGAAATGCAGCGAACTTGATATCTTGATCTCGCCTGCAAACTTGATAACCGACATCAAGTCCATCGTCGAGAACCAGTACCTTCCAGCCATTGTGTCCAAGATAGTTTCTTTTATCGTCATCGGGATGCTCTGGCGTATCGTGTTGGAGTTCGGGTACCGGTAGTCATGCACAATCCGCCCTCCGACAGGTTTCCGAACGCAGAATATTGGAGCAGCGTGTGGGCTGATGCTAGGACGGATGAGCTTCTTTCTCACCATATCCTCAACCCAGCGCACGATCTCGCGTTGTTGCTCAGGTGACTGGCGCCACTGCTGCCAATAGATTACAAGGCTTGGATCTTTCTCATCAATCCGGTGCTCAACGTCGCGCGTCTCTGGATGGCCTTCCGGGAGATTTGGGTGAAAGACACTGCCCTTGTACTTCGTCAACAGGTCGAAGGCAGGATTCTCCTAAAACTGTCCCACTCCGTCTCCAAATAGCGCTGAGATTTTGCGGTCGCGACGTTGTCGAGTTGGTCGCGGCGCTGTAGAGCACGCGCGATATTCTTGATCATTTCGTTCGTCAAAACCAGCATGAAATCAGGTTCGTCGCTTGGTTTGGTCTTGATCCTCAGGAACTTCCGGAGTTTTTTACGCGTGATGTACTTGGTCTGTAGTCCAGTATCATCTGTAACTCCCATCGCGAACATCTTCTCCTCAACGGTATATTTTCCCCTGGCACTGCTGCTGCTACCAGCCTCTCCTGCAGCGCTATTTCATCTAACAAGCCCCCCGCCGTCACCGGTAGCTGAACCGTCGCCTACTGACGCTGTTTTCCTCTTGTCCACGAGCAATGGTTGGGGTTTCGTTCTGCACTGAGTTGTAAACTGATCCAACCACAGGCTTCACATCCGTTTCCAGCGCGGCGCCTAGATAAGAATCGGGTCTTTTCGCCGAAAGGCCTTTCGCCTCGACAGATCTCCGAAGCCCGGAGTCAATCACCGCCACGCCTTTCTCGTTCGACCTATAGGTTTCACCTGTTCGTTTCCAGTGCAGAGTCTTGATTCCAGTTCCCTCGATTTCTCGACTGCGGCTGCACGTCCTCAAAAAAAGAACGGGATTCCATGGATGCGGTCGAATTCGTCGGGGTTCGCGTACACGACAGCGGCGCACTTCTACGCTCCGTGTCTACCAGACACCGCCACGTCAAGAGGTAGGACCTCCAGCTCCAGCTTCGTCTCGACGATCGGATTGTCTCCAAGTTTCACGCGGATGTTCTTGTCATTAAATTTCGTTGTCTGGGATTGGTGGTACTCGACCCAAAGTTTCGATACGTAGATCGTGGTAGCTCTACAGTCTAACAGCACACGCTCATTGGCTAATCTCCGACCGCCCACATTGATCTCTCCTGTTACCGAGAACAACGGACGTGACTTGCAGTCAAGAGGGTTTTCACACAGAACATTAAGGCTAATATTACCCTAGGACAGGCACAACTCTCGGTAAGCTTGGCGTCCGACTTCGGCTTGAACCGACCTCTTCCTCGAAATGGCTGTCTTGGTCGTTCTGTCTTGGCCGAAACGAGGTGCGTTTCGTGTCCTCGCGGTACTGACGCTCTCGCACATCGTCCACGATATGGGTTACTTCATACTTGACCGCAAGATCCAAGGCTTCGCTCAACGTCTCAGGGTTCTCTAACTTGACGTAGCTACGCGTGCGAGTTTATGCCCGTTCGTGTAGCGGAGATCCTGGTCGAGCATGCTCATGCCTTCAACGCAGAAGGTAAGGGCCAAGTACTCGCCGTCGTAGGACTCGATGTCCGCTTGTCTGCTTGAGTCGCTGAAGCTTCTCACGCAGTTCAGCTTGGTAGTTCGATGCCTCGAAGTGTTGGAGCACATGCTCACGTGAAAACCCCACGTGTGCTCCTCGCTTCACGCTGTCGACGGCCAATGCAGGAACCATCCCAAAGCCGGCTTCTCCGGCTATTTCCAGGAGGCGCGCGCTCGCATCCTAGATCGGGATGTTGTTGATGCGACAGGCGTTCTCGATCTGGAACAGCCATTCGCGTATGTCTTCTCCCCTCTTGCCGGTGAATTGGTCGGCACTCGCGTGCGATCTGCCATCACTTGATTGAGAGGGTCGATTCAGCTTACAGTTGAGTGTTCGTCGACTTGAGTTCTCTTGGTCAGGTTGCTGGGACGAACAAGTGCTACCATTATATCTTGAACAGGGAAGTTTGGGGGAGGGCATGCCAAAAGAGTAGACGGATACAAGAGTCTAGAAGCGTCTAGAAGCTTCTACAACCGCCCTACATCTGCATCTGTATTTATTACTATACTATAAAATTTGTAGTAACACTAACCGCTCATTCCAATTGGCCAATAATATCAACCAATCACATACAGTAGCCTATAATGCAGTTCTGCTTCGTACTGTAAAAGCCGAAACCACGGTCTGTTCGGTATTAACATTCGTCGCCTTCATTTTCAGTCTTCAGGCTGAATTGCAACGAGTAAACAAGAAATTTAGCATGCAAAAGGTAGCGGCTTTAACAAATCCACAATGTCTTTGATGAATCGTTTATGTTGCCACGGGTCGGTGTAGCCTTGATGGATGAACGACTCTTTGATTAGTCGTCATTGGTGGTTAATACTTTTAAGAGCAGTTAGCTGTAACCGCGCTGTTAGCAAGGCATTAAGTTGGGGCGATTCTGAGGAACATCTAAAATTATAAGGCACAATGTAAAACGGTACTATTAGATTACTCATTACTTAAAGTACTCTATTGGGAGGATAGTAACCTATCTTATTGTTTCCCGCTACGCCAATGATAACACAAAAGAGCCTCACCATTTCTCCTCGAGGTGGCAGATTTTGGAATAAGGATGTGGCTTTTCGAGTACGAGAATAACCTCGAACATGGGGTTTTTCCTTTCCACATCATTCAAACATTCAAAACATATTGCAATTCTATCGACACACAATTTCGTAGGAATTACCTAAACGATAAAGGGATACGACTCAGCGGAGCATTATAACATAACCTTTCGTATTTTGGCGTAGTCGAATTTGAGAGGCCATCCAAGTACACCTTGACCATGAAGGGGGGGGGGGGGGGGGTATCATACAACTTTCAAAAAAAACTTTTTTTTCTCTAGGAGGCTACTTTTCATTTACTGGGGGGTTCATTCAGTACAGACTAATTTCATTCGCTATAGCTATAATTCATTTCGTTGATTACATAATATAATTTAATACGTTTGATGGTTTTGGAAAATGATCCATAATAATAAATGACGGAAAGCCAGTAGTAGGGGGTGCGACAAAATTGAAAGTATATTACAACGTGGCAGCTTTATACACGAAAATAAATGATAACGTTAGTAGCATAGGGTATATTGCAAGGTTTATAGCTGGATAAAAGAAACATAGGGCGCAAAAAGTGAAAGATTATGACAACGTAGCTTAGGACGAAAGTAGTTTAGAGGTAGAGCACGAGATTGGGCGTTCACCCGACTGTCGTCCCCTTGCGTTCCGATTCCAAATCTGGGCTTGTAATTTTGGAACAGAGCACTCCATTGAGTAACGCCCCACTTAGCCGCAACGGTTGCAAGTACCAGTAGCACGCGGGCATGTAGCTCGACTGCACCCTCTCCGTCCGCATCGACCACAAACCGTCTCCCCTTCACGAGTCCGGATCCATGCCGATATTCGGAGATCAGCTTGTGTTCTCGTTCGCCCCCGCTGACGGCGCCGAAGTTGTCTCCCGGGGCTTAACCTCGGTCGACATTGCGTTCTCTGCAGTTTGCATTGGCGAACGAGGTAGCGAAGACGCTAGCCCTTGTTGCTGTTGGACAAACATCATGTTCATCTTTTGCACCTGCTGTAGCAGTTGCATCTCCATCGACGTCACCTTCTTGGAACCTTCTTGGTCTTGGATCCCTCGACCGCGGTCTTGTCCTCCAAGAACGCGTCTACTTCTTCCACCGGAAGATGGAGAATCTTGTACAACAACAGCGCGCACGCCCCACGATCGACATGACCATGCTTGAATTCAACATGGTCCTCACCTGTTTGTTTCTTATTCCACCCAGGAAGAATTTATACCGCATCCGAGCGTCGCCGTAGTTCAAGGCGTCGCAGATCTTTGAGGTCCAATCGCCGCATTCCTCGGCAGACTCACCCTTGTTACGCCTTACCTCCTTCAGGCGTTCCCACAGTTGAGCCGGTGTCTGGCAGATAGACTGGTTGTAGAAACCAACTCGGTTGGATTCGAAGTCCTCTATCCGCGAACTGTACCACCATTCCGGCCCGGTCTTGCCCTTCAGACATGCTCAAGAGCCGTCAACCGCATGGCACCATCCATACCTTGCATACACTTATCGAAGGAGCGCCAGAACGCCGCCGCTTGCTCACTCGAGGCAGTATCCGAGTTGAAAGGCACGGTAACTTTGACAGCGTTCCGCAGTTTGGTCGGGATGCCCACTACTGGGAGACCAGCTCGGCCTACTCCCCCCCCCCCCTCCAGGCACTGCCCCTAGCATTCTCATGCTGCTATCAGGCGTGTAGCCCGCGTAAGGGTCATATCCTGGTTGTGGGAGACCAGTTGATCCATTCTGGAATCCCGCGGGATATTCGGGCGACGAATCGGTAGGAAGACCGTACGGAAGAGTTCCCGGTAACCCCGAACTCTGGACATTCGATACGGGTCCGACACCACACCGCCACCTCCAACATCGGTACCCTAGCGCCCGACACCACTGGTGGTCACGCAGGCACGCCGTTCACCATCGACGTGGCTGGCGGCGTCCTCACCTCTCGAAGGAGCCCCTCCATGTCCATACCCACTCGCCATTGGAGCCATTCCTATCGATACCCCGCCGTGGGAAGGTATAGCGGACATGGACAGACTCGACGCTCTCGCCATCACAGCTTTTATGCTCGGTGCGTACGAGCCCCAGGCCGGAGTAGGTGTCGGAGGCAGGACAGGAGGGCCGCTCGTACTGGCGGCGTACTGTTGCATCGCAGACTCGTCTGTCCGGCAGACACCTTCGTTCCACACGAGCCCCCTTGACCCGTCGGACCTTGCGTCACAGGCGCACTCGCTACGTTGAACGGCAACGCTGACGGCGCCGGCGTCGGTACCGCCCTCCGCTGCACTCCGGGCCGCGTTCAAGCCTGCGGAGCTTGAGTACTCCCCCTCGAGGCCACCCCTTGTAGTAGTGGGGCCCCCGTCGCACCATGGGAATTCACTACTCCCGGATGTCCCGGGCCACTTCGTCTCGCCATTGAAGCTCCCGGAGGCACTCTTGTCGCCCGTAACGAGGTTGACGCCGGAACCCGCCCTGTCGCCCCCCGCGGAGCTCGAGCCCCCGTCGGACTCGTATGAGTCTGAGTTGATCGGTTCGTCGAAAGCGCCTGTGCCAGTGTAGGTGCCGGTTGTCACGAAGGTCGCGTCGCAGGTTGCCGCGGAGCTTGGGCTTGCCCCAGTGTCGATGGAGGCCCCTGTTGAGCAATTGACGACGTCGATTGGTGCGCCCAAGACTGCGTCACCGACTGGTCCGGTCACGTGACCGAAACTTGAGTCGCCGTCCGCGTCGGACCTGTCGACCGCATCGCAGTCGCGGATTAAGCTTGACACTTGGTCTGGGCGTGAGTAGTAGGCTGAGTCGGCTCTTGGGGCCGCTCGTAGGCCTTGGACCCATCGCAGCCACGGGCCGCCTTCCCCGCCCTAGAAGTAGCTGTGTTCGTGGACGCAGTCGCCGGGTGGGCCGGAGCCACCGTAGGTGCGAGCAGAGGTGTCGGGCCAGCCGCAGGAGCCGCTGCGTTTAACGGTTGCATGAGCAACTGCCTGCAAAGAATACCACCCACTGTGGTCGGCCTAGAGAATCCTTCCTGTACATTCATTGCATTATATAGTTATTTTGGAGAAAGTTGACGTTTCACGCCGGACAAAATCATCGTGAAATCTTTCCAGATTCCGCTTGAGGTTCGCCATTTCCCTTTGAACACGCCCCCGTTCACGCTCCCGCTCAAGATGGGCGGAGAAGAACGCGACCACGACATTCTACTAATGCTTTGCTATGCCTACGCGTAGCACGATGAACACCTGCGCAAACCCGCCGCGACGTTCACCGAGCAATTCTGGAGAAGGCATGGCACACTGCAATGCGCACGCGCCACTAAATGACGTCTCAGTGCCTGAGGGCTCCATGCGATGCCGCGTGGATGACATTTTGCATGTATGGCCAACACTTTAACTGCCTAAATGCAACCAGTTTGACAAGGTAATGAGCAATGCACGCGGCCTTTGAGGACTTACTGATCACCTAAAACGCCACCATCATACCGGTATACATAGGTCGGCATTCAAACACTTTTGCGAGGATTCGCACGATTCTATCACATACCCAGTAACCACGATCGGGCCGTCCGCCAAAGCTGCGTTACTACCATTAGGCACTAGGTCTCATTCTCTGTTTCTACGTAGGGTCGATGGAGAATTCGACTTTCTGTTTGCTGCTTGCCCCCCCCCCCCAAAGTACCTTGGCTCGAGTTCTAAGTAAAGCCGAAGATGATCTGTCGCGTACTTTTGATGGCTTCTCTCCCGCCCGCATCCCATGCCCCCCAGCTGGCCAACATGGTCAAAACGCGTGAGCCGCTGCTGAACCACACATTTGGATTCATAGGTGGTAAAACTTCCGTGTAAGTGGCCATGCAAACAAGGATATATAGTCGCAACCTAGCTAATGTATTATTGGTTAGCCACGTGCTATAGGTCCAGCAACCTTCAAACTCGAATCTACAAAATGTCAACATCGTCGAGCTCATACTCGTGATGCGGGAGGAGAACGAGCGCCGGGAAGAAGCCCGCCGCTCGGACGAAGAGGAGCTTCCACCTGGGGGTGGATATTTAGCCTTTTATGTGCATGTAGTTCTCCAGGCGTCTCCACCTACCACATTACCCCTGTACATGAAGCTTTTGAAATTGTAACCATTTTTTTCAGAGATGGTAGCGACATTTCTTGGGTTTCGAGGGAAGCGGTGGTAGATTACATCTGTGGGTGGACTCTTCATAATCGTGATGGATGTTGGTGGTACGCTTCATAGTGAGCACTACAGACGCATTGCAGGCAACGAATGTTGAAATGAGGCCGTAGATCTCAAGGTATCCGGTGATGTGTGAGCGCCGGCAGCTGCGCCAGATCACGGTACCGGCGAGGTGGATACTATGTGGTTGACAGAGTAGGAGGTGGCTACATAATGGGGAGAGATAGTAAGATGAATCTCACTCCCTCGTTTGCATTTGAAGCCACACTGCGCTAAGTGTTCGTGATCCTGGCCTTGACGGCCAGCTCCCAACCGGTTTTGAGCCCAAATGACCAAACTTAACACTGGAGCGGATAGCGAAGACGACGACGCCCACACCGGCCACCAGCCACGAAAGAGTTGTGACGACAGACACTGCCGGAGAGAAGAGCACCATCACAGCTCACGAAAGGGGTCGTGACAGCCTGGTGACCGTCCAACGGTCGCCGGCAACTACGGAGTCGATGATATGGCCAAGAGGCAAGCGCGTATGGAAGGACTGACAGGACGTCTGAAACAACACAAGCAGTCGCAGACGAAGGCGGGCAACGGGCTGGCAAGAAAAGACGAGCGTGAGCGCAGTGTCGATCCGTCGATGACGCCTCCCATGAACTCTAGTCTGTTCGCGTCGCACCTCGGCAGGGGTGCACGGATGCACTTGGACTCGTTAGCGGGCTCGCCAAGCACGCCACCGACGTCAAAGCCACGAAGACGGATGGCTACTCCACAATGTGTCGGCCAGCGACCGCCTGTGTATGGGATGCACATGTAGGAGTTACAGCGCCTGTACGCCGTGGCGCAGGCAGCAGAAGCCCAAGCCCAAGGACCTGCGAGTCCATCTCTGCAGGCCCTAGGGGCACAGTCACACAGAACGCGCGCATGGTTACCTGTGGCAACGAACAAGAGCTCGATGTCAACTTCGGCATCACTTTTGCCGACGTCATCGAGAAGACGAGCGTGAAGATGATCCAGGTGCTTGCTCGGAGACGTACCGAATGCTAACGTAAATGCCGAGAAGAAACCTGAGCTGGGCATCTTTATTAGAGTGCCGCAGGATATGGTGATTCCGGAGGAGGTGATGCGTCGCCTGGGAGTCACGAGTGCGGACGAGGTCGTGTTGGAGTTGCGCAAGGCGCTGTACGGGTTGAAGCAGGCCGGCAGACTCTGGTGTAAGCTGCTCCATAATAAGATGGTGGAGATCGGCTTCACCCAGAGTCTGATCGATATGTGCATTAACTTCCGGTCCAAGGACGGTTCGTCGAGGTCGGAGTGAACGTCGACGACTTATTGGGTACTGTGACCGAACAGGCAGCCGTGAATACGTTCTTCGGGGAGCTGTCTTCGCTCTCATGTAAGGACCTGGGCAGCGCCAACAAAATCCTGGGGATGCGCGTCGTGTTCGATGACGAGAACGGAAACAATCTGGACCAAGAGGCCACCATCGCGAACATGCTGAAGGAGCACGGCATGGAGCTCACCCACGAGGTGCGGGATCCAATCGGTGACGAGTGGAGTGCGAGGAGAACGATGTGAAGCTCCTGCCGGTGTCTGGAGGCGAGGGCACCGTAGAGCACCGTCACGGTGTCGAAGGTCCAATGTGCAGCTGGAAGCTTGAAATGGTTGGCGCGCTGCATAAAGTCGGACATCGCGTTTGCGGTGCGCAAGGCATCGAGACGCACGCATCGCCCGACTGTGAGTGACTAGAGATTGGCCAAGCGGATAATGAGATACTTGGTTGGGACGAGAGATTTGCGTCTGAGGATGCAGGGCACTGGAAATGTGAGTGAGCCGCTGAAGATCGTGGGACGCAGACTTCTGAGCGGACAAACGTGCCAGCAAGTCGGTGACAGGAGGTTTCGTCACCGTTGATGGAATGGCCGTCGGCTGGGTGTGAAGAAAGCAGGGTGGTGTGGCGTTATCGACCATGGAGGCCGAGTATGCCGCTGCTTCGGTGATGGTTCGAGAGCTGCTCGGCATCCGCGAGATGTTGATGGAGCTCGAGTTGCGTTGGCTGAGCCCACGTTGTTGAAGGTCGACAATCAAGCTCAAGCAGCTGGTCGGGGTGAAGGCCTCGTCAAAGGCAAGCACATCGATATACGCATCAAGTTGTGCACTACACGAAGTGCGGGCTGTCGAAACCGATGCATTGCGAGAGCTGTGATGTGTGAGCGTCGGCAGCTGCGCCAGATCACGGTACCACAGAGTAGGAGGTGACTACATATGGTAGGAGAGAGAGTAAGTGAATATCACTCCCTCGTTTGCATTTGAAGCCACACTGCGCTAAGTGTTCGAGAGCCTGGCCTTGACGGTCAACTCCCAATAGCGAAGATTGTGGAAGTCTTGTATAAGTAGGTCCTCGTCACGGAAGTCCCACGCGGTGACGCTAAGAGCGCTGGCCACGCTGGAAACGGATTGAGACGCTGAAGTGATGGTACAGTGTACCGTTGAAGACGATGATGACACGCTCGCGTGGATTCGTCATCCGGAAGCGGGATGTATCTGGATGTTGATAACCGGTACGTTGTTTTTCTTGAAATTGACTCCCCTGCCGTCAGTGGCGATAGCAATGCACGTAGCTCGCTCCATCATGCGATACAGATTCAGAGGGAGCTTTAATAGCTGCTAAAACAAGAGCAGTATCTGTATCTGTGAGCTCATCCGCTTCGAACTTCCTTATTTTATGGCCGCTGTATTTACACACTTACGTCAGCTGAAGTCGGTGTGGCGCACATAAAACCTTGCTTGCTAACCAATCGAATTGCTTTCCCCAACCCTAGGACGCGGTGAAAATGTTGGGTGGGGGTAGTGGCGCCTATTGTTGCTTAGCCCTCGTCGGCCCCACTGCTTTCATTCCGACAAGCAGGTCGCGATCCAGCATGGCGACAGCGATCAACGATCAGGACTGCGTCGTGGACGAAACGGTGCGTGGTGTTGCTCCCGCAGCTCCACCGGCGGTGGAGCCTCAGAAGGAGCGCGAGATCGACGAGGTCATGGAGTTCCTCAAGTTCAGTATCAAGTCTAGCACAAGCTTCGGCGGCACAATCTTGTTCAAATTCAAGGACGCGAACGATGCTGAGCCCAAGACTATGTACGCTGTCGAGGTCGACGACACTCGGCGGGTGGCCACGCGCAAGAACGCCAGTGCTCGCGACGTACGGCCCACGTGCGAGGTGACCATCTCGATGGACGATTTCCTATGGATCTACTCGGGTAAAGCCACAAGCTCCGATTTGGCAAAACTTTTCTACGCCGGCCGTGTTACTATCAGCGGATACGCCTTCCGCACGGTCTCCAAGTTCGCACAGAGCTTTGATTTTTCGTCCGAGAAGTGGCGTAGTTTCTACGCCTGGCGGAAAGCGCAAGACGAGAAGAACGACAGCAGCCGGTCACCCAGTGCGCTGGAAGAGGCCAGGAACGTCGGCTCGCCTTCACGGGACTACTGGTTCTTCCATGCTCGAAGCATCCTGGACAGCTACAACGTCACCAAACTACAGCGTCTGCTCTGGGAGACCTCGCTGGCCAGTGTTTTTGGAGGAAAAATCGTCTTGGAGAGCGTACGTCGCACAACCGTCCGGGACAGTAAAGTCGCGTCTGGCAGATTTAGCGTTATTGCGAGTGTCGTTGGAAACGCCGGCCTCGTATCAGCAGTCTTAAAGCGCCGTGCGACCGCAGCCATTACGCCAGGTCAGCTCCACTACGAGCGAGAACTGCGCGCCCAGCTGGAGAAGTATTTGCGCCCCTGCACAAAGCAGTCGGCTGCGGTCGTCGAGTCCTTTGCGGTTGGTAATCCCAACCAGACAGCGAACGTCTTGTTCGACTTTTTCAGTGAGGATTTCGTCGAGGCTGTGAAGCTTAGCGCCAAGGAACGTCAGCAGCGTCGTCACCATCGCAACCGTGTCGATCTTGGTGACGCTGGCATGGAACAGTTGGATAAATTGGTGAAGGTTATTGGCAAGGGCGGCCACTCGAACTTGAAACGCAATAACCGCTCGAAGTACGTGCCTGCGCCCGAGTTGCTGCTGCGTGAGTTCCGCGTCAACGTCACGGTTCTCATGGACACGTTGAAGGAGAAAGCTTCTGGTCGCAAGGCACTGCACAAGATCCCTGCGCCAGAGATGGACTGGTTGGTGCGCAATGGACGCTCTGGTAGCATGGTGATCACAGAGGGCAAGCTGAATGATGCTGCTGTGCCGTCACCAGCTTCTTCTGCCCTACCGACCTTGCCGCAGAGCATCATTGTGGAAGTGAATCGTGCTAAGATCGCTCGCAACCGGAAGCGCTTTGACGTGCCCAAGCAGCGGATCAAGGCCAAGTTCGAGTCCATTTCGCGTGAGCTGGCCAACCAGAGGAATCCAGTGGTATCGCACCTCGATGAGCACTTGGTGTTCTCCGACTACCTATAAACGACCCGCGGGATTTTTGGAGACGTAGCGAGCACCAAACTAGACTAGGCACGGGCAGCAACAGCCGCCTCCTTTTCATATTTAACGTATTTTTTTGCGCTCCACTCTTTCATTTTTTTTCTTATTTCATTGGTCCATGTGTTATTGCAAATTTTATGAAAAATGCTAAATCGCTTGAGCCAGTCAAAAGCGTTTGGAGTGGCTTCGGAAACCTGAGCACCATGGGAGAACTGGACGACCACACGCCCGATGAGATCTACTGCGACAGCCAAGTGTTTGACATTGACTTCCACCCGCAGACGGACATCGTGGCCGTTGGATGCATTGACGGCATCGTCCAAGTGTATGCTAACGAGCACACAGACGGTTAAATAACGGCTGAGTGGCGATGCTGACGTTTTAATACTGTGTTTGCAGGTACAAATACTCGGAGGAGGCGAATACAAAGGTGCTGGAGCTGAAGAACCACCAAGAAGCTGTGCGAGCACTGCTCTTCGCCCCTGATGGACAGAGTACGAACTTATAGCTGGAATTTAGGCTGATTGGGTTGATAGTTACTCTGGTGCTTGTATCTATCTACAGCTCTCTACACAGCGTCGGCTGACAAATCAATTCGCGCCTTCGATACGCTCGGAAACCCCACGTGGGCCGAGATGCGAGCACACGAGTAAGGGCAAGAATGGCTGGAGAAGTTGTTGTTCGAAAAGAAACTCTAATGCACTTCTGTATTGTTTCCAATAGCCACCCGGTGAACCGCCTGCATGAGTTGTCGGCCAACGTATTCGCAAGTGGTGACGATCAAGGATGCGTCAAGATCTGGGACACACGGCAACACCGCTGTCTGGCCGAGTTCAAAGAGCACAATGTGCGTTGCTGGCTATATATTGGTTGTCGTTTTGTCAAGTAGCCGTGCCTAATGACGGACGAATTCTTGCTTACAGGACTATATTTCTGGCTTTGCAACGAACCCGGCGCAAGACCATTTACTAGCGACGAGTGGCGATGGACGCTTGTCAGCCTATGACCTGCGAAAGAACGCCCTGGCAGGCAAGAGTGACGAGCTGGACGATGAACTACTCTCTGTTGCAGTCATCAAGAACGGTCGAAAGATTGTATGCGGCTCGCAGGATGGTGTGCTGGTGATTTTTAGCTGGGGAACCTGGGGCGATATGTCGGACCGCTTCCCCGGCCACCCGGACTCTGTCGAGGCTCTGCTCAAGGTGGACGAGGACACTGTTCTGACCGGATCAAGTGACGGCATTGTTCGGTACGTTTAGTGGTGGTCTTGTAGGGGATTTCAACTGCTGACGTTTACTATTTTGCGATATCCAGTGTGGTACAGCTACACCCGAACAAGCTGCTCGGCTTGATCGGAGACCACGAAGAATTCCCTGTGGAGAACCTCAAGTTTTCTCACGACAACAAGATTATCGGTAGCGTTTCGCACACCAACAAGGTGCACTTCTGGGATGTGGGATATCTTTTCGAGGAGGATGACGGAGAGGACGAAGCAGATGAAAATGAAGAAAAGGCCCCGGCCGGGTTGTCCATGGACACTGAGATGCAGGACGCAGATAGCGACAGCGACAGCGATGGTTCGGACATGGGAGACGCCTCTGGAGGCCGTCGGGCGTTCCCTACGGTCAATGAGCAGTTCTTTTCGGACTTGTAGAGAATCAAAAATTCGTTGATACCAACATACTTCGCAGGTTTTTCCTTACCTACTTCTTGAAGTACATGTATTACATCGAAGTATTATTATATTATTTAGCTAGCTATAAGTTGTAGCACCACAACCAGCGCTCGATACATATATCACCTACTACATCGGCCTGCAATTTACTTAACTGCGAAAAACTCATTTTCTCGTCAAAGTGTCGGAAAAGATAGTACTTCCAGCGTTGTGACAATACTAGTTGAAGAATTGATTGTCATTTTTCGCAACAATACGTATTGTACAATACTAGTATTGTAGGGGTTACTTTACCAAATACTACGGTTGGCTGTGAGGAATACCAGAAGTTCCAATGGCGCGGGCTTCATTGCACTGCTCAAAGTAAATGAGCTTTGGCATCGAGAAGAGCCGCCCACAAATATTGGTTTGTTGGAGGCACAAAGGAACAATTATCACCAACAACGAATAACACAGCTGACCACGGGCGCTCCAAATTCTTCGAGCGTATCCACAATGAAATCGCTCATGCTCTGGGCACTTAGGTTGCTCTCTTGAAATACAGCGAAAATAGCCACGTAGTGGCCCCGCAGTCTGTCCAGCCGTCAACAACAGTCCAAAGGCGGGAGTTAAATTCTGTCGGATGACTTTCTAGACACGCCTCCAAATGCCGCATGTGAGCCTTGAGCGTGCGTCGAGTAGTGACGCGAAGCCGTACGTTGGCTCGAATTGTAGGATCCTCACAGAAGCTGATTGGAAGCATCGTCATCACAATCCAATCCGCCCATTTATCGAGGTCGGACGGCACGTGCTCGAGGAATTCGACAATAGTAGCCTGGAGAGTTCCGCCGGACTTGGTCATGCGCTCGTACCCCTTGTGCATCGTGGAAAGGTGCTCCAGGAGGTTGTGGTAGCCGTTTTTCAGATCTTGTTGGTAGATTTGCCACAAATGCAGCGGTGCCAACTACAATAAAAAATACTCAATACAATCTCAGGATTGCATTGGTACAATACCGCAATTTATTGATTTCAATATAATATTGCACAACGCTGAGTACTTCACTTTCGGTAGGTACGTTGACTTTACATGTTAGTGTGCACCCCTAGAGGTAGAAAAATGGGCGTCCATTCTGTTCGTCCTCGCAATCTAGCCTGCTTTTTGCAAGCTTGGGGTACTCGGCCGAAGGCCAGGGACTGCTCGTTCCAGAAATGTATTCTAGATGTAACAGTAATTCTCGAGATGTAGGACGTGCAGCTGGATCACTCTGAAGACAATTGTGTGCAATTTGGCGGATAAATTCCGGGCACACAGGCGTCAACAACTCTAGCAGATCATCTCTGGAGACATCGATCAGCAGTTTCCCGGTATCAAGCGCCACCAACACCACGCCGAACGAATAGATATCCGACTTCTCTGAAAAATTGTGCTCTGCTTGCACTTCTGGGCTGCTCCAAATGACACCATCTCCAGGTTTCCTAGATTTCATCTCATTAACTGTCGAAACTCGGTTAGCGCAATGACCGAGCCCGCATATCGTCGGCTCTCCTGTAGCGGAGTTCAACAGGATGTGACGTGGTTCGATAGCGCCATGAATAATCGGTGGCGAATGTGCATGAAGGAAGGACAAACCGCGCAATACTCCCATTGCAATTTGCAGCTTTTGCCGGGTCCACGTCCAGTGTTGAGCCTTCCTCCCACTGTGCAGAGCACGTCGTAAGTCGCCACTGCGGTGATAGTCCCAAATTGCCACGAGATTTTGGAACGAGTTCCAAGCTATTCCCACAATGTTCACGATGTTTGGGTGTTCTAACATCGCAGCCATGCGAATTTCACGAGCCAGACGTTCTACTGCACGCGTATCGTTACGTTTGGAGGCCCGCAAGCGTTTGAGAATGACTTCGCGAGGCCCAAGCGTTCCAACAAGGACTTCATTTGGAGATCCATCCCTGCCACGCGAGATCATCTTGTCACCATTCACATCGATGATTGGAACGCGTAATGCGTGGACTAGAGGATCGCTCTGGAAGAGCAGCAACACCTTCGACGCACTGAGTACGTCGGAATAATCAACCTCCGACCGCCCTGACATATTCGAGAACCTTTTGAAGATGTCCATTTCCAGATCTGTCTCAAAACCGGACAGCTCAGACGATATCGAGTCTGTTGCATCGTTACTTTCATGAGTGCCTACGAAGAAGCCGCCTCCAGGGGTGAGTGCGAAATGATCCAAAATCGACTTCTCAATGGGATCCTGAGTACTGCTCGACTGCTTTCGCTTCCGAAGTAAGTGGCCAACAAACATAAACCCAACAACACAAAGTAGAAAAATGAGCACGCCTGCCACCACCCAGATCGCGATCATCATTCCAGAAGAGCTCGTGTCACTCGATTGAGACTGCTGAAGGTCAACAAGTTCCTGAAGCAAACCCGAAACTACTCCAGATCTGCGTGGTGCGCACCATTCGCTGCTGTTATCTGAGTACTGTACAGTCACACATGGGATAATGAGAGCAAGCTGACGAGGGCAACTCGCACCAACGTTTGGAGTTTGCATTGTGATGGCGAAGGTCTTCAAAGAGTGGCGATACACAGTCGGCATCGGGACGTCCGTATTATTTACTTCCTCGGCCCAGATCAAATTCGTTTCCACGCTCACTGACGCTGCATTTGCTTCGCTTTCCGACACTAGCACAGCACACTTGGCTACCTTTTCGATCTCACTGTCAGCGCAGATTGTTCCACGCAACACAGTTTCGGAGCTCATGGGATCAGTGCACATAGTCGACGGACAATTACGCAGGCCCTGGAATTCATCTCGTGACACCATAACATCATCCATCCCGAGATCGCAGCGCACTAAGATCTCGCGAGTCTTGTTGCTGCTTGTGACGACGTAGCCCTGATCCCAGAGCACTAGTCGCTGCATTGTTCCACCTAAATCTCGCCACGCCAGATCTCTCTCGTTCAATAGATACTGCACTTCGAGGGGCAGCGTCGTATTGAGTTTCAGCGTAGGCGACTCGATGCCCGTGTCGATGAGCTGTTTCATTCGCGCCGAGATCGTCATCTCGGCGAAGTTCTCTGCTACTGACACGCGCACGAGGAACATCACCAGTAGCAGCAGCCGCGACAGCGGCGCCCGATGGTCCATAGTTTCCGGACGTCCACAGGTTTCGCTTTGCACGGCCGCAAGCGTTTTTGGTAACTGGCACCTTGTTAGCGTTGAGCCCATGGGTGGAGCGGCGGTTCCGTCACTTCGGGGGTACACGACGTTGCAGTTTTAGCTCCACTGTTCGGACTGGATGTCCAGCGCAGTAGAAAAATAATTGGCACGTCCACAAAGCTGTACAGCAGATCTTCCAGCGTTCAGACAGCAGCAATATTAATTTAAAGTCTAAGCAACAAATTGAAGTGGTCGGTGGTGCTGTGTGCATGAAGGGGCGCAGCGACCAAGCGACCGACATGCTTATTCTCTCGGTTCTACAGGCGTCGCAGTTATATCTCCTCAGCGATATATGCTATCTAAACCAAAGCTCTCTACTCTAAGTCCCACTTAGTCGAAGCGCAAGCCTCGCCGTGATACACTGGCAATACAGTATATCACTCGAGTCCTTCAGGAAGTAGCATCGGTTGCAAAGCCAGTTTCTGATTGGTGGCCTAAGGTTCCTTACAAACATCAAGTCTAAATTCTCATCACCCTCTTCCTCAGCAACAACGCGCGCGGCAAGACAACCAGTTAAGGAACTGAGCTCCACACTCGTTTCTCTCCAGGCATTCTTGCCCTCCGACACTCTGCTCTGCTGGTCTGCTCGTCCCTAAACGCATCGGTCGCATAACTTTAGAGCAGTCCTCGGCCGCAGACAGGCCAGCGAGTTGTTCTTCTCCCGTGTGGAGAGATCGTACTTAGTGCGCCGTCGGGTCGTCGCCAAGACAGTCAGAGCAAGAACGCGCCGCGCGTGAGGGACTCGGAGCCTGACCGGGCACTGCGCGAGGAGGGCTTAACGGGACGACGACCAAGCGACGACGAAGACGCTCGCGACGTCGGCCATGAAGAAGATGTCCCGTAAGAACTTTCGCGGGGGTCCGCTGTTCTCCAGTAGTAAGGCAAGCAGCTCCGCGGCGTCGCACGGCCCCAGCAGCTCTTCCCCCGGCATGAATGCGGGAGCCAGCGGCATCATGCGCCGCGCCACGTGGGCCGACAAAATCCGCGACAAACTGCCGCCTCTAGGCGAGAACGAGTACGAAGTGCTATGGGAACGCGGCGTACTGGGCGTCATCTTCCTCGAGTCGGAAAAGGACGGCATCCCGTATGTGTCCAAGGCCACGGAGTCGTGTATTTCCCCCGCCGTAAGTCAGGGAGATATCCTCAAGTACGTGAACGTCGTGCGGTCAAAAGACCACTCGTTCTCGGATTTTTTTAAGATTCTGGCCACGATGAAGAAGCCCGTACTGCTGCGTTTCGAGCGCTTGTCAGCCAGCACTCCGTCGTCAGATGAGGACGAGGCCTCGCAGCTCTTTGGCGTGCATCGCTCCAGCTCCACGAATGCCGTGAACAGCGCCAGTCATTACGCGAGACAGAACGTGCCCACTCCTGACGAAGGAGACCCCACAGGCAAGCTCCAGAGAGCCAATTCTGTGCCGCAGAAGGACCAGAAACCGCCCAAGGCCACAAGAGGAGCGTTCTGGCGCGCACCGTCCGCCAAGGACTCGGTGGGGCCAGGAAACCCTGCGCAATCAGTTGGACCCAGCGGGATGAACGGGGGGAATGACCGCATGGCTGCATCACAAGGTCATCGACGCGCTCCGGGCAATAGAGACCACCAGGTATCGCCTCGAGACGCTGTAGCTGCTACTGGGACGAGGGAACACTCTTCCCACTCGCCTCTGAGTACCCATGAGTATCAGGTGTACTGGGAAACAGGCTCGTTGGGTCTGTTCTTTGGCGAGGACCGAGCGACGAACTTACCGGTCGTGACTCGGTCTACTCCGAGCGCAAATCCGGTGGTGCGACGAGCTGTTGCTGTCAATGACACGCTCGTGTCGGCCAATGGCATCAAGTCCGCTGACTACACGTTCGAGGCGTTCTTTGGGCGTCTTCAGCAGATGAACAAGCCTGTGAGACTGGTGTTTAGACGAAGACAACCGCATGAACAAGTTGTTATTGTGAAGCAAGGAGAGCAGCAACAACAGCAGAGACAACAACAGCAGCAATTGCAGCAGCAGCTTCAGCAACGCCAACAGGAAATGCGAGACCATCAGGAAATGCGTGAACAGGAGCAGAAGCGAGAACTTCTCAAACTTCGTGAACAGCAACAACGTGAACAACAACAACGTGATCAACAGCAACGTGAACAGCAACGTGAACAACAACTACTTGAACAACAACGAGAGCAGCAACAATGTAAGCAACAACAGCTTCGTGAGCAGCAACAGCGTGAAAGAGAGTTTCGTGAGCAGCAAGAACGAGAAGAACAGATGCTTCGCAAGCAGCAAGAACGAGAAAAACAGCTTCGAGAACAGCAGCTTCGTGAGCAGCAAGAACGAGAAAAACAGCTTCGAGAACAGCAGCTTCGTGAGCAGCAAGAACGAGAAAAACAGCTTCGAGAACAGCAGCTTCGTGAGCAGCAAGAACGTGAGAAGCAACTTCGTGAGCACCAAGAACGGGAGCAGCAGCAACGCGAGGAGCTACGACGCCAGCAGGAAGAGGCGTCACGGAACCGGACGCCGTCTGTGACGGTGGACACATCCCCGTCGCCTTTGGCTGAGAGCAGGACGCCTCACCGCAATCGAACGCCTAGTCCAACCGTAACGCGCGCATCCACTCCTTCTCCGCGTCCGCCGTCGCCTCAAGCTCGGCTGGAACCCACTGACAATTACCGCCATGCAGATAGAGCGAGCATGCGAACTCCTCCTCCTCCGATCTCACCGGTAATACCGCTCAAGACGGCAGAAAGTCCCACAAGTACCAATTATGAAGTTTCTCCTAAGGCCAGTATGTCTCCGATGGTACGAAGCTCGCACAATTTCGACAATTCGCCCAGTGCCTCGCCCAGCATCGGAAGCTCGCCAAAGGTGAGCAGCTCACCGTTGGTATCACCAGTCTCACCGTTTGTTGCAACGGAAATCGCCAACGAAGCAGGAAACCCACCTCCATCACCTGTTGTGCAAGACGAAGACGAGGCTCCCGCCCACTCTGTAGTGGAGGAAGAAGCGGAGGCTGCGTTATTAAAGGAGAGTCGTCGCAGTTTTGGAACATCTCAAGGTAGACGGAGTCGGAACAGCAGTGAGGAGCAGCGACAGCATCAAGCAGCAGCGATCCCTGTGCACGATGAGAAGCCAGTGTTGTCCCCTGTCAGCAAAACGACGCATCTGTCCCCTACCGAGCCATGGGGTTTGCCTGAACACATCCCGTCGCCGACGATCAAGGCGGAGCCATTTGAGGTTGAGGAAGACGACGATATTGACGTTGGTGTCCCTGTTTCACCTAGCTCAGAGTCTCATCTGGATCACGTTGCTATGGCCGAAGAAGCCGAGCTGGCTGAAGAATTGGAAGTGGAGGAAGCGGAGATTGCAGAGCTGGTTGAGGAGGCTGAACTTGCTGAAAAAGCAGAGATGGCGGAGGAGGCTGAGCTTGCTGAAGAAGTGGACGAACCAGAGCCTGCAATATCATCACATCCTGTGGTTAACTCACCAGAGGACGATATCGAAGTCGGCATGCTTGCTGATGTGGAGGTGGGGATTGCTGTCGAAGAGATCGAGTCTGAAGTAGTGGAGAGCACTACAACAGAGGGAGACCAGAACCCGTGGGATGTGGAGCCGGAATCGAAGACACTTCATCACGACAGCAAGGCTTCTCCTACCACCGACAGCTCTGCAATTGAAATTGCTGTGGAAACCTCCAAGGTCGACTTCGCTGACGCATCTGAGTCTTCCGATGAGTTCGCGAGTGACCCGGATATATCCGGTGATATCGATATTGTGGACGGCGACATTATGATGCAGGAAGCTCCCAAAGACAAAGTGGAAGTGAACCCGCCGAAGCCGAGCAAGTCGTCTCTGAACGCCAACTTGGCGAAGTATAAGAAGAAGGGCAAGACATCTCGTGGTGTCATCAAGCTGCCGGCACTCGCTGAAGAGGAGGCACTGACGGTCCCGCTTGTTGCTCCTAATGCCGTGAACACGTCTGTCCAAGTACGTGGGCGACCGAAACCCAAGTTCACGATGGCGGACACGCCTGACAGTACAACGTATCTAATCAAGTGGAAAGAGAACCGCAGTATCGGCTTGCAACTCAAGGAGGTGCGCTTTGCCAAGGGCACATACCCTCTAGTCACTGACGTGTGTCAGGAGCCGTGCTGCGAGCTGCTGCGGCATATTTGCGTGGGCGACGTGATCATCGAGATCAATGGACGCAACACTTCAACGATGGGGGTGAAGAAGACTGTCAATTTCCTAAAGACGTGCACGAAGACGACTCTGATGAAGATCCGGCACGGCCCAGGGTTCGTCAACCAGCGCGTGAGTGCGACAGTATGACTGACTGTAGCAGTAATGTACGATCAATTCCGCGAGCACGACTAGCTGGCGCCTTCAGCTCTCGCCAGGACAGCGATGGACAGCTACCGCTTTCCGCTACATTGTTTTTATTTTCCTTTTTTAGTTTTTCTTACCTCTCAGTGTCAGTGAAGTGCTCAGTGTTGGAGAGGACAATTTAGACATGATTTTGGTTTGCAGCGTTAAGTGGAGCGGGCGGCGCTGGCACGACAATGAACAAACATGAACATGAATTTCCTAGACTACAATTGTAAATCGTCATAGGCTACTGTATGACACATGTAGCTCCACAGACAGTCACTATGACGAACTATGACGAACAAACTTTAACAAAGTCGTGCTACGCCGAAAAAGCTCTGAAATTTCGAGCATGGCATGTAAACTGTAGCTTGCGCTCATGTACATGTAGTGCGAATTGCTGATGAGCTGAATACAGTACGAACGTTTACAGCGATGTGCTGTGCTTGATATCCGGACAGCGTAGCTTTACTTTTTGCAGAGTATTATTGCAAATTAGGGCACAGAAGGGTATTGCACGCTTCGTAAATAACCTTCTGCTTTCGTTAGAGTTGTATGCATACAACTCGTCCTAACAATATCCTTGTGATTGTTTTGGTTGACTGCAGGTCTTCGACATCGCATATTCATGAAATAAGCGGCAGCGGACTCGACCACTATTTCAAAATATAATATTTTGTAACGATTGCAGAAAAAATCGCTCCCAATTTATATATTTTTACTCGCTGCTGGTGCCAATGCACTTCAACTAAGTATTGTCAACAATAATACTCAACGGCAGGGACAATGTGGCGTCTCCACGAAAAAAGAGAAACAAATCGAAAGCTACAGGGAGACAGGGTAAGCAGACTTCTTGGCCATTTTAGACCCGTGTGGTCCCATGAGTAAGAGCTGCCGGGGTTAGAATTCGTAGAATCTACATGAGCAAGTACACGTAATAGGGTGTACTAATGAATAACACCTTGCCAGTCCACACCCAGGTGTTCTACGAGGCATATCAAAAAGTGGGATGGAGGAGCACGACACAAAGCTGCCATCTTCAGGTTTCCGTTTTGTTCTAGGGTTTAATTGGTATTTAAAGTATACATATTAGTACTTTTAAGTGCTTTTAATAAAGCAAACGGAAGTAAACGGTATGAACAGTCCTGACTGAGAATCGCCACTACCAGGGCTCTAGCGTAAGTTTTGGCGAGGTACATTGCAGTCATTATTTATCGTACTAACGAGTTTATCTTCGACACTGGGTCATCAAAGTGACGGCATGATTAGTCCTATGGGTTAAGCGGAATGTTGTTTTTCACCCATGAAAAACACGCATAATATGTAACCACCTAAATTTGCAGCTGCGTGTTGCGCGAAGATGGGACCGTCGCCGACAGGGTCAACATTCACGTGGGTGATTCAAAAGCAATGCAGGTATAAATGATTAGAGGAATTGCAAACGGTGTGCTTTAATGGGTATCAGATTTTGTAGAGTAATATATAAGATTATCGGACAATCTGACAATTTAATTTACGGAAGGTGTGCTTTTCAAATGAATATAAGGGTAATAATTTTACGAACGCGCTTACAGTGGACTAGTAAAGTCATTGATGTAAAGAGGGTACACATTTAGTGTCATAAATAAAGTATGCGAGGAATGTCGGATCCCTGGTACAGTAGACTCTGAAATAAATTTGAGAATTTGTTAAATGTTTTTTAAAAAGCACTGTCATGTTGAGCGTGAACAACATCGGAGCGTCACACGTTTGCCATTACATACTTTGTCACCACCTCAACGTTGGGGGTGGCGTTGACCACCTTCGCTTTGTGTATGAGTTTGTATTTTTTTGTTTCAAATTCTTGCCTTCCAAGTGCCACCGCGGCCAACACTGCGATCGGTAGGCCACGGTGGTGATTCCTCAAAGACGCCCCACGCTCGTGTGTGTTTCTGTAGCTACTGTAAATCACACATTTGGTTACACGCCTCCAGAGCCACCCTTACACAAGCTTAGTGCAAACTAGCGAGCCGGGTCTTGATCTTGCCGATAGCCTGAGCCGGGTTCAGGCCCTTCGGACATGTGCGCGTGCAGTTCATGATGGTGTGGCACTTGTACAGCTTGAACGAGTCGTCCAGCGCACGTAGACGCTCCTCCGTCTTGTCGTCACGCGAGTCCTCAATCCAGCGGAACGCCTGCATCAGCACTGTGGATAATAGCAACAAAAGCGTTAGAGCTGAATCAGTAAATGATACGACAGCAGTGTAGGCAAGTGTTAACGCACCAGCAGGGCCAAGGTACTTGTCAGGGTTCCACCAGTAGCTGGGGCACGAGGTGCTACAGCACGCACAGAGGATGCACTCGTACATGCCGTCAAGCTTCTTACGGTCCTCGATAGACTGCAGGTGCTCGTGGTTGACATCACGCGGCTTGTCCGAGTGCAGCCACGGCTTAATGGACGTGTACTGGTCGTAGAAGTTGTTCATGTCCGGCACCAGGTCGCGGATGACGAACATGTGAGGAAGCGGGTGGATGCTACTCACGTCCTTGTTCTTCTTGATAGGGCTCAGACACGCCAGCGTGTTGCCACCGTCGATGTTCATAGCGCACGAGCCGCAAATGCCCTCACGGCACGATCTGCACACAAATATAAACATTCACAGTGTCAGTCACTCCTCACTTTCCTCTCGGCCACATCGATTGTCGTACCGACGGAATGTGAGCGTCGGGTCCTGTTCGTTCTTGATCTTAATCAGAGCGTCCAGAACCATGGGACCACAGCTATCGAGAAGTACACGAGACGTCAGTCAGTCTTTCGTTCTCCCTAATTGAACTATTCACCGTCACGTACTCGTCCAGATCCACGGGGTACGTGCACTGGTACGGCTTCTCCTTGGACTCGGGGTCCCAACGGTATATCTTAAAGTACTTGATGTTCTATTCCAACAGCAACAGCAGCAAACGTCAGACTACACCACCGAAAACTGTACCGGTAGGGCGACGTCTTGTGACGTGGCTGCTCCCCCTACGCACCTTGGGCTTGGCAGCCTGGGACTTGAGGTCCGGGTTGTAGGCTGGAACGCTAAAGGCACGCAGCCCCGTGTTCACCACGGGCTTCTGGATGGAACGCACAGCCGCTAGCATTTCCTGGTTCTGAACACGCGCTATCAACACCACCGCTGGAATTGGAGACTGACGGTTCTGAGAGCGATTGCGGATCGTACGTTTAACTCGCACCTTGAAACTTTGATTTCTGAAGCGTACTTAAGCGATTGTGAGTTTAAACACAGAGAGCGCATAAGAAGCCTGCCTGTGAGTTCTAATGGTTTGTTTAAATGACTAGGTATGCATTTAGGAAGGTAAGTATTCCGGAGGTCCACACCCTGTCACACCGCGCCACTCCATTTTGCAGCTGTCATTTTGCGACACTTGAAGTTGGACCATACTCAGTCCGAGACAACGCCTGTGACTCAAGCTTGCGTGTCGTTGGCATGGCCAAGCGCTCCTCGACGCTCAAGCAGTTCCTGCTGCGCGTACACCCTGACCACTTCCGCAACATCCCAAAGGTTGGTCTTCTTGCTCTTTAGCGGTCTTTCCGCTGTTTGTGGTTTGTAAATCGCTGCAGGATCTCAATATCGCTTTGTATGAACAGGTACACGATGAGAATTTGCATTCGGTGAAGCTTCTGAACCAGTTCATGGACGAACAATATGCATCTCAAGGCGGTGGTGGATCCTTGAACTGGAGGAGACTGGGATCTCCAAAAGAAAAGGTGAAACATTTACATTTAACGTCATTTATAATAGACATCTTCTGACAGATCTGTTGCTTCGTTGGACTGACACAGGTTTACTTTAGCGTGATGGTACCGTCGCTAAATGCCGGCGTGAAGGATGAGGAGGCTAAGACGCTGAAGCGGTTTCCACTGGAACTGGCTGCGAATATTGAGGCCAAGATGGTCTCAGTGCTAAGAGAGTGCGGCATCACAGCAGAGCAGAGTGTAGAAGAAGCGATGGCATCAGGTGCAGGATCTCAGCAACGTCGGGCCAAGAAGAGGGGAGAAAGGAGACCTGACGACTGGCGACGAGGCCAAGAGGGTGGATGGAAACGTCAAAGTGGTATGGACTTTGGCGGGTTTACTATGGACGAGATGTACGCCAAGGCGAATCGGGCAGCAGCGGCATTTGCTTCTAGACGGAGAAAGAAACCTATCCATACATTGAAAGGATTATTGGAGTACATGAAGGAAGACGAGACTATAGAGATCCAGCAGAGACGTCGAATTGCCTGGCAATCGATTCAATCAGTCAGAGGCACACTGAAACGTGAGCTGGGCGTTGAAGACGTGTTATTCTCGTGCGGGTGGTCTACGATGCATCTGAACACAACCGCTATGATTCTTCTTCAAACACTACGCAAGTATACGCGAGCTAACAAGCAAGGTATCTTTACTCCCAAAGATTTCCTTTGTGGTGCAACGATTGACATCAGGTAAGAGCGCGTACGGCAATTACGGTAGTGTACTTTCGTTTTGAAATTCTGGTGTGCTTGATTGTTCACCACGCAGTGCTAATCCGTCCGGGATAGACTTCAGCAATGAATATCGGATTGAGCTGAGCCCGGCCGATGTCCCTGTTCAGTGGGTCCAAGTTCTGGAGACCATTGATGCTAACATGGTATCGTTCATGAAAGCAGCGCGGGAAAGTCTAGTGTCTTTGCAGACTGAGGCAACTGTTGCGCTTGGAGAAGCGAGCATCTCGAGGGGACATACGTGCTCGGCTCTCGGATACCGTAGTTTCTTGCAAAGCATGAAGCACCGGGACCCTGCGTACGATAACGAACAAGGTTTACTGGAGATATTTGTGCTTGTGGTTGAAGACGAATCGTACGACTGGAGAGTGCTGGAGACCGGAGAAGTTCGAGCGCCGTTCACAAGTTCGTATGGAGAAGCGATCACGTTCCTCAGCAGCAATCGCTCACAGATTCGCCGTCAACAAGAGGCACACAACGCCAACGTAGAGGCATTCGCATACATTTCTTCCCGTTGCGCGGATGCCATGCACCTTAAGAGTATCACGCGCGATGAAGGAATTCCAGTGGCAGACGCCATTGTGGCTTGCGAGGAGCTTCTGAAAGCTGTGGTTGGGATGACTCCTCCGAGCTCCAGACGATCGATTCCGCGCAAAATGGTGCGCTTCCTCGACACATATACACAAGGTCGCAGCATTTGCATCAGCCGCACGTATGGACTGGGCCAAGACGGAGTCTTCTCGCTGCCTGTCGACTGGTTCAAATGGTAAACTTCAACTTGCCTCTACTATCTAATTCCGGATTAGTTATCCGGTTAAAACGTATACTTTAAAAGTATTCGCAGTTTTTTTTACGGCTAAATATAATTATCAATTGGACATGGAGACAGAGCTCCGCGAGCTGCGTCAAGAGCTAAAGGTATCGATGTACGTGCTGTCGGTCAGAAACTACAAGCAGTGACACTATTGTGTATTGTGCATTAACAGGCGGCACGAAATGACGTGAAGCGATACGCCAGCTATGCGCTGCGTCTGCAGCAGGAACTGGCTCGGGAAAAGCAGAAGCGCAGGACAGCGAATGAACTTCTCGACGAGGAAGACGTCCGCTTCTCTGATCTCAACAAGGAAGACGAAGAGCCATTGGGAACTTCTGTGTGGGACAAGAAAGTGGATAGATCCAGGACGGCTCACGATGCGTGGGGCCGCAAGATCGATCAAATGGTTCAGATGATGGCTGAAAGACGCGGTGAAGCTGCGATGGCCAAGGAGGGATATGCAACTATTGATAACCAGACCGAGGAGAGTGTGGAGTATGTGATACAGAACTTATCGCCGTTTCTGAAGCAGCAGAAGCGTTTAGTTGTAGAGATGGAAAGAGAGAACGCCAAGCTGCGTGAAATGCTGCGTGTACGACCGACACGACGAGAGCTGGTGGTAAGCTGGCGTAACTTTTTTTTCATAGTAATCACTGACGTAGTGGTATGCTGACAAGACCTCACAGGTTGAGATTGATCGACTGCAGAGGAATTTGCAAAAGTTGCGAGCAAGAGCGAAAAATACAGGTCATGTACCTCGAAAAGTGCCGGAAGAGCATCAACCAGTCGAAACCGGTTCTGGTGAAAACGTACCTGCGATGGAGGCATCGCTTTCTGAGCGGATAACGGAAGAAAGGCTACTGCAAATGTTACGGATCAATTCGGAGAAGTCGGCAACACACCACAAGTATTTGAAGGAGAAACTGCACTGCTATCTCTCGTTGGACACGGCAAGATTGTCGCAGCAGCACGATTTTACTGAGACCGGTATCCTAGAGCATGTTGGCCGAATCTGCACTGATATTGTCGCCTCTTGCTGTTACGTTCTGGAAGTCAAGGAAGTTGGCGAACTACCGAATTGCGTGGAAAAGGCACGTAAACTCTCACAAGTTTCAGCGACCTACCAGGATTTCGTCGACCGAATTGAGAAACTTCTCAACCGATTTGATAAGGTGAGTTTAGATGTACCCAAGCATCCCAGACATTTAATTATGTTGTGATTCGTTTGCAGGATGCCTTCTTTTCTACACGGGCAGAGTTTAACGCGGATACTTCCTGTCGCGAAGCTTTACAAATAGTAACGAGTAGATGCATGTTTTGATATGGTACAGGTATTCTTACAATGTGATCTGGTTGCAGATAGTTTCTCATGTGAATGATGTTCTCGTGGAGCTGGATGCACGCCGTGAGCAAATGAAGCCACCAGGTTCTAAAGCCCATGAAGTTTTACTGGCAAGCATGAAGCTGCTTCAGGTTGCTCGTGTTGATCAACTGACACCAACTATTCGGGTATGTAAGACGATTAAAATCTAAAAGAGAGAAGAGACGAAGTCACCAAATGCCTGTGTATTATTCGCAGCGTCTTGTAGACAACATGCGCGCAGAGCAGGATTTCCAGCGCGACCTGCGCGAGCTGTTCGGTTTGGACGAATCTGCCAACAAGAAACAGATCTTACACGTGGCCTCCACACTCTTCGGTGAGCTTGGATTTCATGGCAAAGCTTAGGTGCTGGACCCACAGGATTATCACCATGATAAGCAATTATCTAGAGCCAAAACAGCGTGTTCATCTATCTAGTTTGTAGCAAGTTCTATCTTTCTAGCCTTTGTGTAAGCTGTGTGCAAGGTGTCCACAACTTCTGACGAATGCTCCAGTAAAAAGGCAAGGGTGATTTTTCCAGCCCTTTCTTCAAACTGGACTTGCAGTGCTCGTCCGATGACTTTGTCACTCGGATACAGCTCCAATGATTGCTTCGCTTTCGCGTGCATCACCTTCGCCTTTTTGGCTGGAGTAGCCTCCGTCTCAACATCCACAATAGACCGTCGATACTTCCGCCAGATATGCCATGCCGTCTTCACGTGCTCCTTCTCCACTCGCTCCCGAATCTCCATCGTACAGTTGTTCTCCTTTCCCAGCCATTGCAACACACAGCGTCTCTCATAGCGTCTAGCAAACAGACACAGTTCTCGCTCCTTGTCGTGGTTACCCTCAGGTGTATTCTTCAGTTTTTCCACACAGAAGAACCATTTCTTAGCCGCCGTCGTGTGAGGAAACGACACGAACGTTTCTGCACGGTTGAAGCCCACTTGTAGCGCAATCTTCTCCATCATGTCCACGTATGCCAAACCCGACGGGTAGACTTGGAAAACCGCTCGAGTGTCCTGATCGCTGGAAAGTTGTGTCAACAGTGACGAGAAGCAGACCTCCAATCCCTTGGGCTGCAACCACTGCAACATTGAGATCCCAATAGCAGCATCTAGTGTACCGTCTCGAATCGGGAGCTTTTGTGCTGCGTTGCCACAGTAGAAATCGGCGCACACTTGACTCTCCTGCTCTCGCTCCTTTGACGCAAGAGACAACATTGATGCACTGATGTCGAACGCCAGTGTAAACGCTGTCACTTTCGTTTCTTTGAACCAATCTTGAGCTGCCTTTGTGCTCAATCCAGAGCCAGCGCCCAAGTCTAAGACGAACAAGACATGGTCCTCGACTTGGGAATGTATCAATTCGAACTGCAGCAACTCCAGAGCATGTAGCGTCAGGTCTTTTTGGATGCTGGCGTTGGCAGCTGTAGTGTAGACACTGGACTGCTTCTCGCTGTAGAAATCACGCGCTGCAGCCGACAATGGCGTCGCTAACGCGTTGCCACGCTCCTCAGGTCGCAGGCTCCTGAAAGGCATGTTATTTTACCACCACAATTATTGTGTACCCACTTTGGCAATATTTTTCGTTTTGTACAAATATCCATAGGAAATTAAATAAGTAGCCAATTTGGATAACTGTAAATACCGGTTCAAGTTGAAACGCGAAAAACCGTTTGATAGCTCGGCGATTGATCATTCGTGTCTTCCATGTCGCGTGCGGTGGCTGTTTCGTCGTGGCCTGAGTGACGTGAGTTTGATCGTCGATAACTAGATGTCGAATCTCGGGTATCTCGTCGGAAACACAGGATCATAGCGACGATAGGCGTGACGCACACGAAAACTGCAGCTCCAGCAGCTGCACCACCGAGGAACACGCCCAAAGCTGCTAGTCCCAACACCAATACAATCGGTGCCAGCAGAATGTATCCAGAGACGCAGAAGCACGTTGTAAAAGCTTGTCGAAACGTGAGACGGGCGTGAGCCGTACAAGGAAGAAAGCAGCAGCACATGATGCTAAACACCACAGCCATCACGAACGCTGGCGGACCGAAGATCACGAAGAAGAGTATCCGCATGACCATACCAATACCCTTTTGAGTCACACCTTGCCCCTCAGTATCCGACATTTGGTTGCCTGCACAGCCACGAACGTTCCACCACTGCAACAAAAGCAAAATCAGTATACCGGTATTTCCAAAAAACTTAGTATCCCAGTTGCAGTACCTGAAAGTGCTCTGGGAATACGGTATCATCGATGACTTTAAGGCAGATCCAGCAGAAGCTGGTACTACAGACGACGCACTTCATCTGGTTGCAGCCGCCAGTTTTTTCCACGTTGTTCTGGCAACCAGGACACGGTTTCGAGATTTTGCTGATCAGCGCGTTATTGAGTTTCTCCACCGCGATCATCTTCTTGTCATACTCAGCGCATGTGCGTCCTTGGTGAGCGTTGCTGTGCACAAAGCAGAATTCACGATTGCACGCCACGCATACACACTCCGGGTGGTCGCTGCCAGCACAAAGCTGCGAGTGGTCGCAATACGGACACTGTCGCGCCAGCTCGTGCTCTTTGTTGAACTTAAACTTGTTGTATTTCTGCCAGATCTCGTCTGAAACGAGCGATTGAATGTCATCCACTGAGATTTCCGCCTTGCACGCAGTTTTGTCGTCCGATTTTTCAAAAAAGCACTTCGGGTATACTTGTCCCTCTTTGATCTTAAACTCCAGATAATTCCTTAAACACGATTCACAGAACGTGTGTCCACATACGGAGAGTGCGTACGATGTATTCACAGGTGTGTAGTCATAGCAAATCTGACACAGGAATGTCTCCTCCATAGAGAGTCCAAGATAACTGGCCATCGACCTCAGTAAACTGGGCACCGAGTGGCTCAAGCTGTTGCCCTCGTGTCTCCTGAATGCTGTCAAACTCGAGCTCAAGTCCGTTACCCTTTCCTCTTCAGCACTAACAGACTCTGGCGCTTTACTAGAAGCAGCTACAGCCAGCGACATCTCATCTCCCGCATCTCTCATGTTTGAGTCGAGCTCGCTGATGCTCATCCTGGACAGCGGCATGGATCGACCACGATCTCGGGCGTTAGAGCGAGTGAGCGCACCTAATGTGTGGCCCGAAGCGGCCCGCGCGAGTCTAGACAAGCGATCCCAGCTTCCTCGTCGCGTGTCTTCCATGGTTGCCAGCACCTCGGTCTCCATGATTGGGATAGATCCTCGTTGACGCGGCGTCCTGGAATCAGAATATCGCTGGTCATCTGAATCATCTACTATGAGACGAAACTCAGCAAGCTGTGATCGCGATGAACGACCATTACTCTCTATTGGCAGCACCGAGATCTGATTCTCGATAGCTGCCAACAGTGAAGTTACTTGCGCGTCTTGCTGCTCGGAATCATGCTGCCGCTGCAGTTTATGCAGCCGCCAGCGCCAGCGCATCCGCTCATCCTCTCCGGAGAAGGACTGTAGCTGTCGTAGTGAGTCATACAGACCCGACAAGTGCGCGACACTATCACGGCTCGACGCGGCGGGTTGCATGGTCTAGGGTGGACTGTGCACAGTACTACTGGTGGAATTTCCGGTAGGCTACTGGCTTGAAAGGCGACAGGATTGGTGGAAAAGAAACCATATAATTCTTTCAATCAAAATTCTTGTTGTTTCAATCAAAAGTTTTGATGAACTTGTTTTTATTTTCAACTTCCTTAGATTTGATGCCTGAGTATATTAGTGGTTCTCACGGTTCGCAGGTTAGCAGGTTGCAGGTTGTACTGCCCAATCAGATTCGCGGAACGTTGACATTATGCTTACCTGCAGATGGGTAGAAAACAAGCATTGCAGGGTGGCCACTATACCGACTCTCAGTCTGCAGGGTGAGTGCAGATAAAAATTACAGGAATCCTATTGGCTGGTGAAACATGGAAAACATTCGAACCGTGAGAACCACTATTTTCGAGAATCTGCATGGTGAGTCTTTTCTACGTAATCGTTGGTGTGGCCCGAAGCGCGTTCATGGTGGAAGTGGATGAAGGCGATACGGTGGATCAGTTAAAGGAAACAATTCAAGAAACGAGTAAAGGCTTTCCGTCTGTACGTAAGCTGCAGCTCTTTTTAACAAAGGGGGAAGGAGTGTGGCTAACTGTTCTGGATGTCACCAGAGACTATACCCCCAGATGTTGAGCATAGGGTGCTTACTTCATGAATTCTGTACCAACAGTGATGATTCACCGCAGCGATGGTGGTGAGATCTCACTTCTGGGTTCTGGGTTCTGCGTTCTGGGATCTCAAGCGGTTTCTTCAAAGCCAAGGACTTAGCAGGTGAGTGCTGTGCAAGCTGCTCACGAAGTCTGGTAGTCTAGGAGATAGCGGGCAGATCTGTGTTTCATTTTGCACTCTTTCAAAAGCACCTCGTTTTTGGCACCGGTATAAACTAATTGTCGGGGATAATATATTGAGATTTGAAACTGTTTGCAGCTGTAGTTGCCCTTGAGACATTATTAGTTCTGGGTTGATAAAAATGGTCCACCCTGCCGAAAACGAGGTGCACGACTGTATTCACTTTGCATTTTACCTCTTTGGCGACGAGTCTCCGGCCGGGCACGCCGGGACACACACCAAAGCTAGCTTTAGTACTGTGTACTAAGAGCAAACGACCTTTCGCTGCGCAAGCGATCTGCTGAGGAAGCTACTCTACGATTGGGTAAGTCGACCTTCCGGCTGTGCAAGTCGACCCTTCGCTGTCCAAGCGTTCTGCTGTGCAAGCACCGTAGCCGACTGTGTAAGTCGCTCTGTGAACTCCTCTCTTCGTTATGGCAGGATTCACAATCCTGGATGCCGAGGAGCACCCACCGCCTCCGGCTGAACCCCCTGTCGCAGAAACGGCTACGACGGCGCTGAATGTGCCAGAACCAGTTGCTCTTTCGATGCAGACTGTGTTGAACTCGGCCGACCAAGGTGCGAGCCAACGGCGACAAGGTCCTCGCCTCACGAGCGGCCGTTCGCTCTGCCTCGGAGAAACTACGCCGGCGACGCGGACGTCGATATGGAGGATGTTAGTGGGGATAATAAAGACGGAGCTGTCAAAGTGACAGAGGAAACGTCGCAGAGACAGCGAGTCCAGACCATGCCAACTCTGCCATCCATCTCCGCCGGTCTTTCGAGGTGCTACAACCAATGACAAGCAAGTTTTCATGAAGAAGTAAGAAGCGTATTGTCGACAGCTTACAGCTCTCGAAACCGCATTCTTCCGGCCATTTCGTATGCCAGTAGGCGCGTGTGTCGAAGATGAGCGCCGTCGTCTCATCGCGATGTTCGACATCTGCAAACCTCTCGACGAGATTACTGAAGCAAATTGGATCGATTACTTTTGGGAAGGACGGGTGGCAGGCGAGCTTGATTTCGACGAGGTTAAAGCAATTATGAGCAGTAAGTTGAGAATGGATATTCAGCTGGCGGATGCAGACTCACGCGTCTCCAAACTCGCGCACGAGATGTATCAGATCCTGGAGAAGGAGAACATGGAATGGATGGTGGAGAAAGAACCTAAGAAGATCGTCAGTTACCTTGTCGATGCTCTGTCCCCAGAACCATTTCGTCGTACGGTGAAGAATGAGCTAGCGCGAGAGTCTAGCAAACCCCTTCTCAAGAATGTCGTGTCTTTTATTAAGTGGCTGCGCGCCAGCTGCAAAGAGTACACGCGTTGGGAGCCGCAAGCGAACCAGCGTCCTCGCTCTCACGACAAGCTACCAGCTAAGAACAGCGAACATCGCCCCACCAAGCCAAGCCCGGTCAATGAGAAATGCCCGCCTTGCTCGAAACGCACGTGTCTTAAATGCGGCAGCGATGAGGGTGCTAATTATTTTCTGTTGCTGAATTACTGAATGATCTGTTGGCACTGTATTTGTAGGAAAAAATGTTGGTCACTCTGAACGCTGTTGTAGGATTTACAAAATAAAGCAACACAATGACAGTGCTGAAAAAGATCAACAGGACATTAGTGATGTATGAAGTGTTGTTACCGGTAATGAAATCAATGCATCCTAAGTATCGGAGGCAGGTCTGTTGGCATGAGAGTGTTTTATCGCAGTTCTTACTGTGTCCCAAGCGCATAAGCTCGGCGAATTGCGTGGGCTAGCTCTTCCACTTGGTATTCTAACGAGTCTCCATGGATGAATGCCACGCTCCAGATATACACTCCCTCTGTTTCAGACAGACGGCACCCTATTATTTTACAGATCCAGGCAATTCGCAATGCCCTCCGTTGCACCTGCAAAAGCTACATGCATACGGGGTGGGTATGTGCATACGTAATTGCGTCTCTGGACTTGCTAGGGAAAATAAGGATTGGCCTTGCCAAAGAAATTAAAAACAAGCTGTTAAATGTGGTTTAACGCTAGTTTAAACAAATTTGAACAACTTACATCGTCGTAGTGCCACTTAGCACGTAGAGTCAAGGGGGTCGTATTCTCGATCAGACGGTCATCCACAATGACTTGCTGCAAAGATCGAAAATGCACTTTCGCTGTTTCAATAGATTCCTCTTCGCCTAGATTATCCGTCAAGGACTGCTTGAACCTGCCACACCGAGTTAGAATTTAATCTAGATGAAATCTTAAACCCACTCACAGTTTTGTGCGCTCAGTCGTCCCCTTAGTTGCTGCTAAGTTGCTTGCAGCGACCTGCATCACCATTGTCCTCTCACTGTTGAAAAAATTCTCATGCGGCCAGTGGTTTTCGCCTTTGCGATGCGGTGATTACTGGGGTGGAGCAACTTGTCTTTAGCTTTTATGACGGCTGCACCGTTGAGTGGCCCTGTTCAAAAAAATACAAATTAAAGTCAGAGTTATTAATAATACCTGCACTATTCCCACGCACCTTTTGCAAAGTGACGGTGCTGATCGGCTGCAAGATTAGTTGCATCATATAAAAGAACTCTAGGTAATACGGAGTTCAAAACCGTTAGGGTGGGGGCTTTCTTGTAATCTGTAACGATGACTTTTATCACGCGATGATGGCTTTCAATGGGCTGTTGTGTCGGCAGAAATCCTGGTATTGTTGAACTATTCACACTCCAACGTTCCCAGCGTGGCGTCAAGTAAACGTTTTGAAGCCATAAAGCCGATGCATGTTCTCCGTTCGATTCCCAAGCCTTAACCACTCGCTTGAACAGTGATCTAAATTGTTTTAGCGAACGGGACTTGTGGAGTAGACGAATGTGAGGCTTAACAACGTCTTTGATGAACCCCTTCCTTTTCTCGAGTCGGGTTTGTTTGTTACACTGACGGAGTAGATGCTCATAGCACGTGAGAATCTCGACAGAGGGTCATACCAACTCGGGCGCTGACGCAATTGCGTCCGAATGATCAATGCTTGCACTGTGAATGTGGACGTCCAGATCGAAAAACAGTTTTGTGTACTTCACCAAAGCACGAAACATCCGTTCATATGCTATTGTACTCTCAGTCGCACAAACATGTAAAGCCACGGACGGAAGCGCTGAACGTATCCCGATCCGGAGCGCTCAACAGAAATACCACCGCAATCTACTAGTGTCCATCCTCCAAAATGGATTCTATCGGTCCCATCTGTTGATAGAACTAAAGTATCGCTTTGGTCACGAGCAGCCCGACGGACATTTTGGAAAAGTGCCCTCGACGTCACTACCATCCAAAGAGAAGGGACCGAAACTCCGTCAATGTCGACTGAATGTTCAAATTCATCCAAAACGATCATATTTTTCATTTCAGCAACGTCGTTTACATCTACACGGAAAAAATCACCACGATGATGGCAAAGTCTGCCACTCGTCCAGCTTCTTAACGAGACAAACTTGCTAATTTCCCAACCTTCTCCAGCCTTTTTCTTGAGATGAACTTTACGATTCTCCATTGTTTTGGTCTCGGGTGTCAGTGCTAGCCTACTTGGGTCACGGAGGTACTTAAACATCATCATGTTGCGAACACGACCAGCAGACATCCCAAGTTTCAGTAGTGCATCGGTTTCCGCTTTGATGGCAGATGATATACCTCTAGTCCGTAAGTTGACAACGGCACCGCTGTGTTGGCCCTTCTGAAGTACCTGAAACCGCATCCTAGCTCACCGGCTTGGTGTGCGATAAGTTTAATGCTATGGCGGCAGCCTCGGTGTGAGCAACAGAGGTACTCCTTGCCAACGCGAAATGTCGAAAGACACCTAGTTTTGTATGTGTGTACAAACTCATTTAAACGGTGGAGATTCTTTTCTGCGTCTTCTTCAGTGTCGAAGTACCCGACACTGACGTATACCGATGCCTCAGCCAAAGTACTGGTATCTGCAGATTGAGTGTCTTCTTCGTCACTGTCGATACCATAGTCGAAGGAGGAGTCGGAGTCTTGTCCTTCACCAATATCACCTCCGGCAGAGATGGTGCCCACAATTACAGGCCCGTTATTCCCAGCGTTCCCCGCAAAATACTCTGCAACGTCCAACTCATTTTGTATCTCTTCATTAGATTTTAATGATTTTATTATTTTATAAATTGGTAACAGAATTTCTAGCACGGTGCATGCCTACGTCGGACGATCTGGTCGTGTTTAGAATCTCCGAACAAGTTGCATCAAAGGAGCTGATTAAGGCTTCGCCGTGTCGGTCTGTATGACTATGAGCCACATCGTCCGGTGCGCATGTAGCACTGTGTGTGCCGTCGTCGGCTGATAAGGTTGTGCTGTACATGTCGTCGTCGTCATCTGCGACAGAAGGACTTTGTAGGTCTACGGCGCAGGCCACGTCACCATAGTCCAGAACTTCTGTAGCATCGCTGTCATCGCTGGAGGAGGCCCCGGCCGCCTGCATGTGACTTAGCAACGGGTTCCACAATGGCTTCGCAGAGGCGGAGAGCTATTTTAAAACTGACTCGATTCCGTACAATCCCACTGAATAAAAAGACCAGACCGTCATCACTGAAGTTAGGTTGGTCGAGCAGGCAACAGCTATTCATATCGTTCCAACAGATGATCAGACAGAATAACAGGTATTCATACAAATATAGCACAAACAGGTCAATCCGTATTCAGCAACAGAAATTAAGATTATTCCCAGCGATGAACACCGGGTTAAGGACTGTCCACGAGTCGTGGCCGGAGAAGCTGAGAAGCTTCTGAGAGAGTGGAGAGAGGCTAAACCCGCCGCTACGTCAGGAGCCACCTGAGCGGCGCCTCCGTCGGCTACTCCCGTCCACCACGTCAAGGCATTACAACTTAAGGAAGTCCCTCTAGAATCCAGAAGGGCTTGTATGGCTCGAGTGGAGAACGTGCTGGACTTGACTAACGTGCTGCTGGACTCTAGTGCAGATGTTAACGTAACAAGCCGTGGTCTGGTGGAGTTAATCCGTCAAGGTGTCGTGCTACGAGAAGATGCATGCCTACCTCGGAAGCTGGCTACTTTCGACGGTAGTCTATTTGAAGTTACTCGACAAGTATCCTTCAAGGTCATCCAAATTCGCACGACAGCAAGCCCATTGTTGCTGCTTAACATACCTGCTTGAAATTTTGAGCAAGAAGTGGAAGCTCACACGTTGATTCTATCTCGTTCTGTCATGGAACGCCTCGGGTATTCGGTCGGGCAATATTAGCGTGTGACACTCAGAAGGAGTGGAATTTGCAAGACCTGGGTGGGAGTTTCGACGCTGAAAGTACAATTCGCCTCATTCGAGCAAATGACGCTGAATGGAGGACAGCTACCCCGGAGCTCTGTGCTGTACAAGACGATATGAGCGCACAAGTGGACGCCATCTTGGCACGGAGGGTCAAGGAGGCAATGTGTGCAGGGCTGGCTCCAGCCGAGGTCGCGATGCTAACCGAATTACTACGCGAGTATCGTGATGTTTTTAGCCTTAATTTTGGCCTAGACCCACCAGTGCGTATGGAACCTCTGCGCGTTCGCCTTCGTGAAGGGGCCACACCGGTGAGGATTAACGCTCGTCGCTATCTCTCTAACCACATCGAATATTTGGACCAACATGTACAGGAACTGCTTGACAGTGGTCTGGCTTACATTAATCCGTCCAGTCGTTGGGCATCTCCCCCAAGAATCGTCCCTAAGAGCGATCCAGGAACCTATCGTATGACAGTGGATACTAGGGCCGTGAATGAACAAACGGAGCCAATCCAGTGGTCAATGCCTATTCTGGAGGCAGCACTTGGTCTACTGGAAGGATCATCTTGCTACTTTACGCTCGACTGGTTTCGAGGAGATTGGCAACTTCCCCTTCATGCATCGTCCAATGAAATGTTCTCAATTATGACACATCGGGGTATTATTAATCCCACACGGGTACTGATGGGGGGAACAGACGCAGTGGCGTACTGTCAGCACGTTGGTGAGGAGGGTTTTCGCCCTATCCTCTACCATGGTGTGCTTGCTTGGCTGGATGATATTATCGGGTATGCGGCGGACCTTGTGAACCTGTTGGAGGTGCTAGAACGTGTTCTCGCAGCGTGCCGAAATATTGGATTGAAGCTTCATCCCGGGAAGTGTCATTTCTTTCTTCGCGAAGCTAAGTGGTGCGGAAAACTGATCAGCGAGAGTGGAGTTCGTCATTGTCCATCGCGCATTGAAGGTTTAATTACAATGCCGGACCCCAATAATGCCGGGTAATTGCAACAGCTAATGTGTGCCATAAATTGGATGAGACAGCACATTCCACAGTACGCTACCCTGGCTGCCCCTTTACTAGCCATTGTCGGCGCCGCTGTCAAGCGTACAGGAGGCCGAAAGACGAAACAGCTGAGCACGATTCCCCTCGTCGAAGTTGGCTGGTGTGGTGAACACGTGGATGCTCTCCGTAAAATTCGCGATGCTCTGATAGGGATGGTGCCGTTAGCACACCCGGACCCAACTCGTGCTGTTTGTTTGTACTGTGATGCTTCACAGGACTCATAGGGTGCAATATGTACACAAGTGGAGGAGTGGATCTTGGTAAGTCATTGGACAAACAGCAGCATTGGCCGTTGGCGTTCTTAAGCGGGAAGTTTACTGGTGCGCACGCCTTTACTGTGCCAGAGAAAAAAACTCAGCTTTATAAAAGCCTTTTCGTCGACCCTCGCTGCAAAACAGCAACACTACGATATTCCTACCAGCTATGAATACGCCAGATCCAGATAAAGGGGATCGACTACCACCCCGTACCCTGAGTTTGACAGCAGCCTCGAACAAGGATTTGGTTTTTACGCCACTCAACCTGAATGGCACTCACTGGACGTGCGTCCTGCTTGGCCGTTCGGCAACATCTATCCTGTGCTACGACAGCTTCGACAAGCGTCCCAACCAGAATTTGCTGGTTGAATTGGCCTTGGAAATTTTGACGATGAGTCTATCTTGCACAATCGCAGTCCCGATCCAGAAAGACAATAATAATTGTGGGCTGTTCATTCTGCTCTACTTCTGGCGCCGGTTGGATAAAGTGGCGGAAACGATTACAAACACACGATTAAAAACACCAAGGATTACTTCGTAGGCGCTGGTAGATTCTTAGGGCTGTGGTGAACTTTAGTGATGCAAGCAAGGCTAGCGGCAAAGATGAAAAGTAAGCAGGAGCGCTACGAGCTTCAATACATGTTTTCCAGGATTTTAAGCGCTCCCATGTTACCATGATTTAAATTGTGCGAACAACAATGGATACATTAGAAGACGTGGGGTTTCAGTATGAAAGATAGAGTGAGAGTCCTTTCGACAACGTGAAATCGTGATCAGTCTTCGTTTTTCATGATCTCCTGTTCACATTTTTTGCTAGAGTTAAACATCTACAAAACATAGTAAGGATATTTTACACCATAGGTAAAATATCCGTAAGCTTTACAGAAAATCCTGGATAAACTTCGGTAAACATGGATACTATCCATGGTCTCCAAGTCACCTACCCCTTATAGAAAACATGGGCGCTATGGCTCGCCAAAAAATAAATAAACAGGTCTAATCTTTAGGGCGAGGTCGATGTAAAAAAGGAGATTATTTAAATAGATACTCTCGTACTACATATTTGACACTACCCGTGATGAGCTACAAGAATGCGTCCGATCAGAGCTCGTCCTTTGCTCTCTGTTTGCTCTTTTTTTTTAAAGACGTCGCGTTGGTCATTAATTTTAATGCTCTTTTTTACTCGAGCGATTCGGTTAATCACAAGCTAATATCTCTTTAAGTTCTACTCTTTTATACATCGACCTCGCCCTTAGGAGCAGATCGAAGCAAAGAAAGAGATAGTAGAAAGCGATACCATCGTGTTGCATATGAGACACCGCGAAGCATCTGATTTGCGAACGAGGAAAATCGGAGCCCGTAAATTATCTCGTTTTTTGCTCTTAATTTAATGACCTCGTAGCATTAAATTAAAGTGATGATCGCTTTTTTGGGATCTGCTGTTTCACGCCGATCTGACCAATCATCAGGCAGTATATCGCTTTAATTTGATCTCTTTTTTACATCAACTTGCTCCTTAGGACCAGGTCGAAGTAAAGAAAGAGATAATAGAAAGCGATATCATCGTGTTGCATAAAATGCATTATGAGACACCCACGAAGCATATGTTTTGCGAACGAGGTCAATCCGAGCCCGTAAGTTATTTCTTTTTTTTTGCTCTTTAATTTAATGACCTCCGCGAGGTCATTTTTTTAAGAGATGATTGTTTTTATGATCTTTTTTTGACGCCGATCTGACCAATCATCAGCCAGCATATCGCTTTAATTTGATCATTTTTTTACTTCGACCTGCTCCTTACGGTAAATCGGCTGCTTTCCTAATTTAAGTAAATTTATACTTTCGGACGAGGTTATAGTTAACCTAAGTGAAACGCACCTTACACACGAAAGCCAAAGTAGTGGGCACAGAGTATGCCCATTACACCGCGGCCTTGTTGTGTCCAACGTGAGCAATGCATTCATCTTTTAAAAGTTGCAGCACCCTTTCAGCATAATTGCACAAAATCACCCGCACCATTTCTTTTTTAGGGGAAAGTAAAAATACGCCCGTAGAATTAAAATAATGTCAAATTCGGGTCTAGCCTTTTGGTAACCTAGGCGTCTTGATCGTCAATTACTGGGTTTAGTTTGCCTGCAGAAGTGTAAGAATGCTTTTATGCCCTCCAATGGGTCCCTGACAGCGTATATCGTTGAAAACGACCACTTCAGTATGTTGTTTCTTTCCTAAGATAAAGGAGCGTTAGTGAAGCGCTTGTATGCTAAGCATAAACTGGAGCAGACTCCTCTATTTCCACTCGGGTCGTTAAAATAACGGACGTTTTGATAATATTTAATGGGGAAATCTCAAAATACGTCCGTACAATTGAAAAAGTGTCAAAACGGATCCGTTTTACAGCGTTATTTATGATCCGAGTGAGAATACTGGAGTCTGCTCGAGCACAGTGATAGCTCTCGATTCAAAACCTATATAGTTCACGCTCAAGATCTCATCAAGTCGTCCCTGCAGGGTAGGTTACCAAAAGGCAAGACCCGTTTGGACAATATTTCAATTCTACGGACGTATTTTGCCTTTTTCCCTATTTTAATTATACAAACGTATTTTGAGATTTTCCCTTTTTTATCGGCGCTTTTGACAGTCAAATCAAACCTTCAAGTCTCAGTTGGTTGGGTGGGAAGTTCTCATTACTGAAGACTACCTTTAAACCGTGGAAATAATCCGCACCAACATGGAAAACATTAGACATTACTTCGAAGAACCCTTACGGAAAATTGAAAATTTAAACTGCTTATAGGTCAGTCCCAAAATAGACCATTCATCATTGTCATTCCACGCAGCAACAAACCATCGTCAATGCAGATCGCAACGCTTTGAGCGGCTAAACGTTCTTTTTGTCCGACATTATTTGTTTGATTTGTCCACAAGAAGGACTGGAGTGAGCGCCAAAACGACGATTTTCCATCACTACCATCACATGAACGTCTCCAGAACTAGGTTGAAATCCCTCGCCAAAATACCTGGCGTGCCTGACCAGCAGTGAGGGCCTCATCATCTCAAAACCTAGAGGAGACCCATGTTCGTCGACCATTACTGCATCTGCGCGAGGCTCCATCAGTGTTGTGTGTCCCGGCGTGCCCGGCCGGAGACTCGTGGCCAAAGAGGTAAAATGCAAAGTGAATAAATTGAAAAAGTGCAAAATGAAACACAGATCTTGCCTGCTATCTCCTAGACTACCAGACTTCGTGAGCAGCCTGCACAGCACTCATCTGCTAAGTCGTTGTCCTCAAAGAAACCGCTTGAGATCCCAGAACCCAGAAGTGAGATCTCTCCACCACCACTGCGTTGAATTATCATTGTTGGTACAGGATTCATGAAGTAAGCACCCTGATGCTCATCATCTGGGGGTATAGTCTCTGGTGACATCCAGAACACTCAACTCTCTGAAGTTAGCGTTGGCGGCGTCGACGGCGATTGAGCCGAGCGTGGTGTCGATCGTCGAGACGCGCTTTGCAGCATTTCTGCAAATTGGGTCTCATCTTTGTGTGCGTTACAGTAGCGGTCCAGAAGCACTGGAACGTCGGCCTTGAGTGACGAGTATGCTTCCCATGTATTTCGAGTTCGTCCAGCCCCATCCATTTTACTTCCGCCTCCCATTGTTGTGTGGCTTCATTGAGTCGGATGCCGCAAAAGTCCTCGACGCAGTGTCCTCCTTGTGAGTGCAAGGCGTGTTGCAGGAGATCTTCTGTTACTTTGCGCGTAGACTCAGCGTAGAATCGTAGTCGAGACACATGGTGGGTAGTTCTGGCTTGAGGTTCTTTCACATCTTCGACTTCATCGATCCAGTCGGTGACAGGCTAAATCACGCGCCTCTGGCCTTGCCATTTGATTGCAAATTTGTTCGGTAGTGTGAGTACCGACGCTGCAAGTACGAAATCTCTTTCGGTGAAGTTTGGAGGCTTAGCTTTCGTGGCGCGGCGTGCACGAGCCTGCATCCTGCGTTGGTCGCTAATTTCAGCCACTTCTCTGTGCATCATTGCCAGAGCTGCTGCAGCCGCTATCAGGTGTTCATCGATATTGGACCGTATCGTTTCCTCATCCATTTGCGAGACGTTTCCAACGGAGAATTCGCGGGTAGCGGTGTCATTGCTGGGAGTCCTGTAAACGCAGTGACTGGCGCGCGTCCACCTAGCTTGTGTGACAGTTGCTGCTTAAGCGCTGATTGCACAATCACGAGTACACTTTCCCATTTAGATGGAGCAAGACGTCGCTCTCTAAGCACCGCGCGCATGCACTTCAGGAGAAGACGGTTCACAACTTCGACCGTACCATTAGCCCAAGGGCAATAGGCCGTCGTAAAATGGTGATTTGCACCAACGGTAGCAGCAAGCTCCTGAATGACTTGATTCCTGAAATGAGTACCCTGATTGGATATCCACTGGTCCACAGCTCCAAACCGATAAAACCACTGCAACGACGAGGCAGCGCATGTGCTCGCATCGGGACTTGCAGATGGGTACAGCTCGACAAACCCACTGAAGTCGTCATTTACCACCAATATGAACTTATTGTGGAATCCTCGTCAAAATGCAGTACTTCATTTGGCTTAGTAGCGTGAATTGCAGCTCCATACGGCCGAGGTTCCCTTCCATTACGCGTTGCCACATAGTGAATACACGATTTAACAACTTGAGAAACTTCCTTGTTCAGGTGAGGCCACCAACACCAAGTTGCAATGGCCGACGCTGTTGTCCGTTCACCTTGATGTCCGCTTCGCCCCGCATGTGCAACGACACAAATACGCCTCTTAAGATCATCAATTTCGGGGATCCAGACACGTTCGTTCGTTGTCACGTAACAGGAGCGGTTCTCATTCCAGGTCACTTGATCGGGTACAGATCCTTGTTCTTGTTGAGTTACACCGAACTCGAGTAGTGTTGGCCACTGGAAACTATCCTCCGCGAGAGGTGAAATCGATGGTACAACAACGACTTGATTAACCTTCAGAGCACCTTGATACACTGTAGATGGAGCGTTTCCCCAGCGACTTAGCATATCAGCCCTGATATTTTCTTCACCTCGTACGTGTTCGATGACATAGCGATACGTGGTCCATCGACCACCGCTGCAGCTTGTCGGCCTGGTAGCGCTGCATATTAGTGTCGCTGGCGAAAGGGTTGAAAGTTTAGACCAGATTCCTATGGTCTGGGAAGAGATGAAATCCTCCAGGTCTGAGAAGTAGGTACTCCAGTCTTTTTACCGACTCGACGATAGGGCTTCCTTTGAGATATAGAATCCTTCATTAAATCCGTGCAGTCGTTCATTTTGGCCAGGAATCAAGAATTCGTTTTTGCCATCACACCTGCAGTCTGATATGTGCACTGTTCGTCAACGTTGGTCATTAGCCATGAGTAGCAAGACGTGCCCTCCCTGTACACTGCATGCATAGTCACAGATACCGCATCGCCATGAGCTGCCGTTGAGTTATATCTCGAACATCTTAGATCGTCACTACCCAGCGTTCTGCCTCAACGTCTTGCGTTTTCAAAGGTCCATAGCCTCTCCAAAGGGTGTTTCTCGGTCAATAAGGGCTACTCCCGCTAGAATGACCGACTCGAGAAGCCGATAAGGGACGACGGCTCCTGGGGACCGACGTTTCACCACAGTTTTTTCTTGATTTTCTTCTGGAATCTTACCTCGAAAGTGTTTAGAAATCGCGACCATTGTATCAGAGGAGGTCGTCAAGCCTTGAAAAAGACTTCTACATCCACCACATCATCCCTTCGCATTGCATTTCGTAGCAGAGCGCCTTTGTTGTGCTCCGTTCGATCTGTGCTGGTTTGAGCGGCTACAACTACACGGTCTGTGTGCGGTCGGCCGTGACGCTTTCTCGGCGTAAAAGGTTTAATTTCCACACCCGTTCTTAGTGGGTTTTGGTTTGCTCTCACGTTCGTGATGACCTTCGTACCAGGTATTGGCAGCTATCCATTAGTGTGTACCTGTGTGTCTTTCGTCTCGCCCGCTGCAGCCTCGCGCTCGGTTTGGACCGTCATTTGAGTAGCCGGCACCTCAATATCCTCGCACACCGTTTGGGAGGCCACCTTAATCATATTCACGTCGCCATTTCGTAGTCTCCCCAATAATTTTTTAACGTTTCAATTGCACGTTTGAACTTGGCGTCCGGTGGTTTGAAAGCTCTGACGTGATTCGATTGCACACTTCTTGCGCGCTTTTGTACTTCTCCCTCTCACTTAGCACTTTACTGTGCTTTTGTTCATCATTTTTGGCACTGATACGAAGCGGGACATCAACTGTAGCAATTTCTTCATTGTTTGAATCCCAAACATGGTACATAACATGGTCAAGTCATGGTCAAATACAATAAAACATGTAGCCTAAATTACAAACGTGGCAAAACATGCAAAAAACCACATACTTCGGCGGGATTGACGACTTCGGAATTGTGAGCATGCCAACAATGTGTTTCCTGTAGATCATGGCGTGTCGACTCGGCAGCTTCATGATCGATGACAATTCACAGGTACAAAGCCAGGTAAACTTGGCCACTTTGTGCGACCTGCCATCTCTGAGAAGCGTCACGAAAAGATCTTTACCGTCAAAATTGTATCCAGCTGCGACTTCCATCTTGATGGCGAAGTAGTATCAGTTATGAATATATCCGCCAACCGCTCACTTATCATTCCCAGGAACTGGTCCATCTCTTCATCACATTTAATGTATCTTTGCGTTCCAGGCATTATCACATGCCAAATCATGTATCTTTGCGTTCCAGGCATTATCACATTCAAATCAGACTTGCATTTGCCGAAAAAACTCTCAATACGATTGTTTGTAGTGTTTCGGAAATGTGGGAGATCCATCCGAAAGAGAATAACCCACATTTTCTTGCAGCCAATCCAATTATTTTCGAAATACATCCACAAGTCCGTGCGACCTTCACGGCACGCTAGCAATCTAAACTCATCTGCATGTTGCCGCAGCTCCTCGTTGGACTTAGAGTATACCATATTTTGCTCACACAGAAGTCCATCTGCTTCAGCACATCACTGGAATACGTGCCGTACTTCTTGTCATCACGTACTGCACTGCGTAGCTACTTTAGAACGTGGAAGTGGCACAAAAGAATCCTAGCATCCGGAAACATGGTGCGTAGAACCTCAATCTCCTTCAGGTCTTTGTCCACCATAGTCAGCTTTGTTTGTTCCCAATCGTTTGCGACTGGAACTGCTCCAACACTTTGATCATGTATCAGTCGGCATTGCGTTCAATAACAGAATGTTGAGCGGCTTGGACATCGCCAGGCTGTCCATAATCATCAGGGTGCAAAACTGGTAGTTGTTCCTATAAACAATGAAATACATGGACGAAACATAGTCAAACATGGTCAGATTATAAGAAAATGTAAAGAAAAACATGTGAAAACATGGTACAAACATGGACGAAAAATGTACCTATTGGTTTTGTGTGTTCAATCGACGAGTGTGATCTCAGGAAAACGCTGGTACAATTTGCGCATGTGCTGGGAGGAAATGGAGACGACACCGTGCGGTTTCGTCAGCCGAGCAGGTGTTTCCAGGTGACTCCAGCTCGAAGTTTACAAGACGTTCGGCAACTTGATCCTCGTCGCTCAGCGGAGAACCTTGAAATAGCAAAGTAACACATGCATTAGTAAGCCTTGCCTTGGACAAAACAAAAAACACATATATATTCAACACACACCAGACCTCTTGATCTTTGAGATCATTGTAGACATATGTCAACTAGTAGTAGGGTATTTTTCGCAAATATAATCATAGACACGGCTCGCCATACTGTCACTTGCAACCACGAGCTTAACATCGTTCATTATGCCCGAATTTTCAGGTCCTGACGGACTGACGGGTACTACCGATAGACTTCTCCACTCGGTGCTGGTAAAAAAAAACATACCTAAGACATGCTCTAAAACAGCTCTAATTGTCCTACAAACACTGGGGGATATTTCAGTATGTCGCGGATATATTGCACACCCGTTAAGACAACTTGTCAGTAATAAATCTGGAGAAACCATACTACTACTATCTGTTAGAAAAAGTCGTCTTGATATTAGACTAAGCCTGTGTTTAGGACAATCCGTGTTAGGTCAACATTAACGCCACGCTAGATATTATCAGATTAGATTACAACTGTGTGACTCAATTGGCTACTATAAGTGCAGGTAGTCAGCCGACACGCGCGGCTTCATAAAGTGTGCATGCCTAAGTGAATCGCGACGATGATGCTTGATGTCGTCGATCATTTGGACATAGCGGCGCGCATCTATCTCGGTTACGCATCCAAGTCTCCTTGCGTTTGTCAAAACCTTCGCTGTATTGACGAACGCAAGGAGACCTGGATGCGTAACCGAGAAAAATTCACCAAACGCACGGTTGTAGCGCTCTAATGGATTATTCGTCCGGTTGGTCAGATCAATCCCCGCCGCCTGCATGCTGTTGACGTTCCAGAGATTAGACCCGTAGCTGTTCATCCAGGTGTTCTTGAAGTAACGCCAAAACGTATCCCACTTGGTATTGCCTCCCTTATCATCCACCAGGCTCCGCTCGTAGCGAGTTCCCTAAAAATATTTTTTTAAAGAAATACAAAACCGTAGTAAATCACAAAATAATAAAACGAGATCATACCTTGTCCGATTTCCCCTACCGGAATGTTTGTGAGTACATCAATCGCAGTTGGGGTTAGTGAGCAGCGATCTGGCCCTGCTGAACACGCTCGCTCAGTATCTTGCGACGAAGAGCTTGTTTTCAAGAAAAAGGCGTCCAACGATCTTAACGAGTGGAAACTGTTCTGGTATGGCATAAGCCCCTTTTCGAAATGGTATGTCACTGATGCGGTCTCGAGTAGACGCCCAGTCTGAGCGACAACGTAGTCAACTGCACTCCAGTTGGCTTCCTGCTGTTTATAATCCATCAGTACGTACATTGCCGGAACGTAAAGGTCCACACCGGGATCTCGGACCATCACGATGAGGCACTAAGCGAATGGCTTTGGCGTCATCTTGAAAATTCCGTCGGTGAAGAGCGCCGGGACGGTGTAGCGCAGCATCCGTATGATATCTGGATGTCCAAATCCAATAAATCTGCGTTGTCCGCATCCATTCGCGTGGACCACGCTGAATTGGAGGAATGGCCTCGGGTCTCCTGGGCAAGGTTCCGGGTTGGAGCGCTCTCGATGGCCCGAAGAGTGTCACTGTCCGTGACCTACCTCGTGTACTTGACGATAGAAAGCGCAGGGACTCTACCGACGGTGTTGAGGATCGCGCCAGGGTAGCCTCTCGCATGCTTGACATAGTCCGCTCCCACACCATACCGGGAGGCAGCGCTAGGTTCGTTAGACACTCTGCCTGGAGGATGACTCGTATTTCTCGGTGAACATCGGTTACTTCTAGCGGCGTCTCCACCATGCAAGAGTGGTCATTGCGTGCTCTGACTTTCCCGTCACGAACAATCAGGCAAGACCTACACTCAGCTCGGTGTTGGGCACAGACCCAGTAGGTAGCGTTAGTCACAGCGACCTTGCGCTGGCTGTAAAAGTTGTGGTCCTTGTTATCCATGGTAGATTGAAAAATGAAAGAAGGATTGGGGGCTTTTGCCCAAGATTTTTGAATGGCGTAGGGTAATTGGTGGAGGCAACTTGAGTTTACCATTGGGTAAGAAATTACCTGATAGTAATTTAAATGTATTTTAGAGCAAATTCTCTAAAATCTGGTATTTTACTTGAGAGCAATTAGATCAGTTTAAATCAGTTTTAGGAACGTTTTCCCTGCTACCCTTCACTCACCGGATGGCAGTGGCTGTAAAATGCGTTCTTCACTCGAATTTCCAAGTTCCCACGTGACCACTCAACCCACTGAACGCGAAATCTTATGTCACATCCAACACTTTTGACCCTGTGCACGGACCGCTGACCTGACGAGCGATTGCGCATTTTTCACCCATGTGTGCGTATGTACACGCGCTGGTACGGGTCTAGCTATTTGGGTACAAGAGGAAATTCGTCTTCGTTGTGGATTTTCATGCGGCATATCTGCCGATTCCGCAATTTTACGTGCTGGATCCCATAGATCACGATAACCTGATTTGTCTCCTGCTAGTACTGTTTCAAGTACTTCTCTAACTTGTCCCAGGTCTTGTGGTACATTTTCAGAGGCCCGTAGTGTAATTCATCATCGCAATCTTCCCAATACCGCTTACGGCTGCCACGAGATGCTCCAGACGCGTAAATTTAATCGATCGTAGACATTATGAAGGTCGATGCGTGTGTTTGCGCAACCTTATGATGTCCACCGAATGTCGTTTCTATTTGCATGTGCGTGCATGTTGCGGGAACTGTGCAATTAACTTAGCAGGTTTTGATAGTGCATTTAATGGGGACATCCAAGCAGATTGAGAAGCTTGATGAGCTGTGATAGTTCATACTGATCTCTTGATGAACGACATGCAGTCTAGACCACAAGGTGGTGACTTTCATCAATGAGATGTATTTGTTTTTCTACTGTTTGTCTTATAGTTTGAGCAAGACGGAAGACTCGGGCGAGCCAGAAATACAAGATCAGCATCCTCAACAATTTTATCTGCTTATGCCAGACGCTGCACAATGAAACGGATACAAGGTAGCAAATAGATACGCATTATATGAATTACACAAATCAAACAAAGCTACCTCCTTTTTCGAGGGTTAAACATGCAAAGACTTCAAAAGAAATCTCATCCTGATGTAGCGGAGTAACGCGTTCGAGGGGGGACTTTGGTAGCGCGATACCACGTACTGCACATTCAATAAAAGAGGAGAATTAGTGGTCCGCAGCTGTCTCCATCTCGTTGATTTAGGTTGACCTCAGTTTTCCACTCCATCCCGTGCACCATGACCGGATAGATTTTCTCTACCAGACTCTTGCATTCGTCGTACTGTCTCGCTTTTTGTTGAGGATAAAAAATCGTGATTGCTTTTGGTGTGGCCTTAAAGTCAAAGACTACGCCGCATCATGATTTCTGTTGATGTGGATTGGCAGTACCACGTATCTAATTACTATTGGAGGTATCAATATCGAGAGGATCGTCTGTATTTATCGAATTGGTTTGGTTATTGCGAAGTAGTCAGTCTACAAAGCAGCGGCTCAGAAAATACGTTTTCTAAAGGTGATTATGTCTTTTCATCATATTTTTTCTTGGTTCATATTTTTGCATATTGGCACAGTAAAAAAAAACAAAGTTCGCTGCACATCCACATTTGCTTAGAAGGTCTATTTATTTCCCGCTTGATGGTGAATGACAAAGGAAAATGAAAGTTAATGTTCTAGATTTTGAAGAATTTTAACCGCTATGAAACCCCATCCTGGAGCTAATCTCTTTGAATAAATTGTGACAGTGAGAGTCAAATTGATGGCACGGCGGCGCTCAGCCAAACGCTTAATCGCAGTCGATCGAGCTGCTTCTCAGTCCCAAGCTGTGGTGGATGTCGCTAATCCTCTCTTGATCGCTGAGTCTCTCATCGGCGACAACGGGCTGCACCAAGTCGTCGGGCTGCGGCACCGACAGCACTGCAACGGGGTTGATCGAGTTGTTCGAGCTGTCAATGTCACGTGCCGGCTCGTACAAGTCGTGACATCCGGCTCGCCCATGCTCATCAGCGACACGTTACCCATGCCAACTGCCCCTCCCCAGTATTCGGCCATTACATTAATATGTCTGGACTCGCGCGGCGCGGGCTGGTTACCAGTCTCAGCGGCTGCTCTACGAGTGGCCGTCCAGCGCTGTTTTATGTCCCGCATCTAGAATATATACAAAAATCGTGGCTAGGTATGAAAAGTAACACGACGCTGCGTCGTTGTCAGCAGCTTTGTCCTGTAGACGCACTGCTGACTCGCGAGCAGCGACCACATCTCGTTAGCCTGATTGGACGTTTAAGAACATCAAAGCGAGTGGCCATAGCGCCTTAACGAAGATCAAACAACATGCGCGCGTCGACGTCAACCCATGATGCAGCGCTAGCTTCCGTCTCTTGTACGCGAGAGCGGCCCCGCCCGCGAACCGTCGAGAGTTTTGATGTGAGTTTCCATACTTGCTATGGACGGGGGACTTCGATTGCAGCTTGTGGCTAGTGTGAGAATTAGTGGAGGTCATTTTTTTGCGTGTCGAACAGAATATCGGTTTTGACAGGGCTCTAAATTCAGCGGTCTTTGCAGAATTTTCACCGGACAAGCCCTTTTATGTGTTATTCTATACCGGTAACGAGGTCTTCACAACAAGGTATAAAAAAAACTACATTGCCCATGCTACGAATTATGTGGGGTTGAGATTATTTAAGTGATTTTTACTCCTAGTGTTGATTATATACCCGTGACGACTTAGTGTCCCTCAAGGGACAGGCGCAGCTGAACGACAAAAGCTCGCCCCACAAATCTCACATCACTTGCGCCGTGGGCTGCCAAATTCGGATTCTCTTACGCCATACGCTGCCGGATTGGGGTTCGGGGTGTTTCTTGGCTACGAGGGGTGGCCCAGCAGCAATTGCAACGGAAAAAGTATCCACCCGCGGTTAGGCAAGCTCGGACGCAGATGTCGATGTCATGCGCTGCACCGCTCGACTCGGAGTGCGAGCGTTGTATGGCGACATCGCTCATCTCGCGCCCGCCTGCTACGGCATTACTACGCTTGGAAATGAAGCTGGATTTAGACTAGACCAATACACGTCGAACGCTAGATCCTATCGTTGCGTTTGTGTTAATAAACTGCTAGGTGGTGTCAGATTGAGACTTCCCGGGTCGGAAACGTTATTCGATAAAATACTGCTGCAAGTTATTACACTGAGTGATCAAATAGCGACATCTTCTCAGTAAAAAAATTAAATGTCTCCCCGAGAAGAGTACAGTCTAAATGGTCCAGTTCAAGCTACAAGCACGTCCAAACACCACTCAAAGCTATCGTGTCTTCTTCAAAAGAGAAAACATATACCACCAAGGGCATTGATGGCTTGTGTGTAAAGTACCTTTTGGAATAAGGCCGCATGGGCATGCGCCGCTGCGAGAACGATGCTCGGCAGTGAATTGCTAAGGCTGCCGACGAATAGATTTGCCGACACGCAAGACGTGTAGACGCTCGATCTTTCGACTCTTGGTGAGGTACAGAAGGTCTGGGAGGAGTGGGTTGGCGACGGCGAGTTTATCTACATTAAGCGATGCGCGGCGCGTCAGGTCTGCCGTGATTGACTGCGGTTGTACATGCACTATGTTGTAGATCTTGCAACAATGGACTTTAATTCAGACACATACGATGAGTTCGAAGACTATTCTAGCTCAGCAAAAGGTTGCGAGGCCGGTGTGATAGACTCATTTCTGCGTCGACGAGTCCTGTAGGGTGCCTTTCCTGCTTTAGCAAAAGCAACGACGTCCAGTGCATGTCTAACACTCGCTGTAGCTGCTGTAAAAACGCCACAAAATTAAAAAAAAAAAAGGCGAAGTGTTCGACGTGAAAAGCCCTTCCGCACTCCACCGCAACCTCAGACATTTTCCTGGCATGCTACAAGGCATGGAGAACAGTTGGTCAGTCGTACGCTCTGTCGACTTCGGTGTCAAGATGTGAGGACCGCTGTCACCATCGACTGTTTCTGCTAGTGCAGGTTTTCGTTTATTAGTTCGTTTGCGGCTCACCTCACTTGCCGCCAACGCATCTGCAACTCTTCTTTTGAACTCACGAAGCCCTGAAGCACGAACGTCTGATCATTTCACTAAACAAAGTGTATGCGATTATGACGCGCAAGTCCAGCGCCCACGTAAAAGCTGACATCGAGAGCTTTGCCTCTTTCCTGCGAGTTGGATTCGTGCTCCGAAGTTGATCGACTCTGTCGATAGCATTCATTGCCAGGTTGTAATTGAAGATACCATGAATGTTCTTCTGTTGAGCATTTCGCACTCTGTCCAGCGCATTATTTAGGATATAGACCGCGAGTATAGACAGCGACTCGCGGGTCCGAAGTAGTCAACGAACGAGGTGGCGCGATGCCATGCAAATCGTTCGAGTAGAAAATCACGACCTTTCTGTCGAGTGAAACGACGAATCCATCGTTGACAACTAAGTCCACCGGCTCAATTTAAGATTTCGTGATTTCTTAGGCAGCCGTTGCTATCTTGGTTTCGTGCTGCTTCTGGCGCTCTTTCAAGCCGGCCAGTTGCTCTACCGCTGCGACCAATTCTAAAGCACCACGGTCCATTTTGCCACTCGATCAACTGCCCTTCTCAGCTCGTACTTTTTTCATTTACCGACAAAGTAAAGTCGGACGGTGCCCAAAAAGCGCATCTCGGCGTCGGTAAAGCGAAGATGGGCGCCTGCATAATAAAGCCGAGTGTAAAATTGTCGCACACCACACTGCGACAGCCAATTTGAGTTACTGGCACACGAGTCTGACGCCCCATCATTGCTACCCACAACACTTAAGGGCTGTCTTGCCACGTGCACATCCGGGAACTCGAGTGTGTTGCGAAGCGGAGTTTTCAAACTAGGAAATGTAGCCGTATATCGACTCGATGGCGTGGTTGCACTTGATTTCCGGAGCTATTGTCCCATATGGTGTGCACATAAATAATTTTTAACCAACGATAACGTAGAATTGCAGTGGCTACTTACCTGGCTTTGAAGGGATTTAGGACTTAGCTTTTTGGTTCTGGCTTTTGTTCTGATACTGTTCTTGTCAAGTCTACTTACACGGTGGTCATGTTGTGAGGGGAAACTGAGCTACTACACATACATATTTCCTAACATTTGTACAGTAATTTTTTTTATTCCATAAGAAACTGCAAGCTTAGCACATTTCCTATGGACGTGCTTCAGCAGCGTCCAACAGTACCGAAGGGGATCGTTCTCTATCTCCGCTCGCCACATCAGCAGGATGAATCTGCAAATGATTTCTGAGCTGCTAGAACCGATTTCGTGGCATTTGGTTTTGAAGGCTTCACTTCCGAAAAATTGTTTAGAGCTTCAAAACCCCCGAAATTTCATTAATAGACGTAATACCCATCGCAACCTTTCGCCCTAGATAGGCACCAAGCACACTTTCAGTCATTTCTCTAATGCCATCTTGTCCAACGAAACGTTTGTCCATCGACGAAGACAATCTTTGAAATACCCAGTAAAGCAACAATGAAAAAGACCTGTCCCTCCACCTTGTTCATAAGCCCTTTTGACCCTATTTTTTAGTAGTATGATGTCACTGTCTGCGGACAATGAGTATATTTAGACATTTTCGACGCCATGCGCAGCAATAGTAGCCCCGCCAGCTGCTTCCTCGTCACTGCTATCCTCATCATCAATGGACCCGCCCACCGCTACGATAGTTCGCTCATATCGCTTCGCTCCTCGTCGACAATAAGCGATCGCATATTCGTTGTTTTCAGCGTAAAATGGAAAATGAAGCAGCTACTATTTTTATGGTACACTTGTTCAACATCAAAATATTGTATCCAAATCTGCTCCAGTGGCGCATCCATTCATTGACTTTGTATCCAACCGCAGCGTGCTTCGCTAACCTAGCCCGCAAATCGCCTTGGTTGCGAACGTAATACCAGTTTCGCGGAATTGCAGCGCATCGACTAATACTGGATTTAGGTAGGGCTGTGTTCGAAAAATAAAATCGAATCGTGATTAGGCATACAATTCCGCCAATCCCAAGACTGGCTAAACCTAACCCCGAGTCATTCGAACTGAGTGGACTCGACGTGTTGACATATCTTGACCATAGTTTGGCAATGTAAATACCACAATCGTTTGATATTATCACTTCTCACTACACTGTTATTTAGTCGGTCTACTTGCATTTATATATATGCCATTACGACGCTTGAGAGAAAACCTTTTGATCAAGTTGAATGCTGGATGACCTTTGCATGCTAAATTTTTCTATTGCGATACCGTTGTAGTTTAAATTACTTAAGCAAATCTGGCATAGCGATGCAAAGTTGAACGGGGTGAGGTACGAGCGGTGTTGCATTGAGTTGTAATGCCACACCACTTTTCAACTTAGAGTCAATATACACCGTTTCGACGTTGTGGGCGCGAGGGAGCTGTGAATTATCGAGAGCGGTAATGTGGCAATGCAACAGAACTATTTCTCCTACAAGAATACCTCCCTGACCATGTAGTAGACTCTACTCGAATTTCCTAAGTATCTCTTACGTGAACACACTGTCGCTGTTTCCTTAGCTCATAAGCCAGCGATAAAGATCCAGGGCTTAGTGCACCGCCCTCGCTGATACAAGTGAATTTGTGCTATACCTACCTCTCCAAACCACGGAAAAATTTGGACGCTGAGGTCACAGCTTTTAAAGCCTCGGCTCAGTTACATCGTACATTACCAACACTGACATGTCGCTCGAGTCGTGAAGCGAACCACCAAGTGTCTACAAAGTAGAGCACAGATGTCCCTAGCGCTAAGTTGATGGAGGGCGGCGCGATGGGAACACGATTTCCAACTCGCCTCAATCAAGTACGATGACAATGTCAAGAACTGGATTCGGAGGTTAGCAGGGATGCAAACCATCTTCCACTAGCATGTGATCTTGCAAATCTTACGCGGAAGTGGACAGAACGACGGGCGTGCTACCTGTTACTAAAACTGGAGGAACTACTTTGATCCCGCGGATGCAAGAAGTGTACGATTGTACATTGACACGAAGGCTCTCTATCTTAGGCAGGGGTGTAGCAAGCCGCGGGTTGGACGAGAATTGAGAGTGTGCTGGACTATGCTATGGTAAGCTGCACGTATGTCGTATGCTGGAGGGCATAGAAGGCTTGCTGGGGGGGGGGGGGGGGGGGTAAGCATTGTGCTGTTGAATGCTGTGAGTATGTATCCGTCACGGCTGCTGCGATGGGCATGGGTTATGGCAACCAATGTGTGCACCAGTAATCGCCAGCGTCAGGGAGGTAGCAAACGAAGTCAAGCTAGCAACGGCTCTTATTGCTGCTTCAAGGAGATATGCAGTGAAGATGTGAGGAATTGGCGCGAATCAGAATGTTATTCGTGCCATAAGCGAGGCCATTGACCCAAAATGGTTGCAAAAACTTAAAGCAATAATTCACATCACGGCAGGCGCAACTTTGCGCCGAGAACGAGACGAAAGAAGCGTTGAGCCAGCAGCATCAGACCATCGTTCGGAGCTCGTCCCGTACGAATTAGTAAGCAAAGTCGACAAACAGAAGTAAGCCGCTACTCGAATATATAGTCGTCATGAACTTGCAGCTTTTGTTGGCAGAGAACGTGTTTTTCTTGACCATGATACGCAACGCGAGGGGGTGTTCATTGATACTCGCTTGCGTCACCTGCTGACGGCGACTATGGAAGCACTACTGGCCTACCGGTTGTGCGTTGTGTGGCGGCAATCATGGGCCTAGGCAGAACTGATGCGTAACGGCCAAGGAGATCGAGCGGATCCTCAGCTCTGGAGGGCAAGTTGCACGTGACTAGTGAGTTGTCACTTCCGAACAACGTGAAAACGCTGACGCATGCGAAACACTTAGGAGCGAAACCGGCGCAAATGAGTGCGCTTCGAAAGTTGGCTCTGGCTCTGGTTCGTAATGTATTAACGCAATGGGGCGTCGAGGGAGTCTCCTATGGATAATACGCCAACTCGGCTGGACCCAAGGTAAACTTGATGCCACAGGCGTACATACATCTATGACCGAATACGTATATAAGTTTAGCGTATCGAACGACCACTTGAAAATCCCACCTGAACTCTAGCTACTAGTTTAGGGTGCTCCCACAACAATGCGTCTAGTGGGATAGCAAACGCAAATGATCGTTCGGGCGGACCTGAAGACCTCAGTTCTGCCCTTGTACCGAGATAGACTGGACCTTGCGAACTACTTATATAGGCCAACCAGTGGAAATAAGAAAACGCTAGCACGAGCAAAGCTAGCAGGTGTTATGAATCCTGGTGGTCCCAACAGCGGAAGGGTACCATGCACGAATAAACCTTTTACGAGGGCACTGAGTGTTCAACACTCGGTTGGAATAATATATATGAGGCGATACAAGCACTCCTAACCGTTTAAATAGGCAATATATAGCCGTCACGTAAGCTTTCCGATATATCACACACAGTCTCTTGGCCTTGCCGGATGAATCCTCGCTAGTAAGCACCGACAGGCATAACACACTCACGCAAGCTTGACCTGACGCTTACCTTGCAGCCAACCTCGCTCTTTGTGCTTGCGTGGGAATTCTGTTCTGTATTTGTGTTGTCTTTTCGGGTCATGTCCTTATAAGCAATCCTAATCATGAATACTAGTATCAAGTGAACTACGATCCGTTAGGGATGAATATCGTTAAATCTCCGACTATACTTATTTGTATTAATGCCATAAATGACCAATCATATCTTATTTACAATTATACAACCAATCAAATCTAAGCAATTGAAAAATTTGGCCAATCAACACGGGAAGGGTTAGGTCGGTCCTCCAAGCTCACCGCTCCGACATATCGGGTCGGAGGGGACAAGCAAAATATGAATATGTCGATACAAATTTCAAGATGCTGGCATATCACATGCATAAAGTAATTTCTCCGACTTCTCCGACCAGTGCAATCATTACAACACATTCATTTACATTTTGGACTTGATAAATTGCAAAACAAAATTAGAAGCGCTAAAATATTAATAGCCTCGACAATCGACAGCGGCGCCTGCAGCGAGCTTGCTCGTCGATATCAATTAATATTGTATTAACGTAAAGCGATAGATAGCATGTGCCAATAAAGTATACATGCATTGCATTATTAATACTCGGAGCGCTCCGGGTCATGCCAACCCGGCATCGGCTCCACACGCTTGCCAGCATCCTGCTCAGCTCCTACTCGCTCGCCAACCCCATGCCACCACCGTCAGTTCACCACCGAAAAATGCTTACAACCGCACGCACAGACGCGCAGCAGCCTATCTCCGCCACCACCAGCTCACCGGCACCAGCTCGCTGCCGCTTGTACACCGCCCTTCCACCGCCGCCCTGCCTGCCGCTGCCGCCGTCCCTGTCACCGCCGACCCACACTTGACACCGCCCCATACTCGCTCGCTGCCGCCGTCATCGCTTCCCCCGCCACACACTCGCTCGCTGCAGCCGTCACCGCTCGCCATGCGGTCTCTCCTTTTTTTCTAAAGTGTTAATTTTAAATGTGGCGAGCACAAGTTTTTTATGCATAAACTAATACATTTGTTTTGGGAGGTTTTATATTTGATGTTCCCTTGTTTTTTGTACAGGTCGAAAAAAATCGGAGGTCGGAGAGTTTACGTTATGGATCGCCATCACACCGCCGTATGTGCCTCTTCACCCTCCAACGTCCCTTCCCAGGCCGTAACCGAGCACTCAAAAGGTCGTCCCAACCGCCACCGAGTCTTCATACCGTGGCTCGGTCACATGATATACAGCGACCTTAAGGTACAAGAGACTCGACTATGTCACTACCGAGTTTCGCAGAGTCTCAGTTACGGTCAAGATGTCACTCCATCCAGGCTGTCCCTATTATTACTAATGGGACTGGCCGGATTTGCATTCAACGGCCAAGAGCGGACCAGCGTTCGTAGCGTGAGCAACTTGTTCGTGGTCGAGTCTTTGTCTCGTGACAATTATGGAGTAATGACCACACCACAACTCCCCCTATCGCCATGGAAACCACCGAAATGGTGACCGTTGGGACATCCATGTCTCCCGCATGTCACAGCATGTACGATTTGACAACCACTTCACACACCAGTCACTGTAAGTCGTACGTGTTGACACCCATGTCACTCGCCAGTCACAGTACGTCGTACGGGTTGGCACCCATGCCACACGCCAGTCGCCGCATGTCGCACGACTTGACAGCCATGTTACACGCTAGCCACCGCATGTCGTACGGGTCGACCGGTGTCGTCAATATGGCGACGTCCGTATCCGTGTCGATGGCCATCAATGTGTTCATGACCGTCGGACCTTCTTCCGCGCTCAATAGGTGCAAATATCCACCTCTGGGCACTGACGAAATAATGGGAGTCACCAACGATTGTCCGTTCGCATCGTCTATGTCCGCAACGACAAGCGTCGACAGTGTTATCGTCCGCTCCTGTTCACCTGTCGAGTGCCGTCGGCATCACCAGCGCACCACAGACCGCGGCGCACGCATCGACGGTCTCGCTGATCTTGTTTGAGTTGACCATGCCAACCACCGAGGCTTCATTGAGCGAAGCGGTACGTGGTGTTTCAGCCGGTCTCGTACGCCACATACCGCAACGTCGTTGGTCGTGAAGGTGTACTGTACGAATCAGCCGCGAGGCTTGGCGCAACTTGAACCGTCGTTGTCAGCGGTACCACCTTACTTGCTCATGGCTACGTCTGCTGGCACTACCAGCGAGCGTTCCGCGGCATCTGCAGTCTCTCCATCATCGTCTGCCACCATGTTACCTTTTGTTATGGATATGTGTCCATGTATATTGCATAAGGGAGGTAATATTGGCCAGCGTCGTTTGCCTGGCCATTGAATCCTCGCTGCCGGGTCCTTCACCTTCCTCTGCAGCACAGCAAAGCCGAGTGTGGCCGTACATGGAGTGTGGTAAACAGGACCAAACCAACAAAATGGCCCATCAGTTGCACGGATCTTTCCGGATAGTGTGGAATGTGGAGTCCATTCTCGATGATCGTCCGTCGCCGACAACGAGCAATGAGCGTGTTGGACGTGAGTTCAAAGTCAAATGGGTCGACGGCGACGAGCCAACATGGGAATCACCGTCAAACTTGTCATACTGTGACTTTTTGTACGAATATCTGCGGACCAAAAGTGAATACCAGCTGCAGATCATTCAGGTGGCTGATGAAGACTAGCGTGACGTGCTCACGTATTAAACTGACCACAGAGTGGTGCAGCCGGTTGTATCAGACGAAAAGAGCTACTGCATCAACACATTGCAGACTATTTTAATGATTTACGTGAACAGGATTACGTTGTGGAGTATGGACGAAGAGCGCAAACATGCACGCACGATGAGTGGCAACGACCGAAGATGAGATCTCGATGGACCTTCCGCAGCATCACTCGCACCTGTTGAAGCTTCTGGGGTGCCTACCTAGGGCCCATCTGTGTACGTGTCGTATCTCCTGGTATTCAGCAGTGGTTGAGTCATTACTGCACTTTTACCATAATCGCATTGATTGTTCGAAAAGTGGTCCCGCATGAAATTCTCGAAAGTTTTCCGCTGAGAAGCTTCGGTACTAGTCAACACATGTACAAGGGGCTCTGGTTCACGTTGTCCAGCCTCTGCCTCGTCTTCGTCTGGCTCGTAGATCACTTCCCGGATACGGTTAAGTGCCGCTAATTCCGGCTTGCGAGTTCCAGCAAGCACCAATCGGCTGACCTTCGATTCCAAAGCCTCGGTGGCTAACGAAATCCGAGGCAGCGCTGTATTCTCCCACCACGTGGAGATATTTCACTGACCTAAGCTTAGCAGTGAGTTTCTTGTGAATATCTAGCAGCTCTAAACAGAGATTCCTTTCTGCATGCGATTACCCATAATGATCGCTGGATCGCGAGCCTCAAGTCACGAACGATGATCACATCCTCAACGCCACGCTCAATAGCTGCATCGACACCGTAATCCATCCCACTATACTCAACAAGTTCTACCATAGTGGACGAGAGGTAAGCGTTCGCAGCGATCACTATCTTCCACTCGGGAAGTTTCCATAGTATCCACGAATAACCGCCATGGCCACCATACTTTTCGGTTTTCGCCGATCCACTAAATGACATGACGAACGCTCGGTAGTCGCGCGGTAGCTTTGCATGTGGCAAAGAAGGGTCCATACGAACTGAACCTTTACTCGAACATATGCCTTCGGGTGTAGCCGTGAATGGGATTAATATTCCGGTGCCACCACGATACTCCGTGCGAGCGCTCGGTACAGGCTATTTCATGTTGATTGTGGTATTTTGAACCCCGGACCGGTTGTCAAACCCTCGCTCGAAATAATTATTGAGCACAAAGTCGGTGTGTTGTCATCTGGACAAATGTCTTCCGGCGTAATCACCACCAGGTCTAGTGCCCCTCTATGAGCCATATTTTTCAGACGAACGCCCGTTGCTCGGCGCACAACCTTTGTCGCGCCGTCTTCGTTCTCTGATCCAAGTGCCAACTGTTTATTCGAAGGATTGGTCATGCACGAGACTGGTAAATCACCATCATTGGGACCGATGTAACCATCTAGAAACATATCGGTACTCATCGTCGTCGGCGTCGCCCCAGACTCGGAACGAACACTCGTTGGTGAATGCACCTTTGCCGTACTCAGGAGACCGCGTCGACGTGCGCGCGAGTCTTTGTTTGCAATATTGACTTTGCATCCATCCGTCGAATTAACCTCCGAGGAGCTTCAGGAAAGTTGGACATTAACTGAGTCCACGGATGTCACCCCAGAGGCTGTACTGGTTTCAACGCGTTCACGTTCTGTCATGATGTGTTCCCAACGTTCAGCACGCGTCAGACGGTCACCTGGACTGTCCACCGAGCTTGAGATGGTCGCATCATCACACCTCAAGGCTCTGGATAGTCTGGTCGCTCCACCAACGGAGGTTGGGTAGCAAGCCATTGTTCGTAGAGTTCTAACTCACGTTTGCTGCAGCGTCAGTAGCTACTGTATCGTCATCGGCGTCTGGGACGCCATCGGCTACGTCGTTAGCAAGACCGCTCCATGATCGCTGGATGAAGCAGTAGATGACATCATCAATTATCCTCTCTGCACTGAGCGAGAAGCTGACTACCAAAGTGTACCTGCTAAACCACCCGCTGGCCTTGTTACGTCACCTGCGAATGAGGTACAATGGTAAATGCAGCGCAAATGTTGGTGCCGCCAAGCGTGAGTAATGGCTTTTATATGGAAGATGAAGACGCTATGGTGGACCACATCAAGAACATGCGTCGCGTGATTGACGAGCTGCAGGAGCTGCACGTGGTCATCTCTGATGAGGAGAAGCGACAGGACTTTATGTAGAGCCTGGGTTCTGCCTACAGGGCTTCCTCGGGGTGCTCGAATCGTGTACAACGTTCGAAACGCTAATACAGAGATACCAAGCTGAGGCTATTTGCCGTCGGCAACAAAAGGGGGGTCAATCGTCGAACGGGTCGAAATGGCAGTAGGACTCAGTTCCGAGCAGAAGGCCGGACAAGCAGAACTCTAAGTTGAGCAAGGTGCTGTGATGTCCGAAGGAGGCAAACCTGGCATTTTTGCCACTATGACTTGACATATCTGCTGCATCTATGTTGGGTAATTACTTTAGTTTTGGAAGGTGTCCAATAGTACAACTCGCTTTTTATTGAAAACTGACGAGTTTCAATGGGGGGAAGGGGGGTATTTCAAAATTAAAGCAGTTGAAAAAGTTCGTCCAAAGAATAGTTAAAATCGATGCGATTGCTCAGTTCAAGATAAAAAAACGAAGTCGTTAAGATGTAGACACAGCTCTCTAATTGCGTAGTTGCGCATGCTTTTTTTATTTCAGTAACTTCGCAAAAAAAATCAAAATAGTCAGCACATGAGCAGCTAATTAAGGAGGATGGGGTTAGCCCCTACACCTTACGTAGGACAAAAACCGTTTTCACTTAAGCTTTACAATACATTTGTCCGTTTTTAAACCCTTTCTTTGACAAAAGTACCGTAAAGCATAGTTAAAAGGACAAAAGTAAAGGAAAACATAAATTTGTCTTTTAACAAAATTGTCCTTAATTTGAAGATGTTGGCCCAACACCCGTTTTTCCACAACCAAAGTAATAATGGTTATAATAGGTAACGAAACCAAAATGCCGGTCTTACACGAAATGACAAGTATATATTGTGATAGACACTGTTGTTCACTGGTTTTCACCGTTATATATCAGTTTTTAGTGATAAAGAAGTAGATGCTGAAAATATTATTACCTACTATCTTAATTTGTTCCCCAAACATTTCGTCGGACAACAAGTACTTCGAAGTATTTAATTAGCTTCAATTGATTCAGTCTCGTAACAAATCTTTCTCGAGTCGGAGGATAGGACAAGAGTGAACATAAACTCATCTTAACAAGAGCCTCTGCTATTACTGCTTCTAAAATAAACTTTGGTTGTATGAATGTAAGTGCCTCATTATTTACTCTCCCCATGAAGCTCGAATCTCTCAACCTACGATATGTCGCCGCATTGGCTTAATTTTGTTTGGCTGGTAGAATACAAGCCCTAGTTTATGCCTAAGAAAGCAGGTTGCTCTGTTAGTCGGTGGAGACTTTTATTTTCTTAAGAAATTATTTTAATATTATAGCATTAGTAACAGCTGAAGCAAAGGCTATTATCCAACTGATTAGTGAATGAGAAACGGACTAGTAGCTCTACATACTGTTAGTTGACTGAGTTGCAAATACTTCTACTGAATCCTAAATTATTTGCTCGATGCTCAAGTCAGGATGTGAATCATTGATTATAACATACGTAACACATCAAAGACAAATATTAATCGAACAGTCAAACCTGTTTATCTGATCCTCTATCTGCAACACAAGCTTTATTTGATACAGATGGTGAAGGAACCAAAATAATCACTTGGATAAACTATGCATGCTGCTTAAATGATGCAAAACTGTCTAAATGTTAACTGAGCCACACATTTTGGGAACCAAATCGAGGGACCATTTTAGCTGATTCATGATTGGCCACCCGCCACTCACTCTCTGTTCTCCAAATTCACCGCAGTGGCGCCCCATGACCCAACGCAAGTGCTTAACGCTCGAGCAGAAGCTCAAAGTTCATCTGAAGATCAAGCAAAACCCATCCATCGGCAATCCCATGCTAATGGAGTGGATTTAAGCATTGTTCAAGGTTAAGTAAGTCGTGCTACGCTTACTATAATAGGGTGCGCATCTTACCCGAATCCTACTTTGTGCAGGCCGGGCTACAAAGCGCCGTCGCGTAAAATTCCCTGAGTTTGAGCGGCAGTTGAGAGACTATATCCTTATAAACGTAGCAAAGACAACAATAGCGGGCGGCATACTCTTAATGAAGGCGCGTACTGTCGCTAACAGCCTTGGGATCGACGACAAGTAGCTCCGTCTTAGCAACGGGTGGGTTCAAAGCTTCAAGAAGCGCAACGGTATTGCATGGAGTTCTCTACAGTATGGTGAGGCCGCAGACGACGAGCGCAAAGGACTGCACGCAATCATGAATTTAGTTCGCGCTAGTGCTACAAAAGCAAAGCGCCAGCGAACAATGCGCGACTATCTTTTGTAATTTTGTATTTTTCTTTAAATGCAGCCATTTTATATGAGTCAACGCCTCCACTGGTCACCGAATGTGCCTCAGATAAGCAGGTTTGACTGTAAAACTCAACCGTCCTTACTAATTACAACAGTAAAATGGAAAATATTGCGTATCTGGTTTTGAGGTCTACTAGACATATTATGTAATCAGGTTTTGGATACATTTCAGTTGAAGCGTCTGCTCCCGACTCCATCCAATAAAACGACCGCATTGGCGCATATCTCGATTACCTCTTCCAGCGTCGAGCCCAAGCAAAAATGCAGGTTGGTCGACTCTTTGACGACGACTTTGGTCGATTTCGTGAGCCCCGCGCGGTCATGGCCCCTGTGGTGTCCTACCAGGCTCTTAGCAAGGCCAAGGCAAAGATGGTACCCGTGGATGAGATCCGTCTCGATGTGATCCAGTGCTGCAGTCTGTGTGGGATCCCTGCGCTCCAGACGACTGCCAAGATGGCCAAGCTACTGTGTCGTGGCTGTCGTCGCAGCAAACTCCGCCGCCAGAACAGCCTGGAAGACATCCGACCTGCGTCTCCGATGACTGGCACGTCTAGTGCCAAGATTGACGGTCGTGCGTATTTGTCCTGGGCGGTAGAGAGCGAGCCAGATGCTGCCGACCAATTCCTGACGAGCTCGACATTCCATACCAAGGAGAACGCGGACTTCTTCCGCAACATGGAGGTCTTGACGTGCTTCCGATCAGAAGTTCGTCGGGGACTGCGACTACTGACCAAGACGGCGACTGCCGAGAAGTGGCACATGTGCTGGGCGATCCTCTTGTCGACGTGTCTGGTACCGTTGATTTTGATGCTCATGGTGGCAGCTGGCATGGGGTTCCTCGTGCTATCCATGTGGGCGGCCATCGCCGCCGCCATTTTGTACCCGCTGGAGTATTTTAACCCGAGACAATTCAACTACGCCATGAACGCGTAGAGCGGTCGAACTGGAACCCGCAGCTTGGAAATATAAAGGCCCGAGGTTCCTCTTCACGTCCTTTTCGTTCGTAATCCACGCACTTTTACTCGCTTTTCTTACGGAGAGCTTACGACATATTGTTGTTTCTGCTTTTCTGAGGCATTTTGGGCCTCTTTATATGCTAAGCCGACATTCACTACCCCGTTTGTTTAAGCAAGATCTAAATCCTGTGCTGTTTCAGCATTACCAGTAGGGTACTCCACTAACATGTTAGCCGAGTTTACTAGACACTAGCTAACAGTTAGTGCAAAACTAAACATGTTACTGACATGTTAGTTCTGTAAAGGAGATAGCATGTAGAACGCTGAGAATGAAATTGTCTAAAGTGCTGTATCTTTTGTTCAGGGAATACTTTTGGCACTTTCATCGCCACTCGTTACCTGCAAATATTTTATGTAGCGGGAACGAATGAATCCTATTATCATTTTCCAATTTTTCTGATTTCACGTCAGTTCTTTCAAGCCTAGAAACCAATAAAGGATAACATACCGCTTTGCATGCCTTAATCGGCTGCAATAAATACCAAAAAGGTAAGCCTACAAGCTCGTGTTACTTTCCTTGTGCAAATTCATTCGCAGACTCTAAGTGCCCCTGACATGTTAGCTCAAGATTCTAGGCACTAACTAACAGTTAGCTAACATGTATAGCTACTAACATGTCAGTGTTAGGGAGCACCCTATTTACCAGTGAATATTTGGGCATTAACTAGTGACAAACTAAAGGTGCAACGAAGCGAATGCGCATTCAACCACACAAACAAATAAGTATGTACTGTAGCCAATTGATCAATGCAATGAAGTCTGTCGACAAACTCGCTGATTCGCCACGAAAACCCGAAGTGCAAGTATTTTAAATACTTTCTGGTATTCAAGTACCAGAAACCAAGATTTTCGACTCATAGTGATGCGTTGACGGTCAACACTTGTTTTCATGTTGGCTCATTCTCCAAGCTTCTTGGAGATTTGCTTTGCTACAACGTACTTGGGTACATACTTAGGCAACTTCACTGTCAATCCATATTTTGATAGCTACATTCGCAGAGACGATCTACAGGCGCGCTTCACTTCACAAAATCCTGCTTTCAAGTTACTCTTTAAAACAAGTTAAAAGAGTAAACAACCAGACAGTCATAATGGACCCACTGATCAAATTTACGTCAACACCGCCGAACGGTGGAATTCTCACGAAGTTTCGCCCAAGAGGCTGCACCCTGAAATCCTTCAAGCGAGTGGGCGTCCTGCTCACCTTCCATCTACTGAATGTCCTCGTGACCATAGGTGGTGTCATTTCCGTGGCAGTCCTGCTCGCCAGCATGGTTCTGATGCCTCTCTGGGTCGTAGCATTGCTGTTGGTGGCACTCGCCATGCTCATGATCCAATTGGTGCAACAAGTTCCTCAGACGTTCCTCATGTACGTAGGGTATGTTGTACTGGCAGCGCTTTACATTGCTTCCCTGTCCATCAACTGGTATATTACCGTCGGTCCCTACGCGCTGTTCACCGCTGGTGCCGTTGGAGTGGGTCTTTTTTTCTTGTCAGCCGCAATGACGAAGCTTCTGGTAAAATTGGACGTCCAGCTCGGGGATTTCGTATCAACAGACGGAGCGCACGCACTTCAGCCAGATGAGTGCACGTATCGATTCAAGCTTTCCAAAGCAACTAATCCCAGCGTTCTCTTGCCGCACGTTCGCATGACACGGGAGGTGTGGCTGGCTGTCGTTTACTTTGCCTCGCTCAAGATTGCTGTGGGAGTGTTGAGTTTAGCTGTGATTGTCCTCACTGTGGGTCTGCCGATGCTGGTGCTTTTCAAAGGACCAGTTTTTGGTAGCCAAGTCACGTTTGGAAACAACCCTATCGCGTACATTGGCATGATCGTCTCAATTTGGTTGATTGGAGCCGTAGGAGTGCCTATCGTGGCAGTGCTGTCCGTGAAACTAACGTCACGGGTTTGCGGAGCTGAAGAGCAACAAAAGGAAGAGAAAGGCGAGATCGAAGCAGCTCTTTCAATATTCTCTGAGCAGGAATCAACCACGACAAGCTATGCAGGATTCGAAACGGTGGAACATTCTGCTGCTGTGTAGGGTTAACAAAAAGCGGTGTTAAATCTAAAAAGCAATTTTTGCTTTTTTTAAAAAAGTGGATTTGACCGGTTAACCCTCTTACAGTAGATTTACCTTTGAAATCGCAGGATGCTGATCAATGGTCCGGCAGTGTGGAGCGAGGCGCTGATCGCGACGGGCGCCAAAGGCAACCTGTTGCGAGATGGTACATTCACCTGCTATGATCTCTGTCTTTACTGTAGGTGATATGCTCCTTGCTTACGAGTTGTAGTTGTTGTTGATCCCGTCCGTAGGATACAACCCGAGGCTGCAGGTGTCGGCGATGCCTGTTGGCCCGACTGTAGTCATCACACGTTACGCAGACACGGACGAGACTTCAGTGATTGGACGGGACGTAGTGGATCAACCAGTAGATTCTTTGGTTTTACATGAAGATGGCTCGAGCCGTGTGCGTGACTGGATTCTGTTGTGGAGCAGAGAGATTTTATGTGTTTGACTTGTGTGTGGCTGTTTAGAATCGATATCGGCTAGTTGCTTGGTCTTCCGGTTCAAAGGAAAGAAGTCTGCTCGCGATTGCGTCAGCATCTCAGGTGGAAATTTGGGAAGTCACCACTGCAGGGTAACAGCGACACTGTTAATCTGACTGGCAATCATCAAATTACATTTCGCGTGCTATTTTATCGCTTTGCAGTGGCATTTCGGCAACACTCAGGGGGTCTATAGAGCTTGATCGCTCGCAAGGGTTTGCGTGGAGTCCTTGCAGCGACGTTCTACTGGTGAGCAATTATCCGCTTTCGTTGATTCAGATGAAATGAACTAAGTGTACGCTTCCACTTTGTGTCTTAGGCCTACGCCAAGACGGATGTCTTGCTTATCACCAGTTTGAGTCCTGCGCTATTGTGGCGGACGATCCCTAAAGATGGCTGCACACGCCATGCGTGGAACGCGTGCTCTTGGAGTCCTTGCGGGCTACAAGTATCACTGTGCGTGCATGTGCTGTTGTCTGATCATTTTCAGCTCAACTGACGCTGTCTTTGCATTTACAGAGCACAGAATCACGTTCTCCATTGCTTCAGCTGGATGAACGTCGACGCATTACTCTTAGATCCACCGAGGCATGACCAGATCGACGCGGGCAGCTCCTTGAAAGGCGCCAATGGACTTCGATTGGACGTTGAAAATGCATCCGTTGGTCCCATCGCTGCAGTCGCGCATGTATCTCCAACTCTCTGTATTCTCGCGACGGGCACCAAATTGGTTATTGAAGATATCTCCTCGCGCGCAGCTCCAGCGTTGAACTCGATGTTTAGGAACACAATTCCAACTGAAACACCGTTGGTATCAAATTTGATGCTGCATCCGGGAAGCTCGACTCGTGCGGATCTTCAAGAGCAGGTAACATCTTCGTCCAGCGATATTATTGACTTGACATCGATACGCATCTCAACGAGCTCCCAAAGCTCATTGCAAATACCAAATCGCGCAGAGGTACGACGCTGGATAGACTGAGCTACATGTATTCCCTTGCGGTCTGGTGACTAATACTGTGCATGGTGCCATCACTCTCCAGGATACCAGTCTCATCCCAAATGCGAAGCCTCGCTCTCACTTGCTGATTGTCGAATACAAGGCGCAACAGTGGAGCGTCATTTCAATCGTCGAGCTGCCTCACTTGACCTCACCCGACGTCCTCGTTGTCCAGGTTCGTCACAACTCGACAGCGGGTTGTACTCCTATTCACTCTAACTGATTCAATGCGTCCCTCTAATCGAGCAGGACATGCGCGTTGTCGTCGGAAGCACCTTGTCGCCGCATTTAATTGTTGCGCATTTGGACGTTTCCGATCGTATGGAGTGGACGGCCTCGCTGTCCGGTGAACTGGTAAAGAACTGCTCCATGTTAGACGCAGTCGTGCTTTAATACCTTAAATGTGCTTGTTGTTACCCCCAACGCTGTCCAGGAGCTGCCACATACACACGTGTGCAGAGGAATCTACCTCGCCGAGAGGTCTCCGTTCGTTGAAGTCGCGTCGACCGAGAAGCGCAAGCGCTCCACCTTTTTCCATGCTGCTGCGAACAACGAGCCACAGCCGATCTACCTGTCCAAGCTCAAAGTACCTCGCCGTGCTCGATCCGCATTAATCCGTAAACCAATCGGTAATGGGCAGGATTCACCAGTAAGGCCCGACAAGACGCCGAGGAGATCTGAGGACGAGGACAGGGAAAGCGGTGAGAGCAACGAGCTATTTGAGTTGATCCTAGCGAAGATGACAGCCATGCTGACGCAGTTGAATGACCGCTTCGACGACGTGGACAAAGAGCTGCACAAATTGGCGGCGCGCGTCGAGCAACTGGAGCGTAACGGCGGAACAAGAGCAAAGTAATCTTCACTGGAGGAGCGCAACACCATTGTAGCTATACCTGTATTACCATCATTCTTCGTCACATACAAAGCTCAAGTCAAAGAAACGATTCCCTGTGATTCTCGATAGTTCTTTGTGTTCAGCTGGTGTGGCTCAAGCCGAACCGCAGGGTGGATCGTCAGAATCCAATCGGAATCGAAACCAACAGCAAGAAGACACCAACACAAATGGGCCGTTCCCGTTCCTCGCGTCCTGCCGCTCGCCCTGCCCCTCGTCGCGCTCCCGCCCCAGCCCAGCCGCGTCGCCCCGCTCCCGCACCCGCTCGCACGCAGGCCGCTCCCCCCCCGGCGCAGCAGAGCTCCAGCAGTGGCGGCGGCATGATGAGCGGCCTCATGGGCACAGTGGCCCAGGGCATGGCATTCGGCACTGGTAGCGCCATCGCTCACCGCGCTGTGGGCGCCGTGGCTGGCTCGTTCTCGGGCAGCTCGGACGCCCCGCTACAACAGGAGGCCGCCCCGGTTTCCCAGGACTACCAGGCCACGCAGCCTCCGCAGCAGGACCACTGTGGTCCCGACCAGAAGGCCTTCCTCGAGTGCCTCAACAGCAACAGCAACGACATCAGCTCCTGTCAGTTCTACCTAGACCAGTTCAAGCAGTGCCAGATGCAGCAGCAGAATAACTTCATCTAAGAGCCACCGATCTGCTGAGCGCTTTTTGACGAAGATGCGAGCTTGTCACGCCTCGACAGCGAAAATGTACGTCCTGTTGGCTGTGCCACTTGGTAGCTAACAGGAAGGATGCATTATATTTTCGCCAGTGTGAAATATGCGGCGAGGGAGAGTAAGCATTGAACAACGAGAAAATAAATGAATTGCGCGTGCAAACTGCGCAGGTTTGCAATTAGTTATCTTATTCCACTTCAGCTTCTCACGTTTCTTAGATACTGTGAATTACATCCAGCTTTGATAGCAGAGGAGAGACTTGAGGGTGTCCTTAATTGCCTGGCCGTGTTTGTAACATGGACCGGTAACATTGTTTTGTCGATTTTCATCGTCAATAATGAAGGTCTACATGGCCACATTCCCGAGCAGCATGCCTTTCAAAATCCACAAGAAATCCACCACCACACTCTCCAAAACCGCAGCAAGCGGACGCTCGTCTGACTCCAATTTCTCTGTACTTGCAGAACAGTGTTTGAATTAACATCTACTACTACTGAAGTATTAAAATCCTGTGTCAGCACCATGAGGCCGTAATTCTTGTTGAAGCAAAGCAGGTAGGCACTGGTCCTGAGGCAGTCAGTTATTCATCAGGAGAGAGACGATGACCGTCAGGATCTGCCGTATCAAGAAGCACCAAAGCAGCTACATCATGTACTTGTAGCCTACATGTGCTAATACTACATGTAGTAGTACAAGCAAGCACCAGAACACTACAGATTCAAGACGAGAAACCAACAACATCGCTACCAATGGTAGCAATGGTAGCCTGCCATTCACGGCGCTACCTTCCACCATTACGCAATCAGAGCGCGTCTGCTGTCTATCGGCACGAAGAACACCACGACCGCCCTGAGGCCTCGAATAGGCTAGGCTGCTTTCGCTTTCCATGATGTCCTGCCATGCGCAATGTTCTGGACACATTACGTGCAGCTTAGCCAGGCTGCCTGGCCCAAGCAACGGCCCATTTGCTCGCGATTCTCCGTCTGCACCCATCCAACCGCAAGGCACCTTCCTGGCCAATTCGGTCTGATTCCGTTGTCATGGGTCTCATTCTCCCAGTTCAAGTGCCCATTTTAAAATGAGTTCAATTTGCCCATTCTCAACGACCTTTGCAGCCCCGCTACTTCTGCAGCAATGATCTTATTAAATACATGTAGCTCGTGCAGCATGTGAACTCAGACCATTCAACGTTTTTCACATACAGAGGATATTGCATTACTATAAACATACATTTGGCCATAACTTCAGGCCCAGCTTCATAAACCAGATCATCACAGCCCCTAGCTCGCTTGTAGCATCGCACACGATTGAATTACCAGGTACAAGTGTGTGCAGTATGCAGAGCGTTGATCATCATGACACCAAGAAGTCAAAAACTTCGCCGCACTCAGCAGCATTCAGTCCCTGCACGGTACTTCCCAAAATATGGGCATTGTGTCCATCAAACAGACCATCACTCTTTCTTCATCGGTAAAACCTCGGACAAATTTGAACCTCGTTTTCACAGTAGGATTGTAAGGTTTATACTCAGGACCATATATTATGAGGGGGAGCGGGCTTCTCTGCTCCACCCGTTTGTGGGCCTTTTCTCTGTTTTGGCCTCCCTCGGCTTCGCGTTTCCTGTACACGGTTGGTTCCCTACCTTGAGCGCCATTTCCTCTTTTGGATCCAGCTAGTCCGAAAGGGAGAAGCCCGAGAGAACCCAACACCAACCCGCCGCTAACCCCCCACCCAAGCAGCAACCATGGTACGCAGCCTTATCTACAGCCAATAAAGCAGCAAAAGCACAGGAAACAGAAAGATACAGGAGGCTAATACGATCTCCCCCCCCTCATTGTTATGACTTTCTCAGGTGAACTTCACGGTCGACCAGATGCGTGAGATCATGGACTACACGAAGAACATTCGTAACATGTCCGTGATTGCCCACGTCGATCACGGTAAGTCGACGCTGACCGACTCGCTGGTGTCCAAGGCCGGTATTATCTCGGCCAAGCACGCCGGTGAGGCCCGTTTCACGGACACCCGTGCTGACGAGCAGGAGCGTTGCATTACCATCAAGTCGACGGGTATCTCGATGTTCTTCGAGTACGACATGGACGCCGGTGAGCAGGCCACTGCCGACGCCATCGCCAAGGAGTCCACTGAGGAGCTCGCTCCCGGCCAGGAGGTTGTGATCAACAAGAACTCGTACCTGATCAACCTGATCGACTCGCCTGGTCACGTTGACTTTTCGTCCGAAGTGACGGCTGCTCTGCGTGTGACGGACGGTGCTCTGGTCGTGGTGGACTGCATTGAAGGTGTCTGCGTGCAGACCGAGACGGTGCTGCGTCAGTCGATCGGCGAGCGCGTCAAGCCCGTGCTTATGGTGAACAAGGTGGACCGTGCTCTTCTAGAGCTGCACCTTGAGCCCGAGGACTGCTACCAGTCGTTCACGCGTGCTATTGAGACTGTGAACGTGGTCATTGCCACCTACTTCGACGAGAAGCTGGGTGATGTCCAGGTGTACCCCGAGAAGGGTACGGTCGCCTTCGGTTCGGGTCTCCACCAGTGGGGTTTCACCCTGAAGAAGTTCGCTCGTCTTTACTCGAAAAAGTTTGGTATTGCCGAGGACAAGATGATGCAGAAACTGTGGGGCGACTGGTACTTCGACGCCGCCAACAAGAAGTGGACGAGCAAGAACAACGCCGAGGGCTCGCTCAAGCGTGCTTTCTGCCAGTTCATCATGGACCCTATCATCAAGATGTTCGACGCCATCATGAACGACAAGAAGGCCAAGTTCGAGAAGATGATGAAGGCTGTGGGCGTCGAGCTCAAGTCGGATGAGAAGGACCTGACCGGCAAGCCTCTGCTCAAACGTGTCATGCAGCGCTGGCTGCCGGCCGCCGACGCAGTCCTGGAGATGATTGTGGTGCACCTGCCGTCCCCCGTAACGGCCCAGCGTTACCGTGTGGACACTCTGTACGAGGGCCCCCAGGACGACGAGTGTGCCGAGGCCATCCGCAAGTGTGACGTCAACGGTCCTCTGGTCATGTACGTGTCCAAGATGGTGCCGACCTCGGACAAGGGTCGTTTCTACGCTTTCGGCCGTGTGTTCGCCGGTAAGATCGCTACCGGCCAGAAGGTCCGCATGCTCGGCCCCAACTACGTGCCCGGCAAGAAGACCGACCTGTGGGTCAAGAACATTCAGCGTACGGTCATTATGATGGGCCGCTACGTCGAGCAGACCCCCGACATTCCGGCCGGTAACACGTGCGCCCTGGTGGGTGTCGACCAGTACTTGCTCAAGTCTGGTACCATTACCACGTCCGAGACGGGCCACACCATCCGTACCATGAAGTTCTCCGTGTCGCCCGTTGTGCGTGTGGCCGTTGAGCCCAAGACCGCTTCGGACCTGCCCAAGCTGGTGGAAGGTATGAAGCGTCTGTCCAAGTCTGACCCCATGGTCCTGTGTTACACGGAGGAGTCGGGTGAGCACATTATCGCCGGTGCCGGTGAACTCCACCTTGAGATTTGTCTGAAGGATCTGCAGGAGGAGTTCATGGGCACGGAGGTCAAGATCTCGGAGCCTGTTGTGTCGTACCGTGAGACCATCACGGGCAACTCGTCTAAGACGTGTCTGTCCAAGTCGCCTAACAAGCACAACCGTCTGTTCTGCGAGGCCTCTCCTCTTGGTGACGAGCTGACGCAAGAGATTGAAGAGGAGAAGGATGAGGTCACCCCTCGTCACGACTTCAAGCTTCGTGCTCGCTACCTGGCCGACAACCACGGCTGGGACGTGACTGACGCCCGTAAGATTTGGGGCTACGGCCCGGACGGCACGGGTGCCAACTTGTTCGTGGACGCCACCAAGGGTGTGTCGTACCTGAACGAAATCAAGGAGTCGGTGCTTGGCGGCTTCAACTGGGCCACCAAGGACGGTGTGCTTTGCGAGGAGGTTGTGCGCGGCATGCGTGTCAACCTTCTGGATGTGGTGCTCCACGCCGATGCTATTCACCGTGGTATGGGCCAGATCCTGCCCACCACCCGTCGTGTGGTGTACGCTTGCCAGCTGGTGTCGGAGCCTGCTCTGATGGAGCCGGTCTTCCTTGCCGACATCCAGGTGCCCCAGGACGCCGTTGGTGGCGTGTACGGTGTGCTCACCCGTCGTCGTGGTCACGTGTTCGCCGAGGAGCAGCGTCCGGGTACCCCCATGATGCAGCTGAAGGCTTACCTGCCTGTCAACGAGTCGTTCGGTTTCACCGCTGACCTGCGTCAGGCTACGGGTGGCAAGGCCTTTCCGCAGTGCGTGTTCGACCACTACCAGGTTATTGGCGGTGACCCGACCGACGTCGGCAACATGGCCGGCAAGCTGGTGAACGGCGTGCGTGTCCGCAAAGGTCTGTCTCCGGATGTGCCCCCTCTCGACCGTTTCTACGACCGTCTGTAAGGCGTCTAGCTCGAGCAATGTCTTCTGGCGTGGTGCTGCCCTGTGCCTTCAGCGCAGGCGAGTCTCATGAGTGTAGAGCCTTCTGACTCGGTTTAACATCGTCGTTGAATGAAGATGCCTTTTTCTATATACTTATCGGATGTGTTCAAGTCGTTTTTTTCTGCTTTTGAAAGCTTGTTGTGGGTTAACGCCAGTGGCGATTCGCCAACGAGTAGCCATTTTGCGCGGTTTTGAGCTCCCTCGCTCAGAGCAGTACATGTTCCGATAAGTTCACCCGTAAAACATCAGGGGCACCACGGCCACGCTGCTTTCGTGCTGCAAAGAACAATAACGAAAAAAAACTTAGACTAACGTACATCACAGCAGGACGTCCTGGTGGATGGATAGACCTGTTACACAGAGGAACCGTGGCCTCAGCAGTTTCCAGCAACGAGGGTTCACCTCGCGTTTTGGGCGAGAGGTTCATGTTAGACCACTAGTCAATGGCCACAAAAATAAAGTTTTCTATTAGCTGAAATAGTCCTACTGGGGCCAAGAAGCTCTTCAAAGGCATTAACGGTCGATATTTACATGAATGTGCTTACATGTAGAAAAAAAGTCTCATCAATGTCGTGTCGTCCTGGCGAGCTACGTGGGACGAATGTTAGTTGGATGATATAGCCACGAAAGCGGCAAGTGGATCCCAACGAATCAGGTGGCCACCACCACCGTCACGGTGACCGTGGTGAGTATCAGCCTTGGACATTTATAATTGTTCCTTTCCAAAGAAACAAATTTGCTTAGCTAATCTGTGTTTCGTGCGTTGGTTCAAGTCTGTAAACTAAAAACTCAGTTTGGACCAACCTTTGTACAATCAATCCTGCCGCCGAAAATGAGCGCGAACTCTGGACTCGTAGCTTCACACGCTGCAAGTCACAACAAGCTATTGAGAATCTAGGGCGACAACATGAGTTAAAGTAAATATTGAATTTAAGTGCACGGAAATGCACGAAACTCTTCCGTGCTGCACAAAAGTACTTTTTGTACACTTTAATGCAATGCACGCATGACACAGCAGCTTCGAAGTACTTTAATTAATAAAATGTTTTATTATATTAGTAATACCAGTTTCATTAATACAACCAGCATATTACTGAAGTATTCTATATTAATAAATGTACCAGTTTTAATATTACCAATATTATAATACAAGTATTGCAAACAACCCCCTGCAAAGATGATATTAATATTTCTTAAGAACGGGATACCTGTTCAAGAAACCGGATGTTTGGAGCTTCACCACGAGGAATGTACGCGTTGTACTTAGTGTAAGTTTCGTTCGCAGTTTAAATTGGGTTTCGTGGATGATACTGACTTTCGCTCGAATTAAATTGCGGACGAAATGCATGGGAATGTAGCGAGCTCTTGAAGAGATGAGATGGATGGTAGATGTGGCTGCTAACAAACTTAATGTTCTCGTGCAAGTCACGCAAATTGTTTTTATTAAGTTAGAGCCAAGATAAAAGCAAATCTTACTCTCCCAATAAGTCAAAGGTGTAATCGAGGACGTAGTTTGTGGTTGCTTGAGTTTCCTTGTCTTCGGTGTCGTTCTCTTCGTCGCTCGAGCTTAGGTCTACTGCTTGCTCGTCTTTATCCGAGTCGTACACTTCGTAGCAGATCTGGTTTACCTCGTCATCTTCGTCTTCTCGCAGAGTTGTGGGGTCGAATACGACGCTGGGAAGCGTTTTCTTCTCCATTCGATCCCAGTACATGGAAACGAGCATGTTGACCTCCTCAAGTCCAAGTCGAATTCGCCGGTCCGAGTAGATGAACTTATGCGCACTCCAGTTCCGTTCAGACGTCGCAGAGGACGTCGGCATGGTGAAAATCCTGCGTGCAATCCGATGCAAGATCGGGTACAATTCGCGTTCCTCTCCCCACCACTCCAATGGAGCTGCACGCGACTCGATTCGCCGTTGCTTAGGTGTCCAGTCACGCTTCAAGTTCATGAACACTGTCGCCTCCTGAAATGGTTCGTCAACGTCGTCCGGTGAGTACCCTAGCCGCTTCGCCACCTTACGAATCTGGTTCATTTTTTTTAGTTCTTTCTATCATCTCCTACAAAACCCTTCAACAAAACCGTTCGGGTCTTGCGATGGATCCAAGAAAAAGCGATCCCCATGGCATCGGTGTGCATCTTATCCCATCGTGCTTGAATCAAACCCTCAATTGCTGTCGCAGTGCTGACCATAAACTCTGGTTCGCTATAAAATGGGTTTTTGAGCAAGTCGTTAAAGGCCCAATAAACCAGTGAAATGCAGGTTCGGTCGGACTCCATTAACCCGGGCTTCTTAATTATTGGTTTCAGAAGCTGAATAACCTGCTCTCCATTTCCCCAAAAGTCCTCATCACGAACGACACTGTCAACCTTTTCAAAAGCGATCGCTTTCAGGACTTTGGCTCTTGGACCTCGGCTCTTGGACCTCGGCCTCCTGGGCTTTCCTCGTCTTTTTTTTGGAGCGGCTACTCTTCTTGTTGTCGCTGTCTGGTCTACTGTAGGCAGCACTCTCCGGTTTTTCGTGTCTTTGTACGAGTCCATGAAATCGTCGTCGTCGAACACGCGGACGATAGGGTCCTTGTTTCGAAGGACGTTCTCGAGGCACTGATATGAGGAATACCAGCGTGTAGCTACTGGATTGAAAATAACCGCCCATACGCTTTGTCTGGACTTGATCTCGCAATTTCTCTCTTTTCTTCCTGGAATCGAGCAAGAAGCTGTGGCCGCCCCATGAAGAACGCCGTGATCGTCTCAGCACCAGCGACCACACGCTTGATGTCTTCAAATTTCGATACATCTTGGAGAAGGAGGTTCAAGGTATGGGCTGCACAGCCATTGCACAATATCCCACGGGTTTTCCCGAGAATTCTCCACGCCTTGTCCATATTAGAAGCATTATCAGTCGTAATAGTCGCCACCGTTCCTTCACCTAGAATGTCGTCCCATTCATCAACTTCTCTGCCAATGAGCCTTGCAATATATGCGCCAGTCTGGGAGTCAGATCCAGTTGCAAATGTCTTCAGATGCACACGCTCCATGTTGGGAGCCACTGCTATAAGATTGATAAGCTTCTGGCGTTTTGGATTGGAGAAACCATCCAGCTCAAACCCAATATGCTTCTGCTTCTTCATCACAGCGATTTTCTTCTTCATTCGTTCGTCGTAAGACGTTACCAGGAGAGTCCCGCCAACATCTTTTTCAGTTGGAGCCTTCATATTTGGATTAATGCCACTAATCATTCGCTGGAAGCAAGGAAGTCCAACAACTCGAAATGCCGATCCAGATTCATACACGAAGTCAGCAACTAGCTTGTTCACCTTGTCTTGATGAACAACCGATAGCTGAACCTCGTCTGTGTCGTCAACTAGACTAGATTCTGAGCAACTGCTGTATGCGAGCCTTTTCTTCTAGCACCCTCTTCCTCGCGCTCAGCTGCATCGTGTTTCCTCTTCTTCTTTTCCACAAGTGTATATCCCTGGCACTTCGCCAAATGGCTCTCAAGCTTGTGTGGCTTTGGGTTCGTGATGACCTCAGGACAGCGCAGACACTTGACGCTTCCATCAGCGCTAGGATCCTTGTATAACTTCCAGACTTCACTTCGTGGCCGACCTCCACCCATGATGCTGCACGAGCACGACATGTTAGTATTTCGTAGGCTTACCGCCTTCGTCCGTTCGTGCTCACCGTTGCTCCTATCGTCAGCGTGTGAAGCCTCTCCGCCTGCTACAAGAGTTGCGTCTGTCGATGCTGCCGGCTAGGGTGCGGCACAAGGAAGCTCCGAGGCCTGAGTGGAAGTTGAAGTGACATCTGTGTGCGGAATTGAAATCCATGTGCAGATCTAATTTTCAAATAAAGCTTTTTTGTAAAAAAAAATGCCCTCAAAATCTCTACGTTTGGGGCGCTCCGTTTGCAAAGCCCGAACCGAACGAAACACACAATAGTCGTACTGCGACTCGTACGACGGCGGGTAGACGCCGGAGCGCACTCCGACAACAAACAGAGTTCTTATTGCACGCCAGGTCTCTTTATGCATCACGCAGACCATTACAATAAAAGCTGTGTACCAGTATGAACCATGCAAAGGAAGGTCTCTCACATCGTTGATGGGCTGCAGCCTAGCGAAATAGAACTTCAACCTGTTGTTGCTCGCACCATCTCTTCATGTAAACCGTCGTGCTTACGAAGTGGAGGCCTCACTGGAATGAACATGCATGGAGCCGGTCCTAAGCTGCCGCCTGCCCTGCCAGCATCCTGGACCAGGACCTGGTGTCTACAATACATACATAAGGGATTTGTCCGTCGCAATTGTAAACGGAAGCGCTTACGAAATGGACACCGGAGCCGCATCAAGTTGATGATCAACGTTGTCTTCAGAGCTGCAGGCGGTTGAAGTTCTTGTCTTCCGCCATTGCGAATCCCTTGTTGACGTCACTCGTGTCGCTTTCTAAGCCTGTCAAGTTGACACTCAACCGAGCACTTCAACACTTCAATAGTGGAAGGTCCTGATGCCGGGTGTGGTTGAAGCTGTATTGAGTCGATACTATTGACGCACTCCTGTTGGGACTCCGTCGGTAGGTCATTCTGCGTTTTGCCAGTTCTCCAGCACCTTGTCAGACCCCCAACCTTCTCCATGCAGCGCCAGATCCTGCGTCAAGCTCCTCGCGTCAAGGCCGGCGCATTCGCAATGAAATCGGCCGCCACAGCCGCCAAGGCCTCGCCGCAGATTCTGTCGCGCCACTTCTCGACGCCCGTGCCGGTCAAGCAGACCAACCTGCTTATCAACGGCGAGTTTGTGCCGTCCATCTCTGGAAAGACCTTCGAGACGTTCAATCCCTCCACGGAGGAGAAGATCGCCGACGTGGCCGAGGCTGGAACCGCCGACATCGATGCCGCTGTCGCCGCAGCTCGTGCCGCCTTCGAGGGCCCGTGGCGCACCATGCCGGCGTCGGAGCGTGGGCGTCTCATCAACAAGCTCGCTGACCTCATCGAAGAGAACATCGACGAGCTCGCCGCCCTCGAAGCACTCGACAACGGCAAGCCTTGCGCTGAGGCCAAGGCTGCTGACCTGGGCCTTGTGCTCAAGACCTACCGCTACTACGCTGGCTGGCCCGACAAGATCCACGGGGCCGTCATCCCCATCACCGGCCCCTACCTCTGCTACAGCAAGGCCGAGCCTGTCGGTGTCTGCGCTCAGATTATCCCGTGGAACTTCCCGCTGCTCATGATGGCGTGGAAGCTGGGACCCGCTCTTGCTGCCGGCAACACCATCGTACTTAAGCCTGCCGAGCAGACCCCGCTGTCTGCTCTGCGTGTGGGTGAGCTCATCGTTGAAGCTGGTTTCCCCAAGGGTGTGATCAACATCGTGCCCGGTGTGGGCCCCACTGCCGGTCGCCACTTGGCGCAGCACCCGAACGTCGACAAGGTCGCCTTCACGGGCTCCACGGAGGTTGGCTACCAGATCATGCGCACGTCACACGTGAGCAACATCAAGCGTGTGACGCTGGAGCTTGGTGGCAAGTCGGCAAACATTATCCTGGACGATGCTGACATCGACCTTGCCATTCAGCAGTCGCAGCTTGGTCTGTTCTTGAACCAGGGTCAGTGCTGCATTGCCGGTACCCGTGTGTACGTACAGGAAGGAATCTACGACGAGTTCGTGCGTCGCTCTGTGGAGGCTGCCAGCTCCCGTGTGGTCGGTGACCCATTCAGCTCCGCTACCCAGCAGGGTGCGCAGATTGACGAGACCCAGTTCGAGAAGATTCTAGGATACATTGACGAGGGTGTCAAGGAAGGCGCTCGCCTGTTGACTGGCGGCAAGCGCCACGGTGACAAGGGCTGGTTCATTGAGCCCACCGTGTTTGCCGATGTGACGGACGACATGACAATTGCTCGTGAGGAAATCTTCGGCCCCGTCATGTCCATCCTCAAGTTCAAGACCATCGACGAGGTCATCGAACGCGCCAATGACTCTGTCTACGGTCTGGGAGCTGGTGTTGTAACGAAAAACATCGACAACGCCATCAAGATCTCCAACGGTATTCGCACGGGTACCGTGTACGTCAACTGCTACGACGTGTTCGACGCCAACACTCCGTTCGGCGGCTTCAAGGACTCCGGCATCGGCCGCGAGAATGGCGAGCTGGGTTTGCGCAACTACCTGGAGCACAAGACTGTGATTATCAAGCGTCCAGACGACTCGATGCCTTAAGTGTGATTCTATCGTGTTGAAAGTGTAATCTCATTTTGGTTTGAATGGCCAAAGCAAGTAAGCTGAACTAATGAAAGTGATGCATTCAGTTGGATGAAATGCTTAGCAAAAACGAAGCGATTTTACACCTTTTTAGAAAGGGTTAACACTGTAAGTTGGAGCTGCCGATCTTCACGATGGTTTGCATGATCACTCTCTTGTTGAATGTGCGTTATCCATCTCATCTTCAGTGTATTTTCAACCAAACCAGATACAAAACCGGTACCGGTATGCTCTCCGGTATCATATATGGATTGGTTGAAAATTAGAGCTTTTTTTGGCCAACAAATTTGTGCCAAGTCCCCCCGTTCTTATGACGTCGTCATCAGCATCGAAGCAAAGCGAAGTAGGTGAAGTCGCTCCAAGTCAGGATCTCTGCCAGCTCAAGCTCACACGTTCATGTACAACCGAATGGCGAACGGCCGAGCCAGCGCGCGCGAATCCCTCTTCTCGGGAGCCTCCTCACGAACGCAGGTATCGACTATCAGCTTCAAATAGATCGTTCTAGACACAGGCAGGTAACGGGTTTTGTGTGTATTGCTGCAGGCGGGAGGGAATGTAGACAACGGAGAGCAGGCCAAGCGGCTGCTCGAGGAGCAAAACGACGAGCAGATTAGTCATTTGTCGTTGCAGATCACGCAGCTGAAGCAGGTTGGGAACTGCACCACTAACGTTACCGCTTTCCCTTGCTACGGAATGCTCATTGTCTGGATTTATTGCAGCTATCGGGTAATATTCATGCGGAGGTTGTGGACCAGAACCGCTTCCTAGACAGCATGGTATGTATCGCAGTGTAATTGTCGTTTGCTGCTGTTCCAGACTAATGATATTGTTTTTTTGCGGTGCAGGGCAAGGAATTCGATAACACGGAGGGTCTGCTTGGTGGCACAATGAAGCGACTTGGTGTGATGATGGAACAGGGTGGCAGCAAGCACATGCTGTACCTTATCATGTTTGTCGTGGTGGTGTTTGTGCTGCTCTACTTCACCATCCGATCTCACTAGAAATGGTAATCAAACACGACGCCGCTTTTTCCTCATAAATTTGTTACTTGAAGCCGGTTGAAAAAGTCACTTGGATTTATTTTGCAACCCATCCAGCATTTACCGGTATACCGGATCCGTCCTTGCTCATTTCAAAATCTTCATCTTTTCGAGCCGACGTGGTAACGAAGACAAACTTCGGGGAGCTTGTCGAGCGCAACTGGAGCCACAGACATGGGCAACTTCCTCGCCACGCCGATCACCGACAAGGACACTGATGGAGGCGAAGGCAACGGCCTCTCGTTCGGCCTAGCTACCATGCAGGGCTGGCGCACTGGCATGGAGGACGCGCACGTGGCTCAGATCAACCCTGAAGGGCTGCCTCAGGGCTGCTCGCTTTTTGCAGTGTTTGATGGTCACGGTGGGCGTTTAGCCGCAGATCTAGCAGCTGAGCGGATCGCGAAGGAGTTTTCAGCTGTCATGAAGAACGATGTGTTCCCGAACGGCAAAGCGGAGGACGCGGACCCTGTCAAGATTGGCAAAGCCATGCGAGACGCCTTTATGAACTTGGACCAGAATATCCGCAAAACGTTCGATGAGAGCTACGGCTCGGATCAAAGCGGCTGCACGGCCATCGCTGCGCTCGTCACTCCTACACACATCATCGTGGCCAACTCGGGCGACTCGCGTAGTGTTATGGCCAAGAACGGCCGCACAGTCGAGATGTCCTTCGACCACAAGCCCATTAATGTACGACTGGGCTGTTTAAGTAGAGTTTAAATGATTGACTGATGGTTTTGGGGGTTGCTGCAGGCGGGAGAACGCAAGCGTATTCAGGATGCCGGCGGACTGGTGCGCAGTAACCGCGTGAATGGAGATCTGGCGGTGTCCCGAGCTCTTGGCGATTTTTCCTACAAGGCTCGCGCGGATTTGCCCGCGGAGCAGCAGCAAGTGTCTGCGGAACCCGATATCGAAGTGCAGAAGATCGACAAAACGGAGGAATTCTTGGTGCTCGCTTGTGACGGAATCTGGGACGTCATGAGCAACGACGAACTCTGCGCTTACATCCGTCAGCTAATGAACAATGGCGAGTCGGACTTGAAGTTAATAGCGGAAGAGATCCTGGACAACTGCCTTCGTGCAGGAAGGTATAGTCGCTGCAACGATGATGTAGCGCTTGCGTTTGCTCACTTTACTAACACGGTACTGCTGTATTGTAGCCGTGACAATATGAGCGTTGTGATTGTCAAATTCCCAGGCGCGAAGGTCGGTTCGGGCGGCGGCGTGGCCAAGATCCGCGAGGAACGTGCTCGCTTGGAGAAAGCTGAGCATGAAACCAATGATGAACTCGACAATGACGATAATGGAGTTGCAGGTGCGCTTCCTGCCTCCAAATCCTCGTAGTTATGCAGCGCAGGTAAAAAGGTAAAGTGGAGACGTGGGGTGCGTGTCCATCAGTTCCTATGCTCACTTCACAGCCAGCTAGCTTTCGGTGTTTCCCACCCTCCGTCCATCAAGACCAATGACAACAGCTAATCAGTTTCCTTCTGTGGTACTTGCCTTTATCCTCGCATTGCATTCTCAATCAAAATTACCACCTTTGCAACAGTCGTTGTTGCCAACGACTGTTGCAATGGTAAAAAACAACCAATAAAGATGGTTTGCAAAATGTCCAAAGTGTTTTTCATGTACGTACATCGACGTGTAGTTTGCCTGCGCCATTCGGTACGACACAATTGATCGACAGTGAATCCATCTAGCAAAAACGACAGATACCTAGGTGGCAACTCTAGTTTCGGGCGACCGCTTTTGCTTGATTCGCCATCTCGCTCTTGCAATGCGCGGTATTGTTGGTTGGTCGCTTGAACTTGGATAAATCCAAGGCACGAAAGTATGCGATGGTGCGCATAAGTCCTTCTTCAATGCACACATGGGGATTCCAATCCAAATGCGTTCTACAAAACAGCACACAACAATACAAATTAGTCATGCCAACGACACGACTACTTACTTAGTATTGCAAACCAGCAACGTACCTGGCAAGGGTAATGTCCGGTTTTCGCAGCTTGGGGTCGTTGTTGGGCAGATCTCGGAACACCAAACGGCTGCAAGAGTTTGTCAGGCGGATGATCATTTCAGCAAGTTCGCGGATAGTCATCTCGTGGGGATTTCCCAGGTTCATCGGCCCCACGCAGGTCTTGCAGTCCATGAAGCGAATAATTGCTTCCACGAGGTCATCCACGAAGCAGAAGGAGCGCGTTTGGCTGCCCGTGCCGTAGATCGTGATGTCCTCGCCCTGCAGCGCCTGCATGATAAAGTTGCTTACCACACGTCCGTCGTACGGGTGCATACCTGGGCCGTAAGTATTGAAGATGCGCGCCACGCGGATATCCACTGCTTGTGTGCGGTGGTATTCGAAAAACAGCGTCTCGGCGACGCGCTTGCCTTCATCGTAGCACGCTCTCACGCCAGTGCAGTCGACATTGCCCAGATAGGATTCCACCTGCGGCGAGACCTCTGGATCGCCGTACACTTCACTAGTCGAGGCTTGGAACACACGCGCTTTGACACGCTTAGCCAAGCCGAGGACGTTAATGGCGCCCATAAAGGACACCTTGGTAGTCTTGATGGGGTTGTATTGGTAGTGCACTGGTGACGCAGGACACGCCAGATTGTAGATCAGGTCTACTTCGCAGGAGTAGGGCTCCGTGACATCATGACGCACGAACTCGAAGTTCGGGTAGCGCATTTGCAAGTCCAGGACGTTGGCACGCTGGCTAGTGAAGAGATTGTCAAGGCAAATGACCTCGTGGCCTTGTTCCAATAGGCGGCGGCACAAGTGGATACCGATGAAGCCGGCACCGCCCGTCACAAGGATGCGTTGCATTGTGCACTCCTGCACCTGGCTGGGCAGCGACAAGGGTCGACGGCGCTGTGGCGGCGGGGGCTCTTCGCGAGCCACAATGGTCACAGGTGACACGGGCGCGGCTGGCGTGGCACGCTGCATGTTGGTCACTTGGTGATCGTCGCTTTGTGCCATCTCTGGCGAAGCAATTGAGGCAGTGGGGGCCATCGTCGAGAGCTATTGCTGGCTTTGGCGTCTTATTCAAGTCTGAATTCGGTGGTGGGACTGAGTGATTTTCTTATCACATCGTGGCGAACGATGCTTTCGGTTGTCCTTTGACTTGGAGAAAGTATGGTGTAATTGGGTTCAGACTACTTCTCACAACATGAAAAAGAGTAATTTCGTGTGGGTGCAAATTTGCGCTTACAATTTTCATTTTTGGGAAACTTTTTCATCGTTTCAACAAGAGGCAAAGATGCCAGCAACCGCGGGGCGCGTGCGCATGCCGCACAACAACCGCATGCACAGTAGTGCGACGCTCAAAATGACGGGTATCTGGAAGAACACCATCGGCTACGACCCGTACGCGGCCGAGGGCGAGAAGCTGGGAGAGACGAGCGAGACGTCGTACGAGCAGGCCAAAGGCCTCATGGCGCTCGCCAAGCTCTCCAACAAGTCGGTGGGTGGCAATTGTCTACTTTATAAGATTAGGGGGAGGATTTTATCTAATTTGTGCTATTCTAACGTTTTACTGCTAGGACGATGTTCGCGGTGCCTGCAAAAAGGTGGGAAGATGGTAATTTCATTTACATTTTTTGTTGGTAGATAATGACTTTTTTATTTGCCATTGGGTTGCAGTGTGGTATGGTGGGCCACTTAACTTTCCAGTGCCGAAATCATTTGGGAGGGGAGGAGGAGCGTGTGATGTCGTCGGACTCGGACTCGTCTTCGTCCTCAGTAAGCGTCACGTTGATACTGTATTGACGATCGCTACTTGAAAAAAATGTGCTCAAAACAATCATGTGATTTTTGTTGCATTTCGTTTTGCAGGATTCTTCAAGTGACGAGGACGAAGATGAAAGTGAACAGAAAGATCAAAAGAGCCGCAAACCGTCTTCACGCCGTCCATCATCGCGCGGACGAAGCAGAAGCCGCAGTCTGAGTGAAGCGAGAGAGCGACGTAGAAACCGATCACAGAGTCGAAGTTGCAGCTGGAGTCGTCGACAGAGATCTCCGTCTAGAAGCCGCAGCTTAAGTCGTGGACGGAATCGCAGCCGTGGGGATCGTGAAGCGGTCAAAAGACGTCGACGCAGTCGCAGCTCGAGTGCTGGCTCTGAGCGGGGGAACTCTAAGCGACCACGACGTTCGAATAGCGAGGAGCGCTCGCCGTTAAAGAAAGACAAAAAACGGAAGAGCTCGTCGAAGAAGAAGCACAAAGACAGGAAGGAGAAAGACCGCAATCACCGTCATCATCGCCACGACTCGAAGAAAAAATCGCACTCGAAGAAGAAGAAGCGCCATTGAACAATGTGACAATGTAGCACTCTAGTAGAAGATTGCGGCATCTCAGCTAGCTTTATACATTTTGCCGCTTTATACATTCGTTCCACGTCCATCTAAGGTAAAATTCCATTGGAAATTTTCTGGAACCAGTCATATTGCCTTGTGCCTCGATGTCCATTACTCTTGTCGATAATGCGAGCAGCAGTGCGTTCCACGTCTTGTACGCTCCAACCGATACACAGACGACGACTCAACCGTCGAACAATTCGCGCACGAGATCGACCCTTGAAGCATGGGAAGCACGAATCCTTGGACGAAAGATACACGAGCGACAACAATTGCTGTGCTTCCAAATGCAGAGCTAGTAAACCTTGAGCTACGAGCTGTCGGTAGCGATCAAAGCCTTCTCCACCCATGATCTCCACCATCTCCTGGGTCAGTTTAAACGGTGCTGTCTCGAGACTGAAGGTGTTGCCAGGTGCGATGCCCAGAACGAAACCAAAGTCGATGTGAACAACGTGGCCTTCGGTGTCCAGCATAATGTTGCCGTTGTGTCGATCCTTGACCAGGAATATGTAGGAAAAGAGGCTGTACGCGGCCATACTCGAGATGAAGTTTGCACGCGCTCTCTCCAAGCGGACCGGATCGTGTTCACCTGTGATCGGGTCTCGACCACAAGCTCGCTCGAAGATTACAGGCAGCGACGTTCCAACGCCACTGATCTTCGTGCCTTTCTTCTTGAGACCGTCCAGTGACTGTGCATCCGTGATGACCTCCAATAAGCCACAATCCTTACCTGCACACACAATACTGTAGTATCGCATCCAGAGATTTAGATTATGTTTCCGGAAAATGAGTTGGAACAACTTGAGTCCTTGCAGCACGAACACTTCTTGGCGCATATCGTCAAAGCTCTTTGCAATTACCGGAGCTAACGCCCACCCGTCAAAGCGTGAGAAGGAACTTTCTTCACGGATACGCTTCTGTGTATCAGCAAACCGTTCCCCAAAGAACGGGCACTTGGCAACTTGTGCGGAGCTTGTAGAGTCCACGCTATCATTTGTGTCAGTGCCAACGTCACCGCTAACTTCTTCCGCCTCGAATCCATCGCTTTCGTCCGAGTAACTGGTTTTCTCACTGAGTGGTGTACAACCAGCGGGTAATACGTTACTGAGCCTATCGAGATCTTCGGAGATTGAAGAACGTAAGGAGGCTTGAGAATCGCTTCGACTGACCGGGATTAAGTCTGCCACGTAAGTTCCAACAGTTTCTCCATCAAGGTAGTTGAGAATCTCCTGCTGTTCTGGTGCCAGTAGATCATCCTGTTCTTGCTCCATTTTCACTGCAGCATCCACCAATGCATCGACTTCACTATTATGGTTAGGCTGGACATCAAGCTCGCGAGATTCACCATCGCAACCTAGTGACGAAGCGATAATCTCAAAGAAAACCAACGTCGGTGCTCGAGCCTTGGTGGAGAACACTGTGCCTTCGTTGACGAGTACGTTGACTACACGGTGAGGGTAAGCCATGGCTCCGGATAGCGGTAATGCTGCCTCGGGTCGAATGTGTTTCCCGCGTAACATTTCTTGTAACAATGCCGGGAGTTGTTTCTTCCGCAGGGAAGGCTCGGAAATGTTTTCTTTCAAGTACGTACAAAGATCCACCAGGAAGCGTACGAGCCGAACTTCGTCACCGAAAATATGCTGAGCAGGTTTGTTCCACATTCGCTGCTTCGCTTCCACGAGATGCTGAGTACGTGACCTTCGACGTTCCAGTATCATGAGTTGCGCTTCTTCGTGGTAATCAGACGGGAAAGGATCAAGAAATCCGTCGCCCACACGAAGCTGCTTTTGGACATTTCGAGAACTGGCCACGGTCTCCTCCTTGCTGCGAGCTAGAAGCCACTCAAAGAACGGAGATTCACGCTGCGAGGCAGCATATACTCGCCGCACATTCTCATATAGTTGTTCTAATAACTTCTCCAAAGACTCACGTTGATGCAGTGGAGCTTGCGGGAACAGTAGCTGCGGCAGGACACTGCGAGGCTCCCCGAAATTGACGTTTGTAACAAAGAATAACATGACCACAATGCCGTTCCCGCGCTTGTAAAATCCTCCAGACATTGCATCCCAGTGAGCAGCAATACATTCCCACGTTGCCTTGACTGCGAGATGGACACTTCGACGCGCAGTGGCAGCCAGGAAGAAGAGATAGAAGGCGCGGACACTGGGTGAGGCATCCGGAAGGTTCACGAACCCCCACTGCAAGAACTGCGACCAGTAAAACTCCATCGTTTCCCTACAGTTCTCAACGTTGTGCACGAGCTGTGCAAGCACCACCACGAACATGAACGGCTGTTGTCGATACTTGAACATCGCCGACAGGAGACTCAACGGGCCAAGGCTTCGAGCGCGAATGTGACTGGCAATTTCAAGCTTCGGACCCTGATCGAAATATTTCCAGCGGACAAGTCGTGATAATCCACCAGCTTCATCAACTGCAGAGGCATAGTACACGCCAGCTTCTTGCAGAGAAGTGAGCAACTGCTGTCGTACCAGGCAATCCATACATACTCGTTTCAGCTCTGCCGCTGGAACAGCTCTAGCACCGACTTGGGACCCCACCATGTCTCGCGTAGGCAGTGTGATCGACTCAGGAGTGGTCAGAGCTGTCCATTGATTGCAATGATCGCGGCAGAATCGCTGTGAACACGACGCACAGACCTTGGGCGTATGGATGAGTCTACCGAATCTCTTACTACACCGCAGACAGCCGCTTGTTGGTTGCGGTGATGAACCGAACACAGCACCCAAACTATGCCGCCGACTCCGAGTACTTGCAGTGGGTTCTTTGATCATACAGGAGCTTAAAGGGTCAGTGACGTTGCTGCTTGACCGCTCGCGAATTGGTATCTGCTGTCCTCGGCCCGAAGATAGCAATAGAGAAGGGTCGACTGCGGTATCTGCTGCATAATCGAGATCTGCGTTCGCGACGCTAGTGTCGCTATCTCCCAGGTCATCAATATCGTCTTCACCATTTCCCTCTGCTAACTCGAAGTGGTCCATCGCGAACATCCCAGGAGCAGTATTTGTCTTGATCACTGATTCTTCATCATCCATCGGCGTCATTGAGCTCAAGGCCGACGTTGTGAGTGACAATAGGCCAAACGGATCTTCGTCTTCCAGTAAATTTTCCGATTTGCCTTGATGTAGCAACGATCGCGTGGAAATCGACGATCTCGACGCTGCTAAATGCAGCGATTCGAGTTCAACAACCATATCTTCTGAAGCGTTCGGTTCCTCGCTACTTTCTTGTTCGTCTAAGTTCTCCTCCGTCTCCTTGGGTAGTAATCCTCCTAGAAATGCCACCCACTCGTCTCGCTGTACCTGCGACTCGGTCTCAATGAGCAATGCAACGCCTGAAACCTCGTCTTCGACGTAGAATGAAACGCTTTCGAGTCGTTTCCGCTCTTGCTCGTCAATTACCAAATTGACAAACTCTCCTGTGTCACCGTCACTCTCGGGTAATTTCACGCTTTCTCCGTCCACGGCTTCGACGCTCGAGACTTTAGTCCTGGCCACCAATACAGCGCCACTGGAGCTCCTAGATGGCGAAGCGTCTTCTTCTTCGCTGCTCTCGGTGCTGGCGTCCACTGTGAACCACTCGAGAGATGCAACAGGTGCTTTGGAGACGCAAAAATACCACACGTCGTCACTCAAGCGTCCAGCGGAGCGCAAGTGACCACTGGAGGACGGCGAGAAGGACGCAACGTCTAAGTTTTCGTCTGGGTCGTGTTCACTAGACGACGAACTGAAGATAACGCGCTCCCGGATGCGCACAAGACCCTCGCATCGAGACGTTCCCATGGCGGAATTGGTATTGAGACACTTCTGGCGGTATACAGATTCCGCTCCCACTTCTGATGACACTAAACTTCAATACCCTTTGAAACCTGATATCCGCGACCAATTAGTACTTAATAGGATGAGTGATGGTCAACTTTGAATTTCACACTTTTAATTAAATCTGACGCAACGCTGCGTCAGCTAACTGTCGCCCATTAAATTTAATATCCCGAGTAAGACGCAGAGTTTCTGGATATCAGAAGTGGGAGTGGAATCTGTAATATTAAAGAGTGCATGTACCAAAAAATGGGATCACGTGGGTTGTATTTGGAAAAAATCAATGCGAATCAGATGGTCGAAAGTACAGAATCTTCTGCATTTCGACAGCAAAATGGCTACATTTGCGGTGGGAATAAGTCGCTGAGCTCTGTAACACCGGCAGCTATGTCTTGACGCACGTAGAAAAGCAAGTAGGCGGTGGAGGAGGGAGAAATGTCATCTTGGTTTAATGGCGTTACCACAGCGTCGTCGGCATTCCACCAGCAATTCTCGTCGGGGTAGCGAAATTGCGCCGTGTAGTGACCTGACCCGATCCCGTGACCGGAATGGTGGACCACAGCGTATAAATCGTATTTCGAACACGTTCTAGACGCAGAAGTCAGAGGAATGTTGAGTTCGTTCTGCAAATAGTCGATTCCACGACGCACGCGCGGGTCCAGCGCGTCGACGGAGCAACGATCATTGCAAGCCTCCGAGTCATTGTGAGCTCCGTCAATAGAGGCCAAGAGACCATGGAGGTCGAGACCGTAAATCGGGAAGTCAACGTTGTGACTGAGTTTCTTTCATTGGAAAGTTCCAGTATTTGTAGAGAGCTCGAAGCGTTTAGTTGCAACACGAGTATGGGAGGAAGGCTCCAGAGCGAAAGTTGTTTCGTGTGAGGTGAGCATTCTTGTTGACAATGAGAACAAGAGGCGTCGAGGTGCTCCGTGCTACACAGAGTCAAGAGACTCTGCTGGAGAGAGTGGGTCCTTGTGAGGTATTGGAGGTAGCTGGAGTGATCTCGGGTGGATACGTTTGTAGCTACCAGAAAGCAGATTGATCTTGAGGATGAAGTTGCAAGTCCCAATTGATGGCGATGGTTTCATAGCTTTCCAGATCGAGCAATTCGGAGGCTGTAGCGGTGGGGAGAATGTCACACCCTCGGCAGCATGTACTCCCGTGGCACCGACTACAGGCGATTCCGTCATTTCGCACACGTCGAAGGGCGAAGGTTGGTGCGCAGTTACGGTTTGAACTCGATTTAAGTGAATCGACACTGCTCGGACGAAAGCTCGAGTGTCTGTACCCGAGCAGAAATTTCTTCAATACCGTTCGATAAAGGGTTTGCCCAGTGAGTGCTCCTAATGATGAGGAGCATACAAAGGGTGAACCGCATAGAGCTTGGCGTGTTGGTGTCGTACAGGAGAACGGTACAAGAAAGGTGTACCGGTGTACGAAACGAAGATAAAGCTGTGAGCTACCTGTGGTGGGAGCTACAGTATTATCGCCACTACCTGTAATATCGAGGAGTTCATATGCATGGATCGGCTTTGGTAGCGCACTCACTGGTGTTTTATCCTCGAATTCGTCATTTCGGTCGCTGGTCATTCTATTCTGGATTGTAAATCCATTCGGCTGCCCGATGACATATCGCTGCGAGTTGGATTCAGTTTGATGAACACGGAGTTGTGCTAATACTTCTGCAAGGGATGATTGTCCATGTACCCGTACCGCCACGCGAAGAGGACCGCGTGTCTTGACGGCAAAGTGTACAATTACCACGATGTCTTGTTGATCGTTTTCTTCAGTCAAAGCAACAGTGCCTTTTTCTTCAAGAGGAAGGTGAAGCGACGAGAATGGCTCGAATCGTGCTGACTGGTGGGCACAGTGGTCGCATACCAGCACACTTTTGAATTGTCCAGAGAACAAGATATTCACCAAAGATGGTTCATGGACGAGATGAGAGATCCACCACTCGGTAGCGACAAGCCTGTGATGTCGTCCGTTGCTGTCTTCAGCACAAAACGGCACCGCAATTTTGCCATTTGCTCCATTATCTTTGCGCTGGAAGAGATTTGACAACCATGCGTGACTGCGTGGTGACAGAATCGAAGATTCTTCGCTTTGCCTGGGCTCCCGTTTCAGCCCACTGCTGAGATGACCTAAAAGGCAAACAAGGAATTCCTGAGCATCTTGCTGGTTGCCGTCGGCCAAATCAGGGGAAAGCACTGACAAAGCTTTTAGCAGGTTCTTCGGAGAAATGCTATTGTGTGCACCCTGCTCACTTCGACGCATTTCGGCAAATAGCTCTCCAAGAATCATTGAAAACGACTGGGTTGGCGTTTTACGGGGTGTCGATGACGAAAGAAATGTATGCGTTCCCAACATCGGAGTGACAGCCAGACATTGGAGGACGGCGTTCATGAAGCATGTGTTGCCTAAGTTAGTCAGACCTCGTGGGGCTTTAGTTGCTGATCGATCCCTTTGTTGATACACGAACGGTTGATTCACTTCACCAAGGCCAAGTACCGACAAATCATCACTTTTCGACTGTGTGGCTCCACTTTCGGTTAATTCTTCTTCGACCTCAACAACCGAGAAGCGAAGCTCGAATGCGAGTTTGCTATGACCAGCAGTGCTTAGCAGAGCTTTCGACTGGCATAGAGAAGGAATGTTTGAGTCCAAGGAGGTCGCAAGCTGATGTTGTTGCAACGTTGCTGGGTCACCTTGCTGAACTACTGTCTTGATCTCACCTGCTGCGTTGCGCTCCGCGATAAGTACTTGACACTGGCACATTGTGGTCACGTTGGGAGATATATCATTGCCATACCCACACCAATTCTTCTGGACAAGAACAGCATCGATCACACTTCGAAAGGTGCATTGCTCGAAGGCGATAACTTGCGGGAAAACTGCAGACCTCTCAAACCCGTCACGACCTGTGACAGTCAATGAAATACGGAGCCAGATCTTGTGCTGGTCACCTTGAAGCGGAATGCTAGATGCCAGACTGGTTGCTGTGCTGTATGTATTCCTTGCGTTGTTGTTCATCCTGTACTGGAGTGTTAGTAGCCAGATCGGCAACGGTATCATGACCTGGCCTGACTGTAGCTGAGTCGTTTCTTCATACAAGATTTATACATGAGGTGAGCATTTCTGCCCCCACGTTAGCATTTCCTCGGTTATCTGTTCCCATTCGCTTGAGCTCAGTAGACAAAAACCATTCGGTTGCATGTTTCGGTTGAGGAAATAGTTGTCGAGAAAATGGCGAGACAAAGCGTTATCCTGGTAATCATTTTTACATCGTTTGAGATAGAAAACTATTAGAGCTGTTTTCACTTCTGTAGCTGAAAACCCAGGCTGCTCCTGTGCCACCTCGACGAACTGAGTCAACGCCAGCACTTGTGGACCCACAGTAATTTCTATTGCTATTCCACTTAGAGATGGGGGCGAAGAAGACACAGAGGACGGTGCCTTTCCTCTTCTCCTGACGGTGATAGTAGCCTCACGCTCGCTATCGATCGGGCTAAGACACGTTGTCAACTGTAAAAATGCACGCAGCTGCTCCACACCGATCCTTCCGCAGTTATACTCGTCGAATGCTCAAAAAGTAAGCGATAGACCTGACCCACACTTGATGCCTTGACACAACATAATCCCAGCACGAAAAGCTTGAGTTCTTCGCGAACATCTATGGATGATACATCAATAGTCTTTGTCGGGTTTGTAACCGTGCTGCGTCCCCATGCATTTTCAATTGTGCTGACAAGAGCATCATCATCCATTACGCTGCGGAACCGATTGATTACGACACCAGGTGCTAGCGTTGATGAATTTATTGACAGATCAAACTGAACACTGCGAAGTTCAGATCGAATTCCATCTCTTTGCTTGGGTAAAATACCACGCTGCGGTGTCGTCCTGTGAGGGATATCGTGCGTTGGAACAGCAGGATCGCTCCCTTTGAGTATTCTCCATGCAAGGCTTGGAATCCAATTAAGAAAATGAAGAACGGTGAACGAGCTTGTAGCCCGAAAAATGTTTGAAACTTCTCTAGTGTAAGGATTTCCGAATGTGATGACCCAATAAGGACTCGTATGAGCTCATCAGTAGTCCACGATCAAGTTATTGTGCCCTTTTCAGCTGCTACACAGCCAGACTTTGCAGCCGCACATTCAAAACACTGGAACAAGTCGGATCTGCAGACGTTCTCGGGATCTCCGGTTTGACTAATCATCCTGAAAAGCATCGCTAAGTGATCCTCTCGCGAGCTTTTTGCGGCAAAGGCAACACCTGCACTGAATTCTGCAAGCGAAATCTGCCCACTAGCACTGACATTCCATTCACGGAAAAGCATTTGAACAAAATACTCCGGAATTGCCGCGAATACTTCGTGAAGCAATGCGTTTCGGAAGCAATCAAGTTCGAGGCCATTAAAGTGCCCTCGCGCTCGATTAAAAGTCGAGGTGACAGCACGAAACTCTGTTGTGGATAGCTGATGCACAAAACAGGGGTCTTGATTTTGCGGTAGTGCGCATGGTTGATCAGGAGTAAAACTGAATGCAGTTGACACCCATTCGCACTATTTGTAGCAGAATTTGAAACGATCGAACTGAAGCAACTTCGAAATCAAGCAAGGTTTATAGGATTTTGTTAACATTAGCTCAACCAAGTAGTTGGCTGCAGTACCCTCTTTAACCTTGCTGAGATTCTGTCCGAATCACCTACCGGTTGTTTCTTTTGCTGTTGGTTCTCAAAAGCAAGATTAAATCGCCTACAGCGCCAGAATGCTCTGCGTATCACAATTGTCGTTGGTGTAGCCCTTGAAGCAATCGCAGATGCCAGTCTGAGTGTCACAGATGCCGCGACCGGAGCATTGCGAGACGTAGTTGTACTGATACGCTTTATCCGGTGGAGTCACTTTGTAGGCTTTCAGAATTGTGTTGGCCCCTCCGTCGAGAGAGTTTCCTGTGAAAGCTCTGTCCAATGTAATCACCCAGGGGGAGGCAGTCGCTACACCCACTGGTTTGTAAAACTGGTTCTCGAAAAACAGGACTTGCCCAACCGCAAATGAAGGGTTCGCCGTCACCGTCATCGTCGTAGCTCCCACGGCAAGCCCACCACCCGTCGCGATTGTGAGCTCAGTAACCGTAAAACCCGAGAGAGGATCGGTATTAAAGCGTGCAACGGATGACGGAAGCGTGTGTTTGATCGGGTATGTAAGAGTAATCTCCGTCGCACTAGTGAGTTTCCCTACCACAACAAATGGTCCTAGCTTGAACAATGTAATTGGTTCTGTCGCAGCGGCCCCAGGGTTAGTCACTGTGAGAATTGTGAAGGTGCCGGGGGGAGTGGCGCCAGGATCGTTATCGATCGCAGTCACTATAATATTCGATTGGATCGTGAACCACTCATTGTCGAAACCTTCCTCCATTGTAATCACCTGGTACGATTTAGTGGTCGGATCAGTGACGCCCTTAAAGCCATACGCCGCCACTTCTGGTTTGCGAAATCGACCAGGGTTATCAATGAACTGACAGATAACCGAGAGTCCTTTACTCGTTGCTCGTGGAGCTATTACATAGCCATCCAGATCGCCGTTCGTCTTGGCGATACGCTCACAAAGCACGTTGCGGAAGGTCTGATTTGGGACACGTTTAATAGCCGTAGCCACGGCAGCAGCGTTGGTATCTGCTTTCCCGGTATTTCCTGTGTCGTCTAGGATTGGAATTGCTTCAGTAATGAAGGCCTCACCATGGTAGTCGAAGAGGCGAAGTCGAACATAATTATCTGGTGGAACATTGGCTGCGTCAGCCGTGTAAGTACCCGTCGTGTAGACGTGGAGTACAAAAGCCTTGTACGTTGCCGTGCCCACCGATAAGAACATCGGATCCACACCAACTTTACAGGACCGCAAAGAGCAGTCAGCACCGTGATACCATGGATCACAGCGACAACCGTACGTGACTTTGCTGTCCCACAAGTCGTAGGTAATCTGGTTCACGTTGTCCGGGTTCCCAAAAAGTGTACCCGGGGCTTTGAGGCCCAACTCACTGATACTCTCACACGTTCCGCGACCACTGCACTTGTTAGGGCATGCCGCACGCTGACATGCCACACCTTCATATCCGTCGAAGCATGTGCACGTCCCCAAAGTTCGATCACACAGACCCTTATTGGAGCACTCCATGTAGAAATGGGCATCATGCTGAGCAGCATCCGGGCTGAAGTACTCGTACGTCTTCGCTGGAAACTGCTGCGAATCCTGGAGAATCCAACCGGCCGTCTGCCGATCCTGATCATAATTGATGTCACCCTTGGGCGTGTCGGCGTGGGCATAGCCGAATTGGCACGTGCGGTCCAAGCAGTCGTTGCCCTCGTAGTTCTTGTAGCAGTTGCACATGTCTTTGGCCATACACGCTCCGTTACCTGAACAGGCATTGGGACACTCGGCCAACGTCGGAACACTCAGTAGCGCCATGGTTACCAGCACCAACGCTAGCAGCATCTTGCGTCTGCTTCCCATGGTTCCCCAGTCGTCTTAAGCTGCACTTCAGTTGTTTGCCTGATATTTCGTTGCCTCTCAGGCTGGGGTTTGCCAAATGCCATACAACCGACACCAACCGAGCCACGCGATCTTGCAATATGCGCGACTCGTCAAAGAGACGTCAGCGTCGGGTGGGACCGAGATCTTTGCGCACCATTCTCAACTTTTAAACGTATTTGTAGACCCCCCCCGGAAAAACCCTATTGCGCAGGGTTTTGGCCCCTATGAGCTTTGAAATTAATTTGTTTTAGAATAACTGCGCGATTACCCCGTATGACCAAATCTGCTTAAATGCCGTTCTAACCGCCTGCCCGCTTCCTTCTTTATTTGTTGCTTATCAGCACTACCTCTACTGTAGATCAATGTAAGAACGATAGCTCAGTGTTTGCCTAGAGCGCCAAGATGTTCTGTGTGTCACAGTTGTCGTTGGTGTAGCCCTTGAAGCAATCGCAGATGCCAATTTGGGTGTCACAAATACCGCGTCCGGAGCATTGCGAGACGTAGTTGTACTTGTATGCATCATCAGGTGGAGTAACTCTGTACACGAACAGAATTGTGTTGTCACCACCATTCAGCGAGTTCCCTCCAAAAGGTCGATCCAACGTGACAAGCGTGTTGGTAGTCGCAGTGACCGATTTGAGCCTGAAGAATTGGTTTTCGAAGAAGATGAGGTCTCCAGCAGCAAGGCCAGTCGCAGCTCCCGTTACTGTAATTGTCGTGGCACCGACCACAACGGCAGCAAAGGTTGCTTTGCCGGTAGACACCGTGATCCGGGAGACTCCACTGGAATCCTTCTGAGCGTCAAAGCGGTGACTGGTGGTTCCTAGCGCGTGTTTGACCGGGTAAATAAGGGTAATTGCCGATCCCGAGAGGGTTCCGAGCAAAACATGAGAACCAACCTTGAACAGTGTGGCAGCTGAATCAGATAAACCAGGAGTATTAGTCACCGTGATAGATAGACCGCTACCCGATACGGCACCAATGATGACCCCCGAGTCCTCTGTGAACCATTCGCTGTCGTGGCCCTTCTCCATCGAGTACAGCGCAGCAGACATTTTGGTTGGATCGACGACACCGTTGAAGTTGTAACTTACAATTTCAGGAGTGCGAAGGCGCCCAGGGTTCCCAATAAACTGACAGACAACTGAAAGTCCATGTGTAGCAGCCGTGCGGGTGGATTTGTAGCCAACGAGGTCATCACCAACGTTAAGATTTGTTGGCTCGCAGTCTACGTTCTGGAAAGTCTGGTTCGGGATTTTCTTGATTGCGGCAGCCACGGCAGCAGCGTTGGTTTGTGCAAGCTGAAGAGCAGTCGGGGCTGTGAGAGTATCACCATCAACGTCACTCACAATTGCGATAGCATCAGTGATGTAGGCTTCGCCATGGTAGTCGAAAAGTCGAAGCCGCACCCAATCATTTTGGATCGCCCTACCGAGAGGCGTTGTTACACCTAAATTAGTTTGGGTTGTAGGATAGAGAGTCGTATCAAGCCAAACATGCAGTGCAAACACCTCGAACGTTGCCGTGCCCACCGATAAGAACATCGGATCCACACCAACTTTACAGGACCGCAAAGAGCAGTCAGCACCGTGATACCATGGATCACAGCGACAACCGTACGTGACTTTGCTGTCCCACAAGTCGTAGGTAATCTGGTTCACGTTGTCCGGGTTCCCAAAAAGTGTACCCGGGGCTTTGAGGCCCAACTCACTGATACTCTCACACGTTCCGCGACCACTGCACTTGTTAGGGCATGCCGCACGCTGACATGCCACACCTTCATATCCGTCGAAGCATGTGCACGTCCCCAAAGTTCGATCACACAGACCCTTATTGGAGCACTCCATGTAGAAATGGGCATCATGCTGAGCAGCATCCGGGCTGAAGTACTCGTACGTCTTCGCTGGAAACTGCTGCGAATCCTGGAGAATCCAACCGGCCGTCTGCCGATCCTGATCATAATTGATGTCACCCTTGGGCGTGTCGGCGTGGGCATAGCCGAATTGGCACGTGCGGTCCAAGCAGTCGTTGCCCTCGTAGTTCTTGTAGCAGTTGCACATGTCTTTGGCCATACACGCTCCGTTACCTGAACAGGCATTGGGACACTCGGCCAACGTCGGAACACTCAGTAGCGCCATGGTTACCAGCACCAACGCTAGCAGCATCTTGCGTCTGCTTCCCATGGTTCCCCAGTCGTCTTAAGCTGCACTTCAGTTGTTTGCCTGATATTTCGTTGCCTCTCAGGCTGGGGTTTGCCAAATGCCATACAACCGACACCAACCGAGCCACGCGATCTTGCAATATGCGCGACTCGTCAAAGAGACGTCAGCGACGGGTGAAATCCGCGATCTTTGCGGACGGTTGTGAAGGCTCGACGGTTAAGCCACCGCCATATTTAGCGTGGCTATTTCGTGGATAGTGTTTAGATATTAGTCGCAGTGGAGAAGAAAATGAACCAGGCACCACCGGACCCGCGCGCACCGGAATCGCAGCCGACACGACAAGGGAGGAGGTTGATACGGGTGCGCTTGTAGCCATTGCTTGTTAATGCCGCGTCAAAGAAGTCTTATGAACACCATGTTAGATGTTGTTTCGATCGAATGGGAAGGAAGGGAGGAATCACAAAACGCAGGGGCAAGACAATCAACCTGAAGACATAGTGCTCTTGAAGCATCCTACCGGCTTTCGAGCTAATAGTGAACAGCCTCCTCCTGTACCTGCAACTACAAGTAAATTTGCTTCATTGAAGCGCAAGTTGTTTCCATCTCAAAATCGACGATACCCTCGACATGTGCCACCGCTTATAAGTCCTATCAGCGCGTTGGTGAAGCCGTCTTTTCCACCACTCGAGGAAAACCTGAAGTCTTTTAGTCGCACTTCGACATCTATAAACGATGATGAAAACAGTGATCAGAACCAAGGGAATGCAGACCTATCCAGCTTTTTAGTATTTGAAGATATTCAGATGTCCAGGCATTTGGAGTCTGATAGTCAGGAAGATCCCCCTGAGAGCGACGGTTTTCCAGCGGAGGGTGACAAAAATTGGCGATTAACAAGCAGGAGAGCGCTTATAGACGACGACGATGATCGAGATCTGGAGAGCGCAGTGGAGGCGCTCGATCTTGAGAGCGCCATTACCGACAAGACGTTGGAAGAGGTACGCGTTCCTTCGTACAAATGCAAAAAAAATACGTTTTACTAAAGTAAATCCAAATAAGCAGATGAATAAAGCTATCGACGACCTGCGAGCATGGAAAGAAGCTCACCAGCAAAAAACACAGGAGGCCTTGGATATGTTGGTACGCGTTTCCGATAAATATTTTTGCGTTTTCACTTCGTTTCTCAGTTGGCTATATTTCATGAACCAGCAATTAGAACAAGAGCATCAACTACACAAAGCTACAATGCCAGAAGACCCAATTGAAAGCGAAGATCTACAACTTGAGGTTAGTCCGTACAACATTTCTAGTGATTGTTGCGAATTAATTAGCTACGCGTCCAGCTCAAGATACAGCAGCAGCAGCGAGATCGCGAGGCGCAAGTACTTGGACTCCGAAAAGAAGCTGAGGCGTACCAACTCGAGTGTAACTTGTTCAAGGCTACACTTAAGGAGTCTGAAGCCATCCGAGTGGAAAAAGCGCTGCAGAACAATACCGACTCAGGAGGCTTGGCCCTCTCGAGACTGCGCAGCGAACTCTTCCAACTCGATGTGAAACAACGCCAAGAGTCTTTGATGTTGGAGCTACAGGGAGCTGACGGCGCTTTAGGTACGCTACCACCACTGGTGGTCCACCAGAAATCTTACATGTATCGATGGCTAACTTGCTGTTAAATTGCAGACTTGAACATTGCGAATGTCCAGGTATTTAATGGCCCAGCAACGAAAAAGAGATTTCCTAATTTTCTAACCGACGCTATTTCATCCATCGTAGGCTTTTACGGGTGAGCTGGATGCTATCCTGGCGCAGTTTGACGGCGATGGCGTTAGTGCGATGGCTGAAGATGAAGATCTGATAATCTGATTAAGCTGAAACCTTCAACCTGTCGGGTGCATACCAATATTAATTTAATATCACAGGTTTTAAGCATTCAACTCACGTTTTCATTGATTCTATTAATAATTCCCTCCCCTTTCATATCCGAATCCACCTTCAACCCGCGTTAACGTCCAGCCTTCTTACTCTCTGATGGCCGCGCGCGAGCTCATCGCGCTCGAGGACGTGGCCAAGATGCCTGCTCCAGGGCTCAGTACGCCTGCCAATGTGAGCTTCAGCCCAGACGGTCGCATTGTGGCCTTCCTACACGCCCCGGGGGCGCAGAGCGGTCTCTCTCGCCAACTGTACGCGCTGGACGTGGCATCACGCCGTGTGTCTCTACTGGCAGCCCCTCCTAACCAGGGCAACACGGAGGGAAATCTGAGCCTCGAGGAGAAGCTGCGACGCGAGCGTCAGCGCCAAATGGGGGTGGGAATCACGTCCTACGCGTGGAACCCGTCGCCACTTTCCCAGCGGATACTATACCCTCTACAAGGTGATATTTACCTTCAAGAACAGCCAGGAGCGGAGCTTAAGTTGCTCTTCAACAAGATCTCGACCGGCGCCGCAGGAGGCGCCATCGACCCGCAGTTCTCGCCTGATGGCAGATGGGTCGCCTTTGTGCAGGACAAGGAGCTCTACGTGATTCCCAGCCACGTCACAGAGGGCGGACAGCAGGCCGTGCAAGTGACGCAAGGCGCCCGAGGCTTGGAGGGCAAATCCAATGGCCTCGCTTGCTTCCTAACCCAAGAGGAACTCAGTCGCTTCCGCGGCTTCTGGTGGTCGCATGACAGCACGAGAATCGCGTTCGAAGAGATCGACGAGGGCCACATCCCCAAGTTCAGGATCATGCACTCAGGAAGCGCCGAGCCAACGGGAGACGCGGCGCAGGAGGACCATCGCTATCCTTTCGCGGGTGCTGCCAACCCCAAGAGACGACTGGGGGTCATTAAACTGCCACATGCAGACAACCACGACTCTCGTGAGATCCCCACGCCCGTGTGGATGGAGTTTAGTAATCCAGACCCGGATTTTTACATCTCCAGAGTCAATTGGCTACCGGATCATTCCCTGGGAGTGCAGAGACTCAATCGACTGCAGACGGAGGTGACGTTCCTGCGCTTTGACGTGAATACTGGACGTGCTACGACGCTGCTTCAGGAGAGCAACCCTGTGTGGCTGAATGCCAACTACCTGTTCCGTAATATTGAAGCGGAGAGTAAGAACACGTTCCGGTTCTTGTGGGGATCGGAGCGAAGTGGCTTCATGCATCTGTATCTGTACGAGTACACGGCTGGAACTCCAGGAGCGCGTCTGCTTGGAGCTGTGACGAGTGGCATGTGGAGTGTCGAGTCTGTGGAAGGCATCGACTTGACGCAGGGTCGTGTCTACTTCTGCGGTACAGTGGACTCCCCGCTGGAGCGACATTTATACGTGACGTCGTTGTTGCCAGTCAGTGACCCACCGCTGCCCCCCACGCGACTTACTGGAGCTGAAGGTATGCACACTATCGTCATGGATAGCAGTTGTCGCATGTTCGTCGATGTGTACAGCAATACCTCGACTCCTCCACGTGCACTTGTGTGTATGGTACCGTCGGAGGCCAAAATTGCTGCAGTGAAGCCAGTTGAGCCGGCAGATCCGACCTCAGCAGCAAAGCCAGCGCCTCCAGTGTCTGCTGAGCTTGCTGCAGTGTTTCAGGGGATCCTGGACTCGGCGTTTCCCCTCACGACGGAGCAAGAAGATCTCCGTGTCTCGATTCTTCAAGCTCAGGCCAAGTTGAGTGTACCCAAGATTATTTCGTTCCCGACTCGTGACGGCAAGGAGACGCTTTATGGAGCGGTGTACTTGCCGGACCCAGAGATTCATGGCGACGGACCGTACCCCACAATGGTGAGTGTGTACGGCGGTCCTCACGTCCAGCGTGTTGCGCGTATGTGGGCGATGACTGTGGATATGCGAGCGCAGAGGTTCCGTGATATGGGTTATGCTGTGCTTAAGGTGGATAACCGTGGAAGTTTCCGGCGTGGATCGGCTTTTGAGGGCGCGATCAAGCATTGCATGGGCACGGTTGAGATTCTAGATCAGGAGGATGGCGTCCGCAAGCTTGTGGAGGAAGGTATTACGATCGAAGGGCGCGTAGGAATTTATGGCTGGAGTTATGGTGGCTACATGGCGGCGATTAGTCTTATGAAGGCGCCGGAGACTTTCCAGCTCGCTATCGCTGGTGCACCTGTGACGAGCTGGGACGGCTATGATACGTGCTACACAGAGCGCTACATGTCTACGCCGCAGCTGAACCCGAAGGGGTACCGGGAAGGCAGCGTCATGGAAGCCATTGGGAACATGCAGAACGGGCAGAAGCTTCTACTTGTCCATGGGTTGATCGATGAGAACGTGCACTTCCGCCACACAGCTCGCCTTATCACGGCGCTGATCAACGCACGTAAGCACTACGACTTGCTGCTCTTCCCTGGCGAGCGTCACTCGCCTCGCCACCTAGAAGACCGAATTTACATGGAGCAGCGTATCGCTGAGTACGTGGAAGCCAATCTGTAATGGGAATATGACAGGCAGATTGCTAGTTAGGCAACTAGGTATCACTGAACTTTTGAGCAAGAGAACCCAATCAACCAGCTAGGATTCGTGTCGTCAGTACGGTGAGTGAGTAGTGCGATGCGTTGTATTGAATCAACTCTAGAGTGAATACTCTGCAGCTTGTTACGCTTGCTAGGATCGCTCCAGCGAGGCTTGGATTGCACGTTGGAGCTCATCCATTTCGTCTGTGTTGGTGGACTCGTCGCCGTATAGACCGAACTCCTGCGGCGGCGGTGCGTACTCTTGAGCTGACAATTCCATCGCCCGACGCAGCTGTTCGTCATAGTCCTCAGCTCCACTTGGAGTAGGAGCGCTTACTCCTACATCTCCAAGCGAAGCCTGAATTGCTGCAGTCATTTGCGCGTCGAAATCGATAGTGTGGCCGCCTAAAGACGCTTGGATTGCAGACTTCATCTGCTCTTCTTCTGACTCCGCCTTGGCCTTGGCTAGTAGTTCAGCTTGGATTGCGGCCATTTCACTCTCTCGCGTTGCTTCTTCGATCTCTTCACGTTCTCGATGAGCCTGTGCTGGTGCCGCTTCTCCATGTTCTGTTAACGATAATTTTAACGTCTCTTCTAAGCTTCTGTCCATGGCGTCGAACTCGTTTCGAGATTGCTAGTGTGTGTGAGAAGCAATAAAGTTAGCTTGCAACTCTACCCAACACAACCCAGTACTTAGTACAAAATATCGTACCATTAGGATTTGTTCCAGCTGCTCCACTTCAGTGCGTTCGCGGTCTGATTGGGTCTGCACTTCTTGCTCCACACCAGAGACATCGTTTCGTGTTTCGCGCGAGTTGATACGGTGGGAGTATCCGATATGCCGCTGCTCCCATTGGCCTGGTGTCTCTCGGATTAAATTTGCTTGATGATCAAGACCCACGAGAGAGTCATAGTGACCTCCTCCATAGTAACTTAACCTGCACTAGCACAACTTAGGACGGCCAATCCAATCAATTGTTCCCAAATAAACGTACCGAATCGGAGGTCTGGAGCGAGCGAGGGCACTGTTCTCGTGAAAGCATCGAAGCTTCCGGAAGCCTTGTTGGGGATCATAAGCAAACACTTCAGCTGGACGGTCGTATAACTCGCATAAAGCTTGCAACTCCGGGTCGTCTCCCCAAACACCGTCGCGTCTCTTATAGCGCAAGTACCGCATAAATGCTGCCATGTCGCCCACCACATAGGGCTCGAAGTATTCCTTCTCGCTCTCCATATAGTCCATGCACGCTGCACGTACCAGAGCGTGATGACTATCATCTCCATACACTTGATGGCTCACGGATCGGAACAGACAGTTGCCATCGCCTTCGATGTCATAAATTCTTAGCCCTAATGTCGCCTGCAGCGAGTCACGGTAGTGCGTAAATCTCGGATTCTGCGCTTGGATGACACGTCGATGAGTCACGTTTGGCGCATCCACTGCCATTTTCCTCTGTTCGAGCGTATTCCCACGTCCACGGAGCTGCAAGTGTTCTCCAGCCGGCGCCACCTTTGCCGGCGTGAATTGGATCCATTCGTCGTATTTCTGGTCGCGGCCTGGATATCTCACTAATATGGATCCACCACCTGCTCTCACTGCGAGTGCCTCCTTCCACAAGCTGCTGTTGCCTCCGCCAGGACGCACTTCAATCTGCTGCGCTTGTCGAATTGGCGCACTGTCATTCCGTGCCTGTACCGGTATAAAAAAAACTTTAACACGAATTCTTAATAAAAATATCACAACCTTCTCTATACTGTACCTTGGTACCCGACTGTGCCAGTCGACCCGAGTCCAGCTGCAACCATTGGTGCCATGACTCGTGCATGTTGAGGAACTGCAGCAGCACTTCCCCATCTGCGATCTGCAAGACCCTGGCCGGACACCAATTACCAAAGACGTTCTGAGCGTCCACTTGGTCACCCACATGCATCTGACGCCTCCACTCGTAGTCGAATACGTTAACGCGCATCATTTCTGGTAGGAATGCATTGAGAATTAATTTCAATAAAGAACTTCGTTGAAGGTGTGTCAAAGCCAGGACTAAAATTAGAGGGGGGCCAGCCCAAAATTTGGAAATTTGACCTAACAATCAGTCAAAATTATGGAATTTTCCCTAGAAATTCGCCAAAAATAGGGGCTGGGAATTTATGAGGGGCCATGGCCCTGGCTCCGCCCCTGGTGTCAAGTGACCATATTGACTATCAGTGCGCGTACCTTCCTCGATATCAGAGGCGTCACTAGCTGTGCGGCTTCGGCCGTCCATGGGGTCGTCTGGGTGCTCGCTAGGGGAGGCGACTTGCCGTTCGCACACCATGGCTGAGTCAGCTAACTAACTACCTACAGCGAAGACGAGCGCGTAATTTATTCTGGTCAAATATTTCTTTAACTTAAAATATGTCTATCACGGTAGGTACGCCTTTTATCCGTCAGACACGGTACGACGTACCATTTATTCGTCCATCACGGTACTGACAGATCTTTTCCCCCTCGCTCTAACTGAGCAATTACAGAGGCGACAAGATGTTCCGCAACCAGTACGACACGGATGTGACGGTGTGGAGTCCGCAGGGCCACCTTCACCAGATCGACTATGCTATGGAGGCCGTGAAGCAGGGCAGTGCATGCCTCGGCCTGACTTCCAACAAGTTCGCAGTACTGTGCGGCATCAAGCGTCAGAGCCTGGAGCTGGCCGAGCACCAGAAGAAGGTCTTCAAGATCGACGAGCACATGGGTATTGCTATTTCCGGCCTCACAGCTGACGCGCGTACGCTGGCACGATTCATGCGTACAGAGAGTCTCAACCACAAGTTTGTCTACGGCAGCTCCATCACCGTGGGGCGCTTGGTCTCGGACGTGGCGGACAAGAAGCAGGAATGCACCCAGTCGTACATCCGTCGCCCCTACGGCGTAGGTTTGCTGGTGGCTGGCGTCGACGTACGTATACTGAGCTGCTACGCTTCCTGTAGACGAGTAGAGATCTCATTTATTCGTGTTTTTATTGTAGAAAAAAGGCGTGCACCTGTACCAGACGTGTCCGTCGGGTAACTACTATGAGTACAAGGGCATCGCTATTGGCGCGCGGTCGCAGTCGGCCCGCACGTATCTGGAGAAGCACTTCGAGAGCTTTCCCAACTGTGAGTGGGAGCGTTTGATGGTAGAGAGAAGGATATCTTGCTGACAATGTGTTGGTTGACAGTGGGCAAGGACGAGCTCATCCACCACGCGCTGCAGGGTATGCGTGGCTGCCTCCAGGGAGACCAGGAACTGACGGCCAGTAACGTGACCATTGCTGTGGTGGGCGTGGACCAGCCTTTTAAGATCATCGAGGGCGCCGAGCTGCAACCTTACGTACGGAGATGCTTTTTTATTTGAGTGCTTCTTGATGCTTAGCTAATGGTGCTGGACTGTTGGTTTTGCTCGCAGATTGACGCCGTCGAGGTGTCGGATGTGAAGGAGGACGAGGACGGCGATGCTAAGATGGAAGAATAAAACGGAAGACAGTGAGTGACTCAAGGTCATAACGAAGGCCGCGGTGGAGTCATCGCCACGCTGTTTGTGATCTGAAGTCAGGCGGGGTATTGCTGTATCTCTGTAGCTTTCTAAGGGCTTGCAAGGAAGCAGTATTTGAAGGCAGAATTCCTTGCAGAGTTAAACACGCAATCGCTTTGAAAAAGTGCACTGCGTAGGAGGCCGAGAATCCGTGTCTTATTTTCGTCGTTGCCTCATATGCTGCTGCGTATTTATAGGGGTACAAGAATGCGATTCCTTATGACATTTAATCTGTAGCATTGCTCTGAACCGAGCAGGGATTACAATTCAAGATGGAGGCAAAGGCAGGCACAGACGATCGATTCTACACACCTCGCAGCTCTGCTAGACGAGGATATTCCAGTGCTGGCTCCGAGGATGAACGCTTTGTGTCACCTCGAGGGAGCGCTCGTTCCGCCACGTCCGATGAAAGTGAGTATGTCACTCCTCGAGAGATCACACCTATCGTTCCCAACACGTCTCGAGCAGTAAGTGGGAATCCAGCAGTGATGTCACCCACCGTATCGTACAAGGATGCTGCATTTCGAGCTAGTAGTAAACGATTACCGGTAGCAGAGCCTACGTACGACTCGTCCGACTACAAGCAGTACCGTGGTGGAAATGCCTCGGAATTGCGTAGCGCCGCACCACCAGCAGACGACTATGATCTCTTCTCAGCTGCACGACACAACCGCTACGAATCGGTCATGTACATGCTGGACCAGGGTGTGCCTGTTAACTCGAGGGACTCGTTTGGCAATACTTTGCTGTCTATAGCGTGTCAGAACGGACTCAAGCGTATCACCAAGCTCGCGTTGCGTCGAGGTGCCAACATCAACAGCCAGAACGTAAGAATATCTGTTGTGCTATACGGATTGATGACTTGCCTCTCACCTCATTTGGTGCTGCAGAATCGAGGGAATACGGCGCTGCACTTCTGCTTTGCATACGGCTATGGCGACTCGCTTGGGGCCTACCTCATCTCCAAGGGCGCGGATACTTCCATAGAGAATGACGATGGTTTGGTTTGTTACTATGGCATTGCGCAGACCTCCTCCCGCAAGTAAAACAACAAATAGAGCAACACCTACGGACTGTAGCCATGTTGAAGTTGTCCCGAAATTGCAATTTTTGATTCAGCTACGTTTTAGTAACGTAAATAATACTGTTGCCATTTGTCCCGAAATTGCAATTTTTGATTTAACTACGTTTTAGTAACGTAAATAATACTTCAATTTTTTCTCAACAAAAGTTTTGAGAAGTGAAACATATTGATTTATGCAACAAGCGACGTACCAGTAGCGATAGCCAGGAACGCTGTACTGCGATTAGATCTGCCTAGTGTCGAAGCTCTAAGCAAGCTTGTCGTAAATCTTGAGCGCTGAGCAGTGCGAAATGGCGAAGGAGGTTTGGTTTCAATTGGTTCAAGTATCGGAAGATCAACAGGGCATTCTGTTCTGCGGTGTAGCGGAAGATGCTGTGAAAATAACGGATGATATTAAAGATGTTCGTCATCTTCGCGAGGCAATTCGAGAGAAATATCGTCATGAAAACCCGGATATCCTGGATCGTATTGCACCGAATCAGTTGCATATTTACGCCAACGAAGCAGCATACAAAGCGAAGGTCTCATGTTCACCGCGATCATCGTTGAATGATCTTGGCATGCAAGCCATTCTTACTGTCGAAGTGCGGCAACAGCAACCGCAAAGACCCGCTATCGAAATTCCTCAAGTCGACTGGAGAGTGACACTAAACTCCCAGTTGGTCGTCAGAGATGAAGCCCAACTCATTGAATTGTCACCATCTCGTATTGATGGCACCGGAATTGGCCGCTCAGGTCAGTCATTGATCCTTTATCGGCGATCTGCACTGGTGAAGCAATGGAATGAGATGAACAGGTGCTCAATCCAGACGTATGCGCTTCTGTGGATCGTTGGTCCACCTGGAACGGGAAAGTCGTGTGCGGCTCTTGCCTTCGCTTTTGCACTTGATCGTGCGCGCTGGGACGTGCTGTGGATTCACCACTCACGACGTGACAAGCATTTCAATTGTGTTCGGCTTCACGACAATCAGAAAGCGATTTGTGTTATCAAGGAGGAGACTGTAGAACGCGATCTACGAGCGATCTTGAAGGGGGTATCTCAGGGCAGGCAAGCGATTGTCTTTCTTGATGGATACGTCAAGTCATCTAAAGCTGGAGAGGAAGCTCGTCTGAAGTGCAAACGGTGGCATCAGGAAGACAAAATCAATCACAGACTGGTTTGTGTTTGCTCAATGGCAACTCGCGGCAAAGATTTCCGTACTTGTGGATACCAACCTATCCCAAGGCGTGTCGACAATCGACAGCGCTCACCTAATGTGGAGATGCAAACAAATGCAGACAGCGACGAGAACGAAGACGTGAATCGAGAATGTATGCTAGACGAGATGATGTTTAAACTGGATTCATGGCGGTTCGAGGAATACGCCGACGCAATCTCGAATCTTAGATTTTTCAGCAGCGTCCTTAACATGTTCCCAAAATCGGATAATGATCTCGAGGAGCGAGAAAAGCTGCTGGAAGCAAAGTATCTTGTGGCAGGTGCGAGCGCAAGGTTGATGTTTGACGTACCGACCGTTCAAGCCGTCCAAATTTTGAATGATGCGATCGATGCGGCACCCGACGTTGAGCTGTATCTTCAAGGCTGCGTTGGCGATGCTTCGGCTACTGCCATCAACCGCTTGCTTGCTCGGTATGGTCCGGATATTCGTTTGGTGAGCAGCTATGTGGTGAGGAGATTCGCCGTCAAATTGGGCCCTCGTCTGCTGTTAAACTTTGCAAAAGCTTGCGCTGTGAATCCATCCGTGGATGGCTATGTCCTCGAAGCCTGTTTTTTTGCAGAGCTGAGACACAAAGGTCTTGATTGGAGCTATTGGGCCGAATCGATTTTGAAACGCGAGCGATGGGAGCGATCAAATATCGTCTTCTTCGATCCCGATAAGTTGAAAATCAGTGTTTCCCTGGACGATCCGACCTGGATGGCCCCAGTTAAGTGGAATCGGGCCGGGTACGACGCTGTTTTCGTGAACAAAAGAGAGAAACTGGTGCGCTTTGTCCAATTGGCGCGCCCTGAGAATCCTTCCTTCGATTCCATCTACTTTGTCCCGCTCTTTAAGAAACTTGCAGGCGTCCTAAACCAGATTGCCGTGGTGGAACTGTATTTTGTTGTCCCAATGTCTGCACTGGAATCATTCAATCCTCCAGTGAGTACACGAGATTTTGAAGCGAGCGTTCTGCACGCTTCTCGGAGTAACGTTGATCAAACGCTCCAGAATTGCCATGGGAAGGTAATGGTCATTGGAGTGGACTACGAGATTAACAACCATTGCCAGTCGAAGGATCCCAACTTGCTTTCACGCTTGAGTTGAATTTCAGCAAGGTGGGTTGGCGAATCAGCCCCCTGCTGCTTTGCGCTACTAGTTGCTTGCGATAAGCAAAACTGATTATTAATACGTGTGCTGTGTCCGATGCATCCCTTACCGAAATTACGAATCCATTTGATCGATTTGATGTTGTGCTGCCGTGTCATGTCGAAATCTTTAACTGAGTCAGAACTGCCCGTCTCGGCAGACAATTCGATTGTGATTATTGGATCTTTTAGAATGACTCATTTCTAAAAGATCCAATAATCAAAATGACAGGGAAATTGAATTGGGCTGCTCAAGCTCGCTAAATTTTGGCCAGAATTTACAATGATAAAAATGACGAAGGTACACTATCTGCTCAGCTCTACCAGTGCATCCGGTTGAAGCTGATGGTGCTGTATCCGTGAGTACGTCCAGTATTTGGGGCAGCGTGAGGCGCAGCGCTTCGACGAGCAGCTCATGAGTGCCACGCACGGCTTCAGCATCGACCAGCTGATGGAGCTGGCGGGTCTCAGCGTGGCTGCGGCGGTCGGCAAGCAGTTTCCCAGTACAACGGGATCGACGGCAGCAAATGGCGGTTTCAAGCGTGTCCTGGTAGTTGCCGGACCTGGTAATAACGGGTACGTACAGAGATTGGCAGGGTTTGAGAAGCTGGATTGATAAAGAATGTCACTGCCTTGTGCCCTAGAGGAGACGCTTTGGTTGCAGCGCGTCACTTGGTGGTAGGCGTTTTGTTGTGATGGTATCGTGGTTTGCTCCGGTGTTGATCGGTTGACTGCAGCATTTTGGGTACTCGCCGAGTATTCTCTACCCGAAGCGTAGTGCGACGCCCCTTTTCCAGGTTTTACTTGGTGGTTTGACTTAGCGATTGGTGAGGTACTGATCTGCTGCTGCAAATTTGGTTACTATTCGATAGGGATTGGTGACACAATGCGAGCAGTTAAAGATCCCGTTCATTGAGCAGATCCAGGATGCGTACGATTGAGACTTGAATCGGTTCTCGTTGATGGAGTGTTGATAAATTTGTGGTGGTTGGTAGCTCGGCTGTAGATGCCTCGTACGACTTAATCTTGGACGGCATTTTCGGGTTCAGCTTCTCTGGGAGCATCCGTCCGCCGTTTGACCACGTCGTCGGAACGCTACAAAAGTGTCAGGCGCCGATCGTCTCGATCGACATTCCGTCAGGGTGGCACGTTGAGAAAGGTGGGGTTTGAAACTACATTCATCTTGCATCTTTTGAAAAGTTCTGCTGCTAACAGAGTTTCGGTATTCATTTCTTTAACAGGAAATGAAGGTGGGGTCGGCTTGGAGCCGCTGATGCTGATCTCGCTGACGGCTCCAAAGCTCTGCGCGCAGTTTTTTACTGGCCCTGAAAAGATTCACTACGTCGGAGGACGCTTTGTACCGCAGTAAGTTTCCCTTTGTAGAACTGACTTGGATGTAGTTTCGTGTCTAACAGGACACATCATTCATTGTTCTTCGTAGGTCGCTGGCTGAAGAGTTTAATCTGGAGTTACCCGAATATTCTGGTGTGGAACAGTGCGTAAAGCTGCCAAATCCGTATTGAAGCCAGCAAGGAGACTTACGGTCTCGAGTATGACTGCGAGCTCTCCGTTTTGTGGTGTCAAGTTGACAGTCTTCGAACACTGTCAACCGCCAGTCAATCCAATTGATACTGTTGAAGCACTTTGGTTATCCTCTTTGTCATCGCCGTGATCGACTCGTCTCAGTACGAAGTGCGCAAGTATCACCTGTAGTCAGTTAGGTGCCCGACTTAGGACTTTTTGCATAATGCGGAGTTCTTCCCATCTTCATTTGCATTTGCAACTCTTTGCTGCAGAAAGCGGAGTTCTCCGATAATTTTTTGCAAAGAGCGGAGTTCCCTTCAACAAGCAAGCTGACTGTTAAAGTGAAAGTTTGCAAACTTAAGACAAGTATCCGAGATGTTTTGCTTGTACAAAGGAAACATGTACTGAAGTATTCAACTTTCGCGACGTTATTGAGAGCTCAGACTTAAAGCCGACAATACTGCCGACTGGGTGGACACCAAAGCGGGTGCCTGTTTGGCAGATTTCGTTTGCTTGAAAAGGTAGCCACGCCTGTGGATACACGAGCACCATGAGCGTTCGGACATCGCAGCGGCTATCACTGAGTTCGACAACGCAAAAAATGCAGATGCTCATCATTTTCTATCGCAAACTTAACGGTCATGTAACATGAACTCAAGTTGTTTCTGGTTGTGTACTCGCGTATCGCCTGCGTGCATGTCTTCTGGTCCAGGAAGTACCTACCCTCGGTAATAGCGTCAGCTTCCGACGTAAGAGGCGGTGGTGGCGCAGACCGCGGCGCCATGCCGTTGTCGGTCAGCTTGGGTGCCAGATTGGATCTTTTTAATATAAAGCATATTACAGTAAATTAAATGGGTTAAACTGAAGGGGAACCCCGCTCATTGCAAAAAAATTATCGGAGAACTCCGCTTTCTGCAGCAAAGAGTTGCAAATGCAAATGAAGATGGGAAGAACTCCGCATTATGCAAAAAGTCCGCCCGGCTTATCACGGTTTCGCAGCTCCATGCTGGTGATGAGGTTATTGGCGTTATGCACGCGTCTGCTTGGCTATCGGTAGATCATCCACACGTCTGCGATTAGTCGATAGGCTAATCGTTGCACTCTCCACGCGCTCACAGTAGTCCACCTGTACTTGTGGGCAGCACAGTAGCCGTGACAGCGACACGAGCTCCACCTTGGTCCTCAAAGGGCCATGGCATGACCTAGGTGAGAGCAGATAGCATGGCTTCTTGCCTCTTGTCCACAACGTCACTCCAAGCACCACGAGGCATAAAGAGGAAATTCTGGGTCGGATACCATGAACTCACATAAGTTCGTCTACATCCAAGACCTGGCTCACAAAGTGACTATCGAATTTCTACAGTACACAGTACTGGCACCATTATTGTATCACCTGACATGGCCCCGTCTTCACCTTCACTTCAAAACTATCACCAGTGTATCTACACCACCAATGTTGCATTCATTGATCAATCCACCCGGTCCTCCACAAGTGGCAATTCGAACATGGCGGGGCCAACAAAGAACACTGAGCCGGCAGTCCGTTTGTCGTTGCTCAGTGCCAGTTCGCAACCAAAAGACCTCAAAGATGGAGACTATGTCGGCGTCAAGACTCCAGAGCAAAGTGGGTACTCGGATCAAGGTGCTCTCCGTCCCGGAGGTGATCCGGTGATTACTAGCAGAGCCAATATCGGACTACTCTACCAGTACGCAGTTGTGGGCTTCATCTCTGGTGTGCTACCGTCCACAATCTACCCGTTCCTTCAGATGTATCTGAACTGCAGTGGTGCTCAAATGGCCACTGCATCGACTTTGGTGTCACTTCCTTCGAGCTTCAAGGTGTTTTTCGGGATTCTCTCCGACTGCTTTCCCATCTTCGGCAACCGACGTCGTCCATACATGGTCATCGGGTGGTCTATCTCAGTGGCGATGCTTCTAGTGATGGCATGTTTGCCCATTGGTGATCCGTACTACACGGATGCTTCGGACCGATACGTCGATGTGTCAGAGTACACTCCCGAGATCGAAGCACGGATCAACAACGATGCTCCTTCGGAGGGGGGCAAGTACGTCATGCTCATGTTCTTCGCCGCAGTTGGTTACGTACTCTCCGATGCTTGCGCTGACGCTATAATGGCGGGGTTGGCGCAGCAGGAATCGTTTGATAGACGTGGTAAGCTTCAGACCATGACTTACACAGTGCAGACGTTCGTGACAGTGATCAGCTACCTGATCGTCGGCTTCTGCTTTAATGGTGAAGAGTACGGTGGTGACTTTGACTTCTCGTTGAGTTTTCCTGAATTAATGGGGATCCTTACGGTGCTTACAGCTCCGACAATCCCTATCACCTGGTTCTTTATCAAGGAGGACCGAGTGGCAGTCGCTCCGGACTTCAAAGTTTACATGGTGGGTTTATGGAACCAGATCTGCAAGCGAGCTGTGTTCCAAGTCATCGCAGCCTTGTTCTTCTACACGTTGATCTGCAACATCTCGTACACGGCCTACTCACCCATTCAATCGTACATGGTGAACGTGACGCCTATCAACAGTACACTCGGAGACGCGCTGAGTTACCTGTTTTACATGTTCGGTATGATGGCTACGTCTAGGTGGGGCTTGCATTGGAATTGGCGCGTCATGATCATCATCACCGGCATCATCTTGATCGTTATCGACGGGACTTGCAACATCCTCATCGTCTGGAACGTGTACCGTAGTCAATGGTTTTGGCTCGGCCCTCCCATCGTCGCGCAGCTTCCGAACGGTATTAGCTTCATGGTCAGTACCTTAGTGATCGTGGAGCTTGTAGGGGAGGGCAATGAAGGTGCCATGTACGGACTTATGACGACGATCTCGGGCATCGCGTCTCCGTTCGCAACGTCGCTGACTGTGATCATCAACAATCCGTTTTACATCACCAACGAACGAGTGCAGGAGGACGATCACTCCATTCACGTGGACATCACGTACACGATGATCATTGCATACGGCGCGATGGTAGTTTCCTGGATCTTTTTGCTGTTGCTGCCCAAGCAAAAGCGAGAGACTCAAGAGCTCTTGCGTACTGGTGGATCAAACAAACTACTGGGTGGGCTCACGATATTCTATCTATCCTTCTCCCTGGTGTGGGCTGTAATGGTCAATATCATGGCCATCTTCGATAGCACCTCGTGTCTTGTCATTGCTGGTGGGGACGGGTGCTAACTGATCCGTGCGGATCAAGGCACAAGCGACGACAATAGCAACAGGATTGATAATTCATAAATTCATATCGTTAAAGATCTAAAACAACATGCAACAATGCACAAACACCATGCACAGCTATCTTATCCTAATCCTGCTGGAAGTTAGCCATGGCTTGGGATACAGCGAAGTCACCCGAGTGGCTGATGGACACGCTCAGTTTCGACAAACCCAAGCGGTTGAACACCTGCAGCGGGTAGCCTGATAACCGCACTGACGGCGCGCCTGATGCCATCATGAAGATCTCGATCTCACGTAGCGGGGCACCAGCACCCTTCCAGAGGTTCTGCTCAGTCGGGGAAGAGCTTGAGATGGCCTTGATCACAGCCTCCTTGGCGGCCCAGCGACCGGCGAAGCTCGCGGCCGGGTGCGGCGCGCTGTAGCAGTACGCCATCTCCTGGTCCGTGAAGATGCGGCGGATGAAGTCCGCGCGGCCGTTTAGGTTCTCGAACGTTGCCACCGGCTCCACATCCACTCCCATGCCCATGTTCTTGGACGCCAGGCCAAGGTCCGTCGCCGCTTGGTTGATGGCGGTCAACAGCGTCGAGGACGAGTCAGCCTGGTGCGCGTCCGAAGTCTTCTTGTTCGACAACGATGCCGCTTCCGCAGCAGCCTTCGCCTTCTTCGCGCGCTTCTCAGCACGCAGACGGCGGTTCTCCTCCGCAGTCAGAGAGTCCGCGCCGCCAAAACGCCACGTCTTGGACGTCGCGTCGTACTCGGCACGAGCCGTAGGGTCCAGGTACACGTTGCTCTCCTGCGCCGACGAGTACGGTGCCTCGTTCTTGTCCTGGATGTGCGAGTGCTTACCTGTGACCACGCCCTGTGTGTGCGTGTTCATCTTGATCAGACGCTGTTCACGACGAGCCGAGTAGTGCTGGAACTCATCAGCCGGTAGCGTAGACAGCAGGTAGTCCGGGTGCACCAGCAGCACTTTACCACCGGCCTGGCCGAAGCCAAAACTCTTCATCATCACGGCCTTGACGCCCACAGTCTGGAAGCTACGGTTCGGATACACGAGGTGGTCGTACTTGCGTAGCGTCTCGCACGTGTTGTCCAGCTGGCGGTTGCCCGGGATCAAGCCAGAGTTGAGCACCTGCAACAGTCCGTTGAGCATCCAAGCAGCAGCGGCACCCTTCGGGTGGCCCGTCAGGTTTTTCTGGCAGATCACCGGCAACGGGTTGCCCGGAGAGCGACCCAGGTGAGCCATCTGCTTATGCGTCACCTCACTCTCGTTCTTGTCGTTGGCCTTGGTGCCCGTGCCGTGGAAGCTAGCAGCACCAACGTCGTCGATGTCCAGGTTCCACACACTCAACGCACCGCGAAGAGGAGCGATATCCGCTTCACCACGGTAGAAATCGTTACCCCAGGTCGCCTGTGCAGCTTGTACCTTGCGCAGCTTCCTTCTCTCAAGGAACGCAACACGAGACTCGTCTCCGTCGATCAAAGCCTTCTCACGAGCGTACCACTTCTCGATGCTCTCGAGCTCGTCGTCGAACTGGCGGCGACGGAACTCCACGTCCAGCAGCGGCGACGGCTTCGAGTTGTCCGACGAAGCCTCGCGCGCCGTTGTCAGGATACCCTGACCTGGAGCCGGCACAGATCGGCCGTTCTTGTCCGTCGCAGTGTTCGTAAGCGCAACGATACCGTAGATCGGCAGACCCATTTCCAGAGCCAGCTGAGCGTCCATCAACATCTGCATACCCGCACCGTGGCTTTCCATGAAGCCACCACGCGTGGTCGAGCACGGCCGGCACATTTCCTTCGGCTCGCGGCCCATGCCGGTTTCCTTGACTGAGTCACTCGTAGCCTTCATCTGCGCGAATTCATTGGAACATTCCTCTCCAAAGTCATCGTAGCCACCAACGATACAAATGCGAGCCTTGCCACTCTTAATCGTCTCAGCACCAATGTCCACAGACTCGGCAGCCGTAGCACAAGCCCCAACAGGAGTCTTGATCGGACCAGACGAACTCAGCAACAGCATGTTCACCCAAGCAGGAGGCGTATTGATGAAGACCTCCTGCAGTGCGTCACTTGGGGCAGGTTTGCCCAGCAGACAGTTCTTGTAGATCTGCGTTAGTGCACGCATTCCTCCCATACCTCCACCCGAAGTGTTGCCAACTTCCGAGACGTGCACGTACTGGTAGAACTCATACGGATCGGTCACACCAGCGGCGACGAACGTATCCATTGTTGCCGCCAGCGCGTACAGTGTAGTAGGATCCACCGACTCCGCCAAATCCTTCGACAGACCCAGACGCTCAGCACTCCAGCCTGTCGGGATCTGACCAGCAACGAATCGGTCAAAGTTGAGAGCGCGGGGAATGTTGAGGACAGAGCCCTTGCGTAGACGGATCATCCACGCGCCCGACGCGTTCTGAAAAATGTCGACGTTCTCCTTACCCAGTTCCTTACGGAACTGCAGAGCCTCCTCACGGTCTGCCACCTCAATCGGCGACATCTTTTTGTCGATGGCAACCTGGTGCAGCACCATCTTGTTCTTCGGGTCGTAGCCGTCGAACAGCTCAGGCTCAACGATACGGATACCCGAGTGCTTCAGGATGTCCTCTTCGTAGCGAGGCTTCACCTGGTGGTCCGGCACGATCTCCTTCGTCTTAGCATCCACCCAGTTGCCCTTGTCGAACACGATGCGGCCCGTCAGCCACGCCAACTCGATGCAACCTTCCAGCGAGAACTCGCCGTACGACTCCATCTCCCAACGCGTGCGCCAGTTACCCCACGGGCTCACTTCACCGAAACCCGTGACGACCACAACCTGACGCAGATCCAGCATACCACGCAGCAGTGCCTGCTTCTCCAAGGCGGACAGACCTGCCACACCCGACAGCTTGGGGAACGAGTTGCAGTAGTAACTCGACATGTTCGCGCGAGGAGCGAACGTCTTCGAGCTGGGAGCAGCCACCTGTTTCTTCGAAGGTAGAGCTAACATCTTCTTGTCGTTCTCCAGCGCAGCATGGATAGAAGCTTGCAGCTTCGACTTCTTCATGATATCGGCACGAATAGAATCCACCTGGTCCTTCAGGTCGCTCACCTGGGCCATCCCACCCGTAAGATCCGCGATGATCGGTGTCTGAGCCGCTCGCTTTACGATTTTAGGGTGCATCAGAGCGCTAAGGTTGAAGCCCATTTCCGTCGTGCTGAACGTGCGCATTCCCATCTTCTCGACGCCGGCAGCAACCACGTTGTTGCCCGACATGAGGCCCGTGCCACGCGTCCAACCGATAATGGCACCGACGATGGACAGCTGGTCATCCCAGCCCTCCGAGTACCATTTGCCCATTAGACTCTCCACGCCAAGCTTCGACTCGGCGTACAGACCATCTCCACCGAAGTTACCGTGGTTCGGCGACATCGGCAGGATCACAAGTGCAGGACGAGTGGTAATGCCACGAGCCTTCTTCGCTGTCACAACCTCACCCAGCAAACGCACCGCGTTCGTCAGCATGGTGCGGTGCGCCAGCTCCGAGCGCAAGTCGATGTCCGTGATCGTGCGTCCGACCTCCGACAGAGCCGCGAACGGAATCACAAAGTCCAGGTCCAGCTTGTGCACGTTGTAAATGTGCGCCACCAAGCTCTGAACGTCCACCTTCGATGCCTGGTTGAACGGGAGCACAATGAGACGGCTGCCTCGGCTACCGTACTGTTCGTAGATCTCACGGAACACGCCAGTCGTCTTCATACTGAAGTTGCTCGTGGTCACAAACACCGTCGCGCCACCCTCCAGAAGAGCCTTCACAATCTCAGCACCAATGGAGTTCTTACCGCAACCAGTCAGCAGCGCCACCTTACCAGCGAACGAGATACCCGTCGAAGCCATTTCACGCATGCACGACAGCAGCATGCAGGTGGACTCAACGTCGTACAAACGGATGGTCGGGTCCACATCAGACGGCTTGCGAACGTGCACATATGGCAACACGGTCTTCTTCAGAATCCCATTCATTCGATAGTGCAACGAAGACGAGTGCACCGCAGGGTGCCGATTTGACTCCTGCTGCGCGCGTCGGCGAAGAGCTTCGCCCAGTGTTTCGATCCGCGTAACTCCAGTCGCTGCTGTGCCGTTGGTATCCGTTGCCACGTCGTGTGAGATCTCTTCATCTTCACCACTGTCGACGTCACTGTCCAGTTCTTCGCTTGTAGTGCTGCCGTTGTCAGTCGGGTTAAGCTCGAAATCGGCAGGCTTCTTTTTGATATCCGAGACGCCAAACTCTCCACTCTTTTTCACAGCGTTATACTCGAGTCCGCGAGCCATTTCTTCAACGTAGTTGCAGCATCTTGGCAATCAGAGCGCTGGTCACCTTGCCCAGCGAAGCGTAGTCCGGAAACTTGCCAGCCAGCTCTGTCAGCTTCATCTCGGCCGCATCGTCCGGACCAGAGCTAAACTCCTTCTCCAGGTCTCCGACGATCTCGTTCTGCACGGCCGACTTGCCTGCAGACAGCTCCTTGATGGTCGCAGTTTCCGGGATCTCGCTAAAAGTCTTGCCGAACTTGGCCGCCAGCATCACGAGCAGGGCGTGCATGGCCTCCGCAGGCTTGTCACTCACCGTCGGGATCGACACAGGGGCGGGGTTGAAGGACATACCCACAGCACCCGGCGCAGCAGCCATCGCCGGACGGTCAAGAGAGATACAAGCGACGGAAGCGTAGCCGCTCACACTCTCGTCCAGCCACTTGCGCGCGTCGGCATCGCTCTTGAAACGAGCCTGAGGAGCAAGCAGCAGCGAGTGAGCCAGGACGCTCTCTATGCGTCCGGCACCGAGACCCTTCTCCGAGCTACTCCTTGATACTCGACATCGTGAAGCCACCAGGCATCTTGCTCGCCACCAGCTTGTTGATCAGACCATTCGTCACCTTGCCAAGCGTGTTGTAGCCAGAGAACTTGGACGCCAGCTCCTTTAGCGGCACCTCGCCGGCACCCTCAGGGACACCGCCACCGAACTCCTTCTCGAGGTCGCCGAGAATCTCGTTCTGCACAGCAGACTTGCCAGCACACAGCGTCTTGACGTCCGTGTCTTCCTTAATCTCAGTCAGCTCCTTGTTCAGACGCACAGCCAAAAGCACACGCAGGACGTGGAGAGCGGCAACTGGAGCAGCAGCAGCAGCGGGAGCAGCAGACGCCACAGGAGCAGGAGCCGGAGCAGCTTGCACCTGGACGGGTGCCGCGGCAACCGGAGCCGGCGCCGGAGCGGCCGGGGCCTCCTCAACCTTCGGAGCAGACTCGGCAGCAGCGGCCGCAGCCTCGGCGGCCAGACCACGAGCGTACTCGGAAGCAGAGATGTTGGACGTCTCCTCCTCGAAGTGCACAACCTCACGGTCACGCTGGTACCACAAGATCTCGCGAGACACATCGGGGAAGTCGCCAACCTGCAGCGTACAGCAGCGCCATGTTCGTCAACGTCGGAGCAGGGCCAATCTCCACGAAGCGGCGAACACTGCCCTCCGAGAATTGCAGCGCCTGCGTCTTGATCCATTGCACGGGAGACGCGAACTGGTACGCCAGCAACTCCACCACAAGCAGGTGCGCGAGCTGATCCTTGGACGTCAACTTCCACTGCATCGGGTCCAGCACCTCCTCGAGGTACGGACTCTTAGTTGCCGCGTACACTTCCTCGAAGTACGAACGCTTGAGCGAGAACGGAGTCGCCACCAGGTTCGGGATGTAGCGGTTCACCAGGAGCGGCAGCTGACGCTCCAGCACTTGCGGGTCGAACTTGGTACGAAGCAGCGCACGGAACGACGGCACGCCACCAAGCAGCTCACGCGAGTGAAACGGCACATCGATGCCGACCAGCGGGATCGTCGCAAGGCCGCGCGCCAGCGTAAACGGACGGCCAGTCTGCTCGCACTTCTCCTTGCGGGCACGGGCCTGGGCCAACGAGTCGGCAATGACCTTCTCCACATCCTCAGCAGCAGTCGACTTCATCGTCTTGAAGGCAGACAGCGCCAGAGACAGCGTCTCCAGATTCACGTCCTCACCAGCCACGACGTACTGGCGCTGCTGGATGTTAAAGTTTACAACCTGCAGTAGCTTACCCGAAGCAGCTTCAATGCCATCCACGATCTTGTGCATGACCTCTTCCGTGAAGTGAGGGCCCACACGCGTGGGGTTCGTGGCCACCATACCGTAGTCCGAACGTCCCTCAGCGTCGCGCTTCACTGCCTTCTGCATGATCAAACCACGCAAGAATACAACTTCCACCACGTCCTCGACAGCCAGGGCTCCAGCAAAAGAACTCAAACCGGCGTACTCACCGAGAGAGTGTCCAGCGAAGTGAGCGTCATCGGGAATCAGCTGAGCGGCCTCAATCTCGGAGAACATAGCCTTCTCAAGTAGCACTAACGCGGGCTGGCTGAACTGGGTGGCGAACAGCAGACCCTCGGGAGCCGAGAAGCTGAAGCTCTGCGTACGAGCGTTAATCTCAGGCAGCAGAGGCGCGATCTCGCCGGTCACAGGGTCCTCGCAAGTCAAACTCATGTACTTCTCGCGGATCTTGCGGCCCTTCTTGCCACCAAAGTGAACCGTAATGGACTTGGGATTCTTACGCACCATGTCAAGGATCGAGAAGCCAAACGTCTTGCGCAGATGAGTGTCACCACGGTTCCAAATGTCACGAGCGACCGAGGACTCCTGGTAGCGGTCCATACCCATGCCAACTGCAGCAGAGCCCTGGCCCGTGAAGACGAACGCCATCGGCGCCTGCTTGACGACAGCACGCGCGCTTACCACGCGTTCACCAGAGCCGTTCACAACCTCAACAGACAGCACCTTCTTGCCGTTGTCGAGTCCGATGTGGCGAGCCTGCATGAACAGCTTATCGCCCGGGTACACCATGCCGTCGAAGTTGACGTCGTAGTCCACCACGTTACTGTCGAAGCCCAAACCGAAGTTCCGGATTACCAAGTCGCGCACCTTGGTCGCCGTCCACAGCCCGTGCATGATCGGCTTGCCCTTGGGCAGGTGGCCCAGGATCGCAGCGTATTTAGAGCGATGGATCGGGTTCAGGTCGCGAGATGCGACGGCGTAGGCCAGAGCGTTCGTCGGAACGTTGATCTCCAGCGGCTTCTCCAGCATGTGCGAGCCACCGTTCGAGAACATTCCACTGGCCTTGGCATCCTCAGGCTGCACCTGGCGCAAGAAGACCACAACGGGGCTCTCGTTCGCGTCGTTGCTCTTGAACTTGATCGTGCCGAGCTCCACATTCGAGCCTGCTTCCTCACGGAACAGCGTGCCCGTCACCTCCACCGAGCTCAAGGAACCGATCGACGTGTACTGCTTCTTCGTCGTCAGCTCGAACGACAGGTGGTCGCCGATGTGCACCGAAGCCTCAGCAGCAAGCTTCAGCCACGACTTGGTCTTCAGGATCTCCACGTCCTCCTGGCGTTTGGGCACAAATGCGTCCGTCGACTTGTCAATGGAGAAGGTCGACTCAAAGTCGTCGAAGGCTCCGCGGATCAGGAACTCGCTGTGCAGCTCCACGAGAGGCTCAAGCACCTCCACCATCTGCTCGTCCACCGTCCTACGCGAGATGATAGCCACGCCGTGCACGATCTTGCCGCTGTCGATGATGTGCAGACTGCCAACGTTCGACGTGCTCACGATGTCGTCGCCAGGCAGGAACGTGGCCGAAGCCTTGCGAGACGACAGCAGCTTGTACGAGTGCTTGAGGTGCACCAGGTCCAGCAAGTTGCCCTTCACCTCCTTGGTGAACACGGACTGGATCAGCGGACGCCACGACACGATCGTCGAGAAATCAGCCGGGGCGCCTTCCTCATCGTCATCAGCCCGAGAGCAGCACGGTAGTCAACAATGTCCTTCTTCGTAATAGAAAACTCAGCCGTGAAAGGAGACATGACGCTCTCCTCGCACGCAGCCTTGCACGACTCCTCTTCCTTGTCCTCAATTGCCACCCAGAAGCGAGCGTAGAACGCCTTCACCTTGTGAATGAAGCCGCTGCCTTCCGCGTGGATCGAGCACGACAACTCCGGGTGGTACTGGAAAGTCATCTCCAGCGCCACGACGCCAGCCTTCAGACCAGTCACGGCCGGGCGCACTTCGTTCACAACGACCGAAATGTTCGCGCCCTTCTTCGAGATCTCGATCACGGGGCCCGAAATGTCGATTGAGCTGTCGAACACACGAATGCCAGCGGCGTCAACTACGTACTTCTGGCCCACCTGAGGCACGAGAAGTTGGCGGACAGGGTTCGCGAGCCACTTCTTTTCTTCAACGACGTCCGTTGACGAGATCAGCGCGCTCAGCCACTCCTTGTCACTCACGGACGCGGCAAGAGAAGCCAGCCACTCGTCAGCTGAGGGCACGGCACTTTCGTCCGAGGAGATTGACAGTTCCACACTGTCTTCGGACTCCGCGACCTCGACGTTAGCGAGGTCCACCACCTTCTTGGTAGACACAGCGTTGGCAGCAGCAACCGCGCCGCTCTCCTTCACGACGTCCGTGAAACCAGTGGCAATGCCGTTAAGGATATCCGCCACAGGCTCGTCCACCACCGTGCTGTAGCGAACGGCGACGGGGCCCTGAAGGATGAACACACGCTGCGCGTCGCGATCCGGGACAGCATCCAAGTCCTCCGAGTACCACAGCGAGTCCTTCTTGAACCACGTCTTGAACTCCGTGTCGATCACAGGCACAAAGTTCACGGGCTTGCCACCCGTGCGGCACAGATCCAGGAAGAAGTCACAGTCCGGGACCGACAGCAGAGTCGACACCGTCTGCGGATACTTGGCGATGAACGCAGTCACCGTTCCTCTCGGGTTCGTCTTGAGCTCCGACTGATCGAACAGGTCGCCAGAGCTCTCACGGCGGAAACGCTCCTCCGTACGCGTGATGAACTTGCTCACACGCGAGAAGAAGGTCTCGTGCACCCAGCGGTGCCGCTTGCCCTCCACGTACATCAGGTCGATCATACGCGTCAGCACGTCACCGTACGACATCTCTTCCAGATCAGCAGGGACGCTCTCGCCGGTCTCCACATTGCGCTTGCAGCCGAAATACGGCTTCTGGTGGTCGGCGTTCAAACGCGTGATGATGTCCTTCTTGTTCAGACGAAGCGCCAGCTCAACCTGATCACGCGGGATAGAGAAGTACTTGTCGTCGAACTCCTTCCAGAGCAGAGTACAGCGGTTGGCCACCACGTGAATAGGCTCACCCAACTCCGACGTGACCGTGACCACGCCGCCAATGACGCCCGTGTAGCTCGTTTCCCACTCCAGCTCCGATTCGATACCAGGTGTATTCACCAGCAGCTTCTTCACTTCCGGCGCAGTCGCAGCTTCCTTGGCAACCATCACGCGAGGGCCCATCAGGATACCGTCGGCAGGCATCTTGAACAGGTGGCCGCGAGCCAGGCTCCACTCGCCCGTGAGGTACTGCTTCGAGTCCTCCCAGTTACCGAAACCAGAGCCGACAACCAGAAGCATGTTCGACACGCGACGGATGGCGGCGTACGTCTCCTCCATCGGCTGGTGGAAGTCCTCGAAGCTGTGGTGGCCACCCAGCACGACCGCCAGTCCACTGCAGCATCACAGTCATTGTCGGAATGGCCGCAGCGATCTCCAGCACAGCGTGGATGCCGTCCACCGAACCTGGCTTGAAGCACACCACCTTGATGCCCACAGCCTCCAGCTGCGACATCATCTCGAGCGCACGTTCCTTCGTCGGGATGCCGGCGCCAATAGTGATGCTCTCGATAGGCACACCACTGCAACGCATACGCAGCACCATCGGGAACTGGAAGCCCCACTGCTTCGCGTTCAGGTACAGCATGTTAATCGCAATACCAAGACCGGGTTTGATCTTGGACACGAGCTCGTTCACGGCGTCCTCGAAGATGTTAGGGCGCGGAAAACCACCCGCAGCCAGTTTACTGTGGAAACCAGCGTTCTGGATGGCCGCAACGAGGTCGATGCCTTCCAAACTGGTAGTCGGCGTCATACCGGCCACCATAACCGGCGGCTTGTTCAGCGCGCGCGTAAATCTGTTGACCAGTTTGCCCGACTCGGTCACCTGCGGGCCAAACTTCTTCGCCCACGTCGCCTCGACCGGCGAGGATATCGACGCAGCATCGATGAATTGCTGTAGACCCACGAGAGGAGCGTATTTCCAAGAAGACTTTATCACCGGGTGGTTGGCAGTCGCAACCACCACTTCGATGCCCAAGCCTTCCGCAATTTTGTTGCTCAGCTTCGCGACTCCGAGATCGGGGCCAAATTCCAGAATGTGCGTTGCGTTTGAGTGGTGCTCAGCGATCTTTGCCCACGTCGCCGTCCAGTCCACCAGCTCCAGTAGCTGCATGTTAATAAGTTGATCGACGATGTCGTCCACAGTCTGCAGGTTGGTGACCTCTGCGTTGGTAGCGTACACGGGCACTTGCAGCTGACTGCCCTTGATCTCGCACTTGACGCGCTGCACGACCTGCACCAGTTTCGGCTTGGCGTCGGTCAGCAGCGGTGTGTGGAAAGGGGCCGAGAGAGGCAAGAACGACAGCGAACCCGTGGGTTTCTGCTGCGAGTGCGGGATACGTGTCTGGTCAGCGTCCGGCTTGGCGAACAGGCCTTCGAGCGCCTGCTTCAGCAGCGTGAGCGTCGCCGGGAAGCCCGTCACGTTCATCATGTCGGATGCGTTAATAAGAGAGAGATGCAGGTCAGGCGACTTGGTGCGGCGCTTGGCGACCTCGATAGACTTGAGAACGTGCCCCTTCTTGAGCCCTCGCACGGCCAGCATCGGACCGGCATTCTCGATGTTCTTGCCGTCCTGTTTGTACTGCGTCAGCAGGTGCTGGTACGTCTCCTGCGCGCGCAGTCCCTGTCAGAACATGTAGCGCAGCACAGAGACGCCGATTTCGGCGAACTCTTGAGCCGTCTTGGCCGCCGAGAAGATGACGGCACTCACTACGCCCTGGCTGTGGCCCACGGCGGTGGTGGAGTTCTTGATCACGCTCTCATGATTCAATCCTATTGTTTCGAGGAAGTTGAGGTAGTTGGCGCACTGGGTAAGGACCAGAAGCGACATACTGAAGAGGACGCGGCTCATATTCAAGCCAACGGGGGCGTTTCCACGCTGTAGCCAGCTTTGCAGGTCAATTGGCGTCTCGAATGCGTCGGAGACCTTGGCCTTGTCCGAGCTGGACTCCTCTAGCAGCGCCTGTGCGGCTGCATCAATGAACGCGCGCGTGGTGCTTGTATTGGATGCAGTATAAAGCTTATGCAGCTCCTTCCAGTAGACGGAGCCTTGGCCTCCGAACTCGGGGATAAATGTAAACTTGCCGGTATTCACTGCAGCCGCCACCTTTGTCATTTCAGCTGAAGGTGTCTTGGTTGTGGTCATTGGGCCGTCGTTTGCAATGGCCGTAGTAGTGGCCACCACTCTCCGTGTACGCCTGCCCACCTTAGTGACGACTGTACGTCGACTTTGACTCGTGGTGGCAGCGCTCGACATTGGTGAAGATGGCAGAGGTTTGGATGGAGTAGATCCGTCGATGCAGTGCCGGTGGCAGATTGAGTTGTGATCTCCTTGGCAAGGAGTCCTTGGAGCTGCTGGGCTTCAATGACTGTGCCTGACAACTTGTCAGTGACAACTTGGTCATCGACCGCGGCTCGTCTTCCGCTTGCAGGCATCATCTCAGTGACGCGAGTATTGTCTACCCGTTACATTGGCCCCGAGATTTACATGTACACACGAGCGGAGAGAAACTGCGTACACGCAAGCGGGAGCACCAGGGTCTTGTGATCTCTGGTCCAGAGCGGAGGGTCACAAGACAGGGCACAGGGATTGCTTAGGTCTCGACGAGGGGCTCCGCTACATGTAGTACATGTAGCGGGCCGCTACGTGCTGCTGACCAGCAATGGCGCCGCATTGTCGATTGTAAGAAACTTCTGAGCGCGGGATCTCCAAGGGATCCATGACACCGGTGGCATGGCGGGCGCGGTAGTGTTGGCCTGTTGCTGGACAGATATTCGCAATTAGACCGCTGGTCATTTTTTCCAGGCTGCAAAAAATATTGATGTGGCGCTCAAACCCAAAAATCATCATGACAGTTCAGTACAAATGATATTTTGCAGCTTTCGTGGATGACTTTAGAAGTGTTGTACTGCCAAGAATTCGCGTGTTGTTGTTTGTGTCTGGTTTTGCTCGGATATACTTCGAAGTACATCTTTGCAATTGAGAAATTGTGATGAGGATTTCAATCTATCCACTGGTTGAAGGTTAAGAGTTTTGATTTTCTTAGTTTTGGCTAGATTTTTTTCACTCTGTTGGATGGCGATACTGTCACAAAAAAATGTTGTAGTGGTAAAGAGCTTGTCTCACTTCTGCTGAGAGGTATTTCCTGGTGGAGTGTGCTTACACGATTCGATGCATTTTAACGCATCGATTTTAAAAATGCAGATGAAACCGCGCAAAAAAATTGCAAGTTTGATCTACAGTGTCGCTGATGACAGGTGGCCTTTTATTGTGTTCTAAATATTGAGATCTACAGTGTCGGTGCGACATTATAGTAGTGCCTTGCTTCAGTTTTACAAGTAGTTTTCTTACGACGTACAATATTAGTCATTTAGAACTTCGAAGTACTAATATTTCGTCTGACAAAGAGAAATGATTAATTCGGATCGAAGTACTCGCTAACGTTAGAACTTGGGACAAGGAAAAATGAGTAGTGGGCACTGAAGGAACGATATGGTGGAACGGTATGGCTCAGATGGGTACAGCGAATTCTCAACAAGGTGTGCGTTTGAAGTTGCAGTGGCCACAATCTTACTAAGTAGTTGCCAAGTTGGCCAATTGTTGGATGAATGTAGTACTGTATTCGCTAACGACGAGCGCAGGCGCTCTTCCTGTTTCTTGCAATCTACACGTACCATAGTTTTGAGTTGCGAACTAGTTAGGGTAAACCATGGAAGTACAACACACCCTTACAGTGGTTACCGTGAACTACTGCTGAATCCACTGATACGGTATGATACTTAGCGCATGTACGAAGAGCTACGACGGGACGTGGAAGACGGAGCTAGACACGATGTTCTGGCGGCAGATCGGGCATGAGGGTCGCGGAAGCTGCTGTACGCAGGATGCGCAGTAAATGTGCCCACACGGAATCAGCACGCGGTTCACCTGGTTCTCCAGACACACCGCACAAACAAGCGAGTCCTGCACCTCCTTTTTCTCACGGATCACTGTGTCGATATGCGCCGCGGCGGCACGGCGACCAGCTTCGGCTACCTCTAGACAGCGTTGCAGTCGAAGGTTCTCAGCCATCAGGTCCTCGACGCTCGTGTCCAGCGTCACGTTCAGGCGGGACAATAAGTCGTTCACAGCCGACAAGACGTTCGCAGAAGACACCACCGCTCCTGGCACTTGGGCACTTGAAAACACAGTCGTAATCTCGCTGTCTTGCGCCTCTGTAGCAATCGCTACGACCGATGCAGGTAGCGTGGCGTTCTCCAAGCGGTTGCCTGCGTCATCCTCGGCTTGCCTTCCAGTCTGTATGCTAGCACCGCTGCCACTGGTTCCCACCCGAGCGGAGCGGAAGAAGTACAATTGCGTGGCTAGCATCCATCGTGTAGACGAGCTGTTCACCTTCACTTCGTATCGGCTGACACCGGCTACGTCACTGGGTACTTCCCTTAGAATCTTGCCGTAGCACAGCGTCCCGCTTTCGTCTTCTACAACGATAAACTCTCCGGGCAGACAAGAGCGAAATGGCGCCAGCTCCACATTCGCACAGTCAGCTGCACACAACGGCTGTCCCAGCACTCCACGAAGCTTTTCCACGATCAACACGGGGTCTTCGTAGATGTCAAGCAGCTGAAGTACATCAGGGATCTCGATCTCATCGCACGTTAAGATGGACTCGAGCACAGAGCAGTCCTGCAGCACTCCTCCAAGGAGCTGGTTGATGCATCGAGCGACCAAATGGCTCGCGCGCATTCCCTTCTCAGATCGCGCCTCAAGTGTCCGCATCGTGATATAAATCCGTCGTCTCGTCTGGTCCAAGAACGACAAACTGCTCTGGCGTTCAGTCTTGGTCACATCAACTCTACGAGCAGGGAAGTCCAACTTCGCAATAAAACGCGAGTGTAATTCGGCTACACACTTGACTTCATAAGTCGCCAAGTTCATGATCCGTTGGTTGAGGTCTTCAAAGTCGGGAATAAAGCCAAACGCATCGTACGACGAGGCCTTTTGCTGTTGCGCCGTGATGATCTTACGCAAGCCGTCAGCAAATTGCTGCGAAGCCAATACACTGTTGAAGTGCGCGATATCGTCACTAGCCACGAGTTCGGTTGGATTCTCGCCGCCTTCTAACTCTTCCGTCACAATACTGGTGATCCCTGGCACCCCCAGCATCTTGCAGCATCGCGTACTGATACGAGGGTGGACCACATGCAACTCCGTGAGATCAACACTGGAGCAGAGCGAGGCAGAGTCGTTGAATGCCATCACCAGCATCGACTGCATAACTGCTGTACCCGACGGAAGAAAGATACTATTCTTCTCCTCCAACGAAAGGCGATAATTAGACTCGGCCATTGCGGCGACGAGGAGATCGATGGCACGAGCAGCTGCGATCAGTTCATTCAGGTTCAGCGGGTGGCCACAGCATTCTTCCTTCAAATCGCGCAGTAGTCGAATGTAGTCGCTCACTTCGGGGGATTCTTTCGAGCCCATGTGTCGAAATAGTGTGTCGTACGCGCCAAACACCCGAGGAACTTCAAACATCAGAGGAGACAGGTTCTCGCCCAAATGAAAGAATAGACGGGAACCCTTCACCAGAGTCGAACCGACTGGGATGACTGCAGCATTCGCAAGACGTTGCTGCGTTTCTGGTCGCAATTCTCCCCAATTCTCCTGTAAAAACTTGAAAATCGCTTGGAACACCTCGACCATGGGCAAAAAGAACTGCCAATCTAATGACCGAGACGACACCGCACGATCGCCGCTCGTAATGGACAGCAATTGCCTCACGACTTGATCCTGAGGAGGTGGAGACTTAATCCCCAAGCGACTATAGAGGACCCGCGGTGGTAGCGCTACGTTAGCCAGAATCGGCATGGTAGAATACACCAGCGCCTGGTCGTCTGGAGTAGCACAGTCCGAGTACTTGCGGACAACCGAACGCGACGTAAACTGCCCTTCACGCTTCTGGGAATCTCCACTCGGAGACTCCACTACGCTCTCATACACAACCGCTGGGACGAATGATAGAGGCGTTATCCTCTCGAAAAACGACCGTGATCGATCAAACTTGTCGAAATTCTGGACGAAAAACTCGTGCAAAGTTGTGATAAGATGTTCGTCTTCGGGTGTTAACGCCTGCTTGCCCAAGAACTGCCCATCGATACGTTGAGCACACTCTACAAAAATGTCGACGGTAACTTCGGTTTGCAGACCAATCTCTCCCATCAGATCAAGCCACTCGGGCGTTCGATAGCGTTGGGCTGGAAATTGCCCGCGGACACCGGCATAAATTGTGGCCAGCACCTTATTTCGAGGGTCGCAATAGGCACTTGCCGGGCGATAGCTTGCGTCTTCACTTTCATCATCGCGGAATAGAGCCGACGTCTTGAGTAGAGCCGTCAGTTCGGCATTGCCACGTAGTGATTGCCACTTCTGCAGAAGAATGTGCATTACTTGGTCACGCTGGGGCTCGAGCAGCTCACTGAACATGGGAAGAACGTACATCAGGAGCTTGCTGTCACTCATTTCATCCACCCCCAGCTCCTTGTAGAACGTGTTGAGGCGAGGATTACTATTGAGAAAGCATTGCTGGGCATCAGGAGGCAACGGAATGTCCGTCAAGTTAAGATCCGGCGGGATCAAAAAGAAATCCTGTCCACCATGAATCGCACAGGGAACGTTGCGGATATTCACGAATATTGGCAGTTGTTTCAATTTCTCCAGCTGGACGCGGTTGTATCCTCCATTAGTCTCGCCGTTATGCGCGAAAAACTCGGCGATGAGCACTGCACGAGCTTCAGTTAACTCTTCCCATGCAAGTTCTTCCCAAACCGAGGCGAAGATTCCGTCAAGAACCACCAAACCCACTTCAGCAGAACGTGGCACGATATCACGCTCCTGACCTCCAAGGTACGCAAGCTCCATCATTGACACATTCAGCTCAACGAGAACGTTATGAAGCGTCTCGCGACTGCAGAACTCGTGTGATTCATCCTCGACGGGGTACACGGGGACTGCGAATCCTTCGCTAATGCCACCACTTGCAGAATTATCAGCGTCGTCTTCGTAGTTGTTTACATCCTCTAGTGCCACTAATAAAGAGCCAGGTGATAGCGGTGTATCTCCACCAGCATCTTCTCTTTCCGACAATCGTCCAGCGGTTAAATTACGTTCTCTGACTTGAGCTGATGACGACGAAATATCTTCTACTTTGACAGTAACACCGTCAGATGCGTCATCATCACAACCTGATACACTTTCGCTGTCACTTGCAACCTCTTCGCCATCATCCAATTCTCCGCTTCCATCCTCGTCCGAACTATCATCAGCTAATTCATCGTCGTTTTTGAGTTTTTCGGAGCTGAGTTCCATTAACCGCTTGCGTTCAGCTTCCATGCCCGCCAACTTGCGTTCTTGCTCCGTCGTAGAAGCTTCAAATGCCTCGGCAACTAGTGTCGATATCTCGCTGTCTGCTGAGCCGTCCCAAACGCACACTGCCATATCCATCATAGCGCAAGAGACCAGTCGTGAGCCCTTCACCGGGATTAACGGCCAGTTTGCGAAATACCCCAGAGATCGGCGCTCAAAATGCACTACTTGCCAGAAGCGGTAAAGCCACAGCTGGTCAATCTCAATCGGCGAGCTTGGATCCCAGTCAACAACCGCTTGGTTCTTCCAGGACGAGGGTAATACATGCTCAACGTTATCCGCCAGAGTCTTGATGGAAAAGGAAGCCAGTCCGAATACGGAGGTGAACCGAGTCTCCGAGAAGTACTTGGGAAGTCTTTGGCACGCTGCTAAGGAGACAAACATATTCCCAAGTGGCCGGAGCAACTCGATCTGGTTGAATGACGCGACAGTGTAACTCGTTCGGCGTTGATTCACTCGAAGCACTCCGATACTTCCATCTTCTAGCGGCAGCAACGATAGTCCATGAAATTCGCCCCATATAGGATCCGCTTCACTTGGCAAAGGGAATGGCAAATCACTCAGACAATACTCGAACAGAGATAAGCAGACATCGGAGAGAACCTCCGAGCTGCTCACACTTCTCAAAAAGCGACGCATAACTCTTGGAGTAACGGCGTAAATGCGCGACGGCAATAGTCGAGAGCAATCTTGCAGAATTTTGGCCGGTAGGTTAAACGCTGGAAAGTGCAGCTGAGCAAATGAGGCCACCTGCAAATGTACATAAGCACAGTGAGCTCAGAAACACTTACCAAGCCGATTACTTGAGTGTACCTGAATGTCCATGCCGCTCAAGTCAAGTTGGTAGCCGCTGCTTAGTGCGCGGAAGACGCCGTCAGTGCATAGGAACAGCTCTCGTGTAGCAACGGAATGGTACGTGTGGGCCTGCACTAAAGTGCCGAGCTCTTTATCCCCTCCACGCTAATGAAACATCTGTCAGTATAATTGCAAGATCCAGTGGGCTCTAGAATCTTCAGACTTACCTGCTGTAATGTGGGCCAGATGTTGTAGAGTGCCCTGGGGAAAGAGCCTTCGTAACGTCGCTTTGCAACCATGAGAAGTTTGGCATACGCGTCCGCAGCACCGTCTTCTAATAGAATACGGTTCCATCCAGCTGCAACCTGTAGCTCGCTGCCACTTACACCACCAGAATCACCTTCTTGACCCGCTTGATTTGGAGCAGGCAGCACGAGTTGCTTGTCCTTAATAGTCTTCTTGAAGCAACCATTGATATGGACTGGAAGCCCCACCTTTTGTTGCGTGTCCACGATCTTGTACACACGACCGCGAAGACGAGGAGCTGGCATATCATCGCGGAAGATATGACACGCTACACTCACATACGGCAACGAGTGAAGCATTTCATGGACTGGAGTACATGCAAGATCGCGGCTTCTTCCCCATCCGACATTATCTGCAAACAACCAAGTGTCGCGATGTTGTCGATTTTCCAATTCAAGGTTCACCACGAACTCCATTTGATTTTCAGGGATCTGTGGCGTCTTGAAGAAGCTCTGCAGTGAGAACCTCTTCTTCCACTCTTGGTTTTGACGCGTCATGTTGCGTTTTCGCATCGTACGCTGCGGTGCTTCGAAATACACCTCGCCATGGCAATGGGATGCAAACTCGGACTCCTTACCCACACTCCAAAGCGAAATACGGTGCACAGACTCCGTAAATATTAGCGTCTGGTACAGTTGAGACTTCAAGAACGCAACCAGTTTGTCTGCTTCCCTCGTATCCAGTACAAAAGCTGACACAGCGGACGCAGATTTGCGACAAGGGAATCGAATTAACGTACTTTGTGTCCCTTGCGACACGTTGCTAGGGCACGAAGGAAGAGTAGTAAATGGCAGCAGCTGATCTGGATAGCGTACAAAATCTTGGCTCAGCACTTCATACCGTCGACCGATGCTTGTCATCCGACCTGAGGCAGGCGTTGAAGCTGTCGTTGTCCCACTAGATGAGGACAGGTAACAACCAGTAGGATCCAACACGTAAAACCCCTCCCCACTGAGAATCTGCATGCAGTCCGACACAGCAAAGCCACAAAGAAGCCCTGCACGTGAAGACTCTCCTTGGAATAGATTGTTAATGTCGTTTTCGGTCAGCACCAGGTCGTGGATGTGAATGCACAGTGCTTCATCTTGTAGCGGTTGCAGAGACGGCTGGATCACACGCTGCGATGAGTGATGTCTGCTGTCCAGGAAGAAGTCCACTTGTGTCCCCCCAAAGCGTTCTGCTGCAAGAATGGTCTCCCAGAGGAGCGTGTGGTGCCATTCTGATCGAAGCGGCAACACACTCTTTAAGGCTTCAGCTGGTGGACACACGACACGCCGACTGGTTACTGACGTCTGTGCCAGCGTGGAGTGCAACGAAGCAGCACCCAGCAATCCTGCTACAGCTTTAGGGACTTTATTCGATACAAACGTCGCTCCCCGTCGAACTTCTCGTGATTCGTTCCATTCCATGTCGTCAAAGGTCAACTGCACGGCAGAAACGAGTCGATTCGACTGATCCAACAACACCATTTCTTGTGATACGAACGAGCCTAGTGCTGCCTCCAATGACGGCGCGTCGCCCGCGACGATTTCGTAGATTTTCAGACACGCAGCGACTTGCTTTTCATTCAAAACTACGTTTCGTGGTTGTCGCATGATCGCCTCCAAGTAATCGACTGTTTCGAAAGCGTTCTTAAGCCCAAACGAAGCAAGAAGCGATCGCGGGATAATATGCTCGCTTGGACAACAATACAGTAGAGGCTCGAGGGCAGTGTCGGCCTCCACAGCAATTTGGCACGGGTAAGCAAAACCTTTGCCTGTCCAAATCCAAAGAGCATTTGCCAGCTTGCGATACACAGGCGACGTTATCCAACCCTCTTCGTCCGATAGTCGGTAGTTTTCCAGCTCCTCATACATCAGGTGGACTTCTGACAATGGAAATCGCCAACTAGGCGAAGTAGAAGTCGCTTCAGCGTCCTTCTTGCGGCAGTATTCTTCCCATTGCAACGCAATGGCTTCAAGCTGTGTTGCTATCACAAACGAATCGACATGTTCCTTCCACCCGAACGCACCAAGGAGTTCTTCCGACGTAAGCTCGCCATCCAGAATATCCATCAAAGACGAGCAACGCCACTATGACATGTCAATGACAAAAAATACAAATTAATTGACCTGTCCCGAACAAACCGAAACAACAAAAGTACGTACCGCATCCTTTCGTGGGCGCATTTTCAATGCATTCGACAGACTGGGTCGACTGTCGCCACTTTCAGTTGACCTCTTCCAAGGCATTGCGGGGTCAGGTGATTCCATTCGAACAGGCAGCCATTTGACTTCTTTCAATTCCGCCACAAGATCCTGCATTGCTCGCTTCTCGCTGTTTTCTTCCTGATCAGCCATGGAATCACTTAAAGTTGACTCAGACATCATCAAATCAAAGTGTTTGTTGACAATCGATAGCAAGCTGTGAGCTTTGACGCACGCCCTGTCGGCCGAGTCGTCACTGCTTTCGCCATACATCGCCTCGATGGATCGCGCGCTCTCCAGCACAGCATGGCAGGATAAACCCGTACGAAGACCCAGAGACCGCAGAATCTGCACCATCGACGGCGTCGAGAATGCTTGAGCTGGGAGACTATTCTCTCCTACTAATTCACTCAACTCGCTCACGCTTGGATCGTGGAGCTGATGGACTTCGCGAAAAACTCGTTTTCTGGACGGGACGATAGCTTTAGTCGTAATAAAATTGCGAAAGCGTGAGTCATTCCGCTGGTGATAAGAGAGCGCCTCCAGCGCACCGACAATTACAGAATCGACCAGATCTCCATCTTCTTTTTCCAGCTCCTCCAACCGAGGGAGAACATACTCCACGAGGATCCTCGTGTCGGTCCATTCATCAATCCCGCAGTCTCGCAGGAACCTCCTCAACGCCTCCTTCTCAGCACAGAAAAAGGAGTCGTCAAGAATTCTGCTGTCCGCGTTTGTATCAGGTATGTATCCTCCTCGCCTTAAACTCACGAACTGCATACTCTTGTCTTGAGCACTTGCTACAGTGGGCGTATGTTTCCTGTACACAGGAAATATCGGGAGTTCGAAAAGAATTGGCTGCAAGTCATTTGACACAGTGTCAACGGTGTTCTGAGCGAAGAAGTCGCACAGCACCTGACGCTCGGTAGCCGTCGTTGCAGCAAAAATGTCGTCGAAACTTTGCCTGTTGTGCTGGAACTGATAACGACTTAAGGCTGCCAGAAGTCCATTCGAAGTCAAGTTGTGGGCATACTTGTGCGCCAGCAGCCACTGCATGCTTCTTTCACCACTCACGTACGACGTATCCACAATGTGAACGCCAATCTTCGCCAAGACAAGCTGTAGTTGACCGAGTAATCCCGAATATAACAGAGAAGCCTCCGAATTAGGAAAAACGAGGCTGACGCTTGTAGATAAGCAAACCCATTGGTTCTCTTCGTCGCAAAGGATGGGAACCAACGGCCACTTGATGAAGGCTTGGGGAAGTTGTTCAACAGTCTGTAGCTGGGTCTCCACATACGTCCACAGTAAGCGCACCCAGTCTTTCTTGGCTTGGTATCCCTCCATCCCTGAAGGCGATGCGAGAGCAAACACATCCTTCCGAATTTTGCTCCAGCAGCGCCCTAGTACGTGTGGTAAAAAGCTCTCCAGAATGGTTTCGAGGTTCAGCACACCGAGATTTGAGTTCTCGTACACAGCAGGCAGTCGATCAAACAGCTCCTTAAACTCTCCACGAACCACACGATGCTGAAAATCTGCCAGGAGTTGTTCCTCTATCGCATTTCCAAAGAAGAAGGTCAGCTGCTGCTTCCTGCTTGGATCCGCGTCATCGCTCTTGTCAATACAGAAAAGTCTTTCAAACTTCCCGTTCTTTAGGGGCAGTATGGGCAGTTGATTGAGAGCTTGAGCCGCAAGGAGATTCGAAGGTCCTAGGCAATCCGACATGCAGAACTGAACCACCAGCTGAAGACCATCCTCACTCAAGAGCGGCAGGAAGTCTCCCGTTCGCGTCAGTTGCCGGAAAAAGCCAGGCGTCATCGCTCCATGAACTGCGTTCAGCTGGACCAACAAGTTGCGCAGAGCCACTGGCAAATGCACCGTCGCTAGGGACATTGTACCTAGAGCAGCCTCAAGTATTTCCCAGTCGCTCAGACTGTCGTCTACCAATACACAAGAGCTTAGAGCGACAGATTTCCTGGGGCCCTCCACGAGAGTTGTACCGGTATTCGTCATCTGACTAGGTGACGCGAAGAATACTGGTTGGTTCTTCATAATGCGGAAGAGTTCGAGCACAACACTGTCCCAGGGACTAGCGGGGAGGTTCGCTGGGAAAAACGGTAAATACTGAGAGGCATCCCCGTGGCTCATAGCTTTCGCTTTCAATAGGAAGGCCAAATACGCAGGAGCGACAGCATCCACCAACAGATTGGCGTTCCATTCTGACCGCAACTTTCCATCACCGCTCATGTCATCTCCAGTCCAAATGTCACGTCGATTCGAGGACAATTCAAAGTAGCCATTAACGTGAACTGGTAAGCCAACGCGAACCGGAAGCGGTAGGAAGCAGAATGCACGTCCTTCCATCGACTCTCCGTCAATACGACTGGCAATGCCCACCCAAGGGATCAGCTTCAACGACTCATTTTCAGCAGCACAAGCCATGTCGCGCGCCTTCCCGCCACCAATTTGGTTGCATACCAAGTACTGCTCAGTAGTCTCCTCCATCTGATCATCCATTTTCACCTCTGATTCTTGCTGGGACGTCGCTACACCAAAGCGATGAAACGATTCCTGCAGTTTCTTTTGTTGTCGGCGTCGAATGTGGAGTACCTGAGTCACAGAGGGGAGTTCCTCCGTTGGCATGGAGCGCAAGCGGCTGTAAAACGCTCTCTTAGCCGATAGCTCTGTCGTACCAGATGTGCTACTTGGGGATTCATTATTCCGCATGAATCGATCAATCTCCCGCCATGACTCGCCACGATCTTCTTGGGGCACTTCAGCATCGTACAATAGTACAGGTGGTTGGTCGATCTCTGGTTGGAAGTAAACTTCCACTTTGCGAACGTTCCTTAGGAACAACAAGGTGTCAATGATCGACGCCTGGAAACTTTTGAATAACTCCACAATTTCACGGTGCGAGTAGCCTCGACGCTTGATTTCGCTGCTCTCTGCGAGCGAGCTATCACGGAGCGGAAACCGAAACAAGGTGCCCTTGTAATGGTGCTCTAGATCACACCCAAACACACCCTTGAATGGCGCAAATTGGTCTGGGAACTGCTTCACGATGCTAGCATTCGCGAAACGAATCTTGATTCCAGGGTTCACAGCGGATATGCCGGGCAAGTGGGTAGCGTGAGGATCAAACATCACTGCGCAAAAAGATCACAATTAGAAAATTGATTCAACGTCATAGTTCACCTTTGTCGGAGTAGCAGTGAGTGACGTACCAATAGACTTGGCGGAAACTATCGAAGGGAGGTCGGTAAAATGGTACACGGAGTTAAATCCTAGTCCAAATCGCCCCGTTGTAGCTGCACGTTGCAACTTGCTGGCTTGACCAATGCGGGCGAGGTTAATAAAATCTCCATCACTAAACTCAGCATCATTGTACTACAAAAACACAAGCAGCACGGTCAGAGTGATAGAAAATGTAGCACATACGACAAAAAGGGAAACGTACACAATACAATGCCGGCCCCTGCCACTTCGCCATGGTTGGGCTTAACAACGAAGAGGTCCCGTACGTGCAGTTGTTGTACAGTACAGCGACGCGAGTAGCTCCGGCGTCATCTGCGTTTTGAATGAGCTCACTAATAATATTAGGTCCGTCCGGATACTGCTCCAATATGTGCGCAATTCGCTTCGTTAGCGCTTCTGTCTGACCAAATGCCTCGACATCTCCAAACGACATAGCTTCGTGACCGCTCTCATGCAACAACTGGTTGCGTAGAGACCGAGATCCGATTTTTGCAGCGACTTCGTTGGAGATTTTGGGGTGAATAAATCGGATGGACCCTGAAGAGGTCTCGTAGTCGCGTTCGTCGAGCCAAGGGGCATCATCATACGTCAAACTTGCCGCGAATTCAAGTACTCCATTTCGGTCCGGGGCGAACAACTCATAGTCGGAATGATGTTGAAGGGTGTCACTAACCAATTGAATCAATCCGATCGCTGTCGTCAGTTTATCACCCGAGAGAGGGGTACTCTTTGCGTTCCCTTCCTCTGAAGTTACTACAGCTGAGCATTCCTTGTACATTGATCCAAGAACGTGCACATAATCTGCCAGTGCAAACCTTTCTCGGACGCCAATCGCTCGCAAGAAGGGTCGAAAATGGAGCAGCTCATTTGGAACCGTGTACAAATAGGGTTCTGCGTGCACAACAGCGACGTTGGCCACGTGGTTTACCGACACAAAGCGGTCACCAACCCATACATACTTGCCGTTCCCAGACAGAATCGACAACACCTGGTTGCGGCGTTCTCCCTGTTCAGTCTCGAAAAATACCGATAGCACCTGGTATATGTTGTACACCGCAGACCAAATCACGTGGGTGTCACTGTCAGCACCAGATTTCAGATCTGCACGCTGATTATCAAAGAGCAGCGAGATCTTCTTCAGCTGAGCAGCAATCGTCTCCACTGGCAGATTTTTATCCCACCCCAACACGCCTCGCAAAACTTCTGAATGCACCGAGCACTTAATAATGTGGAATTGAGATGAACAAAGCCACAGTTGCTTTGTCGGCCGAGACTGCTGCGACGATGCGACGATGACTCGCTCCCCTTGTTTGAACCATGGCGCGGCGGGGTGCGGCTTCTCCTCGCACACTGGGATCCACGCAAGAATCGCTAATTTCGCTTCAAAGTCTTCAATCTCAGCTCTCTCCATCACTTGCTTTTCTAATTCTTCTGCCGTTGGCACGCTGTCATCACGTAGAGCGTCAAGTCCACGTAAGCGATCATCACCTATGAAATTTTGCAAGAAGCGAATCCCCTTGCTCTTTGTGCTTTTCTTTGCGTGAGTCTGCGGTGTTCGCTGAAGTGACGCTGGGGTTACCAGTTGGTCCATGTGCGTGTCGACGTACTGAAAGAATTTAACGGAGCGGGAGCGCAACTTCTCGCATATTTCATCCAGTTCCGCTCCGTCTTTCAGCCCAGTGCTGGCGGCTGTGATCTTCATTTGATCGTTTTCCAAAGACACCGCTAGAGACAAAATGGATCGTCGGGACAAGGCACGCTGTAGTCCTATAGATCTCAGCGCAGCAAGAGACTGCGGATCTTGAAGCTCAAGCGCTGGGAAGAAGGAGTCGTCCATGATATCCATAAATTCGTCAATCTCTGGGTCATACAAGTCGTCAATGCACTTCAGATCCCCCGCCATGGTCGGAAAAATTGCTGCAGTCTCGAGAATACTTGACAGAATACCGTCATGGTCCTGGGCTAGCAAGGAAGATAGTTCTACCAGTAGCTGGTACACAAATTTTACCCGCGCTTCGGGCTTAATGCGATTGAAACGAGGGATCAGGTGCTTCGCGAAAAACTCCACTTTAGAAATACGTCGAACACCCAAGTGTGACAAGAATTCCGCCAGTACTGCGTCGCCTTCTTTCACAAACACGAAATTTTCATCAAGGAATTTCGGGGCAATACCCATGCACAGCAAAGGCTCGTGGCGTTGCTCCTCGATCTCGATCAGTGACACAAACACAAGAGAAAAGCCACTGTCCACATTACCATCGTCACTGCTCACCCACTGAATATCTCGCTCTTCGAGACGCGCAACCGTTCGAAAACCTGGAAATATCGGCAACTTGCAGCAGATTTGCTTGTGGTTCCTGCCGATGTCTTCGATATCCCCAGACATGAGAAACTTAAGCAGGTGCTCCCTGTCGGACCTCTCGGTGCGTTCAAATATTGTCTTCACTTGAGCTGATACTGTCGAGCGTCCTGTGTCTAAGGCCACTCCAATACACGACAGCACACCGGCAGGTGTAGGCTGGTGGATATACTGCCATACCTCCGAGTTCGGCTGGAAAGTTGCAAACAGATTTGACAAAAGAAGACGCACTGGTATCTTTTCCAAGCACTGGAGACAGCCCTCAGGAATGAGCTCGGCACTCAGTACACCTGCTGAAGCACTCAACTGCGCCAGTTTGTGTGAAGATGTTGGCACAATCGGCCACTTTTCCTTAAACGAAGACAGGTGCTTGCTCTTACCAATGTAAGTCCAGAGCTGTCGAAACCAGTCCTCGTTTGGTTCGTCGCTGTCCTCTGCTCCGCTCCACGAAACGACCAGCTTTCCAAACCACGCTGCAGGCAACACCACTGCCAACATATCTTCAAAGCCTTGATAATCCAACTTCTGTACGTTAAGCTGCTTTTGCGCCAGATCCGAGGATAGAAGCTTGAGGTCGTCTGCGCCAATAGCTTCGATGTTCACTAAGTGACCACGCGCTTTCTCCAGCATTTCCAACTCTTCACGGCTTGGGATGTAGAATGTGGCACTGGTCCCTTCTCCGTTAACTACCGACGGATTCGGATTCTGCAGCAACCAATTAAGCGCCGTTTCCACACCGTTGTCCCCCGCGATTGCTAACGCGAACACCGCATGCTGTCGCGTAAATCCCATAGAGCACAAGTACTCGAGTTCATTAGGATCAATCTTGGAGCGATTCTTAAACACATGAAGCGTTCCATCTGCCACCGGGAGGAAATTGACGCCGACCAGAGCATGTAAGCGGCCGGGCTCCAAGTCACTCAGCATAAAGCTTAGCAAGCACTTGATAGCATCATGGTTACCGGAATGACCAGAATGCTTGACTTTATACGCCTTCCGTACGGTTTGTGGCTTGACGTACGATGGGACTGTTCCAGTTTTTACCAATACACGCTCAAGATCTTCAGCCAAGTTCCGGACAACAGGAAAGCCGTCATCAATTAGCAGTTGCTCTAGATGTTTTGAGTTCGAGTAGCTGCTGCGAATCACCATGCTATCCATTGGAGACACCCACTGCCCGCCTCCAACTTCGCTGTACAGACATGGTTTGCTGCGAATCAGCGAGAAAAACGCGTACGTGAGCGAGTCCCACGGCGCTGGCGGAAGAGCTTGCGGTAGTAACTGGACGTGTTGATCAGGCTCCACCACTTGATTGTTAGCCAGGCGTAATATCGCTCGAGCATAGCATGGAGCAATTACATCACGAAGCAAGGCAATATTCCACTGTGCACGAAGCAACCCGTCCCCACTTAGACCCTCACCAAACCAAATGTCTCGACGGTTAGACGAGAGTTCGAAATATCCGTTAACCTGATGAGTTTAGTAGAATTTCGTTAGCAGTTGCAATCATTTACAAGGCTCCAGGTAGTGAATACTTACGTGCACAGGTAAATATGTATGCGTCGGCAGCGGCAAAAAGCAAAACGCCAAGCCAGACGTAGCAGTATTCGCAGAATCAGCAGTCGTTGACACAGCTACGCCACCCCATGGAACTAGACGCTGACTTGCATTTGCTGGATCGCATGCTATCTTCGTGCATTCTCCACCGCCAAGCTGATTCATGACCATGTACTCGTATTTCTTCGTCAAACTTGCGGTGCAATCTCGAGCTTCGATTTTCAACGGATAGTCGCAAACAATTCCTGGCGATGCAACAAGTAATTAGCGACATTTGGTGGACAAATTAAAAGTACCTGCAAGACTGCATACCATCCGTTGAGAATCGCTGCGTGGCGGGTTGACGACTCGAGCTCAGGCTTGTATGTTGCAGCGAGCGCTTTGCTTTGATCTCCGACGTCATATTGTTGATCAACGCTTCCTCCAGAAGAGTAGGGGCGTCTTCTCCAGTAATCCATTCCCAAACCGATATCTTGCACACATTGCGCAAGAATAGCAGCACGGTCGGCAAACTGTTAGCAAATTCCTTCAGCATTTCTGCCATTTTTGCAGGCGTTTGAGCACGATTCGAGAGCTTGCTCCGCTGCGCTTGCTCTTCCGTTCGAAGTGCAAGACGGAAAATTGTCCCCTTCAGCGAGTTAGCGAGTTCACAGCAGTTAGTTTACCGTAACATTGAAGAAAGCAAGGAGAAAAATGACCGTACTTACCGAAAAGGGCTCCGAAAAGTTGCACCCAAAGCATCGGAACGGATTAATTTGATCAGGGAAGTTGTTTACCAGATCAGGATGTGCCATGTAGTCGATCATCTTTCCAGGGTTACTCGGGTTGACGTTTGGTAAGTGGCAAGCCTATAATGACCACAAAAAAATGCATCAGATTTTCATACCCAGCGATAATTCTTCTTACAATGGCCGTTCGGCAAGTCTCCACACACCTGAGGGTCGAATAAAACTAAGTGTGAACCACTAACGAACGCGGGGAGATCAGTTACGTGATACACTGCGTTGAAGCAAACGAGAAACAACAGAAAGGTTAAGTAATGACCCTTCTGTAGCCTCTACGCAGCACAAGATATTGTACCGGAGTTAAAGCCGACACCAAAGCGTCCAGTCTTCCACCCTTTCGAGTTGTCCTTCTTGAGCGAGTCTCCAATGCGCTACAAGTGCAATGAGCAGCTTAACAATCACCTACTTGTCTATTCCCATACAGCAATAAGTTCTTTCATTCTCTACCTGAATCGACTGGAAGTCGGCATCGCTGAAGGTGGCGTTGTTATGAACCAACAGTGACGGACCTGGAGCGTATTGGTATCAGAAGCAGCACAATAGAGTTAGTAACAGTTAGACTGGGAAGATAATCTCTCTCAGTCTTCAATGACCTTGGAACGACGCAAGCTTCTCGTACGCGAGACCCGTCGACGAGTGCTGGCGATAGTCCAGACACAGGTTCACCTCTGTGGCACCAGCGTCGTCAGCGTTCTGCACCATTTCTTTAAAGATGGACGTGCCCTCTGCAAGTAACATCAACCCATCAGCAGAAATATCAGGATTCAGGAATGAGCTCCGCCGTTGCCCAGGGGCTGCGTACCGGGATAGTTGCGCAGGATCTCGCGAATGCGCACCGTGAGGTCGATCTTCTGGCCAAAGTCATCACCGAAGTACACATCTGCGTCCACCATTGCGACCTGAAGCAGCTTGCAGTGTAGACAAAGGCGCCCAAAATGAAATTAAACTTTTTTTTACCTTTTCTTGTAAGAAGACAAAAATAAAAAGTTTAATTTAAATATAATTTAGTTATATTTCATTGCACCACAGCAGAGATTCATAGCCAACAAGGAAAAATATCGCCACTTGTGTTCAGACTGATAAATGTTGTTTCTTGTAGACACCATTAAAAGCCTTAGCCAGAGGAATTGCTGGGCGAAGGCCTAGCAGGAGGACACGGAGCTCCAAACGAGAAGTGCCGTGCGGCGACTGTGTCCTCCACAAGTGTATTAGGGAGCCAGGTAAACGACTGGTTACTGTAAGCCTCACAATCCTAACACCTGCTCTACGGTTGGCCACGCGGTGGGTCACGGCTCTGGCAAGCCAACAGGCATCATACCTCACACTGCCACTCGACCATTACTGCTTTAGCATTGGTCGTCTCAATGTTAGCAGCTTTTGCCAACAGACCTTCTTCCCAGCAGGACATCGCTTGCCCACGCTAATCGTCGTCGTCACGACTGATTTCCACCAACTACCTGTAATAGTGGAGCTCCCACTTATTGCTCATTTTCTCCCCGAAACCTAGAAAGAGGTAGGACTTTGAGCATTTCTCGGCAGCGATCGAAGTTGACACGACCAAGTGCCTTGGTCATTACATCTGCAGCCATTCCATTCGTTCCCACATGCTCAGTCGCAAGGCGCGTTGCCTCAACGAGGTGGCGCACAAGGTGGTATTTGTTTTCGATGTGCTTCGTCTTTGAGTGCTTACCGGGCTTGGCAGCCAGATATATGCTTCCACGATTATCACCATACAGCACAGGGCCTTCCACTTCCCAGTGTAACTCCACACACAGTCCCAACATCCACAATAGATCCTTGGTGCCCTCGTTCATTGCCACATATTCTGCTTCTGTAGTACTCTGAGCATTGATCTCTTGCTTGCGGGATGCATACGAAACGACGTTACCATCCAACATCGTAACGTAACCGCTGATACTCTTGCGATATTTAACGTCATTCGCATAGTCTGCATCCGTAAAGCAGGTCAGCATCACCCGAGCCTCGACCAACATCGTTAACTAACTCATAGCCAGCAGTGTGAGCCAGGTAACGGAGCACACGCTTTGCCATGAAGTAGTGCTCGTAAGTGTAGCTACTAAGAAACTTTCCTAAGTTCCGGACGGCATGGGCAATATCTGGTCTGGTCGCTGAAACCAAGTACTGGAGCGCTCCCACTAGCTCACGATAGGGGAGGTAAGTCTGATCAGTTGGTGCTCGCAGCGTTGCGGAGATGTCGCTTCAGGAGTAGTGCAGCCATTGCACGCTTCCATATTGAACATCATGAGAATATCCTGTACATGTTGTCGCTGGCTGTATGCCACGAGCGTCCTTGTCGGATCAATCAGTATCTCCGCACCTAATAGGTATTTCACCGGGCCGAGTTCTGTCATGTCGAACCGCTGAGCTAGCTGCCGTGCGACGCTGCGACACAGCTTAGTTGGTCCAAACAGCAACAGATCGTCTACATAGACTGTTAACATCATCGTTATCTCTCCAGATTATCCCACTTTTCGTACGAACAGACCATAATCCGAAAACAAGTCTGGAGAAGCCAAGCCGCTGCAACGCGGTGTGCAGCGTGCAGTTCCACACATTGGGAGCTTGACGCAATCCATACAAACTTCGTAACAACCGGCAAACGTACACATCAGGCTCGCTCTGAAACCCTTGTGGCTGCTTCATGAACACCAGCTCGTCGAGGTGTCCATAGAGGAAAGCAGTCTTCACGTCGTACTGGAGGACGACCCATCCACGCTGCCGAGCATAATAGATCGCTGTTCTGATCGTCTCAAAGCGAATGACAGGAGCTTACGTCTCGGAATACTCCAGTCCAATCATCTGCTTGAATCCGTGGATTACAAGGCGGGCTTTAAACCGCATGATCTCTTCACGTTCGTTCCGTTTTACAGCGTATACCCAGCGACAGGTTATTGCTTTTCCGACCTTCCATGTCTGTTCGCGACACTAGCCTTCGTGTGCCATGAGCTCTTAGCGACTCAAGGTCCTCTTTCATAGCCTGTAGCCATTTGCTCCACTGACGCGATGCTCTGGCTTGCTTGCACGTAGTCGGCACGACAACATCATCACAAACCCGCACGCTATTGACAACGTAGTCTCTCAACCGCACGGATGGCTTCCGCTGGTGCTTCGCATGCGCGCGCGGCTCCAACGAAACTGTAGCCACCATATCAGGAGGTGTCGAGTCCTCATCGCCAGGCGCACTGCGAACGAGGGATGCACCGTCAAGCTCAACGCGTTTTCTCTTTGAACTCACATCGCATACAGTGTCCGTTGTGGTCTGGTTATCATTACAGGTTACGCCCGCACTGGACACATCATTCACCATAGTAATAGGCGCAGCGCCTTTGTCCACACTGGACATGTACGTGTACATCCCCGACTTGATTCTCACCACGGGTGCACGCGCTGGCAGCCCGTGATCCTCACGAAAAAACGTAATCAGGAGAAACTGCTCAATGTATCCATTCTCAATTGTAAATGTTTCATGAAGTCGAATATCCCGGTCACGCGCAGTTATGACAGCTCCTGTCTTCACATCGATGAGTTTGTAGCCCTTCTTATCCGTCGCATACCCAAGCAGAATGCACGTCCTCACCCGCGTCTGCAGCTTCTCCTTTCGCTGACGCGATGCATCACTGATGTGCACGTGCACCAGGCAACACCACGTCCACAGCGTCCTCAGGTCTGGCCTCTGATGGTACAGCACCTCATGAGAGCTTCTCCCATTCAGTGAACTCGACGGGCACACATTCAGCGTGTCAAACGCATGCAGGAGCGCCTCGCCCCACAACAGGTTGGCTAGGTTCGTCGCTTCCAGCATTGAGCGTATACGAGCCAGAATAATGTCATTTGCTCGTCCAACAATGCCGTTCTCTTCAGGGCTATCGGCATTAGTATACTGCAGTGTCACGCCTTGACTAGCACAGAAAGCTTTGAGCTCGTGGCTGGTAAACTCACCTCCACCATCAGCATGGAACGTCATCAACTCGTACGTCTTGAATTTTTTGGCCAGCTTCAGGATCAGATCCCGAACGTGCTGATATGCGTCCGCTTTTGACTGCAGCAAAATACCCACTTACATCGCGAATGCTCGTCCATCACGAGGAGAAACATGGTCGATTTGTCAACTGCCACTTCGTTAATAGTGCAGAGTATCAGCAGAGATCCTCCCCAGTGGTTTACTTGCACGACACGGATTCCTGCAGTAGGTCATCCTTTTCATCTTTGATTCAACGCAAGGAGCACAGTCATTAAAACTCAGCATGTTCATGTTCACTTTAACACCAAAGTCAACTTTGTCAGTCACCATCTTCTTGATCGTGTCCATGCCGACATGGTTCAGGCGGTTATGGAGCAATTCCATCACACCCAAACTCGATCGAGGCTGCTGTACGTTGAGCACAAGCTTGCTGTCCCGTTTTACCCTCATGCGATAGAGGCCATCACGAAGCTCAAACTTGAGCTTCATACCTGGCTTCACAAGCCAGGTCGTTCGCTGATCGTCCAAAATGCACAACTTGTACCCAAAGTCAAACTGCATGTAAGTTTGCGAAATCAAGTTCACGTTGGTACCAGGACAGTAGCGAACATCTTCCAGCAAACGCATCTCCACGTGGCCATTGAGTTCGTTCACAACTGGCATAATCACAGAGCCGGTAACCTCGACACGCTCACAAGTTCCTGTAGCAGACTCCAATAGCTCCTTCTGCGCAAGTTCCTCTACCTTGTTCAGCATCGAAAGGTTTCCGGCGACGTTAACCTGCGCGCCGGAGTCTAAAATGCACTCGATCTCATATTTCGGCAGAGTATCTGCTTGACCAGGGCCGTGCAGGACAAGAACGTGACGGACTGAGCGAAGTCCGGCACCAGTTCTCGCATCGTTATCTTCATCATCGGGAGGCGATGTAGGTGAGTACTCGATCGACAGATCCTCACGCGTTGAGTCTCTCACTCATACCAGTCGCTCTTCTAAGTCACGCCCGACAAGTGCAGCAAGTTCATGACGAGTGTAGATTTTGGAATAGCTATAAGCTTCACGTTGCTGTATTTTCTGATTTACTTGGACCGGTGCAGTCTCCACAATGCCCACACGAGTACGCTCACTCGACACAGCTCGATGCTGCCTGACTCGAGCCATCTCCACTACGAAGCACAGCACCAGTCATGGTACGAAACTCCTGTGTGCTTGCTGACTTTCCTCCAGGACACTCCCTCCACCAGTGGCCACGTTGATGACACGATTTGCACTCCGAATTGCGTTTCTGCTCTTCAATCTCCTCGCGTCGCTTGCGTGCGGCATCGTCATTGCGTGGCTTCTTGCTGTTGTCGCGACCACCATTGTTGTTGCCGCGGTAGCGTTTGGTGTTGCCACGCTGCTGATGGCTGTTGCCCTGCTGCGAGCTGTTGCCTCGCTGAGTGCTACATGGTTGACTTGACGCTGGACGCTACGACCTTCACCACGGTTGTCATGTGTCTGTTGATCTTGGGACGCGCGCTCGGCGACAAACAGAAGATTGGCAGCGTCTTGCGCACGCTGATCTTTGTCATAGCCTCCACGCAGGCAAGACACACGCTGCGTGTGCTCGCTAGCAATGGAAGGATACACACCAACCGCATTGGACAGTACAATGCTAGCCATCTCACTCTCAGCCAGAGTGATATCCATGCGCTCCAACTCACGGCGCATTCGCTGCAGATCGCCAATATACTCCATCACCTCCTGCCGAAGGCGACGTGCATACATGTCTTGCTTAATGTACACAGCATTCGTACCTTGAGTCCCATCATAGGTCCGCAGTAGCGCGCCCCATACACGCGCGGGGTCTACACTCTCAATGTCCGACTTGAACCGGTCGAGCAAATCACCGTTTAGCGACAGCACGATCTCTGTGTGAGCCTTCCTCTCACGCGTCTCAAAGCAGTTCTTGTAGTCAGGCGTGCGATACGCGCGCTCGGTATCAAATCTCTCACGCCCTTGGAGACCCTGCCAGTGGAAAATGGTCTGCATCTCGATCTTCCAGCGACTCCAGTTCTCCACCTTCCCGTCAAACTTCGTGGAGGCCGTTTGGATCTGACTGGCAGACCAGGAGCCCATATTGTCGTCCTCCACAGCTCCGATGCTGTGCTGCTCAGTGCTGCCTTCGTAAGCACTACGAGGGGGGATTCTTGGCCCAGTGGGGCCGTTCGTGTGCGTGCCGTACAGTGTCACAGCGTTCATGGTGGCCGAGGCTTCCAAGTCTGCACCCAAGTTTCTTTGCGTTGTGGGAGAGGGGGCGGATCCCGAAGTGGGGCTCGAGTCATCGGTCGGCTGAGAGTCAGCGTGTGATAGGCTGGAAGATGCCATGCGCTGGGCTGACAGTACACAAGCAACTACTGGGGCAATCGCTTGGACAAGTGCCCCGTCTGCGAGTGGCGGCCGCTGCGCCTCAGCCTGCTTGTTTGTGCTTCCACCGGAATGTTCTTCGTCTGAGGACCGTGTCTGCATTGGGCTGATAACCAGTTCAGACTGATAAGTGTTGTATCTTGTAGACACCATTAAAAGTAGGGTACCCCCTAACACTGACATGTTAGTAGCTATACATGTTAGCTAACTGTTAGTTAGTGCCTAGAAGCTTGAGCTAACATGTCAGGGGCACTTACAGTCTGCGAATGTATTGCAAAAGTAAAATAACACGAGCTTGTAGCCTTACCTTCTTGGTACAGTATTTATTGCAGTCGATTAAGGCATGCAAAGCGGTATGCTATGCTTTATTGATCTCTAGGATGGAAAGAACTGAGGTGAAATCAGAAAAATTGGTAAGTGACCGTAGGATTCACTCATTCCGGCTACATAAAATATTTGCAGGTAACGAGTGGCGATGAAAAGTGCCAAAAGTATTCCCAGAACAATATACAAAGCACTTACAAAAAGCTTCATTCTCAGCGTTATACATGCGCTCTCCTTTACGATACTAACATGATAGTAATATGTATAGCTTTGCACTAACTGTTAGTTAGTGTTGAGTAAATTCGGCTAACATGTTAGTGGAGTACCCTAATTAAAAGTCTTAGCCAGATGAATTGCTGGGTGAAGGCCTAGCAGGAGGACACGGAGCTCCAAACGAGAAGTGCCGTGCGGCGACTGTGTCCTCCACAAGTGTATTAGGGAGCCAGGTAAACGACTGGTTACTGTAAGCCTCACAATCCTAACACCTGCTCTACGGTTGACCACACGGTGGGTCACAATTTGGACTACGTTGAAATGGACAGAAATCTTCTAAGATATTCCGGTCGCAGATGAGATAGATACCTCTGTCTACCCACCGGGTCAGGGTTATAAGATACACTTTTAAGCCCACGACCAAATGAAAACGACAAAGCGCCCGAGGAGATACCAAACTTTTACTTTAGAACTATTGTGCTTTGCAGATGAAATGTCCCTCCGATTTATGTTCTAGATCGAGCATGATCGGAGCATAAAACCAGGCATAAAAGTGAGATGGGAAATGGCAGACCTCGATTGATCTACTGTATCTGTGATCGAATTACCTTTTCAAAACGGCAAAAACGGTCGATTTACAGGATATCAATGTGGATTTGGCGGTAATTCAACCTCGAGCGGTCGATTTGTTTGCCGCAGCTCGATTTATCCGCCAGTCGCCAGGGCCGGACCTAGCCTCCCCCCCTAAAAAATGGGTGGGGGGGGGCTAGGGGTTTGGGTTATATTTGAAAAAGATAAAATAGGTTATATAACATTTAATGAATGAGCCGAACAAACCCACTTCCATCCTCACACCAACAAGACGAAGTCCTACGACGAAGGAGGTGTTAACTTCTCGATGGGATCTTAGAGGCTTCGCGCAATGAGCATCACCGCCCTCATAGAGGCCCATCAATCTCCTGTGAGCGCTGAGGCCATGTCTCGTAGTCAAACGGAGCCTTGACTTCAAAATCTGACGACTAGTGAATAAAAAAACGACACAATTACGTGGTGCCTTGCCAATGATATTATTTCCGACCCTCGAGCATGCACCGCGAGTGTTTTCGTGCGTACCGATCCAGCTGATCGTCCGCCCAACTTGTTTTTAATCAATCAACATTCTTCCGACCCCTACCTTCGCCGCTCTGTGATTCGTGCGTACAGGCCGCATCAACCGTTACTAGAAGCATACACGTCTCGCAAGTTTGAAAATCGCATGAGGGCTTTTCAGAGAATTGATTTACCAAGTGCCCCTGGTTAGAATAATCGACAAAAACAAACGCTACGTATTGCTTTTACTATTATTTAAGCTGCGAGGTGATGCTTGTCGACAGGATAAACTATATGTACGCTCGGCCATCCCAAAGATTTAGTAACTGAACGAAAGCCACATCGAAGGATGGTTTCGCTGCACATGAAGGAGAGCATGCTCAAAACAGCATAATAAAGAAGCGAGTTTCAAAGAGATTCTGGAAGCGAGCAACGACATTGAAGTGGCTCTAACACAGGCCTCACATTTTCAACGTGTTCCGAACCGGAAACGACTTGGCATCACATTTCGTGTTTTCCTATATCTTGCCCGAGAAGGAATTCCTTTTCGTGGCGATGATGAGACGGTAAGTAAAAAAAGATCTTTATCTGCTAGCCATACTAAAAAATACTTTTTAATATCCTTTTTGAATTCCTCGGATAACAAATGAAATGTTTTCGAGATGATTAGATTTATGATGTATAGCATATAGGACAGCCGCTCCTGGAAACACTCAGTACGCCTCACCAAGAATCCAGAAGCAATTTGTGCAATGTGCGGCTCGTTTGGTGCGAGCTCAAATTATTAACAGCGAGTTATTTGGGCAGTATTTCGCTTCGATCTGGACAGTCTTTCGCTCTTCTAATAGACGAAACAAGTTGCAAAGATAAAAAGGAAAGTATGTCCATTGCCATACAATACATATGCTCCCTAACGTGCAGAATTAAAGAAAGATTTTTGGAGACGTACATGTGAGAAGCACATGCTTTGGCGATTTTTACGAGAACTTATGAATCAACGTGCGGCATGGAATATACCAATTGCAAGTTGTATAGACCAAGGCTACATGGCGTTTCTAATATGTCCGGTGGCTTAAGCGAGTTACTATCAAGAGTCAGAAATAAGTGCCCGTACGCTTGCTTGGTGCACTGCTTTGCACACAGGTTCAACCTTGCCGTCGTGCGCGCCTAAAAAAGACGGCTTCTTTTGTTGATGTGGTTCAGAACATTTACACTACTTCAAGAGTTTCTTGTAAGCGAAAATCTAGCTTGATCGAATCCCGACTGACCGAAAAGATTTTTTTTGTAAGATCTGGAGCTCTTGAATCCGGAAAAGGACTTTTCAACAGCTCAGTACTGCAGAGCTTAGTGCGACAAGGTGGAAATGTCGCGTGAGGGCGTTGTTGCGTGTCCATTAGCTATGGACTATATAGATAGCTAATGTGCTCGAAATTGCCAAAATTTTGCAAAAATGAGCTGACGCAATTGGTGTTATGAAATACGAACTATTCGCTTGTTTTTCACATGGAAGTTCTTGTTTGGTTCTGGAGCATTATTACTGTGACGTGCATCTACATATCATTCAAACCGTATCTGCCGAAGTTAAATCGCCGATTCGATATAATATGCTGCATTTGCTGGAATTGTGTGGTGGCATTAGCAAAACAAGAACAATTTTACGGTGTGGAACGTGGTCGCAAACTGTCTGATTGCAAGGACGTATTACTGACACGACTTCAAAAGACGGATGAGTACTGTCAAGAAACAAGCTGCACAACTTGGTGATAGTGTACGATACGATCCCCGCTTTCACAACTTGAAGACAATGAATGGTCTAAGTACAACCATGGTATTTTTCTATCCAAGTTTTTTAAAAGTATGCTGGATACTTCTTTAGTCGCCAGCAATTCCCATGAAATGGTTGTGGGTTCAATTCTCGCCGCATCCAACCCTTCCTTCACATAAGATTCGTCGCTCTCGCCCGCTTCGAGCACCCATTCCGTTACACAACCTTTATCATAGCCGCAGTAAGTGGTACCAGGGCATATATAAGGCGTGAGAACGGTAGGGGCATTTGTATTACTACACACGAGCTCGCTGCGCCGCAAAGTGCACAGCCGATTCACACATTTTTTACCTTTTGCCCCGTCAATTCTAATAATTTCGATTTTTAGAATCAAAGGATAGAAACTTCATACATAGAAATAGTTTCGTAATAATCTCTGGCAAGAAATACGACTGGGGGCTCAAAGTCTCGAGGTCTAGCAGTATACGGACTTATTCTCCTCCCGTCTTTCTTTAAAGTATAATACAAAACTGCCTATTCCGTGCAACACTGTCGATGATGTCAAGCAAGGACATTACCTTTTAGCTCCATTCCTTCTTATTTCATAACTCTCTCTCTCTCTTTCTCTCTCTCTCCACTGACCCCTGCAAAAATTTGGGAAGCGGAATAAAGTTTTTTGAAGGGTTCCCTCCCAGTGGGATCAGATTTACAGGAAATTTTGAAATAAGGCTTGAGGAGTTTAATATAAGAGCACCAGAACGTCATTTCACAACGATTCGTACCTGTACAGCTATTAGTTTATTGAACTGGCGTTTTCGTCCCCAAATTACTTTCGTATCACCACATTTTTTAAGATAACAATCGAATTAAGAGATTTAGGCCCTGTTCGAGTTGAAAAACGTGAGTTCGCTGGAAATTGTTATTTCAATAAATCTGCCTAATTTAGCATCTCCAATCGAATAGCTGCTTCGTGGAAAACAAGTCTACCATGAATTTGGAAACCAGGCATTTCGAGACATTTGAGTTTTTTTTTTTTAAACTTAGGTATAAAACCTCAAAACCTCAAGAATCACAATGAAACCTCGCTGAAGTAGCTATTTGGGAGCGAAGTCGAACATGGCCTTATAAAAGTACGGATTTTTGTAGTTGAAATCGTAATAGGGCTGCGCTGCAGAAGCCAGAAACAATATTTTGCTAATGTACCTTTTGTTCGGACATGGACGATTCATTTGCAGTAAGGTAATACTTTGTGGCACCCTTGTAGAACCTTTTGCACGGCGTCGTACATGTGATGCTTTCTGTACATCCTAGCACCTTAGCATTTAATACACAATAGTAATTTAACGTCAACGCTTCTGTTAACAGCTTACTGACGGCACGTCAGTGTGACTTTATACCCATTGAAGGCGCTTGGTCTTGTGGCTGCTACCCCCATTCGCATAGGTACTAGCACCCGTACCACCAGCAAAATCATGAGTCTGAGGATCTCCCAGGGATCAATATCCGTAACACAGGCAGGTCTTCGACGAATTTCACTAAGTTCTTCAACGGCTCACCTTGCTGACGCTGCGCGAGCAAATAATTCGCGCACGGCGTGGAAGTGTTTGAGCATGATAGCGGTTGCTTTCTACAGCAATTGCCTCCAAAATCTCGGTGGTATGAAGCATAACATCAGGGCTAACGGGTCGACACCAGGCGTTTCGATAATACAATTGCAATGTCATTACGGCAACATAGTAAAATCGAAGAGCTGTACGTACCACCATTGCTTGAAAATAAATTATACAATACTTATTCTAGAGTAATTCCAGCCAATTCGATTGACAATTACCGATGCGTGTACTCTACGAGACAGGGCGGCTCACAACGTCGCTGACCGTCTTAGCTGTTTCTCCTTAGAAAAAAGGAGCATGTCCAAATGAATGGGCAGCATGCGGGTTCGGTATTTTTTAGACAGTAGAGGCTTCGCCCGAGATAAAAACGCTCAATGTAATTGGATGTCAGAGAGATGTACGGCAACAGCGAGTACTCTACACTGCCTTGACGTCCGTCCTTGCTTTTTTTTCAGCGCATTCTCGGCAAAACTCATCTCCGTTACGGATGCGTCGAATTGTTGCCTGCTGGTACGAGCCTCCCATTGATGTAGCAGCACGCGCTGTCCAGTACGCAGCTGTTCGTTTTCGCCTACTAGAACCGATGTACAATTGCTGAGTCTGCACCGAGGTTGCCCGATAGACAAGGGTACTGCTTGATGAGTGCATCGAAAGATTGCGCACATCGAGCAGCGAGACTCCGTCGGCGCTCTGCAACGTGAGTGACGCCGACTCAAAGTCCTTCAGCTCCTGCAGGACGGCCTGCAGTTGATTATCTTCCCGACGGTTTGGCATCAACGCAGCAATCTTGTCGTCCTCCGTGTAGATGAAATCCTAGACCTTGAAGAGCCGTAAATAATTGCGAAAGTGCTCGACCAACGAGTGGCATTTCGAAGAACCGGTCGCAACGCAGATTCCCCCCCTAAAATAAAAACATTTAAAAAATGTAAAATAATATACAACCAGATAAATTAACAGGAAAAAGTACAATACCAAGGTTTCGCTGCGGTGTTGAGCCAGCGTAATTTACCCATGAGGGTGTTCAACTTGCTCAGTATCGGCTTGTAAGCTGCCAAATACGCATTGGCCGACAGGTGCAGGCAGTGGTTAGCACAACCAATTAGCGGGAATTCCAGAAGCGTTGCACTACGCCCGTTGGTTGAGCAGTTGTCACCGGTGGCGAAGAGAAAATCGACGTCGTCCGCTCGAAAATTACCACTACAGCTTGCAGAAAATTCATATGAGCCTCGGCCGTATGGTCAGCCACTTCAGCATCTACCAATGGTGCCATCGCAAGGAGCACCGTCTCAGTTCGTCTGTCGAGCTCAAAAATCGCAAACATGGCGACGTAAAGCTCCGAATGGAAAGTCCAACCGCCGAAAATAACTCCGAATTTAGAGGGTAGCACCGAAACGATGATCTTCTCCATCTATGGCGTAAGTAGCCCGATATACTTGACGAGCGTTTCGGCGCTAATGTCAGGGAGGGGGCACCGAGACGTTCTCCGGAAACGTAAAGGGAGGTTGCACGACACTGTAAAATCGGTCCAGCAGTAGATAGTTTGAGACTTTGTGTCCTTAAAGGACACAAGCGTATCACTACCAGCCTCACTGGCCGCCATAATGGCCTCGTAGTCGGGGTGCTTCTGGCGGACATGGCTGAGCAGGTTCGAATAGCCAATACCAGGGTCTTGTTTGCGCACCTTGGAGCACTGGTATCGAAAGAAGCCTGCCGGCTCGTCTTGCTTGTCGAGCAGTGGAGTGATGAAGTACGTGGTGACTTGTTTCGAGGTAAACTTCGTGGTTTTGTTGCTGTTGACGTAGCGAGAAAAAGTAGAAATGGGTAGCTAATGTGACGACGGACCACTGAGACTGGGAAGCAGGGCGGTTTGGGTACTTCGGTGCTCTGGTTTGATGAGTCCTGGGTACACCAAGGGATTACGCTGCTTTTCGTTCTAAATATACTTTTTTTTAAAACAAAGTTAACATGTACGTGGGTAGGAAACGGTTTTAAAGAACAGTGCCACTTCGGTTTACCCAGGAAGTGTAAAGAATTAGAATACTCAGCTCCACACACTACTACTAATAGCACGTTGCACTACTCTCATATTCAAGTAGGAGCCACGTTGAATTTGAGAAATTAGAACAACTACTTTTAGCAGCATTCTTCTCTTACTCGTGCGTTTTATTTATATTATTTAAATTTTTATATAAATTAAATTTCTGATATCACCCGAAGTCGATACACCTGACCGGGAATCGCGGGCCGATGTTCAAAGCGCGCGGCGGATCACAGCGACAGTGTTTCACATCGTCAATCCACTGGACGAAACGCTGCGCATCGGCCTTCATGGTCTCGTCACAGGAAAGAGGGCCGGGATGCTTCACGGTAGATCAGCCTCTAAACGATCTTTTGAAGGCCTCTAACGGGTTGTTGGCTCGATTATAAAGATCTATGTCGGCATCAGCCATGCGGTTAATGTTCCGTAGCTCCGCGTCGCGGCTCACCACCCAAAGCTTGCGCAAATAGCGCCAAAATTCGTCCCATTGCATCATGGTGCCAGCTTCGTCCGTTTGATCACGAAAAAAAATCGAATAGTCTAAAATAGGAAAAAGGTGTTATACTTATAAGTACACTGATCAAATTGCGTGTATAACTGAATATCTTGTCGACGATCAGGTCAGCAGGAATAATAGCAAGGACATCAATGACACCCGTTCGGAGGGCGGCGGGGATCTCAGCCTAAGAAAAGCGCAACTTCATTATCTTGCGCCAATGTGCCTAGTTTCAGGGGCATAGATACTCCAGTATCTTCACAAGGGGGTAATTGCTCTGTAATTGCATCCGCCAGACCGTGTTCGAAGTCGCACGTGACCGATGCCGACTTGGCCACGCTGCCAGTCTGGCCAATCACGTTCAGGGCGACCTGAAGGCGTCTTGCTGCTCCGAATCCATTAGCACGTGTATGTCACGTACGTACACGTCCACCCCTGGATCTTTTTCCATCACAATAGTGCACTGTGTGAACGGGCGAAGCTACATTTCGAAAGTGCCGTCAGTGAACATTGCCGACCCGGCATAGTTAAGTTGGCGGACAGACTCAGGTTACCCCCAAGGTATCTGCGTTGTTCACACCTGGCCGTGGGAGACACACTAAACTGAAGAAAAGGTATTGTGCCATTTGCGACAACGTTCCTTCGTCGGAAATTTTTCGATGGCTCGAAACTCGTCGCTCCTCGTTTCTAAAGTCACCGTATACTGGATACTCGAGATGCTAGACTAACGGGGAATGGTGCTGAGCGTTTACTAAGGGTAGGATCACGTAGTGAAGCCATTACAAATCTCCACACCATACCTAGTCGCATAGAGAGGCTGGTGAGGCAGGTTTCCTGCAGTGCAGTGCACATCTCGCACCGGACATATTTGGTGGTTGGCGGTGGCCTCTAATGCGTACTACAGGTGGGCTTATTGCGGGCCTTCGCGGTGTTGTTGCGGACGATGAGGAGCGCCTTACATCCTGAGCGGTAATGCGTGCAGATGAAGCAGTTTATTCGACATAGCGTTGGCGGTAGAAGTGGTAGCCCTTGGACTTGGTCAGGCCTTTTTAATTTGGGGATCCTTGGTAAATTTCCGTAATAACTAACTAGGGGGATGTCAGAGCAGCATAATAGGGGATAGTGAAAGACTAAAGTAAAGTAAGATATCTTGGAGGGCCAGGTGTTTGGCTCATCATTGATAAAGCCATACCACCCAACTGGTTAAACTTATATCCACACTGCGTCAGTACCTTCCAACACAATTTCAGCGACACCGAAGTGTAATTACTACATATTAATAGTAGTAGCTTGTGCTTTAACACCGAGGGTACTCATGCTAACATAGGTTACAAGATTCTCACAATACTCGGAAATGTTTTACGAATGCGCACTTAAGACACTACATGTGCACAAGCATGTTAGCGTGGTTATATTAAACGCCAGCACGTTTCTTGACTTCAGTTGCTACATGTACTGCAAAGAACGCCTTTGACATTTACTGAGAAACTTAACATTTATTGAAGACTGCCGATTGTAAGTTGCTTCACCCACCGCAGCTTGATACATTAAATGTACATGCTGTGGCAGACTTCGCAAAAACTCTGACTGCCGCCCAGGTCCGTACAACTTATCGCGGCCTGCTGTAACTAAGTACATGTAGCCTACTTCTTCCCATGTAGTAAAATTGTTGTATGTGCCACGTTTAGCCAGCGCTTCCAATTGTTGCATTGCTCACAAATAAACTTTTGTTGGACCCGTAAAATATTCGATGATATCCAAGGAAGCAATATATATATTATTACAACAGCTTCTCCCCTATCTGCAATAATCAGACCACCAGGACTTACCTAGGCGCATTCGTTAACAATTCAGTGTTCCAAAGCGCGTCGTCCGCGCGCAGCATCAGGATCGTTTTGTGTGTTTCAGTCCAAAAGCTGTGTCGCTGCGTACTAAGCGTCCGAAAAAATTTTCTTGGGTGAACCGCTGCACACGTCAAAACTTGCGCAACTTTTTTTGGGGTCAACGGAAGGTCAATTTGCGTATTGGCTAACTATTAAACGACATAATTATAATAACATTTGTATTGCGTGATAAAGTGCATTATTTAATATATAATTAAAAAATATGTGTTACAACAGGTGGTATTATGCAAGTATCTCCAGCTTTGAGCTAAATGTTTAGGTCGTTCGCCTAGATAGGCAGCTGCCTATCATGCGGCGCGACCGAGTGTAAACTTGGGGCGTTTTCCAACCGCTAGTACATACGAAACTGGCTAATAAAGTTCCGAAATACAGTCGTGCAGAATCACAATTACCAATTGGAAGAAGGGCGCCGGAACACACCGGTAAGTAGCATCGACAATAGCATCGAGAAAATTGAGCTCTGACGCTGCCCATGAGATGAGGGGTGTTTTGGTTTTTTAGCGCTTCACCATCGACTGTAATACCTATCTTTGCTGCAAAGCATGCATTGCACGGACGAAGGGACAAGTAAGCTACCTACACCCGAAACCACCATGATCCTACTGCTATATTTAAGGTCAAGCTCATCGCCAATTCTCTCATTACGGCGATGGACCGAAATACAAACTCAAACATCAAGTCAGAACAAGCAGCCAAGAAGACACAACGGATCCGTAATGTAATTGCTCACTGAAATCTGTTGCTGCTGAAAGTAAGCGAAGATGTTCAGCGCGTTTATCGTGAAGTCCGAGCTGCTATTCATGACGCAGCACCCATCGCACCAGCGAACTTTGCTTTGGCCCCATCCACAGAAGAAAACAGCGTGATCTTCGGACCCACATTCAAAACTGCAACAGACGGCATCGGGTTATCAACACTTGAACGTAGAAGAGTGGCGCGCCTATACGGCGGATTGGATGACAGTTTATGTCCGGCTTAATCGTCCAAAAAGTTGGTAACAAATGATAGATTTTACAGTTTTGCTCCTCGTTCGTCGTACAACGCCGTTTGTTGGCACGTAGAGGCAGTTTTGCGAGAATATTAACTCCTGCACGGGCATAGAGATCACACCTGTAGTCAGTCTTCCCTCACTGCAGCCTTGGCCCGCATTGAATGGGGCAGAAGCACCTTCAATACCTTTCAGGGGCTGGTCGTCTCAACCAGATAACTTGTAATGAGCAACCGAGGTCGCCAATGGTGGTCCGAACGTCTTTTTTGTTTTTTTAATCTACAACCATTAAAAGGTTTTGTTGTTTTATCTAAAAGATATCTTACTTTAAAGTTTTTTTTAAATTTCTTAAAACATTATATCTACCTAAACCTGTTCCATAAAATTAATAAATATCTTCAATTAAAAAAATAAAAAATAAAAGTTTATTTACTTTTAAAAAATCAAAAAATAAAAGTTTATTTATGTAAATAAACTTTTAATTTTTTGATTTTTTTAATTGAAGATATTTATTAATTTTATAAACTATTAATTGAACATTATATGGCGTATTTTTTTTAAATCGTGTTTTTCTTAATGACTCTAACAAAAAAATTAATGATAGGTTAATGGAAGGTGGGGATGACGTCAAGTCTTCATGGCCCTTATGAGTTGGGCTACACACATGATGAATTAAAGATTCCATAGAATTTTTAATTTGAATTCTATTTGGATTAGTGATTTTTTTATCATCTAATCTTATAGGACCATTGGGAATTTTATTAAGTACCTGTAAATAATTCGAATAGATTGTCTCATTTCTTCGATTCTAATTAAACTGTTCGGGTAGGATTTAACTGTAACCACGGGCGGGTACAGGTAACCGACCACCATGGATCGGCTATTTGGCTATTTTTGGCTGGCCGAGGGTGAGCATTTGTAGATTTGGCTTTGCCGCTTGGTTTTCTTCGGCTCACCCCTTGCTCTCTTTCTTTAGCGAGAAGGAGATGGTTCTTGCTTTTCAGCGTATATATTAAAAAGTACTATTTAGCTTCAGTCCATTCCAAACATTACACATAATAACTGGTTAATCGATCCCTATCGGCCAGCCATGGTGCTCGAACGGCTCACCCGTATTGTTATGGTTATCTCAAACCTGCTCAGACGGTAATGGTAGCATCACTCATCCGGCATTACTGTGTTTTGTACGGATTGTAGGATCTTCGTATCACTCAAGGAAAACATTAAGCTAAACATGAACCAATTACCTATCGCAACTTTTTTATTTCAACTGGTGGCTCGATGGCCAGTACATGCTCCGCTTCACTGATATAAGTCAAACCACGCTGACGTTTGACGCACAGCCATCTTGTAGACACATACCGGAATGTCAGGGTGAGGAATCGTGCGTTCATGCGGTGAAGGCGGCAATTCGCCACGATATGTACGTTACAGGGCTGCTCAACCGTAGCCAGTTTTCGGAGAAGTTTGCAGTCAAGATGTACTACTATCAATTCATCATATTTGCTAGATCAGCTACAATCCCTACAACGCCACAGTTCGCGTTCCCAAGGGTGACCCCGGCACGAGAGGAAAAGCCTGGACCAAAGCCCAATCACAAGCGTCGAAGCGCTAAACTAGGATCTGCAGCAGACGCATTCGTATCATTGACGCAGTAGACTAGGTGGCAGCACTCGCTATGTTCGCCCTGATAATCTTTATTGAAACATTAACATCTATACCACGATTCGTATTTTAACGTTAGGTTTCTTCTATCCTGAAAATGTTTTTCCAGTCGTACGATTTTCGTATTTGAATCGTACGATTCTAATGTTATAAGTTCATGTATAAAGTAGCTTATTATTCTAGATTCGTACGAATTGCTTGTAAACTGAATTATTTGAACGTCTGTACGACTCCGTATTGTAAACATTACAGTAGGATTTTAAACTTTAAGAGTTTACTTGTGTTTTTTACTTCGCTAACTGCTAGAGTAACATTACAAATGTCAAGATTAGGATGTTAAGACCTACTAAAAATTCAAATGGCTGTCTACAATGTCATTCCCACTCGACAGTTGAGCACCGTGGGAGGTGGTCATTTTCGGACATGCTGAGAGCTACGAATACCAATGTGCATTCCGCACACATCGCGCGCCTGCAGGACCGCGGGATGACAGGATTTTCTGAAAAACCCTGGCAGATAGCGCGCGCGTTACCTTCGTCTTCGTCTTCCGCGCCAGCCACGTCGATGACTTGAGCCTGGCGCAACGTTTCACGCCCTCGAAGGCGATCTTGTAGTAGCATATCCGCTTGATGTAGCACCTCCGCCACGGGTAGTGTCGAGATTTTGCGAATTTTTAAGATGTTTTAGACAAAGCACAACTTTGCATATAGAACTAGAGCGCTGCATTATTATCCGTGCGGTGCATATTTCCAGACACAGCACACTTTGCCCCCCCCCTTTTTTTCGAATCTCGTGACCAATTGGTCCAGTGAGGTTGTAGTTTTGCCATTCGGAAATTCATTTGGCATTGATTCGGTGCCTTCATTGTTAGGCATCTCGATAAATGACCCGATATATCACTTTAAAAGCTGTGTACCGGTTTGAAGGTGGAGTGAGGTGTTTTGTGCATAATATCAATTGATAATGATTTCAGTATGGCGGCCGGAATGATGGGTACATCTCTCAGCTCATACATAGTTGAAGAGATTCCAAGTGTGGCTCGAAATGTGCAGAGCACGATAGTGCATTTATAGATATCACGATATCGAGGGAAATAGAATTTTAAGTAGATCCCGGTTTGCCGATGCGTAAGTAGATTTTCCTACTAAAAGTTCGCCGCCTCGTTCTTGCTGGTCAACCCGAAAATGACTAAGACCGTCGCTACGCGAAAGCTCGCCGCGGTGCCTTCCATGATATATGAGTAAGAATCATAGCTCAAGAAGCGGTGGCACTTGCGGTGAGCGTCCCTGTCCCGTTTTCTGCTGAGGGTGCACTTATAAGCTTAGAGGATTAGGCCTTCCCGTGCCGATGCATCATCGGCTATGTCGAGGCAGCATTCATGATCACTTTTAGAGTTTTATTCAAGCTTAGCTAAGAAAGTCGACAAGATTCTCGTGGTTATGCTACTTTGTCCGCATGAACCCACTAACATTTCTGCTTTGTAACTCTCACGCATACTGACAACTCACAGCCGCTCCTTCGAGCCCTCATTTTACAGTACATGTGAGTCCCGAATACTAACTCCACGTTTTCGACTTTAAAGTGGCAAAGGTAAATAATACGACAAAATCTAAAATTAAAACTGACACTAAATTTGAAACTGAAAAATTATGTATCCAAACGAAAATTACAATATGTATTTTTTGAGAAGTAAAAGTAGGAGCGAAGCGTTGCTCAAAACATATTGGTCTGCCGTGGACGGTGATGTTCCCCAGCAGGCTTAACTTCGCCCGCTCCCTTCCCACTCATATCTTACTAAACTTAGCCAAAATACAATACAACGACGCTACCGTTCGCCGCGCTCTTTGCGCTGTCCGCGACTAACATAATTGTCAAGACGTTGCAAACAACAACAACGTCAACCTGCCTGTGGGTTGCTTCTGAATGCGAGCCAAACGGCTGAGAGAGCACGACTAGATTGCGGTAGATGGTAGACCTAACGATAAACTCGAGGATTTTATGTAAGCTACCAGCTGGAGGTTTTGGGCGCGAATGTGCTATATAGCCCTGGAAGAAATGGTAGACACGCTAGAGATGCTTTATTCGCTGCGTTTAAGGCTCCAAATTACCTTTGGCGCGCGTACGTACACCATAACAATCATACCGAGAGAACAGTTACTGTAACCTCGATCACAACAACCGGCTACATCAGGACCACGTTATCATCCAAATGAGCTACAACTCGCAGGGTAAGAAGATTTGCAATAGGGACGAAACTAACTTCAGCTTGTGGCGCACCCATCGGCGTGGGCGTAATCTCAAGGGCAAGTATGCAGTTGACCGAAAACCGCCTGCACAGGGTCCAACATACATGTTATTGTGTGCCTCCGAAGACGGGCGTGGGTACGTGGAGAACAGGTCCGAGTCGTCAACGTCAGAGCGGTGTAGCGACTTTATGAAAGGCGTTTGAGCGCATCGGCGCTTTTACGCCATTATATGGCGTTGCCATAGTTTGCGACAATGCCCCGCGCCACACCAACCTCGAAGCTGTCATCACAGAAGGCGTGCTTTCAACAATCAAGTTGATCCGGTTAGAGCCCTACTCACCCATACTAAACTCCATTAGGAATTGCTTCTCGATTCTCAAGACCATGGTAAAACGGTTTATTGCTCGCCACCGCCCCCCCCCCCCCCCATCGTGCTATCAAAAACACCACGAGGAGAAGATCAAGATGACTGTGGAATTGTTTGTGCACGCCCTGGAGCTGTGCCATAGTGTGCATTGCACCCGGTGTAGTTCCATAAACCCGCTATTCAGCTGCAGGGTAATCCCGTCGATCAGTAAGAAATAAAAACCCTTTTGTTGCCAAACCTAGTAAAATGTGGCATAATGCATTGTTTTACAAGAATTGCAATCAAAATTAAAGTTTTACTTTAAGCCAATTGTGCACTTAAAGGAAACGTTGCAAACGATGCATTAAGCCACGTTTTACAAAAGTATCTCAGACTATAAATCTGTGATTTCCCTAAGTTAATATTTGACTAACCGGAAATGGGAGATGCTCGTGGAGATTCTGTAGTATCCGACTGAATGGAAAGACGCATTTTTCGCTTTTTTGATCCAGAGCAAGCATATATTAACCCTTTTGTACCCAACATTTTCTATTGTAAAATTTACATACTTTAATTAAGGCATTTTTGTAAAACGATGGATAATGCCGCGTTTTATGAATGTGCGATTTGGACCGCTTTTAGGAATTGAAAATCGATTCACTCAGTTGAACTTGGAGTGCTGTGTACATGTATGTTGTTAGATTATTATAATAAGAGGGGCCAAAATAGCTCCTTTTGCGTAAAACAACGCACCAGTGCAGCAGTTGTCAAGTTCCACGGCTACGAGAGGATACTTCCAAAGTCCGTATTAAACGATTCGATCAGTTTAATTGGTAATAAAAACCCAAAATCGGTTTAATGAGCATACCGTTACGATCTCTGGGATAGTTACGTTCAGTCATGGGCTTACCGGTAATCACGTTGATACCACCGGTACCAGAACGTGGTCTCGTAGAAAAAGCATCGTGATTAAAAAATTGAAGTTTCGCATTAAAGTTGAATCTCGATGGAAAATTGTTAATTGAGTTTTAGTAGCGACGTGATTAAACACGTTGCATAACTTTACTAAACCGCGATCCACCGTGTAAACCGATCTTTATTTATACTGGGAATACCGAAGGATGAGGGATGCACAGCCCCCAACAGATTAATTCTACGGTTTTGCGAAAGCGTAACCTGGGCTAACATTCCTACAACATTCACACCGTCGTACAGTACATCAGTACAGCAAATCAGTCAGTACAGTAACCCACACGACTTTGAACTTGTAAGCTAAAATGTGCTTTTCTTTTTAACTCTTGAAAGTACGACACATTGCTTCAGTGTGCTGTCAACGATTTACAAATCAAATTGCGTCCTGTTGTAAGCGCGATGGAAGCGCCAGACACGCACAAGGAGGTTTTACTTCCACTACGCCTGAAAGCACATGATTTCCAGTCACAAAACCCACTGCTTCGAGTAAGACCAGGAATCCCGGCCAGTATATGTGGACAGGAGTTCAGGTATGTAAGGCTACAGTTTAAAAACAAGCACAGGATTTTAGCTCAATAATTAGAACTTGAGATGGACCAGCTCTTCATAAAACTGTATGTCAAGTGAGCTCGAAATGGTGAAGTGAGATTAGCATTAGAGATCAAACTTGCTCCTACCGACAGGGACCACAGCTCCAGCACTGGATCCTTCGTCGTGTGAGTCACACATCCTACAATAGCTAATGCTGCATGCCATCATCCAGTCGATCATGGTGGCGCGTGCCGCCGTCCGGCATCGCTTCTTCGTCCGGCGTCGGCGCTCAAAGGCACGCGTTCTCCGTCGCTCCTAAATCACATCAGCACTGCCTGCGCCTTAAGATTACCGGTATCCATCCGGTCTACCAGAGATCGGCCAGTTGTCCTGCTGCGTCGGTGTCGGTCGCCGCGGTGTCGTCTGGTAAAGGAGCCACCATCGCCGCTCAACACTGCGCCCTAAGACAAAAACCGCTGAACTGAACTTAACACTTGAAAATGAATTATTGACCTTGAAAGTGAAACTTGAACATCGGAAATTGAATATCTGGAAGCTCGTCTTTGTACACAATACAAGTACCGAGTGCCTTGTCTCGCCAAGTGATCTTGACGTTAAAGTTACAGACTTCAGAGGCGTTACAGTATGTCTGTATGCTTAGGCGCTTCTGCAAACTGCTTGTATTGTCAAACCAGTATGGGGACGTGACGATTGATTGCCGGGAACGGTGCCGACGGGTTTTCCACGGCTTTGAGTCCACACCACACCTCGTAAAGCTACCACTCCTCGGCAATAGCGTCATAGCGATGCTCCACAATAGCTCGCACGCCGAGTACGATTCCTTGGGTGGACGCGTGCTCGCGGATCTCGGCCGTGATGCGAAATCGGCGTCGCAGTGGTGCTTAAGGCGCGATTCGTGCACCTCGAACACGTCATCCGTGAGTACATGGGCCACCACGAATGAACGTGAGAGGACACGGACCACGCGAAACGGCCCGACCGAGCGAACAGTAGCTTGTTACCATCATGCAGTTATCAACATGCGACCACAACACGCAGTAGCACTGTGCTAAGTTTCATTCTGTGCCCATGGCACGCGCCATTTCCTGCATAAGCGAGCAACCTACAGGCACAAACCACTATGTAGGCTTCCTTCTCCACGATCGACCAATTCACTTGGGAGCCCGTGGACAGTCCACCGCGACATACCAGTATTTCGTGTAGCTGCTCAGTGCCAGGCACACCGTCAACCCAGTTGCGAACTTGACTGAGTATGACCGACCAACCACCGAGCGAAGCACCGGTAAACAGGCAGACAACAGCGCCAGGGTCTGCAAAGTAGAGCTTGGCGGAGGTGGCCAACAGATCGACCACTGACGAAATGCTGCTTCATCGTCTGGTGGCCAGGTGAGCGCGACGCCAACGAGTTGTGCTTTGCGTCGTCCTCGACGTGACATCGCTGCTTATAGCTTGAATTTCAGCGGTCCAAGGACAGGAATTGACGCAGCGCGGCTGCAGTCAGCGAGAAATCCATACTTGTCAGTGCCTCCAGGCGCTCTAGTGAATACTGGACTCATTGACCGTCAACAACATTGCCACACCAGACAACTCGTGTGTCGAAAAGCACGCTCTTCATTCGCGTTCACCTTCAGTAGCTTAACACGCAGCACCTAAAAAAACTTCTTCAAGTTTGCGAGGTACTCGATTGCGGAACGTGCAAATAGTAGGAGGTCGTCAATCCACACAAGTAGGCTGCGATACATCATGTCGTAGAAGCACTGCTGCATGTGTAGCTGGGATGCATCGCAGAGTCACAAGCTTCTTGCGGCACACATAAGCGTTGTACCTTATTATACGACGCCTAACGCGAGCTAAATATCTCCTGACTGTCAAGGTGTAGAGGCGACTACCAGAACCCCTTGAACAAACCAAAGAGTCCAAACGTGTAAGCTTATTTCATGCTCTGTGTCGCTGAAGGCAAGTTTGGCTTGGCCCAGCTAAGGGCACCGTGCACTTGTTCGGCGGTCGGTAGTCAACGGTACAACAGAACTCATCACTGTGTGGCTCTCTCGCCGGAAGCACCGAACATGCCCAGCGACTGGCGTTGTTACGCCGTACAAGTCCATGTCGCTCCAACTCCAGCACAAATTATCGAAGAAACCTTCGCTGCTGAGGAGGATAGTTCCGCGTTCCACTACGATAGGGAACAGCGCCGTCACGGGGCTTCACCCGCAAAGGATTGCCATCTGCTGGCGGATCGGTCCCAATGCGAACTTGCCACACGTCGGCGTACTTAAAGACGAGCTTGCGTAATCACCGAGTAGCTCTGGATCCAAACTGACTACCTCTACAGCGGTCAGTCTCTTCTCCAGCCATCCGTTGATCTCATCGGTATCAATTGCAAACGCTAATTATGGGTCGTGTCCGGAGACATCTCATCGTCCGCATCACTGACATGACCCCCTACTAATTGCTCAAACACTCGGGCGATATCTATGTCGATATCCTGCAACGTTTTGCGCCGAAACAGGAACTCATCCTCATGGCCGTCCATCACGAGATACGACACGTTGGTGAGATACAGAGGACCGGCAGCCGTCTCGATACGCAAGCCCAGTTTGACTGCGTCGCGACAAACCATGCGAGCACCACCTGCGACCTAAACTGGTATGACGGTGTTTATAGCTTCCAACTTCAGCCCACTTTTATCTCTCTGCATTTCCTCCAGCAACAGACGCGGGATAATGTTGCTGTCTGCACCTGAATCAGGGCAAATTGGGGCGTCCAAGACGCCATTGGTACACACACGCCGGTCTTTACCCGCGCGCACAATCCGTGCTGCTCTTCCCTGCGCTCTCTGCGAACCTGAAGCTCTCGTTAAACTTCCAGATTCTGTCCTTCAGTTGCACTGAGATAATCGTTCTCTCAATGCGGTCTCTTGCAGACTAAACAACCCGACCGAGGAGGAGCCTTCGGCTCTACCTTGGAACGTTCACTTCTGCCAGCAGTCTTGTTATGCTGCTGCTTTCCACCACCAGACTTGTTACTACTAGCAGGCTCGCCCTTCGGTGGGTCATCACGCTTTTACTCGCTCTGCATTGTGTGGAACTGTTGTTGGTGCTTGGCACGACAGATAACTAACTCGTACAGCGCCACGTCATCCAGCTTTGCATGCTGGTGCATCACCGTAATGAGACGCTTAATGTCGACACGCAGTACCGTCGGTAACGGTTCGAAATGAGCAAATTACAGCGGGTCTTCATACGCTGCCGGTCTGCTGCATCCGCCAAGGGTCCTGGGCCGAACCACGCCATGAGCCCATGCTCGTCAACGAGCTAGGAAAAGTCCATAAAGTACTTGACAACACGTGCGTGGATGTGAGCCACCTTCATGTCCATCTTGAGGCTTTTGCTTAACAGCCTAGCCACATTGGGGACGTGGTCGCTCATCAACAAGCCAGCACGGCGCTTGATGTCTTCCTGTAGTCGCGCCTCCGTCACCTCCTCAACGGTGGTGCGGCCAGGTGTTTCAGGATCCTTGGCTCCATGGAGCTCTTGATGCTAACGAGAATAGTCTCGTGCGCTTCACCAGCCGCTAAGCACCGCTGCCAGATACTCTCCTCGTTTTGCCGACGATCACGCACGAACTTCACCAGAGCAGGCTGCCCCAGGTCCGTCAGTCTTGGCAGCTTGATGTAGTTGAATACCGGCTGGCCGACTTCATCTCGACGTGTCCGTCTTGGTCAATTGCCCTGTTGTACGCCATCGCCAACATTGAAAACCAGTACTTTATGGAAAGTCGATATTGTACAGATCTCTGCAATGACACATCTCGGCGCAATGACAGCATTATGGTAGCCAGGGGTTCCGAATAAATAATTGTATGAAAATATAATGTAATATCGTGGTTGAATTACTTATTACAAGAAGGGCAACCCTAAAATTCAGTTATTTATGTCAGAAAATACCCCCAATGACTTAAGTTTTGTAGCATATTAAAGACGCGCCACGCAAAATTTGGCTGAGTTGACTGCAAATGTTGCGTTTCGCGCAAAAAGATGCCCAACATCAACAGAAGACGCTTTCCAGTTCGCCCAGAGGTGTTTCTTGATGAAACATACTGCAACCTTCATCATGCTGTCCAGCGTTCGTGGGTTGACGAAGATAAAATAAGGTGTAGCAAGAGTGGTCGAAGCCCCAAGTAAAACATAGTTTTGCTCAAAATATTTTATTTCAGAGTTTAAAAAATGTTATTTTTTAGATTTTTATAGCAGGTGTAATTCGACGTGAAAAAAACCCGGAATAGTAGGTGAAAGTGTTGAGAATTCCTACAAATATGGCAGTCGAACCTGAAAAGGAGACAGGACAACGATTACCACGACAAGTTTACCACGGAGCTCTTTGAAACAGGGTTTTCGAGGCTGTGTGAAACCTTGCCAGCAAAGTACGGGCAATACCTAGACGGAGTCAGCTACTACAAAGACGAAATTAACCCAGCACCAACCACGTGGACACGCAAGGCAATATCCAGGATAGCTAGAAACTGATGGTATTCATTTTATTTATTTTATCACATTGAACATTATAACTAACTGTTTGTGCTTATAGATATTTGGTATGACCCAAGCTACACAAAAGCAGAGTTGCTGCTACTTGTTCGAGAGAACAAGCCTAAGCCCATCTACCAGGCTACAAAGATTTCCACAGCGTACGGTCGCCTGGTCTATTTTACCCCGCCGTACCACCCAGAGCTCCAGCCAATTGAGCTCATATAGGCTCACGTCAAGAATCAGGTCGCCGATGACCCGGCTTCTTCCATGCCAGAGTTAAAAGCCAAAATCGACGCAGCTTTTGATACAGAGGCGTGGATCAATGCATATGAGCACGAGCAAGAGTTCAAAGAAAAGTACATGCAGCAAGCATATGCCAACGAGCTTGTCGACGACGTTGATGGAAATGTTCAAGATGCAGAGGAAAGGGGTAACACGGAACAGGACTGCTCAGATGACAACGACGAGGAGTGACTGTTGGACTTTTTTTTGCGTATTATGTATTCTGTTTATAAGTTTTTTTCTAACACAATAAACTCCATTCACATTCAGTTTAAGTTACGGACTCACCGTCCTACGATGGAAAAATACTAAAATGGATTGTGAAGTTCCAAATGGGGGACAAATGCGCCAACCAAACGGTGTACGTGGCTGGTTCACAATTGCAAACAATTCTGCAATATATAATTATGTTTATGGAGGCCCAACAAGGAGTTGAAGGACTCCGAATTTGCAAAAAAGGACCTCCGATCCGGACTCAGGACCTAGTTTCCCTATATATCTAAATGTCGATATAGGTTTTGTAACGGAATATACAATATTTTTAGCGTATAGTCCGTCCGAGGTTTGGTGGCCGGGATAATACTATGCATTATTCCATAATATATAGGGGTTGACCACAAACGACTTAAAAGTTTCGAAGGGACCGTGAATGCTGTTGCAACGTAAAACATGGTGAAAATTGCCGGTACTGCGTTCCGGACAACGCTGTATAGAGCATTAACCAGGGATGGGTTTGATGAAAGGGGACTATACCCACTTTCAGAGGTAGTGGTGGTGGAGTTTGCCAAATGCGACGGTGATAACCAAATTGTAAATACTATCCTACCAATTAAGCAAATATACTGATGACAGATCGCATTCAGCCCAAATCAGTAAAGCGAATGGTTGAACTCTGACAGGGTTTGAGTAGTCAGTGTCGTCGACGAGCATTTAACCGCTTAACGTACCAAAAAAGAGCCACAATGACTCGCCCTCATGGCGGCACAGAGTTGTCGTCTCGACGTCCAACATCATTATTGCCAAGGTGACTGAGACAGCGGAAGCGCCCTCAACCGAAAAACGGGCAAAAATCATGCAACAACACATGTTAGTAAACGCCGTCTACCGTTCGAGGTGATTCCACCCCAGTAGTTACTGCTAACAAAAAGTGCGAATAAGTAAAGTAGTGAAGATAGCTGCTTGCAACACTACGATAAGTAGGAGGAAATTAAAAACAATCGCTGATGCGCTCGGAAACATTCTTGCAAAAAATCATCCGAAAGGCAGAAAAAGTAGAACACGATAAGAATTCACCGGCTCTTCATCGAGAGAAGCGCCAAGTTTCCTCGCTCATGGAACCTACTGAAAAGTGCGCCATCTCAGCCCGCTACTATTGGTTGTCGCTAACAAAAGTTTCCTGTGAGCGTGTAATTACCAAGCACGTGTTTTGCTGCACATCGCCCAGCTCAACACATAACGAAAATATCCCACTAATGAATTCACCCTCTCCAAGCTCCACCACCACCTCTCGCTCGAGCGTGTGGAACCCTGGTACAGGTGTACCTTATCGCTCGATCCATTTAAGACGACGACTTGGAGATGTGCAGTGGCATTAACGCCTTGTGCGGCTGTTGGAAACGATAAAGAAGACGACGACTACAGCCATGTTGATCGTGGTCAGATTTCGTTTACGAGTAAGACCTGTACAATGTTGTCCTTTGACAAGTAATTTTGGCTTGGTTGGTAAAGTTCTTAATTGAGTTCTAGATGATAACTCGCCTATAATGGCGATATTATATCCAAGACTAATCCTATTTGAATCAGAAACAATGATAAACGCTCATGTGTGGATTAGCCATATTTGTAGTAGTGTTAGAAAAGCTCAAACATAAACAAATAATTAACGGTAGATAGCCACATTTCCACACGACCTCAACTTCCAAACATTCGCAACCGCGCATTTCGTACACGACTGCGTTAGTTGACTCTTGTGTGTGTGTGTGTGTGTGTGGGGGGGGGGCATGCTTGAGTATTACTAACAGCGAAATACTTCTTTTTGGACCACCTTAAAATGACCATTTCAGAATCAAGGTATACAACAACCACATTTTTTCATGTTTGATTGCGTGCGACCCACGGACAAATAGAGCGCGCTGTGATACACAAGCTGACAATTCTTTCATATTCCACTGAGAGACTAATATAACAGAGACTGAATGTGAACGCCTCCAAAAGAAATAAGGTTAAATATCGAAATTCCATTAAGTCTTAGCGATAGTAAACCGCGTCTTTTCAAGAGTTTCTAATAATCGTTTTAATACACCAATGTAAAGACTATTGAATGCAAAGCGACCCAACACGTAGAAACAAAATGAGGGTATATTCATTGTTAAATCGATATCGTAGCAGTAAAATCGATGGGTACGTTATGGATTTGCCAGCCATCGTTCGGCAAGAAGTTATGACGAGAACTTATGAGTGCATTGATGAAAATTAGGTAATCTTTTCTGATTTGCGCACATGAGCAAAACCGTTATTGACCATCTAGGCGTCAGAGAGGCGCACCAGCTCTGAATCCATTTACGCATCTCCTGAAAGACACCGTGATCCATTCCTTTAATCCGCCGGTCTACTTGGTCATGTTGAATTTAATTATTTCAGGTTTTCCAGAACACTCAAGCCGCGTACCCAATACCCGAGCTTCTCCTGTGTTCTTGTAGTACTCCAACGCATGACGATAAACGATTTTTCTTTCAACCGCCATAGTATCTATCACAAAGAGTTAGCACTGTGGATAATCTAATCCTGTTCTATCGATAACGTACATTTGCTTGTTCAGACAAAATTATCGATTGAGGCTTCCATTATGCAGCAAGCTTAACACTTTTTGGTTCTGCTTCTCCCAGATAACTAGATCAGCAGAAGTATGTCGCTCTCTCTCCAGCATATCACTTACGCTTTTCTCCTCGTTTTCGTGTCTTTCGTCATCCGCTTGACCTTGTCGATATTTCCGTCTAGCGCTTTCACCTGCTTCTCACATTCTTGAACGAAAGACGCTACCTTTTTTCACCTTATCACCTTCTTGAATGCGAGCTGCAATGTATTCCAATCTTCTCTTCTCCTCGAGAGCCCGTTTTCTATTCTGATTTACTGCATCAATACGTTCAACCACTGCAACCATCTGTTCGTGATCTTAAAAGCGCAAACGCTTGCTCAGACGCATATCACATCTATCCGAGGTCTTTTGAATGTCCATCGACAAGCCATGATTCTGGTGACTGACTTGCGGAGTGTTGCGGCCTTGACGTGCTGTAGCGGGAGCACTACGAAAACCTCCGTCGCTGTCGTGATCGTGAACGTCTTCAAATGCTCAAATAAGCATTGCTTCCAAGCTTGGAATCCAGGTCCGCAAGTCGGCACCTGTTCCCTTGAAAGACTTGAAAGCATGATTTACTGCAGCAATACATTCAACCACTGCAGCTATCTCGAACTTCCATTTTAAGAATATAGTGTATATCACCAAGATCCTTTATTTTGAAACGTTTTTCTAGTTGGCTTTTGAGGTGTTGATGAGACCTATGTCGCGTGACATGATTGTTAAGTCATCAACGTATAAATCTACTATGAGCCAGTCTTCTCCCACTTTGTGCACATGGATACAACCTCCTTCGGGACAACGTTTAAAACCGTTGATACTAAAATAGTATGAAGGACTCTATACAAAATTTGAGGAGCCTATTTGAGATCGTAGATGCTCTTAAGAAGTTTACGGACCAAGTGTGATTAGCCACGTTTCCTAAAACCGTGAGGTAGCCTCATATAGATACTTTGCTCATCTTCCATAGTGCCATTTAAAAACGCTGTGTGGACATCCATTTGATGGAAATAACAAGCTCGTATGATTTCAATTGCTAGCACTACATGAAGTGGCTCATACTGGGGCATATGCCTAACCCCAGTCCACCCCAAATTCCTGGGGGTTACAATGTGCAACCACGCGTGCTTGAATCGCTCAACTGTTCCGTCGTCGTTATACGTTACTAAAAGTACCCAAGGCATGGCAAAGCTTTACATCTAGATGGCAGTGGTATGAGTGTTCACGTTCCATTCTCGGCAAGAGAATCGTACGCTAGCTCATAAATCATTTCTTATGCGTTAGTGGGGTAGGAACTGTTCCAGTATATCGATGAGCAATTCTATTATCTACCATTGCCTGGAAACCCGGATAGCCTTGACACCTCTTTGGTTTCTTTATTTCGCCTTGCGGGCGTGGTTCGTGGCTCTGTGGCGCCTCCACAAGCCCAGCATGCTTGCGTTTGTCTTAGCTCCCACTGATGTGTTTGCTTGCTGAGATGACGTATCCACTGTCTCAGTAGCCCCCCCCCCCCCCCAGCAATCGAGTCAGATCCAACTTACTCCATATTTTTCTTAGAGGGTGCTTTTGTGTCGTCTGCCGCAGGTGACTCTGACGTTACTGATTCAATTGTGGGAGTAGCATAAAGTCTTTTGAACAATGCGGCGACATTGTTGGTATCAAACAATACATCTCTGGATATTATATGTCTGTCATTAATGACATCGGTATTCTTTGATGTCCTCTGCTATCCCGAGAAAACCGACACTTTATCGCTCTAGCGGGCAGCTTCTTGTTTTTTTGAAGCGTTGCTGGAATATGTGCAAAGGACACGAAGCCCCAAACCGGTAGCTGACTCACGTTTGGAGGAATATCGTGTACCAACTCGTACGGTGTTTTACTACACAAACGGCTCATAGGTGTAAGATTTGAACTATAGAACAAGTACGTGGGTTGCCTCAGGCTGCCATCTGTGTGCCATGCCTGCATCTCTTAATGGGCAACGAACTATATCAAGTTTTTTCTGGTGGCCTTTCCCTCCAGCTCCATTTATTTCAGGGCTGTATGAATTTGATGTCTGGGAGATGATATCTTTCTGCTTGAAGTTTTTCTCAGGCAGCGTTCATGAACTCGGTGCCTCAATCGGACCTAATTCTACGCATTGTGAATTTTCCTTGGCGCTCTAGTTGTAGAAGCAACACTGTGACCTCATCGAACGCCTCCTTTTTTGCGTAGGAGATATTTTCACCGCCACGAAGTATTGTCAATTGTAACACTCAGAAATACTGAATCGTACCTACAGTCCAATATACTCCTATGGTCTCATGGGCCCGTTTGTGTCCATGTGAATGGTACTGACGGGCTGTGTATCTCTTGCACACTTAGTATTACATGAGGAAATCCTTTTCTTCGTCACTTCTGCACAGATTGCGTAAAAGAATGGGACCTTTCGTAACTCGCTCGGCGATAGTTTTGGCATTCCTGTTACTATCTCGTTGGTCAACATTGCTATAACTGTGTTTTTATAGATAAGGCCCAAGGTTTACGTGCCACTCCTACAACGTGCTCTCCAGTTTTCCTATTCCCGGTAGTACTAGCGATTTACAGGATTGTATTCGACCGCATTGCACAACTGTTGTCTCTATTTGACTTTTATTTTGTAAATAGTACGTGTAATTGGTTGATCTAGTTTCAAACGCTAACTCGTTGTCCATGAAAGCAATTTTTGAACTTGTCAGGGTGGCGTTCAGTTATCTCGTACCCATTTCTTTGTACCCAGTATATTGACGAACTTCGTTTAAAAGGTCAGGCCGAATCCGCAACCTGAGTCCAACATCCAGTCTTTGGTGATGCATGTTCTCGCATCAAGCAAATCTGGACAAAAAGAACGTATCTTCTCTTTCGGTTGTACCTTCTGCAGGCTGATTTGCCCTGCAATCAGCTGTTTGTTTGGCGACGTCGGTGCTTGAAATTCGTCAACGTGCTCTCCGTTGACGCCAATCGCAATCGCGGCATCCATCAAACCGTCCATTTCCTGTGCGTCGAGCAGAATCTGGTCGCGTCCCGGAGTGAGCGGAAACTCCATTCATTTGGGTGGGTGAATGGGTGGGTGGGTGGGGGTGGGGGGGCTGGCTGAGGGCACTGGACTCGTGATCGAGTGTGCATGGCTTTGCACGCATGCACTAATACGTCCGTCGGCAGACAGCCCCCTGTCGGTACAATCGTCCTCTGTGTGTCCTTTCCCTTCGCTTTCGCGTGGGACTTGCTCTTTCCTATCTTCGTCACCAGTTCTGTGATACTACGTGCCTTCTTTACCGCACGAGGATACGACCAGATATTGCGCCGGAAAACCTAGAGTTCTAGACCTTGCTTGCTTTTGGCGCACTGTTGCTTGAAGTGCAACCCACACTGATGCCGTTGTGCGCTCCAGCGCGATAGTAGCACGGCCTGCTGCCGGTAATTTCACATCGGCCAGTGAGTAGCTTTCCTCATCTCTAGGGCAGGTCCCGTGATTTTTTTTTATTATATTTGACGATTTGCATCGACATGATTCACAACCCCCCCGTTGGCTCAAACCGTGATTGGAGCCTTGCTCTTGCTCCCAAAATTCGAACAGAGCGTTGACTCCACCTTTTCCAGTGTGAACTCCTCTGGCGTAACACGATTGCTGTGCCCCAAAGATGTGCAGGCAGTACCGCCAGAATCTTTATCAACATCATCTGCTGAGAGGCCAGTCCTAGCTTCAGTGCGTCGACGCTGTTACGGTTCACCTGCTCTCTATCAGCCTGGAAGGGGTGGATAACGATTTTGAAGTCTGATACTGCAATCTGTTCGAAACGTTGCACTAACTCGATGACACCTGATGCCATGTTCGGTCCACAGCAAATTCTACCGCACGCAGAATCTGATGAACCGGCCTTTACATCAACTTCTCACCCGTAACACCCAACAGAAGGGCTCGGCTGAGCAAATCCTTGATGTACGATGACTGCAGCCGGGCAAATGCCCTTTGCAGCGCGTACACATCCCTTTCTTTATCTGAAGACTCTTTTCCTGGTTATGGTAGGGTAGGTTCTCTCTTGAGCGCATACTCGAGCGACAGTAATGCAACGCTTCGCCTGAAGCTCTGTGACGACTAGCGCATCACTGAGTGCGATCAGATGGTCCTTAAATTTGTCTTTCCATTCGGCGACCAAAGTCTTATTGTTATGGAAGGCTTATCAGCTATATTTTAGCTCGGTTTGCTTATCTTACTCATTATACTTGAAATAGTGTTTCCTTTTAGCACTGTAGATAGACTCACTACGTATGTATTACTCTGTTACCCTTAATTGGTCTTATTTAGACGATGTGCTGAGTCCAACATGAGTTGGGGAGTGAGTATGTCTTTGGACTGCGACCGGGGCGGTATCGCCTTCCTTTACCTCCTGTCGTCATCACACTATGCACTCATACCACACCATCTGTGATCTGCAGAGAATGTCCCTCGTACTTCATACTGATTGGTACGTTCCCTTTAGACAAGATGTTACGTCATTCAGTTTTTTCTTCCTTCAAGAGGCAATCAGATTTCCTGCTGTCTCTCCGCTCAACAGTAATGTCCCTACTGCTGTGGCCGCGCCACGGTATGACTTTGGCAAAAGAGTGCTTTTTGCCAAAAGAGCGCTTTTTGCCAAAGTCAACCATCATGACATCAACAAATCGCTCTCGGGACAAACACTTCGGCCTTTTGGAACTGACCTAATACTAGACCACGTGCAAACCTCATCCGATGAAATGCCAAAATCGAAATCTGGCCAAGCGTTAAGCATATTGCTCCAAGACGCCCCAAGAACCGACCCCCCCCCCCCTCCTCCCCCGCCACGAATATATCGATGGCTCGCAAGGTATACACCCTGGAAAAGGTTTTTCTCGCAATTCGGGAAAAGTGGTCCGGAAAGTAGATCTGGATTTCGTTTGTGTTGCTGATAATGACTAATGTTGCGTGTTGCTGCGTTATTGTTGAAGGAAGGAAGTCGCGAGCAATTAAACAGCAGCAGGGAAATGCTGAATCCACGTCGAAAGCAACATTGCCGCTCTCATCATGGCTGGCCAAGAATACGGATGGGACATTCGAATCGTCAGTGAGTCACCCGATATGAACGTATTACACCTCGGATTCCTTAGCTAGATACAGTCTCTGCGGTACCAAACACACACGTTTGATGCAGATGGTCTCATCATTGCAGTTGAGTCAGCATTTGGTTTGGTTAGCTACCAGGCTTTAGATTAGCGCTTTTTAACACTGCAAAATATCCTGGGTACAATTATTCCATGCAGGGGAGAAAACAATTGCAGTCTTCCTCGCGTCCACAAGTTTCACATCTATAACGGCATCACGTCAGTGGCATTGCCTGGCATTCGGGCGGGTTGGTGCCGACACGAGGGCGCCTTGTTCGCTGCCGTGCGTAGAACCTGCTGCGGGCTATCGCTGCACGAGTAAGGCGCGGGATGTGCTCGCTCTTTTCGTCCAGTTTTGAAATGTGCTTGGTCAATATGAGAACAGATTCAAACCGAGAATAGCAGTTGATACCGGTTTCAGTAAAGTACATATTGTACTCATGATCAGTGAGTAAGTGAGTACTTTGCTTAGAGCGACAGACATTCCCAATTTTCCGCGGAAGAGTCAAGCCCCCCCCCCCTCGGAGCATGAAGCTTGCCGATATACTGGTCGAAGAGAAATGTGAAAATGATTGATGGGACTCATGCCTACCCGATAAGGAAACGAGTATCGATGAAACTGGGCTGTGCCTACATCGACAGCCTTACGCACGATAGTGGTCTGCACTTGCTCAAGAGAAACAAGATCTAGCAAACGTACGATACGCATAGTGATCGAGGCCTATTTGGTGTATTGGTGCCAAAAAACTCAAGTACGCGTGGCGTACCTGGCTGAATGAGGTTCTGAAGACGAAAGGAGAGCCCCCAGCAGCCCAAGCGGAGCTGGATGCTTATCTAGGCTAAGCAATAGCTACGAGTCTGGTTCCCATCACCGACATCAGAAAGTTCTGGTCTGAAAGAAATATTCCAAGTCCACCACAACTTCAAGCTGAAACCACTTTCAAGCTATACGTGGGGCTTTTAAGATTAGCTCTCCTCTTGACGCTTACGACGATTTCGATCACCACGATGGCTCTCCGATCTCGACCTCCGCCATAAACGCAGGACATATCCGACCAAGTTACAAAGTGACCGAAACAGCACGAGAAACAGCCGGGTGTCTGGATGCGGCTTCAAATTCTGTGAACAACGGTTGGAAGGCCATAGAACGGAAGCTATGGCTAGACGAGATCCCCTCAGCCAAAGCATACACTTGTTGCAGCATTTCCAGCGGAAATATGCCTCGACTGCAATTCCATACGAAGTCATCAGTCTTGATGAAAATGGCATACGCACTAAAACGCGAGCGTTGGCTAAGCATTTAATGCCGCTGAAACCAGACAAGTTCGCGGTAAGATTCTATGCGTCGGTCGCTGTACGTCCATTCCCTCTGGGACAACGGATCGGGCAATTCCTTACCTACCACAGCATCTCAACGATAAACAGAGCTATTCCCCAGGTTAAGTGCACCACTAGCAAATACCCTTCGACGAGACGATGTTCAAGCAGAACCTACCCACGCCTCTTCATTGTAGCTGGCCACGCTAGGCCATCAAACACTGACTCGACTTGCGGCGGCGTCGATGGCGACAGTGACGTGGAACACCTTTACCCACGTCGTGTGATCGGAGGCACTCGAAGACCTCGTGTGAAACTTTGTTACCCACACAGTAAGCGAATCCCGCGTCTCCCTCTTCAGTTACGGTCTGGTCGACCTTGTGTGGGACTCAATGCTGCCGATCGTTATTTCCTAGACAGTGATGCTCATCGTAAACAAAAGGCCCTCGCAAGTGAAATTTAACGTAGCTTCGTTTACGATTAATCGCGATACCAGCGCTGACGGGCGACGTATCGTTACCGTCAGCCGCGCCGTGACCTTATATTGTCACAGCATCTTCGTTTGAAAAAGCCAATGGAGCTCGGCTTTGTCTCGCTTCCCCATGAACTTCGATAGACTGCAGAAATTGAGTTCTGCTGACGATGGTCAGTGGGTTTTGTTTTTGGCTGGAGCGTCGCAATCATTGCCAGTAGCTACATGAGATGCACTCAAGCTCGGCTTGCACTCCTCTCTCTACCGATGCTGCCTCTTGCTTGTTCGACGCAGGAGCCATTATTGCGATTTGCAACCAGTATATCAAACCGGCTCTGCGATTGCGGAGGTGAGCGGGGGGGGAGGAAGCAGAAGTTCTGAGGTGGTGAGTGAAAACGACCCTCTCCGCTCTCTCTACTTTGTATTATAGTTTTTACCTTTCCAATCGAATAGTTCTGCAACTGGTTTTAACCGGGTATTCGTAGCATCGCCTTGTTCAAGCAAGTCGTTGCTCCGGTAAAATCACCTTTGAGCTCTAATTTCCACGTGAAAATACCTCCTTAGCTGGTTGATTGGGAGAAACAGCACCACACACTCTATTTTCAGTCGTCAGATGGTCACAAATGTGCTCAGTCGATTCTCAATGTTATGGAATGGTGTTGACTGTTGGAAGTCTGTCACCGGAACCCTCCACCACCCGTTCAAGGCGCTTGGCGTCACGCCGGCCAACACCATAGCACTTTAGCGCTAACCCCCGTAAATCAAACCAGGAAGCCATTTACCGAGGAAGTTCTTAAATGCCGCTTGGCTGTTGAGCGCGACTCTTGTGTAAAGGATGAGGAGGGATTCCATATTTTAGTGCATTTCACTGAGATTTGACACATTGATTGTGAAAACAACACTGATATCACCGCGCATCAGTGAAGGCTTTGTTTTAGTACTTTGAATGAGATATAGCCCTGAACAAAGTGTTATTTAAGCTAACATGATATACTTGCGAGCTGGCATTTAAAAGCAACAGCGATCAAAAACAACGAACTTGAACCCAATCCCCGAATGTATATCCCCGAAGGATTTTCCACGCAAGGTTCACGATTTGCGTGGTCCAAAGCGACGAACAATAGTGGAGTGAGCAACCCCGGTCGATGTGATGGTTGACGAATAGGCCGTCGCCTTGAGTTGAGCGTACGCATCACAGCCACTTCTATCGGTTGGACAACATTAGTGATATCGGGCAAGACTTGTGATATCGGGCAGAACGAACAACCTGTGGCCAGTATTCCTCTCCTAACTTGGTGTGCACACTTGCCATTATATGCGTATTCCGATCCATCACCTCTGTACTAAGCATCACTCAGACAGAGGTAAATTTTCATTTTTTTCTTAATCTTATTTTCAAAATTAATTATTCTTGTTTTTGTAAAATATTATTCGTAGAATGCTACCAGTACCGTATTGTACGCATTCTCTGCAACCACGGATTTCCTGCAAGAGGCATAAAAGTACTTACAAACTAGCATGTTCCATTGAACATGCTAGTTATGTATATACCACTTTATTCTTAAATACGTGAAGTGAACTTGACCGGTTCCCAGCACTGGAAAAACAGGTGTTGAAAAACTGAAAATCAAAATAACATACCACATAAAATTAAAGCCAAATGCCAAGTGTCACTTACCCAGCACCTTTATCTGATTTCGCGTCGCGTATTTTGTCCGCCTTTACCCACTTCGTGCCAGCCACGTAGTTAACGTTGAAAATAGGCTCTTCCAGATAAACTTTAGGGTGAGCGACACAAGAATACTGGTTACTTTGACGTCCTCGCAAAATGACTCTGTCTGCGACCCTTTCCGTAAAATATTTATCTCGAAACGATAAATTCACAGGTTTTCCATGTAAACATGACATTTTCTCGCGCTTGGCGTTGTGATGTCCGAGCTCTTTCAGAGAGACAAACATTGTGCTGTGATGAATCCCAACGCGATGAATAGGTTCGACGTGATTTGATGTGCTGTAATTGTTGTTTCATTCTTTAGTTACTGCGTATATTAGACTTTGCGATTGGAACACTCCAGAAGCGCGTTGCAGAGCTACATTGAGATAAACCCATGAACATACCGCCGTTTACGGTCTAAACGTTCAAGGAGTTCAAATGGCGAACCACCAAAAGGTTTCGGTTTATGATCTCATACAGCTGAATCAATATCACGTCGTACTATTAGCGTGAAGAACGCGAAATATCTCAACGTTCAGAGCATTTACCATGTCTGATCGAATTGGTGACCTTCTGCAAAACGCAAGTACTTTGGCGCGGCATAACGTACCCCTTTCTAAGCCAAAAAGCAACGACGGCCCTAGCCCGTTCGAATGTTGAGCAAAGCTGGTCTCGTTCGCCGTGGATTACGCATATCAATATTATGTTAGCGGAAATCCACGAATGGACTCAAGGGACTTGGCCGTTGATTACGTGGAGATATGACTCTCGAAGAAAACAAAAATTCAAGCGCCAATAAATAGATTCTGGTGAGATTCAGCTACGCGATAAGCTAAAGCATACAAAACGACAGCTCAAGATTGCTGAATTCTAGGCTATTAACCTTCGCATTAAAGTGGCTAATGCCGGCCAAAACCTCACGCACGAACGTGTAAGGTTCGGCAAAAAATCATTACGAATGAAGATACCAAGGCGCGTCTGGAACCAGAATTGATCCAGGTCAATAAGCGTGTGGCGGAACTATAACAAGAAATGAACTAAGGTACGCGCTGGACGGACGATTGTGCCAAAGGCCTTGTAGGTAGCACATTTGGTTGTTTTTCAAATATCATCAAGAGTATCTTAACCAGGAACCAATACATGTTCCAATCACTCGAGAAAATGACAGGGTTAGCTCGGAACCTTGTCCCAGATTGGGAGGGATGCCAACTGATCCGACCTCACCTCGTCGACGTAAAAAGTGTATAACTTCTCGACGACTGGGATCAAAAATGGAAGACACAGTGAATTCGCGGGGCGCCAAAACCATTGGGCCTATCTTCATTGTGATTACTGCAAGCCAAGCGACGTGATCCAGAGTTTTTTCACAAGCGAAGTAAACTTTCTGGGGAGACTGAAAAGTCGCGATCTCGAAACGGTAATCACCAAACGAACAAGAAAGAGGTTGGAACAGTAACATTGTCGCGGCTAACCTCAGGTGGGCGCCAAATTCGCTTGCTCGTAATTCAGTGTGGCATAGTGCCATAAATGCTGTGCTCGTACTGTACGACCGTACATAAGCAACAGAATGAAGAAGTCCAATTCTCAGTCTGCAATTCCATGTTGCCAACAATAGCAATCGATCACCTCGTATCCACTGCTTGAACTACTCGACTTGAAAGTACTAACGGAGTTCTGACTTCGATACAGTACATGGTACCATACCGATTACGACCGGTTACGAAGGGTACGCGGTTTGTCGACAACCAATCGATGCGGCAGACTGTTGTTTCGCCTTTGGTTACCGGGTGTAGGGGGGGGGTCTATCTCTCTTCCCAGAGATTGGTCTTGATATGAACCAAATGGATGCTTGCCTTGAAAAGGCTACCGCATTGTTATACAATGTTACACTGAAGAAGATCACATCTACGTGAAGGGATTAAATAAAATATCGGAACTATGCCAAAACCTCGACAAGCTTCACGTTGGGATCCGTAGTCAAACGAAATTGGTGAAATGGCTATTCGAACAAGCTGGCGCTCAAGCTGTGTGAGATACTGGGTAGACAACCGTACCTGGAAGGTCGACATAAAAATATAAATTGAGGTTTCAAAACACTTACTGTATTTCGTTTCTTTCCCTCACTGAAAACTATTTGGTAGTAGCTGGTTGATATCTTCTAAAGATGACAAGTGCACGGCTAGAAAACCTCTTTGCTTTCGTAGATGCGCTACAGTACTTCGTACGAGTGATACATGCATCTTGCTAACGCCGCTCTCTGTGAATCATTGCATGATTCACGAAGCGTACGTAACGTATATCGATCTTCAATCCCGGATGCTGACAATCTTCGAGAACATGAGCCACATTAACTTGAAAAACCGATTCGTCAGATATCTTCCTCGACGTTCATCTCGATCAAGAAACACAGCTAGCTCCTCTGAGCTTACAGGAGGCCGGTAAGGCAACTCGAGGTACGTATTGCATGCCGACCCGAAGTTGGACCGAACAGCAACGATCCAGGCACCGTAAATGTGCGACGTTTCGTGCTTAGCGACCGCCATAAGCTTGGTGTGCGTTCGACTGGCGATATTGTTGCTCGTAAGGCTGTCAAAAACCTGCCTCCTTTACAGTGTGATCACGAACAGAAGGAGGATCAGCACATAGTCTCTAAACGCGCGGTAAAGCTGGCAGGTTGTTTTTGTAGCCCTGTATTCTTCATTTGCCCCGTCATCTTGTTCATACGATCCCCAGAAAAAACTCCAGAACTTCAGGAACGGGCGGCAGCTTAGCAATATGGGCTGATATAGCGTTTGGCCAGTACTCACGTTATGTAGGCCAACTCGCGCTTCATCGCTTTACCACATTCCAGTAAGCCTTCCAACGAGCGTACTTTCATCTCTTTTACTTCCCATATCAGGAAGGTATCTCTTTAATGGACAACATTGAACGCCGAGACCATCGCTGTGACTGGGACCTTTGGTCCGACCATGCAGTGATTATCCTAGTCCATGGATGTCTGGGACTAGATGACTTTGCAGTACTTCGATTTCGCAGGAGTTTTGCCGATAGATTCTGACTTTTTTTGGGGACATACGTTGCGACTCGTACAGTAATCATGATCTTGAACGTATTCATGACTTCTGGGTTCTAAAACAGAGCATCAATATTCATGCAGGACTATAATAATTTGACCACGTGTCCACCGCACATAATGGTAGCACGGAGAGCGCGTACAGACCTGGTGAAGCCCACAAGGGAGGGCGTGACACTATAAACCGTTTAATATACGATACCCCGTCAACAGTATGCCCTGCTTTTTTAAAACACGAGTTGCTAAGTGACGTCAGAAAACGCGCTTGACCGATCGAACTGAAGCTCGCCAAGTAATGGCGATCCCTCTCTCACACAGCCGCTTCATGCCTCCCCAATAACTAATTTTGATAGTTGGTTGATTCACAGACCGCGCCATCATTGAGGAGATTTTTTGGGGTAACTTTATCAATTTCTTACCGATTTGGATAAGAGTTTCAGGTTGGACCAAACTTCTACTGACGATTGTATGTGAGAAAAGGCTGACGATTAGCACAAAAGTTGTGTCAACAGATCGTGTTTGTAGCTTAGGTCCTAAATTCTCCTAGATCTCATCCAATCAGATGACGGATCTATTACTCTGTAGGTTTGTAAATTGTATAAATTCATACGCGCAATTTATCGAAATAAAAAGGTTTTGTCATTTCGACCTAAATTAAGTAGCGGCAACTCTGGGTGTGTTTCTGGTATAACTAGCCGTGTCAAATCCGCGGAGACCCATTTCCGTAATACGGAGTCCACGACACCATCGAGGAGATTTTTTTACCCCCTCTATGTTTTGATGTATAAAGCATCTTTATACATCAAAACATATAGGGGGTAGAAAGAATCTTGGATTGAATCAACTCGGCCACTCGAAACGAGTGGGATTGGTCTAATAAATCGATGTGCTTATTCAGATCAGTACTCAATTTAGAGATATAACTTGTTATTAATAATGGAACTCTAAGATACAGGTGCAACGTCGCAATAAAGGTGGAATAACGAGCGACGAGCCGCAATAGAAGGCGTCGGTTTGGACCAAACGTTGACGCTGCCAGGCAGCCTGCTATGCGTCCCGGCTGGCCAGCTTCCACCTGACGATGCTGTACATACCATACGGAGGTGCGTCTGATAAACCGTACAGGAATCAGCGACGTATTTTGGTTTGTCGACCCAGAATAATTCTGATTCGTGGGCTTACTGCGAGATATCCACACTTCGACTAACTCATTTGCCTAGTCGAGGTTACCCGAAAACCTCTAATTTCAGTGTCGATACATGTAACACCCATCCAGTTTGTCGAGTTTATCCGACAACGTCCAAATTTTGTGTGTTTTTGAGCTATTATTGAAAAGTACCAGCCACTTTGCTGAATTTGTACTGTTTTAATACCAAATCACATGCGCGGCTAGTTGCAATCTTTGCCAGGATCTGCACCTCTTCATTGTAATACTTCTTTTACCGAAATCCCACACGTAGTTGTACTTGTCTTCGGCAGTTTGCTGTAGAAAGAGTAAGTGATCGATGCACTCGTCCATCTGTTGAGGATATCTTTGGTTGACCTCCAAGATATATGTCAATAATGGAAAGAGATATGGAGTTCCAAACCTTTACGGGAGTGCTCCAGCGAGATGGATACAACTGCTGTGTGCTGGTAGTACAGTGGTTTGAGTTGTACTCATCAGTGGCTCGACCGACATCGCTAGACCATAGTATTTCCATGGCTCACGGCGACGCAAAGTAGTTTGAGTATAGCGCTACAAGAAGTTTACTTACATTTCGACAGCATTACGACAGGAGACATCACCAAACAGTAGTGCATTGATCTATTGGGGTAAGGAGAACATAGCTATGAATATCAAAATCATGTCCTTTGCGAACTAGGGTTTACCGGTAATTTATTTGCCCCAAACCCATCGCTCAATTATAAAAAATGAGAAGATTTTAGGTTGCTTATTTGTGATAGTAGGCAGAGCGTCAAAGAAATTCTTACTGCGCTGTTTGTTTCAAAAATACTTCAAAGTATTGTGCGGTTTATTCGATATTTCGGGCGCCGGTTGGTACGAATCGTCGCGGACAAAAAAATGACAGAAACGGCAAATGATTTAAGCTCGTTAAATGCCTTTCTAAGTACGAAATAAGATTTCCCTTAAGTTCGAACTCGTACTTGGATGCGAAGCGGATGATTGCAAAATGACTTGAAAGCTATATTGGACGGTTCATTTTAAACCAGCCACGTTTGTCAAATTGTGCCGAAATTCACGATATTAGATCTCTTCATCAATTTTCAAATCATCATTTCGGAAGCAGCCCTTATTTACATAGATACCCAGGGAGAGGGGTAAGAGATCCAGACATTACAGGGATCAACCAAACCTATGGACTTCGCCGTCGTGAAAGCTTTTAAAAACCGAGTTAGGTGCGATTGTTCCATTTGATGCAGTTATACTAGTCTAGACTGGTCTTAGCATGCTCTTGCATTGCTATTTAGATTTCTATATCTCTAGCACCACGTTGAGAATGACTTTCCTAGCACCCCTCACGAAATGCAGGCGATGATCCCCCGCATCGTAGCGGGTGGGAGGAGCGCAATCCCAGAAGAGGTGGTTACCAAGTCGTCCGCGAGGGAGGGAATTACTCCAATCGGCAGCTCGATGCTAGCGGTCATTTCGGGATCCCAAGTGTAGATAGCTCCGGTTGAATGTAACGAGGCGCTATAGCTATACTATTATTTCATGCAGTTTTTTTCTTTAGGTTTTGGTAAAGTTGTTTTATTTACATACGAAGTAGGTGCTGTACTACCAGAGTCAGCACTATTAAGCTATTTATTTAGTTGTCGTGTTTTTCGTCTTTTCTTTATTTAGGTACAAAGGAATGGACTCTTTTCGTTTTCAATAGAAAAAAAACAAATGAATCAAGTTTGGGGGAGCAGCTGAATTGGGCGGGAAAGCGGATCTGTTTCCTTGGCGGGTGACGCCAGATTCGCCCCAAAGTATAGGTGACAGTTGACGTGGGATACACCTAGAATATCGTTTTATCATCTCATTTCAGATTTTAATCTGAATTGTCAGATTTAGAAAAGTGAGCGTCTTCTTGGGGAGAGCCAATTGGAGATCCCAGTTATAGGTAGCTCCGGTTGTTTGTAACAAGGCCTTATGAGTTGACGGGCCGTCTGTATCTGACTGTGCGCCGTCTTATTCATACAAATAAGTATCGCTCTCAACTGAATGACTAAAATTGTTGCCGTAACGCTCGATAAAATCCGGCGTCGATGCACCTTCCAAGTCTGAATTGGATTTGAACTCAGATTCCGAGGAAAATAACGGGAGCGGAAGATGGCGAACGGTGCGCATCCGCACGTCGCGACGTTTCTATGGCGAGCATGCGCTCTGTGGCTTCTAACTCAGCCCTAAGCCGGTCGAGGGCGAGTGCTGCACGGTCAATAGAAACCCCGAGATGCTGGAACGGGCGCATCGACGACAAATCAAAAAGTGAGTTTTAAGTGGCAGGGCGTACGGTAAGTTTACATTGTTCACCTTTAACATTTTCTAAGTTATATCGCCTGGAGAAGAGCGCTACCTACTCAACGCAGTACCTTGGTCTTTCTAATTTGGTGTTAATCGACACGCTGGGGCTCGGCAGCCAAGATGCTAAAACGCTTTTGTGCAATTAACGACTTTATTGACACCTTATACGACGAGGTGGCGGAGCTCATGTCAGCGCGCCACGAAGAGAACAAGTTGCGCCTCGTTCTGGAATGCGAACCTATGCGTTCGCGACCTTCGGCACCATCTCTCTTCCCAAAAACGGCGGTTCACCTTGAGAAACAACATCATTTCAAGTCAAGCTGGGAGAATACTGTGACAAAACATGGGGGGGGGGGGGGGGGGCGGAAGATAAGCACGACGCGCTCCAGGTTGCATCTGAATTCGTTGTTAGGCTGTCGCGGGCTTCCTGGGTTACCCGTCACACGCTGTACTAGACTGGGTATCTCAGCACGCTGCCGTTTTCAGGTTAGAAACAGCTAAGAAAAAAAGCAAGACGCTTAAAGTGACCGGAAGGAGTTAATACCGTTTTCTTACGGGCTCTTGACATTTATGAAGGTGACGAATAGGAGTGTTACGCAATTATTACTGCTATTTAATGCTTTTACCTATCATTTCAATTTTGTTTGTAGCCGTTGTGCACTACAGTAATGCTAGAGTACATAGAAACAAACCGCAGAAGGTGGTCTAGCAATTGCGCGACGGGTAAAATACTAGTTTTCTGCTGGTAATGCAAGCATGGGCATGCTTCAGCGTTTTTCCAAGCGGTTTTTATATTTTTTTCGAGTTGTACTATCAATAGTCTAAAACCTTTTATGCTCTTTTACTACTGCGGTTTTATTTAGACATGGTTTTACAGTTCAGGTAGGTCAACACACGAATAAACCAGCGGCGGATCTAGACGAACGTCGGTAAAGTTTGCGATAGAGTTCTGGGAAAAACACGATAGTTGATTTTCGCCTTCTTCCTGTGGTAATGCCGGTGATACTTTCTACCGCGTCAATGGGTGTATAGGGCAACCCAGCGGCAGACTGCGACAATCGCTGATCCAGTGTGGTTTGTGCCTCCGCGCCAAGATTTGAGTTCGTGCACCAGTAGAATTCGTTCTGTACCAGGATGAACAGAATTCACGATTGGAAGAAATATGTAGTGGCCATCCAGGGACGAACACAAGGTTGGCGTGTGTACCCTGCCTATCCCAATCGGGTCGTATATCTTTGAAAGAACAGCGCTCCACCAGAGTAGTTGGGAGATCTTGAAAGATGTATAACCTGATGAAGAAGTGCGGGGCAAGCGTCCACTCCAGGATGTGGCCTCGAAACTCCGAACGTAACCCAGGCGTGGAAGTCCACGCCAGTGGGTGAGGTACCAGAAATGCATTTGCCACTCCACATAAAACTCGTGTACAATATCACAGGTGCGTTTTTGTGCTGAGCGATAATTAACACATAAACATAGTTATGCATTAATATGTAGAAATACGCAGCAACGCAGCAGTCAACATAATACAGCCCGGACCGGCGGCAGCGGGGGGGGGGGGAGGGCGGCAAATACGCTAGGCTCACACGAGGCAAAGCTTGGGCACCTAGCCAGGACCAAGCATTCATAATTCAAACGCAGATCGCTTCAATAAAGAGAATGAGTCCCGGGTAATCCAGGAAACGGCTGATCTACAAAGCTGTCAACACAAATACCCCAGAAAATTTTTAAAGTCGGAAAATGTAAACCTACCGTACGCTCTGCCGCTTAAAACTCACTTTTTAATTTGTCTTCAATGCGCCCGTTCCAGCATCTCGGGGTTTCTATTGACCGTGCAGCACTCGCCCTCGACCGGCTTAGGGCTGAGTTAGAAGCCACAGAGCGCATGCTCGCCATAGAAACGTCGCGACGTGCGGATGCGCACCGTTCGCCATCTTCCGCTCCCGTTTTTTTCCTCGGAATCTGAGTTCAAATCCAATTCAGACTTGGAAGGTGCATCGACGCCGGAATTTATCGAGCGTTACGGCAACATTTTTAGTCATTCAGTTGAGAGCGATACTTATTTGTATGAATAAGACGGCGCATAGTCAGATACAGACGGCCCGTCAACTCCGGATATTATCGCCCCTTTCACCAGTAATTCCAGCAAATCAGAATGTACTAAGATATTACGCAAGAGGACGCTTTTAGAATTACTCACTATCTTCCGTCAAGTCCGTTGGGTTGTTTGAAGATCCATCCGGTTCAAAAAGCACGTCTTCTTCATCATCCGCTAGGTAGGAACCCTCCGTGAGACTGTCTGAGCTTTCCGAATCCCAACACGTCCCAAACACCGTTCTACAACACCTACTATCTAATAGCGTGGTCCGACATTCGAAAATTGTCTGAATTAAGACGGAAAATGTGGTGTTCAGAAGAACTTGGCGCGGAGTGTAGTAGTACTAATGGTTTGCATCAGGATTAGAATTATGAGCCCCTTTTGAAGCGCTCAGGAAAGAGCTGTTTAAGATGGGGCTGGTATACAAGTGACCACTATTAACATCGCGACCAGTATATGAACACCCTCCAACCATACAAAATTCAATAAAAGCAGATGGATGGTAAAAAAGATGGGCCACCACGCATATGAACCATTGGTACGCGATGGTCACTCCAGCTCTTGGGCTTACTGCTACTGAGCACGAACTATTGGCTCCGTTTGCGAAACCCGTGGCGGGTCGTTCACGCCACTGTGAGATGGACAACGGCGAGCGTGATGGCGTTGCTGATCGCGCCCTGCGCGTGCGCAAGAAACAGTGCGTTGAAGCTCGAGTTTACACTGGTGTCCGGTTGGTTCCGCCTACTTCGAAAGCAGCTGAGCGGCTGTTCAACAAGGCCCCGCCATGTTTTGTCACAGTATTCTCCCAGCTTGACTTGAAATGATGTTGTTTCTCAAGGTGAACCGCCGTTTTTGGGAAGAGAGATGGTGCCGAAGGTCGCGAACGCATAGGTTCGCATTCCAGAACGAGGCGCAACTTGTTCTCTTCGTGGCGCGCTGACATGAGCTCCGCCACCTCGTCGTATAAGGTGTCAATAAAGTCGTTAATTGCACAAAAGCGTTTTAGCATCTTGGCTGCCGAGCCCCAGCGTGTCGATTAACACCAAATTAGAAAGACCAAGGTACTGCATTGAGGCTATACTGCTTAACCTCCCTCCGTACTGCCCCCATCTAAACCCAATCGAGGTGGGGTTTGGTCGTCTTAAGAGCTGGATACAACGACACGCTAGCTTGGTGTTTCCGCAGTACCCCGAGCTCGTACTAAATGTGGCGACGAAGTGTTGCTTGTGTAACGAAGATCACGGCTTGAACATGTTCCACCACTGCGGATACGCTGCTGATGGAGTTAACACAGAGGCGTTCACGACACATTAAAACGCAGGGGAGGCGGAGCGGAGGAGGGAGGGGTGGGTGGGAGTATTGTTTTAAACTAGCGAAGCGAGGGTAAATTTAGAAATGATGCAATTTTTGACCCTAAAACTAAGCCATTCCGGTGCTAGTCGCTCATATGGTCAATGTCTTCGGCGTCTTCGTCGGGCTTCGGGGGAGGCACAAACGACGAGAAGATTCCGCTTGCTAGGAGGTTGAATTTGGGCAATCCTACAACACGACGAAACTCGGGGACGTTAAACGTCAATGGCATGTAGCGAGACCCATTAATTCGGACATTGAGAGTGCCGAGGTCGTTTTCCTCTTCAACCTTCTCTTCGGCCAGCATGGCGTTGAGGAGCTGGGCCTGGGAGAATGTTGCAGTGTTCGGTTCCGCGACGGCTGTGCCCTCTGGTTGACGAGCTGGACCAATGCGTCCGGCAATCTCACCAACTTGGAGTTCAGGTCGCTGGCCAAGTAGTTGTCAATAGTAGACGCAGCTTCTTGGACCCTTGAGGCCGTAGCACGTCTAGTCCCCCTTCGCTGCTAATACAAACACTTCTATCTCGAAAGGGCCGGAATCTTTCGTCCTCTTCTGATAGTTAATATAGACTGCAGCTACCAAAGGGGCAAAGTTCTCTGCAGAAAGAGAAACCCAGTCTCGCTGACGTGCTATCTGGCTTGGTTTAATGTAGATGCTAGTGTCGGGTCGAATAGACTTCTTGAGGTAGCTGCGCAAGCTATCGACAACTTTCTCTTCAATCTTGCTACATAACGTGTCGTAGCTGTCTTTTTCAGTGTCGAACGAGAACTCAGGCTCCCTCACCGTTACGTCTGTCCTACCTGTCTTTGTAATTTCTCCAATCTTGACCCTAAGACGCACTGGAGTCAGCATCGTCGACTAGCTAGCTGTGCCTGGATGAATGCCGTTTGCAAAGTGGGCATTCTTCGCACCAAGGAAGCTAATATGGCTGGTACTATAAATAGGTTGAATAAAAAATAGAGTAAACCGGAGTGTGCTGAAGTACACATGAGTGTGCTGACTAAAATAGATAATTTCGGGCTGATAAATCGATCTATAAAACGGCCGATTTAGAAGCGATATAGCCAAAGCAGCCGGCTCTTACAATAAATACTAAGCAACTACTGGGTCGAAACTTGCTCTAGGTCATAGCAGTTCCAATAATTGCATTTCTGCGCCGGTGCACACGAACCCTACGCGCTACTAGACCCTATTCAGCTCGCTAACAAAGACGCTACGCATGTCGAAAGCTTGACAGCCTTCGCGCGGCCTAATTCCTCAGCTTGAGGCACCTCCCACCCTATACACCGGTCCAGTCTCGATAGCCGATGCTCTTCATTTAGAGTAGAAGCAATTAAATGTCCACTATCGCTATTCAATTGTTGTTCCAGCGATCCGCAAGCGCAGGCGTGAGCCGAGGGTCATGGAAAGACTTTCCTCCAAGCAAGGCAACGGGAAAAGTTTGGCTTATCGCTTCATCTGACGAAGCTCCTCAGCCAAGGCCAAAATTCCAAACACGCGCACCGGCTATAACTACTTTTGACTTATCAGTGACACTTTCACGAACTACGCCGAGCCTACCCCCACGGCCACCTGACCGGGCGATGTGGCCACATCGTTCGTTTCGGAAGACTAACGCAGATGCCGCAGAAACTCTCCATTCAAGGTCTTGTCAACCTATTGGTCGCTATATTCTGACGATCGACGCTGATCGTGCCCCCGCCAGCTACTAGGTCGGCGTTCTAGGACTACATGGGCCGCCGTTACTATGCCCGACCATCAAACGACGCTTAGTCCTTTTTTAAGCTTGGTGTGCGCTTCCGTTGAGCAAGGTGTCTGGCCGGACGCTGCAGAAATCGTCGCTTTAGCACCCACTGGCGAAGAATGCCTTGGGGGGGGGGGCTACCGCCTCACGCTGCCCGAAGAGACATCAAAGCTTAGTACCGCTTATAAGTGTTGTACACGAATGGTATGCAGTTTAGGCGATGCAGACACGAAGCCTACATCTTATTCTGTGTCATAGCTGCTCGGATGATTTCACGTCGTGGCAAGGTTCCCGGCGACATCAAACAAGTTTATTAGCTCGAAAGCGCCTGGATTGCAGACCGAACACGTCCAAATGACTGCATCACGATAGACAAGGTTTTTCGGCATGCGTTTTGTGTCGCCTGTGTCCGCGCGACTATCGCGTCCACGCCAGCCGCACGTACGGCGTCTGCGTAACAACTATCACACCTACCGCCTCATTCAAACCGGGGTTCACAGATAGCAAAGACGAAGACCCCAGACCATATCCTATTCACGTCATCTAGACTCGCTTGCTCTCGAGACTTACTGAGGCTATTCTTCAATCAAGAGCATTCGTCTGTGCCCCCAACGTGATTTCCAATATGATGTATTGGAAATGGAAAATTAAAAGCTGGCTGCAGAGTTCATCGCTTAATTTGCGATAACGTCAGCAGCCTTGCTGTAATGATGTCTGTGCTGACGCCAGCTGAGTTCTGTGACCGAAAGCGACTGTCGATGACACCGCCACTGTAGATCACACAGATGCTTCGCAAGCGGAGGCGTGCAAGACCGATGGTGTTGAACAATGAGAGAACTGTCACCGACGATGTGAACCGGGTGCCCGATACAGGCCCGAAGGCCAGCAAGGGTCTCGATGCTCGGCGAGGTTGTTCGTCCTGGTCGTCACCGCATACAACATGCTCGGCAATTTATCGGGGGTGGGGGTGGGGGGTCAAAAAGCCTACTTAGCTAAAGTGGAGGACCTAGGGTTGCCATCAAACTGAATGCAGGCCGTTGGAGGTGATTATAATTGCACCTTGAACCCTTGTACAGACAGGAGTTGCCCACGGCATTTTTGACGCATGACTCGCCTTTTTTGTAGAAGGCTGCTTTCGTCCTGGCAGCTCGTGGACCCTGTGGAAACTACCCGGCCACCCGCGTGGCTCACCAGCGCTAACACACCATCACCCCACTGCCCATACGAATCAGAACCAGGTGAGCGGTTTCCGTGCGGCATCTTCCAGGCTGCACCATCAGTCACCAACGAAATTCCCACTACTTGCTTCTATATGAGAGTGGTCCACTTGTCCACTTTGACACCACCAATGTTGTGTGCATCAAGTATCCATAGTCGATGTTCATGTTTACCACGAACCACTTCCGTACCCTCTGTTGACATCATAGCCTCTTGACGGGGCCGGTATGTGACCAAGGCACATCTAAAGTGTATCGATTACAATGTGGTCTGCACAGGACACGTCTTTGCGTGAACAGTGACGAACGAGTCACTATACGATCTTTGCATTGGTGGAAGACGTGTTATACGTACCACAAGCAGACTGCAGCCTGTTCTCACCAGGTCAAGAGCAGGGCTTTAAGATGTCGTGGGATCCAGTTCACCGGTTTGCCGGACGAGTCGATGTGAAACTTCTTATCCTTCTTTTGTTTGTGACAGTCGTCATCGAACTGGCATATTATTGTTGTATTAGTCCACCAGCGTAAAGCACAGTACCTTGGTCTTTGATCGTAGCCCTAACGAAGCGCGGACAGAACACACTCACAAACAACTCATTAGGTTACTTTAAAATGAAACTTTCGGGCTGACGGCAGTACGCAATCGGCTACCTTTCTACCATCACCCTGTAAACTAATATCAAAGACGACTCGAACCTGGTCTCGCCGTCACAACGGACGGTGTGGTTTCCAATACAGCTACCAGTTCGTCTCAACCATCATCTAACCCCCCCCCCTTCCCCCCGCCGCGAAAATGCTTGGTGATGATCCATCTCGTATATCACACGAGCACAGTCCTCGTGAACTAACTCGTTTCGAGCTGACCTAAAATATCCCAGAACCGCTTCAAACTTGAGTGCTTCGTCTGGACAGAATCTTTGGACCATTGAAACAGTAAAGACGCGCTTTTGTTCCATAGTAACCGCTTAATACGGTCGATATTCGATAATTAACAGCGCATAAGCGAAAGGAAGAGTGAAACAGGCGAAAATACTACCGTTTGAAGGATTGGCCAATCTTGTGAAGTCTTTGGAAACTCCATCAGTAGCCCTTACACACGATATACGACTCAACCTGCCACAGCAGATCCTTAATCTCTGTCGCCATCTTAGAAGTGTTACCTTGTTCTTCGTAAAGCTTGGCTTGGAGCTTCATTTGGCATTGGCAGTGTTGCGCTTTCAGCTCTTTTATCTGATTGAGAATCATTTCCCTTTCAATTTTTCTCCTCACTTCGGCCAACCGGTCTCTTGTGCTTTGAGGAAGGTGCATTTGCTGCTGCGCCTGCCAGCTGCTGCTCTCGAGTGCCCAACGTTCTCACTCTCTCGTCTTGATCGCTTGCTTTTCCACCCAATTTTGTCTTCCACAACTCCGGACTTTCTCCTTTATTCGGTACCCCTGCTGTCGAATTCCCAACTCCCTTTATTACTCGGCTAGGGCTTTCACTTGTTCGTGAAACGTTGAATTTTTGAATGTAAGATCGTGTTCCATCTTAGACACGTTGACGACAAAGGGGAGACATGCTGAAACAGTGGGAAGAAGAGTTGAATGGTAACGCTGAAGATCAAGCCAACAACAAAGAAATGTTGAGTGCTCAAGAACATGAAGGAAGGGAAGTGCAGCGCATTCTACAGGAGAAGCTCTGGCGTGCCGCAGCAATGAACGACGTCTTCGACTTCCTTGTACATGTGAATCAGTGCATTATCCATCACCACGATGGAGCGCGGGAGCGGCCACGGGTTTAGATGTATAACAACTTGTCTGACGAAGGCCCTGTGAAAACGCTTGCGGGTGAAGGTACCGCTTGTAGTATCCCATGTCTTAAACCCGCTCACGGTACACGTTGCCATTATTGAAACTCGCTTGCCTCTCTTGGATGGAACCCGAACAACAGCTCTATCCCCCTGGTCAACCACGCGTATCTCCTCATCGCGTCAAGACCGTTCTTCGACGTCTCACCCAAGAAAATCAGCTGCTCCGGATAGCTATAAAAGCACTGCAGCTTCGCCAGGTACGTGTCGACCTCCAACGGAAGAGCCTCCCTTGCTCGTCGCTCTAACACATTCCTTGACAAATTCAGCTCAAACCGCAGTAGGCGAAGCACGCATGTAGATGAAAGCCTCGTCCCTGCTCAGGGAAACGCTTTTTACCTCTGCAAGTAGTTCTTCAACGTAGAAACAGGGATGGTCTTTAGCGTACGTTTCCACGAAAGCCACTACGCTACATGAGTATACAGGCCGAGCCTCTCTCTCCTTAGCTAGTACGTGGCCAGTCATCTCGAACTGCGCGAACCATCTCCGAACAGCGCGGCCTGACACTTCCAATACCCGCCCTACCACTACACACGGCACAGCATATGCGTAGTGAAGAGTCACAGCGCGCCACTTGTAGTCAGCGGAGTACATCGCCTTCAGAAGCTGGCTCCAATGACTGAATGGCAGCAGACCTCACACAAATCGCATATTTAGTACGAATTATAGTCGAATTTACCTCTTTTTTCAACTTCGATATATTTGGAAATTTTGGACTTAATTGTGATAACCGCACATGAGCATTCTAACGGTTTCTACAATAGAACTGAAATAATATTGACCCTTATTTCGTTCACTGTTGTTGTGGAAAAGTTGCTTCAAAATTACAGTCGTTTTCGGTATCAGCAGATATAGCATCTGAGATATCATCGCTTCAATGGATTTAATTGGTGTACACATGGTTGAGAGGTCCACATGATTACAAAACACTTACTTCCTCCTGATTTAAAAAGTTACACTTTGTACTTTCCCATTACTCTGAAATATAAAGCTAAAATCTAGTGCTTTGCCCTGGCTCTATATTAACGTACGGTCTTCCCCGTGTATCAATCAATGCCACATAACATCAAAAGGAAGTGCGCGCTGTCAATATTAAACACTACTGCAAACTAACTTCGTCAATTCTTAAGCGTTAAGAGCGTATGAGCCCTATATAAAAAAACTGAGTGTCTAGGAGGTTTCGCTGTTGTATTTTCGGCGCTAAATCGAACGTGGAACTGAAATTATGTCGATAATAGTACGGTGGCGAATCGCCAATCAGTTCCGTCCGCTCTGAATTTGAAACAGGTGTTTTGCTCATTTTGGATCATAACTAAGTCATTTTTTAAGCCTTTTCAAAGATTAAAAACGTGCGACCAACAGGAGAGCATTCTGTATCGAATGCAGCAATCAGCAGCCCTATCGGCGGTCTAAACAATTATCATTCGAAAACCCTTTTTCCGTTGTATTTGATTGCGTCCTGAGCTTGGCCTGAACGAACCGAACCTGAGCCGCCGTTCACGAAAAAACAACGAACCTAGAAAACACCAGAACCGTGGTTCTAAGGTTTTATTTGCCCACTTGCAATTAACTTAGTTGGAACGAACCAAAGTGAACCAGAATTTAAGCGAGAGGCAGGTTCGCTTTCTCGAGCTATGATTCGCTAAAAGAGATTATCTGATTCAACCTGAGGCAGGGTGCGGCTTTATGAGAGAGCGCTCGTCATACGTATCCAACTACGAAGTACAACCACGGAGCACTTCCGTGTGTTGACGATGCGTTCTTGTCGCTTCTTCGAACCAGAGCAAACAAGCGTCCACTGCCGGTGCTAGCGATACGGCGACGGAGGCCACTGGCGATGTCTTGTCTTAGCCTCTGATACTACAGTAGTACATGTAACATGCCCTTCATCCATGAGCACAACAGCTCATGCGGATGATTCAGAAGAGTGAATTCTGGCCAATGACGCTTCGAAAAAACTAACCAAGACTGTAACTGTTCATGAACTGGTTCACTCTTTAATACAAAATTAGCCATCGAACCAGGTAAACCGATATACCGAGTTCTTAAACTGGTACTTGAAACGTTCGAACCTGATAATCCGGTTTACCGAGTTCTACACGCCGCAGGTTCGTGGCCCTGAGGAAGTATATCTTTTTGCCTTCTTTTTGTAGTTGAAATTAGTTTTTGTTACACCACTAGTCGCCATCGCGCATCAATTTTACGGGATCCATAGCTAAAACTACCCACACGGGATCTAGGAAAAGGCATTTGGTCATTCGGCCAAGTCCGACCCGAGTTCCAATGGGAGATGCAGCTGCTGATATTTTTTAAGTACCAACGACCGTGAAGGAGTCGCTTATTCAACGCGACGAGGAAACTTTTATGTTATATAATAGGATTTCGTTAGCTGCGCTAAGCGACATCAATACTGTATACCTTTTTGAAAAAACGAAAGATTCCACGCGACGAGAAGACCCCCCCCTCGCCTCGACACTTAGACTATTAAAACGGGAGCGACCCGACGTAGCTGTGCGTGGCATAGCTACTGGGGCCAAGTGTCTGTTGGCGGTATATGACGCTCCGGAGGCTTGACCTTCCAGCCAGTTGCCTACTGTAGCGCGCACCAAGCGTATATTTCCAAACATGGAGCCAACTACGTGCCCCACGGGGCATCCGTAATATGTACCAAGAGCTCATAACAAGCAACGGAGGCTGACACTATGGCGAGATCCAGAGCTTCGATTCATGTGCACGATGCGGAGTGTGAGCTACGATAGGAAGCAGGTCAAGCCTGCATGATATGGTGATGTCTCATGCATGCAAAACCTAGTTGGTGTGGCTGGGGCCATGGGGTAGTGGGAGCAGAAAACAGATGAAGTAAAGAGTACAGACAACGAGGTATTGTGGCTGTCTTCATCTTAGTCCTGCCGTCCTTACCGACTTGGCCGGCGAAATGGGGCCAGCAATAGGATGAGGTCTATTAGGACACATCCAACAAGTCGCTTAGCACATGTGGGCACATGGATACACGGTAGCGATCACGTTTATGTGGGGGTGGAATATCCTGCGTATTGATCCGGATGGGCCGACTATGGATGGAGTGATTCAACGAACCAGAAAATAAATACTGGAGGGATTCGAATTCACACCGCAGATCAAGTAATAGTGCACTGAGCCAAGCGGCCAGAGGGCCGGCGGTCGGCACAAAGGAAAACTCCTAAGGGGTTGGTATCTTGTACGGGGCTCTCTCAGGTGTGTGGAAGACTGTTATTGGAGGTGACAGGAGGAACGGAGAAAGCGGATAACCTAATATGGGCGGCAACTGCGCTAAGCAGCACGCATACTAGGTACCAACAACGTGGCGGAGCGTGTGGACCTCCACAGGCTGCTCAAGAGAGTGGTGGGGCTATAGTGGAGGCATGTGCACATTGTGGGAGATAGTATGCTAGTCCTGTCAACGGGAGAAAGAGACCACCCGGTGATAGTAGCACAGTAGCACACGTACTGAGCGACATGCACCGATGGGTGGAAGGATGGATGGGAAGGCGGTTGAATCCCTGGCAATTGCTGAGAGACAAAAGAGACCTCGTGGAGGCTCGCGGCTTGGCTTAGACTGAACACGATGGTTGCTGGGATAGCACAAGAACCTCAATTATTATTATGATAATGGTTACGTATTGAAATGAACGCATGGTCTAGGGTGATTGTGGCTCGGGTGGTGGAGAGATGTCGAGCTGTCCAACCATCGGTGGGTCGGCCGCGTGCTCGAGTTGCTCACCCTCAGATACCTAACAGTTGCTACCGACGTAACTGCGATGTGGATATTGGAGTGCTGCGTCATGCAAATGTGAAGAAATGGAGTGGATGATCACAAACAGCAACAGATGCGGGGTGACGTTGTCTCTGAGATGCAGAGCTACCTGCCCCATTGCAGAATGGGGATGGGATCGACACAAAACGGAATAGAATCTGAAGACGGTAACTAATCTAGGTGACAGTATTCCGATGAGCCCAGGAACTCGCAAATCGCGTGCATAGCACCAAGTTCGTTCATGACGGTGGGCAATTACACCGAATTTGGATTAAAAAGAGAGAACGTCCGCTCACTACGACACAAGTGCTGCTTCGACTTAATTCGGACGCGTTCGTTACCTTCCACCGCTGCTTTGGTAACTTAAAAGCTGGAAAAATTACTATTTTGTGTTATTGTTCAATCCCAGCAGAAAGACACACGCTCAACTCAGATCCAGTAATTCCGTTGGTTTCAGCGCCCTCTACCGCTGCAAAGTAAGTAAGTCAGATACTTTAGTTGTATTTGAAAAAAAATACACAGATTCAAATGCCTCGATACATAACATGCTATCCATTGCGATGAACACTGGATATTATCTTCCTGTCCGATGCTTTCAAATGTAAAAACCAAAATATGAAGACACATGCGCAGGACTATGCAGCAATCGCGGCTTAAAATTTTTTGGAGCGCCGTGCCACCTTTTCTTAAACGAGTATCTTCCTTCACAAAAATAAGTGGAGCTCATAATCTCGTCTCAAGTAGAAAAACGCGATTGAGGAAACTTTCCATCTCTTCCTAACTATATGAATTATTATTTGGTTTTCCGTACACACAGGAGGTTATCCTAAGATATCAATGTAGCCTACTCACCTAAAAACGTTTTTTTTACAGACCTAACGTAATGTCATTGACGAATATTGTTTAGAAAATTGACTTGCACAGCAACGCCGCGCATCGTATATCTTGACGAATGTTATCTTCACCATAATTATGTTCGGCACGATGACAGCCTCTTCGACCCAAACGACGAGCTGGACCTAGAGGTGGCGGTGCAGCACAAAGGGCGTCGCTTTTGTTCTATAGCGGCGATAGTTGGAGACGACCCCACTGTTCCTGATGAATACAAACTACCACACCAATAGGCACAATAAATGCCGGAGACTGTTGGTATTTTTGAAGGTGGGAAAAAGCAAACAAAAGACTATCCTGGAATATTCAATGCAGACTACTTTGAACGCTGGATGCATTCAGTGTTTTATCGGCACGTGGAATTGAGAACACGGTGATAGCGCTCGACAATGCAAAACACCACTTGTGTTTGTCTAAGGGTACACCAACGAATAAGACACGCAAAAGCAAGATGCAAGCCAAGTGCGAAGAATATGGTTTGGCGTATAAGTCTACCGAGCTGAAGGCAGTCTTGTGGGGAAAGCTCAAACCATATGTGCAGCAACACGTAAAACCAGTTGTGACGGCCTCTGCAGAGAAAAAAAAGCACACAGTGCTATTCACACTGCCACATCATTCAGACTTGCAACCGATTGAAACGGTGTGGGCTGTTGTGGAAGGTGCCGTCGAGCGGCAATATACGTCGGAGACTACGTTTCAGCAGGTGCGCGCGCAACTAGAGACTACTCTTCGTAATATCACGTCCGGAGTCGTTGCAGGCTGCATCCGCAAAGCCAACAAGAAGCCACTATGTAGAGAGACATATCAAATAGAGCAGAGTGAGGAGACCAGCGGTAATTCGGAGGTGGATGCCGAAAGTAGCTCAGACAGGTCAACTAAATATGCGCAATATATCGAATGACTGCTTCATTTATATCATTTTCGTGATGCAGTTAATGGTGCTGTTAGCTTGATTAAATAGTTGGACCCCCTCGATGGTGTCGACCGCTGTTATTGAGAGTGGAACAACTCTAGCTCCTCCCACACTACGCCACTCGGCTCCAAGCATCTTTTAGCGCCTGCATGGTTCGGTTACGATTCTTATGTAACAGGGCAGTCTGCATGGACCTCACACTATTCGCATCTTCTGTTCGGTTGACTCGAAGTGTAAACTCTAGCAAACTCTCCATACGCTAACGGTAAAGTGGGTTAATAAAAAAAGTTTGACTAAAGCATTAAATGCTGAAAATGATAATTTTGTACTGGAAATGTGCAATTAATTATGATAGTAGCCATCACTTTAAGCAATAAATCAGTAAACATTAATAGCTTATGAATACTTCTCTGGCCCACTTAAGAATCAACACTTCGTAAACCCTAAACGTAGTCGTAGAATTTTTTGTCTAGGACAAGCTATACCTCAAAACAAAGCCAAGATTGCTCGCTTTCTATTGGTGGTATTGGTTGTCCCTAACCTATAAAAACAGAGGAACTACAAGTCTTTTTGGAACCCCGATTTAAGATGCCATTAGTTTTTTGTTGTTGTACGGCCTCAATATTTGGCCATAGAAAACGAAAGTTATATGCACATAATCTAGAGATAATTACCTTCATTTTCATATAGGTGTGTGCCGCGAAGAGTCTCTTGGTGTTTTTTTATAGCTCGTTATATTTGGGGGGTTTTCACGCGATTTTTCCTATCTCGAATTGTTTTAAACCAATCAAATGTTTTAAATCTGAATCTTATCCAATCAGATTTGAAGTGTGGGCCACATCATATTGAGGTTTTATTTGAAGTGTCGATTCTTAAATGGGCCAGAGAAGTAAGTTAATTTCAGTGGTATTCGTTTGGGAAGCAGCCGAGACTATTACAAATATGCATGGCATGACGCGTTCGGAATACCAACAGACGTGTCCATTTTCGCCAACCGAATGCATTGTAAATCCTCGCAACGTCAGCAAATCATTTAAGCATACACTCGTCAGCAATTCCGCACCGCATCGGCACAAAGTCCCCAGCGCAGCGCAAAATGCCTCAAACAAAACTATATTCTTATGCAGAGTATTCAAATACAACCTCATTTACTGCGCGCACACTAAAACCGCTCTAAGTTTCCTTAAAGTAGTAAAATCGCACCATTTTTAATTGTTGGTTAGCTCTATTACCACTTTATTTTTATACTTTAAAGTATTATGACACGATGCGAATTACGATTTTTGGGAAGTCTGAAAAAAATTGTCTGGTCGAAGAGATCGGCCCAGCGATGGCGAGAACGACACGTGGATTGATAGCGAAGTGGAGTTGAGCGGATCTCGCGTTCGCGTTATGGATAGGCATCGACCATGGACGGAGGATCTCGCCCGGAGGATCCCGAACTGGGAATCATGAACCTGACGATAAATAAGGGCTCAAGGGAGTGCCAAGAGTCATCTCCCTTCCCAAAAATGGCGGTTCACCTTGAGAAACAACATCATTTCAAGTCAAGCTGGGAGAATACTGTGACAAAACATGGCGGGGCCTTGTTGAACAGCCCCTCAGCTGCTTTCGAAGTAGGCGGAACCAACCGGACACCAGTGTAAACTCGAGCTTCAACGCACTGTTTCTCGCGCACGCGCAGGGTGCGATCAGCAACGCCATCACGCTCGCCGTTGTATCTCTGACTATGCGCCGTCTTATTCATACAAATAAGTATCGCTCTCAACTGAATGACTAAAAATGTTGTCGTAACGCTCGATAAAATTCGGCGTCGATGCACCTTCCAAGTCTGAATTGGATTTGAACTTAGATTCCGAGGAAAAAAACGGGAGCGGAAGATGGCGAACGGTGCGCATCCGCACGTCGCGACGGTTCTATGGCGAGCATGCGCTCTGTGGCTTCTAACTCAGCCCTAAGCCGGTCGAGGGCGAGTGCTGCACGGTCAATAGAAACCCCGAGATGCTGGAACGGGCGCATCGACGACAAATTAAAAAGTGAGTTTTAAGTGGCAGGGCGTACGGTAGGTTTACATTGTCCACCTTTAACATTTTCTAAGCTATATCGCCTGGAGAAGAGCGCTACCTACTCAACGCAGTACCTTGGTCTTTCTAATTTGGTGTTAATCGACACGCTGGGGCTCGGCAGCCAAGATGCTAAAACGCATTTTTGCAAGTAAGGACTTTATTTGACATCTTATACGACGAGGTGGCGGAGCTCATGTCAGCGCGCCACGAAGAGGGCAAGTTGCGCCTCGTTCTGGAATGCGAACCTATGCGTTCGCGACCTTGCCGACGTACCATCTATCTTGACATGACGCGGGACGCAGACAAGAGCAAGTACGATCTTCCCATTAGCTTCAAGAGTCCCAAGAGTCGAAGACACCACCATGCTGATGGACCTGTTCGAAGGTGTGTCATTACCTGTCGAATGGTCTTCCTTATAATACGTAAGACGACCTAGGCTCTGGTCAGCAGCAATTGTATGGGGCGTACTTAGCAGAAATACAACGGCATTTTAATGAGTTGAATTTGTATGCAAACTGTATTTATTTCCGGGCACAGTTTAAACAGACGACCCGCTTATTTTTCGGGCAGAGGAAGTGCTATTTTAAGCTATGCAACATTCTTTCGCTGTCATAAAATCTCACAAAGATTTTATAATACTCTGGAAGAGGGGGCGGGGCTACATTTAACGATGTCGCGCTGTAACCGCCGACTTTTGAGGTATACTTGCTGCTGTTATTATTTCGACCTGGGTGTATTAGCATTTGATGTCCTGTCCTAGGCCAGCATAACCTTGACACTAGGTTTCTCATCAAATCTATGCTTGTCGCATACGCCATTTCGCGTTCAAATCGAGAAATTCTTCAATCAAGACGAGAACCATCCTGGGAATTGATATTATTCTTTTCAAAAAAAATCAAAACGTTGTAGAAGTCGCGCTAACCTATCACAAACGGTCAAGTAAGACCGGTCATTATAGCATTTACTGCGCTATGATGCCATACAGACATTATACTGACGAGGAGCGCCAGTGCATTCGTACAGCACTCAAGAACCGGGAAGACTGTCAGTTCCAAAAACGAATTAGGCACGACATGCTACAATACAACATGGCGATGGGTGAAGCTGGTTGAGAAGACCGATGGCTGGACACCAACAAAGAAAGAAAGCGGAGGCGGACGAAACATGAAGATCGCGGATGAGCACGTCACCTACTTGGTACCTTGCGTAAGGGCAACAGCCAGTTAGAACTGCTTGGCATGATAAACGAGTTCAAACTCGAACATGGCGAGTAGTTGTCCCTTTAAGCCGTTAGTCATGCTCTCGAAGCTGTTTAATTCGCTGAATGAGACGGAATGTAATCCGCTCCGCAGCCGTGGCTACGGTTGGGACCGCCGCGAGACTGGTGATGTTGTTGATATTACTGGAGTAAACCTGAACATTATTGCATGCATATCGCGCGGACTAGGTCATGTGGATTATTGTTGGGGCTCTAGCGACGCTTAGGCAGTCGGAGCTTTCGCCCTCGAAACATGGAAATATGAAGGAGAAAGGTGTGTCGCTGTTCCGCGTAGTTGCGGTGCGTGACAACGCTTCAATAGTGCTGAGACAACACTCGGACTATGTTGGTGGTGTGCTGGTTAAGCGATCGCTACACTCACCGGTGATGATACCGACCGAGAGCGTTTTCTCTGTCTTCATAACGGGGCATAAAAACGCAATTTTTCGTGCACCTAGAGACTTGCACACCAATCCACTACATGATGCGTGCTGCACCATTCAGCATGGATGACACAGGAGATGTGGCGTAGTGAGGCGACGTACACGACAGAATTCCACCCGTGTGCTCTCGAAAAAAAGGTCATGCCAGTAAGCACGTAGCTTAGTTTTTTTTTTGGAAAGAGGGCAACGGGTATAACCTATTGGAGGTATTCTCGTTTTGATCGGAGTTTTTCCAATTGGAGGATTGATCAGTTTGAACGTGAAAATGAGTGCATCTTTTGTTTCGGATCCCTTCTCGCAACATTATGAGATGATATTAGGACTCGACCCGAAAGACACGCGCAACATACATGTAATCTATCAGTTTTACTTAAATATAAAACGCCAGAAGCTCCCATCATATGACGTTTGTAAGGATACACTTTGCCAAGAAGCTAAATGTCGTTTTAGAAAGGACTTTAAAGCCAGTAGCACCTTCATTAGTCGCATTCTCCTTACCTCTGAATTGGAATTTTTTATTATACCAATTATTTTCCTGGTAGTGCTACGGTCACGTAGTACAGACAGACCAAAGGGATTTCAAGGCCAGTTTGGTGTGTGCTCCTTAATTTTTGTGTATACAAAGTTCCAGTGAATGGCCTTATAAAACTATCATTTCGTATCTTTGGTTTGAGGTTTACTATTCCACGCAGGTAAATTCACCGAAATATATAAGTTATACAGGATACACACAAAAACTGGCAACGTACTGTACTGAAACTCAATTATTTTTTACATGTTAGTGTTTGTATAAAAAAAATGTATAACCGAATAACTCTCTCTTCGATGCTCTTAAAAGCAATCACATGCTATTCGCGCATGATCCATCTGGTGACGTTCATCACACAGGTGATGAACTTTATCGTGCGAATATGAACAATGGATTTAGCAATCTTACTTTCGAGCTTTGTGTTTTCGGATTTGTGGTATCTGTAAGTGACTAGTGCTGCCACTTGTGGGAATAGGAGGACAGGCTAGCGAACCCGCCAGCAAAACACTCACGCAACTTTAAGCGGTTCTCAATCAGAGCCCACGCATCTTTGAACGGCGTGTCGGCGCAAGTGCTGCACTGAGCACCGACTCACGTACAGCACCACGACAAAGACATACAGGGTCAGGTGACAACAGCGCTGGGAACATGAACATGCTACCACAGAGTAGATCGATGCCTTCTTGGATATGTCGAATGCAAGGCTCACCTGAATAGTCAAATCTGCAATCAGAAAAAGCCAAATATGTAATACTGTAGTTGTGTAAACGAATTTGTAGAAGTGTAGATCCGCTGATACGTAGATGCGTCGGTGTGTAAATGTGTAGACGCGCTTTAATAGTATCCGCAACAGCTCGCCCACCGCCTCGGCGACGAAGTATAGGCTCGAAGTAGAGTGGGAGCCGCCGCAGCAGGAGGTTCGCTGTTGTGAGAAATTGCGGTTGTGAGCGCAGAAGACTTTTTTCGATGGGCTAAAAATGACCACCTGTTGCAAACAATAATACCCTTACGGAACACTTTATCGCGTTAAAGAGGTTTTTAAGTCGATATGCAAAAATCATTAATTTATTTAACATTTTTAATGTTGAAAATTCCAATCTTAAACCTCCACCGGAGTGCGGCGTGTGTCCGTACGTGTGTCCGCGTGTAGAGTGAATTAAAGAGGACGCAAATACGCGCATTCTACTGTCTGCCGAGCGCAGCGAAGGCGGTCCCAATTGGCTGAAATCCAAAAAAAGAAATATATGTGTTTTGTACATATTCTATGTGGTACTTAAATGCACCATTCAAATTTCATGTTGCCCCCATTTTCAAACCGGAAGCCGCGGAGCGACACATTACGCAAGGTACGCTGCGTGTATGTATGTTAGTTTGCATTAGTAGACACCAAGACCTATACACACAGATAGTCCAAGGTTCCTGGGGCTGCTTAGGGGGGTAGCTTATAACTTGCGAGATTATCCTGCAAGTAGGTAGCCGTGCAAAGGGGATTTAGTCCCAGAGCCCTTTGAGTTCTCGGGGCTTTATCCCACCGCCCATTCTGCGCGAGAGCACACCCGACAGCGATCCAGTTGAGCCGGTCGTTAATGGTTATTGGTGGGGCACGCACATTGCGTGCGTGGATGTTGGCACCATATTTGGTCGGTTATTACCGTAATTGACCAATTTTAACCAACAGATGATGGATGGGGGCTGTAATTGCTAATCAATAACCAGTCTTTGCAATTAACGGCCGCCTTTATGGCAAAAGGATATCGCACATCAAGCTACAGTGCTACCTGGGGGCCCAACCCTGAAAATTCGACTGCACATTTTCAACTAAAACTGCTCCGGGCCTCACGGCCCGTGACTGTGGAATAAGTGATGGGAGATAACCTTGACAAAAGCAAACAATCCCGGATAGCACGCAGACGTTCAAGACACTACTTTATGAAAGCCTACTGCTATCTGCGGTGTACTATGACATTGTCTAACGCGTCATGTTTTCGTGTTCGCAGAACTATGGCCCGGCTAAATGAAAGTCGACGCGTGAGGAACTCAAGGAGGCCCTGTGCGAGAACGAAAGCACTAACTCGACCCCCGCGCAAGAGGATAAGGGTGCACGGAAACGACGCGAGGACAAGCGAAGGAGGAAGCGTTACGAACTGAGCAAAGAACACGAGGCTCTTTGCGTGCACCAAGAAAAAGTGCAAGTCACGGAAGGTCCAACAGTACCTATCGAAGAAGGGGAGGAGAAAACCGAAGAGTCTGACCCTGCGGTACATCAGTGGCGGTTTGAGGCTGAAATGGAGGCGACGTATCCAGCTGGAGCGAGGAATGTGGCTTTTTTTACGCTGCCTGTCCTACCTCAAGCTTCTGTTCAGAAGCAGTTCCGGTCTCGAATGCGCAGCGGACTCGCGAAAGACGAGCTAACAGAACCCTGTCTCAGGTAGAACGCACACGTGCCAATGATGCGCAGAGAGTGCGCACGAGACGAGCTAATATGACACCCTCTCAGCGAGACTGTGCAAGGAAGATAAATGCTGAGCGGCAAATCGCCCCCAGGGCTCGGTTGCGCGAGAAAGAGCTTCATGAACTATGCGACGAAGAGAGCTCGCCTTCAAGCAAGACGTGCGGGTTTGAGCCAGGAGGTCCGCGAAAGCGAGCGGGAGATCAATACTCTGTTCCGCGCTGTCCATCGAGCGGGGCTGTCGGACAAGGACGGGAGGCTGAGCGTGAGATGCATCGTCAACAGGTAGCGGGACGACGAGCTCGCTTGATAGAAGAAGAACGCCTACAAGAATTCGAGCGCGTGCGCACTAGGCGCCGATGTGTCCGTCATGGCCACGCTCTTATTTCTCACGAAGCCTTCTGTGCGTCAATGGTTTTGGGTGACAACGTGACCGACGGTCGACACAAACTCCCGCCAACAACGGTTTGTCCGCTCTGCAACGCTTAGAAGTGGCCGGACGAGTCGGCCATCTCTTGCTGCATAGACGGTAGGGTGAAGCTGCCTCCCCTTCTTCCCCCTCCAACAAAGTTGTTTCAGCTATACAGAGACCCCGAATTTCGCCTTCATATCCGCGTGTACAACCAAGCCTTTGCTTTCACGTCGATTGGAGCATCGTGCTCCAACCGATCATTTTAAAACGTACGTCAAGACGAAAGTGTTGCAGGTACACAAGGTGTGTACACATATCGTATTCAAGGTGCTATGGGACACTACCTAGGGTCTCTACTGCATCCAGCCGTCGGTCAGGTGGGAGAGCCGCCCTAAACTTTGCCCAGATCTACATTGTGGATCGTGACATGCAACGTCGCGCGGAGCGACGTCGTTGTATATTCGCAGATCTAGATCGTGTTGCATTGTTGGACCTTGAGCAAATGATAGCAGAGCACAACCCATTAGCCAAAGCGTTCCTCGGTTTTGGAGAACAAGTGCGCCAGCATAGCGCAGAGGGTGCTGTAGACTTAGTATTCCGCCTACACGACAATTCCTCTCAACCTCGAACGCATAACCGCCCCATAGTGTCTGGGATGCGGCGACTCTGATTGAGGACGGAAATTTGGCTCAGCCTCGGGATCTGCTCTTCTATACACGTGACCATAGCCTAAAACGTTTGTACGAGACCGACGCCGACTACGATCCACTCCAATATCCACTTCTACTTCCGTACGGAGAGAAGGGATGGACTTAGAATGAGATTCTTTAAGCAATCTCTTCCGGGATCCAGACGGCCCAAGACCGACCGGATATCGTGGCGCGTGTGTGGCAGCAGAAATTACAAGCGACGCTTGATGATTTAAACGAGGGCGTTCTGGGACGACTTCGAGCGCGAATTTACATTGTTGAGTTTTAAGAGCGAGGGTTTCCCCACGCGCACGTGCTGATTAATTTGGCCGACGAAGATAAACCTCGGACGCGCAAGATCATTGAAAAGATGGTGTGCGCGGAGATCCCCGATAAGGAGAAGAACCCTCAGCTGTACGAAACCGTCATGTCCTTCGTGCTGCATAAGCCCTGTGGACCTGCGAACCCTTCATGTGCCTGTATGAACGACGGGAAATGCTCAAAGGGTATCCGAAATCATTAGCAGAGGTTACTCGAGCTAATGCTAATGGGTACCCGGCGAACAGGCGGCGTCGGCGATCGGAAGGTGTTTTAGTATTCAAGGGCAGAGAATACGATAACGCCACGATTAATCAGTGGAGTGTGCCGTACAACCCGTACTTATCCCAGAAGTACAGCTGCCACATCAACGTGGAAGAGTGCACGGAAACCTCCGTGGTTAAATACCTGTACAAGTACGTGTACAAAGGGGTCCGACATGGCTGTACTCACAATGGAAGAAGTTCGAGAGGGTGAGTCGAGTACGCGTCGGGAACCAAACGAGATTCTACGATTCTTGAGCTCGCGGTATATTCTCCGGTGGGAGCGTGTATTCGGCTGCTCGACTTTACGTTTCAGGGGAAAAAACAGGCAGTGGCACAGCTAACAGTTCACCTCGAGTCAGGCCAGACTGTTTTCTTCAGAGAGACGGAAAAACCCCGAGGCGGTATCGTGGTAGCGACACGATGCTAACCAGAATTTTTTTATTGTGTGCGAGTGAAGCACCTGAGAACCATATTGCCAAAACGATGTTATATCAGGGCATCCCGAAAGAGTTCTGTTGGAAAGAACCGAAGAAAGGACAGCCTAAAACGTGGGTCCGCCGGAAAAAAAAACCAAGCGGCAATTTGGCGCATGATTCACGTGTCTCCTAGAGATATTGAGCGGTTCTATCTTTGGTATTTGATCTGCCATCGTAGAGGACCAGCGCCCTTTGAAGACTTGAGGACGGTTAACGGGGCCATCTGTACTACTTTCCAGATTGTCGCGCGGGAGGCTGGATACTTGGAGAACGTCAGCGAGTGGATTTCCCGTTTGCAAGAGACCGCTGAATTCAAAATGGCGTATCAACTGCGACAGCTATTCGTCGCCATTCAGGTTTATCCGGCACCCGCGGACGGTCGTGGTCTTTGGGATCGGTTCTTCAGTGATCTTTCCGGCCACTATGCACGCAAACACCAGGGTATGATGGACTCGGCGGTGGTGGAATTGAATCGCTGTTGAGTTTTCAAGATCTTCTTCAAGCGAACGGGCATTCCGTTGCTGACTTTGAGGAGCTACCCCAACTGGGCGCGTTTTCCAGATTGGTTCTACAGTCGCATCGGCTAAACAGATTACTTTAACGTGAGTTTACCGGATACGATGAGTCAGCTTTGGAGGCGATTGTAAGCACAGAAGATCAGCTGAACGAAGACCAGCGGGTTGTTTACGACCAGATTATTCTAGCGGTCGAATATTCTGAGGAGGGCAATAAGTTGTTTTTCGTGGATGGACCAGGATGGACCGGGAAATCTACACTACTTCGAAACATACAAGTCAGACTCTCGGGAAGATCGTCATTGCGGTGGCGTCCAGTACCATTGCCTCGCTCTTATTCATGGGGGGAAGAACAGCGCATTCTACCTTTAAGATCCCTTTTAAAATGAATGAGAGCTCGACGTGCTCTATCTCGAAAAACACCCACGCACAGGAGCTGAGCAAGCAAGCTTGGTCATTTGGGACGAAGCCCCATGGCCCATCGACACGCGTTCGAGGCAGTAGACCGAACAATGCGAGAAATACTTGAGCATGAAACGAGCCTTTCGGAGGGAAAGTGTTTGTGCTTTCGGGAGATTTCCGCCAAATTCTCTTTGCCTTGAAGAATGGAACACCCGTCGAAACAATCGACGCTTGCCTCAAGTCGTCAAGGTTGTGGTCTCTTTTCCTGACCTTCCGCCTCACGGAAAACATGCGCGTGCGATCGGCCGACAAAGCAGAACCTGCTGAGGAAATGGCTGTGTTCTCCGAGTTCCTGCTCCACGTTGGGGAGGGGAGACATGAGGTCAACCCTTCCCTAGGTGGGGATTCATTACGATTCCGCGCGATATGTTGATTGAGAACCCACCTGCACCCGAGGACGAAGAGGAAGAAATTCGTCCTGGCGTTATTCCTAGAGGCATGAATCGGACATCGACGAGATGTATGGCGAGATAAACAACCCCGAAGTTGCAATCGACGAGAACTTCGCTAACCGTACGATCCCACGAACGCGATCGTGCACCGCATCAATGAAGCGGTGACTGGCCATTTATCTGGACAGGCACAGGAATACATGTCTTCTGAGTCTGTACACGACAACAGTGACGGCAATTTTTTCGATCAAGAGGTACTTCACTCGATGAATAACAGTGGAATTCCGCCCTACATGTTGAAACTCAAGTTAGGAATGCCTATCAGGATGATGCGGAGCCTGAATCCAGATCTGGGGTTGTGCAACGGGACACGCCTTCAAATCGTTGCTCTCAAGCCACATGTCATTCACGCCACCATCATGGTTGGTGCGCGACAAGAGCAAAATGCATTCATTCCCCGCATCGTGTTTATCAGCGACGGAGACATTCGATGCTTTCCTCTTCAATTGAGACGAAAGCAGTTTCCTATCCAGCCGGCCTTCTGATGACCATAAACAAGGCACAAGGCCAAACTGTGCAGTACTTGGAGCTGTATCTTGTTATGCCTTGCTTCTCTCACGGGCAGCGATGTCACGAGTGACTTCGAGATCAATATCCAGGGCGCTGATTGAGTACCCAAGGATGGAGGATGAAGACGGAGCTTACACACAGAACATTGTCTACAGGCAGATCTTCGATTCGAGTAGGAATTTACGTCAATTCGTGTAAGAAAATCTCCCCGCTGGAGCGAAGCGAAGGGTGCCTAATGTCATTGTGACTAACACCTGCCACCTCCGCCGTGAAGCGGCGGCGGCCAGCTAGTCAACTACTTCAACCGGAGTACGACGTGTGTCCGTCATTCCGTCCGAGTGTAGGGTTAATAATCCTCACGCTTATACACAGGTTCTAATGGCTGCCGAGCGCAGCGATGTCGGCCCCGATTGGCCAAAAGGCTGCGCAGCGAGGGACCCAATTCGACCCACATGGCAACCTTGCGGGACCAAAGGGCCCGCCCCAGCCACGACTTACCAACTAAGTGCGTATGTACCGGTAGTGTTTAGGTCGATTTAGTGCATGTCCTAAGCATTTTTTGAACAACGACAAGTTTACCGGTGTAGAGATAGTGCAAAAAATAGCGCTAAAATAAAATGATCACGTAGACAATTTTGGGGTACCTCCCTCGAAGCGCAGCTGAAGTGAATAGCAAAGGGTTTTGCACTAGAAGGGGTGGGAGAAGACCTCGTAGTGTAGAGGGTTGATCCGGCCTCCTGCTACACTTAGTTTGCCGTGTGCGTTCCCCAACACTCTAACGGAGTTAGGAGGCCGCAATGACGGTGGTCACCGAACTAGTGAGTCTAAAATCGTAGCTGAGCTTCGATCACTACGCTTCTGAAGCACTGTCCGATACGTGACCGACATAAAGTGCAATGGCACTCCAGCACAATCGCGTGTCGCATCAATAATTGCGCATTTTCTGTTGTTGATCACTTCGTTATCACTTTCAACCTAAGCACTACCGGTACAGATGCTCTAACCGTGCGGGTAGTGCAGCGAGCCCGCGGCGAGCGGAGCGGAGGCATAAGCCACGAAGCACACTAACACGATATACAAACATGCATGCGCCTCCGCCGCGAAGCAGTGGCGCTCGGCTAGTTTTAAATTAATAAAGATAGGCTCAATTTTTTTAAGAATTGCACTACCAGCCCAACTCTCAAATATTAGTTCATTTTTTTAAGAATTACACTACAGCCCAACTCTCTAGTATTTTAATACTTCACTATGTTTAAATATTTAAAAAAAATAAAGTGAATTAATTTAAAAGAGTATAAATAAAACTTTTTTTAGTTTTAAAAAACAAAATATTATTATTATTAATACTAACCGCAGTCACAACGACAACGCTGTCGTTCAACAGACTTCAGTTACCGAAGAGAGCATGGAGAAGGACGAGTTGCTCAAGGGGCTATCGCTCGAGGAGAAACTCGCCTATTTTTTCTGCTCGTATGTGCACGAGGAGGTTGTGGACCTGGAAGTAGACGGTGATGCCGTGCGACGCTGGGAGAAGATCATGGCGTCCCGCCGCAAGTCCCGCGAGCGCGTGTCAATCCTTCTGAACCAGATGGAGAACACATCGGCAGCCAACGTACGCATGCTGGACAAGAGCTACCGTGCCAAACGCGAACTACTGTTGCTATCTGAGGGCACGCTCCGCACGGCGGCAAGCAGCGGTGTGTTGTCGTCTGGCCGCGGCGGTGTTCTGGCCCAAGTGGAGATTGCTAAGGCAAACAACGAGATGCTGCAGGAGTGTGGCGCTCTCACGGTATTCACAGAACGTTTACAGCGCTCGATCCATGCGTTTCGAGGGCTGAACTTCCAGCACTTGGACCTGGATCAGGTGGACGCGCTCATCAACGACCTGCAACAGGACATGGTGCTCGTGTATCTTCTTATCGTCTTCAACGCACACAAGAAAAATGCCGTGTTCGACCGACAACTTATGATGATCGGCATCATGGGCCCATCGTACGCACTGGTGTCCATTCTGGACTGCCTCAGCCAGCTCAACGTGCTGCCTGGGTTTCCCATTAAGAGATTGCTGCTGCTCTTCTATGAGTGGTTCTCTGCTGTCATGGGCGGATTCGACGAACTTAACGTACTAAAGCGACTGCGTCGTGAACGGAGCAACATCGACCCTTCTATCCTCAAGGATGATGCTGAAGGTGTGCTGCACTGCAAGACCTTCAAGCCGTATCACGACACAATTCAGCTGGATGCACAGGACCCGTACTACCTCCAGAAGAAGAAGTTCGCCAAGAAACGCGAAGCGATCCACAATAAGTACTTGCACAGGGCCAACTATGAGCTGAAATTCTTGCAGTCTAGTGATGCCGATCTAGCTACAAAGCCGCTTGATACACTGGACGACGAGTGGGAAGTGCGTGTAGAAACACTTTACCAGCTTTTCCTGCCCTGCATGCGCGACTACACTACGTTCCTGGGAAACCTCGTGACCCTGTCCTGCGGCAGTGCTCTAAACGCGCGTGATAAGAAGACCTTTTACTCTCGACGGCCCTCGGGCGCTGACCAATACGGCATGACGGACTTCTCTGCTCCTGGAGGCGAGAACAGCAACGATAATCAGTTTTGGAAGTGGATTCTTCGCGAGAAAGCTATCGTCCTCGACGTGTCAAATTTGATCATCTTGTTGATTTACAAGCACTTCCGCGCAAGTCATGCGTGCAAGGCAGAGTACTTCATGCAGTTTTTCTTGGAGGCCAACGTGCTGGCAACGCTGACCAAGTTCATGAACAAGGATATTGGCACCTATCTTCAGGTTTCTCGTCAAGAGTCAGATGAAACGAAGACTGGATTCTATGCGCTCGAGAAGGAGTTAGATAAGCGCACCATCCGCTTCGAGGAAGACATGAACGAGTACTCCATTCAGTCTACCAGGACGATCACGAGCATTTTACGCATTTTGCAGAAGTTGACCAAGAGGAAGCCCAACATCATCAAAAATGCTCTCTGTCGAGGCCAAACGATTGTCTGGCTGAAGGTACGTCGGAAGATGATGTCTTTAAGACAATAATCCTGCTGGTGGCAGTGCTCATACTGACTTGTACTGTACGTGTGGCCTGGTTCGTATGTGAACAGCGTGTGGTAGCTTTGCAGATTCCGTTACCGCGCCTGTATGCTCTTAAACTGGTGAAATCGCAAGCCAAGTATTTAGGCCACCAGGTTCGTTGTTGCATTATTTTGTGTCAAGCGGATATGATGAAGCTGTGTGAGGTGATTATTCAGTAACCGTTGTTTTATTTTGTTGTCGCTGTACACAGTGGGTGAAGAAGTACACTTGTTTCAGCATGCTTACCGAGATATATCTTCACGTGCGACCGGAGCTCGATGATGACTGGTTGCACTATGAAGACGACGACTTGAACAAGCCTCCGTCTCAGGATTCCGTCGAGCGGATCATTTTTGGAGAAATGCAAGCGTATCATCACAAACATTACTTCGATTCTCCATTTGGAGGTGTCAAACCGCTTCCTGCCGGGGCTTCGATGATTTGCGAGGACCGTAAGGAGCTGAACTCGGACATGTTCATCTCCGATGGAGGGCGCTTGGCGAAGATGTATGGCGCCATTAAGCTGGATCCTGTCAACTTCTGCAAACAATACGAAAAGTGGCTTGACGCTGAGAACCTCAAACATGATGCCACGGCGGATACAGCACCTCTTCCAATTACTTTCGAGTGAGAAAGATAACTACAACAGCAGAGTCGTGTGCCTGTGCAAGTTTTAAATCAAAAATACCAGTGGAGCTTCGTCTTCCACGCAAACATTGATTTTCCATTTATTTTCTGTTTTTTCTTCTTGTACACACAAATTGCTAATAAAAGTCTTTAAAATTGCGAAGCAAGTCTACTGCACTTGCTGTGGGCACTCGTTAAGCGGAGCGCTGTGCAGAGGAGATCTGGTAGACGAGCATCATAGTGGAGTACTTTGCACGTCGAAAGCTGTCGAATTGGTAGTGGTGCTCCTCACAATTCTTTAGCATGTTGGGACGGTAGTCGAGGAACGAGCAGGACATCTCCGCTTCCTCCATCTTGCTATTGCAGCAGGCCTCAGCAAAGCTGGCCGGGGAAACCTCAGTAAGCACCACTTCCTGTCCAGAAGCAGTAGCGATTGCTTCTGCTACTGCCCCCTGGCACTTGCTGCAGTAGTAAGTGTCTACATTGGTCGCTCGCCAGTAAGCAGCATTGACTATCAGCTGCTTACAGGCGGCGCACGTTGGTTGCAAGGCAATGACAAACAGCGATTCGCAAGCCGACTTCACCGATTCGCTGACTCGTTTGCGGAACTTTGTACTGCACGCACCCGCAGTCGTTGCTTCCTTTCTTCCTCTCTTTGGAGGTGATGCGGCAACTCGCTCGGCTTCGCTGGGCCAGAAGTCGCCGTCAAAATATGGAGGGAGCTGCTTATCAAGAGTTTCTTCCAGGAGCTCGAATTCGCGAGTATACAAGTCGTCGCAGGCAAACACGACTCCCAGCTCCTTCGCCTTTTTGGCCATGCTCAGGTACCACTGAAGAAGCCGCTCTTTGCCAGGGTTCTTCTGAAAAGAAGGATGGCACCAATAAATAAAATCACCTCCGCGCGTGGTAGGGCATGCCCAAATATGCGCGTACTCGTATCCCTTGGCTTTGCAGGAAGCCAGGTACGAAATGAGGATCTGGTGAAACAAGCTCGTACGTACATGGCGCGGACGCATGTACACCAGACTATCAAGGTACGCAATGTATGTCCGGTTGCGGTTGGCGGGCAACTGGCAGTGCTTATCATACTCCTGAACATACCTGTATATACCCAATCAACGAGGTAAGTTTTTTATCACACAAACCAAACGGAAACGTGCGGATAAAGGCACTTACATAGAAAAGATGCAGACTTCGACGCCGTTGATCATCTGGAATACAAAGATGACCTTCGAGGTGTAGTCGATAGTTTGCGGGTACTAGTCAATTGCAACATCAAAAGCAATAGTTAGTAAGTGAACGCATCTTCCAACCGCCAACAACACGAGTAATTTGATCACCTCTTGTGATGCAGACCGAAAGTTTTCGCGCACAACTGAGCTCACGTGGCACGAGCTCTTGATCGAGGACACCACTTTCACAACAATCGACTCCGCTGCTTCGTGTTCACCGAGGTTCTCCAGATGCAGCTGCACCCACTTCTGCATAAACCGCGACAACTCACACGACTTTAAGTCTTGGCTCTTCACGAAACTTGACGTGGTGCTAGCATCCACGGCGTCTATATCTACTCGCGTCAAATAGTCGAACACTTTTTCTTCGATCTCCTCATCGAAGCCGAGCGCTCGCGTGAAATCTTTAGTGAATGGTCTACGCTTGAGCGCGGGGCTGTGGGATCTCAAGAAGTCCTTATCGACTTTCACAGGGAAATCCTCGACGGAGGTTTCCATCGGAGACATGCCCAGCTCGTTATTCTTCTCTTCAGCATCAAGATCCTCGAGACGACAGAGAGGACACGTGTACATCACTTCTTCGTCTTCGTCAGCGTTCTCGCACGCATTGAACATCGCACAGATCTGGTGCACCCAGCCGCTGCATTGGTCACACTGCACCCAAGGTTCCGTGAGTTCGTCCATAAATTTCGCCTTCAGCAGGGCAAATTTCGACAATGTGTACGTGGCATCGTTATCTGCACTCGAAGAAGGAGCTACCTTCAATGTTAACATCTTGGGCAGCGAGGTGAAGCACTTGGAGCACCAATGGTACTGTCCATTGGGGGTCTTGTAATAGACTGCATGGCGTTTGATGCGCTGGCGACATGCGCCTGAGCACATGACGAAGGGCGGCTCGAAGTTAATGCACTTCTCGTTGCAGATGCCACACACATTATCGAGACAGAATGGGCAAGAGTGTTCGTCGCGGCGCTTGGTCATCGCCTCTGCCTTGGCCTTGTATTTGACGTAGTCCGACTCAAACTCCTTCAGCAATATCGCCGCAGATTCGTGGACAATGTGCCCCGGTGGGTTGAACAGACAAGCGTTGTTAAATACGAGGCGGATCTCATCCGCACACTCGTCGGCTGTGGCGTACTCGAGATTCAGGCACTTGTTCTTGACGATGGCCAGGTCCATGGGGTGCTTGACAACCTCGAAGTAGTGCGGGATGTTCCACACCACTGGATCTACCCGCACGTTGAAGAAACCGTGGTTTGCCTTGTGAAACATGAGCTTGGACACGATAGCCAACAACGGCCTTAGAAATAGCTCGCGCCGCACATCACGCAGGTGCTGTCGGATCTGCTCGGCTGATGCGGAGTTTAATGGCGACAAGGCCGTACTGCGACTGATGCTACGAGCGGGGAGGCGTCGCTGTCTGCGGATAACAACAATTCCGGAGATTTCTCCTTCAGAATCCTGGGCACAGGACGCGTCTTTCTTCACCTCGAGTCTAAGCTTCTTGTTGTCGGAAGGCGCGCAAGTCGGCGCAGTGCCAAGGGCACGTTTCACACCGTGCGGCGTCACCATGGCGTCTGCTGGGGCTGGGGTGGCTAGGCCCTCGCCGCTTGGCTCCAGCGCCGGCCCGGGCTCGGAAGCTTGGCGCTCCGACGCCGCAGAAGTTTTCCCGCCCTCACACGACAAAGCTCGTGTGTCGTTCAAACCCATGGGCGGGAGCCACGTCAGAATGTTGCTTTGTCTTGGTATTTGTATGTCGCTGCAGTTTTGGCGCGCAGTCCCTGCCCCACTTGTTTGGGTGGGTTGGCATCCAAATATGAGGCGGCAAGGACGAGATCGGATGGTGCTGGCGGCTCAGGACCATACAGGGTTCAAGTCAAAAGTAGAGACGAAACGGATCCTTCTCGAAGAAAACTGACCTGCGCTACAATTGGCTAAAAAGCATGCAAATGGACGAAACCAACAGCCGTTACGGGCTGTATTATCCGATATCGCTCCACATTTTTGTGGTAGAAGAATTTCTGTTTTGTTAAAAACAGAAATTCAAAGCTAAAGTGGCTACATGTGCTTTCATTTTTAAAAAAAAATGAAAGTAGCCACTTTAGCTTTTGTTTTTTAATCGTAAGAATAGAAGTATTCCAATGATGTCAAATTGTTTAAACCTGTTAAATCGGGTAGTTTAAATACATATTGGCTTACAGGGTTGAGTATAGAGAAGTTCTCCAACGTGTTTAATCACGTTGCTACTAAAAGTCGGCTAAAAAAGTTCTTTGAGATCTTAGTTCCCTTATGTTGTACCGTTCGAAGTACAACATAAGAGGTGTATACCCTAATTCGCTATTTTTCGCAGCATCTATGCTATGTTGCATGGCTCAACATAAGAGGGATTTTGACTGAGAATTTGTATTGCTCTTTGTGGAATACAAAACCTACAATATTTACTGTGTGCAAAAAGGGCAAATGCACACGGCTTAGGTTTATTATTCTAAGGATTTGGTTGAAGGAATCAGAGACAGGTACTTGCACCCACCAATATTGGTGGCCGACAGGAGCTGATTTCTTTCATTCGAGAAAAAGCCGTGAAGAGAGGAATGGTCGGTCTAGTCGGAAAGTCACTCCGCCACGTTTTGACGGCGGAGGAGAAGGAGCAATGCGCGGAGACCAATCGCCGGGAGTTGCGTATACGACGAGAGACCGCCAAGGAGAAGCAGGGTACATGTACAAGAGCCCGATCTCAGAAGAAGGCAGCAGCGAAGGCTACAGCTAAGGAGAAGCCTTGCGAAGCGCAAGAGAAAGAGGTTCCTGCGGAGGAGGCGAGAGGCGCTGCACGAGAGAAGCAGGCCCCTGCGGAAGCGAAAGTGTCGGGCCGAAAAGCCAAGGCTTCGGGAAAGAAGCTGGCTCCATACCAAGTGCCGGGAATGTGGCGAGCGGCTGATGAGGGGGGGGGGGGGGGGCGGAGTGAGTTTGACTGCGCACGAACCGGCAACCACCCCCGGACAAGACACATGTGCTGCCAGTGAGGAGGTTGCGGCTGTGGTCGGCGGTATTGTCTCGACCATTGCGAAGAGGATGACTGATGAAGGGGGTTCTCGTACTGTGGCGCCGCCGGCTAATTTTAGAGGACGACGACGATGAGGACGTGGTACGTAATGTTGGTTCTTTCAGCATAGGACTCACTTTGGCTAGCAGATTCCAACATAAGACTAACATAAACTATGCTTTGTGTACTTATAGGCTTTACCAGTCGTCGAAAGCAACACTGGTGGGACCGCACCCGTGGACTCAGCTTGTGTTATCGATGGAGACCCAAATTTGATGACTACTGGCGCTGAATTATGTACCGACCTGAACTCTGACGAAGACCCTGGTGTGCGTGAGTAGCCAGAAGAGGAAGAGGAAGATGATGATGGAGTTGACGGCGGTGGTGATCTGTGGGAGGAAGATTGGATCATTTGCGAGCTGACTGACGAGGATTCGGATGCTGAGCAGGGGAAATTGTCTGCGTCGGTGTGGTCTTCAATCGCAAAAGATAGCGCAGCTATCAAACAGATGGAGACGAGTGGCTGGGAATTTGGTACGTTTATGTTGATGATATTTAACATCAGCTTTTAAACTTAATAGTAAATCTAACATAAGAACCAACATATTGTTATCAAATGTGAACTTGCTCCAGACTCAACAAAGTTTGGCCCAGATCCGACGTACTGTGATTTGTACGATGGTCCGTATAGTCCGAGCCAGAATGTCCTATCTGTTGCGGAATACCCTTTGGCGCTCCTGTTTTACTTCATGCCGCCAAAATTCAGGGGTCAGATTGTTATCGAAAGCAATCGTTACCACGCGCAGTCGATTCCTCAACGCGCACTGCTATTCGGGCACAGCAGCGCCGGTCCAAAGCAGAAGTGGAAACTCTCGCTGATATTCAGCGGCGACTTGGAGATGTGCCGGACATTGAAGCGTGGGAGGTGCTTCGGGTCATGGGCCTGTTGATAGCGAGAATGCTTGCCCCAGTTCGGAAGGGCATCGCAGCACACTGGTCGGTGAAGAAGGTGGGGGCATTGCCTTCGAACCGGTTCGGTCTCTTCATGAGTAAGAATCGTTTTTTTTTTCTTCACATAATGGGCTACCTACATTTTCGAACAACAAGTCTCCACAGGCAATGGGCCGTGCGTGGAAGATACACCCAGTTGTGGATATACTACAACGGACATTTACCCGAGGATACCGCCCGCCCCCTGTCATTAGCTTCGACGAAGCCACTCTGCCGTCTCGCTCCAGATACAATTCTACGCGGCAATTCAACAAAGACAAACCCCATAAGTGGGGCACCAAGGTGTTTGTCGCCGCGTGCGCCAAGACAGCGTACTGCATGAGGTATGTCCAGCTACCGTGGTGAGTTTGAGCTCATGACGGTGTTTTGTTTTGCTGAAGTCCTTATGTTGGATGTCATTCAACAAAAGATCTTAGCCTTGCAGGTTTGTTCAACATAATGTTAGCTTAGTGTATTATTTGCCTACAGAATCGATGTCTACTGCGGCGCCAAGGTACATCTTCGCACTCCGCTACCAAAAGACAACAACACGGGCGAGGCTGCTGTTTTGCGAAATATGAACACGCTTTGTCCACCTTCGCCGACTTCTCCCCCGACTTCTCCCTGGCGCCTAGTGATAACAGACCGCTTCTACACGTCTGTGAAGCTGGCGTTGGAGTTGTTGCATCGCCGTATGTACCTGACTGGCACAATTCAAACAGACAGATCAGGGTACGCAAAGGACGTCGTCACAAAAATGAAAAAAGAGAACAGTCAACAAGAAAAAGGTCGTGTTGCCATCGCAGGGCAAAGCTGGCAGAAAACCAGAGCTTCTCTCAGCTGACTGCAGTCATGTGGATGGACGTTACCCAGTACACATACTGTCGTCCGGCGGCAGCCGAAAGCCTGGTGTAGTCAGTACGTATAACGGTATTACGACTTATGATTGTTGCGCTAATATCTGTGTTTCTTCAGCACTGTAGTGCGGCGCATTCAAGGGAGGTCAAACCAGTCCCAATACCTGAACTCGTGCGAGATTAACACCGCTGGATGGGCGGTGCGGACGTCCATGATCAGAGTTACAGCGTTCAACTAGCCTACAAGAGTCGCAAGTACTACAGGACTCTATTTTTCGGGCTGTTTGTTATGGCAGCCGTCAACGCTTTTATTGTGTACCACCATTTCCGGAAGGTGAACAACATGCGGCCTGCTCACCACTTTGATTTTTTCGAGACATTGATGGAGCAACTACTCGCGGTAGACTCGGAGGAAGCTTTTGCAGTTATTGAGGTGCGTATGTTGGAGATCCAACATAAGAGTTTATTTCTGGCTCTACCATCGAACATAACCTGGTGAAATGTTGATGTATTGGATTCCAGCAAGCAACAACCTCGAGGGAACGAACGGCCGCATCCCCAATAAGAGATAGATCGGTGCAGCAAGCGCCAACAGACGCAATTCAGGCTCTGGGTGGGCACATGCTCGAGGATAATCCGGACACTGTGGACCGCGAGCAAGGAGGGAAGCGCCGCCATCGCTCCTGCACGGTGTGCACTCTATGCAAGGTGAAGCCCCGAAAGTTCACGAAGTATTTCTGCCGGGAATGCGCAAACGGCAACAAACGGTAAGTCGCTAGTGGGCTGAAATGCGATGGTTGATATTCTAACGGATGATGTGTATTGTAGCAAATATATGTGCAACGTTGGGCGTGACGTCAGAGATACGTGCTTTCGTATTTGGCACTTGGACTGGAAGAATGGGAACGAGATTCCTCCCACGCTGCTGCTCGAGCACAAGCCGCGCGAGAGACCGCCGGCGTCACGACCAGGGAAGAAGCGGAAACGCAGCTCGCAAGGCGCTGCTGGCGGCGACGGAGGTGAGGGAGGCGACACGGGTGCAAGTGGCGGCACCATGGAAAGGACTGGTAATGAGCATTAGTTTAGTGTTCTTTGTACGTGTGCTGGGGGGGGGGGTAGCTAGTCAGTTTGCAATCAATTGAAACGATTCACATTCGCAAATTTCATTGGCTATAATGGAGTAGACCGCTGCTACTGGACGTATATAACGATTCAAAAAATGGACGAACTAATAAAAAGGACTTACATTATGCTAATTATGTCTACGTAACTGAACCGCCGAAGTACAATAGACCACATTACAAGGTGTAATGTTGGATATGGCCCAACTATACAGCATGTCCCCATCGCATACACACACCAAACCTCAACGTACTTTAGCGACACCACATACAAAGCACTATATATTAATAAATGGGACAGGGCAAAAATATACTCTCGTGGGTAGGTCCGGGAACTAAGGGGCTAATGCGCAACTTTTTTTTTTAATCACGATTTTTTTTATGAGACCACGTTTGGTATGACTGAACGTCATTACTCCAGAGGTCGTATGCGTATTAAATCGATTTGGGAGCTATTTGTTTTACAATTACGCTGATCAAACCGATTAATAAGGGCTTTGGAAGGACCCTCTCGCAGCCTTGGAACTCGAGCATCCAGTCACCAACTGCTGCACTGGCGCCTTGTTTTACGCAAAAGGAGCTGTTTTTGTCCCTCTTATTATAACCATACATGTACGCGGTCTTCCTGGTTCAGTTAAGTGAACCGATTTTCAGTTCCTAAAAACGGTCCAGATCGCGATTAAGATGAGCGTGGAGGCGCTCGTGATCTCGCTGGAGGGTTAGTTTGTACAAGCTAAACTCGATGTGCACGACAAATTACTAGCTTCTCTCGTCTACAAATAACTTTGAAAGCGCTGCAGACGTTTAGCTATACTAGTCCAGTTCCGCAAGCTGTTTGGTCGTGATGTAAGTCCAGTGAAGTGGTATAGTAATATGTTGTGTTTCGTTATGAAAGTTACTCGTCATCATCGAAACGCTCATGTTTCCCTTCATTGCAAGAATATCCCGAAATGAACACTCCTCGTGGCAAAAGAGATGGAGCCAACAACGAACGAGAGTGGACTGATTCCCGCAGCTCCGATCGCCGTCTGATACTTAAATTTGTGCCGCCATTTCAGAATCTAGGGAAGCGACTTCACCCGCAGCGATCTGGGAACCACGTTAGCTCAGATTTTCTGCACTCGCTGCGGTGGAGGCAAGAGGACACTGAGTGCTTGTACTGGTGGTCGCCGTCGCTAGCAACAGAAGGCTAGCTCACTAGGGCTGATCTTAGCCCAGCCACGCATTGAAACTGCCTGGTGATCTAGTGCTGGTAAAGCTTTTATGCAAACGACGTACAAGCATTTCAATTCATTCTAGTGTAATTCTCAAAGTGTCTATCACGTTTGGGGCATCATCGACGTCGGAGCACATGTTGCTGTTTCCGCACGTGGCCTGCAGATGCGGTAGTGATGTATAAAAGATGCATGAATACGTTAACTAAATCAATAGGGAAAGGTGTAACTCTGGGATATAAGAAATAGGAGGTATGGGAGGGAGGGGGGGAGCTTGCCAGATTTGATTCTGTGCTAGGGGTTTTGTCAGTTTGAGATTCCTTAACGTAATGGCTATGCATATTGTTTTCTTAGTTGGCATGTGGGACGCCAATCTCAGCTGCGGGAAACGATTCAGTATCCGCAAACATAATTCGTTCGTCCACATGCTAACGGAGAGAACAATCACAATCGCGACCACTCTTCAGTCGCAAATAAAAAAAAGAATACGCAGGGCGAGCGTCACACCTGTTAACTGCATTATAGATGATTTGGATAATGTTTTTTGGCCTGTTCAGATATCTTCGGCAAAGAAGATATCAGTGTACCAAGGAGGGCCACCTTTGCGTGTATCGTTTGGTCTTGCGAGGCATTGTCAGCAATATGGGAATTGTGGTCGCTACTTGAAAGGCCATGTAGCCCTATGTTCTTACCCCATGGACGATGGGACCTAGACGTTAAATGTATTTTTTTTTACCTATCCCCGTAGGTATCTGATCCGTAAACAGTTTTTCCTTAAACTAAAATGTACAAACCTTATTTTAGCTTGTACTAATAAATTAAGCCATCAAACTTATCCATATGTATTGCTCTGCAAAGGGCGACTGAACAAGATTTACGATTGCACACGACCAAGGATAATTTGTAAACGGCTTCTACTCCGTTCATATTAATGCTTTAAGCTCAAATGAAAGTGCAACACGTACGTGGTAGACGGCTTTGTTTAGTAATGAATAATTTTTTTAAATAAAGCGTCCTGGGCTCGAATAGCTCAGGTCAGAAATATAAAGAACTGTATCAATGAGCTTACAACACAGCACTTCAAATGTTTACTCGTTTTGTTCCTTGGTAACAGAAGCTACAGTACTTACGGTCCCACATATCGCGATTAACACGAAGATCAACTAGCTTCTTCAAGTTGGAGGGGTCCACGGAGCGGCGCCGCTGTGCCAGGATTAAGGATAGGCGCCGTCTGAGGTGATGCTGGCCCATAGAACATGCCTCCATGGCTGCTGCTGGTGGCGGCATCTCATGATGATGGTGATGCTCGGGCATAGCCCCTTGCTCAGCATAACCCTCCGCCCTAGGAATTAAAAAAGTATCCGTGGAATGCATTCGAGGAGCTGGGTATGGTCGCAGGTTTGGTGATTTGTCTTATGGTTGCCGAGCTCTTTTCCTCGAGCTCATTTCCTGGACGAGTCGATCCGTACTTTGTCGAGCTGGTACATTGTTGTCTCAAAGGAAGTTGCAAAGCCTTCGGTGCGGATTTCGAAATTGTCTTGCCTCAAGTGAGTTGTTTGGCATTGAGTTTCTTGTAAGAGACAAATTGAGAACTGAGATTGAAATGAGTGTTGTGCAAACTACTGCTCTCCTGCTACGGGTGATTTCTCTCGTGGATACTCTTTTTCGGCGACCCTGAAATTGACGCTGCAACGGATGTACAGTGCAAAGGGGACGACTGCAATGTAAGTAGTGATGCCATCTCCGTCACAACTAGTAGGTGCGTAAATAGTAGTGGTGGCACCCTTGACCACAAAGAGTAAGCGCGATATAGCCATGAAGAGAGCCATTCACCACATTAAGCCGAAAAAGGCGGTCGTCGAGCACGCATATCGCCACAGCAGCTAGATCTAGCTAGCGCCATATTAATTGCATCGTTGAACCCACGTATTTGACGATATCTGTTTGTGCTTGACGGTTTGCTTATGCACTTCCACCTCAACTCCTCGCGTGTATAAGTTTTCGAAGCAAATATCGGCCAATCACGAAATCTTGGAATATTATTAAAAAGGCTTTTTAGAGTGGTCATACTTTCTAGTGTATCAAACTCCATTTTTGTGAAAGTCCTTGCCTACCCAGGTGATCTTACCTGGTCAGAATTGCGAAGCAAACTCACAGAAACTGAATTCCCAATGTCAACGCATACAATATGTCAAGGCAAATGTCTATATGTAGCTGCTGGGCGCCAATGCGCGTCGTCGCCTAGTTTGGACAATCAGATGTCTCTATTTGCAAATCTCACCATGTCAATAAATCGATTTTTAGTAGAACCAAGTTCATTTAAACGGGACGATGAATCGCCAGTCTCTACACGTCTTGCTGGCGGGGAGGTGGGGGGGGGGGGGGGTCATGGCACCTTTCCCGGTCGCTACCATGTGCAGCCTTTGTGAACAACCTCGTCGTTGTCCTCATTAGTCGTAAATCAACGCTGCCCCTTGAATTGCACAAAACAAAGACTTAGTAACTTAAACAGCTTTATTAACTGAGTAAAGTACACCAATAGAATCAACAGACACAAGAATTGGGCGCCAGTGTACACACATAGGTAATCCACACGTACAATGAAATCCTTACAGCTGGCACTCCGTGTTTGAACAACATACTCATGCCCTCTTTTCGCTCTACCTCGTTACCAGAGGGCACAAGGGGCTGCGTGACACTGCACTACACAGGCTTCTTACGATGCGTGGCAGGGCAGGGGTGGGGGCTGTCAAGACCGACAGAGTACACCAGAAGGATGCTGACATCACCCACCAGCTCCGCCACAGGTATATTAAGCCCGGGTACGTGATCGCCGAAAGATAAGTATCCGAAAGGGAAGGGTAAACTTTGCCAAACTACTAAACAACATTGGACTTGATCAGCCGTGGGCAAATTACTAATACTGAAGAAGTATCTCTTAAACAAAACGACAACCGTTAAAACACTAACGGAACTACCTCATCATGATGACCTCCTGTGTGTGTAGGCTTTTTTGTGGCTTCTTCAATTCTGCAATAGTACTCTAGGCGAAACTTGGACTCGCTTGTCGTCCACGCGCTTAACATCGACTTGATCGAGATACGTTTCGAAGGAAGCTTGTCTATCATCTTCATGATGCGCTAGCAATTTCCTCCATGTAATACCATATGACAATACCACAGTCAACCGTGTTCACCTCCTGACTATTTATGTAAAGAAAGCACCGTAGCTCCAATCGCATCTGCGAAGATAATTTTCTCGTTTGAAGTGCTCTTAGGTTATTACGAACTCCGCGGTTTCAAAGGAGCAGTGGCGTGGGGATATTCCAATGACGTTCACGTGTTACACGCCTGTCGTGCCTTTCTCAAAACACTGACCACGACGACAAAATTCCAGTGGTCGTTTCCAGTTAGTATCTAGTACAAACGAGTATTTTAACTGCTCTGCCAAACCCTTCAATTACTCCATGAGACCAGCTTTTTTGATCGATGTTATGGCAAGATCAATAGTATTGTAGGGGGGGGGGGGGTCCTGCCCTCGAACGGGTAATTTACCGCTTCTTTATCCATCGGTGCGCATGCGTTGACACACGCTGTTCCCTTTTGTGTCGTTCCACCAGGAGTACTTTCTTAGTAATTGCCCGCGCTCGCATTATCGTTTTTTTTCTTCTTGCCTCGATGTGTATACGCTGGCAGGTGCTTTCCTTGGTTTTGAGTTGACGTCACTGCTTCACCAACTTTTCAGCTTTAGATTGTATGCAATCTTTAACTGGTAATAAATTTCGCACTCATAGTGGGACGGTAACAATTTTGGGGCTGACGATCCAGTTTAATAGCAATTAAAAAATGCCATGAACGTGACGAATGTGCTTTACGAAGCGCTGGTGCGGACGAAATTATCAAGTCACATCCATGAATGAAGGATGCTCTCTGTGTTATATTATTTCACCCACGACTTCGTTTTTGGGTCCCATGAATTAAGATGACCGCACTCTTCTTTCGGGGTTTCTGTCTGTCACTTTTGCAGACTTTATAAAGAAATGAAATTTATATGTTAATTTCCATGTAGTCGCCGCCGTCGTGGATATAAACTAAGAATACTACACGGCTAAAAAGCCCGTCAATATGCCCTTTTCCAGTGTAGCTTGCCTTTTCCAACCGTAACCGTATATTCAGCTGCCGATTTGTAGCCCTATCCAGGTAAGAGAGTCTAATTATAGGGAAGTTCAGCTAGTGGTATTGGTAGATAGGCTCGGTGAGCCGGAAGGGGCTACCACGTTTAGCGAATACTCTTCGTGAAATAGGTACGGCATGAAACCTCAATTATATCGAATATCTCCTGTATAGGGGATGGAACCTTTGTCATAATGTTTTTCATCCATGCTTTTGAGTCTATGCTTAAACATACTCCAAGCTGTGTCGAGAATGTTTTGATCGGTCACAATATTCAGGGTAGGAGCTGACAGAACCTCTTGTAGTCGCTGGGGCAAGAGTACACGGAAGAGCAAGACGTGGTTAAGGATTAAATCATTTTATTTAAAATGCGGGGAATTTTTTATTGTTTGAGCTCAAGTCTAAAATTTTATTGCGGAAAAATATCCGCCGACCTCCGATGTGTATACATCCTACTTCCTCTACTCAGGTATCGTCCGTCAAGTCGAGAGGAACGTTCCGAGAACCTTCATTGCCCATATCGGAGGCGTATGGTATTCGGGAACCCAGTATGAACGTCCCGACGTCGCGGAGGCGCTGGCGCACCATCGTCTTCTGATTCCTATTTGAAACTTACATCGGAATCCGACGCCGAGGTCGAGTCGCACGGACAGCCCGATGCTCTCGATGCACTGTTTTCTTGCCCCGATCCCGAAATATCGCGCTCGAGTTGATAGCTTATGTTGCCAATTGCGCGGTGTGAAGCTCGGATAAAATGACGCAACATCGGACATGTCGGTGAGGAACTGCAGCGCGGACCTCTTCTCGCTGGAGCCGTCGTACGCGAAGCGGACCACGATGCTGGCACGGAGGTCATCGTCGTCGTTGACTCGGATGCGTTTACTAGGTGACTGAAACAGGAGCAGAGCATTCGAAGTCGCCACGATCCAGTTCAGTAGGGACCGCAGAGGTCACTTGGCGAATGAGGCGAATGAGATCAGGCCAGATACTTACCCACAAAGGTGGGCCTTCGTACCAGAAAAGGTAGCGCGCATCGCGATTCATCGCGCGAGGACTCCGGTTTCTCTACACAAAAAATGTAATGCATTCTAGTTTGTTAGCACTTTTGCCCTCTTGATAGGATCGCCTGTAGTCAAGTCAACTACCTCAGCCTACTTGCGCTTGCCCTCGGTCTTGATGTTTTGGCGCAGGTCGATGACGTTGGCCATGTACCCGTGCTGTAGCAGGTACTCCCCATGGTTCAAGAGTTCCTTGATCGCCCGTTGAACAGTCCGTCTTTGGCGTGACACGATGCTCACACGAACAATTCATTTTCCCGCAGCTCAGGCTCGGCTGTCATAGTAATATCTTCGCGGACTTCTCCCGTGACGGGATCAACCTTGGGAACATGTTCCAATTTCTTCGATGCGGGAACGACTTTCTTCCTGCCAGCCATAATGATGAACTCGTGCGTAAGCGACCTGCTCTTAGGGTTCCGCGTGGACGTTCTTGATTTCCAGTTGAGCAACTCTAGCACCTTTTGAACTTCGTCGCGCAAGTTCATAATTTGGTGTCAACCTTCTTGTAGTTCGGCTATTAGTTCTTCATGGCGAGCTTCATGGCGAGCACCCAATTCCTCGATTCTGCGGTCTGCTTGTATACGAACTTCATCGAATCTGTGGTTGGCGACGGCCGACTCCGCGTGTGCGTCATCAGTCTGCGATTGACGACTTCGCATACTTGTTCGATGCGCTTGTTAGCCTCGTTCCTCACAAGCTCAGTCTGTTCTCGCGCGCGGGCAGCTTCTTGTCTAGCAGCGTCCGCATCTTGTTGTGCATGTGCAGCTTCTTGTTGTGCGTCGCGCAGGCGATCGAAAAACTCCCGCAAGACGTCGTCCATGGCCGTGTTTCCCGCGCAACGATTTAAAATTGAAAACTACGTGCTGCAAATAAACTTGTCGTGAACTACGGTATATGTTCAAAACATTTTTTGATTGGGTAAAATACATGTATATAACACGTTCGCTGCAAGGGACATTTCATAAAAAATGTACCTTGTGTGACGTGGACATTTTATAAAAAGATATACTCTACCATGCCTAGGTGCGTGCTCGTCCCAAGATAACTTCCGAAGTTATGTTGCCGGAGCCCTCCTGGGCCATTGTTGCGGCAAAAAAATGTATAAATTCAATCAATACCGGTAAGTGACTTGCGCTGTTTTAGCAGCAACTTGATCAAGGACCGCGTTTGCAGGAGTTGCATCCGTGTATGCAAGGGGATTAGCATCAACGCAATGGATTTGAGAAAAAGGTACAAATTGGAAATGCCCAATCTTGCGCCTTCGTCGTAGAAAGCAGACTGTCGAGCTAGTGGGCGGCTGCAGTACGTCTCGCCTTGTGGATTCTGAAATATTGGACTTGGCGTAGCTTCAAACCCTTGCTTGACCGGTGCTGCTGTTGCTGCTGCTGGAGGTGAGCTGGCGACGCCTCCTAGCTTGAAGAAGCGCTCGACACCAGCGTAGTAGTTATTGATGTTTGTTGGGTCCGTCCACTCGGAAAACATTTTTTTGGTCCTATGTAGTAGCACGCAAAATTTATTCGTCATCATCGGCAGGGCCGTCACCGTTGCCATTCACAAGCTCGGAAATCGAAACGCCTCCTTTCGCCTCCTCCTGCCACGTCATCCGCCGGAGCCCGTGCTTGCGCATGAAGTGCTTGATAATGTTGCCGCGCGTCAATGACCCCCACGTATTGTACGTGCAGCCGGCCATCGGGGAAAATGTGCCAGCGAGGAGCGTGGCCTTTTGCAGCATCCTCACCTCGGTCAGCGTGTTGGGCATCTCGCTCGTGATAAACTGCGCCGCGCTTTCCGGCTCCAGGTACGCGTGCATGTACAGACTCGCCTGCTCGTCCACCTTGTAGATCATGCTGCCTCGGTAGATGAAGACGTCGCCCGCCTTCAGCGTGAGCTTCTCGTGTCGGTGAGCCTCCGCAACAAGGCAGTTCCAGCCGTACAGATGAACCGCCATGGTGCGCATCGCGACTATCATGCCCGCGGGGACGTTTACGTGGTTGCAGAATATGGCGCCGTCGCCGATCGGGAGGTCTCTGTGCGGGAACAAGTTGCGCCGGACTCAACTGTCCACGTGTGGGACACCGACATCGGGTACACGCCCCGCCAGTCGCGAGAAAGAAGCGAGCTGATCTGCGCCGCTCGCTGGGCGTTGATGCTGCCCCGACAGCGCCCACTGATCGAAGACAGCTCCAGTGCTTGGTAATCCGGCTTCCGGTACAACTACTTCCACTCACCCTGCGGGAGCACTGAAACGTACCCCTTGATGTCATTGATAATGGCTGCTTCCTTGCTGCATGGGTCGTGGCGGACCACGTACAGCCCGCGCTGGATGATCTCCGTCATGAACTCCGCCATGTTGAGGCTAATTCGCAAATGAGGGGGGATTGGCTGGTGCGGCTGCATATGTCCTTTTTTCTCAAATAAACGGTAAATACATGTTTATACGCGTAATCAGCCGATACAGCACCCATGTCACTGTAGCGTCCCTACCTATGTTCCCAGAAACTGATACAACGAAAGGGTGATCCACGGCCCCAAGCCAACCAGGTTGGTTACCAACCGCCTATGCAGACGTAATTGCTGTGCCGTAAAAAAGCATAAGATGTCCGTAAAAATGTACAGACGATTTAAACGCGTCCGTAAAAAAGCGCCTGTCATGCGGCTAGGTGTAAAAGGTCTCGACTGTGCCGATAGCTGGTCATTCGTGTCTTTCCCAAGATGGACAAAGTCTCGCCCCACAAGGTGGTTGATTTTGGCAAAATCTCCGCCGTGGCAGATGCGGCTTTGGTCGCGCGTAAAATGGCCGAATAAACTTACGTAGCCATTCAAACGTGCTGGAATCGGCTCTTTCGAAAATGTAACGCCGTCTCTCGTCGCTTGTATTTGAGTATCTATTTACACAATTATAAAAAGATATACATGGTAGTCGCGAGCAAGACTGGAAGTGTTACAAACACTTAGAATTGAGTGTGTGATATCCGATGAAGTTGCCAATACGCTGTTCAACTTTGCCACAGTAATCCAGCACAACCAACTTTATTCCAGTTTTTTTCCGTCGTAAAAATTAATCTCTTCCTGGAGCTCAGTCGTGAGCTGTCGCCGAGTAGCCCATCTCGCATTGACTTCAGAGAAAGCCTGACTTGACTTCTGTGCATTTTCTATTGCGGTTGTATAATTTATCTCCAAATTGAGCACACGACCAAACAGTGTGTTCACTTGACTCTTGATTTCTTGAAGCATTTTACTCTGTGAACTTCTCTGCCCGTGTTCCTCACGCAACCTCACTTCCATCTTCTTTAACTAACTTAGCTTCTTTATTATCCACCCTGGCCGCCCTCTCGTCCAGCCCGTACTTGATCGCGGTTTGTGTTTCCTTTGTCAGGAAAATAGGAGGATCTTGGACACTCAAGCTTTACAAATCCGTCCTCAGCTTTACAATCTCAACTGGAGGCTGAGCTTCTCTTCTTGCGCGCTCTTGCTCCGAATCCTCCTTGTTTTTTTGTGACCTATTTAGCTTTCGGCGCTGCAACAAAACCACCCTCATCATCGAAATGCCGTACCCTTCGAGTGCTTGGAGTCCCTCTGGATTACCCGAAAACGTTGAAAAATCTCAGTTTTTGCTGCCCTAGCGTAGACCATTGACATTTCGACATTGTTTCTTGCCGCCACGTATTTCTTCACCAGAACAGTCACTTGGTAGGCGCTCAGGTAGGTTAGTGTGGCACGAGTCTTCTTACTAATCTGTCGGTTTCCCTGCTTCATTGTCGATCACATTTCCGCCGCGCAAACTGTTCAATTTCGCCCATAGCCAGTGTAGTTGTCTGGAACGTCTCAGCGTACCCCTCTACATCGCCGGTTTGAGACTACTGTGCGTCAACGGGGGGACGTCAGTCGCATGATCTACACTTATACGTTTTTTGTGAGGAACTGTATTAGCATTATGTCGTCCTTAACCCATTGTGCGCTTCTGCGTAGCTGCTTGAGTGTGGGCGACACCTGGGGTGTTCTGGAGCTGAAAAGGCTGTCATGATTTTGTTTGTGCAATAAAAAATTGGGGGTTTTATCAAACAAGTCACATAAAATTCACATGATGTTGACATGGTACTCACATGGGAAAGGCGTTCCTTAATGTTAGATATCTGTTATTTAGTACCTATAATTTTGACCTAACATGTCAGGGTCTAAGAATAGCTTTGCAAGGGGAAGCAACATGATCTTAGCAAAAGGTAGATTTACCTTTTTGGTATTTATTGCAAGGCATGTAGAGTGGTGTGCTATCTTTTATTAGTTGAAGAACTGACGAGAAATCTGAACAGTGAAAAACGATGGTTGGATTTCATTAATTCCGGCTACAGAGAATATTTGCAGGTGACCACTGGTGATAAAAAGTGTAAAATGATTTCCAGGACAACATAAAAATCATTTAAGAAAGCTGTATTCTCAGCGTTATACACGTCCTCTCACTTACGCTACTAACATGTATTGTTTGGAGCTAACTGTTAGTTAGTGTCTAGTAAAATCGACTAGCATGTTCGTGGAGTACCCTAAAGCTGGACGTGCAGACAGAACGTCAGCGCTCGTCAAAACGCAGATCGACAAACGTAGGCTCACGCGAGTCACTAGCCGTCGCCAATAGTGCCTGTTAGGGCACATCAGTCAATGCCGACGGCTCAGTTCGCGTCGAAGTTGACCCCTATGATAAAGGACACGACCATAGTGAGTGCTTGAGGTCCTTCTCCTTAAGAAGGGACAGCGTGCGGCTCAGGAACGGATGTGGCTCGAAGCAAATGAGACTGTCAGCTCTATGACCTTCTTCAGCTGTTTATTACCAGCAGAGCTCATGTGCAGCACAATTTGAAGCGTGTAACGTGCTCCAAGCCAACTATCTTTCATCAACCTGCAGCCCTTCCCTTGCTCCTCGAAACGCATCAGGTCTGTCGTGCTTAGTGACACTGAAATTGTTTTGGTGCTCTCGCCGAAGATACGGTAGTAAGCCCCTGTTAGCGGGACCCCTGATACAGGTTAGGGAATAGATTTGATTGGAATGGTTCGTGGCCTTCTTCTATGTGGGTTCGTCAAGAGCACCTTTAAATCTTGATCAGAGCGCCAAGGACGCGTGTACACAAGCTGCCTGTACTGGGACCAGCAGCGGGTTTAGTACTGACTCTATCATTACAATCATCCCGGTTTTGTGGCTAGTTATGACTACAAAAGTCTCTGTACAAACAAGTGGGCGATCGGCCCTGGGCCAGTGAGGGTACCAGGAAAAAGAAAAGGGTTCTGCCAACCCTGGCACTGGTAGGGGGGGGGGGGATGTGCGCGCACCAATAGTAGCAATACCAAATCACATAAGTAATTTTCCTACCAGTATATATACCCCTTTGCAGTTTTCACTCTACAGTACAAGTACGAAAAGGCCTCACGTGGATATAAACCGATAAAAATCTGATGCTCGAAACAAATAAAGAGCCCATTTTTCGCGAAAAGCAAAAACGGCAATGTTCGCTGCTCGCTTGTATTATTCTGTAATTCATTGACAACGCGCGTCAACTGAACGTAGGGCATAGCGGCCATAGTGCTACTCGTTCATCTTCTTCAGTATGACACTCATCGTGTGGGCCACCAAACGTAAGTCTTACCTGTAAATGCTTGGGTGCTGTGATCACATCACATTGTGGAGCGGACACTGTGGCGGTTAAATAGCATCGACAGTGGTTTACAGTTTGTTTCGTGACTTCGAAAGGGTAAAGTAGCTGTTGTGGCTACATCGCGCAGTCCACAACTCAATCGCTGCGGCAACCATACACCGCCACAACGATATTTGGATATGCGCCGGTTCCTGAAAATATCATTACTAGCAATGTCTGATTATCGGTCATTGTGTTCTTACTATAGTAGATGCGCGCTAGGTACCAGTATTTGCATCCAAAGCTGCAAGCTGAAGAGGACGTCTGCCGGCCGAGAGCGCCATTGGATATTTCAGATTATATTTGGGCGATAGAGTTAACGCCAGTATATTTGTGTGTTGGTGCGTATACTAGTGTCTTGAAGTTGCTTGACCTTGGATATCTTGTACGAGGAACTGATAATAATAGTAATTCTTGTTAGCGATAAATAGTGGACTCCCGAAAATTGAGAACTGAGATTGAAAAGAATGTTATGCAAACTACTGCTTTCCTGCGATGGGTGGTTTCTCTCGTGCATAGTTTCTCTTCTGCGATCCAGAAACTCACGCCGCAACACAGTCCAAAAAGGACGACGGCAATGTAACCTGTGGAATCGTGATATTCAGAATGGAGCCGCGATCCAGATGGTAGAGCAAGCTTGTACGTGTTTGGCCCCATCGATCGCATGATCTTGTTAGGTTCAATAAAAAGAGAAGCGAATTTTTGCCCCCACCGGATGGCCGGGAATATCAAGGTGAAGAAGGCCTGCTAGCTTTCGACGCGCATACTTGTTGCACTGGTAAATATTCGCACAAGATCACGTATCACTGCATCGACTCCCCCCAATAGTACTTTTTAGCAAGAGGAGGAGAGTCTTGGTTTGGCCTGGGTGGTCACGCGCAGGAGAGCCATACACTATCGAGCTGTGAAGTCCAAGGTATATCATAAATGCACCATCGTCGAGGTACGTCCACTCTCACTTGAAAATATAGCAGTTTTCGTCCACTGTAAAACGACGGTGTCGTCTAGAGTCGGTGTCTTGTTCCGAGACCAGGTCACGCATAATTGGTCCGAAGATCAGGTCTGTAACGTAGTTTTGACGGCAGGCGTCGTGATGATTGACTCAATTGGACGATTTCTGCCCGAAAATAGTCACTGAATCTTGGTCAGAATCTCGTGTGGTTAGATGCCAAAGCAACTTCGATAGGCTAATATATTGGCTTGTACCACCAGATTAATCCAGATCGTCTTGGCACGCTGTCTGCGATGACATTGGTGCTATCTGCGAGTCATTTAACATGTAAACCGCCTCTGAAAGAGTGCCAGCTTGTTGAGCCACTGTGCCAGCCGCTGTGAACATGTTTGGTATTGCAATAGGCAAGTCTGCCGATTTTAACATGGCCATAACAATAATGATCATAAATTTCATTCATAATTTATTGATAGCTTAACACCCACCACATATCATAATTTATTGTAAAAGTATCTCAGAAATTATAAGCCTCTCAACGCCAACCATTATAGCCTTTGCGGTTCACAGACCGCCGTGGAGACATTCACACTCATTCTGGTTTTTACCAAGTAGCTAGAACTACTCTTCTTTCCCAAGCCCCCCCCCCTCCCTCCCAGCTGCCGAACCATGGTCTTCGTGTCTCGTCCTTTCCGCACTACTTCCACCTCCGCCCAAGTCGCTGTGTTTTACTTCCAACCGTGCCGCGACGACATTGATGGAGCTATTCTTGAATACTTCAGATGTCGTTGCGGCACAGTTAGAGAACAGACCCGCCGCAACGGGTTCACCAACTTATGCAGTATGTAAAGCGAGAGCGCCCAAACTTTGAGGTGGAGATGCTGGATGCCACGACGGACGAAACCGGGTCTCTCCTGAACTACATGCAGCGTTCGTCTCAAATTATGTATGGGTGGCTGGTTTGGCTCATCATGAGCAATCTGCCGCTCACGTTTTTTTAGAACCGGTCTACGAGACGGTGAATTTTAACATTTCACTCTTATTTAGGGCCATGTGTTCTCTTTATTAGCAGTAAACAATCCTTTTTGTAAATAGCTACATGACATTGGAGTCGGTGTGCGTCGAAACTCTGAGAGCTGTCATGGAAGGAGTCGCAGTAGCAGTGGAGGGATCCATCGCCTCCGAGATGCCTGACCGTTTTGGGATCATCCTTGATGGATGGGCCCATTCGTCTGAGCGCTACATTGCTGTATTTGCTTGCTACGAGGTGAACGGTAAGGTCAAGACACCCCTGCTATGTATGGTGCTCCTGCTAAACGAGCCCGACGACGACCTCTCTGCTGCCGCACACAGAGAACCCCTTGCCAATATGTTTCCCCCGGGACTTTGGGAAGCAGATCCATCAATGCGTATACCTTGTAGAAGACAACAGCAGTGTAAACAGACACCTCGCTACTCTCATTGGCGTACCCTTGGTGGGGTGTGCGTCTCATAGGCTCAACAGAGCCGTTCAGCAAGAACTTCAAGCTCATGAGTCCGACCTTGCAGAAGTCCAGGCGCTAATGATCAAGCTTCGCACTCTGACGCAATCGGCTAAGCTGCTGCACGTTTTATTATAGTTTACATGTTTTGTATTAATTCAAACTTTGACATTTTTTTTAAATCTATAGGCTTAAAACGGATCTCCATCCAGTAATCCGTCAAGATACTGGGTGGACCTCAACTTTCACCATGCCACTCCGCTATTTTAACCCTTCAAGTCCACCATGTTGGACCCACCAACATAATCAGAGTATAGCTCTTGAAAACCTAACCTCCGCGGCTATACGCATGTTGGACCCACCAACATAATCATAGTTTTACTTTGTTTAAGTATTTGAATTTGGAGCATACTGGACTTGAGTATTTTTCAAGCGGACCAAGTCTAAAACCAAGTCAATGCACAGGTGTAGGAGTAATTTTTGAAAAGGGAAAACAAAGAAATGCGATAAATACGTTACGAAAATTTGATAGGTGGCTCATGCGCCTCCCCAATCGTCATTTAGAAATTTTGAGGCAAGGGCGAAGATGGTTGCTCCAGCTGGCAAGACCCAGCGCACAAACTCGCGCCAAAGGACAAGCGCAAGATCGAGAATTTGCGTCGGCGTGAACGTCGTCTACGCCGAACTGAGCGAGGTACCCCCGCCGCGCCCGCCGTCGATCAAGATCAGACTCGCGCTCGCGAAGGGAAAGCTACTGGCTCCGGTTGGAGCTGGCAAGAAAGTACCTGCCGCGAAGGCGAAGGCTCCCGCGAAGGCAAAGGGCGCGGAGACGGTGGTGGCGAAGGGCAAGCAACCGGCGAAGGCATAGGGCAAGAAGCATGCGGTGGCGAAGGAGACGACCTGTGAAAAGAGACTGGGGTTGACGCCGTGGCAGTGTCTGGCGACACCATTCCCGAAGCCATTTGCCACACGGTACGTGATCTCGTCACCTCCGCCACCTTCGTACAGTGGCGTGAGATTTTCGGCACGAGCGACGAAGATGATGAAGAACACGATGAGGTGCCAACATTACCTCCAACATGTGAAGACGGTAAGATTGGAGATTTATCATGACATCCAACATTGATGCCTAGCCTTATTGTGTTGTTATGAATCAGCAACCGTTTCTCCAACATCGAACCCAACGTCCACTCCAGCTTTGGCTACGCCTCCAACATTTGCTCCAACATCCGGTGCTGCAATCACCTCTCCTCCAACATCAAATCCAACATGTGGTGTTGATGCGGAGGCAGATCCAACAGTATCTCCAACATCTTCTGGTCAAAACACTCTGATTCGCAGTCCATTATCTCCTAATCTGCCTGGAAGTGTTGGGAAGCGTAAACGGACACAAACAGCGAGTGAAGATTTTAATGACGTTGGAAGTGTGAGCGAAAATGATGACTCCGGCGAGACATCGACTGTTGGCCACAACGATCCATGCTTTGTTGGTGAAGGTGGGGCAGACGGAGTCACTATTCTCGACTCAGAAAGTGGAGAAAGTTCAAGCGAGCTTGGAGAGTTTGGTGATTTCGACGACGTCGACAACGAGGACATTTGGGAGTTGGGTTTTTCGTCTGACGAAGAAGGAGAAGACGATGCGGCCGAGGAGCTACCAAGTAGCGAGTTTCTCACTGTTGCCACAAACAAAACGATGATGAAGGACATGCGGGAAACGGGCTGGGGGTACGGTAAGTTCATGTTTTATCGCTCTTATCCATGTTAGCAATACTAATTTGATGTTCTTATTGATAGACGCAACTAAATTTGGCCCGGATCCGTCGTATGCCGGGCTATACCACGGTCGTTATGGTCCAACGGAGTCTATCTTGCGGCTTGCCGAAGACCCGTTGGCGCTATTTTTTTTCTTTTTGCCCCCTCGTTTGTGGAGACAGATCCAGAAAGAAACCAACATCTACCATCTCCATAATATTGGGAAACGAGCGACAGAAATCCGGAAATCTCAAAAGAAGACCGACCCGAGAAACGTCGAAGCCAAAAAGGACGTACGTGCGCGACTTCGCGCTGTATCACCTGTGGAACCTCACGAAATTTTACGTGTCATTGGACTACTGGTTGCCCGAATGCTGTGCCCGCATGCGAAAGGACTAAAGGCGCATTGGCGTAAACATCAGCATGGAGCTATACCGGTTGGCACGTTTGGACAGAGGCTACCTCGCAACTGTTTTCAACATGTAGTGCAAAATCTACATTTTACGAACAACCGGTCGCCTCAGGCCAGAGTTGACCGAGGCTGGAAGGTTAGAAGCGTGTTGGCGTCTTTGCAGAAGCCTTTCGCACGAGGTTACACTGTAGGCCCGGTAGTTTCGCTCGACGAGGTGGTGATTCCCACACGCTCACGAAGGAACCCGACGCACCAATTCTTGCCGCAGAAGCCCCACAAGTGGGGGACGAAGTTATTCGCTGCTTGCTGCGGTGATGCGCAATATGGATATTGTTCTGGTTCTACGATCGCCTAAAGTGCCGTTTCGGCTCGTGATCACCAACCGGTATTACACGTCGGTGGTCTTGGCGTTGGAACTGCTGCACAGGCGGTTATACCTAACCGGTACTATTCAAACGCGTCGGGCTGGCTTTGCTTCAGGGATCATCACAAAGAAAAAGGTGCACAAGAAGAAACCTTCAGAACCTGATCGTGGCACGGTGAAAATTGCCGAGAACAAGCAATTCCCTCAAATTACCGCGGCAATGCGGATGGATAATCATCCCGTTCACATGATATCTTCCGGCGGCAGTCGTGCACTCGGTCCAGTTTGTAAGTGATTAATGTTGGAGATTATGTTGGAGATATATTCTGAAATAATCAGGTATGTTGGAGATATCTAACAAATCTTGCTTTTTCTAATGTATGTAGACTACAGAGTCGGCAGTGAGAAGCAGAATTTCCCCGCACCAGGGCTCATCCGCGATTATCAGCGATGGATGGGGGGGCGTGGATATTCACGACCAGTTGCGCATGCAGCGCTATAGTATCCAACTTGCCTACAAACCCAGGAAAGACTACCGAGCTATTTTCTTCGGCTTGGTAGACATGGCAATCGTAAATGCCTTCATTGTCCACCGCCACTACATGAAAATTACGAACCAGAAAGCCCCACAACACTACAAGTTCATGGAGACGCTACACGAGCAACTACTTGCGATCGATGACGACAAGTTCAAGGATATTGAGGTATTTATTATACGTTCCTTTGAATTCTCAACATACTAAAAAAGCTAACTTTTTATTGTGACATACAGGCCGCTACACGCGCAGAAGATAGGACGGCAGCTTCTCCGACGACCGCGCTGGCTCCGGAGGCAACCGCCGAACAAGGAGGCCACTACATTGAGCAATCCCCCGACTACACGGACTCCAAGAAGGGCAGGAAGCGCGTGGCACGCTCGTGCAAGGTGTTTGCCGTCTTCAAAGTCTAACCAAGGAAGTTTACTAAGTACTATTGTCCCGGTTGCTCTGTGGATGATCTGCGGTACGTACAATTATTACATTAGCAACTTACCTTTGGCTGACAGTGCGTTTCCAAGCAAACATCTCTGCTACGCCGCGCGTTCCGACAACGCCAAGTCGTGCTGGCACATCTGACACGAGGACTGGGAAAACGGGCGCCACATTCCCGAGAGTGTACTGGAAGGGCGGCGGGTGCAGGATCGCCGCCCCGGCAAGAAGCGCTCGCGCGCTTGCCGCCGTGTCGATATGGAAGATGGCCAAGGACAGGAAGTGGACAACAGTGTCACTGGTGCGGACGCGATTTAAAAAGGTACGGGCGATAGGCGGCACAGGCACGAACAATCAAGGTTGAGTGATGGATAGCCACCAAGTTGCCTAGTTCTTACCCATGACTCTTCAAAACGAAATGATTCTGCTGTTTTACGCTTGGCTAGCTTGCATGTGTTCGGATACGCTTGCCCAAAAATATGTGCATCTCAGTAAAAAGGCCACCTGCTATGTTGGATCCTCCATCAAACACGAGCGGCCCTATCACAAAACAGCCAACATAAAAGGCAATATGTTGGAGGCGGATGGATTCTGTTCACACTGACACGCAGCCCTTCCCAAAACCCTCCCACCAACTGTCTCGTACTTAGAAGTGGTATATACAAACGTATATATTAATTATGTTGGTGGGTCCAACATATTGAAAAAATATACCCCTGATATTTCGGCCGGGCTTGAAGGGTTAAGCTTCTTGAGCATCTGGACGCAAAGGACGACGATATCGCAGACCTTCTCGCTCCAGCTTGCGACCGTCGACTGCAGAACCTTTCGAAAAAACTGAAGGACGTCGAATATGTAGCCAAGGCTCTGCAAGGCAACAAAGTAGACCTCCTGCATGTGCGAGAGTGGTTTGATGGCTTAATTGCCGTTAAGCCGGAGTACTCCAACTATCTCGGTACGTCAGTTTGTATTTTTTTATTTCTAACATTTATTTTCGTTTATGTCCAGGCCCACGAGCAGATAGCGTAGCACGAGCCGCTTAGCTCGGGCCGAGAAAGAAGCTCTGCGCGCCTTCGTTGTAGAAGCTGAAGTCATTACTTCGGCTGAAGACGAAGAGGCGGGCTCATTTGTCGAGCGTATTCAGAAAAGCGTCAAGCGTCGCCGTCTGGCCCAACAAGAGCAGTGGTACGCGCTGCTTGGCAGTATTCCGCCCACGTCGAAAGGGGTAGAACGGTTCTTCAGCGTGGCAAGAACAAATCTCGGACACGAGCGCAATAGTCTGCATTCTATGTATCACGTGGGAGCAGATCTTATTCCTGCGCCAAAACGAAAGCTACTGGGATGTACACACTGTTGACAGTCCTAGACGCTAAGTAATATGCTTAAAACGAAGATTTGATTCATCATAATTGCATTATGTATGTTTCTCTGTCGCTGCATGATATTACTGATGCACTGGGCTTTAATCGCGAAGTGTCATTATTGTATCGTCCTTCGGGTGCTCAATAAATATACATGCCATAATCTCAGGCAATAGGGCCTCGATAGTTCGGTGGTCTGTGTTGAGGTAGAATGGCTTGTCGGTTTAGTACACTTTATACGTGCGCATCGCGTAGAATGCCGCAAGTAGCTCCTCCTCACGAGTGGCTATATTATTCTGCTTGTTCTTGACGAGATCAGTTAGCGAAGCAACGCGATCTGTGAATCTTGCACAGAAGCGGCTCATGTACACACCGTCTGGGGTGATAAATGCTATGTAATGTATAGATTCTTGTCGTGACTTGACCTGGAAGAAGTCACATAGTAGATCAAGCGCCGAAAGCTATGCACTGGCATCCATTTACATCCAAGATCTTCTTAAAAATTCGATATCGACACTCGAGACGCTTCAAGTAGAATTTGGGGCAAGTCACATAAAAAGTTTAATCTTTTATAAAGACCAACAAGAGTTTACCCGCGGCAATACCATCAGTTATTGGAACGACGTAGGCAAGCTCGCAAAATATTTGCCCAGACCACTTAGTACACCTGGCGTTGTTTTCCCATGCGATATTGCTCGAAGAGCCTCGTCCTTGCGCGGTAACGGGTTGGCCGAAACCCCGAGCTTTGCAGCAATGGCAAATGGCGAATTGTACACGATTTCAGGGGTCTCGATGTCTGGGGTCTCGAAATCGTGTACAATTCGCCATTGGGTACCCAAAGGTTGGCGCGCAATTAGGAGAGCTAGACGATCGAATTAGCTTCGCCTTTCGCATGTCACGTACCCGCTGTAGGATTGATTCGCGCTATTCCTTGGAAAAGGCGAAAATCGGCGCACGCGTGACTTCGTAGATTTGTTAGTGATCTATAGCGGCGTTGGTGCAGTCACAACGATCCACCCCATACACGTTCATGTGCACTAGGTACTGGCATAATATTAAAGGATGTTGTGCATGTATAGCCCAGCCACAAAGTCAGGGGTAAATTTTGATCCTAATGTTGGAGGTCCAGCGCAAGAGTACATGTATATAGGATTTTGTAAATGCCAATATTACGTTCGATTTTGGCGGGAGGGTTGAGGGAGAGGAACCAGATTGCGCGGTAGAAAGAGAACAGCCATTGACAACATAAGCCGTTGATGCTGAACCAATCGAACCACTTTCAACACTATTGCTAATTTGTCAACAAAGCAATGTAGGTTTACCGAGTCAACCCTTTTTCTGTGTGTTGCACATGTCGAGTAGTTGTGAAGTCAGGAACGCTAACCAATCGCAATATTAGCAAAACAGAAATATTGTACCGTAGATGAAAAAAAACATGCACACTGTATCCGCCTTGAAAATGCTGTCATCTTTACGCATAAACGAATTGTCAAAATGTGTTTTTGTCATATATTTGGCCAAAATGTCAGGTTTTGTCATTTTCGAAAAACAATGTATTACTAGTTGCATAAATCGAACCAGTGGTTCCAATAATACTGAAGCGTTCTTCCGTTGGCATAGGGACTCGCTTTTCAGGGACGATAGGACGTCCGCGCGCATGCATAATATTTGGGACAGTCCGCCAAATTTGCCGCTTCAAGGGCGGTCATCATACTGACTTCAACAGGTGAACCGCCTACACCGCACTATTTATAGAGGCGTCAAGGTCGTGAGCATCGGGATTGCGCATGTTGGTTGACGTGCTATTGCCATCAATGCCTGTGTTAACGACGTGGCAATAATTTTTTGATATTCAATCCGATCTCGAATATAATACTGGTATTCTATTCAATCAATGTGATCGATTACAGGGATCGTTGGAGGTTAGAATAGCAGCACAAAAATATAAAAATTTCGCTGACACAGTAATTGTTTTTTTCAAAACTTGCATATAACAAATTTACGGTTAGAGTTAGATCGCACTGGAGCCGATTTTTCGTGAAGCACAGTTAAGTGTACACATGGAGCCTTTTTACAAACGTTTGAACCGGTTGGCGAAGCTCAAATCATTGTGGCAGCAGGAAAACAGATCATAAAACTGCTCTAAAAATGATTTTATTTTGCCACCAGCCCTCGTAAATAATGGCACAAATTTTAATTGAATATGCTCACCATGTGTCATTTATTCGAATAAAAAAGTCCGTAAATGTCGACTTTTGTCGCTTCTTTTTATCATCTACGGTCGAGCTTCCAAGACAGTTTACCCCTAGAAGATGATGTCTTTCCATACCATAAAATCTCCGACCTGCGACGACCTCCGACCGTAACAAAATTAGTCCATAATTGTGTGAATGTTATGTATTTGTGTAAGGAGTTTAGGGGTAGAATTTTGGGTTAGACGAGGTCACAAGGCAAGTGTGCAGCGAGTTTGTAGCCGCAATCTTCGGCTCTGAAACAGCCTGTAAGCTAAGAAAACAACAAATTTTCTGATTATGCATTTTTTTAAGCCCGGAGGCGTACTCACTCTATACTGCAAAAAGCGAAATGAGGCCCCGGTTAAAAAATCGGGGTCCACTAATAGAAGCAATTCCCTCTTTTTACGACAGTTTTTACACGTAATTACTATCAGTAACGACTAGCAAAGTGGGCAAAAACGTTTTTCAGTAAGGTTATATCTGGACGGTTGGTGTGTGAAGCCGCAAAAATAGACAAAGCGCCATTCTTGATTTTTTTCTGGTGAGGGATAAGTCGCCCAGCCGCCACTACTTTATTAATGGCCCGCCACATTGATTATCTGCGTGTTTTATATACTGTGTGTATGTGCGATATGCGGCCACCTCTGCTGTCTATGCGTCGTGTGCTAGGCTGCGTTGAGGTTAACATTGCTGTTCTGAAATGAAGTTGACCTTTGTGTTTGATGCAGCGCTCAAATGCTTGTTTTGTGTACTCTGTAACGAGATTAACTGTGCTGTTCCACATGGAAGTTAAGCTTAGTGTTCCATACGGCGCTACCATAGCATACTTTTAGGTACTGCTTCTTAAGCATGTTATTAACTCTCAATGCTTACTCCGCGTTTCCCTTCTGTGTCGTTGAGTGAGTTGTCCTCCACAGCCTCGTCCACGAAAAAGCGCTTGAGAACAAGACGGCGGCGCTCCTTTCGAAGGCAGCAACAACAGTCTTGCGGAGGGCTCCCGCAGCTCCCACATTGGCTCCAGTCAACGAGGTAGTACGTTTCCGCTCTCGCGCTTCCTCGTCATCACCTTGCGAGCGTGGTGTTGCTTCTCGCCACCTACAGGCTTGTCATCATCAGCAGATGGAGGAGGCTCGACAAGCCATTCGCGAACATCGTCGTGGCCCGCCCGTTTAGAATCATTTTTTATGAAAATATCCGCATTGAAATGAATAAAATATGTTTATCATTATTTTCCGTTGTTTTCCGATTGTTTTGGTTTGAGACCGATACTTCAAGCCATTAACTAGACTGAGAACTAAAGCTGGAGCGACGGTGACTACTTCAGTATTGACTCGTATGGTCACTAATACACTGCTGCTTGGAGACAAAAGACGTGTGAATACTACATGTTGTCTTAGCAGTACTACCGTAAAAATCGGGCCCAGTGCGACATAATTTTTTGGTCAAAATCAAGTCAAATAAAAAACCTCATGAGGTTTTTTATTTGACTTGGTCTGATGACGTCCGTCCTGCACGGTTGGCTGCGCTACGATCTCATTCTACAAGTCAGCTCATTTCACAAGCCACACCAGGGTGAAGAGAAGGCCTAAAAACAAGAACAAGATGAAGCGAAAGGTGAGCATATGTCTCTGTTATGATATTACAATCTTCTATTTATCTTTCTTTTGCTAACACTGCTTGTGTTGATTTGTTGCGCAGAGTGCAGAAGCGTAAAAAAAACGCCCTAGTTATTGAGGTAGCTACCCAACTTGGCGTGCACCGCTCAACTGTGTACCGCTGGCGGAAGCACGCCAAGGCTTTGGAGGAAAATAAGAAGTCCTGCAACAAGTACTATGTGAGGACAACTGCACAAGATGCTCTGCGTGTGCGCTATCCAGTGCTAGAAAAAGTAAGCTAAATCTGATATTTTATTTACTTGTTTTTAGTTTACAATATTTTATTTTATTACAGACTTTTAGACTACGTCGAAGAGATGCGCAAAAACAGAAAGCTTTGCGTCACCACAAAATGCCTCATTTTAATGATGGCCAAGTTCGACCCCGCCTTTGTCAGAACGCGGAAGTATCCTGCTCTTCGCTCGTGGACTGGACGCTTTTTAAAACGAAACCGCCTTGTGGTGCGCCGCATCACCCACAAGGGCAGCAAAACCAGAAGCGAATTCCAGGCATGGTGGCTTTAAAAATTAGTACTACGTAGTATTTTATAATTAATTGTTTTTGATTCTAATTTGGTTTGTGTTTTAAGAGGTTGCGGACTCATTTGCTAATTCGGTAAATGTGGCAGTCGAAATGGATGGGATTTTGTCATTTCATCACACCTTTGAGCCGAAATACTCTGGTCTATTTAATATGGACCAGACGGCCGTTTTTGTGGACAACCCTAGCAAATTGACTATCGACTACCGCGGGACGACAAATATCGATATAATTCAAGGGTCGTCCGAGATTACTGGGCGTTGTAGCGTATTTTTGCGCGCTTCAGCTACTGGAGAAAAGTTGCCGCCCTTCGTCGTGTTCGCGGGAAAACCTGGGTGTCGCGTCGCGGATTCCGTGACATCTTCAGCATTTGGCAGCTCCGCAGTGGAGCACACGGTGCAGGAAAAAGCTTGGTGCGACCACTCTATCATGAAAGAGTGGATTGAGTAGGTGTGCATTTTTACTTTTTTTTATTGGGGTTTTAACATTTAATTTTAATTTTTATTTACAGATTTAACAACCTACTGTCAATGGCTGTCGTATGCTATTGCTGGACAGTCTCAAGGTGCACAAGATGGCAAGCATCCGGTAGTTTCTCGAGAATGACTGCGCAACCCAAGTCCAGTACATTCCACCAGGAGTTACTGGGCTGAGTCAGCCTATGGATGTTCGCGTGATGAACTCGTTCAAGAAGAAAATTCATTGAGTGTTCCTCGATTTTCATTATTGATTTTAGTATTATTAATTGTGAATTCTAATATGATACAGAGATCTGTATGTCAAGCATCATATTGATCACCCATTTCCAGCTGATGCTTCGGAGAGGCGCGTGATGCTCTCGTTTATTGTCGCGAAGGCATGGGAACTGGTGAAGGCTAAGGCAATCGTAAAAGGCTTTCGCAAAGCTTAGCTGATACCGATCGGTCCCAAGATTGCCGAGGTGTATATGCAACTTACCTGCAGCCATTGCCAGATGTGTCAGTTGGAGATGAGGATGAGGGAAGTGATTAATTTAAAAAGTTTCCCATTGTTTTTAAATACATTATTGTTAAGGTATGAACTCAATTTATTAAAACAAAATTAGTTTTTTTTGTGTACGTAATGTACACACTGACTATACTGTATAGAGGGGGTGTCATTCATAAATTGTATACTGTCGCACTGAGTCCGTGTGTCGCGCTGGGCCCGATTTTTACGGTAATGGTCGGAGTGAATGTTTAATGTGCTAAACGTTTTTAAATGTCGACCACATGAAAAAAAAACGTTTTAAAATCCGTTGATTTGAAACCCCTTTTGAGATAAACGGTCTATACCCGCCCGTCGCTTCTCTCGCTCTTTCATGGCTACACAGACGACTTGGATAGCTTCAAGAAGCTGACTTACTGATGTCACGATCGTATTCAAGGTATCCCGACGGTGGCGAATAGCTTCATCGTCCAGGCAAAGCTTGTACGCCTTGCCTGTTGTGATACATAGAGACTTGAACTCTTTCCAAGAGCTAACAGGGTACTTGGTCGGCTTGGTCATTGGCATGTCGGGCGATGCAACTGTACGGTGGGGTGTAAATTGCAGAGTGAGTTCAAGGTTGAGCAAAGCGATAGGAAAAGACTGGACCAGGCAAGTGATGTGTTATTACTAGACGACTAAATAAATTGCGTGCTTTTTCGGAAGAGTGACATGTCATTCTTTGTAATATCGCTTTTGGCAAAGAATAGGTTACAGTCGCTAAAAGTTAGTCTGAGCGTATTCTGCTTAGTTTCACGAAAGATTGAGTTAATCACGAATTCGTCTTAATAATCTAAACAATGCCGTTTATAGGGATAGGGATGCTGTATTCACGCATTTCATTTGCTTTATCGAATAAATCTCAATCTCAGTGGCAAATCTCCTGGTCGGACCATAGACAAGTACGATCCTACGAAACGCGTAAAATCCCACATCACAACTTTCGCCAAATTTACTGTACCAGGTCGGTCTTCGACTTTAAACGGTGAAGCGGATAACCTCCATCCTACTCACTTCAGTAGTAACAGCTAGAGGACAAAGTATGCACCATGTCCGTGGAGCTTAGGACTATACATTGCCGTTTATATCCTAAAGCGTATATTACATAGATAAATCGGTATCTCATTGCTACAAGTAGAATTAAATCTAAATGATTCAATATTATCTTTATAAATAAAATGAATGTCCGTCCGTCCGTCCGTCCGTCTGTCTGTCTGTCCGTCTGTCTGTCTGTCATGTTACACGAATCCGGACTTCTTATTGGATGTAGACAATATCTTATCACAGTACAAGCGAGGTAGCTGTGCCGCAATACGGCGCAGCCAACTCGCACAAATCTGCCCTCGATTCCAACTTATTATACGTTGGTACAGATGGTAGCTGCAGGCAGCAGTAGAGATGAATACACAATCGCAAACTTATTACAACGTTCTTTTACACATCCGCTTAAGGTACTACTGTGTATTCAGAAGAAAAACGTCATTCGCTTATTTCACACTCGCTCAGCACTGCACATGCTTTACTATCAACACTTCTTTTGTTGCATTTGAGCTTCCCCTGATCAAAGTTATTGAACCATTTTGCTAGGAAAGCACAAACGTTGCACGATAAAGGATTCAGGAAGTTCAATCTTTGTAGCTAAACGCCGATGACAAATATATTGCCAACAAAAAACTAAGGAGGTGTTCCCATGGAAACGAAGCGTTACATAACCGTAAATAGAACTTCGTGTATCTAAGCCTACGTATCTCATTTGCACTGACTTTAGTTAAAAAATTTCAGCCAATCAAAAGTGCGGGCAAGCGCAACACGACAGACAGACAGACTAAATTGGACAGACTGGCTCTCGGTTCGAGAGTCATCATGCTAAATTGTTTCAGAATTTACAAATCAGAAAACGTTGGCTAATTTTACGCTTTCGGCAATTATTTTATTGAGACAATTCTGACAAAAAGAAAGTAAAATTCGGTAAGTAGAAATTTTTAGAAAGCGTAAAATTATCCAACGTTTTCTGATTTGTATATTCTGAAACAATATAGCATGTTGGCTATCGAACCGAGAGCCACATGCATTAATAATTGTGGTCCAAAAAACGTTTCGATTTTAGAAAAATCTCCGAACAATGTGCCCCAATTAACGCATTCTATAAATTTGAACGCGATAGAATAGAGCACATTGATTGTCAAATACTATGCAATTTGATGTAGAACCGTATGTGTTTAAATTGTTTGGTTCCTTAAAATTAAATAACGTAGTTTTTTAAAAAAACTTTGTTGCGTAAATCAACCAACAAAAAACACGTCTGCTCTTACCCTTTCGCGGCAAAAGGGCGCAGAAGTCGCTCTTTTAGTGGTTTACGAAAAGAACAGTGGGGGGGGGGATCAGCCTCTTAAAAGGCGCATTATGGGCCCTTGGGACATAGCATTTACAGTACGATTCGCAATCATCAAAGTATACTCAAATCCAGTCATATTCATGTAGCAGATTGCATCATCGTGCTATCTTAAATGATTTGTTACAAGAGATAGTTCAAAACGAGTACCGTGATTTTGTAAAAGGGCGGTAACCTTTGAGCTATGAATGACTTCTATCTGTATACTACAGTTTATACAAGGATGCACGCGAAAAGGCTAAAATATTTGCTTCCCGAAAAAGATTTGTTCTTCTTTCGCCTTCATTCACGTCAGCAAATAGGTTTTGAAGGTGCGAGTTGGCCTGCGCCGCTTTTCTGCGCATCGAGCTCGCTTGTTGTGGATATATCAGTGTTAGAGTTGCGAATTAGTTGCATTCAAATTGACATAGTTTGATCCATATATATCGCGCCTTAGATTTATGATGTGTTTTTACTGCAGAAACGTTATTGCTCGCACCCCATAGTGTTGTACTGTAAATATCACTGATATCCAACGTATACGTTCATAATTCGCGGATATCTTAACTTTTCGCGCCTGTGGCCTACTGGATGCAAGCTTAATCTATAGCTTTATTCGTACGTAGAGGTGCAGGGTCGATGATGCGCCCAGCAGCGGGAAGTTGGTGGTAGCTGCGGAACCGCGAGTAGGCCACTCTTGTGGAGCTTGCGCATGGACGTCGACGCGTTTTGGGCTCCGCGGGCGGTGATATTGTGAAATTGAAGGAAAGCTAGCAGCATTACCTCAGCCTGTGTCCCTATGACTAGCACTTCATCGCGATACGTCGTTGACTTCTCGTCCAGCTTCATGAAAGCCACGATCGTCTTGAAGGTGGACCTCGTTTGCTTCGTGGCCGCGTCTGCCGAGCACCAGATTCGAAGTTCTTCAGCGTACCAGGAGTACCATGCGTCTTTCAAACTCGTGGCCCCAGAGGAACGTCGCCGCTTCTCGGTCTGCGTACTGGTGACCACATTCTCGCTTATGTTGTATACTGAATCTCCTCGTTCACGTTTGTTGTAGATCCTAGACTACACGGTAGACAGGCGGGCGTCAAGCTTTTAGTTGACTTGGATTTACTGCCCAATCAATGCTGCATGGTGACGAGATACTGGGTGCTCATTTATACCTTCTGAAAAAGTTGGAGGGGTTAACGTGTTAGGTATTTCATCTCGAGTTGTGCTACTGGACAGGTGAGACGACCATGCAAGAAGATCATTCACTGAGGCTCCCTTCGCGACTGCACATGCGTCGATCCGCTGAACCGCTAATCCGTCCGGCTTCACCTCCTTCAAGGATGGATAGTGGCGCAACACGTATGCCACGAGGGTGACTACAACGCGTGTGTTAATGTTGTAAGTTTCTACATCCAGCTCACTCGAAGCCCCAAATAGCGCAGACGCAACATTGCAGATTTTTGCCTGCAACTCGGAGTCGAGGGAATCCGGGGATGTTAGTGCTACAGGTTTCTCGGGGTCATGCCCCCTCCCCCCCCCGGGCAATCTTGTGATCTTCGGCTGGAGTGTTGGGGACGAAAGCCTTGTTGGTCGATGTCATATCCCACGCGCCTCTATCGAAGTTCCATTCACGCACATACCTGCTCCCTTTGCGTGCTGCGCTCCCCCGCGGCGAAAGGATTACGACGTCAGGTTATCACCCACACCTACCTTAACCAATACTCTCTCAAAAACCCGATTCACGTAGCTGTGGATACCAGGCGAGGCGTCGGTGGTCTTCAGCAGACCACCAGACTTTGGCGCGTCTTGAGGATGGTCCATCCAGCCAATCAGGGGTGCAGCTGGCGTCAGAGATGCTAGGGAGGGTCCCTGCTGTTCTGGAAGCTGGTTGAGAAGTACCGCTGCTAGTGATGAGTGTGTGATTAGCGCAAGCGCAATGGCAAGCAACGGACACGTGGTAAACTCGGAGTCTGGAAATCGCGATAAGCCTTGCCCTACGGAGGCCTTGACCCGGATGAACTGAACGAAGAAGATATCACCGGGTCCTATCGTCACATTCGTTTTGCGGAGAAGTGTCAGATCCGATGCACGTTCGAAGAGGTACCAGAGTAAGTACAAGAGCGCCGCAACACCGCAGTAGCTAACCGACGCATCCGTTGAATACAAGTATTCGGTCATCTGCTTAAGAGCTTTCTTCGTGCAGGTTGGGGCCTTGTTAACAAACGTTGCAGTGTCGCGTTTCATGCAGTAGCGCTCCAACAATTGGCTATTTTCAGTAGATTATTTTCAAGTGCGGCACAATGCTGGGGGGATTGGTCAAGCAACAAGATCTTCTCCTGTCGGTAGTATTGCATCACAGAGTGCTGAGCTAGAAGTTGGCTCTTGCGGTCTTACTTAAAAGGCGAGATACATGCCAAATTTGCCCACCACAGCTTCCTTAACCAGCGCGGCTGCATCGCGGCTCATAGACGCCTTCAAGTATTCCCGCGTCATATCTTCTGCCTTCAGAAACGCTAGAAACGAGCGTGCTGTGCTCTCTCGAGCGCGTTTCATATTGGCGGGTACAAGATCGTTGAGGCTCATACTGAGCTGGAGATGTCGTAGCTTTCACGTTATTTGAGAAATATATGAATAACTAACACATTGTAAAAGGCCTATCAATAACTGGACGCCCCCCCCCCCCCCCTCCGACTCGATATGTCAGAGATGTTATTGTACACCAGCTATATACATATCATCTTTCTGATTGGACGAAATTTTGCAAATACTCTTCTCTTATTCGCTGAAAAGTGTATGATTTGATACACAACGTCTAATAATGCATTCTAATCCAGGTCGTATATTATACCTGGGGCATAATTGGTTTTCTGTATGTGAGCTACCCGACAGAATGCGAAAACGTGAGCTTTAGCGCAATGCCGGTCATCACAACCGTATCCTGGTACTTCCGTCAAATCCGTATCGCAAAAAGATACAGATTAGCTGAGTTACATCGTATTTTGAAGGTGTTCGAATTATTTTTGGCCAGCAGTGTACAGCATCATTACAATAGAATAGAGAGGTTACATGTGAGCTTGTGCTTAATAAAAATACTGCAGATTCATCAATAAAAAAACATTTTTCACAGTTCAGTTGATATAAGTCGTTAAGATTCATTCGTGCGGAGATCTTGACGAAGGCGGTAAGCTGCTGAAGGAAGTACTGCAGCATTGCGACGAAAGGGTGCTAGTTGGGTAGAGATGGGGGTGTAGAGAGAAGTCGTTACGGGAAAATGAATTTGGCTGATTTTACTTGTCCTCGACGCGGCTGCGCCATCACTTCTTCTCCTTTATCTCGTCAACATCTTATCCGATTATTAATTACAAATTCAACTACCAGGTTGCAGTCCGTCAGCGACAACGCAACCGTCGGAATCAACAGCGGTGCGAAAGGCGATGGCACGCATGTCTGCACAGACGATTGATGAGAGGACGTACTGTTTGCACCAATAAATATACAAAGTCACCAAAGCTGTACTATCAATACCGCTAAAGAACGGCTAGCACAGTAATACCCTTAGCGCCACCAAAATTTTAAAAACTGACCACCTCAATAGTACGCCCTGCACCAACCATAAATCACTCGTTAATTTTGCACAATCCGCAACCAGATCCTCACAGAAATACCGCGCAGTTCTCCAGCAGAGGGCACTAGCACTAGAACACACGATCTGGTAGCGTCCAGCATTCTATTGAACGTGTCTTCTCCATTGTGAAATTAAATAATTCTGCACACTTATAGATGTCATGAAGAAGGCCCAAATCTTGAAGGTGTGCGTAATGCTTGGAGGGATATACGGCAACACACGGCCATGGTCAGCGTGAATCGGGGAGGCGATTCCGATTGCCGTCTTGTAGCCATGATTCCACAGGGTACACGTAGGCCTCATCGATGGGAAAGACCAGCTTAGAGTAGTATCCAGGAAGCTTGGCTATGAGCTGGTCGCGTGGGCTTGACATCTTCTTTCCCATAGCCTCTCAATAAAACGCAGAAAATAGGCGCACATGTCCACTACACGCAGTAAGTCATTCAAATGGTTTGGGTTTTCGGGAAGTCGTTCTCGATTGCGAAAGCGTGCCACATCGTTAGAGCTCCCCGAAAGACCAACACGGGAGCCTGGTTGTTAACCGCATCACTCCATGAAAAGCCACAGTTAGTTAGTTAGGATGCCCCCGCAACAATACGTCTACTACGATAGCAAGCAATTGTTCGGGCGGACATAAAGACCTCGGTACTGCCCTTGCACCGGGACAGACTGGAGCTCGCGAACTACTTATATAGGCCAACCAGTGAAAATGAGAACACGCTACTAGAACGAGCAATACTAGCAGGTGTTATGAATCCTCGTGGCCCCAACAGCGGAAGGGCGGGTAAGGCTTTTACGAGAGCACCGAGTGTTCAGCACTCGGTTCAACATACCTTCAACATAGCTGTCAGCGGAGGCAGGAATCTTGGCTACGACGCGCGGAATATTCACCCTGTTGCCTCCATAATCTCCATAATTCACAAGATTGCACAATTCTTCTATTAAACTCACCATTTTAATACCAAAACGTCACAGACTATCGTAGCGTAGAAGAACGTGGGCTGGTGTTACAGCAAACGCCACCTCGGGGCGTGTCGCTCTGCGACCGCGGAGGTCCTCTTGAGACCTTCTGGAAGCCACTCGAGTAGCTGGTGCTTGGACGGTCTGGTTGTGAGAATAGGATATGGGGCAGAGTCTAATATGGTCATCTACACAACTGATTGAGCGCGACGGAGTGGATGGGAAGAGCATCGTACATGCTCTGCACCGGTGCTCCTGCTGATTATGCAGTGCTGACAACAATAACTGCTGGTGTTTCTGATACTTCCTCGATTGATGGCACGACCTATCACACATAACATGAACCTGAGTAACAGCTTCAAACAGATGCTTCTAATGGTTTTTCTCAAGGAGGCGTATGCCAGATGTCTCACGACCACTTTGCACAATGCCGCCAAGGATTTCAAGAGCGGTGCATCAAGAAGCACATCAATTCGCATGAGCGACGGTTGCATGTCCATTATGCAGGTTTCCAGTCCGCTATACACAGAGCTCCAAGCAAGAGCCGAAGCAGAATATCGGGAAATGGCACTTGATTACACGATTTTAACGTGCACGACTCATAAAAAGGGAATCACGACAGCCCTAGGCATTAGGCAGGTTAAAATAATTTAGTTTATATCATTATACTCAACAGTGTTGATTCAACACTGTCAAGCTACATAAGCATTTAAAAGTTAATAAGGAGCAGAGACAGAGCGCATTTGACACAGCATAATGTGCTATAACGCGATAGTAGATGCTGCCATTAATTGGACAAAAAAGCGCTTAAATTATTCTAAGATACAGCAAAAAGTAATGGCAGAGCAAGCTTGTAACGAGGTTACACGCAAGTGGCTACACGTAGCCACTTAGTAACGAAGAAGGTTTTCTACGTTGCTGTGCGATACACCAATGGTTATATTTGGCAGACTACTGGTCTGCATGCATTTAGAGCTTTCATTAGCTGAAAGCCAACATCTTCAACCAGTTAGAATAGCAGGATTGTCAACCATTCGTTGGCAAAATATCATTCAGTTAGAATATCACTTTAGGAGGAAACCAAAACAAAACAAATAAGCACTTCCCAATTTTACGGCAAATCAGATTTGCTTTCCTTATTTAAGTAAATCTATACTTTGAGGCGAAAGTATAGTTAATCTGAGTGAATCGCACCTTATGCTTCCTCATAAACGTGCGGTAACATGTAAGCCGAAGTAGTGGGCACACAGTAGGCCCATTACAAACTCGACTCAAATCATACGAGTTCGACTCAGGGCAGAGCAACAACTAAAAAAGAGAGTGATGAGTGCATGTATTTGGCGATGGAGGCGATTGAGGACGAACAAGTGAGGGCCTTCATTAGAACGTTAATTAGAGAACAAGAAAGCGCAGATTAAACGTCGGAAAAGACCATGTATTATATCGCCTGAGCAGAAGAAGAGAAGCTTACAGAAGGAGCGAGAGCGACGATATAGAAACAAAGCGGTAAGAAGAGCGTGGCAATCCAGCTAACGCTGCACACATTTACAAGTTGGTCGCATTTTTATAAATGTTTTTTTTTTAATTTCTGGCTCTTGGTCCACCTCAACAACCTTAGACATACTTCAAATCCTCATCACCACAATTATGTCACCCGGGAACAATCAAGTCAAAACCAAGTCGTGTGTTTGTGTTTCGAACACGAGCGTCTAGAATTCGAACAATGTTTCAGTTAAACCAAACGCCCTGTCGGAACTTAGTTCTCTCGCGTTCATTATTTTTTTGCTCTCACACCAGCAATGTACTCCCGCAAAAACCTTAGCATCGCTCAGTAGAACGACATTCAGCGTCGGTACAGGGAGTTACCACCCACAACGGCCAAGAAAGCGTTTTGCGACAATATATGCGCAATGCACGGAACCATGGTACAGTCCTCCTTTGACACTAATATTAAATCACCTGTCCAGGATGCCGGAGTACGCCCACACGCAAAGCGCGCCAGTCGGGTGACTTACCCGAAGCTGGAGGGTAGGCTACTCGACATAGTAAAAGACAAGGAGATGGGAGGACTCCCGGAAGTTCCAGAAGAAACATGGGTGCAAAAAACTGGTTATTCAAAGCACTGAAGAAACTGATAATGTCTCGGTTTCGTTGGTGTACGTGTCATTTAGCTGTACAAGTTAATGAAGGCCCTACGATCGCTTGGCGAAGAGAAAGCGCTGTTCGCAAAAGTGGAATCTCTACTGAGGCGCCACGAAAGCGGCGGTCTGGTAACGCGACATGGTTCGAGGCGATGGAGAAGGAGGTGGCATCTACCAAGCGGATGCGATCGACTCAGAAGTGATATGCATGTTTTGAGGTCTGAAAGACAGCATTTTATGGCCGAGGCGCTGCGTTGTTGAAGCAAAACCGCGTTGACTCGAAGTTAATGGAAGCAATGATTTACACCAAAATTAAGAGTGCTGAAATCTCGTTCAAGGCGGCCCAGGAAGTGGTATCTACGAAGACGCCTTAAATAACCTACGATAAATCAATTAAATTTCTCACCGCCCAAGCGTTGCCCTGGAGAACTTCAAGCACGCTCCTAGACTCAAAACCACTGTTCTCCGTACAGTGGAGCTTGATTGACGCCGCTTTAGGCGCTGGACCGACGAGCGATGGTGTATTGAGAAGGAACAACGTAATGGGCATACGCGGCGCCTTGCAGTGCTTGCTACCCCGGCAATTGCTGAATGACGATGTAAGGAGGTTAAAACATATCGCTTTTGTTATGATCGACTAAGCGATTTTTGTTTTGCGTGCTTACAGACTATCAATGTCTGATTTAAACTGCTGAGTGACCGTGTTGAACCGCTAGTCCAAGAGTGGTACAATAGCGCAGCCACTTCTTCAAAATGTATTTTTACTCACCAAAGGTAAAAGAAGACAGCTACGCCTTTCCAGTCGATCAGCAACCTCACAGGGAAGCGTGTATTGCTCGTAAAGAAACGGAGACATCACTGATTAAGGTTTATTTGGTCAGAAGGCGGCCCTGTTCGCAATGGACAACATGTTCATCCCTGTCCACGACTGCAAGGTAAATGTGCACGGATCTTCTTTAACTACCTTTTCTATTCAAGATCCGAACCAGAATCACTGGATCCTAACCGTCGTCTACACGACTGAGCGCGAATTCAGTTTTGTGATTCCTTGGGTGCGACTGGCTCTGAACGCACCAGACATTTGTTCGGGTTCGTAAGGCGGTCACGCTTGTGGTGTTTAATAATGCTGATGAGTTATAGCTCTTAAATTTTGCAGGTTTTGCACGATGAGCATCAAGACAAAAAATCGGTGGGTGTGTAACAGCGCAGGATGGAGCGTTGAGACGAACACGATTGATACGCCTCATCAAGACAACTCAAATAATAATGAAGTGTCTTTGTGGGCATGTTAAGTTTCATCTACTCCTCCGTCGTTAGATTTTCGTAAGCCCCTAATCGTTGGTAGGACAGAGATCAAGCAATTGCGTGAGTTGGTTTATGTATTGCATGGAAGGTATATCTACTCAGCTCTAGTACGTGAACTGACGATGAATGGAGCCCTTCAATTTGGGTTGGACGAGGTAACTGTGAAATTTATAGCAAACACAACATCAATAATAGCCTGTTGGAGAGTACGCTATCCAGCATGGACCTGTACGGCTTGGAGATGCGCGGCATGCTAAAGATCTTGGTGGTAGTTTCTGCGACGACTTTGAGTACCAATGCTGTCATCACCGGCATTGGTACGAGCAAATGAAAAAAAAACTGCTGCAAAACCTTCGACAGGGACAAGGAAGACAACGTTTTGTCAGAGCTGTGATACCACTAGCCACGCTATCTCGTGACTAGGTGGATGGAACCGCAAGTGCGCCGAGCCTTGCGTATGCAGCAACCGACGTGGAAAAAGCTTTTGAAACCCATGATCAACTTCCAGATGCTGTAGGACTCTCACATCCGATTACTACGACGCTCATGTACATGTAGCGGTCATGCATTGCGCCTAGATAAAGATCAAGTGGTGAGTCTGCGCACAAGCCTTAGAATTGCGCTAGCCAACAACGACGTCGTATTGATCTCGATACAGCACCTCATACACGTCTACAAAAGTCATTAGTAAAAGAAAGTTATTTCGACGATAAGAACAAATGATTACTGTTTTTCAATCGCCCACAACCTGCATCACAATTGAGGTCAACGGAATGAAAACATCCACAAGCTTCACTTAAAGCGCTCGAATTTCAGTGCAATGTTTTCCCTGTGAAAGCTGGATCATTTTTCCCTGGAAGAAGAGGACGGAACGGTGTAGGTATTTCTTCGTAGGGTCACCTATGCTGTATTTGGCTCACTCATGCAGTCTTTTTCATTCACATCGATATCAACCCCCTCCAAAGCGCTCTCCCAGAATGCAAGCATTTCTCCACCCTCCTCGTAGGCTTCATCAACCTGAAGGTTGTCAGATAAGACGCCCTCCACCCCAGCGACAGTAGTTTCACTGTTTACAGACGTATTCCCCCGTTCTTCAATAGGTCTGGCTTATTGCGCTGAATCCGAAGGCAGTCCGTCCAAGTCGCAAAGTCTGTCGTCTTCAGCATCCGATGCATCATCGCTTTCAGCTCGGGATACGATCCTAGCCCTAGAGCGGCCTTTTGACTATCACCCACCGGGCCATCTCTCTGATAGCATTAATTAGCGTTGCTTTTGCAGCATCCATCCGATTTCGAATAGTAGTCTGGATATTCTCCAACTCACCGAACACTCTTTCACGTGTTGCTGTGTTGGTGGCGACCGAGAGGGCAGTTAACGCAGCCACTGGTAGTTTACACGAAGGATACCCCTTCTTCGGCTCGGCCCAAAACGAAGGAGCAGGCACAACAGACTCTATTGGCTTCGCGACCGTGTACTCGCCACTGAACCAGCGACTCAAGCCGTCTCGTAAGTCATCCACGTTATCATCAACAAATTGCCGAAAGTAATATACGGCAAAGTGAGTAATGCAGCTTGTACCAGAAATGGCGGTTCGCGGGAGTTTAATAGCATTCTTCACGTATATCAGGCGTAGAAAAAGTGCCAACATGAAAAGAGGTTGTTCGCAATTCTTCCATCAATATTCAACACATTCGACCAAATCCACACCGTACTGCTTGTTAGCTGCAAGCTTGCTGTAGATTCCACCAAATGAAACAGCCACATCGGCAAATGTGTAACTGACCACATCGGCTAACACAATTCTATCATGCTGTAGAAGATAAGAGGCCACTGATAGGGGGGTACCTGTTCAGATTCGCGTAGCTTGCTCCAAAAAAACAGTTTTTTTTTCAAACGCCTTCTGATATTTATACCAGCCCACATTCGTAGAATACTCACAGCACAGCAGTTTCAACGCGGTCTTGGATCGCAGCAGCGATGCAAAACACCCCTGCATCGAGTTTCATCTCGTCAGACACAAGGCGGTGAGAGCTCGTTGCTTTCCAAACTAACGCTTCTGAATATCGACAAAGTTTTTCAGCCATTTGGAAGAGGACGCATGCAGTGCATTAACTGCAGCGGCTGCTTGACGAACAACATCTTTAAAAACAGTCTCTAACACTTGTTCTACAAGATTGGTGACGTCGTGAGCAAAGCACCACAGGAAAGCAATATGAGACAACGACTAAAATGCGTACGTTTTGTCATTTTCCCGAACAAATCGACGAAAATGCCCGACTGGGGCCTCCTAAAATTAGGCCTTTTCGGGAAAAAGGTCCAATTTAAATAGTTTTAAATGTCAAAAAAGTGCGTAATTTCAGAATTGACCTTTCAATGTCAAATAAAAAGATAAATAGAGGGGGGTTGCTTTAACCCACTATTCCAGACACTTTCAGCGGCTGGGGCCCCACAAACGCTACCCAGATGAATTACAAACAATATGAGAAGTCTCATACTGCGCGAGGCAAGTATACGTCTCATGAGACTCGCTGTATGCTTGCCTCGCGCAGTATGAGACTTCTCATATTGTTTGTAATTCATCTGGGTAGCGTTTTCGCGCTGGTGAGGGGCGCCTCCTCTCTGTGCTTATTTTGCCTTAGTACTGTAGTAGAAAGAGAAGATGCCAAGGAAACAAACGCGCAAGACACTGATCTTACCGAAGACCGTCCCTTGAATAACATACTGCAACACGTGATGCAGTTTGCATGTTATTGTACTGGCGAAAATTGATGATACCAGAAATTGTAACAAGTCAGCAAAAATAGAATTGCTATTGATGTAGGCGTCCGTTGCAGCTCTAATTGTATTCATTAGAAAGCTTTGACTTCACGCTACCATCGTGGGCAATATAAGGTCTAGAGTCGAACTCATCGCAATGGACTACACGGAACCCCGGCACGAACTCACCATCGCCGAGAGAAAGCTAGTGGTGCAGTGCTATCAGTTTTTCGAGCTAGAGAAGGCAGCAGGAAACTACAGAGGAGTTCGCACGAGGGAAATCGTTCATAACTGCATTGGAGTGAAGCAATCGTTGCCCGGATTTGGGGGGGGGGGGGAGCTATAAGAGAGACCCACGACACTTCTTTGAGATAAGTGGCGACACTGGCAATTCTTAACTGAAACATGCCGGCTAACTCTGAAAATTAATAAATTTACGAGTGCGAGGAGGAGAGCAAAAGGGAGGCGTCGGGAGTTATCTGTTGAGGCAATTGCACCAACTCTCAAAGCCTACATAGTCAGTCAGAACTAGAAAGCAATTCCAATTACAGCACAACAAATCGCGAATATGTGGACGCCATTCACAATATTGAAATTCCTCGTCATACGATGTCCGAGCTATTGCAAAAGCTTGAGTATCACCACATTAGAGGCGAGACTCGCCACATTTACATGGAAAGCTCCGGAAACTTAGATTTTTTGAGCTACGTATCTGTCGAAAATGGTTGCAAATCGAGTTATTCGGATTACTCATGTGTCGAGCGCCCTGAGATTTAATTGGACGAAACATTTTGCAACGTTAACCACGCCACTGGAAAGACGTGGCTAACTGCAGACAAAATACGGTACGCCAAGCCCGGTAAAGGAGATCGGTACGTGCCACAGGTATTTGCTTGTTTTTTGGGGGGATATTTTGTTTTAATTTTAACAGTTATAAATTGTTTTCCAGTGCTTGGATTGTAGCTGCAGGAATAATACATTCTCAAGGGGTCATCACAACCGGTCATTTTGTAGATGACTCTTACAAAGTGTGGAACTCGGCTCTTAAGCGTAAGCATTGGGAAGAAGATGACAATCACGGCAACATCAACGCTCCACTATTCGAGAAGTGGTACGACAAGCTGTGCAAGAATTTACAAGCGAACTTTGGCCAGCAACATTCATCTTGATGGTGCGTCTTATCATAAGCGACACACCAACAAGGCTCCCACGAAAAACGACACACGAAAAGAAATTATCACGTGACTGCAAATCATTGGTAGGAACCAAATACTTTATTTCAATTTAATATTTTTTAACAATAGTTCCGTAAGTTGGTCGTGATATTGACTTCAGTATGGTTAAGGATGAGGGCTGAAGAAGCGAAGCATGCAAAAGAAGCGGTAGCGAAGGCCGAAGAAGAGAAACAGGAAGAAAAAAGGGAGCTTGGTAGAAACTGCCACCCTGAAGAGAAAGCGCCAGCTTTACAAATACATACTTTGCATATTTGATTTTCTTGACTGGGTAAATGATTCCGTGGGGATTGGTGGCGATTGGTGCAATCGCCCAGGCAGCAATCCCGTCCTTTCTCAAGAAATCCGGATGTTTGTGCAAATTCACCTAATTATAGGCGGTCATTTAATGCAACCCAAGTCGCTGAACCTGCCTCATGGGGGAAAGCCATGTTCCAGCGTCTCTAACTCAAAAACGGCGGCGATTCGGCGAAACGGGCCTCATTTTCGGAATCTCCCCGCGATTTTACCCTATATATCCAACTACCGATATAGGGTCTCCCATTTTACGACCTCCATATTGGCGCCTACTTCTTGAGACCATGAATTCCCGCCGGTACACTAGGATCTGAATGAGAGGTCTGCAACTACTTATGTAGCTTGCATAATATAATATGTGCACGTGGAGATCAATATCGTGCGAAGTGATAAGGCTATCGTGTGCAGTGATAGACTATTATTACCGCAACGCGCCCTTTAACAAGGCACATGATGGTGGTGTTCGTATGCGCCGGTCCGTGTTGGCTTCCACATTAACCAGAATGACATCGGTCAAATTCCCTGTTATGAAATGGAAATCGGGCATATCAGACGTGTTTCGCGCCCGTTCGATAGGTCTTCCACTCGAGGGGGGCATCCCAGGTAGTACAGTTTAAATAGGGGGTTTCAAAGCTGCCATTAATTACGATTTTGTTTTGGAAGCAATTAGGATTTGCCCGTTCAAAAATATAGCGTCGGGAGACGCATCGTTTGGAGTCATTTTTGGCTTTGTCATTTTTGAAGTTCTTATGTAGGTTTTGACGAGGTATGCATTTACGAGAAACAGTACGGTTGGTTTCAAGGCCACAGAAGCCGAATTGAGCAGTCAGCCGTTAAGATGGCGCGCCAGCGCGCCGGTGGGAGGCACGCTACTCTGCTGTAAGGCAGTTCATGGTGGAGTGGCTAGAAGTTCCAGCCCAGTTAACATAATCGTTGGTAAAACAACTGATGAATGCTCGAAGACTTTTGGTGGAGCCCAAACGAAAATTGCTGGGTTTTAGTTAATGGCTGACTTCGTGTATACATATTGTATTAGCGAAGGCGAGGCTGCGTCGGCAAGGTACACCACTAAATGGGATGCCCACACCTGTCAAAGCAGGTGGGCGTCTAACTTTAAAGTGTGCAAGAAACCCAGGAAGCGCGTGGACTCTCAGACCGGGTTTGGGTTGACCCAAGCTGAAATAGAGGAAGGCAAGTGGTTGGAGCAAGCCATTGAAGCGGTTTGTCCGTTTTATTATCGGCTAGATATCCTATTTGAAGAGCGCCAAAATGTACGACCGCACTCAGTTCTTGAGAGCTCTGTTATTGCTAGAAGTTTACCTTCAGCGGAGGACTCAAGAGACCAGGATGAGAATTCGGCGGAAGACTCCGTAGGTTCCTCCTTCACCCCGTCCCTCAGCTTTAATTTGGCCCAGGACTCCTTGGTTCCGGTTCTATCAGAAAATACAATCAAGGAAAACTTAGCTTCCCAGCTGTGGGATGACGATGTGCCGCCCCAACCGTGAGCACTACTGCATGTGAAGTCGAGGAACGTCGTGCTGCTGCTCGTCAAAGCAGCACACCGCCTTCTCAAGTTGAGGCGACGGCTCGGTCCGCAAGGACAACTCGATCAGAAAGAACTCGGTTCTGACAAACGTACTTTCTTTTCAGTCAAAAGCCTGGTGTGGATGGCGAGGTTTCCGATTGAAGCGGTACTCCATCAACGCAATTATGGTATGCAATGAAGACAAGCGTATTATCTATGCCTTGTTAGGGTGGCCCGGGTCTTGCGCAGATTCTACGGTCTTCTCTGAGTCGCCTATAGCAACAGACCGGCGTTTTACTCGAATGGACGATATCTAGTGGGGACATGGGATACCTACTCACAGGGCGTATGCTCGTCCCGTACAAGAAACAAAAAGCTATCCTTCCGACAATGCAACTCCAGCACCATCCTGGCGTCGGCGCGTGTTGTGAATGAGAATTGCATCGGATTGCTCAAGAATAGATGGGCGTTCCTGAAAAGAATATTAACTCAGATCAGACTCAAAGAGGACTTTGCTTGGGCCAATGAGCAGTGTATGGCTTGTGTGATGCTGCACAGCTTTGCTTTAAAATATCATGAAGACGACCCGATGAAGAGAAGGGAAGAGGACGCTGACGAGGAAAGAGATGATCGTGTACTGAAACTCACGAAGGTGAAGAATTGCGAGATAGCGTAAGGGCTACTATGTTAGATGTCATTTAAAACGAACTTGCGAAGCGCTGTCTACTACATTGGCACAACCTTGTTGAAAAGAGCGACCGCTTCTTTTCGGTACGTCTACGTTCTAGAAGCTGGAGAAACGTATCTTTGCGTAAAAAAGACTGTGATTGTTTGAACTGCATCTCACGCTCTGCGCTTCGATCATCCCGTCCCTTCTTCCTCAGCTCTTGATCAGTAATTCAACCCCCCTTGGATTCAGCCAGATCATCGCTACGCCAACGCGATTCCGCCTGAAGGCGATTTTCGCTAAATTCACAGAAAGTGGAAGCAAAATCGCGTTTTCTTGCTTGGTTCGCTTTCCATCCACGAAGCCAACGACTCCTTCCATCCCAAAGCACTTTCCGCAAAACGTAGAAGTAACTGATGAGCTTGCCTTCCAGGCCAAGCAACGTAGCACTCATAGTAACGCAGCAATGCTGCTACAACACGTTTTGCGTAGAGCGTAGCAGTTCTCGCTTCAATACCGTACGCACGAGCAAATCTACCCGTTGAACCGCTGGCCTCCTCAAATATGCGCTTTTAGAGCATATTCCCATATTACCCATATTGCAGTTTTGACATCGCACATACGAAAATAGGGTTGAACATAAGAAATCTGTTGTAGTCGTTACATTTCCGAAGAAACCCAAGCGCCCATTCATTCATCATTTGCTCAACTTGTTGGGGCTAGTTAAAATGGCGACCGATCGCCGTCAAGACTCTCCGCTAAATCTACAGCCACCCCGTAAAAAGTCAAAGAAAACACTTAGAGTCTTCAAAGCCACGCATATAATGCGCTACGGTCTCCAGCCCACCTTCTGGGACTCGAACGGTACCGTAACGTCGGTAAAGAGCCGCTTCTGCGATGTCTTCAAGCGTGAAGACCGTCAACCCACAACATCAAATGGTAAACCAAGAAAGCGATTTGACAACGTGAAGTACTTCAAGACATTTAGGACAACCTGTTATAAACAACATCTAGACCTTGAATATCCTTCCAAGTGGGCCATACACGACAACTTGCGCTCGGATGCGGAAAAAGAAGATTTCTGGGTCGTCAACTTCTGTACCTCTAGTGAACAACACGTTCCCACCATGTTTGTTCAAGATGCGGATGGCATTGATAAAATCGTAGCTGACGCTCATCAGACAACAAGGAAGGTATTTATTTACCCCCTGTCCTACCGCATCAATTGGTAGCCATGGATGCTTCTTTGTTTCACCAATTAATCAAAGAGCATACCCCTCGCCTTTTGATCCGACTATCCAGCGTCGATAAGCATAAAATTGGACAAGAATTCTCTTAACTCAGGCGGGCATACGCCAGAGAGAAGGTTTTACGACAGACATTCGACTCGCTCGAAGATGAGCGCACCACCTTTGAGTCCGGCTGGTCTCACGTTGGTGAGCGGTTCAGCTTACTGAAGCAGTTCTGCGGGGATCTAGCATCTACATTCCCAAACACAGCCACTGTTGAAAGTGACTTCTCTGCCGTCGACTGGGAAAAGGATATACACCGCAAGAGTTTCACGGACTTTTCTCTCGAAGGAGTAATGCACGCAAAGCAATTTAAGGCCCTCGGGAACTTGCAACCACGCTAGAAGCCAATCGGTAGCCGGAGGAATACATTTGCATTGACATTGTCTATTGTTCCCATAATCCGATATCTAGATCTGCAAAGTGGACATATTAGGCTCTGCTATGGGAAAATAGTGATGCCCATATTAGGGGAGGCCTGTTTAGCCGCCGTTGTCGTAAGTTCCCTAGCGTTCCAGTGTAACAACAAGATGAATGTGCATCGGCTTCTGACGGTTATGGGTGCTTGTAGAGAATATTCCGTCACGTGAAATCACTACTGCAAGCTCAGCGAACACAGCTTTCTCAAGTCGAACCGCCTGTCGGAAATCTTTTTGCGGCCACCGGAATATTAGATCAGAGTAGCTGGTGCTTTTCGCGATGGCTATAGGCGTCGACAGCATCCTCGTTATTGTCAGGTATGCTACCAATATCATGAAGTCACTTGCCTGCCCCGTAAACGAATTACTTTCATCTGAGCGCCAATCCACAGTCATCTCGTAAACCGCCAGCAAAAAGAGCTGATCATTGAGCCATGTCAGCATTTTCTTTCGCTCGCTAGAAGGCATAAAAGTAGTTGTCCTGGCCGGGGCCACAGGCTCGCAGCACTTGTCGCTGTTGCTGCTGCTCGAGGTCTTGGTGGGGGCAACGGGCTCGACGCTCTTGCTACTCTTACTGGATGCTCTGTGGGCCGGGGCCACGGGCTCGAGGCACTTGTCACGAGGGCTCCAATATAACCTTTAGGACGTCTTAAAGCTGAGTAAAGAGTGCTTCACGACAAAAACCAGTCTTTTTTGCCAAAAATATCCTAATCAATTGCAGCTTTGAAACCCTCTAATATGTTTTTTAAATTGACGATCAACAAAGCAAGTAGAGCACAAAATAAAGAAAGTAATAATCTTAACAGAATAAAAATCGAAAGTCCACAATTTTTTTATTTGATTTCGTTATGCTGGAATAGCAAGTACCTTAGGTGCTGCTGGACAGCCCAAATCATGTTAATTTGTTGAAGCCGGTAACTGAAGCCGGTATGGTATAACTGAACAGAAGCCGGTAACGGATTCGGTATTACAAAAAACCGGGCACGTTCCTAGTACTGTAAGTATCAATCAACGTCGATATCCGTCAATGTGCCAGTGTCAATATCTATCAATCAATAAGTTTTTTTGTAAGAACTAAAGTTCTCTATTATCTTTTCTCTCGCGGCCACAAGAAACACAGGGAAGCGCCGGTCCAGCAGTGGAAGAGTCGTGTACTCAAGACTGAGCAGGGGACCGCAGCAGATTCAACGGTTGTGTATGGAGCAGGCGCAGGAGATGCTGTATACAAGCATGGAAACATGTCGAATAGCTATCCCTTCGTCACCTACTACAACGTGTGTCATATATTACATGTTTTTAGCTTGGGGCTGCAAGGTTAGGCGTACACGATTGGGGTATCCATGATACGACCAACTTGTAGTGGAGAATTTACAATCGTCAATTTTTGTTTTTTTTGGGGGGGGATGAAAGCAGTAAAACAATTTGATATTGCCCTGAGCCAATTGTCCCCGTGCGAGCAGGACTCTATAACCTGGAGGATCGGCCGGCAGCGACTTCAACGGGCAGATCTCCTGCAGTCGTTTTGCGCCGCAGTATCTGTTCTATACAAGCATGTAAAGATGGCGAATTGTTGTATCGCGCTAATGATAGTTCTAAGAACTGTGTTTTCACTTTGACTTGATTTAATTGTTTATAATACGCCGTTGACGCCGGAAGCACTCCAGCAAGCTCTGCGTCAACCCCGCTTATCTGGTACTTCTACTTGGCGGCGCCGGCTGACTTGGTTAAACTAAAGTCGCTATCCCAGCCTTCGCGGAGCCCTAGTATGCCTAATTTTAGGTGGCTTGGTTTTTAGTCATCTACGGTAATACTGTATAAATACTGACCGATTGTGCAACTTGGTTTGCAACGTGGATCTGATAGGTTAATATTCGAATGGAGTCACTTGATTGGATATATGTGGCAAGACAGCGTATTTTGCTGAGTTGAAGCGCTCGACATCCATCGCAGTAACAACTAGAAGGAAGATTCTATCGATGGTACAGTAGTGCAGCTGATGTCGACGGCTTAGTGCTATACGAGTGTCGTAACGTTGCTGATACTTTTGCCGGAGCCCAGCTCATCAACATGGTCGGTCTTAATTGGGAATTTCACCTGGAATAGTACCTCCATGAGACCACCGGCAAATATACCCATACTAGTTAATGTAGTTTGATGCCATTAGCGCTATTCTCACAGGCGCGACGTCGGTTGTAGCTTCCAAACGAGCTTTTTCGCCTTGCTGTCGACGCCGCGCCGACGATGCTTCTCCGCCTTGCTCGATGCTACAGCCAACGTCCCCACGCCTAGCTCGGACCTGTGTCCGGCGTCGTGTCCACGGCAACCCCACCCCATCTTGGTCTGGTATTTGATCAGCGTCGTGTCCGCGGCCTTGCTCGGGGACGCGCGCAGCGCTGGGTCTACGAGCATCCCTGCCATGGTTGGAACTTTGTACGACGTTGCGCGGCGTCGTGTCCACGAGTTATCGGCTTGCAATGCCGCGGCGCCGGGAGCCTAATCCCTAGACACTGTAATCCCTTTAGTCCATTACCAGCACGAGCTTCTCCGTCTACTACACGTAGCGCGGCGCTACGTGTGCCATGTACGGCGATTTCTGTTGTGCTACAATTTTACCCACACCTATGTTTTGCATCCCTGACTTATTTTTTACTATATACTTCCGCACCCCTCCATTTGCAACCCTGACTTGATTTTACTATTGGGCATGGTTGCAAAACTCAGTCGTTCATGCAACGGTGCACGCAACAAACGTGCAAAACCACCCCAATTTTAGGCATGGTACAGACCCAAAACATGGCCAATACTGGTCAGTCAACCAATCAGAGCTCGCAATTTTCAGAAATACAAGCTCGGTTGCAAATGGCTGATAATGTACCCGTACATCAAGAATTCTCGTAAATCCTGGATAATGTCGCTCGTATTGACGCACTGACGTCGACAGCTTCGTGCAACATGCAGTGACGTCGCCGGTTCTTGCTCCAGCCTGATAATTGACGAAGCGTCTCCTAAAATCGACGCGACTAGCAACCAATTCCTGCCGTCGGCACTCCGCACAGCGTATGTGGCGAGACTACTGGCGCGAAGTGGATTCATATACAGCACGTGTACGTAGTTAATGCTGCATGGCCGAGCGGACTGTCACGCGGTGAGAATATACCGGCAGCGCTCGTGGGTAAAGTGGCGATACGATACTGTTGGTTGCAATGTCAAGGGGATGAATACTGTACATGAAGAAAAGCAAGTCAGCTTCAATGTGAATCGCATGTGAAACGCGGAACGCTGGCGAACGAAGTGCGTCATCAGGCTGAAGCAATCTTCGCTTCACTGCGAAGGGTGTGTTGCGGGATGCATCGCCCATCCGTTGTCGTACAGTACCTGTTGTAGATCTGGCGACGGCGTCATGATTCATGACTCATGAATCAGAAGCGCTTTGGTAGACGTCACTGACGCCGTCAGCAGGCAGTTTTAATAACGAACTCAATAATACCAGTGAACTGCAATAATCTCGCGTTCAAATAAGCCTCACCATTGCAGCTACAACAGCCATGGCGGCAATGCCCGGCATAGAAACCATTCCACTTGCCTTACTTGCGCGCTTTCGGTTGAAGGCACGATACAGCCGCTGCATTGAGACCAGCCGATGGCCGATACAAAAACCGATATAAAAGCTATCCAGTGACGTCGACTCCGACGGAGACCTAGGCCGAAGCGCGTCATTCGAGTCTGCCTGGCTCTGCATCTATCCTTTCATCCAGTAAGGATGCGCCACATCGGTTGCGCGTCAGCAGATCGCTAAATACTCGAGTTCTGCCTGGAAGAATGTCTGCAACATCACCAAGGGCAGGGTGGCTTCATAGTCGGTGCGAGTGGAAATCGACAGGCCCAGACGCGTTGGCAGCAGTGAATCAGCCTCCCCACTGGAGTATTTCCCTTTTGCAGCTCACTCGCCCGCAAGAAACAAAGGAAGAAGAAGGCAAAAAGGGCTCCAGACGCAGTAACACGAAACGCCACCTCTCTCCAATCTTCTAGACGAAAGCAAGCATCACCATGAGCGAGGTTACGGAAAGCCACACAACCACAACGACCACGCCGGCGGGCGAGCACACGGAGACGGTCGTGACGACCACGACAACCACCACAACCACCACAACCACCACTACGACTGAGGAGACGACGTCCGCGTTGGCAGACGCAATGGACAAGTTCTCATTCATCCCGGAGTTCGGTGGCCAGGGTATCTCCTACTGGACCGAGCTGCAGCGGCTCTACGCTGCGTCCGAGACCAGCAGCACGCGCGCGTTCATCGACACCGCGGCGCAGGCGCTACTGGAGGAGTCCAGCTCGGACGAGGCCAAGGCCTCTGTCGCCTTTGAGGCGGTCATTGATGTGCACAGCTGGCTGCAGAGCCTGGAGGTCGGCGACGCCCCCGCCGGCTTGGCGCTGGACCGCGTCTTCTTCAGCATGCCGCTTCTCACTCTGACGCAGTGCGCAAACTACCTTAACTTCCTTGAGACCGCGAGTGTGAGCCACGAGAGCGTGGTTAAGAACTCCACCGCCGCCGTGGGCCACAGTCAGGGAGTCGTGAGCGCCGTCATCTTCTCGGCGGCCAAGACGGCCCAAGAGTTCGCCGAAATCGGCGTCTCTGTGCTGCGCTACATGTTCTGGCAGGGACTGCGCGCGCAGGAAACGTACCAGCACCTGCTGACGCAGTACAAACAAGACGGCAAGAACATCGAGAATGCCGGTCCGATGCTGGCCGTGCGAGGGCTCAAGAAGGAGCACGTTCTCAAGTCTATCGAGGTCGCCAAGCGCCGCACCAAGTCGCCTGACCTGCATCTCTCTCTTATTAACGCATCCGACATGATGAACGTGACGGGCTTCCCGGCGACGCTGACGCTGCTGAAGCAGGCGCTCGATGGCCTGTTCGCCAAGCCGGACGCCGACCAGACTCGTATCCCGCACTCGCAGCGGAAACCTACGGGTTCACTGTCGTTCTTGCCGCTCTCGGCTCCCTTCCACACACCTCTACTGTCTGAGGCCAAGCCGAAACTGGTGCAAGACGTGCAGCGCGTCAAGTGCGAGATCAAAGGCAGTCAGCTGCAGGTGCCTGTGTACGCAACCAACGCGGAGGCCACGAACTTGCAGACTGTGGACGACATCGTCGATCAACTTATTAACATGCAGCTACTGGAGCTGGTGGACTGGACGGCGACGTGGGCGAAGATTGCTGAACACCACTCAAACGCGACGCACATTCTGGAATTTGGCCCCGATCTCGGCGTCGCGAAGCTGAGCGACAAGTTTGCAGAAGGTCTGGGCATCGAGTTGGTCATCGCGACTGCCAAGCACCCGGTTATGAGCTTCTCGACTGCGTCTGCCCCCCTTGTAGGACTGCAGCAGTTCATCGATGCTGCGTTGACGTCCGCGCCTGTCAAGGCGACGTGGGCGAATAAGTTTGGCCCGCAGGTGACCGAGTCGGGCAAACTGGTCAACAGATTTACGAGCGCACTGAACAAGCCGCCGGTTATGGTGGCCGGTATGACGCCGACTACCAGTTTGGAAGGCATCGACCTCGTTGCGGCCATCCAGAACGCTGGTTTCCACGGTGAACTGGCTGCGGGTGGTTTGTCGCGCCCTAACATCTTCGAGGACGCCGTGAACGAGCTCGTGTCCAAGATCAAACCCGGTCTTGGTATTGCGATTAACATGCTGTACCTGAACGCGAAGCAGTGGGGCTTCCAGTTCCCGATGGTGCTGCGTATGCGTCGCAGTGGTGTGCCTATCGAGAGCATCACTATTGGCGCCGGCATCCCGACGAAGGAACGTGCGCTCGAGATGATGTCGCAGCTGGAGGCTGTGGGCATCAAGGTGGTGTGCTTTAAGCCAGGTTCAGTGGACGGCATCCACGCTGTGCTGGAGATCGCTGCGGCCATTCCGACTATGACTGTGATGCTGCAGTGGACTGGCGGTCGTGCTGGTGGCCACCACAGCTTCGAGGACTTCCACCAGCCGATGGAGGAGACGTACGCCGCCATCCGTCGCGTGTCGAACGTGCTTCTGGTTGTCGGCTCTGGTTTCGGTAACTGGGAGGACTCGAAGCAGTACCTCACGGGCGAGTGGAGCCTGGCTCGCGGCCACCTGTTCAAGATGCCTGCCGACGGTATCCTGATGGGCTCTCGCGTGATGGTTGCCAAGGAAGCTGCGACTGCGCCGGAAGTGAAGAAGCTGCTGGTGAATACACCTGGTATCGAATCGGAGCTGGAGTGGGAAACGAGCTACACGGGCGTCATTGGCGGCGTGGTCACGGTCACGTCGGAGCTGGGTGAGCCTATTCACGTGGTGGCCAACCGCTGTACTCTGCTCTGGAAGGAGTTCGACGACAAGTACTTCTCGATCCCGCGTGATCAGGTTGAGCTGGCGCTTCGTCTGAACAAGAAGGACATCATCACGCGTTTGAACGCCGACTACCAGAAGCCGTACTTCGGCTGCAAGCGCAATGTGGAGACCGGCGAGAGCGTCCCTGCTGATCTGGAAGAGATGTCGTACGGTGACGTGCTGACGCGTATGATCGACTTGATGTACGTGGAGGTGGAAGGTAAGCCGCACCGCTGGGTGCACGAGACCTTCTTCTCGCGTGTGAGCAAGTTCATCACGCGCACGGAGGAGCGTTTCCGCCGTGAGAGCTCTGGCGACCTGTTCGGCCAGTCGGAGCTCAAGACGAACCCGAGAGGAATGGTGACTGCGTTCATCGCCAAGTATCCGCAGACGGTGTCGACTCTGCTGTCGGTCCCGGACTGTGACTTCTTCCTGGATCTGTGCCGCACGGGTGGCAAGCCCGTGAACTTTGTGCCTGTGATCGACACGGAGTTCAAGACGTGGTTCAAGAAGGACTCGCTGTGGTACTCGGAGGACTTGGATGCTGTCCCGGATCGCGACGCGCAGCGTGTATTCATCCTTCAGGGCCCCGTCGCCGTTCGCTACAGCACGGTGGTGGACGAGCCTGTGGCGGATATCCTTAACGGCATTGCCACTGGTTTCACGGACGTCGTGAAGGAGAGCGGCGCGGTTGCTGCTGCCAACGCTGTGTCTACCAAGAAGGTGGTGGACCTCGCTAACGTCGAGGTCGCGGAGTCCGAAGACAGTGTGGAACTGTCAATCTCCTCGGACGAAAGTGCCGTGCCCTCAGCTGACGAGTGGCTGGCTTCTCTTGCCGCGTCCGTGAGTGACAAGGAGTGGCTGAGCGCGCTGATCTCGTCAACGGACGTCGTTGAAGAAAAGAAGTGGCTCGCGAACCCTGTCCGCCAACTTCTCGTGCCTCAGGTGGGCCAGAAGTACGTAGTTGACGCCGCTGGCATTCGTGTGTTCGACAGCTCAATCGACATTTCGGGCCCCGTGATCGAGATCTCGAAGAAGGGCGCGAACATTTCGGTCGTTGTGAACGAAGTGCGCCCGGCCGTGACTGGTCTGAAGGCTGGCGTCGTGGCGCTGGAGATGACTTTCCAGTACCACCCGGAGTTGTCGTGCTCGATCCACGCGGAAGGCAGCGGCTTCATTCACAAGGTGAAGGCGTTCTACGCTCGCTTCTGGGTGGCAATTGAGGACAAGGAAGAGGAGTCGTGCAAGGCTGCGTGCGAGGAGAGCGTTATGTCTCCTTTCACGGCTGAGTTCTCTATTACCAAGAAGGACGTTGTTGACTACCGTGCTGCTCTCGGCCTGAGTGACGATGAGGAAGGCGCCCCGGCTGATTTCTCGACGATCGTGTCGTGGCGTCCGCTGATCCAGTCCGTGTTCACCAAGGAGGTGAAGGGCAACTTGCTGGACCTGGTGCACCTCAAGCACTCGTACAAGCTGCTGTCGTCTCGCAAGGCTTCGGCCACGTTCCTGCCTGGCGACGACATCGTGAGCACGTCGAACGTTGGCAGTCTGCACATCATCGACAGCGGCAAGATCGTGCACGGCGTGGCTATCATCTCGCGTAGGACGGTGGACGAGCAGATGGTGGAGGTGCTTGAGCCTCTCGTGGAGCTGCACAGCGAGTTCCTGATCCGCGGAGCCTTCGACGACTTTGAGTCGACCTTCTCCATTGACAAGTCGACGGACGCATTTGTGCCCAAACGCCAGGAGGACGTGGAGATCCTGAAGACCAAGTCGTGGCTGAAGCTTGCTGCTGAGGCGTCGGTGCACATCGGCGACCACCTGTCGTTCGAGCTGACGACGAAGAAGCAGTACGCGTCGATCGGTTCCTTGAGCTCGGTGGAGGTGACGGGCACGCTGTTCCGTGAGGAAGCAGGCTCGAATGTGGAGCTCGGCACGATCAAGTTCAAGAGCAACGACGCGAACGAGAGCCCCGTTGTGGTCTTCTTGCGCCAGGTGCAGCCTGAGGATGCCAAGGCCAGTGGAATGTTCTCGAACGGTGGCTCGCACATGCTGGAGAAGCCGCTGGAGATCAACGTTCCGACGAACGCTCTGGCCTACGCCGTCGCATCTCGCGACCTGAACCCGATCCATCGCTCTAAATACGCTGCGATCCTGGGCCACCTGCCCAAGGGCAAGCCGATCATGCACGGGCTGTGGACGGCGACCAAGGTGCGCGACTTGGTAATCCGGAACTTCGGTTTGGGCTTCGACAGTAACGTGGTGGACTACGACGTCAACTTCGACGGCATGGTGTACCCGGGCGATAAGCTGTTCATGCAGGCTCGCCACATCGGACTCGACAACGGCAAGAAGGTGCTGTCTGTTGAGGTTGTGAACGGCTCTGGTGAACGCGTGGTAAGCGCGCGTGCTGTCGTCAAGCAGGCGCCGATGGCGTTCGTCTTCACGGGCCAGGGCTCTGCTGCAGTTGGCATGGGTATGGACCGCTACCAGGAGTCCTCGGTCGCTCGTGACATTTGGAACCGTGGTGACACTCATCTGCGCAAGACGTTTGGCTTCTCGATCCTTGACATGGTGCGTAAGAATCCCAAGTCCATTACGGTTCACTTTGGTGGCAAGAAGGGCCGCAAGATCCGCGAGAAGTACATGAGTTTGACTTGCGAGGACCCTGTGACCGGCGAGATCGCGCCTCTGCTGCCTGAGATTAACGCTCGTACGCAGAGCTTCAGCTTCTCGGCTCCCGAGGGTCTGCTGTTCGCCACCCAGTTCAGCCAGCCCGCGTTAGTGCTACTTGAGAAGGCTATGTTCTCCGAGATTGAGGCCGCTCAGCTGATTCCCGATGACGCTCACTTCGCTGGACACTCTCTCGGTGAGTACGCCGGTTTGAGTTCTTTTGCTGGAGCCCTGGCTGTCGAGGACGTGGTGGAAGTTGTATTCTTGCGTGGTTTGATCATGCAGAAGGCAGTGAAGCGCGACGCTGAGGGACGTTCGGACTACGGTATGGTGGCCACGAACCCCACGCGTGTGGGCCCTCACTTCACGGAAGAGGTCATGCACAAGATCGTGGATGGCATTGAAGCTGCTTCGGGTAAGCTACTGCAGGTTGTAAACTTTAACATCCAGCAGCGCCAGTACGTCGTGGCTGGTGAGGACGTGAATCTGGAGACGCTGTCTCTGGCGCTGTCTGCCTTCAAGACGATGAAGTCGACTGCTGCTGAGGATGTGGAGAAGGTCATTGCCGACTCGTTGGCCCAGGCCCGTGCCCGCAAGGAGAAGTGCGAGCAGACTGGCCGTCCGTTTACGCTGGCGCGCGGCCTTGCGACGATCCCGCTGGTCGGCATCGATGTGCCGTTTCACTCGCGTGAGCTGCTTGGTGGCGTGCCGTCGTTCCGTGCGCTGCTTCGTACCAAGTTCGACCCGCAAGTGCTGGAGCGTCAGCTGCCGCTCCTGGTGAACCGCTACATCCCGAACCTGGTGGCGACTCCGTTCTCGCTCAAGCGTTCGTACTTCGAGGAAGTGTACGCGGCAACTAAGAGTCCGTACCTCGAGGAGGTGCTGGACCCGATGCAGTGGAAGTTGACGTCCAAGGCTCAGCTCGCGCACCTGCTAGTGGTGGAGCTGCTGGCGTACCAGTTCGCGTCTCCCGTGCAATGGATCAAGACGCAGGCGCTGCTATTCTCGGAGGGCGGTGTTCGCCGCTTCGTGGAGATCGGCCCTGCTCCGACGTTGACGAACATGGCGCTGCGTACGCTGCAGGTTGGCGACTTCCCCAATGTGTCTCGCGAGATCTTGTGGTACCAGCGTGACCGTGAGGTTGTGCACTTCGAGGAGGAGACGTCCAACATCTCTGCTTCCGAGTACGCTCGTGGTCTGGCCGCCGAGGCTGCGGCCGCTGCTGCGAAGGCTGCTGCCGAGTCTGCTCCGAAGGTTGAGGAGGCCCCGGCCGCTCCGGCGCCGGCTCCGGTTGCCGCGGCACCCGTCCAGGTGCAAGCTGCTCCGGCTCCTGCTCCTGTGGCGTCTGCTGCTCCCGCTGCTGCTGATGCTCCAGTTGCCGCTCTCCACGTCCTGCGTGTGCTTCTGGCTGTGCGTCTGAACAAGGAGCTGACTGAGATTAAGGAAGACACGGACGTCAAGACGCTGTGTGCTGGCAAGTCTGCTGTGCAGAACGAGATTCTCGGCGACCTCGAGAAGGAGTTCGGTGGCGGTGTCCCTGAGGGTGCCGGCGAGGTGCCGCTGAAGGAGCTGGCGTCCAAGTTCTCTGGCTACAACACGCTTGGCAAGGTGACGAATGGTCTGATCAACAAGCTGGTGGCGAGCAAGATGCCTGGTGGCTTCACGATGTCGAGTATCAAGGAGTATCTGAGCTCGGAGAAGGGTCTCGGTGCCGGACGCATGGAGAGCGTCCTGGCTCACTCGCTACTGCTTGCTCCTCAGGCTCGTTTCAAGAGCGATGCCGACGCGCGCAAGTGGCTGGACGAGAGTGTGAGCGGCTACGCTTCCTTCGCTGGCATCTCTCTTGACCGCCCGACGATGGCCGCTGCGCCTGGTGCTGTTGGTATGTCCTTCAACCCCGCCCCTGTGTCGATCCCGACGGTGAGTGACAAACCTGTGGAGGCCAAGCACGCCCTGCTCGTGATGCTGGCGGCGAAGTTCGGCAAGTCTTTCAGCGATATCCCGGAGACTGCGACCATCAAGGAGCTGTCTGCAGGCAAGTCGGCCGTGCAGAACGAAATCGTCGGAGACCTAGAGAAGGAGTTCGGCTCTGGTCCGGACGATGCGGCCGAGATGAAGCTTGCAGAGCTGGCTGGCAAGTTCCCGAACTACGTTTCGCCGGGCAAGGTGACCAGCGCTCTGATTGCCAAGATGCTGGCGAGCAAGATGCCTGGAGGCTTCGGTCTGTCTGCCATCAAGGAGTACTTATCTAGTGAGCGCTGTCTTCCAAGCAGCCGCATCGAAAGTGTGTTGCTTCACGGTCTCACGCAGAACCCGAAGGCGCGTTTGACGGACGACGCGACGGCGAAGCAGTGGCTGGATGGCGTCGTGGACAACTACGCTAAGTACGCCGGCATTGACATCCCGTACCTGTCGAAGCTAGGAGGCATGATGGCTGGCCCAGCGATGGGTCAGCAGGTGATGCAGTCAAGCTCACTGCCCAGCAACTTTGAGAAGCGTCTGAAGACCATGATCGCGGACCAGATCGACGCGCTCAACTCGTACCTGGGCGACGACCAGCTGGACTGGCACCGCAAAATCGAGACGGAGGTGGACATGCGTGAGGACCTGGAGTCTTCGGTGTCGCAGTGGGTCACTGAGCACGGCGAGTTCTACGGTGCTGGTATTGCCAGCAAGTTCGACGCGAAGAAGGAGCGTCAGTACGACAGCTACTGGAACTGGGCGGTGCAAGACGCGATGGAGCTGTACTACCGTACGGCGGCTGCTGCCAAGGGCACGCCTGTGAGCCCCAAGCTGACTGTGAGCGAAGGCCTGAGCTCGCACTTCGAAGCGATGTCGCGCTTCATCAACAAGAACGTCGACACCATTACGGATGAGTCGGCGCTCCCGCCACTCGAGTGGTTCAAGCCGTATCTGTGCAACCGTGCGACGCCTGAGCTGCTCCAATGCACGCAGTTCTTCGTGTCGCGCGCCGAGGAAGAAAGCAGCCCGGAGCTCGCCCAGGCGGTTCAACTGTTGGTCGAGCAGATGGAGGAGTGGCTGAACACGAACCCCGTGAACATGCAGATCTTCAAGCCGACGCAGCCGCAGCTTCACATTCTTGAGAACGGCAAGCTTGAGTACACTGAGGTGCCGCGTGAAGGCGTGACCGACTCCATCAACTACGTTGACGAGGTTGCTCGTGGTCTCGAGTACAACGACGCTATTGAGACTGGCAAGGTTGCTGGGTCGGACGTCACGGCCGGAATGACCAGTGCTGTCGGATTCGAGTCGACTCTGAACGACAACGGCAGCATGAGCAGTGACGAGCCGGACAGTGACGATGATGATGAATTCGATGATGAGGAAGCTGCTGTGGGTGACAAGCAGGCGAGTAAGACGAAGAAGGTCGCACCTGCCAAGGGTGCGAAGCTCAACGCGCTGCGTGACTCGCTGCGGAAGCGTGCCAAGCGCGAGTCGGAGAAGTCGCTTGTGGCTCGTTCGTCCTCGCTGCGTTTCGGCTTGAACGAGAACCTCAAGAAGATCGTGCTGCCGCACGTGCACGTTCGCAAGCCGTCCGACGTGGACCCGACCATCCGTCTGTACGACGTTGAGTCCACTTGCGTGCTGCTGTCGTGCATGCGTGAAATGGCCTCGACGGGTATCTCGTTTGCTGGCAAGGTGGCGCTACTGACTGGTTGCGGTAAGAACTCCATTGGTGCTGAGATTGTGAAGGCTCTCCTGGAGGGTGGTGCTACAGTGTTTGTGACCACGAGCAGCTTCAGTATGAAGACGACTGGCGTGTTCCGTGAGATCTACGAACAGCACGGTAGCCGAGGCAGCCGTCTCATTGTGCTCCCGTTCAACCAGGCATCGAAGGTGGACGTTCAGAGCTTGGTGGCGCACATTTACAACGTGCACAAGCTGGACTTGGACTTTGTGATTCCGTTCGCGGCTCTGTCGGAGGTCGGACGCACGATCACGGACATCGACTCGCGCTCGGAGCTGGCGCACCGCATCATGCTGACGAACGCGGTGCGTTTGCTGGGTGAGGTTGTGACAGCGAAGAAGGCTCGTGACATTACCACTCGTCCTGCACTTGTGATCCTGCCGATGTCGCCGAACCACGGTAACTTCGGTGGAGATGGTCTGTACGCCGAGTCGAAGCTTGGCGTGGAGAGTCTAATGGGCAAATGGTACTCGGAGGGCTGGGATGACCAGCTGTCCATCGTCGGTGCCATTATCGGTTGGACGCGTGGCACGGGCCTCATGTCGGGCAACAACGTGGTTGCTGCCGGCGTCGAGAAGATGGGAATGCGCACGTTCAGCACGACGGAAATGGGCTTCAACCTCAGCGCTCTGATGCACCCGAGCATCGTTGACCGTGCTGCCGAGTCCCCGATCTTCGCGGACCTCACCGGTGGTATGGCCCAGGTGAGCGACCTGAAGGACCAGGTGGACTCTATTCGCGCCGATATCTTGAAGAAGTCGAAGCTGCAGGCTTCGATCCATGCTGCGCTGGAGAACGACAAGAAGATGCTGGCTCTGCCTTCGAAGAAACAGGTGGCTGCTCCCAGCTCGAAGACATTCGCTCCTCGCGCGAACATGTCGAGCTACTACTGCAACTCGTTCCCCAAGCTATCGGGTGTGGCAGGTCTGTCCGCCTCGAAGAAGCAGGCACTGCTGCGTGGCATGCTGGATCTGCGCCAGGTTGTGGTCGTCACGGGTTTCGGTGAAGTGAGCCCGTGGGGTAACTCGCGCACGCGTTGGGAGATGGAGTCGTACGGCGAGTTCTCGCTAGAAGGTTGCATCGAGCTGGCGTGGCTGACGGGCCGCATCGTATTCGACAAGGGCAACTGGGTGGATGCGAAGACGAAGGAGATCGTGCCGGACCACCAGGTGAAGCCTCGCTACGAAGAGGACATCCTGAAACACTCGGGTTTCCGTATCGTGGAGCCTGAGTTGTTCGACGGCTACGATCCGAAGAACAAGATGGTGCTGCACCAGGTTGCCATCGACAAGAAGATGTCACCGATTGAGGTGGCTGATCGTGAGGAGGCTCTGCAGTTCCGTAAGGAACTGGGCAAAGAGAACGTCGACATTTTCCAGAACGCGTCCGGTGCATGGATGATCCGTCTGCGCAAGGGCTCTGTCCTCAACATTCCCCGTGCCCTCAACTTTGACCGATTCGTGGCTGGTCAGATCCCGACGGGCTGGAGTGCTGAGCGTCTGGGTCTGTCGAAGGACCTGGCCGAGTCGGTGGACCCGATCACACTGTATGTGCTTGCAGCCACGATGGATGCGTTCGTCGCGGCAGGTGTGACGGACCCGTATGAGTTCTACCAGTACGTGCACGTGTCCGAGGTTGGCAACACGTCCGGTGGTGGTATGGGTGGCATGCGTGCGTTCACGCAGATCTACAAGAACCGCATGCTGGGCAAGCCTGCTCCGAGTGACGCCCTGCAGGAGTGCTTCATCAACACGCCTCCGGCTTGGGTGAACATGCTGCTGCTGAGTTCGTCTGGTCCAATCAAGACTCCTGTTGGTGCTTGTGCTACGGCTGCTGAGTCGGTGGACATCGGTGCGGAGACGATCAAGAGTGGCAAGGCTCGCATTTGCATCGTTGGTGGCTACGATGACTTCGGTGAAGAAGGTGCTTACGAGTTCGCTCAGATGAAGGCTACCAGTGACTCTGTCAAGGAAACCGGCATGGGTCGTGAACCAAAGGAAATGTGCCGTCCGTGCTCGACCACGCGTGGTGGCTTCATGGAGAGCCACGGTGCGGGTATGCAGCTGCTGATGGACGCTCAGCTGGCTCTGGAAATGGGTCTGCCGATCTACGGTATCGTCGCGCTTACGAACACTGCGACGGACAAGAACGGCCGATCTATACCGGCTCCTGGCCAGGGTATCCTGACGACGGCGCGTGAGGCTTCGTCGGACAACTCGAAGCCGTCGCCGCTGCTGGACGTGGAGTTCCGTCGCCGCCAGTTCGACGACGAGCTTGAGAGTATCGAGAAGTGGTACGTTCGTGAGAAGGCTTTGATTGATGGAGACGAGTCTCGTGTTGCGTTCCTGGATGAGATGAAGGTGCGTAAGGTGCAGTCTGCGCAGGCCATGTGGGGCGACAGCTTCTTCAACGGCCGTACGGACATTGCTCCTCTTCGCGGCGCGCTGAGCGTGTGGAACCTGGACATCGACGACGTGGGTGTCGCTAGCTTCCACGGCACGGGCACCACGGCCAACGACAAGAACGAGAGTGAGGTGACGCACAAGCAGATGGCTCACCTGGGTCGCTCTCCGGGCAACCCGCTGCCGGTGATCTGCCAGAAGAACCTGACGGGCCACCCCAAGGGTGCCGCTGCTGCTTGGATGCTCAACGGACTGTTGCAGGTGCTCAACTCTGGCTTGATCCCGGGCAACCGCCAGCTGGACAACACGTGCGAGACGCTACGCAAGTATGACCACCTCGTGTATCCGAACCGTAGCTTCCAGACTGTGGGCGTCAAGGCCGTGATGATGAAGAGTTTTGGCTTCGGCCAGGCCGGTGGTGAAGTGCTGCTGGTGCACCCGGACTACCTGCTGTCTACGCTACCGGCTGATGAGTTCCAGCACTACTCGGCTCGTCGTGAACAGCGTCTGATCAAGATGAACACGCACACACAGGGCGTGGTCACTGGTAAGCACACGCACATCCAGGTCAAGAACGAGGCACCGTACTCGTCGGCGCAGGAGAGCAACGTGTACCTGGACCCTACGGCTCGTGCCGAGTACGACGCGACGTCCAAGACGTGGCGTTTTGGCGGCGCGGACTCTCTGACTGCAGAGGAGAACCGCCGTCTGCGTGCTGAGAAGCGCGCGAAGAAGGCGAAGGCTGCTGCGGAAGCGGCATCGTTGTCGAACAAGAAGACTTCGGACGCGCACCAGGCTGACTCGTCCTCGACGCTGTTGACTGCCATCAACCAAGCGGCGACGGACCTTGGCCTGGCGTCCAAGAACATGGGCATGGGAGTGGATGTGGAGCCGGTGGCAACGTTCGAGAACCTAAACGGCCGCGAGGACTTCATCCGCCGCAACTTCACGGACCAGGAGATGGCGTACTGCTACAGCGCGCCGCACCCGGCCGCGAGCTTCGCCGGTCGCTGGGCCGCCAAGGAGGCTGTGATCAAGGCCATCTCAAGCTCTTCCCCGACTGAGCCGAGCCTCTGGAAGGGTGCCGGTGCCCCGCTACGTGAGATCGAGATCTTCATGACGGCATCGGGCGCGCCGTCCGTGTTGCTATCGGGCTACCCGCTGCAGGTGTTCAACCGCTTGGGTTTGTCGAAGCTAAGCGTGTCCATCAGCCACTCGGGCGACTTCGCTGTGTCCCAGGCTGTGGCCAACTTCCAGCAGGAGTAAGTGCTCGTGACGTTCCTATAATTTTGCATTTTACACAATTGCGTACTTCATGCTGTACATTTGCGTAATGAACTTTAGTGAATACAATTGCATCTTTATCAAAAAAATATCTCGTCTCTACAGTTCTTGCTTGCTCTGAATTGCTGAAGTTGACAAACGAGCTCTTATGATTGGCTGATTCCAGTTGAAGAAGCAAGTGAAGAGAAAGAGTTTGAAAGCACCATGGTGAACTCGTCGCCGCTGCCTGGAGACGACGGAGGAGGCTCACCTACCTCGTGCATGTGCAGTACCTCGTTCTCGAGCTACTCTAATGCCCGCGACGTAGCAGACCCTCTTGGCGTGGGCTCACCAGCACCCGCGCACGTCGCAGGATACCGTCTGCAGCCTTTTGACTCACCCCAAGATCAACTACCGTTCCTCATCGAGCAGAGACTGATCGATATCCTGGGTGAGCCGCTGTCGGACACGGATCGCTCCAGTGTCCAACAAATACCACCGCGTTCCTGCGTCCCCGGGGAGATTGTGGCGGTGCAGGACAGTGACGGCGTGTTGCGATATGGCAAAGTGCGCGACGAGGAGCCCAGCGGCGGGGAAGTCAAAGTGCAAGTGTCAAGGACTTGCATTAGATGGTACGCAGTGTCGCAGATTTACTTTTTCCAGTCAGTTCGCAAGAGCGGCAAGGATGTCGATGTGTGGATAGAGAACAGGGACGAAGGAGGCTCCACGATCGGAGTGATTGCGGAGGCGAACGCACTGCTGGCACGAATGAACGTGTCGCTGAGCTCAAGCTACGAGGAGCTGCTGAGGGAGATCTTGAAGCTGCAGCATCGTACGACACTGGCGGAGGAAGATCGACGAGCGGCGATGAAGCAGGTCGAGCAAGCTTTGAGAGAGAAGAGAGACGCTGAAAAAGCCCTAATTTGTGTAGTCTGTCTGGTAAACTCGGTGGACCGCGTGTTGATCCCGTGTGGACACAGCTATTGCTCTACGTGTGTGGGACGTCTCCTCCATCGAGACGCATGCCCCGTGTGTCGACAGAACATTGCGGATAGCGCAGCCTTTAGAATCTCATGATAGATCACATTCAATTTGTAGGTAGGTTTCTAGGTACATAGTGAGTAGGAAATGTAGCCATTAGTGGATATTCGTTGCAGTTGCCCATCAGCTATCCATCAACCCGTCCATTCTTCAATTTGTTTCGTGTCGAGCAAGTTTATTATGACTAGGGACAAGGAAGATATCGCCATGTGGCGCGCTGCCAAGAGCTGCAACGCCAAGAAGCTCCAGCATCTCGTGAGTAAGGAGTCCGATGGAGACATCCAAGCTCTGCTTGATCAGCCGCACCCTGTGAAAGGCACGACCCCATTGATGGTCGCAGCCTCCAAAAAGTATGGAACGGAGACCGTTCGCGCCTTAATTGACTTGGGCGCCGATCTGGACGCCACCGACAAAGGTAAACACCAGAACACGGCGCTGCACTATGCGGCATACAAAAACCGCATCGCCCAGTTGGAGCTGCTGATAGGGGCTGGCGCGGATATGTTTGCCCTCAACGGAAAGGGACACACTGCACTTGACGTAGCGAGACTGCGTGGACGGAAGGAGGCTGCCACAGCCCTCACTTCTCGACTGCAGATACACAGCGGCTGGCTGTATCTACGCTCTAAGTCGATGCTTGGGTTCTGGAAGCGCCGTTGGTGTGTACTGCTGGCCTGCAACGCGAAACGCACGACCACCGAACTCTGCATCTTCCACGGACCGGACAACGCTCACCCTGAAGCTATAATCTGGCAGGACAGTTTGGCTGATACCACAGACTGCTACCCGTTTGAGGACGGGAAAGCGAACGGCTTCAAACTGGACACGCGTGTCATTTACCAGAAACTCTTCGCTCGACGGTACAGTCGATTTAAATCATCGGGTCGAACGCACGTCCACAAGGCGAACATGCAACCTCGCGAGTACGTCTTCGCTTGTGACACTGAAACCGGTCGAGATGGTTGGATGAATGCGCTGGCGAGTCGCCAGCGTGGAGGTGAATGCACCAACACCACTGTCAGCTCCACTTACGTTGGTTCGCCTCACAGATCGAGCGTGAGATCACGCGCTACTACGACTGAGACTGCACCAGCGGAAGAACCCAGAAGCTCTGACACGTGCATCCAAAGAGAAAAGTTAAAGTCACTACTGGTAACTTCTGAATCAGCTCAGCCCATTACCCGGGCAACAGCTCCTACATTCGTCGAAGATGAGAACGGCTATATCTGGGGCGATGTACCCGGGTCTCGAGCGACGTCTGAGCAGGAAATGTATCCACTTGCGACGGTGATCACCATCAGTGGTGACCCAAATGAGCCACAGCTATTGATACGAGACCGATGCATTGTCTGCGCGGAGAATCATCGGGACTCAGTCTGTATCCCGTGTGGTCATGTTGCAGGTTGCTACGACTGCATGCGAGCCGTAACGCAGGAACACTCGTCGTGTCCAGTATGCCGCGCTCATGTGGATGGCGTCGTTAGGATTCAGATTTGAGCACCGGAATACATTTTCGTTGAAAGTGTACGTTTACTTTGACTATTCAGTTTTGCGTTGGGTAAGTTCTCTTCGAAGTGTCTTCTGATTTCCGGTACCAAATGGGTTCACCTGCAGCTAGAGTCTACACTAGGTGCAACTACTTGCCAAAACGTCGGCCACCATTAACTTGCATTTGCACTTTGGCCATGCTAGGTTCACTGTGGGGAGAGGACTGGAGTGTTTGGCGAGCCGCTAAAAAAGCTCGCCTGGACAAACTGGAGGAAGTGCTGCGATCAGAACTGCAGCCTAACATGGTCGTGAATCGCAAGAATCCTATGAGAGGACTCACGCCGCTGATGGCAGCCACTATGGCCAAGAAGACCACCAGCGTCGCAGGATGCGTTAGTGTCTTGATATCCTACGGCGCCGATGTAAATACCGTGGACAACACCAAACACAAGAACACCGCACTACATTATGCAGCTTGCAACAACAAGGCCACGGCGGTTGGTATTTTGCTAGATGCAGGCGCCAATGTTTTCGCTCGGAATGCCGACGGGTTCACAGCTTTGGATCTTGCCTGGAAGAACGGCCAACGAGAAGCCGCGCGGGTGTTGATGAAGCGCATTCAGCTTCAGAGTGGATGGTTGAACATATCCACAAAAGTCACGGTACCGCAATGGAAACGGTGCTGGTGCGTTGTATTGGCTCGCGACTCGGAGCATTCGTCAACAGAGCTCTGCGTCTTCGACCAACCCGATCAGATTAGCCCTGGTATAATATTGGAGTTCGGTTCTTGCTCAACGATGGTGATCCCGTCTTGGAGTCCCTTTGAGTTTCACGTGGACGGCGTCAAAGTGCAGCGCCTCGGGCTGCTTTCGAGTAAGGATGCGACCAGAACGAACCAAGAAGCGAAATGTTCCCACGAAATCGCTTTCGCCACCGACGGATGCAAGTCTCCAAATGATCGACGTTCATGGCTGAAATCTCTTCGAACTAGCTGTGCCTTTACTACGGGAGACCGACGCGCATCAAGAATCAAGCTACAGCGTGATCAATCAAGTCACCGGGATATGGGGAAGCGTAGCGAGCCGCGCTCTTCGTCTCCCTTATCGTTTGGACGGCGTTTTTCGCAGGAATATTTGAGGAATGAATGACACGTCTGCATCTCTGATTCCGTTCTGTAGTTTGAAGAGTCACAGTACATTATATTCGCAAACGATTTGCACCGTGCCAAACTGTAAATGCAAACTCGTAAAATTCCTGGCATTTTGAACGTATCGATCAAATAATCGGAGCTGTCATGCCAACCACAATTCCTGGTTACCCGCCGAGTTAGTGCAGCAATGCCGACACCCAACACTTGTGCGACATGGTACAGCGACATACACTAGCTGTATCTTCGACTAACTGGAAATATGTTTGGCTGACATATTTCCAGTTAGTCATTGGCAGCCATCTTTCAAAATGCTCATCTGCACAACATGTAGAAATGTTCGTAGCGCAAGATCACCAAACAAAACACTCACTTCTGAATCGGCAACGTTCCACCAACTACGGTGGAGTCAACGAACTAGACGACAATGACGCGAGCCGAGTGTGTCGCCGTGTGGAAGGCAGCCCGGGACGGCGACGATGCTAAGCTGCAGAAAATGCTTGTGGACACGCAAGATGCATTGGGGCCCAACCTTGTAAATTGGAAACATCACAACAAAGGCACCACACCCCTCATGGTGGCAGCCGAGAGCAGACGCGGAGAGGGGGTCGTATGGCAGCTCATTGCTGCCGGTGCCAACGTCAATATTGAAGATGGCACCAAACTCAAGAACACGGCGCTGCATTATGCCGCCATGGCCAACCGCGACTCACTGACCGTCGATGCTTTGCTGGAAGCAGGCGCAGACGCATTCGCAGTCAACCGCAAGGGGTTATCACCACTTGACCTTGCACGGCAATATTGTCGAGGAGCCGTCGCTGCAACGCTCATGGAGCACATGAAAGTGCATAGCGGCTGGTTGTTTTTACGTGGCAAGTTCCGCTGGAAGAAACGCTGGGGCGTCGTGATAGCCTGCAACAAACAACGCACATCCAAAGAGCTGTGCGTTTTCCACAACCCAGACGACGTTCGCCCGGATGGCGTGCTGCTCATCGATGAGTCTGCTCGAGCATCATCTTTCACTTCCGGTGACAGTTTTTGCTGGTTGAAACGCGAATACGCCTTTATCTTTGACAAACCTGTCATGTGCCAGAGTGTGAAGCGACAGAAGCTCACTCGGTCGCCTATTTGCCGCAAGACCATGAGTCAAGAGGACGTTCAAACCCGAGATCTCGTATTCGCTGCCGACAATCTCCATAACCTCGAGCGCTGGCAGCGAGTTTTGCAGAGCACCAACTTTTACGACCGCGAAACTGGAGCACCTCTCTATGATATGCCACCGTTTGATGCGACTCATGGTGAACTCTACTACTGGCCACATGATCTCGTTGAGAATGTACGATCGTCAACATTGCGGCAGCAAGAACGACGTGGAGACGATAATGAGCCGTTGGCAGAAAGACTGCGCCGCACGCTTGAGCTACCGCAGCCTCAGCCACAGGACGAAGACCCTCTTGAAGATACGCTACAAGGTCTGCGGGAGTCAAGCAATGCAGACGGCACCCACCAAGCGCGAGTACGATTCGCGTCGTCAGAGCCACAGAAAACTGTCGAGGTGATGCAACCAGTGCAGCAGCCTCCTCCGAGCGAAGGAGAAGGCAACAACGAACAAGAAATGAGTATGGAGGTAAACGAAGGGCAACAGATTTCACCTTCAATGCGAACGCAACAGACCGAGGAGGAGCCAGATTTGTGCGGAATGTGCTGCTCACAGCGACGCAATGCTGTCTGCGCGCCTTGTGGGCATCGAGCAGGTTGTCACGCTTGCTTGAGGACCGTTATGCATACCTCGCATGCCTGCCCATTTTGCCGAGCTCGTGTGCGCTCCATCATGAGAGTGTACGACTAAAGTTCATCATGCAGTGCATGCACAACAAAATGGTTCAAGATATTTTTTTGCTAGAAATATTTTTGTTTTGAATCGTACTTAAATAGGGTAATTTACTCAAAATCAAAAGAGCCAATCACATCGTGATTAGCCGAAATACACTTTTCTTTTCGGCCAATCATTGATGATTCGCATTGAATGCACTTTTTAGCTTTGCTTTCACTAAAACAGTGCACTTTTTAAGCTCGCAAGCTGTATTTTAAAAAATTTTTAAGAAAAAGCTTTTTCGCGAGAGGAGTAGTGGTTGATTAGCATTTTGCCATGTTCAGCCTGGACGCGCCACTGGCTCCTGCTATCGATGCGTTCGTGGACCCAGAGAATGACGATGCCGCGCAGAAGACAGGACTCAACACCGTCGTGATGCAGGTGCACCGCCAAGTAAGCATGGAGGCGCTCATTCAGGCCTTAGGCGCCTACCTCACCAGCGGAGACGACAAGGTTCGATCGCGCGCCACGTTATTGCTTGCCGAGGTGCTCACGCGCCTCCCAGAGCTGCAGCTCACGCCTAGCGCCGTGCAACTGCTCTTGACCTTCTTCGCGGACCGCCTGTCCGACTTCCCCAGCGCCTCCGCTTGTCTCCGCGCGCTTCTTGCTCTCGAGACACACCACGCCACGCAGGCTCAGTCGCCACGCACCACCGTGGCGCTTATTCTGAAGCTCGGCAAGACGCTGCACATCCCGCAGCTTGGCCAAGCCATGCGCAAGATGTGCTTCGACCTCATGCAGCTTGCACTGATGCAGTCGACAGTCGTCGAGCTGCTGCTGGACTCGGTTCCTGTCAGTAAAGACGCACAGGACGCCAGTGTAGACGACGCGGAGCAAAGCGAAGATCTCGGTCGACAGTTCGCACAGACATTCCTAAGTGCCATGGAAGGTGAAAAAGACCCACGTAACCTGCTGCTGTGCATGCAGGTGGCACGCACTCTGTTGTCCAAGCTTGAGCCCGTGTTCTCGCGCAGTGACGCGCTGTTGCAACAGTATTTCGACGTGGTTTCCTGCTATTTCCCGATCATCTTCACCCCGCCACCTAACGATCCGTACGGAATTACGTCAGAGGGACTTATCTTATCGCTACGTCACGCCTTTGCGGCTTCGGACTTGTTGGCGCCGCTTGTACTGCCATTCTTGCTCAAGAAACTTGCGTCCACTGTAGTAGAGGCGAAGCTGGATGCTATACAGACGCTGGTGTTCTGCGGTGAACGCTACTCGGTGAATGCGCTGCTACTGCAGATGCACGCAGTGGCTACTTCGCTATACGACGAGGTTCTGGACGGCGAGAAGCAGGAGGTTATCGCTGAAGCGCGCCAGGCGATCTCGCGGTTCTCTGGAGTTGTCGCTCGCGCCAAGGCGCAGGACACGCCGGGTGCTGCCTATGCGTGGAGTAAGTTCGTCGTGGACATGACAGCGCGTGCTGCTGGTGAGCTCCGTGAACATGCTGCCGACTCGATGGTGAGCGTGTCAGCCGGACAGGTGCTGGCTGCGCTGGGACGCGAGTCGTCCATGGGTTTTGCGCATGTACTGAAGGTCGCTGTGCCGCTGTTGGTGGAGCAGCTAAACAACGAGAGCTCGGGAAGCGACAGCGTGCCGTCCAAGTGTGAAGCTGCTCTGGCGCGTATTCTCCTGCTGGTTGATACGATCGACAGGGAGATCGATCAGTCTGGTCAAGCGCAACCTATGCGTCCCTATGCCGCTGCACTTATTGATGCGCTTGTGAACTTTCTGAGCAGCGATCAAGACAACCGGACTAACCCTGGCAGCAGTCCTACTGCTCGTTGTGTGGCGGTGGAAGCACTTTGCCACCTTCTCACCTTCCCGCCGTCTCCTATTGTGGCACCAGCGCAGGTCAAGGCGCTTATCAACCTGTTTACTCGCATGCTGCTTCTTGATCCCGCAGCGGAGGTGCGCACGGCTTGCTTACAAAGCCTGAAGGAGATTTCCACTGTGTCTACTGCGTCAGTGACCTCAACCAACAGTGGCGAGCACACTGTCACTGGTGGATACGCAGCGTTTGTGGTGGAGATTTCGCTGGCTCGACTTATGGCCGCAGTCAACGAAGGAAGCGACCAGGAAGAAGACGATGATGAAGAAGGCACAGGAGTAGCAGCGGTTCTGGCCGCCTCGAACCGCAACTTCGACTCGTTCTTCGAGGAAGCTCTATTGGCGATCACTGAGCTCTGTCGCGAGTCGTCTATCTTCCAGGCTACCATTTTCCTGCTCATCGACCTGTGCGTGGAGAAGGTTGACGGTAAGCAGAGTGCCATTGGATTCTGCGAGGCAGAAGGCGACGTCACTCGCCAGCGTCACGTGGATTGTATCCTGGACGCTGTGGCTAAGATCGTGGAGATTAATGCTGGAGATCGTGCCAGCATGGAGTTCTGTGTCAAGGCGTCTTCCTCTGCTTCGATCATCTTCCGGCTGCTCACGGCGGTCGAGACGTCGGCAGCTCGCGCAACGGCGTCCTCCAGCGGCAAACCTGGCCATGTGGACGACGCAAAGCTTGCTGCCTGTGTTCGAATCTTCCGTGCAGTGATGCAGAACGTGTCCTCAGCCACGCAGCAGCAATTGGTTGACGCTGTGGTGCCTGCATTCTTACGCACCAATGTCTCTGAGCCGGCTAGCCTGCAACTTGTACCGCTTTTTGCTGCAGTCATCAACTCAGCCGCGCGTGATGTGACGCTCCCGGAATCCTTGCTGGTCATTAACAAATTGCTGGAGCTTGCGCAGTCGGGCGCTAATGCGGTGTCCGAATCCTCCCCTCGACAGCTCCAGCTTGTCTACACCGAAGCTGCTCTTTCCGCAGCCAAGTCTCTGGCTTCAATCGTGAACAAGATGTCGGATGGCGCCGAGTTTGACGCTCTCATCGACTTGCTGCTCTCCCAGAAACTTGCTGTTGTGATCAGTAACCCTGCCGAGACTTTTACGGTGCGGGTGGCTGCGTTGCAAATCTATGCCTGGATTACAAAGGGCCTGGTGATTCGGGGCCACAAGGTCCACGCACCAGTGTGTCTACGCTTCCTCTGCAGCTTTCTCACGCCTGACGGGGATGTGAACATGGAGCAAGAAGGTGACGACCAACAAGCTGCTGCACTGCGGATGGAAGTTGCGAAGACCTTCAAGCTTCTGGTATCGGAATACCCGGACGTGCTGAACCGCAAGTGTGGAGCATTCATCACGGTAAGGAAAGCGTTGGAACTTTCATGATCAGTCCGATCGTTTGACTTGTGTTGTTATGTCTGCAGTTCCTCTATCGCCAGCGGTTGTTTGACTTAGTATTTCCGTTGCTGCTCGAGTACATTCGTGTTCGTATTGGCGAGGAGTCCAGTGTGGCAGCTTTGGTAGCGTTCGCTCAAGTGATCGCACACTCACCTAAGGCCATCTACCTGCCGCATCTAGCTCAGATCTTCCCGCTCATGGTACAGGCTCTCAACACGGACGACCGTGAGCTAGGTAGCGCTGCCATCCAGACCTGTAAGCCGCTACTATTGGAGTCAGTGGAGAGCGCGAAGCCATTCCTCAAGGACGTCTTCCCAGGCCTCCTCAAGCAAGCACAGTTCGGGTACGTGGCCTGTTTGCATGTGCTAACATGGTGATGTTTGAGCTGACGGTATGATGATGTACAGATCTGCTGCTAAGGACCGACATGCTGCATTGGAATGCCTTGCTAAGCTGGCGACTATCCCGTATGAGCTAGTACACCCGTACAAGGATATGGTGCTGCGGAAACTTTTGCTGGTGCTCGACGACCGCAAGCGCCTCGTGCGTCACATAGCCGTCCGGGTGCGCAACCAATGGAGCATCTTGTAGAGGTAGGATGCAACTAACTACATCAAGAATACAGTGTACCCTTGTACCGGGCAACCAAACGCATCGTTGTCGTCTGTATTCTATGCCAGTCGACTTGTGTTTCTCTCAATCTTTGGTCTCAGACAGTGTTGAGGTCCTTCTCCTTAACAGCCAGCAGCTTGTCGATCTCCGCAATGGAGGTATCCGTGATCTTCTGGATACGTTCCTTCTGCACTTCGACGTCATCTTCCGACACCGCGTCCTTGAGCTTCTTGGCGTGATTCATGGCATCCTGTCGCACACGGCGCACGTGCTGCCGAGCCTGTTCCGCCTGTTTCTTGGTGGCCTTGAGCAGCTCAGCACGAGTCTCCTTGGACATCCTACACAAGTGCCAGTAAGTCTCATATACATACTCTATATCACGCATCAACAATCACGTACTTGGGGAAGGAAATCTCGAGTGAGCTTACGTCCTCACGCACAGAGTAGACTGGGTTCGTGCCTTCAATAGCCTTCTTAACGTCCAGCATGAGCTGTACACCGCAATAACCAGTCAGCATAAGCTCTGCTTTCGACTTCAACAGCAATATAACTTACCGATGGGTCGTACACCGTTACACTAAGCGCGTGTGTGCCCGCAACAGCCACCTGTGCCACCTGCGCGAGTGGAACGTGCTGACCGTATGCCGGTACGTGCAGCTCATCAAAGATGCCGGCGTCGGCGCGGCCTGGCCGCATCTGGCTCAGTGCACGCGTGAAGCTGACCACGGCGCCATTCATGTTCTTCTTGGCCTTCTCCAGCGCCTTGGCAGCTCCTCCATCCTCTTCGTCACCCGCGTCATCGTCATCGTCGTCATCTACAACGGGAGCAGGTTTACCTTTGCCACCTTTGACTTTCTTGGCCTTGGCAAACGAGCGCGTCTGCATCTGAAGTGCTGATGCACCCAGACACGGAGACGCCCACGAAGCAGCTGCGGCTGGGACAAGCGGACGGGTTGCAACAGAAGCGAAGCGCACAGCGCGGCGGCCGATCAGACGTAGAGCCATCGTCAGCCTCTCGTGTGGATACTGAAAAGTGGCTAATGCATTAAACCTGTCAGAAAATATAACCTGAAATATTGTTTTGCAAGTTGGTAAAACTAAAGGCTTCAAGCCTCTATGTATTTATCTGTATAAACCAATGCTTGATTTCGAATTAAGTTTAAAAAGGTGCAGCAAGCGCATTGCCCGATAGGCACCATGCCGCGGCCTCCTATTGTGAAGCGCTACTCGCTGTTCCAGCGCTCGGTGCGCGTGGTGCAGACATCCATCCGTCGTGCGGACCGATGGCTTGCTGTGCGAGTGCCAGGTTTGCCGAACCCGCCCGAGATCGAGGAGGAACAGCGGAAGCCCCGCTTCGCAGACCTGTGGGAATTCACTTTAGCTGACCATCGTCGCATCTTCCACGAGGTGTGGCAGGAGTACAAAGCGTCATTCGCCGGTCCCAGTGAAGAAGAGCTGGAACACAGCAAGGAGGAGGTTAAGCGAGCCGTGCAGGCTGTTCGTGGCCAGGTCTCAAGCACTACGAGCAAGAACTTAAGCTTCATTGACAAGAGTCTGGAGGGCACAAAAGCGCACGATAACCTCCACACACTGGGCGAACAAGGAGCCGAGAACGTAAAATTCCTCACCAAGGAGATCAAACACGTGGCCGAGGGCGTAGACACGGACGCCGTGGTCTCTCACGCCAAGAAGGTGGTGGACGACAACTGCAGCAAAGACGACGTCGCCACGACGCTCAAGAAGAACGTGAGCGAGCTGCGTCAGCTTGCAAAGGAGGGGCGAGACACTGCTTTTAATCTAGAGAAGCAGGACGTCGATACTTTTAAGACCAGTGCGCAGTCGTGGTTCGCAGACAAACTGCTGGTAGGGCAGTCGGTGCTCATGGCCTTCATTGAAGGATACCGAGAAGGGAAGCAGCTGGAGATGGAACGGGAAGACGCTCTTTTGATCACGTTCGCAAAGCAAGCAGCAGAGGACCACAGGGATATCATTGAGAACCAGATCAAGAAAATCATGGACGAGCAGCGAGAGAAACAACGACAGGAGCAGGATGCTGCACAGAAGACAGGAAGCTCGGAGTCGAAGCAGGAGCCTGAAAAACAGAACACCACAACAGAGACAGATAGTGAGACTTCACCAGCTCAAGAGAATCGGTTAGTGCAGTAGCAACAAAGCAGCAAAGTGATAAACCTACCACGATAGATGAAGAAACCAAACAGAGGTAGTTCGTTCGCCGGCCACAGGATATAGGTAAATGTATTCGCATGCGCTGTGAAGAGTCGCAAACCAAGACAGCAGGCTCGATTCCGTTTTGAGCTCGTATTGCCTTGGCTCCAATTGATATCTACACGATGCAGAAAGAAGAGCTTGTGCGTCTGGAGAAGGTTCATTTCGCAGAAGATGACGACGACACGTTCCAGTATGAAGCGGTGGACGATGGAGCTCTTGGACTGGGCGACGACGACGATGGCGATGAGGAAGACTTTGCAGCAGTTCTGCGAAACCTCAATCGCTCCACCATAGCGTCAGGACAAGACATGGCGGCACCGGCAGCCTCGTTGCCCTCTGTCAATGCCTCCAACGATGATATGAATGCAGAACGCAGCGTTGCTGGTAGCCCCAAGCAATCGATGATGACACGCGTCCATACTCAAGTGCGCCCAGCCGTAGTAGACGATTTCATCCGGAACTTCCTCATTAAACTGGGACTCACACGTACATTGGACATGTTCAACCACGAATGGTACGAGTTTATCGCCAAAGGTAAATTACGCGAAGACGACGTCGGTGTCGTGCCCGATATTTACGTGCGTAATCAGGCATTAGACGACCAAGTGAAGGAGCTACGACGTCAGCTAGAAGACACACGGAAGATCACTGAGAAAGCGAAAGGCACGTGGGATAAATTCCGTCACCAGCGCGATGTCCACAAGATGCATCACCAACGAGTGCTACAGGAGAAAGAAGCGCTGTCAGTCAAGATCCGCAAGCTCGAAAAGCACGTCGCTGCTTATGAACCTCTGCTTCAGGAGCTCAAGGCCAAGTATGAGAACTCCATGAAGGAGAAGATGCTCACGCGTATTGAGCGAGACCGTCAAGTAGCAAGAGCGGAGGCGCTTGAAGCGCAGCTTAAAGCTGTTGGAGGAGCTTCAACGTTAGCCAACGCGTCAGGAAAAGGCAAAGAAGTGGCTCCAGTCGCACCTTTGGGCTCAAAGTCCTCGAAGACCGCATCAGGTGGACAGAAGAAGAAGAGCAAGTCTAAGAGCGACGTGCCTGACACAAAGCTGCCAAACGCTGATGCTGCGAATCCGTTTGTAGACAAACGCTTCGAGCCTGTGAATACTGAACGCGTGGAGCTCGCTCGAAGCTGTCAAGCTCATGCCAACTCCGTGGCGGCGGTGGGTTTCCATCCAAAGAATCCTATCGTGGCCACAGTCTCCGACGATGAGACCTGGAAGCTCTGGTCGGCACCTGCTGGAGAGCTTATCATGAGTGGAGAAGGCCATCGTAGCTGGCTGTCAAGTGTAACTTTCCATCCACGAGGAGCGCACGTGGCCACCTCCTCCGGAGATAACACCGTCAAGCTCTGGGACTTCGTGGGTGCTGCTTGTTCACTGACTCTAGCCGATCACTCGCATCCGGTCTGGGAGAGCGCGTTCCACCACGACGGCGACTTCCTCGTAAGCGCCTCCATGGACCACACCTGTAAGCTCTGGGATCTGCATTCCGGTCGTTGTCGTCGTACGTTCCGAGGCCACGTTGACTCTGTCAACAGTGTCTGTTTCCAGCCATTCTCGACCAATATCTGTACGGGTTCTGGGGACAAGACTGTGTCCATTTGGGATCTGCGTTCAGGACTCTGTGTGCAAACCTTCTATGGTCACCAGAACGCCTGCAACAGTGTGGCCTTCGCGCTTGCTGGTGATACTATAGCATCGTGTGACGCCGACGGCTTTGTCAAAGTCTGGGACGTGCGCATGGTAGCCGAACGAAGCTCACTTGATGGCGGACAGCATCCACTCAACAGCGTGGCATTCGATCGCAGCGGCAAGATCCTGGCAGCAGCCAGTGACGATGGATCCGTCAAGCTCTTCAGCATGAAAACAGAGGCACTCGCGACGGAACTAAAGGGCCACGAGGGTCCAGTCCAGGTGCGTGGCGGCATTTTTGAGTTCTTTTCTATTCATATTTGCAAGATGGCGGGTACTCACTCACCTGTCTCTCTTCTGTGTGACGTCCACCGATCTCGTTCTGTTATATATCTATCTGTTTCCTGCTGTGTCTGCAGTCTGTCAAGTTCGACCCGAATGGCCGGTTCTTGGCGTCATCCAGCTCCGACTGCACCTTCCGGCTTTGGTCGACATAACAAGAGTCATGCAACAAGACAAAATGCCTACCTGGCTTGCACTCGGCTTGTCTTCTCTCGGTATCCTTAATAAATCTTGAGCACAGTAGTATATCACGTTCATACTACCCCCCGTCGTTTGTGCAGTTGAAGTACCGGCAACTTAGAGGCTTCGGAGTCGCTCCTTTTTGCCTCCATACTCAGCATTGAGCGTGACGCGGTAGTACGTAACCTGCCAGTACGCGCAGAGGACGAGAGAGCAGAAGATCGAAAACAATCTCCATAGTACGTTCGGGAACACGTTCCACGTGCTGAACCAGACCACAAAGAGCTCGAAAGCTGCTGTAACTGCAACGAAGAACCAAAACCGCGTCACGTATAGCACAGGCGGCATTGAGACCTCCTGATGTGGGTCCCAGAAGTTGGAGATCACACAGGCGAAGTAGATGTGCAGGAAGACGTTCATGAAGATCATTAGTCCGTAGCCGTAATTCACAGGAGCCAATGGATGCACGCGTGCAGGAGCGATACGGAAGGCGAACACCACCAGAGCTATCCGGAACGCCTTGTAAGCATACCGAGCCTGCTTGCTGTTACGCATAGCCAAGTCTGTGCATCGCTGCTGGATCTGACGCATGGGTAGAGTAATCTTGAGCGCATACAGCGCCGCAGTGAGTAGTGCTAATGAGCTAAAGAAGCCCAGCAGCGTCTTGACCGCCTCCTCTCCTCCGTAATGCTCCTGTGAGGCTGGTAACGTCGCGCGAATATCGTGCCACACAGCGTGTAAGTCCATGAAAAACCCAGCCCACCAATACCACGGCTTGAGCACAGAAGCCATGGGATATCCGACCGTGAGTGCTGGAATAGGCCTTGCCGACTCTACCACGACCTTCACAGGACTAATAGGCGACGTCATGGATGCAAACTGGCGTAGATAGAAGAGTTTCCAATGATACTGCTCGTAGAAATACTTGTGGTTGATGTTGTACCCCACAGGTAGTCGCATACCTTTGGGTTCGGGCTCCGATCTCTTCACTTCCAGGTCTACGCCTGTGTACGCCGACTTCATGGGCGTAAATAGCTTCGCTTTGCGCAGCATCTTACTATACATGGACGAAAGGAAACCCTGGTCAGCTCCGTCAAAGCTTTCAAGATGACCCAGAGCGTTCAGTAGTCGCTGATACTCTGCAGCCGATGGTGTGACCACCAGCAGACCCGTGTGGAAGTGGCAAGGGTTCATGAACACGGCACAGAACTCTCCGCACAAGAAGAGCTCGTCTGCGTTGCGAATCAACACATTGTCGGCGTCCAGGTACACGACGCGCTCGTATTCGAGCATGTTCCACACGTGCAGCTTGTTAAGTGTGTAGATAAAGCCCTTGTTAAGTAGCGTGCCCCCTACGAAGGGATTGTCGATGTTCGTAACGTCCAGTACGCGGCAGCCCATAGAGCGGAACAGCGTCTTGCTCTTTTCTGATACCGAGTCCGATGCCAGCACCACCAGGTCGTACGGCGAGCCTGTTAGCTTGATCGAGTGCATCAAAACCTGCACGCCCAGTACATACTCCGCGTCGCGGGCCGTTCCTTCGTAATGCACAGTCACGTAGGCGAAGCGGCTGGTCGGAGGATCCTGCTCTTGAACGGCTACCTGAACCTCTGACGAGGCCGCCGCCAAGCCGATCCACAGCCACAGGAACACGAGCGCACGCATCCGCAAGGACATTATGGATTATGGCTCGGAGGGAGAATGGGACTCTGTTGCAACTTTACGTCAGCCTCAAGTGCAACTTAATTAAATAAAGCAACAATGTTAGTTTCGGCTAAGTTCGATTCCTGCCACCAGTGGTTTTGTATTGCGAGGAGCCATTGATTGGCATAAGTCGAGTGACGCCGGAGCGATGGACCCGTTCACGGAGCTGCGCAAGCACGCGGGCGGCGCACACCCGCAGAAGGCCAAGCTCAACGTCGTGCTGGCCGCTATCTGCGACGTTATCTACGAGCGTCGCGCAAATGGTGATCGCCAGGCTCCAATTTCTCCCACCGAGTATTTCGCTGCACTCATGACTGCACTTGATGCCGCTTCGGACTCGCACCGTCAAGAGATCGCGCAGCTGCTGTCCATGGTGCTACCTGAAGTGCCCGAAGCTGTACTTCGCGGCAAGTTTGCAGCTGTGGCCAAGTGCCTCACCACAGTTCTACAGGAAGCAGGAGACGACACGGCATTGCTACGCTCGGCCAGCGCTTGTCTAGCTCTAGCTCTACTAGCACAGGAACCATCAGCCACTGCATGGGCCCGTCCCGAATTGCTACGCAGCTTCCAGTTGCTGCTGACACTTGCGATGGACACACGTCCTAAGGTTCGCAAGGCCGGGCACAAGTGGACCATGGACATCCTGGAGCTCCACGCCGCCAAAGGTTGCGACGCTCTGTCCACTCACATCGCCAGCTTTGCAGAGAACGTGTTCGCCAGCTCAAAGAAGGACGGAAAGGACGACCAGCGCCTTGTGTTGCTCGTTGCCTTCCTGAAGCTAGCACTGCCACTACTGCAACGTAAGGTTGTCGCCTCTCTCGTCGCGGCGCTGGCTAAGTTCCTGGACGCCAACTCCAAAACACTGCGACTTGTAACATACGAGGCACTCGATGCATTGAGCGCTGCGCCCGAGTCGCAGCTGACGGCGGACGCGCTTCGCAAGCTCGTGATCGCAGTCCTTGATGCTCAAAGCAGTGGCTCTCTGGAGGCTCAGGGCGGCCCCGTGGCCATCTACGCCGTGCGCATCCCGTCTCAAGCACTTGTTCGTCTTGCTACTGTAAACTCCGAGGCGGCTCGCGAGCTCCTGCCGCGTGTAATAAGCGCAGTGTGCTCTCACATCGCCACGGACAGCGACCGTGTCCAGCGTCAGGCTACACGATCGTTGCTGACTGTTCTGAAGGCTACAGTGACCCCTGAGGTGCTCGAGACTGAAGGAACCTTCGAGGATGTCGCTCGTGTGCTGGCTTCGCTGCAGAGTCTCACGTCGCTGCGCTTCCAGGGTGCGTGGAGCCATGTCTTCCCGCTTATTGCAGAGCTCTTCCGTTTCTACGGACCTGCGAGTCGTCCAGCGCTCGAGCCCGTTCTAGTTACGTGCTGTGAACTCCACGAAGCTGCGGATCAACTTCCTCAGCAGCAACAAGGAGGCAAGAGCGCTCAGACGCTGTCCCAGTTGTTCGCGTTGGCTGCCGGTGCTGCTGTTGAGGCCCTGGGCCCGCGTGCCTTCCTGGAGATCGTCCCTATCGACCATCCGACCGAGATCGTGAGTGAACAGCGTGCATGGCTCCTTCCAGTCTTCCGAGATGCGCTGCGTGTGACTCAGCGTGGCTGTGAGCTTGGATTCTTTGCTGATGTGGTGCTGCCTATGGCCCGAGCCTGTGAAGCTGGAGCACGTGAGGCGAGTGTCACTCCGTTACAAGCTAAGAAGCTACAGACTCGCGCTATTCAGCTGTGGACTCTTTTCCCAAGCGTCTGTGCTCTTGCCGTGGATATCGATACACACTTCAAGAAGATCGCCAAGGTTCTCGCTAGCGCTATGGCGGACAAACGTTACCCGGAGTTGCGTCTTGCAGTCTGCCAAGGTCTTCAGGCGCTTGTGAAGCGTACGCGTGCTCTTCAGAAGTCTGTATCCCGTCGCTACCATCGCGAGACGGAAGATGCTGAACTGGACGATGCCGAGGAGGCTGAAGAGGACGACAACGAAGAGCAGCTGGACGAGGCTAAGCTGGCACGTGACCGTGCTGCTCTGGCTAAATACTCGGGACGTTATGTGCCACTACTACTCTCCTTCGTGGAGGAGCTGGACCCGGAAAAGGACACTGAGCGTGCTCAGGTGTTGCTGGATACGCTTGAGGGCTTCGCTTCACTAGGTGAGGCTGGACTGATCAGCACAACGTTCAAGAAGTTGATGCAGAAGCTGCTTGAGGCTACAACTGAGGCCAAGCGTGTGGAGGCTGAAGGTGCTGGCAGCAGCTCCAAGCTTGCGATCAAGCTTCGACAGATTTCTCACGCACAGATGGCTCTAGCTTTGGCTCTGTTGGCTTACGTGGACGACGCCAATGTGGCTCTCCTGTACCGTGTGATCAAGCCGTACTTGCTGGACGATGCCGATGCTCCTATGCAGAAGCGTTCGTACGCCGCCTTGGTGGCCATTTGCGACTCGCACCCCAAGTTCCTGTCAGAGGAATCTCAACTACAAGATCTCACGCGTGCTATCTGCGAGTCTCTGCTCACTTGCTCGGTGCCTGCCAAGAAGATGCGTCTGCGTGTGCTGGCTCACTTGATCCGTGCTCTCCAGGCTCAGCCTGCTACCGACGGATTGGCCGAGAAGGAGCTGGTGCCCAACCTTGTGGGTGAGATCATGCTGTGTACCAAGGAGGCCAACGGTAAGGCCCGTGAAGCTGCTTTCGAGCTGTTAGTGGCCATGGCCATGTTGCTACGTGCGCGTGACCCACAGAACGGCCTCATGGAGTTTATCCAGATGGTTCTCGGTGGTCTGGCTGCTCGTACGCCTCACATGCGCAGCGCTGCTGTCATTTGCCTCAGTCGATTGGTATTCGAGTTCGGTCGCGAGGATCCTTCTATCGCTCAGGCGATGCCGGCGCTGTTAAAGACGGTGCTCATGCTATTGCACGAAAAGGCTCGCGAAGTCATCAAGAGCGTGATCGGCTTCATGAAGCTGGGCATCGCTGTGTTGCCCAAGGACCAGCTGGAACAATTCCTTCCTGACATCATTAATGGCCTGTTGGTCTGGATTGGCGAGAGCAAGAACCGTTTCCGCGCCAAGACTCGCATTATTCTTATCAAGTTGTGCCGCAAGTTCGGCTACGAGCACGTGGCTGCTCTCGTGCCTGAGGAGGACCGTGCTCTGATCCGTCACATTAAGAAGACCAAGGAGCGCGAAGACAAGAAGAAGTCGGAGCTCGCGGCTGAGGCTGCTGAGCGTCGTGCTGCCAAGAAGAACCGCGATGCTTTCGAGGAATTTATGGCTGACTCGGACGACGAAGCAGACGATGACGAGGCTGCGGCGATGCAAGTATTGAAGCGTAAGAAGGACTTGCACAAGAAACAAAAGGGTGGAAAGGTTATCCGCGAGGATGAAGACGACATTGTGGATTTCCTGGATGACAACGCTGCCGTGAAGAACATTTTCTCGGCCCAAAGAGGAGGCCGTTATGACGACGAAAGCGACGACGATCTCCAGATGAGTAAGGACGGTCGCTTGATCATCCCTGGAGGTGAGGATGACGACATGGATGGAGGCAGCGACAGTGATGATGAGGACAAGATAAAGCAGGATGTTGCGTCTCAGCTGCAGCGCATGGGACTCAACCATAACGGCATAAACGACAAGGGTGGCCGATCCAAGCGCAAGCGTGACGATGACGGCAGCAATGGTCGCGAGTACCGTGCCAAGAAGGCCGGAGGTGACATTAAGAAGAAGGGCAAACTCGAGCCGTATGCATACATTCCGCTGGACCCGAAGCTCATGGCCAAGCGCAACAAACGTGAGGCTGTGACGCGTTACGGCGGAAACGTTGGAAAGAGGCGAGGCAAAAAGTAAACCTCCGTCAGCAGAAACAAGACGTAGGTAGACATCATACAGCTAAAGCAAGAGGACCCAAGAGCAGGGTGCGTAAGTGATCGCGATTGAGTTATCCCGGATGACTCATCCGCTTACCGTAACATTACCTACAGTAGTAATACTACTACTACTATTATAGTACATGTAGTATTACTGTAATAGCATCTGAAAAGAGCACTTCGAATTGACTCCAAGAAATGCAACGCTGTATTAACGAGTTAGTTCTGTTCACCGTCTTGCTAGCGCAACGGAAGGTATTGTACATGCGAATCCCTTATGGCATCGAGTCCTCCGGACGCCTGATGATCACCGTCTTGTGCTCCACGTAGTTGCGCAGACCCAGCTCACCGTTCTCGCGGCCGATACCCGAGTCCTTGAAGCCACCGAACGGAGTGTTCGAGTCGAACACGTCGTAGCAGTTCACGTACACCGTACCTGTGCGGATGCCGTTAGAGATCTTGATGGCGTTGTCAATGTTGCTCGTCACAACACCAGCGCCCAGGCCGTAGACGGAGTCGTTGGCGCGTGCAATGACCTCGTCGATGGCCTTGAACTTGAGAATGGACATGACGGGGCCGAAGATCTCTTCGCGAGCAATGGTCATATCGTCGGTCACGTCGGCGAACACGGTGGGCTCAATGAACCAGCCCTTGTTGCCGTGACGCTTGCCACCAGCAAGCAATTTGGCGCCTTCCTTCTTGCCCTCCTCGATGTAGCCGAGGATTTTCTCGAACTGGGCCTCGTCAATCTGCGAGCCCTGGTCCGTCTTGGCGTCAAATGGGTCACCGACCACACGAGCATTGGCGGCTTCAACCGTGCGACGCACGAACTCATCGTAGATACCCTCCTGCACGTACACACGGGTACCAGCAATGCAGCACTGGCCCTGGTTCATGAACAGACCAAGCTGCGACTGCTGAATGGCAAGATCGATGTCAGCGTCATCGAGGATAATGTTGGCCGACTTTCCTCCAAGCTCAAGAGTGATACGTTTGAGATTGCTCACGTGCGAGGTGCGCATAATCTGGTAGCCAACCTCCGTGGAACCCGTGAACGCAACCTTGTCGATATCGGGGTGCTGAGCAAGGTGACGCCCAGCCTTGGCTCCAACACCGGGCACAATGTTTACTACACCCTTCGGGAAGCCAGCCTCCACAATCAACTCACCGACGCGGAGAGCAGACAGTGGAGTCTGCTCAGCAGGCTTCAGCACAATAGTGTTGCCAGCAGCAAGAGCGGGGCCCAGCTTCCACGCCATCATGAGCAAAGGGAAGTTCCATGGGATGATCTGAGCACATACACCGACGGGTTCAGCCTTAGTGTAGCAGAGGTAGGGACCCGATACGGGGATAACAGAGCCGTGGATCTTGTCGGGCCAACCAGCGTAGTAACGGAGCGTCTTGATCACGAGGCCGAGGTCGGCGGCTTTGGCGACGGTGCACGGCTTGCCGTTGTCAAGGGCTTCAAGAGCAGCCAATTCGTCGATGTTTTCTTCGATGAGTTCGGCAAGACGATAGATGAGCTTGCCACGGTCCTCCGCGGACATAGTACGCCACGGACCATCGAAGGCTGCACGGGCAGCAGCCACGGCGGCGTCAATGTCAGCGGTTCCACCCTCAGCGACGTCGGTGATTTTCTCCTCTGTGGCGGGGTTGAACGTTTCGAATGTCTTGCCCTTGACGGACGGCACGAACTCGCCGTTGATCAGTAGGTTGGTCTGCTTGACCGAAACGGGCGTCGAGAAGTGGCGTGACAGCACAAGAGGCGAAGCCTTGGCGACGGTCGCTGCAGACTTGACGGCGAAGGCGCTTGCCTGGACGCGGGAAATCTGACGTAGAATTTGGCGCTGCATAGATCGAAGGTTTGAGTGACTTGCTCGGAAGGAGGTAAATTGCAGAATGAACAAGTGTACTGCAAGCCCGCGCTCAGTAATCTACTTTGGTATCACGCGTGGAAGGACGGCTATATGTACCTTCGCCCGCTACGAGGGCAGTGGTGTCATGTATCACGCCAAGTGTTGTTGCTACCATTTGGCAACCAACCGCAGTTTCCAGCCGGCACCGTTCGGCTCTCATCAGTTAAAACGCAAATACCTTCAACGTCGACTGGGAAAATAAAAGAGTCACAGGTGTGTGTGTGTGGGGGGGGGGCACTGACCAACAAACTGCATCACACGTTGCGAAATCTCAGTTTGTGTCATTGTAAATTCCAAATCCCGCTGTGATGAAACCTTGCTCCTTACCTGACGTCCCACTGGGACTGTCCGAGTGACGTTCATCCAGTAAGCGTTGGTTCGAATGAAGGTTACTCGGTTATCCTTTGTGGAGTGGGTCTTGTCCACAGCTTTAACGAAGAGGGTTGCTGCATGCACAACTGCAACGTGTTCACACTCCAACCAAATCACATAAGATTGCGGCTTGCGCGTCGGCGGATGAACTGCGAACGAAAACTTACCAGCTGCCATTGTCCACGCGAAGCGATGTTGAAGTCTTCAACTTGAAGATACTCTACCACTTTGATCTCTACAACTCGGATCGGTGGAGATTGCTCCTAAAATTCCTGATCGCTGCGTTGGTAGGCAAACTGCTTGAGAAATGCAGTCCCAACTCGACTCTCGTTGCAATTGCACTTCTTGCGAATCCAAATTATACTACGTAGTACTTCAAAATTGATGTCTAATGCGATTTGTGTAACTACTGCCACGGCTCGCTACTCAAGGCATGAAGTTTGATGATCACCGTCTTGTGTTCCAAGTAGTTGCGCAGACCCAGCTCACCGTTCTCGCGGCCGATACCAGATCCCTTAGAGCCACCAAAGGGGTGTTCGAGGCGAACACGTCGTAGCAGTTCACGTACGTACTCGTGTGGATGCTGTTGGAGATATCGATAGCGTTGTCGATGTTGTTCGTCACCACACCATCACCAAAACCATACTCGGAGTTGTTGGCGCGTGCAATGACCTTCTCGATGGTCTTGAACTTGAAAATTGACATGACGAGCCCGAAGATCTTCTCACGAGCAATGGTCATGTCATCGATCACGTCGGCAGCCCTTCTCGGCACAACGTCGTCCTAATATAACTACTTCTAATAGTATTTTTAGATATAGGAAATGCAATTGAGAGATTTGTATGCTCTGTGTGGGAGGAACGATAGGATAAGAGTTCATGTATTGATTCAGTTGAAGATGGCTTCAAACGGATAGACTTGCGTTTCTAGGGAAGCATCGCTTGAAGTTCAGCGCACATAAAAAGACGGCGTGGTTTGTCCTAATAAGCTGAAAGCTTTACCGGATAGCAATTGCCTAGCAGTACATGGATACTGTCTGCAGGTCGCATGCTACCCGCAGTGCGTATAGTTAGTGTTGGAGCTTTGGCCCGACCACAAACCGTGCAAGTGTTGCACGCTGCAAAACCGACAGTTTTCTGCTTGGTCGTTTCGGTGCCGGCGGTACAGCAGCGCGTTGGCAATGCCAACTTGGCATGGCTTCAGCAACATTCAAAACAGGTTTTCATGCGTTTCCCTGGTGCATGTGTCTCCGTTTTGTTAAACCCCGGGTGTGATGTTTATCTCCATCTGGAAGGCCTACCAGCACCCGGAAGGCAACCAAAACAAGCAAGACTCATCGAATTTGACCCTGGCTGATGTGTGTGTGTGTTTTCATTTTACTTTTTGCTTGCGTGTATGTGGATGATTGCCGTCAACTGTGGAGCTGGTTGTGAACAACTGTGAGCGTTAGTTAAAGGAGACCATGTTGAAGGCCAAGAAAACAAGCTACAAGTTGTGGTGAAGGTCGGTTCGCTTCTAGCAAAAGAAAAACTGTATTGTCAGCAATACCGATAGATACGACACTCAATGGCAGGAACGGATTGACCCTCGTTCGAATGGATCGCTACGTGACCAGATTCGATGGCATACACGAACGATGCTTTACAATAACGCTAGACCCAGCAAACCTTGCTGCCGCTTTGGGTGGATCCTTGACCTAGTTTTGCTGCTTGGTGCCTACATGTGCCCGTTTCCCTCCTGACCGTTTCAAACTTGTTGTTTTTGTAACCTCGCCATTGTCGAGCCGCCAACTCAGATTTTTAGTGTTTTGTTTTGCTATTTTATACGTTGCGCAAGCGCACAAGACGAGCCTTCGGTTTGGAATTAAGCTATACAGCCACAGTCTCTGTGTCGTATTACTGCACGGGTCGCCGCAGAGTGGGCGATGCAGAGTCTACAATTTGTTGCGTCCGAGGCATTTGCTCCTTGCAAATCACTCATGATCACTCCTCGGTCGCATTCTGAAGCACCGCCACCTGTTGCGTCGGTGTTCACTAATAAGGACGTCAGACTAGGCGGAAATACGTCGTCTTTCCAAATATGGCAACGAGCTTACAAAAATATTTTGATAACGTCATTGAAATCTTGCTACAGCCAAAGACGAGCAGTTTCGAAGGGTATCGAGTATAAGTGCCAAGTTGTCTTTAGATTTTCATCACTTTTGGTAGCAGATATGACAGGGTATTTGCACCAGGGGTATTCATGACGTCGGAAAACGGAATCTGGCCACCGAGTTTACAATCGCTTATTGTACCGGCAGATTGGGACCGATCACCTAGTTCAATCTGCCGTAACTTTTATTCTAGACCGCATTTTTTGAAATGGTTCGTTTATTGGAATATTCGCCGAAAGCTCATTCGACTGGCGGATAGGCAGCGTTTTAGAACCAATAGGAGATGAGGAAACCGCCACCGAAAAACCTTATTCGCCAAAAGCCAAAATCATCGTCGGGTTGGCCTTTTTGTCCAAATCATTGATGAGAGCATACAAAAAGCAAGATAGAATATTGACAAAATAAGAGGGTCGTGTTCGAGATGGTCGAACTCGTCGAATACCAACAAGTGATGCATTCGGCAATTATAGTATGGTGTGTGACGCACACATGCGCTTATGGAAAAGAACAGTACCAGCGTATAGTATAAACACACGCCTTCCTGTTCGCGCCGAGAAATCTTTCGTACGACACGTTCACGCCATGCTGTGCTGTAATGACCAGTGTTCTCAGAAACTTTCCCATTGCCTGTTTTGGCGTCGTGTTGCTTTAAACGTGTCTAACTTAGCAACTAAAGCTCACCTCTTAGTACGAGAACGCTCATTGTGCTCTCCTTTGAAAGGTAAAGAAAATAGCGTTTAGTTTGGTGAGTTTAGCCAAATATTGGTGGTATAGCGTCATTTTTAATATCTTCCTGGGATCAGGTGATCGATCCCAATCCGAAGCCAATAAAACTGGTCAAATTTGACACTTGGTCACACTTTCCCATACAAAAATTAAGACGACTAGGTCACACCAAAACAGCCGGTAGTGAGCGGGTGCGAGGTCGCGTAGCCGCAGCAAACCCGCGCGGTATTTGTGGAGGCGGGCCCAGCGCCGAGCTCACCAGCGAACGGACCCATTGCACTTTCCAGAGCTTGTTTTTCTACCGTCTGGGGGTGCAACCCCCAGTATCCGTGACCTAATGTGTGACAAAGTGTCAAATTTGACCAATTTAATTGGTTACCATCCCAATCTGCCGGTACAATACTTCAACTTCGCTTCAAATAGGCAGCCCGGGAATCTGGTGACGAAGCGAAAGGATCCGGTGCAGCATCTTAGTGCCACTAAGTTAGTGGCAATGCCACTGGAAGCGTGTGCAAGCTTGTGCGCATCTACTGTAGTGTGCGGGTCGCCGACCCGGGGTCGTGTAGCTTTCGTGTAGTTTTTTTTGCTTATACCACCCTATGGGTGAATCCTTATACATGAATGGGTGTTGGTGCTATCAGTTGAGTGCACAATTTAAAAACAGTTGCGTGTAGCTTCGGGTCCGTAGGAAGAGGTCACTTGCACTTAGACGGATCTCATCGAGGTGCAGTCGTGTTCTTGCCTCACTCCAAAATGTCGAGCTCTTTCACCTGTCGATCCCGTGGAATTTCCCTCTGCTCATGATGGCGTGGAGTCTTGGTCCCGATCTTGCTGCTGGCAATACTATTGTGCTGAAGCCCGGTGAACAAACTGTTCTCTCGCTCTCCGCGTCGGTGAGTTGATTGCGGACCGACATCTGATGATCTGAGCACACACACCGACGGGTTCGGATGCCAACGCTGGTCGCCATCTTGGCCAAACGCGGACAAGGTGGCATTTACCGGGTCAAAGGAAAGCCGGGTACCAGATCAAGCGCACTTCTCACGTGAGCAACCTCAAGCGTATCACTCTTGGAAAGTCGGCCACATTATCCTCGATGATGCCGATATTGGCTTCGCCATTCAGCAGTCGCAGCTTTGGTTTGTTCATGAACCAGGGCCAGTGCTGCATATCGGGTACGACCGTCTTCGTGCAGGAGGGTCTACGACAACTAGCGCATTGTTAGCAACCCGTTCGATGACAAAATTGATCAGGGCCCGCAGATCGACAAAGCGCAGTTCAAACAGATTTTGGGATGCGTGGAGAAGGGCTGCCCACCGTGTTCGCCGACGTGATCGATGACATGACCATTGCTCGTGAGAAGATCTTCGGGCTCGTCATGTCAATTTTCAAGTTCAAGACCATCGAGAAGGCCATTGCACGCGCCAACAACTCCGAGTATGGTTTTGGTGATGGTGTGGTGACGAGCAACATCGACAACGCTATCGATATCTCCAACAGCATCCACACGAGTACGTACGTGAACTGCTACGACGTGTTCGCCTCGAACACCCCTTTGGTGGCTCTAAGGGATCTGGTATCGGCCGCGAGAACGGTGAGCTGGGTCTGCGCAACTACTTGGAACACAAGACGGTGATCATCAAACTTCATGCCTTGAGTAGCGAGCCGTGGCAGTAGTTACACAAATCGCATTAGACATCAATTTTGAAGTACTACGTAGTATAATTTGGATTCGCAAGAAGTGCAATTGCAACGAGAGTCGAGTTGGGACTGCATTTCTCAAGCAGTTTGCCTACCAACGCAGCGATCAGGAATTTTAGGAGCAATCTCCACCGATCCGAGTTGTAGAGATCAAAGTGGTAGAGTATCTTCAAGTTGAAGACTTCAACATCGCTTCGCGTGGACAATGGCAGCTGGTAAGTTTTCGTTCGCAGTTCATCCGCCGACGCGCAAGCCGCAATCTTATGTGATTTGGTTGGAGTGTGAACACGTTGCAGTTGTGCATGCAGCAACCCTCTTCGTTAAAGCTGTGGACAAGACCCACTCCACAAAGGATAACCGAGTAACCTTCATTCGAACCAACGCTTACTGGATGAACGTCACTCGGACAGTCCCAGTGGGACGTCAGGTAAGGAGCAAGGTTTCATCACAGCGGGATTTGGAATTTACAATGACACAAACTGAGATTTCGCAACGTGTGATGCAGTTTGTTGGTCAGTGCCCCCCCCCCACACACACACACCTGTGACTCTTTTATTTTCCCAGTCGACGTTGAAGGTATTTGCGTTTTAACTGATGAGAGCCGAACGGTGCCGGCTGGAAACTGCGGTTGGTTGCCAAATGGTAGCAACAACACTTGGCGTGATACATGACACCACTGCCCTCGTAGCGGGCGAAGGTACATATAGCCGTCCTTCCACGCGTGATACCAAAGTAGATTACTGAGCGCGGGCTTGCAGTACACTTGTTCATTCTGCAATTTACCTCCTTCCGAGCAAGTCACTCAAACCTTCGATCTATGCAGCGCCAAATTCTACGTCAGATTTCCCGCGTCCAGGCAAGCGCCTTCGCCGTCAAGTCTGCAGCGACCGTCGCCAAGGCTTCGCCTCTTGTGCTGTCACGCCACTTCTCGACGCCCGTTTCGGTCAAGCAGACCAACCTACTGATCAACGGCGAGTTCGTGCCGTCCGTCAAGGGCAAGACATTCGAAACGTTCAACCCCGCCACAGAGGAGAAAATCACCGACGTCGCTGAGGGTGGAACCGCTGACATTGACGCCGCCGTGGCTGCTGCCCGTGCAGCCTTCGATGGTCCGTGGCGTACTATGTCCGCGGAGGACCGTGGCAAGCTCATCTATCGTCTTGCCGAACTCATCGAAGAAAACATCGACGAATTGGCTGCTCTTGAAGCCCTTGACAACGGCAAGCCGTGCACCGTCGCCAAAGCCGCCGACCTCGGCCTCGTGATCAAGACGCTCCGTTACTACGCTGGTTGGCCCGACAAGATCCACGGCTCTGTTATCCCCGTATCGGGTCCCTACCTCTGCTACACTAAGGCTGAACCCGTCGGTGTATGTGCTCAGATCATCCCATGGAACTTCCCTTTGCTCATGATGGCGTGGAAGCTGGGCCCCGCTCTTGCTGCTGGCAACACTATTGTGCTGAAGCCTGCTGAGCAGACTCCACTGTCTGCTCTCCGCGTCGGTGAGTTGATTGTGGAGGCTGGCTTCCCGAAGGGTGTAGTAAACATTGTGCCCGGTGTTGGAGCCAAGGCTGGGCGTCACCTTGCTCAGCACCCCGATATCGACAAGGTTGCGTTCACGGGTTCCACGGAGGTTGGCTACCAGATTATGCGCACCTCGCACGTGAGCAATCTCAAACGTATCACTCTTGAGCTTGGAGGAAAGTCGGCCAACATTATCCTCGATGACGCTGACATCGATCTTGCCATTCAGCAGTCGCAGCTTGGTCTGTTCATGAACCAGGGCCAGTGCTGCATTGCTGGTACCCGTGTGTACGTGCAGGAGGGTATCTACGATGAGTTCGTGCGTCGCACGGTTGAAGCCGCCAATGCTCGTGTGGTCGGTGACCCATTTGACGCCAAGACGGACCAGGGCTCGCAGATTGACGAGGCCCAGTTCGAGAAAATCCTCGGCTACATCGAGGAGGGCAAGAAGGAAGGCGCCAAATTGCTTGCTGGTGGCAAGCGTCACGGCAACAAGGGCTGGTTCATTGAGCCCACCGTGTTCGCCGACGTGACCGACGATATGACCATTGCTCGCGAAGAGATCTTCGGCCCCGTCATGTCCATTCTCAAGTTCAAGGCCATCGACGAGGTCATTGCACGCGCCAACGACTCCGTCTACGGCCTGGGCGCTGGTGTTGTGACGAGCAACATTGACAACGCCATCAAGATCTCTAACGGCATCCGCACAGGTACGGTGTACGTGAACTGCTACGACGTGTTCGACTCGAACACTCCGTTCGGTGGCTTCAAGGACTCGGGTATCGGCCGCGAGAACGGTGAGCTGGGTCTGCGCAACTACGTGGAGCACAAGACGGTGATCATCAAGCGTCCGGAGGACTCGATGCCATAAGGGATTCGCATGTACAATACCTTCCGTTGCGCTAGCAAGACGGTGAACAGAACTAACTCGTTAATACAGCGTTGCATTTCTTGGAGTCAATTCAAAGTGTCCACTAAGCTTACCTGTGATGGTGCAAAGATCTGTCAATTGGGGTTTATCCGTAACTAAGCCTAACGTGAGACCTCGCCTTATACGACGACCTCTGATGAATCTCCTTCTTCTACGGTAGAAGACGGAGAATTATCAGAGATCGCCGTACAAGTCATGGTAGAAGTTCTACCGTGACTTGCTCCGTATTCTTACTCGCTATCTCGTTCTGCCGGCTCGATACTTCGGGCTTCACGGGGAGAAACTTACGGGAGGGCTCGTGTGTCCGCCACTAAGCTTACATGTACTTCGAAGTATCTTTCAGTTATCGGTAGAACTACTGTCCATGTGAAGGACTGACGAGTCATCCCGGATGACTTATCAGCGATCACTCATTATTGACAGTACACTAGTGGTGATCACCCAGCACAACCTATTGGTTGTAAATGCGAAGTTGCGGGTATTGTATATTCAGTTATGCACCCTGGTGTAGGGCTAGCGACGTACACACGGGCCCGTAAAACAACAAGACGCAGCCTACGATAGGCTACGTTTTTTTTATCTGGCGGAGATTTACTTTTTGCCTCACCTCTTTTCAGCATTGCCGCCGCAACGCGTAACAGCCTCGCGTTTGTTGCGCTTGGTTCGGATCCAGCGTACCATGTTGTTGACTTTGTAGAACACGCCTACTAGGCACTTCATATTATGCCTATTTATTAACACTTGTCCACAATCGAAATAGGAACAGATTGCGAATGGCGTGAAGGCAGCGTGTGTCAGTCGCAGGTCGTCAAGATCATCTAGCCGCTCAAGTTGAGCGGCTTACAAAGATTTTGAAGCGCAGCTCGTTTTCGCAAAGTTCTAACAGCGTCACCTGTTGGTTTGGGATGTCCACGGACACTCATTTTTCTGCACAGTTATTGCTGTTGTAGATCTGAGTGTACACTTTGCAGTGCTTTCGTCGAAATTTCGAGTTGAATTGTGTAAAAAGCTTTTTTTAATGGTACAGCCTTGAAGACAAATTGCTTTTTATTCGGGAATTGCAAATAGTAAAATTCAATATTACTCACCCGACCCCGATTTTTAGCCCGCGGCCCTAAGATATACTGAAGTGCTATACACCTATTCCATTCCGCATCCTTCTCTCCCGACGTAGAGACTCAGAAAATCTGGGAAGACACCGACGCGGCGGACGATCACTCGAGTCTTCGCCTTCCCCCTACCAACAGCATGTCGGCCATGAACCTCAGCCGCGAACAGCAGAACGAGCTTCTCTTCGTGGGGTTCAACCAAGACAGCGGTACGTCTTCCGTGCCGCTCGCTCCATATCATTGTCCAACTTCTGACCTTGTCTAAATCTACAGGCTGCTTCGCCTGTGGCACCGACTCGGGTTTCAAGATCTTCAACTGCGACCCGTTTAAGGAAACGTTCCACCGAGGTGCGCATCTCATAAGCGTCTCTTTTAACTCCTGGGTCTCAGTGCCATATCTCCATGCAGACTTCTCCAATGGCGGCATCGGCATCGTGGAGATGCTTTTCCGCTGCAACATCCTGGCCATCGTGGGAGGCGGACGCAACCCGAGATACCCTCCTAACAAGGTACATCCAGGCTAGTGCCTTTGCTAAGATGAAGACCCTGACCTGTGGTATCACTAGGTTATGATCTGGGACGATCACCAGAGCCGCAACATCGGAGAGCTCAGCTTCCGCAGCGAAGTGAAGGCTGTCAAGCTTCGTCGTGATCGGTACAGTTCAATGTTGAGATTGACCGCGAGAAATTGTGTCCTAATGATATTTTTTGTGTGATAGTGTGGTGGTGGTGCTGCAGAATAAAATCTACGTCTATAACTTCTGTACGCTGCCAATATCTGAATTTGTAAGTATTGCGTCGTTATTTTAACTAACACTTCTCTTTACTTGCAGCGGACTTGAAGCTGGTGGACCACATTGAGACCATTGCGAACCCCAAAGGTCTGTGCGCTCTGTGCCCGAATCCGTCCAACACAGTCTTGGCCTGTCCTGGAGTTACCCGCGGTACCGTCCGCATTGAGCTGTACGACCTGCGGAAAACTACGCTCATCACTGCTCACGAAGCCGAGCTGTCGCAGGTGGGGGTTATTGCTAGAAACTCTTGAGTTTCATCCGGAAGCAAGAACTAATCTCTATTCTTGCAGATTTGTTTAAACCTTGATGGCACGCGTCTAGCGACGGCATCGGACAAGGGAACGCTCATCCGTATCTTTGACACTCAGAGCGGTCAGATCACGCAGGAGTTGCGGTGAGTGGTGCATTTAGTCCAACGAAAGATCTGTATGTACGACCAAAATTGCTAATGTGGAGTTGTACGTTTGATACTACAGTCGAGGAGCGGATCGTGCAGAGATCTACAGCATTTGCTTCAGTCCGACGGCACCTTTGCTCGCTTGCTCAAGTGACAAGGGCACAGTGCATGTATTCTCGCTGACGGCCGAGGGATCTGGCCACAGTTTCTCGTCCGACCCGACCACGATGGGAAATGTTCCGTCGCAAAGTATGCCATCCCACTTCGCAGCTGGAAGTGCCCCTCGCAGCGGAGAGGAGGACGGCACTGAAAACTCCAAGTCCAGGTATTGCTGCTGTTGTCAACTCATCTTGAAATCTGGAAGTGGTTATCTAATTTCTTGCTATTGACATTTTTATTACCTTCAGCTTGTCGTTTATGCGGGGACTGCTTCCCAAATATTTCAGCTCCGAGTGGAGTTTCGCACAGTTCCGCGTACCGGAGACCCGAACGATCTGTGCGTTTGGTACGGAGAAGAACACCATCGTTGGTACGTGCCATGTTTACACTTTAGTATATGTATCACAGCTCATTTATCCTTTTTCGCCGCTTTGATCAGTTGTGGGAGCGGATGGGTCATTCTACAAGGCTGTCTTCGATGCTAACGGCGAATGCCAGAACACGTCATACTCCAAGTTCATTCAGTCCGACGAGGACGAATAGACTCGCCAATCGTGAGGTCACTATGCTCCCTAAAATCAGTTATCATGAAGGCTTCACAAAGGGGTTGCATGGGGTTACGCGACCAACAGCCTATACGTTGTTGACTATGCTTGTATCATCTTTTATTGCTTTCCGTTGCCAGTTTGATTACACTTTTTCAGGTTATCAAATTTTAGTTCCGGTTTCGACTTCTTGACATTTTTTCTTTCTCATTCAAATGATCTTCAGTCGCCGTGGATTGTGTACTTCTCGCGAACAACGTTAGGGTCGTACTGCATACATGAATTGATTATCAGTATATCAGTTATCGTTCTGGGCTTTTCGCACATGAGTTCACAATATTCACATACCACTTCCCACCGACTGGCTGGAAAAATGTGCTTGTTCTTCTCGTACCAATGCCGATCGACCACTTTGCCTGGGTGTGACTAGACCAATGAATAAGTTTAGACAAAACTTGATTATTGCAGAAGTCATGCCGACCGGTACCTCATCTTTCTCAACACGTCGGTCATGCACAAGGCGAACATCGTCATGCACGTCGAAGTGGAAAAGAGGTCCACTTTTTCCGCGGGCTTTGGTCACAATCAGATCGTAGAAAGAGTAGTGCTGGAAATAAACGAAAGCAACAAGCAGATTTAGTTTCTAACTCATCTTCCTGGCACCGCAACATGCACCTACGTGGGGAATGATGAGATCCTCCTTGATGTAAATCAGATTCTCAGCACTAACACCACGCAGCTCTGCAAATTCTGTCACCAGTTGCTGCTTAACGAGCTCGAGGTACTTGCCGATCGTTGTCTTCTTTGGAACCTATCCGAAGCGATGCCGGTTAATAACTACCTACACCCCAACGCAGTTCATAACACCTGCCATTCTACGCACCGTAATTTCCCGACGGTGACCAGAGCCATCCCAATAACTATACGTCACTGCAACGTCCTCATCTGCATCACAATATAATTAGCAACAGAAGGAATAAAGCTTACTCGTCCAGAGAGACGTACTCTTAATGCGTTCTTGCTCCGCTTCCCACTCGGCACGAAGTCGCTGCCGTTCGCGAGCCTCCTCCTTCTCGCGTTCCTTGTCCGGTAGGAAATCCGTTTCCACATTCGGATTCTTGATACTTTTCTTAACGCGTTTAGGCTTTACAGACTCTTCCTCGCCTACGTCGTTGTCATCCATATCGAACGACAGCGGTCCCATCTTTTTGGCTTTTCGTTTCTTTTTCTTCTTTGGCTCCTTCTGTTGTTCTTCCGACCTATCGCCACCAGTATAAGCAATCGCAAAACCACAATTACTCCACTATATAATATAACGGCAATCCTACGATATAGCTACAATACGCACTGCACATCAGTGCGAGCGCTTTTGCGATTCTGCAGGTCCTCGCGCTTCTTTCGAAATTCCTCTGCTGTCACCAATCCCACAGTTTGACGCTACATTCACGCACAAAAATTGCATTACAATATTAGCATGGAAATAACAGTAAACATAATTGAAATCGATCAAACGTGCTTTGAATTCGCTCTCCTCGTCGTCTTGATGCGACTGGAAATTGGCATCGATGCGCGTTCCACGGCGGTTGGCCTTCTCGATATCCTGGCGCTTGGCTTCGTACTCCTGCTGTTGCTTCTCGCGCTGCTTGGTCAGCTTTGCAGCCCTGGACCCGGCCACATTGCCCTCCACCGTGTGCGCGCCCGACGATCCATAGCGCTCGATGCCCGTCATTTTTGGGCTGTCTTGTTTACTAAGTACTTTGATATCTGCTAAGTACGAAAATAATGTCCACCTAAGTACGAAGTTGAGAGTAAAAGAATGACGATGCTACGGAGACTCAAGGCTTCCTCGGACGCGTACGTCTCCTTGCCTTCTGGGGGCCTGACGGCGTCTACTAGCAATTGTACACGCCACAATTTAGTGTAGGACAAGTTCATAACGTCGTATTTGTATTGAATTTGCAGCTCGCAGCCATCACCAACCCAGACGTCAGACGATGGCCAGACTCCCAGCGATCAAAGCAACGGTGATGGCCCCATGTCGTCGCTTCAAAAGTACCGGTCGCAGACAATGAAGGACTACGGACTCATGATTGAGTACAAACATCTGCGTCAGCACGTCCCCAGTGGAATCTACGTCCTGCCGAGCTTCGACCACTCCCGCATTTGGTACGGGGCCATCTTCATCCATGCTGGACTCTATCGCAATGGCATATTCAAGTTCACCATTTTCCTGCCCGAGAGGTAAAACATGAAAGTTTGGTATTCGTACTGATGGTGGGGAAATCTGAGTCGCATGGTGTTGCTTGCAGCTACAATGGACCGGGCACCTATCCACGCATCGTTTTCAACACCAGCATCTTCCACCCATACGTGTATGAGGACACCAAGGAGCTGGATCTGAAGCCTAAATTTCCTGAATGGGACCCGGAGCTGCACTACATGGTGGCTGTGCTTACTTACCTCAAGGGAATTTTCTACATGAAGGACTTTCCTGACCTAGCTCAAGTTGCAAATGGCGTCGCGTTGGATATGTACGTCCGCCTATTTGCTGAGAGTATGGGAGTGGCTCATTTGCTGATAGTTATTTTCTTACTGACCTAAGCAGGTTTCGGCATGACCCGGAGAACTATGTGAACAAGGTGGAAGAATGTGTCGACGAGTCTCTCACGAACGTTTACAACAACGAGCAGGGCTCCACTATTCGCTTCACTAAGCACAACCCGGCTCATGATAACTTGCGACAGGAACTCTTCGCGCAGTTGGATGCAACGCCGGTAAGTCTCTGATTAACAACCTCATTTTATTGCCTTAAAATGCTTAATCTTTTTTGCCAACTCAGCCTGCAACACCGCAAACACTAGAGGAGAAGATGGCTGCTCCACCTTCGACACGGTCGTTGTCTATCGTAACGGCCGCCGCAGCGGAAGGTGCTTTTGGCCAAGGCACAGCCGCCACTGCTGCATCCGCAGATGAGCCGATGCCAGACACGTTTGAAGAGTAAATAGGATAAGAGCAATTCAATGTCATGTTGAAGCACAAATTCGATTGTATTGACAAATTTCACTTATCCAGCAATTTCTATTTCTAAGCAGAAAAATGCTTTTTTATTACCGGTATGAATAACTTACGGAACTTACGTGGAAAAATGGGATACATTGTGATTTTTGTCAATCTGGGAAAAGGAAACGTCTGAATCTGTGATTTTTGCTTCGCTCAAAGAGATGCCCGCACCGATAGCGAGCGACGCTGGTCTAGGCTCCCAGGAGGACGATGCGAGGCTGAACGAGCGCATCTCCAAGGCGCGCTCGGAGCTCTCAGAGCTGCACAAGATCATGGCCAAGGATGACCGCGACCGCCAGTTCCGCGATAGCAATGGGCCCGCTTCACGTACTCGAAGTCGCACAGCCGGAAGCGGATCCACCATACAGCCGGATACCAAGCGACCACCACCGCTAGACATGGGATTCCAAACATCACAAACACTGCGTAGCGCGTCAGGCGAGCGTCTTATGCAGCTGTCACGCACAGAAGAGGCCGTGCGCCCAGACCGCATGAGGATGGCTGAGCTGTCGGACGAACAGCACTCGTGGACGACCGCAGAAAAGGAGACAGCAGCTCCACGCCCGGGCGGAGCGAGGATGAGTCCTGCAAATAGAGTACGGGCCAACACTACACCGCGTCGCACAACTGCCAAGGACTTGAGAGATTATTCCACAGACTACGTGCAGCAAGCATTGAATTTTGACAATGTCACGGACGACGACGAAGATGATACTGTGTCTCCCACACGACCAAAATCTGGCAGTACGAGATGCCTTGGTGAAGATGCAGGGCGAGATTTTGGCCAGGAGCATGCAGGAGAGTACGGCGGAGCGAGAACGCAGCAGGATCTACACACATATGTGCGGCAGATGGAGGATACTATCGCACAACTTGTACAGCAGAAGGACGAGCTGATGAGGAACCAAGCAGAGTTCGATAAGCAGGCGAGCGGCATCTTCCCGTCGCTGGAGAATTTAAACCACCAGCTGTCTCAGATTGTGCAGGGCAAGCTACTGCAGTCGGGGCAGTCGCATAACAACGATGATGTTTTAAACTTGCACGAAGATATGCTGGATGAACTGCGAGTTCAACGGGAGCAGCTGAGCGAGCTTGAGGCTGATAGCAAGCGCCGCAAATACGATGCAGAGCTTCAGGAACAGGGCCGCGCCATTGAGATCTCGCAGATTAAAGCGGATATCATCAGCGTTGTGGCTAGCGAGAAAATGCGCGACGAGCGCTCTGAGTTGATGGCTGATTCACTCAAGAAGCTGCAGCAGGAACTGCAAGAGGCGGTTAAGAACATGGTGCAGCGCTATCAGATGCTAGACAAGCGGATCAACCAGCTCCAGACACCCATGACACAGCCCCGACTTGTGGTATGTATACTTGGCTGCGTTGCACTTTTACCACAGGAATTAACTGGTTGTTGGTATGAATAGGGCCGCAAGTCGCGGCGAAACACTCTACTTTTCGTAATTACAGTATTGCTGGGGCTAGTTTCCGTAGCATTCGGATTTTTTCTTTTCATAAATAGCGGGGAATGCGGTGTGGTGGAGCGGTGCCACCCGCTGATATAACACTTTCATCCAAATTCTACGTTCCTCCTTTCTTAGAGACAGCAGTTAAGTATCGGATCCTACAGTGCATAAGATCTCTATCCCTGCTTCACCCTGAAGATGCGAATACCGAGAATTGTGGCGAGTTCCGTAGAGAGGAAGTAGATCATGTGCACATACGCCGATAGTGAGATGACAAAGAAAAGCTGCACCACAGAGCTTTCGGGGCCCTGTGACGCAAAGAATCGAACATAGTTAGATCACTTTAAAGTGCCAATTGATCCAACCGAGACAGAACGTACCCAAGGCACAATGCCTGCCACAAGGAGGAAGGAAACAACAAGCTGGATCATAAAAGTCTTGCGCAGCAGCCAATACGGTTCTTTGCACATGTGCGAGAGCATCATGTGCATCACCATCTACAATAAAGAAACGTCAATGGATCTGGTTAGAATGGACACTTAAATTAAAGCACAGGTCAAAGATGCATGCTTACCTTTGCGAATACGAGCCCCACAGTCCAGATGAGGAGACGTGGGTGGTCCGTAAACACATCAGACGGTGACCAAAGCACCCAAAGCGCAGACAGGAAGATGAGCGCGACAAAGGGCGTGATGCCGACTAGCGCCGCAGCGCCATCCTTTGCCTTGCTTTCCATGGAGCGGATAGCAACCACAGCTGCATAAATAACAAATAGCGTTAAGTCCATGCACAAATGCACTCAAAAGTTACACAAAACCCTCGAAACTCACCGCTGAAAAAGCATTGACCAACTGCACTAGTGATCGTGATCAGGACGAACACGTGGTTGTTGTTCAGTTGCGGGAAAATGATGTTCGGCTGAATCCACACTGACGGTCCCGTGATAGCCGTGACGATGTAGATCGAGTACATGATCAGTAAGCCTTCGTTCGGTCCATTAATGATAGGGAGCGCCAGCGTGCCAGTATAGTATTCCTCCCACGTCGCCATGAAGAACACCATTGCCGGCGCGAGGAACATCAGCAGCGACTAGCGAAATACACACCGAAAACAACGGGTTAGCCGCCTTGATAACCACATCATTCAGTATGAAAACTTACCCAATATGTCGGTCCAAGCATGATAGTCGATGCAAATGTACACGCACTGATAACCACGTTGAGTGCATCGCACCCGTGATCGAAGAGCAGTCCCAGCGGGGACGAGTTACCCGTCTTGCGTGCCTGCTTGCCGTCTGCCACGTCCAGGATCTGATAGAATAGCAGTGACAAGCCCGCATTGGCGTAAACCCATCGCGGCGCCTCCTCTACCATGTTCGGTGAGTACCTGTAGTAAGAGCCCCCAGTCAGTCTATTTGCTATCTCGCATCCATTGCCTAGAAGCACTCCTTACCAGAGCATAATGACGTGCGACAAGATGACAAGTGACAGCGCCCCGATTGTAATGGCGTTGGGCGCCAGTCGTGGCGACAGTACGTGATCCACGAGCCATTGGGCCAGCGGAGAGATCACGTAGTTGTACAGGAGCGACGCATCACAGCCGCTGTAGCGGTAAGCCAAGATGTGCTTCACGCCATCCTCCGTCACATAGCGGAAGTTTTGCGGCTTAGTCTCAGGCTCCGGCTGGGGCTTTGGCGTCTCGGGTTCGGCCTCGGTCGGGACGGCCTTCGCTGCAGTAGCAGACCTCGTGAGAACCATCTTTGGAGTTGCGTATCTTGGGTTGTGTATGCAACAGAAATGGCTACATGCTCCTTTGGCGCCAGTTAATTCGGTTAAGTTCGATTTTTAATGTCTATTGGTGACAGAAAATGTGATGGCTGAGATCGTGGTAAGATCACAGAATTGCTAACATCACATAACTTATTGTGCAGATGGTGTGGTGGATCTTAAAGCGACAGATCAAATGTGCGGAGTGAATAATGCAGTCTGTCTGCATGGTGACTGCGTCGTGGAGGCTGTTAATGGAGCTGCATACGAGCATTGTCAGTGCTATACTATGTACTCTGGGTCCCAATGCAGCTTCCGAGCGGAATTGGTGTACTGGGAGCTGCCTGTGGCCTGCGTATTGATGCTCATCCTACTGAGCATTGGTGTTCTTATTACTGGCAGGACACTTGAGTGGCTGCGCTTTGACCAGGCTAAAAGGGACCCTTTTACGTTTCCAAGGACCTGGAAGGACTCACGAGGGCTATCATTTGGGGACCAGCTATTACGTGGCATGTGGACGGGACCAACGCGGAAAGGATTGCCGACCAAACCTGCCAGAGGTCACGTTTTGGAGAACATTTCCATCTTCCTCGTAGTCGTCATGGAATTCTTGCCGTGGGTGCAACTGGCAGCGCTGGGCTTCTTACCTGTGGTGCCGTGGCCGAAAGAAAGTCGACGAATAGCCGAAATACTGCGGCTTTCCTTACTGTACCCGCTGTGGAGTCACTCTGAGCCGAGTCAGTTCCCGAGGTTCATGCTATATCTGTCGTTAGGCTTCGTTCCTGGAATTTTGTTGATTGCGTGTATACTCGGTTTAAGGCGATTCCCGCTGTTCAAGCCGCAGCCCAAGAGTTCACCCTCGGAAGATCTGTGCACGCTTGTGCTACGTTTGTATAGTGAATGGATCACTTTGCCTATTATGATAGGGCTGTTGCTGCCCTTGGAGTGTGGAGTTATTGGATATAGCAAGGTCGACGGATCGAAAATGACGCTTCCTACGTTAAATGGCTCGTGTTTTACGCTTTTGCAAGGTGCGATGGTCGCTGCAGGAACAGCCACGCTCTTTTTCTACTGCATCGCAAGTTCTGTTATCGTCATGCAATTGAATTGCGAATCTTCATCACCTGAACCAACGTTATGGACACACGTGCGCTATACACGAGTTGTGCAAGTTCTCAAAGCACCACTTGCAATGGTATCAAGTGGACGGCGAATAGAATTGCTGCGGTTGATCACTGTTAACGTGTGCATGTGCACTCAACGCATTTTGTAGAGTGTCGTGGGCTCAGCTAATGCCAATGCGCTTCTGCTTTGTGCGAGCTGCGTGGTAGTCTCGTAAGTGAAGACGATCTCGTTATCAGGTACATGTAGGCCTGCTAATCGAGCTTTCCGCAGGCTGACTCTTGCTATCATGAATGCAAGGCTGAAGCCCTGCGTGCTTTCGCTTGTGGGAACGAATCTATTGGCAATTGCGTGTAGTTGTAGTAGCGCATTCTGATTCATGTGTTCTCTTGATCAGACCAACGGGATTCGCCTCGCAGGTGCCGTAATGGCGCTTTGGACCAGCGTACTTGCACTTGTTACCTCCGTCATTGATGACCCTGGAGCAACGGCTTTGTATGAGGTAGGGCCGCCTCAATTGCAACTAGTACTGCTCTGACTTCCATGTGTATTTGCACAGATTTGGTCCCTGGGAGCTATCGCGATCTCAGCAATATCCCTTCTTGGTTTGTTTCTCTATCATACCGAGGATTTCTGGCGTCAGCTTGCCTCGGCTGCGAAGGAATCCGGATTGTCATTAACAAAAGATGCCAAAGGTGCCAAGGTGGCCGATAAAATTGATGCTACTCCACCACACACCGGGAAAGTAGCAGCCATCGGTTTCCATGCTGGGCTTCCAAAGGCCATTCCTAGTCGGCGATCTAGCGCGGCGGAGAAGCTCCGGAGTCGGTCAAAACGAGAAAAGCTCACGGATGCGTCAGAGACCAGTTAGTGACTTATGTACATGTATCAGAGACCAGCTATTACCTCACGAGATTTTGAAGGTTCATACACGTACCAAGGTACTTCTAAGGCTAAGACGACACACGGCGCGCTCCAATCCTGCGCGAGCAGCACTGTTGCATTTTGGTGTTCTTATGCAGACAGGGACAGCGGTCTGATTACGAGCCTAGGATCATGTCGCGCAGTGGAGGTCCGAGTCGGACGTCGGACTCCGACGTCATGGGCCAATTCAAACTGTTACCGTGGCGGGCTCTACATGTACCTAATACCTTCTTACATTGCGGCGGCAGCGACCATTGTCGAAGAGGCTGGCAGCTCGAGTAATTGTCTTGGTGGGTTTGGCGATGTTAATTGTGGAGTCCGTGGCAGTGAAGCTATCTCAATGAGATTCTCATGTCGTGTTTTTGGGTCGGACTCTACTTTGACTGGCAATTCTGTGCCGCAAACAACCACCATCAACAATAATGGCAGCTGCGCTTTGTGTCACAACTTGAAATTCATGGAATTCACAACATTAAATCCATAGAATTCTTGGCACGCATTAATGCCCATACTTCGAAGTATTTATTACGGAGGTGTTGACGTGTTGACAATGCAGGATATCCATGGATAATGGCGATGCCAATTCAGGAAATGGAGCCAACTCGGTGCCGCCTGGAAAAACAACAAGACGCTTTTGTCCACCTGGCGGCTCGCCATTGGGTAGGATGATAACCGACAACTTTGGCGGCGCTGTCAATGGTGATGGCGATAGAATGTCATCGTCGTCGCTTTCGGATAGCCTTCCAGGACCGAATGCCTCGGTCAGAACGCGTGGCTCAAAAACCTCCTCGAGCTAAAACCAGCTTAACCAGCTTCGTCGATTGTGGGACGGAAAATTTATACTTCGAAGTAATAGAGAACCACATGGGCCATCATCAAATCTGCGTTCGCAAAAGTGTACTTCGACGTCGACGACGAATTACGCAGAATCAGCTTGCACTTTATAGGATACCGTCGTGCCTGGTGGAATCAACAGGTTGTGCTCTACATTGAAGAGTCTTCAAGCAATGCTGCCTACAATTTCTTGCTGCTTTTGCCTTCAACACGGTGCATAGATGGCTACGGTTGCTGAGACCGCGAGCTTTGATTCTTCATCGCTATCTATTTCCAAAATGCTAATAGCTGCGAGTGCACAGACGATATACACTACATCACTGCCTCCTCGACGTCCGAGCACTTCAGTTTCGCTGGCAATGCCTACACCTCTGAGGACATCTTATCCGATTTACTGTCCTTTTGAATCCTTATATTATCCATACACCAACAATTAATAAAACCCATCACTTAGTAACAACAAGTGTAATATTCTAAAACCGCCCGAAAAGCTATGGTTTACTTTTAAATAGGAGGATGCATGTCACGGAATTGCTTCGCTGTCCAGCCTACATTACGTATCCTATGCGACACATCCTCAGGTGTGAAAAACTCGAGGCTGCCAGACTTCATTTCGAGATTACGCCGGCAGTGAGGACCCGGTTTCCGCGAGCAGTTATGGCAATGCCCACAGTCGACGTCAAGAACGACGAAGAAATGTATGGCTCCACGATCAACGTATCGTCCAAGGGCATGACGCACCGTAACGGCTCGCGCTCCAACTCTCCCACGAGCAGCGGCGACGAGCAGTCGGACACCATGAAGCTGGCGCCCAAAAGCTCGTCGCCTACCGGTTCCGCCGCCCCCGTCTTCCCCAAGGAGGCGCCGCCTCATGAGACGATGTGGGAGCGCTATCAGAAGGCCACATGCACCAAGATGTACGACGTGGAGGAGCTCATCGACTACTACTGGCACCGACGGTTGGCCGCCGTGCCGGCTGTGATCGTGAGCTACCTGCCGTTTGTGATCACTCCCAACCAGATCACAATCTTCGGTCTCTTCCTCGGCTGGGCCTCCGCCTTATGTCTTTATGACTCGGAGTTCCACTATCCGCTGGCTTGGGAGCCCTCGAACTCGCTGCTAGCGGCTGCGCTGTTCATGTTCACGTGGATCGTCTCAGACTGCACGGACGGACAGGTCGCGCGTCTGTGCAAGCGTGGCACCCGCACGGGTCGCATTCTGGACGGCGTCGTGGACGGTCTTGTGATCGCCCCTAACTTCTGGATCATGGGCGAAGTCATGCAGCACCACTACGGGGGCAACGTCATGTACTTCCACCTCGGGTTCTGGGCGGGTATGTCGCTCTGGCTGCACGCCATCATCTACGACAAGGTCAAGAACGTTTACATGGAGAACGCCCTCCCGCAGTCCGAATGCGACGGTGAAACGGTCGCCAGTGTGCGTGCCGAGTACCGTGCTGCTCGCAAGCAGTCGGTGTGCGCTCTGGACACAATCCTCCTCAGAATCTACTCGGTGTACTTGACTGTACAGGCCAGTTTCACGTCCGACGCCGCCTCCCAGGCGGAATTGGACCGTCAAGCTCTGCTCGCGACGTGCACTAGCGAGTACCACAACGCTTACCGCCAGAAATTCAGCGGACTCGTGCGCGTGGCGTCGTTCCTCGGCATCAGCGCCCACATTACTGCAGTCTACCTGGCCTACTTCCTGGCCATCTTCTACTGGGACGCCATCTACTACATGCAGTTCTATCCGCTTGTCCTGCTCAACATTGTCCTGGTCGGCGTGCTCATCCAGTACAAACGTTCCGGTATGGCTACATTCACGCCGAAGGAAGGTGCATTCTAAGCCTAATGAGGAGTGCAACTTGGCTTGACGCGCTGCAGTGACCAAGCGTGCTTGGCTATAAGCGAGAGGATCCACTACAGTACCCGTCAAAAAGCCAGCGAGTAGTAATGTAGATATCGATCCTAGCAACCTGCAAGCCCCCAAACGAATGTATGCTTACTCTTTATCATTGAATCCTGAGTTCCATCCTCCTCTTGTTATCATTAATTGTATCTACGATCACCGCTTGCCCATACTGAAGAGTACGGGGAAGTTCATTCGACTCGGGATGGCAATGGAGAAGAAGAGCAGGAACACAAGTCCCAGTGCTTGTACGAAGTACAGCAGACTCTGGTCGAACGGGAACGCCTGCTCAAAGTACCCCAGTAGAGCAAACAACGCCGGCGCAGCTCCACTGGCGATGAAGTGACTGAAGTAGCGAACGCGTTGCGCTGCTCGATGCACTGCGAGTCGTCTATCCACAGCGATCGAGTTGTCTAGTAACGCCATGATCCCATGCGACGCCACACCGGCAACTAGTTGCTTAAACACGAGTACACCGACCACCATAAACCACGCGAAGGGCAACTCATCCACTTTGAAGAGATCGACCAACGGGAAGCAGCCCAAAATGGGGATCTGAAGAATCAAGCCGATACGCAGCGTAGCCAGAGGCGTCATGGCGTTGCGAGCTGAGTTGCATATCACGTTCGACGCGATCTGGCCCAATAGAACGACCAGAGACAGAGATGCCAGCGTACCAGCAACAGTGAGCGTGATAGACGACACTGTAGAGCGCGACGACGGCGGCTCAGCGTGGACGCTGCCGCCCAGTGTGATCGGATTCTGCTTGAAGAACCAAAGTGGCAGCATCTCATCGAAACTGAGCTGCACCAGCGACCAAAAGAAGAAAACCAGCAGCACCAAACACGCCAAAGGCTCACTTGTAATGGCCAGTTCGGGTACAGGATTGTCGACAGCTTTCGGAGACGGTCGAGGCGCTTTCACAGGCTTTTTTTCCAATGGTTGGTACGCTCCAGAACTTGCAGCATTACTTCTCGCAACAGGCTCGGTCTTGGGGGATGGCGTCGATTGAGAGTGGACAACTACAGAGATCACCGGCTCCTGGTCTTCCAAGTCTTCAACACCTTGGAGTCCGTACTCTGAGCAGTCAAAGAATGCCTCTTCATCACTTCCCTCGTCACTGCGGATACTGCTGGCACGCGACCGGGTGACATTTGTGCGTCTGGACCGCGGAGTAGCAACGATCTCAAGGGTACGCTCTAATGACGCCGTGGTACGCTTCAGCAGGTCATCCAGCGAGCGTTCCTGAGCGCTTTTGCCAATCTCCACACCGTTGCGGCCGCCATAACGTTGAGGCAAACTGTCGACGCCGACAAGCGCGATTAAATCCTGAGTGGCCGTCTCTTTCGACAAAAACGAGACTTTGTCCGCTGTACGCTTCGCTAGATGAGGACGAATACTTGTCATCACTTGAGAAAACCAGACTGGGGAGTTGAGAACCGCAAGAGCTTGTAGACGATCAGGTAGCTCGCGTTGCAACGTCTTCACAACAGCACAGACTCCATCAACTGCACGAGCATCGGTATCACGAAGCGAGAGGCCATCCAGGTCGACAATATACACGATTTTCTGCGTTGGTGTGCGCAGCAATGTCTCTTGTGCAAACGCCAGGAAAAACCGGTAATGGTCACGAAGATCCGAAGTCGTGAAGCCCGCGGTGAAGAGTTTATCCATCTTGACACGCCCAACGAAGTCCCAAACGATCAAATGTCCGTCCGATGTGTAGCCGTGGAAATAATGAGGTAAGATCCCTCGAATAAGTCGGAAATGAGGCTGTGGCGTCGCTAACAACTTGATCGCTGCTAGTTTCGCTGGTGTAGTCATGGCTTTCTTAAAGCCCAAACCCATGGCAGTTCGTCCGAAGGTCTCTCCAAACGCAGACTTGACGTGAGCGACAGTAGTCGACATGGGACTGCCGCTCTCGCTGCTGCTGGTACTGCTCGTGTTCAAACTGGTCGATGAGCGAGGCGACGTCTGCGCGTCGATCTGTATCTGCGGCATAAAGTTCAAGAAGTCGTCTTCCTCCTCCGCCAGCTGCGTGTACGCCGTCCGGCTACGTAGACGCAGTCCCAGTAGCATCACCATGACTGCAATCCACGCGAGAATCGACACGAAGCAGAACGGATAGAGGTACAAGGACGAGTCTCTTGCAGCGGGGTCTTCATTCGACTTGTCCGGAAACTTCGCACTGAGCGTGATGAAGGCGAAAGTGCCAATAGCTCCGATCCCCACACCCAGTGTCTTGGTCACCAGCGCTAGCTTGGTCTGTCTGTTGCCACATATATTGTCAATCTCAATTAGAGCCACTGGTAACACGCCGCTGCTGAGTCCCGTGGCGAATCGCACGAGCGACATGGCCACCAGACTCTTGCATAGCAATAAGCTGAAGAACCCTGCCCCTGTGACGGCCAATCCCCATAGAATGACTCCCTTGCTGCTTTTTAAGGAGCGCGCCAAATTGATCCAGAAACCGCAGCTTAGGGCGTGACCAAGGAACCCTGAGCCGGAGATGATTGCTGTGTAGAAACCCAGACAATGGAACGATGTCTCTGGGTAGAAATGCAACGTCAGCATCGGCCCCAGCGCCAACACTACAGTCTGTGCGATGTACTCGATCATGGCACACGCTGTGAGGAACAACATGCGAGCGTTGACGCCTCTGCAGCAGCCGAAACATGCCATCGCTGCAGGAGACCTTAGTCTTGACAGTTGTCGGTCGATTCAGACGCTACGCGCTGACAGGAAAATCTCTGTATAGCGTAAGCGATGGAACTGCGCGCGGTAGTGGTGACGACCTAGCTGCAGGCCACACACACAGCCGCAAAGAAGCAAGACGGCGGCGGTTCGCTTGCTGTCTAACTGGGAGAGGACGTCAGTGAGCTGGCGATACAACCGTACCGGCTTTACTTCGTAGTCTGTGATTGGCTGAAAGGAGCCACAGTGGGATATGCATTCGGTTCTCTGTGTGGAGCACACCAACTAAGCAAGTTGAAAGTGTCAGCGTCAAAAATATGTAGAAGCTTTTAGAATTTGGTGCTGACACTTTCAACTTGCTTCAGATTTTCAGGTCTCAGTAATACCTAACAGTGATCATGATGCAATCTCCCCAATTAAGCTTTCCAGCATCGATAAAAACTTCGGTGCTCCAAGGAGTAACATATCCGTTGTCTACTGCTGCGCGACTAATCTCGAAACATCCGTAACAGTGACTCGATAGCTTATAGAAGTCTCGTTGCCAGAACTAGTTTAACTGTAAATAGATTTGGTGGTGAGAATCGATCACTGCAGTCCTATCTAGTAATCCAAGTAACCAGAGAACTCGAGAAATACACAATGAGCCTTTGTCGACGGCTCATCAGCGTGTGGGACGCCGTGCAAATCGAACTCAAAGGCACATACTCCTCAGCTCGCGTCCTCGCACTGCATGATTACACCAACTCGACGCCTTGGTGGCGGATCGTTGCAGTCGTCCTCGTCACTCCACTACCCTGTTTGGTATACATCTGTCTACCCGCGACCGTGGATCTGTCTCCACCTTCGCTCGGAATGGGTAGCAACAAGACTTTTTTCGGACGTTTCTTCCTCTCCTACCCAACGTGGTGTCTACTGCGGATGCACATGATCAGCGAGCGTATGCCACTACTATCGCTCTCCAAGAAGCAGCTCATCATTAGCGCTGTTACTGTTGCGATACTTTCTACTGGTGTCGAGCTGCTATACTCCTGGTGGATCGGTTTCCTGTACCATACACGATCCACATGATGGCTGTGCCGTATGTGTCGCTCATGTTTATCGCTTTGGCCATTGTTTGGTATCCTCATGTACGTAAGAATTTGGGCCTCTTATGGGAAATCGCCAATGCCGTTTTGATCTGTGTTTGCCACGGGCTCGTCATCATCGGGTATCCAATCTTCTACTACGCATTTTTGAAGATGAACGATGATATTGAAAGAACAGCATTTTCGATGGTGCTACCGGTTCTGAAGACCTTCTACAGAGCGCTATTTTACTACCTGTGTCGCTCGGCGAGTGGCGAACGTATCACGATTATTGTGGCCTTCAATACTGATCTGGTAAACGCTTTGTTCGTGAAATTTTGTATGTAGTACCAGCCATCCTTCATGACAACAGCCAACCTCATGGCTGCGAATGCGTTGCAAGTAATTTTGATGACTCGCGACATCGATGTTATTCGCAAACGAATTGCATATACCGCGATAAAGATCATCCAGCTGACAAAGAACGATAAAAACGCTTCAAATCTACTCGGTGATCGGGTTGCCACTCTGAGTATGCTACCTCGAGCCGCAGATATATTCCAGAGATACTCCTTTCAAAATACCAAGGCCGATACGAATCAGGCCAAACAAGCGACTATTATGAACAAGTCCAGCAAAACGGTGGTGCCTTTAGATAACTCCGCTTCACCGTTCGGCCCTACCACTGACATCGTAGTAGGAACACGCTCGGAGCTCGAGCAACACGAACGCAAGTATGCCAGTCTCGTTCGAAAACTCATGTATGCATCCGAATTATCTATCCTCACGGCTTACGCGGAAGTCATCACACCCATCGTCTATTGTACGTGCAAATTTACTACGTACCTTTGCTTGATGATCTAACTGTGGGTCTTCTTGATGCCTGCTCCAGCACTGTATTTGTTCACCGTGTTTCACATGCCCAACCGTGACTTCTACAGCCAAATCGCAAGCATGGACTCAACGCACTTGGCCAACACGGTGTTAAATGTGCTACTGGACAGCCTCGTGGAACTTAGTGCATTCACTGTGCTCACCCAGACGCTCAAGAGGCGACTCCACTTCTCCACGATGCATCAGCTTGTATTCGTGCTTGATCGACAGATGATCCATGTTCAGACAGCAATTATTATATGGGTTTTCTACACGACACAGATATCCCTTGAGCACTATGGTACGATGGAAATCTACATGTAATCTCGTTTCGGCGGTGTCACAGTTGGTTAACCTGTACTTGGGCAGGCACGGATTACTCTTTCGAATTCGCGTGGCTGCACAGCGATTCGACTACTTCGTAGTCTACAGTAGTGAACAGAAGACGAATTGTGGTATAGAATGGTAACTTGTAAAATACTGTAGATTCGCATGAACTTCGACGTGTGAAAAAACTATCCTTCGCTTGTAAGCTCAAACTTCGCCCAACTACACCAACACCTTAGTCATGCACCTTCAGCACCGAACGCACGGGCATGTGGCACGTTGGGCAGCCCTTCGACGTGCGCAGGATAGTCTTGAGGCAACCGGTACAGCCGGCTTGGTGTCCGCAGGGCGTGCAAATGGCATTCCGTCGTGCCACATCGCAAATTCCGCACAGATTGGGCTGGGATTCAAAAGACTGTCGCTCCTGGTCACCAGAATCTTCAGTGGGTTGTGGGGACTCTTCTTGTTGGTCATGTGGCTCGATGTCTTTTTCTCGATCGTCGTTCTCCTGCTCCAGGTTTGAACTCTGTTGGGGTTGAGATCTTTGGCTCTCGTTGTCGGTTAAAAGCATGATCCCCGTTGCAAACTCGGGACCGGCGGTGTCAAATTCGCTTCCAGTGACGATACTTACACTCGAGTTCGTCTCCTGACCGTCGATGTATGGATGTTGTGCTGCCAACGGCACTTCGACGTACTTCACTGGTTGCGTGGGCGTAAAGTGAACTCGGCTTCGATCGCGGTTCTGTAGTGCTCTCGACTGGTCAATTCTTTGACCAGGTGTAGCCCTTCTCTGAAAGTTAAGCGGCAGTTCATCAACTGAATCCTCATACGACGGAGGAGGTTGAGTTGGGACTTGTGGTGGCTGAGTTGCTTGTTCGACAGGCTCGGGTTGGCGCTGCTCGAGTGTTGCTCGAAGACGCTGGTAGAGTGGATCGTTAGCTTCTTCTCTTTGCTGTTCCTGCTCTCTCAAGATCGAGTTGCGTAAGCTCTCGACCAGTTCGTGCGGCCAATAGTACAGCTCCCCGTTCTGCGTCTCGACAAGCGATGTCCGATATAACGACGATCGACTCTCGCGTGAGCAGAAATTAGAGCTCTGCAGTTCGCGACGCCATTGAGCCAGGTTGTTCAAGCTGTCAGCTGCGAACACGTAGTGGAGCGTCTGCACGTCGTCCAGGCTCATGGTCTTCCTGCAAATCGGTGCGCGCGTGAACTTACGCCCCTTTACGCGATGGCACATGACAGGCTTGTCGAAAACAAAGGCATTGTCGCGCTGAAGCCACGAGTAACTATCCGTCGACGGAAAATGTGCCACCCGCGCAGCCTCATCGATGAGCATCACTAACTCGGGACGGAGATCACCTTGTCGACGGAAGATGCAGAGCTCAGTGGACGTGCGTTGTCTATTGCAAGCCACCACCACTGCCCAGCGTCTTTTCCAGCGGAACTTGCCACGCAAGTACAGCCAACCAGCGTGCACTTTCATGTGGTCCATTAGCACAGCACCAACCGCCTTGCGGCCATTTTGACGGGCGACGTCGAGTGGTGTGAAGCCCTTGCGATTGACTGCAAAAGCGTCTGCTCCAGCTTCCAGCAGCGTCTCGGTGGTTAATGGATCGCGGTTTGTCATTGCAGCATAGTGCAGTGCAGTGTTCTTGAGCCTGGTATCGTCGACGTCGTTGACGTCAGCACCGGCTGCGATGAGCTTGGCTACAATCGGCTCACCGCACCTGCATGCAGCAGCCTCCATGAGCGGAGTGGTGCCTTTGCGATGATGCTTAAAGTTCACGAGGTTGCGCGCCACAGCGTCCGATTCCTCTATTTGCTCTTGGACTTTGACCTCGTCGCCAGATCTGGAGAGTTTCCACAGCACGAGGAAGTCGTTGCGGGGGATGGGCATACTCGACTGACGTGATAATGTGGAGAATTGAGGGTTGCCAGGTATATTGTGAAGTGATCTTGGTCGACGCAAATGAATGTTTTAGAGACTTCTGAGACGAATTTTTGTGCTATGCAGCATAGCATAGTATGCTGGACGCGCGGGAAGCAGCCTTTTCGAACGGATACTTTTTGTGACAAGCAACTTCAACTTGGGGAGACACAAAAAATGTATCCGCTCGCGAGCACCCAGAACTGCTGGTTGAGCTCATTTGCATCAGAGCTCATCGCCCGAAACAACGCAATGCCACAGGTGACGGGCGCGGAAGCATGTGCAAGCGAGAGCAGCCCTTGATTTTTGCGTCTTCCGAGTTAAATTACCTGTAGATTAAAAAATAGGCGAGCTAGCGATTGTGACCGAAGTCTGACCGATTCCGACCTGCCAGACTCCGGTCGAAATTCTTACAACTAGTATTAGCACGCATTCTGTACATGACCTTAACTGCCACCATGTTCAAGGACGACCTGGGACGACCGACCTTATAGTGAAATTTTCATCCGTCGGTCGAGTTGTAAAGCCAGTTGCTCAGAAGAAGACGCCGTTTTTTGTTACGAAAACATTCATTTATTTACCAATCTCTCAAGCCATTACTTGAAGTATTTAGTTTCCGCCTCGAAGACGCAGCACCAGGTGCAGAGTAGACTCCTTCTGGATGTTGTAGTCGCTCAGCGTGCGACCGTCCTCGAGCTGCTTGCCAGCGAAGATCAGGCGCTGCTGGTCAGGCGGAATGCCTTCCTTGTCTTGAATCTTCTGCTTCACGTTGTCGATCGAGTCCGACGGCTCCACGTCAAGCGTGATCGTCTTGCCCGTCAACGTCTTCACGAAGATCTGCATGCCACCACGCAGACGTAGCACCAGGTGCAGAGTAGACTCCTTCTGGATGTTGTAGTCGCTCAGCGTGCGACCGTCCTCGAGCTGCTTGCCAGCGAAGATCAGGCGCTGCTGGTCAGGCGGAATGCCTTCCTTGTCTTGAATCTTCTGCTTCACGTTGTCGATCGAGTCCGACGGCTCCACGTCAAGCGTGATCGTCTTGCCCGTCAACGTCTTCACGAAGATCTGCATGCCACCACGCAGACGCAGCACCAGGTGCAGAGTAGACTCCTTCTGGATGTTGTAGTCGCTCAGCGTGCGACCGTCCTCGAGCTGCTTGCCAGCGAAGATCAGGCGCTGCTGGTCAGGCGGAATGCCTTCCTTGTCTTGAATCTTCTGCTTCACGTTGTCGATCGAGTCCGACGGCTCCACGTCAAGCGTGATCGTCTTGCCCGTCAACGTCTTCACGAAGATCTGCATGCCACCACGCAGACGTAGCACCAGGTGCAGAGTAGACTCCTTCTGGATGTTGTAGTCGCTCAGCGTGCGACCGTCCTCGAGCTGCTTGCCAGCGAAGATCAGGCGCTGCTGGTCAGGCGGAATGCCTTCCTTGTCTTGAATCTTCTGCTTCACGTTGTCGATCGAGTCCGACGGCTCCACGTCAAGCGTGATCGTCTTGCCCGTCAACGTCTTCACGAAGATCTGCATGCCACCACGCAGACGCAGCACCAGGTGCAGAGTAGACTCCTTCTGGATGTTGTAGTCGCTCAGCGTGCGACCGTCCTCGAGCTGCTTGCCAGCGAAGATCAGGCGCTGCTGGTCAGGCGGAATGCCTTCCTTGTCTTGAATCTTCTGCTTCACGTTGTCGATCGAGTCCGACGGCTCCACGTCAAGCGTGATCGTCTTGCCCGTCAACGTCTTCACGAAGATCTGCATGCCACCACGCAGACGTAGCACCAGGTGCAGAGTAGACTCCTTCTGGATGTTGTAGTCGCTCAGCGTGCGACCGTCCTCGAGCTGCTTGCCAGCGAAGATCAGGCGCTGCTGGTCAGGCGGAATGCCTTCCTTGTCTTGAATCTTCTGCTTCACGTTGTCGATCGAGTCCGACGGCTCCACGTCAAGCGTGATCGTCTTGCCCGTCAACGTCTTCACGAAGATCTGCATGCCACCACGCAGACGTAGCACCAGGTGCAGAGTAGACTCCTTCTGGATGTTGTAGTCGCTCAGCGTGCGACCGTCCTCGAGCTGCTTGCCAGCGAAGATCAGGCGCTGCTGGTCAGGCGGAATGCCTTCCTTGTCTTGAATCTTCTGCTTCACGTTGTCGATCGAGTCCGACGGCTCCACGTCAAGCGTGATCGTCTTGCCCGTCAACGTCTTCACAAAAATCTGCATCTTCTCACTTGATCTTGTAGTCTTGGTTCTTGACTGCGTTTGCTGCCCAGGAAGCGAATTGGATAATGAGCAAACTAAAAGAGGGCGGCGGTCAACCCATCGAAAAAACTCCCGTCTGCGACGTGTGCTCGCGTCGCTTCCTGCAGATCAAAATAGCATTTTCATCTCGAACCTTCGCTACCCCTTTCCATTTGTTGGACCATACAAAACGACTGCTGCGGATTTCGAGAAAAGATTTCTGATCCCAGCGACCATCACTCTAACTGTGACAGCTGGCACGACTGCGTTGAATGCGTGCATGCATGAAAGAATGCTCGCTCTCGCTTGCTGTAGTTGTACAGACCTTTGATCCGCTGTGTGTGCTGTCAGTATCCTATGGAGTACTTGCGAATGCTGGAAATAAAGCGTATCAGGCACGCACAGGAAAGCATGCAACCGCAATTCTGTCGCCCTGAACAGCACAAAACACAAACGCAGCTAAACAAGCAACAGTGGGTGTATAATACACCCACTGTTGCACCGTGTATTGGTCACACCCACGATGCAGCATCTTCACAAATCTGGAATATCGTCCATCTGAGGCTGGCTTTGCGTCACCGTCTTCGTCGTGAAATACACGAAGCCTTGCAGTGTGGCGACGAGCAAGTTGTACAGCACGATAAACTTCGTCCAGCCGGCGTACTCGTATGTTTGCGCGCACAACACAGCAAAGAACAGGATGGTCGCTGCGCGGCCGATGTAGTTGCCCAAGAAGGGCAGGTACATCTCCACGCTCACACCGTTCACCACAGACTTGAGGTCGTACATAATAACTGCCGCACCTACAGGTCACAGAATAGCAATACATAAATCACTCCACTGTATCTTCCTCGTATCGTACGTAGTCTTGGTCACCTACCGAATGCCATAGTGTAGAAACCTAAAGAGACTTCATTACATCAACAAAAATAAAAATGAATTAGTTAGAAAAAATGTCCATGCGAATCCACAGCCAACGACATACCGGCTGCGTATGTGAAGTGGATGAGCATGCCGAAGCCCTGGATGATCGTGAACGCTGCGGCCAGTGTGTACATGCCGCTGAAGACGATATCCACTGTAATCCCTTGGTCTCCGCTGTCCTCTTCCTGGCCTCCACCCCATCCATTTCCAGCACCACCGCCGTAACCTTGTGGCTGATACTGCGGTACTGCGTACGGGTGGACATTCGGTGCTGAATAGGGAAGCTTCTGTTGCTGTTGCTGTTGTGGACGAACCCCTTGTCTCCGCGGTGCCTCCTCCTTCTCCTCTTCAGCGCCCGGATCTACCGGCGGGTTGCGCATCATACGATTGGAGCCTGCGCTGCCAGGTCGCGACGGCGTCGTCTCCTCCTGCGAGTCCACAAGCGGCTGCTTAAGCTCTTCGTCGGGCAAGTCCATGGCGTCTGGTTACACAGCGATTTTGTATGGGGATCCTGCGTTGATTTGACGCGACTTTTCTTCTTCGGAAAATTACGTGTGAATTTAGCTAATATTGAGAAAATTAACTAAAGTTTCGCTACAACGACTTCAACATGTCGGATTTGCGAGCGGCTTACTTGGAGTCGATACCATTCAGCTGCTCCAGCGCGAGCATCAGGGACTGCGTTCCCAGGCGGCCGTGGCCTTGGGCTTTAACCGCTACGTACAGCTGGTTGGCAAGGGCGAGGCCTGGAAGCGACAGGTTCATACTGCTCATACGGTTACACGAAAACGTCAATACATACCCATAAGTGGCCTAGACAATAATGCAGCCCTTACCGTTCGGCTTCTTTCAATGCGATACCCATGTCCTTGACGAAGTGCTCCACAAAGAAGCCAGGGTCGAAGTTGCGCTTAGCGATTCGAGGTCCGAGGTTGCTGATCGACCAGGAGCCGGCAGCGCCAGCGCTCACAGCGCGGATTGCTTCCTCCACGTCCAGTCCACTCTTCTGCGCGTACAGAAGACCCTCGACGACGCCAATCATATTGGTGGCGATGAGGATCTGGTTCACCATTTTGGTATGGTGTCCAGCACCAGCGCCGCCCATGTGACGGATGTTCTTGCCCATGATTTCAAACAGCGGCATTGTCGATTCCACAGTATTGGCGTCACCGCCAACCATGATGGAGAGTGTACCCTCACGAGCACCTACGTCGCCCCCTGAGACGGGGGCATCCAGACTCGAAACACCTTTCTGCTGGGCTGCTTCGTAGATCTCCTTAGCCAGAGACGGCTCGCTGGTGGTCATGTCGACGATCACGCCGCCCGACTTGATGGAGGACAGCACACCCCACTCGGGGTCAAGGAACACCTTACGCACATCGCTCGGGTAGCCAACGATGCCGAACACGATGTCTAGGCGCAAACCCACCACAAAGGCATATTCTTTAGAATCAAAGTACCTATAAAATATCGGGGATCACAGTAAAGACTAACCGGAGACCTTAGCTACCTCGGCGGGAGAGCTAGCCACAGTCGCACCCTGCTCCTTGAGACCATCGCACTTGGAAAGAGTGCGGTTGAACACCGTCACCTCGTACCCGTGTTTCTATTTTTCCCACACACCAGTTACACAGCATTAGTCCAAACGGTTCTTTCCTCTCTAAAGGTATCGCACAACGTACCAGGATGCGGCCGACCATGCTGGCGCCCATGACGCCCGTGCCGATCCATCCAACTCTGTACAGAATCACAATTACAAGCTCAGCAAAACAGCGCCAATACGACATGGCACGTGTTGCGCGGCGCGGCGCCGTACCTCGGCTTCACAGCAACAACCATCTTGATCTCGAGGCTATTTGAAAACGAAAAGGGAAGTGAGCACTTGCTTTTCAGTGCAATCGCTACCTTTTCATTGGTTGAAAAGTGTTGAGCAAGGACTCCTGTGCGGCAAAGCCAAACTGCTTCAAGCAAAAGTCTGCTTGCTGATTGATACGATGAGGACGTGATGCGCTGCCGCACTACCGGTTGGCTCAGGGAATGATACAGTAAAATGGGAACATTTTTGTGGTGCCCTTGCAAGTTGCAACAATTGAAATACAATGATCAAAAAAACATTTCTTGTTGGTAAAAATTGCTATGGGTGAGGCCTCTGTGCTTGGACTGATACTGTAGCTAGCTGGTCGAATGATTCGAGGGTGTTACACCACTTCCACATTGCCAGCTTTCTCCGGATAAATACCTGTAGCAATGCATGCATAGCGTTGTTTGTGTCAGCCCAAGGTGCTCACATCACATCGATTAGACATTATAACCAACTACGCACCATTCAGTTGCTCCAACGCTAGCATCAATGCTTGAGTTCCCAATCGACCATGTCCTTGCGCCTGCAAAGCCAACGCGTTAGTTGCCCAACTGCATCGACGGATATGGACAGCTTAACGTACCTTTACAGCAACGTACAACTGGTGCGCTAGCGACAGCCCGGGAAGAGATAGGTTCATCCTGCAGTAGGAGTGACAACACGGAAGCAATAAATCGCTGCACCGAACCCGCAAGTGTACTCAAATGTAACGTACCTCTCCGCTTCTTTTAGAGCGATGCCCATGTCCTTCAGGAAATGCTCTACGAAGAAGCCAGGGTCGAAGTCTCGCTTGACAATCCGTGGGCCCATGTTACTGATCGACCAGGACCCAGCGGCACCGGCACTTACAGCACGAATGGCTTCATCCATGTCCAGCCCACTCTTCTTCGCATACAAAAGGCCTTCGACCACTCCGATCATGTTCGTGGCGATCAAGATCTGGTTCATCATTTTCGTGTGTTGGCCTGCTCCGGCAGGTCCCATGTGGCGAACAGACTTGCCCATAATACTGAGAAACGGCATCGTGACGTAGACTGACTCCATATCGCCACCAACCATGATAGAAAGCGTGGCGTCACGAGCGCCAACATCCCCTCCAGAGACAGGAGCATCAAGTGTGGAAACGCCCTTCACTTTGGCCGCATCATACATCTTTTTCGCCAGTGCAGGCGAACTGGTTGTCATGTCCACGATGATGCCCCCTGCCTTCATTCGCGAAAGCAAACCCGAGTCCGGGTCAAGTACCACGGACTTGACGTCGCTCGGATACCCCACCATGATGAAAACAATATCTGTGAAGAGACCAGCAAGCAAGTCACATACAAGAAGTTATACTATCCCATTAGCAACTCTTCCAACCTGAGTTCTGGGCGACTTCAGCAGGAGAACCGGCCACTCTCGCTCCCTTTTCGCGTAGCCCGTCACACTTCGACAGCGTTCGGTTATACACCGTAACTTCGTAGCCGTGGTTCTGTAAGAAGTTTAACAAAAACAGAAGCAACGTTCATACAAGTACATCACGAGAAGCATACGATGATTCATCACGTACCATCAAATGTCCACACATACTGGCACCCATGATACCAGTTCCGATCCAGCCAACACTGTACACATTGGAAGAGTGAGTGAGTTCAGCATACCATCGTGTATAAAAAACGTAACAACGCACCGAATCTTGACACGAGACGCAGCAGACATGAGGTCGAGTCCTTGAGCCTGGAACAGAGCTGCAACAAAACCGTCATAAGAAAGTTAAACATCCGGGATTGCTACAGTACAAAGCGAGTTGAGCAGCATCGTACGGTTGGTCTTCAACGCAGGATCTTCTAGGTCCGTGGCAGCAATCTGATGTTCAACTGGGGCAACCGAAGCAGTGGCGGGCGCTGTGGCAACCTGATCCTCCTTCAGTCTGCTTTGCGAGGTTGGTACGATCAGTTCGTCATCAATCACAACGCGGCTCTCCGAGTACGACTTGAACAAGTGCTCGCTCAGACGATGGTTGTGTCGGTTGATCTGGGCGACAACTCGAACGACATACTTGCCCTTGCCATGCCCTTCAAGATCACCGGGCTTGCGCTCCGAGATGCAAGCGCGGATCATGGCGGGGCACCCCATATAGCGGTAGTGCTGTCTCGGTCGCTTTCCCTTTCCACGGGGTTTCGTCTTCACTCCATGTGTGCACAAGTACAGCTTTTTCACAAACCCGACACTCTCGTCAATGGGTTCCTTCAAGCTGTTCCTCTTAGCGGCCCGAGAATTCACAGCTTTTGCTGAGTCGGATGTCCTCAGTCTCATTGGCTGGTGTGTGGTTGAGCAGTACTCTTCCATGGCGCGATGGAAATCGTCCCACGAGTCATAGCACTGCTCTATGCCCACACACTGCACCAGCGCCTGCTCCTCCTCCACCACAGGGAGTATACGTGACGGATCTTCTTCGGTTTCTTCATTCTCGTGGTCCTCATGCAGCTCCGCGTCGGCCTCGCGCTTGCCTAACAGACTCGAATAGGACGACGACGTCTGCTGTTGCTGTAGCGTCATTTCCTCGTTCACATCCGTGCTCACTTCGGCGTCAGGATCCATTGCATCTAAGCTGCTGTTTTCATCCTTCGTAGACGTCGAGAAGCTCGAACTGGCGTTGGGAGGCCCACTTCCGCGACGTCGCTCCATTGGCTTTTTACCACACAATGAAAAATAGGGGTTTGAATAAAATTTTAGGCGGGAGTAAAATAGGACCCAATTTTGGGCACTCATATTTAATTTTCATTTCAAAAGGACCCATTTATTATTTGGTCTCTGAAACAATAAAAAACTGTGATCTCATCAAATAACGGAAGCGATGGCGGATGGCAACACGTACAGTCGGCGGCTACGCAGCCGCCGGCGCTCGGATTCGACATCTTCAGAAGAAGAGGAGGAGCTACAGCATGTTACGAGGAGCGGAGGTCGACGCTATGGAGTCTACACGCCTGAGCCGGTGCAGCGTACGCTGGAGTTGCGGTCGGACGAGCTTGAAGATGAGGACGATGAAGAAGACAGCGACTTTGAGGAGCTGAATGACTACGGTGAGACAGTTTACCGCAGCACAACATACAGTCCTCCTCGAGTGAACGAAGAGGACGTAGTCGAGCCTGAAGATGTCCACGAAGACGAAGAAGTGGACGTTGAAGAGCAGGAGACTCCTGAGCACGGTGTGCAACGCTCCGAGCTCAAGAGACGAGCGGCAGGCGCTGCCGCGTACTTCAAAAGATCAAAAGATGCCGATGGAGTGTGGCAAAAAGTCACAAACTCCAAGGCAGTGAAGACAATGTCTAAGTATCTACGGAGATTCTGGCGCTTCATGCTACGTAACTCGTTTATGGCTGTGAACGTGCTGTGGCTACTAGCGCCGCTTTGCTGCTTCGTGGTTGCAATTACAGTTCCGCAGTATTTTTCGACGGCGATCCAGTATGTGGACGTATTGTCTTCTAAAGTGATCGGTGGTCGTGGAAGTGCAGACGCTGGACTCGAGAAGGGAGCGATGCGCTCCGTCGTGCAAGAGATCGTGGACATGAAGTTAGTGGGATTGAACGAGGAGATCGGTATGCTACGCCAAACTGTGCAGACTCAGGAGCGTGAGATTGAAGCACTTAAGCTGCTGCATGATGCGCTCCGTCTCGATCACAATGAAGAGCAGCGGAAATTCAGTCTTGCAGAGCCCGGAAGCGTGATCAACGTTCATATTGACACAGTTATTACTAAACACACTGAAGAACTGGTGCGTCCTGCGGTTGATAATGGCGATTTCTTTGTTGTTTAGAAATATCTGACTTGTTACTGCATGCTATCGATGCAGTGGGAGAAATTCATGGACAGCACATCGCAACTTCAGCAAGACCTGCAGACTGCCACGAAGCAACAGTCGGTGCTTTCTTCTGTGCTAAAGGAGCAGGAAGAAAAGATGGACGTAAGTCTGGCGCTGTGCTTTCTTCCTACACATATTTATTGACCATCTTTTGTGGACTTTTACCTATGTGCAGTCTGTTCAAACCATCGTGGAGAAGACCGCATCGACACCAGTGGCAGATGCAGCTAGCGAGAATGCGCGAGAGATGAAGAAAAAGTTTAGCCAGTGGCGGGATTCATTTGAGCGCGAGCTGCAGACCGAGATGCAACGTAAAGTGCAGGATATTGAGAACCGCATGTCAAGAGCACTACAAGAGGAGAAGGATGCACTCTCGTCAAGTGCTGATGCTCTGCGTGGATTGGATGCCACCGACCCAGGAATTCTCAGGGTTATCGAGGTTGCGGTTCAGGCTGTTGAGATCAAGAAGACAGGACGCGTGGATCATGCAGCTCTGGCTAACGGAGCATCGGTCATTCATTCGGAACGGTACGCAATGTACAACAAAGTGTCGAGTTACAGAGAGTGGGGCTGTACTAATTTTCTTACTTATGATGTCTTTGGCGTTGTAGCGATCTCCTCTACCAGGACAGCTCGTCTCCGGTACAGCTGCTAACCCAACTTGTAGGATTAAGCGACTCCGACGATGACGGTAGATTCACGTCGTCTTCTTATCGGCGCACTCCAGTCCCATTCCTAGGACAATTGCTATCGTCTGGAGAAAATCCGTGGTGGCTCTCGCGCCACAATGGTCGACCAGAAACTGCACTGTCGGTATGTACCCTTCGATGCTGCTGGTTCTCTTCTCTTTGCTCTGACTGATGACCGCTACGCTTCCACAGGAGACTATGGAAATGGGAAGTTGCTGGGGCATTGCCGGCTCTTCTGGCCGCATCTCGGTGAAGTTCGCACAGCAAATTGTTGCTGATGCGATCACCATTGACCACATTCCCGCACAAATCGCGTCCGACTTCAGTTCTGCGCCGAATGGGTTCCGTGTTTTGGTTCGTTAACGTACTTGTATATGACCACGTTATTTGTTCATCGCGATGGTACTAATGCTTGGTGTTGTTGCAGGGCATATCGGGTCATCCTCTGCGAGAAACGGTGGAGTTTATTCCCTTTGGAAACTTCTCTTATGCTAGCAATGGGCCGGCTAGTCAGACTTTCAAGCTGACATCGCCGCTGGTACGTTTGTGCTTTGGCTCTTACCAACTGCGTGGTGTGAATAAGCTCTGACTTCTATGTCTTATGCTCTCGTAGAGTCAGCGTTCTGCTATCGATGGTATTACTCTGGAGGTACTGTCAAACCATGGCAACCCCGAATACACCTGCCTCTATCGCTTCAGGGTGCACGGCCAACCTGCATGAGGTGAGCGATAAAATAGCGATAAGATACTCAACAGTAGCAGAAGACTGGATTGACACAATTTATTCTATGAGAGCCACAAACGATAGCTCTGCGTGCTATGAGTATTTGGACGCAGCGTTTTTCAGCGTTTGCTTTTCGCCCATTCGAATGTGTAGGCATGATCGAAGCCATGGCGCCATTTGCTGGTCATTGGCACGTAGCAACGCGTCGTCCTCCTGTTTCGTACCGATAACGGTTAGCAGTAAATAAAATCCTTCAGCAACGCGGTATTTACTTACCTCGAGTGTTGAAGAATGCTGTTTCAAGCGTGTTGCCACCAGCTTGCTGACTTCAGAGCGGACTTTTTGCGCTAACGACAAGGGGAGCGGAAGAGATGTGGCTGCATCCGACTGCGCTGTGGTCTGCGTGAAGATCTCGTTTAGCTCTTCTGGTGTTGCGAGCATAATTTCCAGCCAGTGCTCAGTGTTCGAAACAAGCTCTCCGTCATGCCGAAAGCTCAAGCTTCTCAGGGATGGCATGTCTGCTTGGTTTTCAGAGGCAGATCGCAGCAGCTCGAGCTTCTGAGAAAAAGCGGGGTCTGCTGGATTGGGCTGTTGTAGCGCTGCTGGTATCGGAAGAGTTACGGTGTCGTATGGGTTGTTCGGTGTAGTGAAGCCGTAATTTCGCAATAGTCGAAGGTTGCCATGGTTGCCGTAGTTAATGAACAATTGCTCTCCTGGCGTGTACGACTTTGTGGTATGTACAGTAAATCCCTTGTGGGGATCAAATTCCTGAACGCATTCATCGCTAAAAACCATTCACCAACAGTTAGAAGCACATCAATCCAAGAAACTTCCGCGATTTACCGTAACTTACCCGTTGCCAGCGTGATTAAACCAGTCGAAAAAAGGGATCAATGCGAACGGTTGGTTCTTGCCGGACGTAGCGCGTGACATCAAGATGGAGATGGCCCAAAAGAATGCCTCTGGATTCACGAACTGGTTGTTACTGCCAAAAAGGTGTTGATACACCTGAGAGTAAAATCGTGCTCTGCAATGGCAACGGGGCAACGTTATCACAGCACAATCTAAGCTCCACTCAACCATTAACAAATCCACGATGCCACTTACCCATGTTGTACCGCGCGACGTGCATCCTCACAGCCCTGCAGCTGTTCAAACTGCTTGTCATCCCAGTATAATGGCAAGCCCACGTAGCGAGGTAGAGCATTTACATACAGCTCGTCTAGCGGCGGGTTGTCCATGCTCGCCATAGCTTTGAGGAGCGTATCCGGATCATCCGCATGTGGGAAGTTCACCAGCATGTGAACGCCGAGCACAAGCGCACTAGGTACAAAGGATAACCCCTCTTTCAGTGCCTTGTTGGATGCTAGTAGATGATTTAATTGGTTCAGGAAGCCTGGCGCCTTCTGCTGTGCAGTCTCCAGTGCATACTCGGCCGAGAAGGGGTACCAAGCATCCTGTCCAGCCTGGAATACCAGCGTATCCTTTGGAATATGTTCACGCGCCACAATCCCCACGCCCATTCCAGGTATCGAGCGAGCTTCCACTGCGCTGGACACCACACATCCACGCGTGCGGCGAACCACCTCCGCAACACGCTTCAAAGCCACCTCCATCAACGAAATCATTTATAATAGTAAGCGTTTCGTTTCACGTCACAGATTGAGATGTGGCGCACCTGAAACAATTCTGTGTCCGGATTTAATTGACATCCAGTGATGATTTTGCTCATTCTTTTGCGGCTGTTCTTCGGGCAAAGTATTTGACACGCGACTTTGGTGGCCATTATTCAACTCGCTCCTACTTGGTAGCATTGGGCGATTGATACATTGGCCATGGCGGAGCTGGCGACAGCAGAACAGGTCAAGTCTATGGAGGAGCTGGTATCTTTCCTATCACACCCGCGGCCAGAACTGCGGAAGTCAGCGTCCAGTCTGCTCATCAATATGACGGCGTCGGACCAGGGCATGTTCCAGTTGCTGCAACTCAAGAAGTTCGACGTAGTGCAGGCTCTTTGCCGTGTCGTGAGCGATATGCGCCCAATTGCCGAGGACGCCATCAAGGCGCTCATCAATCTCACAGCAGCTAACCCGGCGGCGTGCGAGCGTGCACTCAAGTACGACCTTTTGAACCGCGTCATGACTCAAGTGGAGGACGACGAGTGGCGTCTCACCGACTACTCTATGATGCTGCTGGCTAACGTGACCACTACTCCTGAAGGTGCCAAGGCCTTACTCGGCTACGACGATAAGGCCACGGACGCCACGCTCGCTTTGCGTGAGAAGAAAATCCGCACACTTACCAACTCATTTTTGGAAGGAGAACCAGAACCTGATGGAGTGGACAGCTCCACAGGCGAACCCAAGTGGGACGACGAGTACCAATATGTAGCCAACATCCTGGCCAACATCAGTCAGCTCGAGCAGGGCCGCGATTTCCTGCTCAAGATGCGTCAGAGTACGTCGCTGGCCGGTGCACTCCTGCCGCAACTTAAGTCTCCCAATGTCGTGCGCCGACGAGGTGTGACCGCTGCGTTGAAGAACTTGTGCTTCGACTCGGACAATCACTTTTACCTGTACGACCAGCTGGACATCCCTACGCACACGATGGTCTTGCTTGCCGGCCCTGAGGAACTCGATGAGGACGATAAGATGGGGATGAACCCGGTTGTGTATAGCCAAGGTGACAAGAAGAAGCGTGAGCACGACCGACTGGTTCGTCTTGCTGCTGTGGACTGCCTGCTATTGCTGTGTACAACCCGCAACGGGCGTAAGGAGCTGCGTCGCAAGAAGGTGTACCCGATTATCCGCAACGCTCACTTGGTGGAGTCCGACGAGGAGATTGGAGACCAGATCTACAAACTTGTGGACTTCCTGATCCGTGATGAAGATGGCGAAGAGCCTGACTGGGACGAGGTGCGTGCTAAGTCGTTTGCCGCTGAGCAGGAGACTAAGACGGGCGAGAACGACGAGGTGGTGCCGCCTCCGACTCCTGCTGCTCCGGTGAAGGCAATTGAACCAAAGAAGGAACCTGAACCTGCGACGAAGGTCGAATCCAAGCCAAAGGCAGTAGACAGGAAACCTGTTACGGCATCCTCGACGCTTCCCACGAGTGGAGAAGACGAAGAAGTGGCGGACGATGTCGCTGACGGATTTGCTAACGAGATTTTGGCTCTGGACGTGAGCAGTGATGAAGAGGAAGACGAAGACCTCGGTGTGGACTAGAACCTGTAGGTACTGTAGCTCTGCTTTGCCATAGAATCTTTTTCGCACATGTATTATTGGGTTTGTGTTCATTCATTTGAGTCTTATGAACAGAATAAAGTATATGGATACGACACGTTATTGCCTCTGTGCATGCTGGACGATTGCTTCGTGCCTCAAATGGTGGCGAAGTCTCTTGTACAATCCGGTTCATAATTTTGTCATTGGCGGTCGGCGGATCGCAGCGGCTTCATGGGCATGATACATAAAGTACATGCTTTGGACGAGCATGTCTACGCGCTCTTGCTAAACGCGAGCGGCTCGGCTGCCACTGCCATGAAGCGTTCCTTACTGAACTTCCGTCGTGCAGCAGTGAGCTTGGCCAACTTGCCCACTCCGTTGTGAGAGTTCCAGATCATTTCCTTCAGCTCATCAATGCAGGGCGTTAAACTGCGTTCACTGTACGACGAGTGGTACTCCAACGTCGACGACTAGCAACGTACAATAATACAAAACGTTAGTCATAGCTCACATGGATACTGACGATCGACGTATGGACGTACCCAAGCTGGAGTATCCCTCATCTGGGTCCGAGCAATGTGCACTGCAGATGCAGCGATAGTAGACGGTAAGAACTTCATGAGTTTGTACTCCTGCAAGCTGTGGTCAATGACGTAGTGTGCGAAGTGCTCCACTCTATCGTCGCAAGTGCGGGACGCCTTGATGAATCGCTTCATGAACTGGTACGCAGTCGGGAATGTCACTCGGTAGCCAATCGTTGCAAGCATCTTCGCTTCCATCTGGAAAACTTCTTCGCGAGTGTACGCATTGTCAGTAATCTTGACGAAATCTTCGGCTTCCGGGGGGTAGATCTCCTCGTACTTTGCAGCGATGAACATAGCCGACACGCCGATAAGCTGGAGACGCTGACGCCCAACCGACAAACTTTTCTCCAAGTATTGGTCGATAAGCTGAACAGCAACGTGCAGAGTCTGTGGCAGCAGACCGTACTTGTAGTGCACGTCCACCAGCCAATCCACGAGAATAGCACGCATCTTAGCGTTAATGTCTGACTGGCGAGTCATGTACGAGCTGCTGGGCTTGCGCTTCTTCTGTAAAATCAAAAGAACAGCATCCCAGATCAGCATACACAACCCAGTACTTCTAAAATCCATTCATAGTTCCTTACCTCCGTCTCCAGTTGGTACTTTGTGATGTCCTCAGCGTATTGCCAGCATGTCGTCGGGTCGTTTTTGTCTTCTGAATCAATGTCATGTTCGTTTTCTTCTGGAGTTGGCGGGATGGTATTAATGTCGTTTAGTCCCAGAGATCCAAGAGTGTTGGTTGTAGAAGGAAGCGGACGGCTCATCCTGCTGATGATCGACGACGAACTGCGACTGGTAAGAGACGACGTGCTGCTGGTCGTTGAGTTGACATGGCGACTGCTGAGGGTCACATTGCTGAGGTTCCTCTTGCTGGCGTTGGCCGTGCTGAGTGTGCGACTGCCGATGTTGATGTTACTGAGGCTGCGCTTGCTGGCAATGGTCTTATTCTTGGCCAGAGCTCCAGTATTTGTGACTGAAGAGCTCATAGAGCTCACAGTGGCCTTCTTGATCTGCATCAGAATACATTGTCACGTCACTACAGGTAGCATCAGAATCCACCTGTATACTCGACGTACGTTGATTCTGTTGGTCGCATCGCCCAAAACTGAGCGACGGTTGGTCACGTCTCCCAAAGCGGTTCTCCGGGGTCCTCCAGTGGTCGTGCTGCTCTGAGACTTCATGAACCGCGGGCGCTTTTCGGGGTTACCAGAGTCCTGTGCATCTCGCAGAATCTGGCGCTGTAAAGCACAAAGTAATTGGCAAAATTAAGTATAATGCCTCGTAGTACATATACCATTGGTTGCTAAGCTGTTTGCACCTTTCCAGGGCGAGATGCGGCCAGATCAGCTGGTATTTCGTTCTCATTGTTAATCCGGACGCTTCTTCGAGTGAATGACATGGCTGATGGCGTGTTGTGGGCGTAGAGAAGCGAAGAAGCCAGAGAAAAGGAATGTGGCGCGTGTTATTGACAGGATGGACGCGAGCGTAGTGATGAACAACGGTGATGGCCTCGAAATGCAGCTAGATCGCGGCCTCTTGGTGCTCGTGTTCGTCTTCGGCTTGATTTGGGGGAAAAAGCACTGGAGGGACACAAATATCTTGAATTCACTATTCCGCTCGCAATGTTCAGATAGTAGCCAATCAGAAGCCGCTGTTTTGAATTTTTAAACTGGTACCGGTTGATGCCGGTACTGATTGGAAATGTTCTTGAAGTGTCGGGCTCATGAAGTGGTGAACTTGCTGCCAGAAAGTGAAATATAGGTGAATGTGTCGCCTTCATCCTAGTACAGTAGAACCTTACGCTACCCTCTCTGCTCGTTTCTGGTAAATTTGCGCACCAAACAATACCTTGACTATTACAAGATTCGCAAAACGAAGTAGTTTTTCTTCTTGTGTGCCTTTGGTAAAGCCAATCTAAATGCTGAAGAATCAACCGCGAAGAGTATGGCTGATTAACAGTTTGATCATTCTGGCGCGAGCGGGTAGTCACGACGCGTCATACTTGTATACTAATTCGAGCAACGATGTTGAAGCCGTCGCACGTACCGCCTGAAGCAACCCTCGCCAGTTAAGTTAAGCAATGGAGAGACGCACAACTGTACAAGGCACCAAAGCACAGCAAACGTGGAGAGCTTCCATCTCTACCCTCATGAATTCCACGTTGACCAAATGAATGTTTTTCACAGAACGTGTACAGTACTGTAGCACTGAATGCGATTCGGTGATGCGTTCTTTTCAGCCAATCGCTGCGCGTTAAAAATGTTCAATGGCAACTTCAAGAGCATCTGAGTCGGCAGGCCAGGCCGACTCAGAGGGGCGTCGGTTTCCCCAGGTGAGGCAAACGGACATCGAGTAGTCGCTGGCTCACAACGTAATTTGCGTCCAAGTGCTGAAGTGGTTCGTCTCGTATCCTTGAATCCCCTCTCTCCCAGCTTTCCAGAAAGAAAATCGCAAATATGAGCACGACGAGCGTCCGAGTTGCCCCCATGAAGAAAGTGGCGACGCTGGGCAAGCGCAAGAAATCCATTGATGGTGCGCGAACATCACTCTTGTATGTTGTTGCGACTATAAGGCTCCTTGCTAACATTTTTACTGCCAGCCGACGACGTGAAGAAGATCGACAAGAAGGACGAATTCGACCCCAATCAGTTCTACGTCTCGCTCACGTCACACGCCGAGCAGTTCGGCGTCGAACCTATTCGCATCCGGGTACGATCAGTTCCGCCTTTAATACAATAGCGATAAAACTATTCCTAACCTTTGTTGTTGAGTAGTGGGGGCAGAAGGAGCCTGAAGTGCGCGGGCCGATCATCGGTACCAATCGCCACCACAAATATCGTAACGCCATCGGCGCTCACGGTGGATCATACTGCATCTACCGCGGTCTGGCTGTGGCCTCGGGTGCCATCGCTAAGAACGCAAAGCCTGACCTGACCCACACCACGCCTGCTGCTAAGATCGGCCCTCACCCGTCGTGGGCGGACCCCGAGAAGATCGTCACCATTGACCCCTTCGGTGCTTGCGTGGTGGAAGCCTTCCCAGAGTACTACCAAAAGGGATACGACATCCGCCCCACCATCGCCGTCACCAAGGCCCATATGGACTTCCCAGAGATCCACGAGGCTGTGCGTCTCGGTCGCCTGAAGCCTGATGGCAAGATCCTCAAGAACTCGTCACAACTCGTCATCACCAAGGCTGCTATTGATCCGGTGTGGTATCTCCCTGGAGTGGCCAAGCGCTTCAACACGACGGAGGCCAATCTGCGTCAACAGATCTTCCAGGAGACCAACGGCATGTACCCGGAACTAGTGACGAGAAACGATCTGAAGGTCTTCTTGCCGCCAATTGGGGGGTACGTTTGCAATTGTTGAAGAAGAACTGCTCGGAGCCTAACGGATGTGTGTTCGTCTTGTTCATTCAGCCTGACGATCTACATTTTTGGGTCTCTTGAGGCCATTTCGGACCCTACGAAGAAGCTGGCGGTGCGTGTTCACGACGAATGCAATGGCTCGGACGTGTTTGGGTCGGATATTTGCACTTGCCGCCCGTATCTTGCCCACGGCATTGAAGTTTGCGTGCAAACAGCGCAAGAAGGAGGGTAAGTTACTGTGTGATGGGAGTGAAGTTGTAATCGAGTAGATACTGACTGCTTTTTGTGATATTAGAGCCGGTATCATTGTGTACTTCCGCAAGGAAGGACGCGCGTTAGGCGAAGTGACCAAGTACTTGGTGTACAACCTGCGTAAGCGCCAAGAGGGTGGAGACAGCGCAGAAGAGTACTTCAACTGCACTCAGACTGTGGCTGGCATCCAGGATGTGCGCTTCCAGGCGTTGATGCCCGATGCGCTGCACTGGCTTGGCATCAAGAAGATTGACAAGTTTGTATCGATGAGCGACATGAAGTATGACGCCATCGTGAAATCGGTGAGTCTGCTGTTACTCAATTGAGGATGAGTGATGCCGATCTTCATACTAACTGGTCGTTAATGTTGCAGGGCATTGAAATCGTGGAGCGTATCCCCATTCCGGAGGAGTTGGTGCCGAAGGACGCTCAGGTGGAAATCACCGCCAAGGTGTTCGCAGGCTACAACGGCGGCAGCGTATACAAGGTTGACAAGGAAAAGCTCAAGCAGGTCAAGGGCCGTGATGACAAGGAATACGAGGATTCTGAATAAGTCAAGTCTAGTAGGAGAAGCACTCTCCAAGAGTCTACGTGCTTGTAGCGCTGAATGAATAAACGGCAAACAGGAAGAGGTATTTTTGCACAATCCATTTTCAGTTGACTTCATCTTTGCTGCTTCGATTTTGGTGCAAATCACAAATCTTTTCTAAAATTGTGTAATAGTGGTGTGGTCCAGACCATGTTTTGATTTTCAAGATCCACATCACTTTGGCCGCTGGGGACTCGACGCCTAGAGCGTGCGTAAGACAAGAGCGCGGCGCTATGATCCAGTCCATGTTCATCATGACCACCACCGGGTGTGTATCCCTGTATGCATCTCTACCTTTTACCCGCCGTCGCTGAGTCTGTTGGTATGCTTACTGCAGTGAGGTGATCATCGAGAAGCACTGGCGCGGCATTACAAGTCGCAATGTGTGCGACTTCTTCATGGAGGAGGTCAACAAGTACCGAGAACGCGAGGACGTACCGCCCATCATCACCACCAGCAAGTATTACCTAGTCAGCGTCTTCCGCGACGACCTGTTCGTGCTTGCCGTCGTCACCAACGAGGTCAGAACTCTGTAAATTTCCATTCCCAGCCCCTCCAAACTAAATATCTTGCCTGCAGATCTCTCCCCTGTTCGTTATCGAGTTCCTTCACCGAGTTCTCGCGGTCTTCCGGGACTATTTCGGCAACTTCGACGAGAATTCAATGAAAGACAACTTCTCGACAGTCTACCAGCTACTGGAGGAGATGCTGGACAACGGCTACCCACTCACCACGGAGCCCAACGCACTCAAGGCCATGGTGGCTCCTCCTTCGACTGCAAACCGCATCGCCGCCATGGTGTCAGGCAAGTCTCGCGTGAGCAACACGCTTCCTGACGGCACCATCTCCAACATCCCATGGCGGAAAAGCGGCGTGCGCTACACGCAGAACGAAATCTACTTCGACATTGTGGAGGAGATCGACGCCATCATCGACGTATCTGGTCGCATGATCTCGTGCGAGGTGAACGGCGCCATCCACAGCAACAGTCGCCTCTCGGGCGTCCCGGATCTCACCATGGTGTTCACAGATCCTTCGGTGATCGACGACTGCTCGTTCCACCCGTGTGTGCGGTACTCAAGATACGAACGCGAGCGAGTCATCTCGTTCGTGCCTCCTGACGGACAGTTCGAGCTCATGCAGTACCGTGTCCAGGTCCAGGAACTCGTGCCGCCGGTGTACTGTCAGCCCCAGATCACGTACAATGAGAAAGGTGGCGGTACTCTGGAGCTCGTGATCGGTACACGTGGGATGCCGACGCTCAACTCGAATGCTAAGAAGCATCTGCAGGTCGAAGATGTCACAGTCGAGGTGACATTCCCTAAGAGTGTGCGTACAGTGGATGTCAACACGGAACACGGTACTTGTCTGTTCGACGAGGCGTCCAAGACTGTCAAGTGGAATGTGGGCAAACTGGGCAAGAAGGTGCTGAATCCGTTGCTGCGAGGCAACATCATCCTTCACCAGAGTGCTTCAGTACCGGACGAGAAGCCTGTTGTGGTGCTCGGGTTCAAGGTGCCCATGTCTACCGTCTCCGGTCTGAACGTTGAAACGTTGCTGATCACCAACGAGAAGTACAAACCTTATAAGGGCGTGCGAACGATGACTAAGGCTGGACGCTTCCAGATTCGGACGTAGAACGGTAACAATGAATGCATCGCCTTTGGAGGTTGTGTAACCCGTAGCGTTGTCTTTAGTTTGCTTGATGAATAGATACCCGTTGTCTTCAACTTGACTAGAGCAGATCCCAAGCTTAACACCAATCGAAATTGTACCCAGTTTTTGCGTGAGACGGGCCGTTGAGTGTTTCTCCATGACGTTGCAGGTTTTTTTCTGGTCTCGCCATGCTTGGTCGTTACATGCTGGTTGTCTTGGCATTTTTCTCCGTCCCAGCAGAAACTCGCAATGCCACGCAAGACGTCAGGCTCGAGTGCTGTACTGCAATCTGCGATATCAATGGAGGCGACCGCGTCCGAGCACGACATGAGTCCGAGATCGAGGTTCTGCATTGATCTCGATATCACACCGATGGAGACAAGCGAACTTAGCGCTTCACACTCGCCAAGTCGATTCTTCTGTCGATTCGACCCCGTAACTAGGAAGGGAAGACTGCTAATGCTGCTGTTTGGCCGCGACGGTAGCTCCACACTGCAGGAAATGAGTCGACTTGATGTGCTGCGCATGACACAAGAAGCGGCTAAGCTTGGAAGTGAGTCTCCTACAAGGCCACCTCTATCCCGTAAACCAAGTCGGCGAACAAACGGGATGGCCCAGTCAGGGCTAGATGGCGTCTGTGATGTCCAGGTATGAAGGATACAAGGAGCTGTCATTTTATGCATTAACAAGCTGACTTTGAAGTTATTGTGTAGCGCGTGCATGCCAGAGACATTCGCAGGATGGAAAACGCGTTCTCAGCATCCAACGAGCCGTCAATTATCCTTCGCAAACAAACGATATTCTTCAGCGCCGGTACGAACGAAACCAAACATTTCTGTATTGAATTTGTATTAAGCTCTATGCTGATGCATTTATGAAGATCCTTTGCGTGCAATCGTTCTGCGAGATGCCTGCTTGGTTTACGTTCCTGATGGAGCGGACAGTTTGATATCAATGCTCAAACAGGATTTCCTGACTAATGCACGGGACAACGCAGAGGCATCTTTCGAGTTCAGGTGAATGCATCACGAAATCAATTGGAATCTGTAATACCTCCTGTACGCTAAAAGAAAATCTGTATATGATATACAGAGCGTTGGAAGCGCTGCTAGCCACACTTGCAAGATACTTTCGATGTCAGTACGCTCAACTGTCCCCCGCTATCGTATCCGACCTCGAGCATCTCGTTCAAGGTAACCTCAACTCGCGCGAACTCGAACGTCTGCGGGAGTTCAAGAACACGATGAACGAATTTGAATCCCAGGTCGATGGTGTGCGTCGTGTGCTGATGGAGTTGCTGGATAACGAAGAGGACCTTCGACTGCTTTATCTGACCAAAATTCACGCGAACCCAGATCTCTTGTCGGATCTGTACAGCTTTGACTCGGAGGAAGCTGAAGTGCTGATCGAAAATTATCTGCAGGATATTTTCTCCACCCGCACGACAGCCGATCTGCTACAGCATCGTATTGCCAACACGGAGAGTCTCGTGACGCTGAAACTCGACTCGAAACGAAACTATCTGCTTCGAGTACAGCTCATCTTCTCGCTAGTATCGATCAACATTTCCGTCGGCACGTTGATCTCTGGAGTGTTTGGTATGAATCTCACCTCAGGCTTGGCAGACGCGTCTGGCTGGTTTTTGGGTGTTGTCATCGTCACTGTTGTCCTCTTCATCACTACGACGTACGCTGGTATAGTTTTCTTCAAGCAGAAAGGAGTAATGCTCAAGTAAAACAGAGCTTTTCGCTAGTAAAAGAAATGTTCGCGCTGGTGGTGCAGCTTCCTTACCCAATGTTTGTTTTCACAGGTACTGGCCAGCAAGCAGCGTTGTAATACAGATAAAAACTACTACAGGAACCACCCCACACCAACTTATTATTCAGAAGGATGTTGCTCATTTTCACCCGAATCCCTTGCATGTCTGTGCGCTATCGATCCATGTTTCATTGGTTTTCTGTGAGCGCAGGGGACAAGTCGCTAAAATATGGGTGGACCATTGCATCAGCCGCCGTAATTCGCTTTGCAGGGTCGTACTGCAGCATCTGCTCCAGCAAATCCACGCCATCCGCGTCTAGCGTTGGCACAAGGTGCGCTAAGTTTTCCGGCGCCGGGTAAACAGGGAAGTCCCGCTGTGATTAAGCACACATCGATAGAACACGGTTAGGTCGGCCACGAGGTATTAATGACTGAATCAAGCTCTCACTCTGTAGTCCGGGAGATCGACGATGGCCGGGTAAATCTCAACGGTAGGTGTGCCCAGGAGGCGGAAAATGCGGTCGAGCTGGTCCGCTTCCGACGTGCCAGCGAACAGCGGACCTCCGTTGGCCATCTCAGCAAATATGCACCCCACGCTCCAAATATCAACGGGCGTTGAATATTTCCTATCAAATAAAAGACCGCGTCAAACCAACAAATTAGAAACGCCATCGCAATATGCATTGCTTTAGAGACTTACCGTGATCCCATGAGGACGTCAGGAGCGCGGTACCAAAGCGTCACGACCTCGTGTGTATAGCTTCTCACCGGGATGCCGAACGCACGAGCGAGACCAAAGTCGCCAAGCTTGAGCTCTCCCTCACGGTTGATCAGCAGGTTTTGCGGCTTTAAATCACTATTGGCACAGCAGGAAACCAGCAGTGAGCTTCCACTTCTATCGCGTCAAAGCCCAGTAAAGTACAACGCACCGATGAAGCACACGGTGTTGGTGGCAATAGGCAATGCCGCGCAAGAGCTGGTATAGGAAGGACTTGAGAATGGGCTTCTCCAGCCCCTTCTCGCAGACATCCAGGTACTTCTTGAGGTCCTGGTCCAGGTACTCGAACACGAGCGTGAGTTTACGCTCTGTGTGCACGATGTTGTACAGGCGCACGATGTTGCAGTGCTGGAGCTCCTTAAGCAGCGAGATCTCGCGGATGGCCGTGCTGGGGATACCTTCGTCCTCAGCCTCCAGCCGAATTTTCTTAAGCGCGATCACCTCGCCCGTCACACGGTCCTTGGCTTTGTACACCACGCCATACGTGCCTTCACCGATCTTCTCAAGCTTCTGATACCGCTCCATGGACTCGGGGGGGTGCGAGAATCGCTGCCGAAAGCGATGGAAGGTAGGAATGTTTTTTTTCTTGAGATCGATCGAACTCCCTCTATTGTGACGAAAAAAAGTTGGAAAACTCTGCCCAGACCTAAACCTTTTTTACAGCAAGACCAAAAGAAAAGTCGAATTTGAGACTGGCATTATTGTAGGTACACTGTCCAAAAATGAAGAATGATTCTTAGACGGAATTCGTCGGACATCTGGCAGACATTAGCAAATCTGTATCAATTGTGACAGTCTTAACGGTACGACGTCTATGGATAGGTCTCGTCAGCTTAGTTGTAGACGGATGATGCACAGTGCATCCAGCTACGCACGCCGCCATTGCAAATTGTCATAATATCTAATTAGGAATATACAGGGATACCCCGCACTGTAATAAAGTCCGACGTTCTCGAGGAATCGACAAAGCTGAATGAGACTCAATCGCAGCCAGCAGGCGTTGGGGGCTGTTGATCTCTGACATGCTGCGAGTTGTGGACCGATTTAGTTTCACATACAGCGGGTTCGGGCACCCGCCAACCTCGCTCGAGCACGAAATCTGAAAGCTCGGCATAGGTACACGTGGATTCAACCAAATTCTATCGCTAATTGCTTGCCTCTGTTTTCAACACTACAGTTCCGAGTCGATACCGTTGTAATCTAGTAAGCCTCCCAAATTATTGAATATGCCCCTGTTTAGGTTTGACTACACAGATGAAAGTATGTCAAGGCACTAAGACAAATTACATTTTTGGAATGGATGATATTTAGGCCAGACTGAAGGTCAAACGACCAGGCATAAGGCCTCGCTAGCAAGCTCCTTAGAAGCTACCGCTAATTCTGTAGAAGTGCGTAGCTGCAGTACATTTCATGCATGCAAGATATAAATAAGTCATATGAGCTACTAGGTAACGGGTATTGTGGGCGATAATTTACTGTTAACATGCATCAAGATATCGGTTGGATTTTTGTCCGACGTTTTCTGTGGGAATCGCGATTTGCTCCCATCCCTATAGGGAGCAGAAATTGCTTTTTCAGAAATGTCAGACACTGTGTCCGACTCTAACCCCCAAAATGGCTTCATTGTCCGATGAATTTTGGGGAATGTGACCCCATCAATAAACGAGCATTTCAAATGTTACATGTATCCTTGGATACTTTGGCTATGCATGTCAGCTAACTCCTATTCTTAAACTAAATCCGCTTCGTGCTGTCGTACAGTACGAGATAAAGCAGGCAATTTAATATCCATGCTCATTGACTCAGTTGAGCAGCACAACTGCTGTGTATCTCCGTGGTGAATCACTCGTGATGTAACTAATGTACTGTTGATGATTATGAGACTTCTGAGGCATCATTTTTGTCAACAGTAATTAGCGTTATGGTACAGCACCAACACTCACTCCTTCGTATGAAGCTCCAACCATTGGTGCTGCAGCTTCCCCATTGGGTTTTCTTCTGCAATGGCAGGCAGCTCGCAACAGGTAGACACTGGTCGCTCATCGACCATTTCGCTCAAGGCAGCCATGGATTCTCCAAACTATGAGATCAGTCCAACGTCAACTACCACATTGATCTGGATGTTGATCTTGTGGAGCGAAATGGCTCCAGCACACCTGACCATTTCGTCTGCCAGTTTGATTCCGCCACGAAGACAGCCAAACAGCTCGTGCTAGTATTCGACCGCCGTGGTAACTCGACCCCAAAAGAGATGAATCGATTGGAAGTGTTGTGCATGGTACAAAAGCTGCAGAACTTCTGTCGCAAAACGCAGCAAAGTCTGTGCCAATTTGCGATGACCAGGTAACTGTGCTATTATCCGAGTCCCTATGGTGCTGTACTAACTTGTCTACAGCCTGTACATGCACGAGACGTTCGCAGAATGGAGATTGCGTTCTCTCCATCCAACGAGCCGTCCATTGAAATTCGAAAGCAGGCGATATTTTGCAGTGCTGGTACGGATTCCCATATATTGGCTTACTACAACTAATCTCCGTGTGCTTGTATTTTGTTAATAAACTAGACCCGCTTCGTGCCAGTGTGCTGAGAGATGCGTGACTTATGTTAGTTCCTGATTGGAGCAGACAGTTTACTATCCAAGATCAAGCATTACTTTGTGCTGAACGCTCGTGATGGGGGATGGCTCACCATACGAATTCAAGTACATACATATGAAAAGGAAGGATAACTCGAATAGCTCACTGACCATTTCGTTGTGACCAGGGCACTGGAAGCATTACTAGCCACTCTTGCAAGATACTTTCGAGCGCAGTATGATCAATTATCTCCCGCTATTATAGCCGACCTCGAGCACCTAGTTCAAGGTAACCTCAACTCGCGCGAGCTCGAACGTCTGCGCGAGTTCAAGAACACAATGAACGAGTTTGAATCCCAGGTCGATGGTGTGCGTCGTGTGCTGATGGAGTTGCTGGACAACGAAGAGGACCTCCAACTCCTTTATCTGACCAAAATTTACGAGAATCCAGACCTCTTATCGGACCTCTATAGCTTTGGCTCCGAGAAAGCTGAAGTGCTGATCGAAAATTATCTGCAGGATATTTTCTCCACCCGCACAATAGCCGAGCTGCTACAACACTGGATCACCAATACGGAGAGCCTCGTGACGCTCAAACTCGACTCAAAACGGAACTATCTACTGAAAGCGCAGTTGATCTTCTCGCTCCTGTCGGTCAACATAGCGGTGGGTACCTTGGTCTCCGGTATGTTTGGTATGAACTTGGCTTCTGGCGTGGATACCGCAAATTACTGGTTTTGGAGCGTCGTCGTCGCCATCATCGCTTTCTTCGTCATCTCAATGGGCAGAGGCATTCTGTTTTTCAAGCACAAGGGGGTTTACTAAAGTGAATAGAATCTCCATAGTACTTCGATACCAACTGCCATATCTTTGGATTGAAACCACCACAGCCGTCTGTCAAAGGGACGTGAGCCTTGTCATGTACTTAGCATTGGATCCTCTTATAACTTAAACCACCTTAGTAATGTCGGAGCATCTGGAATTCACGGACGACATGGAAGGTGATTCGTATCCGTCGCCATTACTCGGTGGAGCTAGCCAGCCTGGTGAATTTCTCAGCCCTTCAACTTCATACGGGACGTATCAGCGCATGGTCGAAGTGCGATCACCGGAGGCAGTCGAGTTCAGCGGCTCGAGTCATAGTACGTTCAAAAAGTTTGGGTGTCAATTCGACCCTGGGGCGAAGAGCGGTCGAGTGCTGATGATGGTCTTCGATCGGAAGGGGAGACCAACGTTGAAGGAAGTGAGCCGTCACGAAGTGCTTCGAATCACGCAGGAGGCCGCAGAACCGAAGGAAGAGATAACGCCTGACGAGAGCGCAACACCAAAAATGGACAAGATGACGCCGCCGCCAATGCGCAGACGTAGTAGTAGCTCTATTGCTGGGAAAATTTGGAGACTTGGTCAGCAGAATCGACAAGCAAGTCAACAAGAGCTCCACGCTGTCGGTGTTCAGGTACGTTCGCTACTGTATTTGGCATCGTCAGCAGTATCCTAATTGTTTGCTTGCACGTTCAAGCGCGTCCACTCCCGTGATATTCGCAAGATGGAGAATGCGTTCTCGGTGACGAATGAGCCTCGAATTGTCACTCGAAAGCAAGCAATTCTGATCAGTGCTGGTAGGAACAGAACTGTGGCGAATACGCGTTATCCACGCACTAACTGTCTTGCTCTATTGGCGATAGATCCCTTGCGCGCCATTGCGCTGCGCGATATGTGTCTTGTGTACGTTCCAGACGGAGCAGATACGCTCTTGTCCGTTTTGAAGGCGAAATTCGCTGAGACTGCGCGAGACGACGATGCTCCGTTTGAATTCAGGTACAGTAATCGATGAGCTTGGATGAGCCACAGCGTTGATGCCAACTATTGTTTTGCAGAGCTTTGGAGGCGTTGTTGGCAACTCTTTCACGTTACTTTCAGTCGCAGTTCGATCAACTATCCCCCGTCATTGTCGGAGCTCTGGATGGGCTGATGCAAGGCGGTTTAAACGCGCGAGAGCTTGAGAAATTACGTGAATTCAAGAACACCATCAACGAGTTCGAGGCTCAAGTGGACGGTGTGCGTCGTGCATTGATGGTGCTACTAGACAACGAAGAAGATCTTCGTCTGCTGTATCTTACGAGGTTGTACGACGAGCCTAACCTGCTGTTCGATCTGTGGAGCATCGACCCGGAGGAGATCGAGGTGCTGATCGAGAACTATCTCCAGGATATTTTCTCCACACGTACCAAGGCCGAGCTGATGCAGCATCGTATCTCTAATACGGAGAGTTTGGTCATGATGCAGCTCGACTCGATGCGAAACTATCTGCTTGGAGTAGACCTCATCTTCTCCATTGTGGTCATCAGTTTGTCTGTTGGCACTTTTATCGCTGGCGTCTTCGGTATGAACCTACATTCCGGACTCGAAACTGCAGATGGCTGGTTCCTGGGCGTTGTCATCGTCACTATCGCACTCTTCCTCGTCATGACTATCGTGGGCATCCTCTACTTCAAAAGCAAAGGCGTCCTACTACAGTGAGGCAACATCCGACAACTGTAGCCATGACACAATATCAGCTTGTAGTTTGTGTCTTTTAGTCTTTGGACTTTAGTCTGTGTTGGCTCCCCTCCAACCTTTTTTGCGGTCATTTCAAAATGATGCCGGTGAGTGCGGGGGTCACCGCATCCCGCACCGACAGTTCCGCCGCCAATGGCAGCGCCTCGCCAGCGATTCCCACGTCCTCAGCCTTAACATTCAGTGAATCCGATGCGGACTTCGATCGTGCAATGAACTCGTACGACGTGCCTACCGTGGCTGAGGCGCTGCGGCGCTATCTTGCGTCCGAGACACAAGCAGGTTTATCGACAGGCTCAGCGCCCAAGCGGCAGTCAGCGCAACTACGTAGTGTTTTCTACGAGCGATTTAACCAACTATTGGACCGCATCTTCGGTCTTGATACCGTCTCCAAGCAAAAGGACGGTGGATGGCTCGACTACAGCGCTGGATTGGGCGTGACGCCCGCTCCAGGCTCAGCCGCAGCACTGGCAACCAAGAAACGCGCCGAGCAGCGACGCGAGCGCGCTGCAGCGGGTGTAGCAACTGACGAGGACGACGTGGACGAGTTCTTAGCCTCTTTAACCACCAGCGGACGCGCGATCGTCAAACTATTGGGCGGTGGCGTGCGCTCCGAGGATGGCTCGGTGTTCCAGTTCCTCTTTCGCGTGCAGCATCCTGTGGAATTCAAACTGGCGCTGGATATGCTGCCAGAGCAGAGCAAAATGTCCATTGTCAGTGGTCGAGGGGCCAGTCTGCTCTTCACGCAGCTACTGCATAAGCCATTGGCCAAGCAGCGACTGGATCTACGCAGTCCCGAGCTGCTCGTATCGATTACAGAGTTGTATCTGTTTTATTTCCTAAGGCATCCAGCTAGTTCATCGCATCCAAGTGGATCTACTTCATCTACAGCCCCAGGAACGTTGGGATCGAGCTCTGGATCAAAGACATCGACGTCTACGACTGCTAAGACGCGTCAATCTAGCTGGAGAATGTACGGGAAGGACGGCGTTACGGCGCTGACGAGAGGCAACCCGTACAATGTACTGCTACTGCAGTATTTACGAGCTTTCTTACCGGACAGCAACCGCGGCGTCAAGAGCCGCTTCCACGGCAAGTTACTCAAGGACTCGAACCTGTTTCTTCACATTCTGATCGAATTCTGGCTGCGACAGAACCTCATTTCGTTCTCAGACGAGCCTGTGGGGGCTTCGACTGCGGCCCCTGGTGTCATTCGTCCACCGCCGCCGGCCAATATGCCAGTGAGTCCATTTGCTTCGGTGTATACGTCCACCAGTTACATGGCGCCGTCGGATGATCTACTGAGCTCGTTGCTGTTGACAGTTATTCACTTGCTTTCGGACTCTTTCTTCCCTGCTCCATTAGTGGACGACTCAAGTGGATCGCAGAGTGGCGCTGGAGGAATGTTCGTTGGTAGTGGAGGTGTGTATCTGAGTCGAAGTGTCACGATGCTGCGGCCTCCACTGTACGCATTTTTCCGGCTTGTGTTCTCCCGTGCCCCCATTGGACTCTCACCGACGGCATTTCTGGCCATCACGGACGTTTGGCTCGCGTATATCCAGCCGTGGCATTGTCGATCTTGGATCGAATCCAAGGAACCAGCGACGTCACCTGGTCAAGACACAGTGCCGGGGTACACATCGGTGTGGAAAAGCTACGTGCTGGCGAATTACCACTTCTATACTACGCTCTTGGGTGCTTTTGTGGAGCGTGCGAAGGAGCTGGACTTCTCTGCGGGTGACGAGCGTAACCTGCAGATTGTTGATCGCGTGTTGAGCGTGTACAATTCGGATCTATTGGCACTTCTGCGCTGTGCATCGCTTCACCTGGAGAAGTCGCAGCCATGTGCGATGCCTTTCAGCTTCAATCGCAGCTCCAACTTCACTCGTACGCGCAGTGGAAGCATCGGTTCCTCGTCAAAGTCCAAGTCTACTGCGGGCGACGCGCTGACGGCTACTCAAGCGCACGTACTGACGTTCTACTGCAAGTCTCTAGGTATTGAATGCACCCCCGTCCCGCTCCACGACAGCTTCCACCGCGACGCTGAACGTCTCTTTGACAAGCTGTGGGAAGCTGCAGCCACATCCGCTGCTACATCTTCGTCATCGTCTCCGGCAGATCTGTACCAGAATGTGAGCGCTGTGTTCCGTGCATCGAGTTCGAAGACCGTTGACAAGGTGGCTGAGCAGGTTCAGCGCTTGAGCCGCATGTTGCGACGTGTGTTCGAGATTTCAGATGCCTACGTGGCTTCAACGGCTCACTCCCGCTCGTCGTCTGCGGCTACGGGTGGCGGACTGGAGTCGTTCGCGCCGAGTCGGGACAAGAACCTGCCACACTTGCTCTCGCGTGAAGGTGTTTTCCAGCTGCAGTATGGAATGCGATTGTGCTCACCTGATACTGCAGAGTACATCGGTGACCCGATGCTCAGTTCTATTTGTTCCTACGAGGTGGCGTGGCTTGTGCGGCTGTCGTACAAGGTCTCGACGTGGCTTAACAATCAGTTCGGATTTGTGAATCCCTATAATGGGAAGCGACTGGAAGACAACTTGGAAGTGGATCCGGCCAGTCCATTCGTGCGCTTCCGGTTTAACTTCCGCTTTTTGGCTAGCAAGGTAAACCTCAGCTACCTAGCAGCATTCGTGCTCTTGTTATACGTGCTCTACTTCTGGTAAAGGCATGGAGTTTAACATGGTGAAGGCGGCACAGCTAACCTCTTTATTCGTGCGATGCTAGTCAAAATTACACACTCAATTTGTGCAGTTTGCCCCTGTTTGGTGTTATCCTATAGTCACCCAGAGCTAACAATCAGTCGCTATCGCTGTCACTAGAATCGCTGTCACCGGAAGAAAAGTCGGACGACGAAGACGAAGACGACGACAGGTACGAATTCAACAAGGCTGGCGAGTGCGTGTAGCCGGTCTCGGCTGTGGGTGGCGCTTTCTTCTTTGCAGTAGCAGCAGTCTTCGGTTTGACTTTTTGGCTTGGCGATGGTCGCACAGGAGGCTTACTGTCTTCAGGCGAAGCAGCAGGGGGAGGCGGAGACGGTGGGGGCGGAGCAGGCGCTTCCACAATAGACGGTGGAGGCGGTTGAGGCTCGTTCGCAGGGCGTGCATCGCTATCAGACTCATCGGAATCCGACGACGAAGACGAAGTCGAATTCCCGTCGCTGTCGGAGCTGTCAGAGCTGGAACTATCGCTAATGATAAGTCGGGGCTTCGGACGCTTCTGAGCCACTTGCGGTGGTGGCGGAGGTGGCGGAGGTGGCGGAGAAGGTGCCGGAGCGCCATTCTGAGGCGGAGGAGGCCGCTTGTTTGCTTTACCGTCACCACTCAAGTCTTCGTCTTCCGTCGGATGGACTTTACCTTTAGACTTTGAACTTGATCCTCGACTTGGCCGAGGATTCTTCCGAACAGGAGAGACCGCCTCGTCTTCTGAGCCTGAAGACAAGTCTTCGCTGCTTGAAGTGGGAGCCGGACGCTTCCTGGACGGACGACTCCGACTACTTCGTTTGTTTGCTGGACTACTGGTACGATTTGACTTTGTAGATCGAGAGCGAGTTTGCGGTTTCTTGGATGACGAACGCGATGGTCTTCGCTTGCGAATACGTGCGTCACTATCGCTGTTCCCATCAGAAGAAGAGTCGCCATTGCTGGAGTCGCTGCTTTCTGAAGCACTGCTCTCAGTCCACGCCTTGTTGACACTTCCACGGGACTCCGCTTTGCTTGTGTCGCTCATGACATCCTCACTGTCGTTGTCACTGTCTTCGTCCCCACTCCTCTTGTCCTTCAATCGACCCACACCTTTCTTTTCTGCAGCGATGCACATGGAACGCGACAGCTTTGAGAGCGTGTCGGCAAACTGCACTACCAACGTGTCGGGAGCGTTGAAAGTACGACAATTCTGCCACACCAGTTCAACGTCCTTCTTAAATAATTCCCATTTCTAGCAAAAATAAAAATGTTAGTCGTGATGAATAGAAAATAATTCATCGAAACAATCCTTCGTCGTACCCGATAAAACTTGGCTTCCACACGCGACCGAATTGTGCCAAGATCCATCGGATGGGTGATCACAGACAAGTAATTCGGACAACCATCCAGCTCGGGGTCAACTGGTCGTGAGAAAAGATCCTGTAGATAAATAAAAACAAGTTAGTTAATAAAAAAACAAAAATATCAAGCATCGCCAGCGCTTCATCACTAACCGCAGCTTCTTCCTTCAACAACCGGTTGATAAGTGCCAAACAAACTGTCGAAAGAGCCCGAGCATTGCCCTACAGATATAAATGCGACCAAACAGTGAGCTATCACATCGCACCGACCAATTTCTGTATAGCTAACTGTACCTTCAACAGCGACCAGTCGATCCAAATTCCGGTAGTAGCATCCACCTCGTCATCTTCGTCATCGAGATCATCATCATCTGAGCCCTGATGCCTCCGTCGTGCCCGCCACGCTCTATTCAACAAAATTAAGAACGAAAAAGGCATTAGTATTCCGAATTATATCGCTTGAAGGCAAACCCAGAACGAACCGGTCATGTTTTTGCTTGCCATCGACACCATCTGGAGATCTTCTCGAACGTAAACCGGGACGACGGCTCTCCATGTCGTCGTCAGAATATCTATCTTCCACCTACATACAAACGGCCAGTTAGTAGTCTTTAACCCACCAAGCTAACAGTCATACCAGCACTTACATCCGACTCCTGAGTGGACTGGTTCTTCATCCTCCCGATGGCAATGCGAGACGATTGTCGTCGCGGGAGAATATTCCACGCGAGCTCCTGCTGCTTACGCCGTTGTTCCTCTTGTTTCTCCTGGTCCTTCATAATCAGGATAAGTCGTCCTCTCAGACGGTCTTGCTCCAGAGATCCGCCGGATAGCGACTCGATCAACGCTCGTAAATCTTCAGTTGTCGAGCTAACGACACGCCAGCCATGTGGAGCTTCATCAAGAGCCATCGGAAGGACTCCTTTGATACGAGCATCTTCAATACCAAGACGCTGTTCTTGCCGCTCACGGAACAAGGCAACGAGCTTAGCAAACTCCGCATGATGCCGCCTTCGATGGTGTCCGTGGCTGCTGCTGTGATGCGAAGATGACGAGAACTTGCGCTTCTTGTGCTTTTTCGAAGACGAAGAAGACGATTTTTTGCTGGAGCTGCTCTTGCTACTAGACGACTTTCGCTTGGACGAGCTGCTGTGACTGCTTTTCTTCTTGGACGACGAACTGGAACGGCTTTTGCTGGAGCTTTTCTTTGATTTCTTCGACGATGAAGATCCGCTGCGAGACTTTGACAATGAGCTTCGTCTCCTGGATGAAGCTTCATCCTCACGAGGAGAAAAAGGTTCTCTTGGAGTAGATTTCCGTCGCCGAGGCCAGCCACGAGCATCATTCACGAGGCACTCGAAACATCGCCACTCCTCAGTTGGACGCTCCACCAATGGAGGGTCCACATACCTCATATCATAGCACTTTTTGCAGCTCTCACAGGTAATGTCGAATGATTCCGGCGCCGCAGTTGGGTCATTCGGTGACGCTGAAGCAGGGCCCGACAGTGTTACTTGGCTTGATGTACCATCAGGCTTCTTTGCTTCAGTATTATCAGCCGCTTCATTGGTGGAAGGCACTCCACTGTCTTCTTTTGCTTCAGTATTCGCGTTAGATGACGGGGAGGTGAGTTCGTTGACAACCGCTGGCTCAGTGTCAGCTTTAGACACTTCTGGACTCGCTTCTTTAGCCACCGTGTCATCTTCACGCACTTGAGTATCTCCTTCAGACTCTTGAGACGTTGTTGTCCCGTTAACTTGCGCGATAACAGGCTCCATCGATTCGTCTTTGCCAGTTTCTGTGCTTAATGATGGCTTGCTTATGTCCTCACAGCTTGCTTTACGTTTCTTCCTTGGTGGCGGAGATGATGCCGCCTGATGACCCACTTTCTTATCCATTGCTCCTTTGGAAGTGTCAACATCGCTATTGCTGCTATCGCTACTGTCGTCGTCGATAATTGTACGCTTTTTCGAGCCCACTACGGTCACAACGGATGGGTGGGTATGGTCACCTGCATTGTCTTCGTTTATCTTCACTGGTGACTTTTTCTCCGGCCTTTTAGAAGCGCCACTCTCCTCGTTCGAAGCCGTACTCTTCGTGTCAGTTAAAGTCATACCTTCCTGAACCTTGCCCGGTGATCGCGGTGACTCCATTCGTCCGGTCGTCATGGAAACAGTAGCCACACCTTCTGATTTTCCCACGCTTTCAGTGTCTTGCTTCTGAGTAAATCCATTGGACTCGTTTAAACTAGACTCTTCTTGCAACGGAGATACGGACACACACACCGCATTGATGTCCATTCTCTTGGCAGTCGGAGTCTGCACAGCAGTCGAGGCTTCTTCTTTCACAGCGGCCGCAGTTCCGCCAGTAGTGATGTGAACTTCTTTAGCGAAGGATACCAAAGTCAACTCTTTTTTATCCGTCTTCACCAACTCGACTGTCGTTTCCAGTTTAACTGTCTCCGAAGAAACACTTTCCCTTTTCACCTTCGAGTTCGATGAGTTTTGCGTCATTTCCTCCTTCTTCATCTTCTCCTCTTTGATTTCATCAGCGAAAGCCACTGACTTCACTGGAAGCCGAAGAGGTGGAGCAGTCGAGTCTTGGTCCGGGTCAAAATTTATAGATAATCGGATTCGTTTGGCGTTTGCAAACTCCACCATATAGGAAAGTTGTCTAGGATAAACAGTAGAGTAGTTAGCAAATAAGTAGCAACGCCATGCTTGAGTAGCAGTGTCATACCGGTCTTCAAGCTGCCACCGCGGCTTGTCTTCGGCATATACCCAGCATCCATCATCGTAATACCAGTAGGACACTCCCTTGTCATCCGTTCCGATCTCACCTGCTCGCTATTTTATTAGCCGTACACCTTTTTAGTGAAACTATATCACCAAAATCCCATAAAATCCACCGTACCAGTCGCTTAATGCCCTCATTGTCGTTTTCTTTCTGCAAATTGGCGATGTGTTTGTGGATCTCGGCACACGTGTCGAGTTTCCAATGGCAGAGCGCATCCAGAATTTTCACCTACCAACAAAGACCCTATCAGTACCAAAACATCGACCCCCCCCCCTTTAAATGTGGCCTACTAACCCTTTCGAACACTGTCAGCTGTGCATACGTCACGCCTCCACCCATGGGATTCGCGGTGAACTCTTTGCGCCAATTATCCTGCAGTTTGCGAGCCAAGGTCTTTTCCCAGTCTTGCACCCTGTGAATCAGCACCAAACGCATCAGCACGTCCCTACGCACAACCATTGGCTGTACAGCCTCATCACCAATTGGCAACAACATTGCACTCACATTTTTTCCATTTTCGCAGTCGGGTGTTCACGCGCCAACTTGAAGTGCAATTCGGCCAACAATTCCACCTGGGAGACCACCAGACGCCACAACGCTCGTTAGAATCGCCACCGCAATGCTGCATCATATCGTCAACTTACATGAGTCGTGTCGCCGTTGGAAGCGCCTAGAATGGCTTCTTGGAGGTCCTGGAATCGATAGTAACAGGTATGATACATGCAGGTGAGCATTGGCGTCCAGGGGGCAAAACTCCATGCCCTGCATACAAATCCCAAGTGTAGAGGATACGAGGACGTAGCGGAGATGTAGAGGTATCCGTGGATGTCTCCGTGTCTCCCCCCGTGTCCCCCGAGACCCAGGATCGGCCTCAAAACCCGCCACCTTCGATTCACTACCGATTAGTCTCTAACCGACGTCTTACCGTTCGAGAGAAGCTCGGTAGGCGCAATGGCTGGCGGAACGTGGTGCAGAAGGAGCATATCTGAGCCAGTTCCACTGCGTGGTTCAGCTCCGAGGCCGGTGAAGCCGCGGCGCTTGGCGCTGACGCCTCCAGGTCCTCGTCCGAGTAGCCACTGGACGAGCTGCTTGACATGGCGTGTATGTGAAGAGCGGTTCTGGTGAAAGTGGAGGGAGCCACGGGCGCTTTCCTGTAAAAATGCATGTTTTATATATTTATAGAGGTCCAAAACCTGCTGAACCGCATTTAACCTGCTGTACTAAACTGCTAAACTGCATTAAACCCATTGTCAAACCAAATTTTGTACAACGTAGTAAGAGGATAGAAGAAAATTCTTGAAATTACCAGGTAATATTCTGTCGATAAATTTCTGTCAGACGGTAATTTATGAAGGGGAATGTCGTGTTTATCATCACGGCTAACCCGCGAAGTCGATGCACTTAGACATTAATGCTGTCGACATTATCCACCTCGAGAAGCTTGGCGTGCTCCTTGAGGATAGGGGCAATCTCCTCGCTAATGAACTCCTCAACCTGCTGCGGACATCGGCCGATAAAGAGCGACGGGTCCAGCAGAGTGTCCATGTGGTCGTGCACGGCCTTGAACAGCGGGTCGGCGGCAATGCGCTCGAGGAGATCGTTGGCAGCACCTTCCACCTTCACACGCTTACCAGCCTCCATCGAGTGCGTGCGGATGGCCTCGTGCACCTCCTGACGGTCACCACCAGCCTTCACACAGGCCATCAGGATGTTCTCCGTGGCCATGAAGGGCAGCTCAGCGTTGATGTGAGCCTTAATCACATTGGGCCAAACCTGCAGACCGTCCGACACGTTGGTGATCAGGTTCAGGATGACGTCCGTAGCCAGGAAGGCCTCGGGCAGCACCATACGACTGTAGACATGTAGACGAAACAAAAGATCGTCAGTATCATGGAATTGGAAGCCAGGGCAACAAAAAGCTACGAAACGCACCGGTTAGCCGAGTCGTCGAGCGTGCGCTCGAACCACTGAGCAGCGTGGGTCTGCGCAGCGTTGTCCGTGAGGGAGATGACGTAACGCGCAAGACTGCAAATACGCTCCGAGCGCATAGGGTTGCGCTTGTAAGCCATGGCCGAGGAGCCGATTTGGTTCTTCTCGAACGGCTCCTCGATCTCCTTCATGTTGGCAAGGAGACGAATGTCACCAGCCATCTTATAGGCCGACTGGGCGATGCCCGACAGAATCGACAGCACGAAGTAGTCGATCTTACGTGTGTACGTCTGGCCAGACACGGGGATGACCTTCTTGAAGCCCATCTTCTCGGCCACCAACTCGTTCAGCTTCTTGACCTGCCAAGTATTAAACAACAAAACCGTGATGCGTCAATGTTTGAAAGTCTTCTAAGACCTTCGAAAACCTGCTCTCACCTTCTCGTGGTCACCCTCGAACAGGTCGAGGAAACTGGCCTGGGTACCGGTAGTACCCTTAACGCCACGCATAGGCAGACTGTCGATCTGCTCGCTAAGTTGCTGGAAGTCGAGCCACAAGTCCTGCAGCCAGAGCGAGGCACGCTTGCCAACAGTCACGAGCTGCGCCGGCTGGAAGTGCGTGAAGCCCATAGCGGGCATGTCCTTGTACTCAAGGGCGAAGTCGGACAGCACCTTGATGGCCTTGACCATCTTGCGCTGGATGAGCTGCAGTCCCTGCTTGATTTGGATGATATCGGCGTTATCACCCACGTAGCAACTGGTAGCTCCCAAGTGAATGATAGGCATGGCCACAGGCGCCTCCTTGCCGAACGCGTGCACGTGAGCCATGACATCGTGACGGAACTTCTTCTCCATCTCGGCCGCGTACTCGTAGTCAATGTCCGTGAGGTGGGCGGCCATAGCATCGAGCTGCTCCTGCGTGATAGCCAGACCCAACTCCTTCTCTGACTTGGCCAGCGCCAGCCACAGCTGACGCCACGTCGAGAACTTGCGGTCCGGCGACCAAATCTCGCTCATCTCCTTGGTGGCATAGCGGCTCACCAACGGGTGCTCGTAGCGGTTGTGCTCAGCCATTGTCTTTGTACTAACTTGCGTCTTTACAAGTGACGGCTGACCATTGAACACGACCAACGGAGGCCGTTGATAATGCCGTAATCTGACTGGTAATTAAAAAATGTAATCTATACTGTCATTGGTTGAAAACATAAGCATCCATACAAATCACAAAGGTATCCAGCCTTTTCACAAGTCACAGGGAGGATGGCTTCAGCTCCATGGGTCTTGTGCTGTTGCGTGTGCGTGGCCCTTGTTGCCGCGCTTTCGCCCGGATTCAATGACCCCATGCCATATTATACACTCCCACTACTGGAGATCCTGCACCCGCAGAACGACATGATGGTGGCGGATACAGAGCTGCATGTGGAGATCGAGGTGCGCTCTGAGCTACTCAGCTCAGGTCTGCGTCGCTCCAGGGTCTGTATAGTGATGCAGCCGGCCTACGTACCGCCCGACGTGGTGCTTGACAACGGAGCAGGCGACGTGGATGAGACCTGCTTCGATCAGAGCTTGAACTACACCACATTCCATGTTGCGGGACTTATACCCGGTCTCTCTTACGCTCTGACTGTCGGTTTGGAGAACGACGGCAACATGGTTGCGCTGTCTACACGAACGTTCTCAGTCGGGTCCCTACTGCTACCAGGTATCGATGATCGCTTGAGTATCGCTGACGCCCTGGAAGCAGGTGCCGAGCTGCACAAGGCGCAGGAGCGAGAAACCGCGTCAGGGATTTATCGTTACGTGCTGCACATTTTCCCAGATCACGGACCAGCTCAGCATCTACTAGGACTGGCGCTGTATCAGGACGGGGAGTTGCAGCAAGCATTGCCGCTATTGTATCGAGCAGTGCAGTCGAATGAGAGTGAGGAGAATTTTCACAACTCGCTGGGGATTTGTCTCAAGTCTCTTGGAAGAGTAGATGAGGCAATAAAGCACTACCGTCGAGCGATAGAGTTAAACCCCATGCATGTCCAAGCGGCAGTTAACCTGGGCGATGCCATGCAGTCAAAGGGGAAGTGGGAGGAAGCTTATAAGGAGTACAGCAAAGTGGCGACCACGCCCATGAGTGTACTATACAGTCAACTGGACCCGATAAAGGCGGAAAATGTGGCGAGAGATGCAACTGGAAGACTGTGCGAGCTTACCCGAGTCACCGATGGCTGGTACCACGCTGACCGCTGTCTGAACGACGCACTGGAACACTGGCCGGACGAGCCAGTGTTTCACAATGACCGTGGTAATTTACTAGCGAACGCCGGTCAGTTTGAAACGGCACTCAATGAATATCAGCGATCGTCAAAGCTTGGTCTACTTGCTGGCACGGTAAGGTCCTTGGTACTTAGTCAAGTGAGGTGCCTAAATCAAGAGACTAACTCCGTTTATTGTAGCTGAATCTTGCAGAGACATTGGAGGCTCTTGGTGAAATGCAGAAAAGTATTCATCTCTACGACAAGGTGCGGTTATGGTCCGCTTGAAAAACAATTATTCGTCTCTTTTAAGCTGGATTTCTGGAGCCCAGGTTCTTGGCAGTGAAATCATCGACCGCTTCCACCCTCGAACGCGAATTATGGTCATGAAAGCGACAGTTCTACCGCGTGTTCTTCCTTCATCACAAAAAGAAATTGACGCGTGTCGCGATCGTTTTGGACGTGAAGTCGAGGCTTTGCTACACAATCGTAAGTGTTTTAGTGCTCGTGCTTATTTAAAGAGTGTTGCCAGCTCAATTTTCTGCTGATTCAAAACCAGTGAACTCGCTCGAGTCGACGGAGGTGGACCCCAATCGAATATCTCTATCGACCGCAATTACCTTGACAGCTCACAACCGGAACAACCGCGAGCTCAAGGCAGCTATGGGCCAATTGTATTGGCAATTGCTGTATCAGCGGCAGATTATGCATGAGGATTATGTGGCGAGCTACGGCATCATCCCACTGCCGTACACTCAGCAGCTCAAGGATACCAAGAGACCCGAGGTACGTATGTGTGGCCATAGTGCTCCTGATACAAATGCACTGACATTTGTACTGGTGTAGATTGGCCCACGACGCTTGCGAATTGGCTTCGTCTCTCGCTATATCTTCAATTCGGCTGTGGGTTTGTACATGTCGGAGTTAATACCCAAGTTCAATCGAGACAAGTACGAGGTCATCGTCTTCGCGATAGGACAAAGCAAGTCAATGAAAGTGGTCAAGGAAATCGAGGCAATTACTGAGACGGTAAGGTAGACTCTCTTCTGGGTGGATTGGTTCCGTGGCTAACCATGCATTTCACGTTTCAGATCGCTGCTCTTCCGAAAGATATGCGCAAGGTTCGAGAAGAAATTCGAGCCTGGAAAACGGATGTGCTTATCTATCCTGAGGTTGGTTTAGTCGACTATTCCATTCTCTAGCTCTATGTAGAGCAGTGTGGCTTAACCATGTTGGTTTGTTCAGCTTGGAATGGATAAAACGACGTATTTCGTGTCGCTTGCTCGGCTGGCTCCAGTTCAAGCGGTTTGGTGGGGCAATGCCGACACCTCTGGAGTGCCAACGATGGATTATTACCTCACTAGCGAGCACGAGCACAGCACTGCCAGCTCGCATTACTCGGAAGCCATCTACGAATTCAAGTAAGACAAATGTGTCACAACCGCTGCGAAACATGCACGGGGTCGCTAATGATATTTGTACACTGTGTATCTTGTAGAGGAATGGGTATCTATCACAAGCTTCCAGCATTACCGAAAAAGGACATTAACCGCGACCAAGTTCGCAAAGCGATCGAAGAACGCTTCGATATTTCATCAGACTTTCACTTCTACCTTGCCATCGAGGTTCGTTCAAAAACTGTTATTCCTTGTTGCACTCTTCTGACTTTATTTTGTGTTTTTCAACCAGTCTATTATTCATATTCACCCTGACTTCGACGCCGCGGTAGTAAAACTCTTTGAGAAAGACAAGAAAGCACGTCTCTTCCTTCTATCGACGTCAAGTCGGAAGATCTGGAAGAGCCAACTCCAAGCACGGATGAAATCTGCAGGCGTCGATCCAGATCGTTTACATTTCCTAACCGATGTGGACCAGAAACAAGAGACGATGCTTATGCGGGCAGCGGATGCAGTTATCGCGAGTCTTCACCTCACGCGGCCACGTGCCTCGCTGCAAGCCTTTGCCGCTGGTGTTCCAGTAGTGACGTTCCCGAACGAGCTCTGGGCCTCACGAATTACGTACGGATTCTATCAACAAATGGGAATTAAGGGTCTCATTGCTACTTCGTTGGACGAATATGTGGCATTAGCCGTCAAGTTAGCCACCGATAGGTCCTTTCACAAGAAGATGGTGCAGCTGATCAAGCGAAATCGGTCGAAATTGTCTGAAGATGAAGAAGCAGTCAGAGAGTGGGAAAAATTCTTTGACTTTGCAGCAAACCAAATATTCCCAAGTGGCGAACTAGAACCATTCATTCCAAAATCTGACTCGGATTGGGGGTCTCCTGAACAACTCAAAGAGTTCCAGATCGACTGGAGTGAGGTTAAAGGTCTTGAAGAGTGGGATCAAGCTAAGGCTCGAAACTCAAGACCAAATGAATAGGTGTACGATAAGCTAAGTTGTTTTTGATAGTTTTTCTTTAAGGGGAGTTGTCCTTCATCGTTCCTTCTTAATAAATCCTCGCGGATGATCATAAAACCTGTGTTAAATCACTCCATTCACTAATCTTCGTCATCCGATTCCAGATAATCTGGAGAGGTTACTTTGGGTTGATCCCAAAATGCGTCCAAGTCGTGGGCGTAGTGCTGTACACTTGCAAACTCACTCTGCTCTGAAAGAGGCACCACACGGAAATCATTCGCGATAGTTTTCGGAATCACGAAGACGAGGCTAACAGTGTTTTTCCTGTCCGCCTCTAGCAGCTTTTCTAGTCCCTGAGTGTCCAACACATGAGTTGTGTCTAAAGTAAACTTGAGCCAACTCATTTTTCCACTCGGATACTTAATGAGCGCATCAATCCCGGGGTATACGTTTCCTCGCAAACGATAGTATGTGGGGTTTCGAGGCGGCAACTCTAATTGACTTTCGTTGTCGATTGGATAAAGCAGTTTTCCATTTTTCCCACCATCAAGCGATCGAAGCTTCAGTTCATTCTCAGGTTGGATTGCAAGCCAGCGATGACACATTTCCACGTAAAGTTGCTCTCGAGTTACGCCATAATCTGCGTCGTCTTGGTGGAAGGAAGCAAAAACGGAGAGATCCGACATCATTTTTAGTGAAGCCCTCGAGATAACGATTCGAGCAGCATTGAGTGAGAAGAACTCTAGGTGATAAACGGCTCGATAGTCACTACGATTTGGTACCATTTGAAATAGTTGGTACATCACTTTGCGATTTAGAGATTGTGTCTTTATCGCATCTTTAATGGCCGCATGAATGTCCTCCTTCGAGCCAAAATCATGCGCAAAGTCCATTAGTTCAAACCACGCACAAAATGTTCGTAGAGGAAGCCCTCCAACCTCATCGCGCCGATTCATTAGCTCTTCTTCAGACAACTATTCATGCTCATCCAGTAACTTGTTGTACTGAATCAGCTCCTGTTTGCTCCATAGAGGAAGGATTCCTTCCGAAGGAATAAGCATTATCACCAAACTTTTCCAATCCAGATGTTGATGGCGACACAAAAGCGATAGATACTTCCCGCCGGACTTTTTGCATAATGCGGAGTTCTCCCCATCTTCATTTGCATTTGCAACTCTTTGCTGCAGAAAGCGGAGTTCTCCGATCTTTTACTGCAAAGAGCGGAGTTCCCAGCAGCCAGCGAGCTTGACTGTTGAAGTAGATGTTTGCAAACTTAATACAAGTAAGTATCCGAGACGACTTGCTTTTAAAACGGAAACATGTACATGTATTAAACTTCTGCGACCTTATTGAGCTCAAACTTAAAGACGACAATACTGCCGACTGGGCGGACAACTTAGCGGGCACCAGTTTGGCAGATTTCGTTACTTGGAAGGACAGCCACGCTTGTTGTGCCCATTTTGGCCACAGTTACCACATGTACTAGTGCGCTTCGCCTTCCCTACTTTCGTTGTAGGATCACATTTGCTTGGCAGTCTTCTATCATTTTTTCTTCCGGGTTTTGAGCTCAACTGAGGTGGGCGGTGCTGGAGGTTCACAGTGAGCTCTTCGTTAAGAACCAATTGGACGCCGGAGTCTGCACCAGAACCATAGAGCGCTGTATACATGTCGATTTTGTAGCATTCATCGACAACGGTGAATCGCTCTGTAGACCGATCCAAAAAGTCTAGTGCCGCAATGTAGTGCTTACATGGTATACCATACTGATCAAATACAGTACACGAGCACGCCCGTGTATCCAGATCCACTGCACGCTTGTGGATAGGTCGAACACGAGCATCATGGACGTATACGCAGCGGCTATCACTGGGTTCGACAACGCAAAATGCCGATGCTGAAGCTGCCTCATCAAGTTTCTTTCTAGCGTATTCCGTCAGTTCATGAATTTACAATTGAAATGTTGTCAAAACGGATCCGACCCACGCGCTTTGACTTCTCGTCTATCGTAGGCCTCTGACATAAATTTTTCCATGTAGAACTGGAGAAACTGAAACGGAAGCATCCGTCTCGGTTCTTTGGCAGCGGCATTCTGAGATTCTACAAAGTTCGTAGAGCGCCATCCATTGAGACGACAGGAGCGCAAAGCAGTGTAGAGAACCCAACGTTTTGGGTCTATGGTTCTAATATACTCGGCAATGTCCTTGTGAATCAATTCCAACGTCTTCAGCACTCCATCGTATTCTTCTTCGCTCCGGGCTCCTTGAACACGATACAGTATCTTTTTAAGGTCAATTGGGCATTTTCTTTGAATTTGTCGTGAATATTTTGGTATATATGGCGCGTACAGTAGCGCACTGATACCACATCCAGCTTCTCGACTGCGGCCAGCAATCCGGAACCTCGGTCCGAAAACAGAGCCATGTTAGTAAACTTCACACCGGCACTTATACAGCATCGCAGAAATCACTGGCAGTTCTCTTCGCTCTCTGACGAACACACGGTAACAGCAAGAACAATATTGTTGTCGTTGCCATCCCTCCCCACAAGGATCAAGTGAATACTACGGTATTTGCCGTGGCGCAAAAATGCGCCGTCAACACCAGCAACTTTCTGACCATTCACGGCATAAAGTGGGGCGTACGGGTGCGAAATAAAAACACGGACAAACTCGCCTTGCTCATGGAAGTGATAGTCAATATGACTCGTAGGGTTCTTGCGTTTCCATGTATTTTTTCACCAACGACTCTAATTTATGAAATCCATCCTCCAGCGAGCCGTAGATATCGTCAAGAATGAGCTTTCGAGCACAATAAGCTCCACCAAGAGATATGATTGCTCCCCGGATACGCCTGATATGCTCCACAATGACACGTCCACCAATATTGGGATCGCTCGCAACTAGCAAGCGAATGACCTCATCCTCGCGGACCTGAGAAGCTGTCCACCGAGAGCGCCCCGCACACTTGTTGTGACGCAAGTTGAAGCTACTGACGAAGTAGCCCGCCCTCGATTCGGACTACGAACGCAGCATGACGACTGAGAAGCGGCATTCATGCCCACCTGCGCATTCGTACTTCAGCATGGCGCCGCCCCGGTTTCCTGTGGCCAACTTCACAGTCATGTTGTTTCTGGTTGCGTACTCGCGCATCGCTTTCGTGCATGTCTTTTGGTCCGGGAAGTACCTGCCCTCGGTGATAGCGTCAGCTTCCGACGTAAGAGGCGGTGGTGCAGACTGCGGCGCCATGCCAGTTGTCGGTCAGCTTGGGTACCAGGCGGATCTTGATATACTGAAGAGGTAGGGGGACCTTCGCTGTTTGCAGAAAAAGATCGGAGACTCCGCTTTCTGCAAAAAGTCCACTTCCCGCCAGGATCTCATAAGCTTATCATTCGATCCATCCTCGAATAACTTTCAGATTCCTCCGAGCACTTTTGACTTCATCGGTAGTCATTTCATAAAATGTGCGCAGTTTGCAAATATTCGTCTTCGAAATTGAGAACGAGCATCGAATCAATAATCCACTTGCTGTCAGTTCCCGAATGCAGTACAAGTAAAAGTAACTTTTTTCAGTACCAGGATGGCCAGTCACCACGATGTTACAGCCAGACTTCACGTTATACAAGTGTTTCCTGATTAAATCTGTGGTAAGGCCGTAAATGATCTCGTACGATCGACGAATGAGCGAGCAACTTCGGTCGGCAATTGGCTGGGTCTGCTAAAGTCGGTGTCTCTCATTTGGAAAAAGCATTGTTTCTTCCTCATCGGCTCCGAATCCGACTCAAACCAATTTTCCCGACGATACCGCTTCCGCGCATCTGACTCCGGTAACTTCACGAGCATGTGGATGCTGTTATCTGGGAGTGTATTGCTGTAGATGCTGTTATCTGGGAATGTATCGCTGAAATGGTCCAAAACGAAGCTCTCAGGTGATATCAGCTTTGTTAACAACAGGATCGTCTCCACCTCAGTAGGCACAAAGCCTTTCTTGAGTAATTTCACAATTTTGCTGTCTCGTTCAATCCATTTTCCGTCCTCGATCTTCGCTAGAAAGAACATGAGGTCACTGGGTCCACACGTTGTGGTGCCCAGTCGATTATGTACTTTGATTCCCAACAAGTCCATTGTGTCATCGTCTTCTTCTTCCACGCAGAAGGCAGCCCCGGCACGACCGACACTTATGACCCACAGCATCGCTTTGGCTTATCAGAAAAACGGAATGACGAAGTTGGCGTTAGAGCGTTTTGATGGCTTTCGACTGTTCTTCATGCCAATAACTATCAAAACTGGTCTGGCATTTCCCATTGGGATACCCCCGTCATGGAATTGTAGCAGTACTTGTTGCCATCGTTATCCCAACTTTCGATCCACGCAGCTCTGATCTCTCTTTCTTCTTGTTGTTGCTGCCGCTTTAGCCTCCGCGCTGCAGCTCTCTGTTGCTTTAACTCGTCCTCTTGTTGTTTCACGGCAGCACGTTCCCATAGCGTCCAACGAGATCGACAATCATGTTCCTCTGCTAGCATTGCCTTCCTCTCACGCCATTCATTTTTCAATTCCTCCTTCGCTTTTTCAGCTTCTCGAAGACGTTTCTGTCTAGCTAGTAAATCTTCGAGTCGCATTCCACTGCTTTCTCTCTCAGCAAGTCGCTTCTCCTCATCCAGCAGACGCATCCGCGCAATATGTCGCTGCTGCTCTTCGATGGCATTTTTCTCAAGGTCAACACTTTTCTCTCGCTTCTCTTGTCCCTCCTTTGCCTTTGCCTTAGCTCGTAAGATACGCTCGACGTAATAAAGGTCTTCACGACTCATTTTATCCAGTTCACGTCCTTCACGCCGTTGATCTTCAAGGTGAAGCAAGCGTTGACGCTCTTGAATCGCCCGCTTTTCCTTAATTGCCAACTCCCTTGCATTAACCTCTGCATTACTAGTGGTGCTGTTCTCATTGGAGTCTCGTTGCTCAAGGTGGCGCATCTCTGCTTGCATTTGAAGAAACTGCTGGTGTTTCTGCTGTCGTAACAAGACTTCGTTTTCTTCTGGTATGTTGACGTCATTTCCTTTCATTAGGACGCATTCATCCCGTTCATGACGACGTTGAGTTTCTCTTTGATACTGTTCTTCCAGAACCTGACGTTGGCGCATTTCCTGTTGGTATTGGCGCTCAAGTTGAAGCGAGTCCAATGTCGGTAGTGACTTGATCCACTGGGAAAAAGGTTGCTGAGGATCAGGGTGTTGTCGTCCGAAGCAAAGGACTTCAAGACTGCTGATTAAATGATTCCGAAGGCTTTCAACATCGGCGCACGCTTTTCGGATTGCGAATCTTTGGCGAGTTCTCTCAAATTTAAAGCCTCGATGCTGAAGCGTAAGATGACTTTCCCATCGTGCTAACTCGGAATGCGCAGCACGAGACGCAGCATTAAGGCGATGATGAATCGATGATGACTCACAACCCTTTCGATTCTTCGTAATGCCAGTGATCGGGCTAAGAGTTCTTCGTGCAGCAGTAGATATCTGCCGTTCCGGAGTGGTTGCCACATCTTTTGCTTCAGCCAATATAAGCAGTGCAGTGGAAGCGATGCGTGTCAAGGTGAATTCTTGGGTAGCAATAAGCTGAAATGGCAACGATGAATTGCCACCAGAGTTGAGCCATGATAGCGCGTTCTCCAGCTTGTGGTGGCTAGGCGTAACGCAACTGTACTGCCGAAGAAAACTGCGGATGTAGTTTCCTTCACGCAGTAGAGATTTGTACTCCTGGAGAGTCTGTGGGAGATAGAGACCAAGCGCGACAAGAGATCGAAGAGCAAGATGAATTCTTGAATTGTCGTTCAGTACCAAGCTCCACAAAGCACGATTTTCACGCTTCTCACTCCGCGTCGCTCGCTCTACGCGGCAAAGAGAGGGTAGTTTGCTCGCAGCTTGAGCTTCCTTTGAACATCCACCGACGTCTTCATACAGCGGAAAAGAGAAAATTGACGGGAGTTTTCGGCGTTTGTGGGTCGCACCGTTCTCGCGCATTCGCTGCTCAAACTCGGACACTTCATCTACCGGTAGTGCATTCCCACGTAATAAGCAGATCAAGGAATGGATTCCCATCGGGATGAAAAAGGCGTGGTTGTTCTCTTCTAGCAAGCGACTGCACAAAGGCTGGTAGCTCCAATCGAAAGGATCGATTGTTATCATGAGGTCATGGGGATCGAAAGCTACGCCATCTCGACTGCGAAGTGCTCCATCTTGTTTCAAATTCAGGTCCGTATTTGGCAAAGTGCACATTTTTATAAGAAAATTGTGCAGGCCTTCTCTTACAACGAAGCTAGCCACTGCTGGTACTCGGCACATCCGAAACAAAAAACTTACTAGTGCAAGGTGAGCTAACCGTTGTTCACATTTCAGGTCACAACATTCGCCTAGTGAAGGTGGCATAGCAAACACAAATCTCTTCAAGCACCCGAGCACTCGAGCAGTACACACTGTTTCCAGCTGAGACTTATTTACCAAGTCGGGTCTGTCAAAACATGCCGCAATTTCCAACAAGGTGCATAACGCTTCACGAACCAAGTGTGAAAGTGATGTATCAACCTTCTCTCCATTCGTTTCCTTCCAGGTTGAGTCGAGAGTTTGAATTGCTCGAACGAGTTTCGCCTCGTTAAAGGGTGACGCCGCCTCTACACAGTTTGGTTCCGATGATCTGGTTCGAAGTGGAGACTTGGTGCGTGGTGGAGGCGGCATCTTAGTGTGATCAAGGAAGCATCTAAATGCAAAAATGCTGGATGAAAGAAACTATTTTCGTGTGTTTTCAGTTGTTTTAAGTTGCATTTACGCTTCTTCCTCGTCGTTCTCTGAAATGACATTCATTTCGACTATCTCTTGTCCTCCGCGTGTACTCTTCCCCGTGAACTCTGTTCCAACCTCTTCTTTATTTTGCGACGACGAGATCTTGAGATGCGAGTGGGAGTTGAAAAGGATCGGCCCAGCGATCTGCAAGAAGGTGCCTAGTAGCTCTTCATCGTCTGTTGAGAACACACCGCTTGCATCCAACTTGTTGATCAACTGAACGACCGCAATGACTTCGTCCGATCCGTTGCGGAGAGGCATAGCGAGTACACTTCGTGTCTGGTAGCCAAGTTTTTGATCGAAGTCTTTGTTAAAACGTGGATCATCGTAGGCGTTCGCGAGATTAATCGCTTCGTTATTCATCGCTACTGCGCCAGCGATACCCTGATTTAACGGTACACGGATATTCACTTCTCCTTGTAAAGTCCAGAGCTCGTTCTTGGCACGATCCACGATGTACAGCGTGCAACGATCCGAGTTAACGAACTTCTGGACACGCGTTGAAATGGTGAACATCAACGAGATAAAGCCCAGATCACGGTGCATATCCTGTACGATGCTCAGTACATTTTTGACTCTTTCACGAGCAATACAGGCAACCCTGTGGGTGTCGGCATTGTTGAGAGCCACACCAGCTTGAGCCGCCAGGATTGCCAGGAATTCCTCGTCTTCGTCGCAAAAGCCTGACTTCTTGTCAACAGAGATTTTGTTGAGAACCTGCATGACCCCGACAATGTTGTTTGCACCGTTGCGGACCGGTACACACAACATCGACCGAGTTTGATAACCATTGCGCTGGTCGTACTGTGAATCAAAATTCGGGTCTGCGTATGCATCCGAAATATTCATGGCTTTTCCTGTAGCTGCCACGGTACCAGCAATTCCCTATTCACGTTAGTTAGGAATTTGTCCTGTTTACCAATGTGAAAGTTGGTAGAGAACTCGGTTACCTTCCCGAAAGGAACGCGAATATCCGTGGCACCTTCGGACACCTTCAGAACGAGCATATCCGTTGCTCGTTCCTATAGCAATTGCGTGTGAATACTGAAAAAATAATGGGATAAGAGCAAAGATTCTCACATAAATGAAAAGTGTCGCTCTCTCCGCATTCAAGACTGTGCAGGCTTGTTTAATGATGATTTTGGTTGCTGTGCAATAGTGTACGTGTTCGTGTCAAGTGATAACACACGCTTTGATTGAATTGCAACAAACCTTCCATGGGATCCAACTCGGAGCCGATTACGCGGCAAGCTTGAATAACTTGCTCCATCTTGGACAATCGATGAACGAGCGCTGGGTCGTTGCCATAATGCGAGGCTAATGCATTGGGCACAGGTGGAGGTCGGCTGGCAGTGCACATTTTGAGTTAAAGTACAATTTCAGATTCGAAAAATGCATGCAAAGCGTACGCAAACTTTCGCGGCTTGACCAGAATCCGACCATTCTCATCCGCTGAAGCACTACATCACCAGTGTGCTAAGTGTTAGCCTATTCCTATGATACCCAATCTACACAGTGGTATGTTGTCTGGCAAACCTTGCTGCAGCGTAGCATTGTTTGATATAGGCCAGCGTGTGCTCGGGCTGGAACTTCTCGCCATTTTCCCTCTAGCAGCCAAATTATGAATTTGTAAATCTACTGAATAGCAATACTGTGATACCAGGAACAAACCTCTCCGATCTTTTCCTGTAGCAAAGCCTGGAGGAACGTGAGTGGGTCATCAGGACGAGACAGAAGCGCCTCCGCCGTCATCCACTCAATGAGAGATCGGAAGCCCATGGAGTTGAGGTAGGCCTCCCCAGCCTCAGCTGTCTGTGGGTCCATGATTGTTGTTGGTAGCAAACTCTCACTTAATAGTCCATGCAACTGGGACGCGAAACGACGCGTCTTTTCATGCGCAACCGTCGAAGTTGAAGTAGTTGGCAAACCGGAAGACCATGGCGGGTAATGGCCCGACGGTAGGCAAGTCTGGGCTGCAACGACTATGGAGTTTTGGCTCCGGTCAGCAGCAGGATGTACGTCAACCATCAACCACTCAAGCTACTGCTACTGAAGGTGATCCAGAGACGCCACCATCGGTGATTCGCCACCGCCGTGCGGACCCACGAGCAGATTTTCGTCTTAACCTGTTTACTCATTCGTTCTCGAGCGATGCAGTAACAGAGTCGAGGTCTAGCCGGGATGATGCTGTCGAGGAGACGGAAGAAGGGAGAAAACCTTCCGGCCAAAGTCGCCATCGGCGTGTCAAGAGTTATGCTGGATTAGCCGACTGGCAGCTCCATGAATCGGGGCCTAACTATCGCCAACGCACGTATACTCGATCCTTAGAGTACCTGGTGCAGCACTTGGCTCCTTCCACTGGCTTTGGAGGAACTTTACCATCGCCTCGCTATACGTCGCCTACTGCAAAGTCAAAGAACGCCATGCCGCGCGTCTGGTCTCCTCGACACGGCAACGTCATACCAAGTGTTCCTGCTGTGGACTACCGGATGAAGTACGAGTTCGCTTTGATCTTACACAACAAACCGACTACGCCGCGTATTCTCGCTCGAAACGGACTGGACGCAGTGGGAAAGCGTCAGCTGGAGGTGCTCAGTCGCTGCATCAACGCAGGATTCGAGGTCTCCGTTCTTTCAAGCACTTTGTATTCTCGCAAGTATCTAGTGCTGCTACTACGACCATCACCTTCAAGGTTGCAAACGGAGAAGAGTCGATTGGCGCTTGAACGTTGGCTGCAGATTGGAGCTGTGGGTGAAGTGCCATCCGAAATCGAACAACTTATCGCTTCAAGCCACATTGGAGACGTGGAATCGCCCACAAAAGAAGCAGAATACGACAATGTCAGAAAGGTGGAAGCCGACGACGAGAAGTTCACTCCGGCTGAGCGGATCCAGACCATCGCCCGCATTATTACATCCACAGCCAATGTGGAAGAGTTGAATCCTCCGGGAGCAAATATCTCGTTTGAAGAGCTCAATCGCAATGAATCGATCATCATGGCGTGTTTTCCGCTCCACAATCGATACGTGGATAGTAAACTCTTGGCCAAGTGCGGGCATTGGTGGTGGAAGTCCACTGAGATCACGAACGAGCTGCGTTACTACTATGGAGAACGTGTGGCTTTTTACTTCAGCTTCTTGTTTGTCTACACCAAATGCTTGCTGGTTCCTGCTCTTGTAGGTTGTGCTGTGTATGTATCCTGTAGATGGGTTGGAGCAGGCTCATACATGAGATCATTGTGCATTTTTGGGTTTTGCACAGTTACAGTATGGGGCTCCGCGTTTCTAAAAGCTTGGGCGAGACAGAATAACCTGCTGAATGATGCGTGGAACTTGAGGTTGTTCAAGGAAGCCGACTACCCGAACGCAACCTTCAAGCCACAAGGCTATCGCGATGTGGTGGATTCTCACGGTGTTGTGCTATTCCGCGAGCCTTACTACAACCCACTGTTCCGGATTCCAGCATACCTGCAGACATTTATGGTATTTGCTTTGTTCATCGCTACATATGTAGTTGGGACAGCGTTTTTCGTTCAATGGTACACTGCAGCTATGATGGCTCCTGTGTGCAGCAAATGTCCTGAATGCGTTGCATTCCTATCGTGTTTCAACACAGAGAGACCAATTCTGTTTACTGGAAGGTGGTTTTACATTTTCGCCCAAGGGATTTTACTTGGAATATCGCTGGATATCGTCGTGTATCTGCTAAGTGTGAAGCTTATTCGGTTCTTCGTAACACGTGAGAATCACGTCATGGATGCGCATTTCCAGCGCACGATGGTCAATCGGCTGTTTGCTATTAACTGGATTTCCTTCTTCCTATGGTTCATGCTGATCTCGTTCGTGATCATACCCTTTGGTGACGAGGTGGAAACGTGGTTGTCAGCGAATCTAAAATACACCAAACTCACCGTGGAGTGGCAAGGCGGAGTCATCGACATGTCGACGGCATTCGTTACCCCGCTTCTTATCACTCAAGCTCTAAATCTCTTGATTGATACGTCTTTGCCGATCATTTTCCGGCGGGAGAAGCTGAGAGCTTCCAAGTTGGCGAAAAAGATCATGAAAGCCAACCCAGCAGAGACACTTCTAGCACTTTCGGAGTATCATTCATCTTTTGAAAATATCCCCAGTAATCTACCGCAGTCCCCATCGTCACGTTCGCTAGCTTTTAAAACTAAAATCGAGGTAAGCGATGATGCCCCCAGAACTCTTGATCTCTATGACGCTAACCTACGTGATTCCATATCGTAGCTACAGATGATGACACCAATTCGGATTCCGTACCTTGAAGACGCACTGGGAGTCTCAATACCCACACTGGAAGGCTTCGAAAACGAGAAGTGTAAGTGCCTGATTGGGGCTGCAGAACTATTTATCAGATGTACCAACCACTTTTTCAGACTTCATGACAGCCGATGATGTGCTTGAAGAAAGCCAACTGCCGCTGTATAATGCATTCGTAAGTGACTCGATCGCGCGATAGATAAAACAGTAGTTTTAAGGTTTTTAATTTTTTGTGTATCCATGCATTTGCAGCCCGATTACCTGCGGATGGTCATCCAATATGTACGTAGAACTTCATCTTACTTCTTTTCTGCTGTTAATTTCCATTGTTTTTTTATTTAACTCAATTAGGGATACGTGGTGATGTTTTCAGCCGTTTGGCCGTTCTGCGCCATGGCAGCTTTTGCCAATAACGTCATTCATATCCAGAACGCCTTTTACAAGCTCGTCTTGCTGCGTCGACGACCTGTTCCAAGGAAGGCGAACAGCATCGGGCAGTGGGAGAAGATGCTCTTCATCACGTTGTTTCTGGCCATCTTTGTGGTCGTGGGGCTTATTTGCCTGAGTACCGGTGAGCTAGAGTACTTTATCTCGGAATGTATAGCTCTAGAGCGATTCAACGGAGATGACTTCAGGTATGTATGTTTGGGCTGAATTTTACTTATTTTTTTGCAATGTTCCTAAACTGACTTGCCGTTCCTCTACTGACTTGCTTTCTTCAGCATGGGCCCCGATTTTTCTTGTCTTAGCATTTCTTCGCGCTTTATTGTCGCGTTGATATTGGAGCACACCGCCTTCCTTATTGTTTACATGCTGACGGACTACATATCCGACACACCTGCCAGTGTACGGACATCGTTCGAGCGGAAGAAAGAGCTAATCCGTCGAGCTATCTGTGGACAAGGACCTCCAACGACACCAAAATCAGAAGGCAAAGGTGTCCCAATACACCACGGAATCAAATCGTTTGAAACTGCGTAAGGCTGCACACAATATGGGGCTGCACTTTGAATTCATGACACCAATAAACACACTTTGCCGGTCACTTGCTGTGCTTCTCGTTTGTCCTGATGTGACGTAAATACTTAAGGCTGACTATGATACTTCGATGTGCTCGATCTGGTTCGGTGAATATGCTTCATCGTCTTTGTTGTTAGGTGTCCGTAGAGAGTCTTCAATAACCTAGCAGCAACGCAGCATAAAGTTAAGGTGGTGCTACCATAGGTTTTAGTCAACGTGCGCTCCAACGTACCACGACTGATCCTAGCAATGTCTTCAACCGAGTTAGGACCTTTGGAACTGGGGACCATGCCCACTTGTCCTCCAGCAGTTCCTTCTTCTTCTTATCCGATACGGCGTTCCACAGATAAACCGCATATGCACACACTACGACGGTGTAGAAGAGAAAGGAGCCATAAGCACCTGACTGTTCTGCTCTCGTCTGTCGGTTGCTGTTTGCAGGCTGCTCCGTTCTCTGGATTGAGACGCTCTCCAGACGCGAACGCTGGTAGTCATCACCTTCTTGCTGCAGCGTCTTTTCTGCAAATAATGGGAGTCCTTCCATGGCCAAACTGTTGCGAGTATCTATCTGTATGGGAAGTGTGACGTTCATCTTCAAAAGTCGCTCTCTCGCTTCCAGCACCTGCTGTTCCTGCTGTGCGTAGTACTGGAGCACCTCCTTCATGACATGTTCGTGCTCTTCAATGTGCGCCTTAGTCTGCTCGTCAAACCTGCTCTTAGCCATGCTCTGAAGCATTCTCGTCCTCGTAGAAGCCGCAACTTGCGCATCCTGGCAGCTCTGCAGGAAACTATCGGCAGTCGTCTGGAGCCTCGTGGTGTCTCTGCCCAGCTGCTCAAAACTCCTCTCTAGCCGCTCGAACTGCGCTCCAGTCCGCGCGTTGCTTGTCTGTGAGATGCGCACAGTTAGGTTGACCATTTTAACACCGGTCGAGAGCAACGTGATGGCCAACAGGCCGCCGAGCAGAATGCGCAACAGGTTAGAGAGCACGAAAGACGATGCTTTCGACTGTGTCTGCTGCTCGCTGGGCGCGTCCGTTGATGGTGCAGTTGATGCTGCCCGAGGCCGACGTGGTGGACGACGGTGTGATGCTGTGTGAAGAGGCTCCGTGTTCTCGATGGACACAGTGGAGCGCATGCTATCCGACAGTCCGAGTCGAACCATGGTTGCCGAGGTCTGTGGGTTTAAGTATGAACGGCGCCAAAAACTGGATTCAAATCCATTTCATAGTGGAACTAAGTCAAGCCAAATAGATGACGTTAAAACGTAATTTCGCGAAGCACGTCATTTGCTCTAGAAGTGTCAGCTGGTGTTGAAGTCGTAAAGGGCTAAGTGCGTCTTATCATTCATCGCCGATGTCGTTCTCCATGTACACGTTGAGTCGAACAGGTAAAGCATCTGAATGTATGGTCTTAACTGGATAGATGTCCTTCTGCTTCTTCTGGTCCTCGCACCAGAACGGGTCTGCCAGTACCCACGAGTTGCTGACAGTGTCGTCATTGATGGCAGTTCCTCGGTTAGTGGCGTCTTCCACCGTCTGCGCCAGGATACGAAACGAGTGCGGCTTGTTGGTGTCTGTCTGTTCACCTCTATTCGATACTGAAGTAGCAACCAGCGCCACCATTCCCGCTCGAAAAGCTTCTTCAAGCTGCACCAATGGCAGCGGCTGACCTTCTCCTTTTTCGTCGAAAGTTGAACTCCACCCAGGCTCGATCACCAGCGTCTCCGTTGTCCGTCCTTCTTTAGAGAGAAGTATCATGCAGAGTTTTTCCAGCTCTCCTTTTAGCAGCCACGTGCGGCAGCCGGTCACCATGGAGTGGATGTATTCGCATAGTAGCGGGTGGCGGCTCATGTGAATCGGAACATCATATAGAACTCGCTTCTCAAAAGCTTCTACACAGTATTAAGCAGCAAAATGAGCCTTGGACCCACCGATATAGTAATGCAATACGCACCTTTGGGGTACACTTGCCAGGTGAACCTATAACAGCGTCAAACACCAACATTCAGCTTGCAATTAAGACTTTACGCACACCACCAACCACCAGAGCAAATGATCCATTCAACGCACAGAAACTCGTGCACAGCGGCCTCAAGGAACTCGAGCACCAGATCCGTCAGAGTCTCCCACTTGGGTTGGTCAGTCTCCATAGGTGAGATGCGTTATTATTACCTCTTCCGAATGACATGATGTCACTACGCTCACTTGACAATTTGACAGTTCAAAAATGTGGAGGAACTTGGCGTATGGGTCGCAGCAGGCGGCGGAGGCGGCGCCTACCGTGGCCCCCACCAAGTCAGTGAAGGAGACGGTGGTCTCTCAAGGTTCGTTGCGCTATAGTCTGCGCTTACTGCGTCCATATCCCACTAGTAGTGGCGCAATTGGGAGACTAATGACTTGTTACTTTGGTCAGTCGACGCGTCGTCTGTGCCCAAGAATGACGGCGCCAAGGTCTACAAGATCCTCGAGTTCCTGCGCAAAGTTCCCATGCACAAGCCCGTGTCTGTGGCCGGCATTTTCAAGCACACAGGCGTCGTATGTAGCCGTAGTGTCTGAGCATGGCAAAGCTGTGCTGACTACTACTGCTCGTGTTAGGACCTTACTATGGACGACCAAGTGGAGCAACGACTCAAGAATAATCCAAAGGTTCGGCTGCAAGGAGACCAGTATGCGTACCAGGTGAGACAGAGAATATTCATCGGCCAGACTCTCAATGGATGAGCAAATGTTAAATAGCTTTTGTGTCTTGGAGGCCAAATATGACATCAAGAACCGCATGCAGCTGCTCAAAATTCTTGATCGAGTGAGTTATTGTGCTAATATGTTAATCTGCTGACTGCGAGCTGACTGGATTCATTTGTGCTTGCTGCAGATTCCTGAGGGGATGCCTATTGAAGACTTGATCGATTGCTACGTCAACGTGGAGGAAGACCTGAAGGAGCTAACACGCACGGGAGAGATCGTTTGTCTAAAAAATGCGGACAAGGGCGCGGAGGTCTATTATTCGCGCGGGGCTCTCTTCTTGGTGGATCTCTCTGGGGTTGCTACGGTTGAAGCTGGCAGCTACTTGGCCCATTCCAGCCAAGACATTACCAGCGAAATCCGCCGAGGCGATGCATTCCGCGTGGGAGACAACTGGTTCCGCGTCTCAGCTGCTGTCAAGGTTCGCGGTATCGTTTCATGTACTGGCACTGAACCTCAATACTTAAGTGAAATTTGCGCTTGTTTGTGTGCCTTTTAGAGCTCGAGCACAACCCGCCCTGCACCCTTCGCTGGTATGGCGACCAAGAGTGTCTCGTCAACACGTGACCCGAACGTTTCAAAGAAAATTAAGTACGTAGCCAGTGTCGCAGCAACTGAATACTATTCATGACTCTTACGTCTTACGTGCTTCAGGTACATGTTCAAGTTCGACAAGGACCATCTTCCTCTAGATGTCCCTTTTCCAGATGCCAAGAGGAGGAATGTCGCTAGCAGCGATCGCTGGGATCTTCTACCCAAACGTGGTCCCAAGTTTCAAATGGTGAAGCACGGTATGGCAATGTGTCACGTATAGCGTTCTGTCTTAAAAAAATACTAATTGTGTTGTATATTTCATTTTCCTACAGGCTGCACGAATGATATCCGTCAGCTGTGGCGTGACACTCTGCGGACGTGGCCGTCGGATCGTGCTGAATTCGAGAAGAAGCTGGTCCAAGCTGGTCTGACAACACAAGCCAAGGTTGATGCCAATCGTCGCCAGATGAAGCGCCGACTGAAGGAGGACAAGAAGAAGAACCGTCCTCGCAAGCAGCGCGATATCAAGATCACCAACCACCATCTTATCGGCACGAAGCTTGGTGAGATTTTGGCGAAGGGCAGCCAAGAGCAGTTCACGCTTGGTGCTGTAAGATTTGAGAAAAAGTAGCCACCTCGTTGCCTTCAACCTTTCACCTGGCAGGTCAATAGCACATCGTCTAGCAGCAAAATTTATTGAGAAGATGCACTCAAAGTTGCAGTACTCCTTTCTGTCTAAAGAACAAGATGCCAATAGCCGTGATCACCAGGAAGACTATCACACAAGTGATAGCAACTCCCCAGAACCACCCCCAGGCCTCCTCAACACCCGATGCCAGATTCATACCGAACACTCCAGCCAGTAGTGTGCCCACTGAAAGGCTGATCGTGACGAGCGAGAACACCAGGTCTACTCGGAGCAAGTAGTTTCGCATCGAGTCGAGCTTCAGCATGACCAAGCTTTCCGTGTTCGTAATTCGATGCTGCATCAAGTCAGCCTTTGTGCGCGTCGAGAAGATATCCTGCAAGTAATTTTCAATCAGCACTTCTGCTTCCTCTGAATCAAAGCTGTATAGGTCCGTGAGAAGAGAAGGGTCTTCGTAAAGCTTCGTGAGGTACAGCAAGCGCAGATCTTCTTCATTGTCCAGCAGCTCCATCAACACGCGACGTACTCCATCCACTTGCGACTCGAACTCGTTCATTGTGTTCTTGAACTCGCGTAGTGTCTCCAACTCGCGCGAGTGTAGGTTTCCTTGTACCAATCGATCCAGGGCCGAGATCACGATGGGAGAGAGCTTCTCGTAGTCTGATTGGAAGTACCGAGCTAGTGTTGCTAACAACGCCTCCAGTGCCCTGTAAAAATACATACACAAAACACCTCAGTCTTTTCTGTCATGTTGATAAGCTCTCGTATTCTGCTAGCACTGACCTGAACTCGTACGGGTCCTCTGCATTCTCTCGAGCAGTTTGACTGAATTGCTCTTTGAGAATAGACAGGAGACTGTCAGCTCCATCAGGTACGTACACAAGGCACACGTCTCGCATCACAATGGCGCGCAACGGGTCTGCACGGAATAGCAACATCCGTCAGCAACAAAACAACAATCAATCCTCAATATTCAGTATTGGTACCTGCACTGATAAGAATCGCCTGCTTTCGAATAATAATCGCTGGCTCGTTCGACACGGAGAACGCATTCTCCATCCGTCGAATGTCTCGCGCGTGAACTCGCTACAACAACGGCAAACAACAGATAAGAGCATTCCATCAGCACAGCACCAATCCCTCGGCATCCTCCAAAACCCACCTGAACGTCGCAGACTGTGGCGTAATTGGGTCCGTCGATTCCCCCGCCTTCTCCTCGCATTATGTTCATACTGGCTCGCCGGCCTTTGACACCTAAACTGCCCAGCCGCCGCAATGGCAACCCCGCAATGTCCGCGGCCTCGCTGACTTCCTCAGGCGCCTCCTCCTTGGGCATCGCTGCTTGCTGCGTCATCCGCAATACATCTAACCTGCTCATTTCCTTGAACTCGGAGTCTCCGTTGCGATCGAACAGCAGCACCAGCACACGCCCGTTCTTGGAGCCCGGGTCAAACTGGCACGCGAAGCGCTTGAGTGAGCTGGCGCCGGGCGAGCTGGCACCGCTCAGCTCTGTCGGGTCCGTCGTGCGCAGATCGATGCGGTGGTAGTTAGTCCCGGGACTGCGCTCTTCCATTGCCTGTGGCTCCACGGCGCTGTCTGACGTCGACATTTTCGATTGATCGTGGGTGGCACGGCGTCAAAAAGACTAAACGGCTTTTCTAAATCGCTTATGACAAAAGTGCACAAAAGTATTTTTTAACCAGTGCTAAAAGCATCTCCACCGGATGACTCCCCTTATATATCATATAACGTATAAAACCCACCCAACGCGTACACCACCCACCCAATACTCGCATATTCTTCGTATCATGTATATTGCACACACCACACACATTACATGTCCTACTATAATCTCTACTTTGCGTACATTCTCCTAAAACACAATACCTACTATTCATACAAAAAAAAGAGCCGGAGCGTCTTGAGTTTGTGCTTGGTTTGTGGAAATGTGTACAAACTGCCACAAAATCGATTGTACATTTGTACAAAATGATACAAACTGAACTGGCTAGAGATCAGATGGCACGCAAAGAGCGTTCATAATGTCGTGGGCTGGGGTGAAAAAGCAACGTTACTTTGGTAAGAGAAGTGTTATTTAATGTGATACACAAATGTGGTTTTATGTCTGACACAGTAAATTATATTTGTGAGGATTTCAGAACATGTATTACATAGAGATGGTATGTTCTCTCCTAGAGGTCGGCCCTACTGAGCAGAACCTTGACAAGATATCTGTAGCGGAGACAGTCTGCGTCGTCAGGGGCCTCGTTGGATTGAAAGATGTAGCCAGGACCCATATTCCGCAGCTTGTTCCGTCCATTTGTTGATATTCTTGGGCCACCACTCGTCTCCATCTCTTATTATGTTTCAAAAGAGGATAGAAAACATCTTTGAAGACTTGATCGACGTTTGCAATGGTGTTTGCGTCGTTCCGAGGGTCCATCAATGTGTATGTCCACGTAGTTACTCTGATACACAGAGCACACCAGTGATTTCCATCCATTAGCAGCGCGCCCACGATCAGATCCTCAGCATTGTTGATCGTCCAGCCATCTTTCTCTGTCGTCGTCGTTGTCCATCGCTATTAGCTGAGAAGTGAAGGAGCAGATTGGACTAGCTTTTGGACGGCTATCCGCATCGGCGCAAATTACACTAACTGCGGCATCTAGGCAAATGTCTTCCAATTCTCTATCCATCGCAAATCTGAGCATCGCTAAGTCCTCGGCGTTTTTCAAATTGGCGAAACCCATACAAGTGCATACCCCATCCAGGTCGAATTCACCTACGTCATTAAAATGCTCTCCACAGTCGTCGCGGCGCAGGTCTAAAGAGCGAACCCAGCCCATTGCGTTCTCCAACCATCTGAAAGTTGATCGCAATTGATACCACATCTCCATGGCCCGCACAGATACGGCTGATATTTTAGGATAGACTGTGTCTTGGCCAAACTCAAACTTGAATATAACCTCGCTGTCTGTCAAACGGCGCTCCATGTGAGAGTAGTACGTCTTCTTGCACTCCTTCATTCTGGAGATGCACAGTTTAACCCATTCTCTTGGTAACAAAGTATGACGGACTTCACCACCAATATCATCATCAGCTCGACCTGGATATAGCACTGGTAGGCATAGTGTTTTCGCAGATCCGGCCGGCGATTTATGCAGCACACCGCTCGAGAGAGACCATCAAGGTCCCCTGACACAAAAGCATTTGCAATTTGCGTCAGTAATCCCTTCCCTAGCTCGAACTGATCTCGCCCGTACAGTCTGCAGTTCTCTTTCCTTCCTCTAGACCCTCACGATACTTAGCACTGGTAGGAATCGTCCTTGGATACACCTGGTTTGCAACCACACCTTCAGAGTACCCACTCACTTCGAGGTCTTCCTGAAGAAAATGGTCCAGCATTGCCTTCGAATTGTACTTCCATCTTGGGTCGATGAAGGAGAAGGGGATTATCTCAGTCATTTTCTTGCGTCGGCGTAGGTACAGCAGATGTCTTCACGGTAATTTTAGAGTAACTCCAACCAAACAGTGAGAAATCCAGGTTTTGACATCTACAGTACACGTAGTTGCAGCACTAGTAACCGCAAATGTCTCTTTTCCCGTGTCTTGAATGTCGTAATAGGTCGTACAGTGCACAGCAGTGTCGTACTGCTTCTTCACCGCATCGAACGCATAGCGGACCAACTCAGGGCTTGATTGTCTTAGGGAATCGTTCACTTGTCCGACGCGAGCGATTTCGGTAATGAAGGCTTTTTTATTTAGTATAGCTTTTTGTTCGATTTTCAATTTAGGTACGGTTGAATGTTCAAGTAGTGATGATGGAAGTATGCAATCAGGTAATAGTACTCCTTTATCAGAGAGGAAAAGGCTACGTTATTTCAAACTATTCGAAATAATTTGAGAGATAGTTCAAATTTTTGAATACTTTTAAAATGATTTTGAATTTCTTCATATAAATTTTTCATATTTTAAATTTCTTTAGAAATATTTTTATGATGAAATTAGTGGTATTTCATTAGAAAATGCAAAAAAATCTTAAAAGCGGGCTCTAATAAATTACCAGTTAAAACAAAATTTATTTATAAATAATAAGGCTTATAGTTTAAAATTTTCAAAATTATCAAATCATGCATATTTTAAAGCTTATACTAATTTTATGTTCTGGTGCAGTATTTTTTTTTCAGATCAATTAATATATTTATTAGTAAATAATTTACTTAATAAAAATATGTTAAAATATTTTATATTTACAAATATTACTGAAATTTTTATTACTAATTTGCTGAACCTTTGCCCACCAGATTAGACTAGTCAAAGTTTCATCGATCTCCACATTTTGATCCACAATCGTCTTAATCTTCTGCCAGGACGATTCTAATCTGTTGTTGGTATTGTTTCCGAGGTGTACTGCGTTGTCCCGCAAGCACGAGCACCACACGTCACGACACGTGTGCCAATTTTCTTGGAAGTATCCCAAAACACAGGCTGGTCGGACTCGTCACTGTCCTGAACTTGTAGCTCTGCTCGAATGAAGTCGAGGTACTTGTAGTATTCACGTTCCGTCTTGGACTTCACAATGAGGCTCATAATCGGTTTCAAACGGCTTCTCTGGATAGCGTCCAGTTGATACTCTGTCTTCGCCACGCGCTCCTGAAGATATTTGACAGCGTGAAATTGGCACAAGAGTATCCGGGCCTGCGGAATCTCCGTCGTACACTAATCTCCGTAAAGTCCTTATCCGCGACAATACACTGGATCTGTCTCCAAGCTGGATTAGACTTCTTAAACTGGTTGATAGCAAGGCGCATTGTATCCGCGCGCTAGTCAGTGATAAGAGCATGCTGCAATAAATACACATACAAATCGCTAGTTTTGATTCAACGAATACAAAAGATACAATCAAATTAAAGTACAAAATTGTACAAATTGACACAAATTCGTACAAGTTGGTACAAATGTTCACAAACAAACCCAATACAGCAGAAAAATACTACAAATACAATACACCCAACAAAGGATCATTCGATACCGAGGAGGGTCTCACCTGAACGTGTTGGCCATGCCCAAAGGTGTCGTGCACCATAAATGAGAAGAGCTTGTACCGGTCCGAGTTTGTTCCATGTGTAGCATCGACTAACACAGTTTCTGGAAAACTCGAGAACAGCGATCGCATATGGGCAGTGTGGAAAACAATGCTGCGAGCAAATACCTGAGTAATAAGACAGACTTTTATCGCAATAAAAACCACCAAAAATGACACTACACTGATTGTACCTTGTTGTTTTCTCGATCCATGTCAACGTGGCCCACTCCGAAGTCTTCGTCCTCACAAAACCGGTTCAATGTCTCGGAAACTCGATCCGAGACCGTCTTCCCTGCGTCTTCTTCCCGCTTCAGCTTTGCAAGGAGGTTGTGCACGTCAACCATGCATGGCTCCGCGTCGGTTCTCTCCCAAATAAATTTCAGAATCTTCTTGCGAGATACTCCAGCTTTGCGGAGCATGTTGACTTCCTTCAAAGCCTCACTAGCTAGTCGCATCCGGTTGCTGGGACCTGGTTATACTCACCATTCCATTACCAACTCTGTGATTGTGTGTATTTGTGTGCTGAGATACAACGAGATAGTATCGATCGCCGTCGCGCTTCTGCAGTAGCGAAAGCTAAATCTCTAAGTTAGAAAGCAAAAAAATAGCAAGTATTAGCAAGGATTCCTAACAGTACACACCTTAACTTCACAGTCGATTGGTCTGAGATTCTGACGGGGCCTCTTGACAGCTGTGCGCTCTCTTGGCTTTCCGGCATGTGTGCAAAGGTAGTAGAGGCAATAGTGGGGGAACTCAGGATTCTTCAGCAGCTCGGAGTCCGGAGCGTTTCTTCCGTGCTTCGAGTAGGAGTCTTTTACCAATACATTCCGACGCTGCCGTGTAGTCGACGAGCGCTTGTAGTAGTTCTAGAACAATTTTTACACAAACGATTAGAACAAATGTTTAACGAATGAATGCATCATATTTGTTGGCCTACCTGGCATGTATCTTTACAATACGCAGCGAAGAAGGCCTCAAACTCGCTCGCCGACACAAATTCCTTGTCTTCCAAGCTTGGAACACTCGCGTGGCAGTCTTCACGCACATAGGGCCTCTCGTCAGTAACCTGATCTGAAACTGCACGGTTCTCGAGGTCTTGGACGTCGGCGGAGGCGTCTGAGTCGTCGGATTCGTCGCGGGACCCACGCTTTTGGTGCCGCATTCCGATACTAGGTTGCGTCTAAAAGGGGGGGGGGGGAATCGAAATTGAGCGTCAGCCACTAATCGCAAGGGTTAAGTAACGTTTTTATTAACGTTCCTTTAAAGAAACAAAGCGTATTTTTCAGTCCCTGTTTGGTGTACCTACTTTGTTCAGATATCCAGAGATGTGGATATAAACGTGCTGTCTATGCCGGCTCTTTTTTGTATAAATAGTCACTTTCTAGTGCAAATTACAAAAGTGATAGTGCGAAGTGAATAGGCTATAATAGGCATAGATAGGACACTTTCGTGTGCAATAGTTCTGTGTCCCCAATGGTATGAAAAAATTGGCGTGGTCAACGCTATGAATACAGCCTCCTGAAGAGAAAGTAGGAGGCTGTTTGCCCATGTCTGCCGTGTGTTGCAAATTTAGGTCACACTGAACGTGCTGGGGGGCGGACTGAGAGCCGACAGAAGCCAAGCGCTGCGGGAATGAGCCGCAACATTATACGTCTATAGACTATAGAAAACTCGTTCCCTTTGGATGCCTTGAAAATTGCCCTACGCGCTGGCAGTGATGGTCAAAAATGTATTGCAGGTATTAATACCAGTAGAAATACCTTATTGCAAAGACTCTGGGGTATTGCAATAAGTATTGCGGTCCCATCAAGTATTGCCGTACTTATTTGTTAGCGACTCGATGATCTTTTTCAAAATTGTGTCATTTATTAAACATTTTATGCCAAAACACAAATTTTGCAGTTCATTTTGATAAATTTTATGCTCCAGGCTAATTTATTAATTTGAATATTTAAAATAAGCACGTGAATTCAGTTTGAACTTTGAAGTATTTACGAATGAATATCACATTATGGTGGATACCTGCGCCAGTTTGATATCGAGAAAACCTGGTTCGCTTTCAAACCTAATGGCCACGATCCAATTGGAATATAAAATATTGCAATAGTACTGCAACTCCGCTGGGTATTGCAATACTTACTGCACACAAGCAAGGTAGTTGCAGTAAATATTGTCACTTTTATAAAATGTCGCAATGCCCAGAAATATATTTTTGGCCATCACTGCGCGCTGGCATCTGGTTCTATACTGCATATGCATGTGTGTTGAGGTGCATACAAACAATATCAAGTCGAAACCACCAAGGTTGGCGCCTGGAAGGACAGTTATGGAGTTTGCACAACGTGCGCAATAGTGGAGCCTCGTAGCAGGGCATCCGAATATGGCATTTATATTTATGTAGAGAAGCATGCTCAATAAATTATCCAGTGAAGCTCATATCGATACTAAAACAAATAATGGCAACCCTTCACCGGCCAAAATAAATTATGTCATTATGGGAATATATTGTTTTATTAAGATCGAAAGCTCTGACACCCTTATCCCCAGTCGCGTTGTCCTGTGCAGCCACTATAAGGGATACCGCGCGCTCCCTCATCCGTATTAGAGGCTCATTTTGCTTAGGAGAGCTCGAGTTCCAACCACAATCGAATCGAATATAAAAGATATTCCCGACAATGACTTGTCTTCAGCCACTATGCTTAAAACTTTCAAGAAAATCGGCGTTCAGGGCACACTTTTTTGTTATTTTTGCAAACAAAATAATGAGATTTATCTCCATAAATTATGCCATTTTCGTTTTATTCAAAATAAATAACTTAGTGGGCAACGCATCCCAGCCGAAATAAATAATTTATTGTTATTTTCGGAAATAATGTTATTGACAATGCTAATTCGGAGGCCCTTCCTCGTAGTGAATAGAGGCCACTATTCACTACGATTCTCCCGTATTGCACAATCACTTTTGCTATGCTACTTTAGAACTACTTTTTGCTCACTATCACTACACCGGTGGGGGTCGTTTTTTTGTAATAGTATAAATTCTTGCCAATTTTGCGTATTTTGCAATACCGGTGGAGATGCTCTAAGAACTGTCGAGATGGATGGAGGTAGAAAATCTGTCCGAAAAACCATATTTCAACTGGTACGCAACCGGTACCGAAAAAGAGTGGGACAAAGGGGAGAAAGGAGCGGTACTCGTTATACTACACCCTTGCCAATCCAACCTGACGGTAGTGTAAAGCAAATTGGACTAAAGTAACTAAAGTAACATATTAATTTTGGAAATGAAATTCAAAAATTCATGTTTAGAGCAAAAACAATTTAGTGTAACGCTATCTGTTGGCTAAGGAACCAGTACCAGACTTTCCCCTTTATCTCCAGTCGAATGCTAAGTGAGCCGAAGCACGGACTTGCCGCCCGGACACGGGTGCTGGACGCTTACAAGCGCGGAGGGGACTGGGTTCTGGTGGCGGACTGCAACGGCATCCCAGTCAAAACTGCCCGCAAGATAGTAGAGCGCAAGACGGCGGACGTGAAGGCGCGAGGTGGCGCGCGAGCTTCGTGCATCAAGTGCACGCAGGAGATGGAAGAGGCTTTGGAGGACTGTCTGGAGAAAAACTGCTTGTACACACTCAAGCAAATGCAGGATATGCTGTGGTTTGACTTTGGAGTTCGGATTAACACTTCACTGTGTGTTAATCCGTACGCCCCTATAGCTCAGTTGAAAGGTTGTCTATATTACTAGAATTAGACAGAGTGACTTCTCAATCTACCTAGCAAAATGACTAAACTGACATAAATACTATGGTACATGCTCTCTGAAGTTTTCGTAATGTCGCTTTGGCTCAGTCGTCTGAGGACCATCTCCCTAGTCAGGAGACACGGGTTCAATCCCCGTCGTGGTCCGATTTCGAGTCAGCCGGTTCCTAACACTCCTCCATAACGTAGAATGGCCGATATGGGTTATATAACCTTAGCCGAACAGACTTGGAAAGGGTGAGAAAGATCCACCGCGAGTATACTAAGTCCAAATGGCGGAGCTCCTTCTGTTCAGTCTCCGGGTACACTGTACCCCACGAGACGCTGACACAACGGTTCCAGGTATACAGAGGTGGCGTCACTCATCAGTCTCCGTTTTGCCGCACCTTGATTCTGCGGATGAACTTGAGCATGCGAAGCCACCTATGGTCCCCGATGCCTGAGTCAGCCCCATTCTCGCGTACAATCATGTCGTCGTCCGTAGTGACTTTCAATGCGAAGCAGTGAGCCCGCATGTTGCGCTTGTACGCCCCGACAAGGTACACACCTGGCTTGAGCACTCGAACTCCCTTGTCGTCAGGAAGTACACGTCTCACAATCGCCATAGGACCGGCACCATCTCCATCGTAGAGATTCTTGCGGAGAGTCTTGATGTCGAGCTCCACACCGCACCGCGGGACCGCGTTGGAGCAGTACCTCACAATTTCGCCGAGCTTGTGAAAGCCTTCGTTGAGCGGAACCTTGGCGTCGACTGCGTTCTGTAGGTACTCCGTCCAAATATCTGGGAGTCGTGCGCTCTCTTGCTGGTGGCCGAGGAGCTCGAGTGCCATTTGGACCGCGTGAGGCAAGCACGCATTGTCTTCCCCATCGGCGACCGCACTGAAGGCTCTCGCGTTCCTGCTGATGTATGCTTGGTACGTCAGCTCACGGTTCGGGTACCGGAGTAGGTACGCGTCAAGTGTCTCGACGAGATTCGCATTTCCATCCTCCATCAACTGGTCTCGTGGCAGCCATATTGGGTCCGAGTCGTCGACCCATGTCACGCGATATTCAAACCCAGTCACCACGGTCCTTCTGTTGTCGATGCAGTCGATTTCACCGGTCTCCACCGACATTGCTGATCGCCGGGTACGCTTGACTGGGCGCATCGCCTCAAGTTGCTCTGCAGTTCGCTTCCGGAAGGTGTACCCGCATACCGTGGACACTGTCTGCGGGTTATCCACTGCAGGCGCCGCAGAAGGTTGATTGGCAGTCGGAGTCGGTTGGGCAACTGACTCCATGCCGTCGTTGTCGTTGTCGTCGCTGTCGCCATCTTCATCGCTGTTGTTTTTGCCTTCATTGCCACGATCGTTCACGTTCACGTTGTCGTCGTCGGGCGTCGCCGCATCATCTCCCTGGCTCTCTGGTAAAAGCTCTGACAGATCCGTCGACGGGGGGGGTTCAGTGTTGCTCGCGCTGCCCGTGTCCGTGGACGGTGATTCGCTGTTCCTAGACTCCGCCTCCAATCCGTCACCTTCCTCAGGCCGGCTTTCAAATAGGCCCACCTCAGGGCTCATGCCCCCCGTCTCCCTTTCGGGTGCAGCCGGAGACAACACAGTCCGCAGAGGAGAGCCCGACTTCAAGCCGGCGAGTAGAGCTTCAGTTGGGAGGAGAGCTGGAACTTGTTCTGGAGCCATAGTAAGTTGCTGTGGTCGTCGCTTGAGTTGCTTGAACTGGAGCCGGCAGATTCGAAAGTGAGCTGATCGAACTCGTGGCGGGCAGCATTCGGAGAAAACCCCTTCCAAATAGCATACCATGCTATTCGACAGGTTGATATTTTGGGTCATTCGGTTAGACAGTTTGGCGGACGCTGGTGATACCAGGGTGGAGATCGGTAAACCTGCCGAAGGCCGGCTGAGACTTCATTGCGCGCACAACCTTGGCCAAGGCCAGCTTATCTTCGCTCTCGTACAATCGCCTTTCGAAGAATCGAATGTGCGCCGCGAACGTCGTGAAGACCACTTGGAACGCAGGTAGCGATGGTGTAGGCTGTCTTCCGTCGAACAGGCACCGATTACGATCTGTCCAGATGAAGTGAAGCGTCACTGCTCGGAGTGTGTGCCAAGCATCGTGGACTACTTCCTCACATTCTTCCCACTCATCACGCACTCGCGTCTTCGTTGTCAGACCACTGTCATGCCACGTCGGCCGCACGCGAAAGAACGGCGACACCAGTTGTGTCAAGTGACCCCACAGCTGCGCTGCAAGAGTGCACTCGAAGAACAAGTGTTCCTCGGTCTCAATCGCGTCGCACTCGTCACACACGCAGTACTGGATGCGTGGATGTACAGCTTCGAGGAACCAGAACCGAGCGCGCACCGGCAGAAGTCGGAACGCGAGACGAAACTGCAGGTCCTCAAAGATGGGAAGCAAGATCTTGCGCAGATGCTTGTGTTTTACGAACGACTTGATCTGCTCTTCATTAGCACGTTGAGAGTGCAAAGTCATCGGATGGGGCTTCGTCGGCAGTGCTGGTGTCCACACGATGTGAAGCAGCGCCGATCTCGGAATCGCAGGGATCAAGCACACCTTCACGCCGCTCTTGCAGCCCAGGTGCGGTATCACTCGTCTTGCAGCACGCGGAGTCTGCAACACAAGCGCGCGCGCGCCCAGACGCTCGACGATCTGTGTTGCCTCCTTGTACAGCACTCGCAGCCACTTCGCCTGCTGACCGGGTGTCGTAGACACGAGCGTGAAGTCGAGATGGCGCTGAACGAAGTCTTGCTGCGACGGCCAAGCACAGCCTTCACACATGAAGTCAGCGAGTGACTTCACGCCGAAGACTCTCGACACGTGTAACCGAAAGCTGCGCTGTGGCTCAGAGACCATCCCTATGCATCGACGATGCGCTGAGCTGGTGTGAGTCCGCGCCGCTTGCTCGTAGTGAAGTGCTGCATCCGAGTGGAACCAGATCGGCTGCCGAAGACCGTACCAAGCGCGCTCGTCTGAAGGAAGGTCGTGCCACGTGATCTCCCAGTGAATCTTGTACCACCAGATCCAAGTCGCTCGCCACCACAATGAAGTCAGTCTCCACTTGATCATGTCGCCATGACGAAGCGGAGAGATCGTGAGGAAGTCCAGTGCGTTGCTGCCGCCGATACGAGGAAGAACCAACTTGAGCAGCTCTGTGCTCGCTGTCGTCCAGTTCCGCACATTTGCGTCCTTCGCCGCGCTCATGAACTGCAGCACGAGCTGAAGTCGCTGTCTCTTGAGATGCGCTTCCAGACTCGGGATGCCGAGACCGCCATCGCTGCGTCGCTGGAACACGAACTCGCGCGGAATGAGCTGGATGTGCGATGCCTCGCGATCATGCTTTCGACTCAGCACGAACCGATTCAGCATCGACTGCCATCTCTTCACGACTGCTGTGGGGACCGACACGTGTTGTGTGTAGTGCCACAGACGTGAGAGTACCATCGTTTGAGCTACCAAGAGCCGACCTCGAAGCGTCCTCGCACGTCGATACCATGCCTTGAAGCCGTCGTAGAAGCACTGCTCGAGGAACTCTACGATGTTATCGTCCACTGACGACTGGCTAAACGGGATGCCGAGGTACTTCACTGTCTCCGTCCGACCAAGCACGTGCACTCCTGGGAGCAGCGGACAGTCGTGGTTCCGGTTCAGTGCCAGCAACGTCGACTTGGACAAGTTGAGCTTCGCACCAGAACCTCTACAGTACTCATCTACGAGCTCAAGCTGCGCTTGGAGGTTTGTGATCGAGCTGCTTAGAAGAGTCGAGTCGTCTGCGAAGACCGTGCTCGTGCTGGTGTGGTCTGCGTTCAGACACACGCCGTACTCTTCGTGGGAGCGCAATAGGTTGCCGAGCGGCTCGATGGTCAAGACGAAGAGCAGCGCAGACAACGGATCGCCTTGCTTCACTCCTCGCGTCGGATGTATCGCTGGCTGGATGTTCTGGTTGATGACGAGATGCGCTTGCGGGTCAGTGTACAGAAGCTTGACAACAAACTCTGTGCCGAATCCCATTCGCTCGAGGACCTGAAACATGTAGTCCCAGTTGACTCGGTCGAACGCCTTCTCGAAGTCCAGGAACAGTGCATACGCTTCTTCGTCCAGACTCGTCACGAGGTCTTGGAGATCTGCGAGGAACCGGACGTGGTGATGAATCGATCGATGCTTGACGAATCCCTTCTGGTCGGGGTGAATCAAGTCGAGGATCACTTGCTGCAGTCGATACGTCAGCGCCTTGGACAACACCTTCACATCGACCTGCACTAGTGCAATGGGTCGATAGTTGCCGGGCTGTGCTCTCGACCCTTTCTTGTGCAGTAGCACCACTGCAGACTTGCGCTGAGACGGAAGCAGCACGCCACATTGAAGACGATCATTGAACACGATGCTCAAGCACTCGCCAAACACGATCGGAGCGACCTGGTAGAAACCAGCCGTCAAGCCGTCCATTCCTGGTGCTGAAGTCGCTTTCATGTGTCGGATCGCGCTCGTCAAGTCTGCGGCGGTGACCGGTGCATTCAGAATGGCACGGTCAATCTCCGAGGCGAAGCGAACGATCGAGTCCAGAAGCTTACGTTGGATGCCATCGTTGGGTGGAGGAGCTCTTCCTACCGGATTGAGTGGTTCTCCCATCTCGGATCCCCAGTGCTCCAGGAAGCGGAGCGAAATCTCGTGAGGGTTCGTCGAGACACTTCCACTCGGTGTCATGACTTCCTCGATCGAGACTCGTCTCAAGCTCGTGTCCAGCGGACGGAAGAAGTGCTTGGTTGATTTCTCCGAGTTGGCGGCTTGGAAGTCAAACGCAGTGTCTTGGTTGTACTGGCTCGTCCTCGTGACCGTCTCCTTGTAGTTGCGCAAGGCTTCGCCGAAGAGCTCGCGATTGGAGTCATCAGATGAAGAGCGGTATCGAGCTGCGGCCTGATCAAGTGAGACACGTGCCTCCTCAACAGCCTGCGAGTCCTGTTGTCGAAGCTTCTTCTGGACATCCTGCAGCTGGGTCTTGATGCTCACCTTCCACTGCTCCTAGACATTGCCTGGGTTGGTCGCGGCGCGTAGCCGCTCAAGAACCATGTCTGCTTCACGCTCGATCGCTGTCACCACGACTGGATACTCCAGTAGGTAGCGTGGGAACTTCCAGTACCCTCGACCATGAAGCTGCTCGCACGACCGAAAGCTTACACTGTGTGCAAGATGGTCGCCAGTATGCGTCCGCAGGAAGTACGTGGAGTCGTCGTAGAAGCGTCCGTAGAAGTCATCTGACAGCAAGATGTAGTCCAGCCGGTTCTTTCGTGGAAGAGGACCAGTGAAGACGCGCTTGGTGTCATAGTGGATTCGCCATGCGTCGACAACTCCCAGCTGCGCTAGCCACTCGAGGCAGCTGGATCGGCCAGGGTCGTAGTGCAGGTCAGGAGAGGAAGAGTCGAGTCTTGGATCCAGCGGGGTGTTCAGATCGCCCAGCACGAAATGCGTTGCTTGATCTTCAAACCCTTCGGTGTCCAAGCTGGAGAAGAAGTGCTGCTTGTCTTGTCGGTCCACAGGCGCATACGCGTTGTGGATGTAGATGGGACACTCTCAACCATCACTTTCACGACGAGATAGCGACCGGAGACCGCTAGACTGGGAAGCTCAACAGCCGTGTCGAAGCCCGGGAAGTCAGAGCGAAGCACCGTGAGCACTCCATTGCTCCTTCCTCTCGTTGGTCGATGCAGCTGCGAGTTGGGGTCGTCCACGAAGACCTTGTGCTTGAAGCTCGAGTCGAGGTGGAACTTGAAATTGGAAAGATGGGTGCTGTCGCCGAACTTGGTTTCTTGGATGCACGTCATTGAGTACTTGGAGAGCATGCTCTCGATAAATAGGTGACCGTTCTTCTTGATGCCGTTGGTGTTCACGGTCAGAACACTAACATTGCTCCATGAGGTGGAAACCGCGGATGGTTTAGCAACAAGTGGCCAAGCCGCCCGCAACCATCACCACGTTGCCTTCTACACTTTGGAGCTTCAGCACGGAAGCGTCGTCAGGGTAGAACCCATCAAGCTTCTGAAGCGCTTCGAGATCGTCCAACAAGCGACCTTGCCACTGCACTTCGCTCCATTGCTGCATGCAGAACGAACCGAGGTCCGACCGCAGGAGCCGGAGAAGAGTGTTCGGGTGGAGAAATCGCGTGTGGTGCGCTGGGATCCACTCTACCGGCTGGCCCGTGAGGTACTGGATCCAGTGGTCGTTGATGAAGATGATCGGCGCCATGGACATGAGAGCAAGCTCGAACATGCTCAGAGCCTTGGTCGCGCGAGAGAGCTCTTCAATCGAAGGGGACGATGTCCACCACTTCGCACATGTCTTGAAGATCTCGTGGCGCTTCGACGGAACCGCCGAGCTCATCAGTTTCTTCCACTTCGCGCTGAATGTTGTATCGTTACCAGGTTGCGTCGCACAGAAGACGCGGTTGATTGTGTGCAGCTGTGCGAGTTCACCGATCTCGTTTCCACTTCCAGCCAACTCCAGCGCCAGTGCGCTGTTGAAGGCGAGCGGACATTCGACCGCTTTCTTCGAGATGTGGTCTGGGTTTGTGGCGTTCTCGAGAAGCTTGCACACGCCGTCGACCTTCTTGTCCGCTTCCGCGAGACGATCAGGGATGACGTTGAGAAGTGCCGTGTTCTCGTCGTCCAGCATTGCTTCGGTCACTGCCATGACGGACGATGCCTTGAACGCCTTCTTGATCTTCGTGTGGTGCTTCTCGACGAAGAAAGCAGACTCGGTCGAGGTCTTCACCGCGTCCGGACGCTTCACATCGACGGGAGCAACGTGGTATCGAACACCATACTTCTTGTCAGCAGTCACGTTCTTCGACTCGAACGTGACCTCCATCGACTGCAGCGCTTGGAAGTAGTTGGCGGTTGCGACACCGTCAAGAGGCTGCGACTGCTGCTTGACCATGAGGTTGGAGAAGTCGACTTCGTTGCGCGTGCGCTTCTTCTTGTTCGACACGGTTTTGAAGCCATCGTCTGGTCCGTTGGTCAGCAAGAGGGGTTTCTTCGAAGCCTTGGGACTGCTGGGAGGAGTGATCTTGCTATTCGAGCCGTTGAACGTCGAGATCGAGAGAGCGTCGTCGGACTTGGCTGGCAGCTTGGCGAGTTGGTTGGCAGCAAGGTGCTGACCATGCTGAGCTCCTGCTTCCCGGTTCTTCACTCCCTTGACTGCCTTCTGCAGCGAGGTTTGCTTGGGCCTCGTCGTCGTACCTGCGACATGCGCGTACCTCGTCGGACGCTGCTGTTGCTGTTGCGGCGCAGGAGCTGGGGCTGGTTCGGTCGCTGGTTCAGGAGGAGGGAACTCACTCTCAGACGTGCTGAGGTCGAGACCGTGATGCGAACGGTAGTCGAACGGCAGTCTCTCGGACTGGAACGGCGCGTTCTTGCCATGCGCGGGATGGAACTTGTTGTCGAAGAGCACTTGATCGCAGACGGAGCCGTTAATCATCAGTGCGCCTGGACACGAGTTCGACAGGAAATACACGCGCCATGTCGCAGACGTGAGTCCCGTCGCGAGGTTCACTTCGCGGAACGTGTCGTACACGGGATTGCATCCAAGGAGGAACAATCGCTGCAGGATGAGGTCCGTAGTCGTGTCGGAGTCGACGTTGGAGATGTCGATGAAGTACTTCGCGCTCAGGACGTCGAATTCCTTGAACCTGAAGACGCCACCAAGGATGTTCACTTGCGTGCGCTCGAGGAGAATGCACAATTCCTTCGACTTGACCTTGACGCGCAGGTTGCCACCGGGGAGCTTGGAGACTTGGCCGATCTCGTAGGTCTGGTACAGACGCTCGAGGATATCGCTCCCATGGCTCTTGCCGGACAGCGACGCCATGATCTTCTGGAGCGGAGTCTTCGCGAAGGTCCGTCCGGTGTCGATCACCATATCGTATCTGGCACGCGGCAGCGCATACGGACGCGCTTGCTCTATGCGAGACGCAATGAACGACCAGTCGCCACCAGCGGCGTACTGACGTTCAATCGCTTCGATGTCACAGGCGAGAGGCTTCGGGGTCTCCACGCGACGGCGCGCAGCTTCAGTTTCGGCGTGATCGCGGCGGAGAAGTTCTTGCTGCGAGAGCACATCCGCCATCGTCGGGCGCGGATCCAAGCGGGGAAGCGAGGCGGCGGCAGGCGCTTGCGGGGGCTCCATCGATTTGTCTTCAGACGGCGAGTCGGGCACAGCGGGTGGAGGGATCGACCCGTCATCGAGCGCGGATGCATCGGGAGGCGAGTCGGAAACGGAAGGCGGTGCGGTCATATCCACATCCATTCCCTCGTCGCTTGATCTCATCGACACTCGAGCCAGGAGAGAGGGTGGTGCGGAAGCGGGTGGCGATGGAGGGGCAGGGGAGAGAGGGAACGCGTGGCGTCCGGAGAGCCACCCATCGGAGATTCGGATCGCTTCAAATTTTCCGAGGGGGATAAGCCGACCGTGGGACCAGGCTGGATACTGGGTGCGAACCCCAAATCTTGACCAGGTGCGACACGGGGTAGCACGACAGGCGGAGATGAAGGGACGACAGGAGAAGCAGCGGCAGCAGTCAGCGATTCCATAGGGAAAGGCGAGACGGCGGCGTGAGCAGGGGGATGAGTTCTTCTGACGAGTCGACTTGCGGGGTAGCCGGCAGGTTGAGAAGTGCCCCTATAGCTCAGTGGTAGAGCACTCGCTTCGTAAGCGAAAGGTCGGTGGTTCGATCCCGCCTGGGGGCTCTTCTTTTGCCTCCCATGCCTCATTCCCATGCGCTGCGCTCGCTTTTGTGTGACCAGCCGGCTCAAAACTGCACACAATGCTTGTCCTGCCGTACGCTCGTCGCTGCTCGTCATCGTTCCCACCACCATGGGGAGCGGATAGGCAGCACTACTCATTGGGAGCGGATAGGCAGCACTACTCCGTACGCTCGTCGCTGCTCGTCATCGTTCCCACCACCATGGGGAGCGGATAGGCAGCACTACTCATTGGGAGCGGATAGGCAGCACTACTCATTTTGTTAGGTAATGTGTCTGTGGCGCGGATGCCTTGGTGACATAGGGAACTGAGGGAAGTGCGCGCAGAAGACAGCTCTCGTGTACGAGCCACGTTTGCGGTGATTGGGACTGGTGTGGTTAAAGAAAACAGCAACACCTGCCTGACCCGCTACAAGTACCTCCGTTTGTCTGACGAGTAGGTGTCCATCCACCCGAGCATTTTGTACGTGATAGCAAATGCCACGCTCGCCAGCACGTCTTCAGGTAGGCGCCAGCACGTACTTAGCTACCGACTGACAACCACGCGACGAGGTAGAGATGCACAGAGTTGAAAGAGCTTGAATGCTTTGATAAATGTTCTTGCTGGTGTGCGGTGGGAATGCGTAAGTACCAAGTTGTAACGGGTTACACTGTGTGGCGCACACATGGGTACGGAGTACCAGGAGAGTAAACAGACTCTCAGTGCATGATGTGTAGAATTAACGCTGGACTCAGTACATAGGCTGAAGGCCACACGTTATGCATTTGATTAGGTTTAACTATGATAGATAGTTAAACATAGATAGCGGCTCAGCCGCAATAAAGATAAATAAAAACACTTCGGATTTTGGAAGCAAGAAAGTTATTTCGAGCTAATAACTTTTGAGCCTGGTATTAGGGCTGTGTTAAAGTTCCTTTGGATAAGGAACATTGTATTACGGACTCTTTGAGCCGAACGTCTTCCTCTGACGCTAAAGCTACAGAAGCCCCGCTGCACTTGGTAGCACTTGTAGTCAATCCCGCACCTGAGTCGGTTAGCTGTATCCTCTGTGAGGATGGAACACCATGTGTTCGCGAATTTACCCCCGGCGCAGCCGGACGCGCTTGACAAGCTCATGTCCTTGCTTGACCCAGAGGGTGTGACTCATCTTGCGTCGCAAGGTCAACAAGCGATGACCGCCTGATTGGAATCATTCTCTCGTTACGAGAACGCGCTCTTGGAGCATGCTTAAGAGAAGATGAGCGTTGCAACGGCAGCTACATCGGTCAAGAACGACGGGCCTGCACGCACCAAGCCGCTCCTGCTGAGCGTGAAGACCTTCGAAAGGAAGGATGGAGAGAATCTCCTCCTCTGGACCCATGAGGTCGAGATGGCCATGGGATCGGCCTTGCTCCAGAATGAGCAATAGCGCGTGGCGCTCGCTATCTCCAAGCTTGGAGGTCGCGCTCGTGAGTGAGCTTTAACGTATGTTACGTCTGTGAACGCCGCGTTCCCTACTTGGGCTCAGCTGAAACAGCAGTTGTCGCGCGTATTCGCACCGCCCAACCAGGCGTACCGTGTTCGGTCTAAGTTCCTTGCTACCCGCCTGGGCAAGGAGTTATTGGACTACGTCCAAGAGCTGAGAACTCTGATCGCCGACATGGCGGCGGACCCTCTGCCAGAACTGGTCACTGTGACCGTATCCATGGAAGGACTCCGCGTGGGCGCAGCCCGAGCGGAAGTGTTCCGTGTACACCCTACCTCTTTCGAAGAAGCGGTGAACGTGGCATTGAATGCCGAACCAACTTCAAGTCGGCTCGACCTGGTTGGTACGCTGGTAGCGCGAGCTCTTCGAGCGGTTCGGAACCGATGGACCTCAGCTATGCTGAAGATGTAGTTGCGGAACTTCTTGCTGCGGAGCGGCTCGCCGGCACCTGCCGATGCTTTTTGTGCAGGAGCACCAAGCATCTGAGGGCGCAATGCCCCCTGCGCTCAAGGCGCCAGGCCCCGGCGAGCCAACCCTCCGGGTCGTCGCCGGGAAACGGCAACTCCCAGTAGGCGCGGGGCGGCCTACTGGGGAAGATCTGAGTTCTGTTGTGCCTCGAGGAGGTAGAGGGCAACGGGGCTCAACCCCGAAGAGAGCTGGGCTCTCTTACAAGATGAGTGTGTGCAAACCGGGCTTCGTATTTTGCGTTTGCGCTCACGATGCCGTAAGTGCAACTTAGAGAGAGAGGGGGGGGGGGGATGTGACGGGCAACATTCAAGTTACATATGTAGGTAGAGTTACATAGTTTGATATACAAAAGTAGGTACAAAAGTACGCGGATAGCGCGTAATGTATTGTCTCTACCTGATTGGCTGGAAAGAGGGGACTTTTCAGCCTATTAGGAGTTGACACACACTTGGGTTCTTCGCAAAAGACCAGGGCCTCCACCCTGGACCTAATCTAATTCAGAGTTAAATTTACCCTATTCTAAGGACTTAAGTTCAGTATTCGAGCTTCCTCATATTAATAGTGTAAGCCAGTAGCAGTAGTTCTAGCCCCGTCACAAGTCTTCGTTGTCAAGGTCGGCCCGCGTGAGGTTTAGAGTCTCGGCACCTCGTAGGTGCCTTTGTCCATAGCGTAGTTGCGATCCTGCAGCACCTTGATGTTGTAGCTGTTGCGGAGCTTCTTCCAGGGATCGGTGCTCTTGTCACCGACCCAAGTGTCAGGGACGTCTCGCTTGGCCATAATATCTTTCCGGTCGCGCGCGAGAGCTCGGTCGGACAACGAGAGCCTTCCTTGGCGTCCGGATTCAGCACGCCGGTGGACTGAAGCAGGGCGCGCATATTGCTGTAGCCGTAGTTGTCAATGAAGCCTCGGGGTTGAAGGCGTGCACGAGCATGAATTTGTAGCGTTTCGGGTCGTGCTGGGCCAGCGAAGCAAGGTCTTCAGCGAGAGCGCCCGAATTGTTCTGGGCCTTGGGAGAGCCTTTACCTGGTTGGCCTCCGTACCAGAACAGTTTGTCACAGTCGTCCAGGCGGCCGAGGAGGTCGTAGAGCCGAAGATCCCCATGCACAAGCTGATGAAAGCAGTGCCCGCGCGCCTCTTTAGTTTACGGCAGGAATCCGTGGCCGACTTGTCGCCCAGAGGGCAGTGGAACGCCCAGGACCGGATGCGATTCTCGGTGGACGGGGCGCTGCGCTTGGGTGACTTCTTGCCCTTGTCAGCCTTGGACTTTGGTGACTTTGGACGAAGACGCGCTACAGGGGCTAGAGGCAGCCGCTCCAGCAGTCAGATCAATGGCCGGGAGCAGGAGAATGATCCTGGCCAGAAGCAGATTGGGGTCTCGGTCGATGACGCCCTAAACCACGCAGTCCAGCTCGGCGGCTCCTCTGGAAAGGGAGTTCACCGCGAGATACGGTCGAAGGCGAGCCCAGAAATGATCTCAGCAGTCTGAGTGTCAGCCTGTACTGTGGCATCTGCCTCACAGTCAAGGAGATCAGTAAGATACTCCTTGATGCCTTGGATGTCCTCTGCGGAGAATGATGGGGCATGGGCAACGGCAGGAATGGCGGCTTGCGAGGCCTGGGGTGGAATCGAGAGTGAGTGGAGTCACGTCAACCTGAGAGAGAGCCTCGGGGACGAGAAATCCGCGAACGGTCGACGGGAACGGATCTGGTTGAAGGATGCTCAGAACGGTCTCGAGAATCGCTTGCTTTTCGCTTCGTACGCGAGGACTCTTTAGGCAGTTGGATTGATGGTGACTACGGGTGGTAGTTGACGATTGGTGATAAGGAAGACAAGTCAAAGTTCGTGGTACCTGTTATGGATTGTATTGGATTATCTGTGGCGTTGGAAATTGACGCTGCTGGGGGAGGACTGGTCGACTGTCGCGTGAGTGGTACCCACCGTGGATGTGTGGGCCGTGGCAAGGCCGCTACGCGACGTAATGTGGGTCTGATATGAGCCAAGGTGCGCTTCTTCCTCGTCACGTGTGGAGAACGCTACATGGTGGCAGTGAGGAGTCCCGAGACGCTGTAACTGAACCCGGAGGACTACGCGTGCGCCATACTGGCAATTGTATTCATAGTACCCATTGCGGTGCTCCGCGACTATGAAGAGCGCTTTAGAACGCATGTTGTGCGTATGATGGGTGGCGTGGCACCACACGGTATGTGTGTTCGTGCCAGACGCCATGCAGGAAGCATGGAATAATAGCTGGCAATACGGGCGAGCAACCTGTGAAGCCGTAGTGGCCATTAGAGGACGAGTGGGTGAATTTGTGTACGGTGCCTGCCTGGCAGTGGTGCTGAGCGAGTCGTTAGCCGCCCATAGACCGAAGCTGGCCTACGACGTAGTAGAAGGCATGCTCATGGGTTAGAAGGGCGTCGCCGCGCCATTGACCGGGGTCAATGTGTGGTGGTGGTTCTCGACGGCGGCGGGCGTGTTCAGTGGAGTTGTGCTAGCGTGTGGCCTCTACACTAAGCTGCTGCAGCAGCACGAGCGTCGACATGACACCTGTGGCAGTGGCTTATGCCGGCCTGTCAACGATGAAGGAGCCAGTACGGACAAGGAAGAAAGAAGAGGTAGACAGTGTGGCGCGTCTCCCTGGAGACACTCAGGTGGATCAAGCTCGGAGGACACACAGGACTGGGAGTTCGGCTCTAGAAGCCGTTTACGTGGATTTCCAGGCCGATCTTCCTCAAGCCACGCGTCCCTTGACGGCCCAAGTCATGGGTTGTCGAGGACGCCTACCCGAAGTCGGGGAGAGTTGTCACGGGTCGCGCTGGGATGGCCGACTGATGGGGCTGACCTGTCAAGTTACAAGGTATGCAGATGCGGAGGCTACGGGAGTGGATTCGCTCGAGCCTCTTCAACCTGGTATGGAGTACCAAGTGTAGCCACTTTCTGAGAAGCAGTCATCGACCGAGAAGGCTAGGGTTGGAGGAGCGCTAATGCGTCCAGCTGATGACGGAGATGGAGGTCAAGAGCAAGCCCGATGGCAGTATGGAGCGCAAAAGGAAGGGTTGTCGCCAGGACTGAATGAAGAGGTGAAGCCAAGGACGTCGTGCGTGCTGGGAAGCTGGCCGCCGACTGCCGACGGAGGAAGGTGAGGATCAGTCGTGAAAATTGCAAGTCTTTAACAAGACTCTACAAAGCAGTAAAACAAGTTTCTTTTTATTATTTTTTAGCTCTTCTTGCACACCCTATCCTTCAGAAGTACTCACGACCCTGCGGACTTGAAAGGACTGCGACAGCGCGCTACACTTGTAATCATAGCGATAACCGAACAGGGCACAATAAGTTCTCTATTGGAGAACTTTAGTTTCTGGAGTAACCCAAAACGAATATCTGCATAATATCTGGATAAATGACGGATAGATTACCGCTAGATATTCCAATACTCTATTCCAGTAGAAAAACGCGACCCTTCGAGACACTAGCTAGTTGTTATTTACCCGAACATCTGACTATACAGTCAGTGTATAGGGAGTACACTAGTGCTAACTAAATATGCAGTGTGTGCCTAGTACGCACGTGAAGGTGCAAATGATATCGAACAATACTGAATTACTGAAATAATAAAAAAACGAAACTCAGTGACGGTGTGGCGGACGTAGCACTCAAACGCCGCTCAGACGACCCCGAGGATGTGTCCGAGCGTAAGCCTAGACGTCATTCAATGTCATTTTAGGCGGAATCTCCGAATGAGTAGCCCTCAAATGGCTCTGTGAGCTCTGGCTTCTGCTCGATCGTTTCGCAACTGCCGCTTATACGCGGCAACATCCTCTCGTAGCAAGTTACTGTCCGGTTCCTCAGTATCAGACCAACGAATGACTGCACTAAGAGCTCCATCCTCATTCTCCTACTCCCGTAACATCGCTATCGGAAAATATATGCCAGCGTAACCAGATTCAGCTATGATTTCTCATAATAATTTTTGACAAGCGCAACTAGCAAGCCAATCAAATAGCAGCAGCCGACAACACGGTTTGACAAGAAAAAGTAACACTAATTAGTTACGGCGACTTTGAGTTTTTGCTACATCTGATCAAATCCAAACGCTTGCCGCCCACAATACCAAGAAATCCTACCAGGTCCTGAGCGATAGCTATAGGCGGTCGGGAATGTTATTAGAGATCATGCCAACAGACAAGCAACACAATATACAGCACCTTAAGCTAAGAATTCCTACCAGTAATGCGTTGGTGCTCGGAATCATATACTTGAGAGTAGAAATTACCCAAGTTAATTGCAGCTAGTTGATGTAACTTGGGTAATTTCTTCTCTCAAGTCAACAAAATTGTTCTGAAAGCCACTTGCATTTTCAGGATCCTATGTTTCACAACACCAGCCTCTTCAAACCAACTTGCAGAACTTTACAATGCAAAGTTAAATTCATCCCACGGCACTTGAGAATGACATCATTTCAAGAGTTTTACGTCATAAGGCTTCGTTTTAATATTTGTAACGTGTTTTTGCTTTATAGGTCTTACGACGTTAAAGAACACGAAGCTACCGCAAATTAAAAGCCATATCTGTAACGGGGTTACACGCAAGTGGCTACATGTAGCCACTTGGATACGAAGAAGGTTTTCCACGTTGGTGTGCGATACACCAATGGGTACATTTGGCAGACTACTGGTCTGCATGCACTTAGAGCTTCCATTGGTTGAAAATAAACATCTTCAACCAATCAGAATAACAGGATTCTGTCAACCATCCGTTGGAGAATACCTTTCATTTAGAATATACTGTTATTTATAAAATATAAAATAATAAATAAAACAGTCACTTTAGGAGGAAAACCCAAACATAACAAATAAATAATGTTCTCAGTTTTACGGTAAATCGGCTTTGCTTTCCTTATTTAAGTAAATCTATACTTTCGGACGAAAGTATAGTTAAGCTAAGTGAAACGCACCTTACGCTTCCTCATACACGTGCGCTAACGTGTAAGCCGAAGTAGTGGGCACACACTAGGACCATTACAATATATCATCATGATTTGAGCTACCTTGCCTCCAAACTTTCAGTGGGCTGAAACAACACTTACTATATCAGAGCGCTAGATTAGCAGAACTGAAAATGACAGCCTTCCTACCGCCCTGCCGGGTGGTGGCGTCTTCTCTGCGTCGACTTGGACGGCAGCGATGGTGCAACATTTTTGCTCGCCATCTTCAGCAACTTGCGGGGGATTGTGACTTTTACTGGGGGATGTCCCGCAACCGTCAGGAACCGAGTTTGCCCGAGTTTCCACGTTGACCACCGACTTATGTCCCGCGGTTTGTCCCGACCACCCCCAGGATAATCAAATCACACAAAATGGACACAAAATTGAACCTCACAAATTGTGAGTCACAATTTACTGTCACAAAACAACCGAAGCTTCAGGCAGCACAAGACCATCAGCACTCTTGCAGACGCAGTTTGAACGAGTTGTTACCGCGTGCGAACGGCTGTAAGGTAAAAGAACACTTCCCAGATGATCAGAACTATCAGATAATGCAGCTAACGCTTCCTGTTTGATATATGCATGGCACGAGACACTAGAGACACTGCCACGCAAAACCCACGCAGTGATAACGACTGTTCTGCCGCATAGATCATCAAGTGTTACTATGAAAGGTGTATAACTCTATGTCCAGTACAAACCAGCTTCTACTGTGCTGGGCATGGCGGACTTCTGCCTGCTGGTGATGGTATAAGTACTAGACTGTGTTATCTCAAGGACTCGACGATATCGTTTCCATTTCCTGCTCAAGGTAATCATTAATGCATATGTAAAGATTTCTACGTTATGCTGATGCTTTCGATTATGTAATAGATCACGAGAGAATGGTATCCATATCGTCTTCGTGTGCTCCGAGGCACAGTAACGACTGGTATGTTCGCGTTGCTTACTTCATGTCTTATCGTCGATGTACTATATGCTTCGTATATGATTCACTAAGACGATGAATCTGGCTAATGTACCTGTCTCTTGGTTGGTGTCACGTGTGCAGGAAGGATTTATACGTCTATCTCCGCATTTCTTCTTCTTTCGCTGACAGCTTTGGCACGTGGAGCTTTTTCGTTTTTTGGATAATTGTGGTAATGTTAATGCTGGAGTGTTCATCACACTTGGTGTTTTGTTCGTTGGTTTATTCTCACGCAGGCGGCTACGCAGCGCTTCTTTTGACAGAGCAGCGTGAGGATACAACTGCTTGAAATTGTCAGTAGGTAATCCCATTTTTCACGGGCACTGGACAGTCAATCGGATAGAGAACGCAAGTAAGTGGTGTGCTCAGCTGATACATGGAGGGGCTGTAAAGCACCGCTAGGAAGTACACATGCTCCAGCTTCCATCCTGGGTAAATCAAGAATTGCTGATGTGGGAGCCGCTACCGCCGGCGGTTCGATAGATCCTGGAGTGTTGACTAATCTGGCTTCATCATATACTTCTGTTGGTCCTGCGGCGTTGGGATTTGGAATATCTATCGTTTCCATCGGGATATTGCTACTGGAAGTAGAATGGCTGCTTGCCAATTGAAAATTGACGGTTGCTGCTAAAGTCGTAGTATCGGATGCAGCTGCTGCCACTGGAAATGATTCGGTATTGTACTCCGCAGAAGTCGTGACACCAAAGTTTGGCAAGTCATAGAAGGGCATTTTACTACGAAACTCTAAATCGATATTTAGATATATAGGTGTTTCGCGCGCTCTGATTATGAAAATGAGGTCAGAACTAGCTAATTCGCAGCCGTTTTAACGCTACAAGCTGTCCAAAAAAGTAATTCGGAAGCCCCAAAATGCTCGTGGACTGGTCTGGCCTCTTTATGCAGAATTGGAGGGGTATTATTGGACAATATCGAGTTTCATGTGGTTTTCGCGGGAAAAGCGTACTGACAACACAATTCGTCAAGTCGAGACATTTGAACCAACAGCTGGCATCTCACTATCCTCATATATGCTCCTAGAGGAAACTTGACTAGCTATCACTATCGCTAATTCAATTCAGCGCACTCCCGAAATTGTATTATTACAGGTAAACGATATTAACCGTTAGCTTAGAATTGAGACAAGATTTGCCTTACTGGTGGTTATCTACCGCTTGCTGTAAAAGGCATTAGCGCGTGCAGCCACCGTAGGTAGATAGCCAAGACACTAAGTAACAAGATTGCTCGTGCACTTTTCGTCCTACTGCTCTAGTATTTCCTGAATACTCAAGAAACCCATGACGCTCACCATCATTGTTTCTTTTCCTCCAGCAAAGGTCGGTCGGAATCCGTCATTTGGACATGCTGGTATAGTCTCGATTACGAAGGCCTCGCTAGTAAGTCGCGACACTCTTCCTGATACACCTCTCGGTAAATTTGTAACTAATCTAATTTCGAAGCCGCTGGTTACTCCTCGGTATAGGTCCGAGACAGCACAGGATTTCAATTTACGAAATGGCAGGGGTTATTTGATAGCGTACGAGTTGATCCCAACGTGTTGGAAGAACCAATTACGACAGCATCGTAACCGTGCATAGGCACAAGAAAGGGTCGAGAGCACAGCCCGGCAACTATCGACCCATTGCACTAGTGCAGGTCGATGTGAAGGTGTTGTCCAAGGCGCTGACGTATCGACTGCAGCAAGTGATCCTCGACTTGATTCACCCCGACCAGAAGGGATTCGTCAAGCATCGATCGATCCATCACCACGTCCGGTTTCTCGCAGATCTCCAAGACCTCGTGACGAGTCTGGACGAAGAAGCGTATGCACTGTTCCTGGACTTCGAGAAGGCGTTCGACCGAGTCAACTGGGACTACATGTTTCAGGTCCTCGAGCGAATGGGATTCGGCACAGAATTTGTTCAGTGGATCAAGCTTCTGTACACTGACCCGCAAGCGCATCTCGTCATCAACCAGAACATCCAGCCAGCGATACATCCGACGCGATGAGTGAAGCAAGGCGATCCGTTGTCTGCGCTGCTCTTCGTCTTGACCATCGAGCCGCTCGGCAATCTACTGCGCTCCCACGAAGAGTACGGCGTGTGTCTGAACGCAGACCACACCAGCACGAGCACGTTCTTCGCAGACGACTCGACTCTTCTAAGCAGCTCGATCACAAACCTCCAAGCGCAGCTTGAGCTCGTAGATGAGTACTGTAGAGGTTCTGGTGCGAAGCTCAACTTGTCCAAGTCGACGTTGCTGGCACTGAACCGGAACCACGACTGTCCGCTGCTCCCAGGACTGCACGTGCTTGGTCGGACGGAGACAGTGAAGTACCTCGGCATCCCGTTTAGCCAGTCGTCAGTGGACGATAACATCGTAGAGTTCCTCGAGCAGCGCTTCTACGACGGCTTCAAGGCATGGTATCGACGTGCGAGGACGCTTCGAGGTCGGCTCTTGGTAGCTCAAACGATGGTACTCTCACGTCTGTGGCACTACACACAACACGTGTCGGTCCCCACAGCAGTCGTGAAGAGATGGCAGTCGATGCTGAATCGGTTCGTGCTGAGTCGAAAGCATGATCGCGAGGCATCGCACATCCAGCTCATTCCGCGCGAGTTCGTGTTCCAGCGACGCAGCGATGGCGGTCTCGGCATCCCGAGTCTGGAAGCGCATCTCAAGAGACAGCGACTTCAGCTCGTGCTGCAGTTCATGAGCGCGGCGAAGGACGCAAATGTGCGGAACTGGACGACAGCGAGCACAGAGCTGCTCAAGTTGGTTCTTCCTCGTATCGGCGGCAGCAACGCACTGGACTTCCTCACGATCTCTCCGCTTCGTCATGGCGACATGATCAAGTGGAGACTGACTTCATTGTGGTGGCGAGCGACTTGGATCTGGTGGTACAAGATTCACTGGGAGATCACGTGGCACGACCTTCCTTCAGACGAGCGCGCTTGGTACGGTCTTCGGCAGCCGATCTGGTTCCACTCGGATGCAGCACTTCACTACGAGCAAGCGGCGCGGACTCACACCAGCTCAGCGCATCGTCGATGCATAGGGATGGTCTCTGAGCCACAGCGCAGCTTTCGGTTACACGTGTCGAGAGTCTTCGGCGTGAAGTCACTCGCTGACTTCATGTGTGAAGGCTGTGCTTGGCCGTCGCAGCAAGACTTCGTTCAGCGCCATCTCGACTTCACGCTCGTGTCTACGACACCCGGTCAGCAGGCGAAGTGGCTGCGAGTGCTGTACAAGGAGGCAACACAGATCGTCGAGCGTCTGGGCGCGCGCGCGCTTGTGTTGCAGACTCCGCGTGCTGCAAGACGAGTGATACCGCACCTGGGCTGCAAGAGCGGCGTGAAGGTGTGCTTGATCCCTGCGATTCCGAGATCGGCGCTGCTTCACATCGTGTGGACACCAGCACTGCCGACGAAGCCCCATCCGATGACTTTGCACTCTCAACGTGCTAATGAAGAGCAGATCAAGTCGTTCGTAAAACATGACAAGCAGCTGCGCAAGATCTTGCTTCCCATCTTTGAGGACCTGCAGTTTCGTCTCGCGTTCCGACTTCTGCCGGTGCGCGCTCGGTTCTGGTTCCTCGAAGCTGTACATCCACGCATCCAGTACTGCGTGCGTGACGAGTGCGACGCGATTGAGACCGAGGAACACTTGTTCTTCGAGTGCACTCTTGCAGCGCAGCTGTGGGGTCACTTGACACAACTGGTGTCGCCGTTCTTTCGCGTGCGGCCGACGTGGCATGACAGTGGTCTGGCAACGAAGACGCGAGTGCGTGATGAGTGAGAAGAGTGTGAGGAAGTAGTCCACGATGCTTGGCACACACACTCCGAGCAGTGACGCTTCACTTCATCTGGACAGATCGCAATCGGTGCCTGTTCGACGGAAGACAGCCTACACCATCGCTACCTGCGCTCCAAGTGGTCTTCACGACGTTCGCGGCGCACATTCGATTCTTCGAAAGGCGATTGTACGAGAGCGAAGATAAGCTGGCCTTGGCCAAGGTTGTGCGCGCGATGAAGTCTCAGCCGGCCTTCGGCAGGTTTACCGATCTCCACCCTGGTATCACCAGTGTCCGCCAAGCTGTCTAACCGAATGACCCAAAATATCAACCTGTCGAATAGCATGGTATGCTATTTGGAAGGGGTTTTCTCCGAATGCTGCCCGCCACGAGTTCGATCAGCTCACTTTCGAATCTGCCGGCTCCAGTTCAAGCAACTCAAGCGACGACCCCAGCAACTTACGATGGCTCCAGAACAAGTTCCAGCTCTCCTCCCAACTGAAGCTCTACTCGCCGGCTTGAAGTCGGGCTCTCCTCTGCGGACTGTGTTGTCTCCGGCTGCACCCGAAAGGGAGACGGGGGGCATGAGCCCTGAGGTGGGCCTATTTGAAAGCCGGCCTGAGGAAGGTGACGGATTAGAGGCGGAGTCTAGGAACAGCGAATCACCGTCCACGGACACGGGCAGCGCGAGCAACACTGAACCCCCCCCGTCGACGGATCTGTCAGAGCTTTTATCAGAGAGCCAGGGAGATGATGCGGCGACGCCCGACGACGACAACGTGAACGATCGTGGCAATGAAGGCAAAAACAACAGCGATGAAGATGGCGACAGCGACGACAACGACGGCATGGAGTCAGTTGCCCAACCGACTCCGACTGCCAATCAACCTTCTGCGGCGCCTGCAGTGGATAACCCGCAGACAGTGTCCACGGTATGCGGGTACACCTTCCGGAAGCGAACTGCAGAGCAACTTGAGGCGATGCGCCCAGTCAAGCGTACCCGGCGATCAGCAATGTCGGTGGAGACCGGTGAAATCGACTGCATCGACAACAGAAGGACCGTGGTGACTGGGTTTGAATATCGCGTGACATGGGTCGACGACTCGGACCCAATATGGCTGCCACGAGACCAGTTGATGGAGGATGGAAATGCGAATCTCGTCGAGACACTTGACGCGTACCTACTCCGGTACCCGAACCGTGAGCTGACGTACCAAGCATACATCAGCAGGAACGCGAGAGCCTTCAGTGCGGTCGCCGATGGGGAAGACAATGCGTGCTTGCCTCACGCGGTCCAAATGGCACTCGAGCTCCTCGGCCACCAGCAAGAGAGCGCACGACTCCCAGATATTTGGACGGAGTACCTACAGAACGCAGTCGACGCCAAGGTTCCGCTCAACGAAGGCTTTCACAAGCTCGGCGAAATTGTGAGGTACTGCTCCAACGCGGTCCCGCGGTGCGGTGTGGAGCTCGACATCAAGACTCTCCGCAAGAATCTCTACGATGGAGATGGTGCCGGTCCTATGGCGTTTGTGAGACGTGTACTTCCTGACGACAAGGGAGTTCGAGTGCTCAAGCCAGGTGTGTACCTTGTCGGGGCGTACAAGCGCAACATGCGGGCTCACTGCTTCGCATTGAAAGTCACTACGGACGACGACATGATTGTACGCGAGAATGGGGCTGACTCAGGCATCGGGGACCATAGGTGGCTTCGCATGCTCAAGTTCATCCGCAGAATCAAGGTGCGGCAAAACGGAGACTGATGAGTGACGCCACCTCTGTATACCTGGAACCGTTGTGTCAGCGTCTCGTGGGGTACAGTGTACCCGGAGACTGAACAGAAGGAGCTCCGCCATTTGGACTTAGTATACTCGCGGTGGATCTTTCTCACCCTTTCCAAGTCTGTTCGGCTAAGGTTATATAACCCATATCGGCCATTCTACGTTATGGAGGAGTGTTAGGAACCGGCTGACTCGAAATCGTACCACGACGGCGATTGAACCCGTGTCTCCTGACTAGGGTGATGGTCCTCAGACGACTGAGCCAAAGCGACATTACGAAAACTTCAGAGAGCATGTACAATAGTATTTATGTCAGTTTAGTCATTTTGCTAGGTAGATTGAGAAGTCACTCTGTCTAATTCTAGTAATATAGACAACCTTTCAACTGAGTCATAGGGGCGTACGGATCAACACACACCTATACATATCCAAAACAAAACATATCAAACAAAAAACAATGAATTACGTGCGTACACACTCACACCCGCCAACTGCTGCGCCACCGCTCGCTCAACTAATACTTGATTGTCGGACCAACTCATTTCTCCAATGCTGTTGAGTTAGCTGTAAGTTCTCCACCACCTCACACCGACGCGATAGCGGAAGGAAGAAGGACCGCGAGATTGTGGTGACGGCGAATGGTGGGGAAGGAGCCGGGTAGGCGCGTTGGTATGCGCAGAGCGAGAGCGGTTGTGGTGGTAGGGGAGGCGTTGGTGCTTGGGTGGTGTTTGCATGTTTGAATTTTTCGTTGTGGTGTCGGGGGAATAGCTCAGTGGTAGAGCGCTGGATTCCAGTCCCAGCGGTCGGGGGTTCGATCCCCTCTTCCCTCATTCTTTACGCTTTTTTGTGCCTTCATCGTTACTCTTTAGTCCGTATCGCCACTTCATACAAGTGCACCAGCCAGCACTCCAACAATGCTGTATGCTTTTACGTTAAACGACCAGCAGCAGCAGCAAACAAAAAGTGCGATACTTCTCGATTTATGCGTGTCATCCTTGCGCAGGGGCCATGCTAATCTTCTCTGTATCGTTCCAATTTTTACGGATGACCACCGAAGTGGTTCCTGTCCAACGAACGGTGCCGCGCACCTATAAGTGCTGGTCTTGGGCCTCACATCCAGAACCACCAACCAAAAAGGAAGGGCTTCAGTGTGTTCTCAACACCAGCTGCGTACCAGTCCGAAGAGGTCTAGCCACGTTTGTCTATCTGCAGTACTGATCATCCGCTAGTACGGTCGGTACCTACGTACGTGTACAGCGAACAAGTGGCTTTTAGCAATATTCACCGCGAGACGCGGATCAAAGGAAAACGACAGCTGTGAGATTCGAACTCACGCGGGTTGCCCCATTAACTTAGCAGGCTAACGCCTTAACCACTCGGCCAAGCTGTCATCGTTTCAACCTCAAAAAGCGCAATTTCTACTCACCCATCCACCCTCACCAACACCACTCACGCAAACAAAACTCAGTCTCGGCGCATGCGTCGTCGCGCCCCGCGCTACCATACACCACAGCACGCATAGTTATATTTTGACACCACAACTTGGTACTTACACATTCCCACCGCACACCAGCAAGAACATTTATCAAAGCATTCAAGCTCTTTCAACTCTGTGCATCTCTACCTCGTCGCATGGTTGTCAGTCGGTAGCTAAGTACGTGCTGGCGCCTACCTGAAGACGTGCTGGCGAGCGTGGCATTTGCTATCACGTACAAAATGCTCGGGTGGATGGACACCTACTCGTCAGACAAACGGAGGCACTTGTAGCGGGTCAGGCAGGTGTTGCTGTTTTCTTTAACCACACCAGTCCCAATCACCGCAAACGTGGCTCGTACACGAGAGCTGTCTTCTGCGCGCACTTCCCTCAGTTCCCTATGTCACCAAGGCATCCGCGCCACAGACACATTACCTAACAAAATGAGTAGTGCTGCCTATCCGCTCCCAATGAGTAGTGCTGCCTATCCGCTCCCAATGGTGGTGGGAACGATGACGAGCAGCGACGAGCGTTCGGAGTAGTGCTGCCTATCCGCTCCCCATGGTGGTGGGAACGATGACGAGCAGCGACGAGCGTACGGCAGGACAAGCATAGTGTGCAGTTTTGAGCCGGCTGGTCACACAAAAGCGAGCGCAGCGCATGGGAATGAGGCATGGGAGGCAAAAGAAGAGCCCCCAGGCGGGATCGAACCACCGACCTTTCGCTTACGAAGCGAGTGCTCTACCACTGAGCTATAGGGGCACTTCTCAACCTGCCGGCTACCCCGCAAGTCGACTCGTCAGAAGAACTCATCCCCCTGCTCACGCCGCCGTCTCGCCTTTCCCTATGGAATCGCTGACTGCTGCCGCTGCTTCTCCTGTCGTCCCTTCATCTCCGCCTGTCGTGCTACCCCGTGTCGCACCTGGTCAAGATTTGGGGTTCGCACCCAGTATCCAGCCTGGTCCCACGGTCGGCTTATCCCCCTCGGAAAATTTGAAGCGATCCGAATCTCCGATGGGTGGCTCTCCGGACGCCACGCGTTCCCTCTCTCCCCTGCCCCTCCATCGCCACCCGCTTCCGCACCACCCTCTCTCCTGGCTCGAGTGTCGATGAGATCAAGCGACGAGGGAATGGATGTGGATATGACCGCACCGCCTTCCGTTTCCGACTCGCCTCCCGATGCATCCGCGCTCGATGACGGGTCGATCCCTCCACCCGCTGTGCCCGACTCGCCGTCTGAAGACAAATCGATGGAGCCCCCGCAAGCGCCTGCCGCCGCCTCGCTTCCCCGCTTGGATCCGCGCCCGACGATGGCGGATGTGCTCTCGCAGCAAGAACTTCTCCGCCGCGATCACGCCGAAACTGAAGCTGCGCGCCGTCGCGTGGAGACCCCGAAGCCTCTCGCCTGTGACATCGAAGCGATTGAACGTCAGTACGCCGCTGGTGGCGACTGGTCGTTCATTGCGTCTCGCATAGAGCAAGCGCGTCCGTATGCGCTGCCGCGTGCCAGATACGATATGGTGATCGACACCGGACGGACCTTCGCGAAGACTCCGCTCCAGAAGATCATGGCGTCGCTGTCCGGCAAGAGCCATGGGAGCGATATCCTCGAGCGTCTGTACCAGACCTACGAGATCGGCCAAGTCTCCAAGCTCCCCGGTGGCAACCTGCGCGTCAAGGTCAAGTCGAAGGAAGCGTGCATTCTCCTCGAGCGCACGCAAGTGAACATCCTTGGTGGCGTCTTCAGGTTCAAGGAATTCGACGTCCTGAGCGCGAAGTACTTCATCGACATCTCCAACGTCGACTCCGACACGAATACGGACCTCATCCTGCAGCGATTGTTCCTGCTTGGATGCAATCCCGTGTACGACACGTTCCGCGAAGTGAACCTCGCGACGGGACTCACGTCTGCGACATGGCGCGTGTACTTCCTGTCGAACTCGTGTCCAGGCGCACTGATGATTAACGGCTCCGTCTGCGATCAAGTGCTCTTCGACAACAAGTTCCATCCCGCGCATGGCAAGAACGCGCCGTTCCAGTCCGAGAGACTGCCGTTCGACTACCGTTCGCATCACGGTCTCGACCTCAGCACGTCTGAGAGTGAGTTCCCTCCTCCTGAACCAGCGACCGAACCAGCCCCAGCTCCTGCGCCGCAACAGCAACAGCAGCGTCCGACGAGGTACGCGCATGTCGCAGGTACGACGACGAGGCCCAAGCAAACCTCGCTGCAGAAGGCAGTCAAGGGAGTGAAGAACCGGGAAGCAGGAGCTCAGCATGGTCAGCACCTTGCTGCCAACCAACTCGCCAAGCTGCCAGCCAAGTCCGACGACGCTCTCTCGATCTCGACGTTCAACGGCTCGAATAGCAAGATCACTCCTCCCAGCAGTCCCAAGGCTTCGAAGAAACCCCTCTTGCTGACCAACGGACCAGACGATGGCTTCAAAACCGTGTCGAACAAGAAGAAGCGCACGCGCAACGAAGTCGACTTCTCCAACCTCATGGCCAAGCAGCAGTCGCAGCCTCTTGACGGTGTCGCAGCCGCCAACTACTTCCAAGCGCTGCAGTCGATGGAGGTCACGTTCGAGTCGAAGAACGTGACTGCTGACAAGAAGTATGGTGTTCGATACCACGTTGCTCCCGTCGATGTGAAGCGTCCGGACGCGGTGAAGACCTCGACCGAGTCTGCTTTCTTCGTCGAGAAGCACCACACGAAGATCAGGAAGGCGTCCAAGGCATCGTCCGTCATGGCAGTGACCGAAGCAATGCTGGACGACGAGAACACGGCACTTCTCAACGTCATCCCTGATCGTCTCGCGGAAGCGGACAAGAGGTCGACGGCGTGTGCAAGCTCCTCGAGAACGCCACAAACCCAGACCACATCTCGAAGAAAGCGGTCGAATGTCCGCTCGCCTTCAACAGCGCACTGGCGCTGAAGTTGGCTGGAAGTGGAAACGAGATCGGTGAACTCGCACAGCTGCACACAATCAACCGCGTCTTCTGTGCGACGCAACCTGGTAACGATACAACATTCAGCGCGAAGTGGAAGAAACTGATGGGCTCGGCGGTTCCGTCGAAGCGCCACGAGATCTTCAAGACATGTGCGAAGTGGTGGACATCGTCCCCTTCGATTGAAGAGCTCTCTCGCGCGACCAAGGCTCTGAGCATGTTCGAGCTTGCTCTCATGTCCATGGCGCCGATCATCTTCATCAACGATCACTGGATCCAGTACCTCACGGGCCAGCCGGTAGAGTGGATCCCAGCGCACCACACGCGATTTCTCCACCCGAACACTCTTCTCCGGCTCCTGCGGTCGGACCTCGGTTCGTTCTGCATGCAGCAATGGAGCGAAGTGCAGTGGCAAGGTCGCTTGTTGGACGATCTCGAAGCGCTTCAGAAGCTTGATGGGTTCTACCCTGACGACGCTTCCGTGCTGAAGCTCCAAAGTGTAGAAGGCAACGTGGTGATGGTTGCGGGCGGCTTGGCCACTTGTTGCTAAACCATCCGCGGTTTCCACCTCATGGAGCAATGTTAGTGTTCTGACCGTGAACACCAACGGCATCAAGAAGAACGGTCACCTATTTATCGAGAGCATGCTCTCCAAGTACTCAATGACGTGCATCCAAGAAACCAAGTTCGGCGACAGCACCCATCTTTCCAATTTCAAGTTCCACCTCGACTCGAGCTTCAAGCACAAGGTCTTCGTGGACGACCCCAACTCGCAGCTGCATCGACCAACGAGAGGAAGGAGCAATGGAGTGCTCACGGTGCTTCGCTCTGACTTCCCGGGCTTCGACACGGCTGTTGAGCTTCCCAGTCTAGCGGTCTCCGGTCGCTATCTCGTCGTGAAAGTGATGGTTGAGAGTGCTCCCATCTACATCCACAACGTATATGCGCCTGTGGACCGACAAGACAAGCAGCACTTCTTCTCCAGCTTGGACACCGAAGGGTTTGAAGATCAAGCAACGCATTTCGTGCTGGGCGATCTGAACACCCCGCTGGATCCAAGACTCGACTCTTCCTCTCCTGACCTGCACTACGACCCTGGCCGATCCAGCTGCCTCGAGTGGCTAGCGCAGCTGGGAGTTGTCGACGCATGGCGAATCCACTATGACACCAAGCGCGTCTTCACTGGCCCTCTCCCGCGAAAGAACCGGCTGGACTACATCTTGCTGTCAGATGACTTCTACGGACGCTTCTACGACGACTCCACGTACTTCCTGCCGACGCATACTGGCGACCATCTTGCACACAGTGTAAGCTTTCGGTCGTGCGAGCAGCTTCATGGTCGAGGGTACTGGAAGTTCCCACGCTACCTACTGGAGTATCCAGTCGTGGTGACAGCGATCGAGCGTGAAGCAGACATGGTTCTTGAGCAGCTACGCGCCGCGACCAACCCAGGCAATGTCTGGGAGCAGTGGAAGGTGAGCATCAAGACCCAGCTGCAGGATGTCCAGAAGAAGCTTCGACAACAGGACTCGCAGGCTGTTGAGGAGGCACGTGTCTCACTTGATCAGGCCGCAGCTCGATACCGCTCTTCATCTGATGACTCCAATCGCGAGCTCTTCGGCGAAGCCTTGCGCAACTACAAGGAGACGGTCACGAGGACGAGCCAGTACAACCAAGACACTGCGTTTGACTTCCAAGCCGCCAACTCGGAGAAATCAACCAAGCACTTCTTCCGTCCGCTGGACACGAGCTTGAGACGAGTCTCGATCGAGGAAGTCATGACACCGAGTGGAAGTGTCTCGACGAACCCTCACGAGATTTCGCTCCGCTTCCTGGAGCACTGGGGATCCGAGATGGGAGAACCACTCAGTCCGGCAGGAAGAGCTCCTCCACCCAACGATGGCATCCAACGTAAGCTTCTGGACTCGATCGTTCGCTTCGCCTCGGAGATTGACCGTGCCATTCTGAATGCACCGGTCACCGCCGCAGACTTGACGAGCGCGATCCGACACATGAAAGCGACTTCAGCACCAGGAATGGACGGCTTGACGGCTGGTTTCTACCAGGTCGCTCCGATCGTGTTTGGCGAGTGCTTGAGCATCGTGTTCAATGATCGTCTTCAATGTGGCGTGCTGCTTCCGTCTCAGCGCAAGTCTGCAGTGGTGCTACTGCACAAGAAAGGGTCGAGAGCACAGCCCGGCAACTATCGACCCATTGCACTAGTGCAGGTCGATGTGAAGGTGTTGTCCAAGGCGCTGACGTATCGACTGCAGCAAGTGATCCTCGACTTGATTCACCCCGACCAGAAGGGATTCGTCAAGCATCGATCGATCCATCACCACGTCCGGTTTCTCGCAGATCTCCAAGACCTCGTGACGAGTCTGGACGAAGAAGCGTATGCACTGTTCCTGGACTTCGAGAAGGCGTTCGACCGAGTCAACTGGGACTACATGTTTCAGGTCCTCGAGCGAATGGGATTCGGCACAGAATTTGTTCAGTGGATCAAGCTTCTGTACACTGACCCGCAAGCGCATCTCGTCATCAACCAGAACATCCAGCCAGCGATACATCCGACGCGATGAGTGAAGCAAGGCGATCCGTTGTCTGCGCTGCTCTTCGTCTTGACCATCGAGCCGCTCGGCAATCTACTGCGCTCCCACGAAGAGTACGGCGTGTGTCTGAACGCAGACCACACCAGCACGAGCACGTTCTTCGCAGACGACTCGACTCTTCTAAGCAGCTCGATCACAAACCTCCAAGCGCAGCTTGAGCTCGTAGATGAGTACTGTAGAGGTTCTGGTGCGAAGCTCAACTTGTCCAAGTCGACGTTGCTGGCACTGAACCGGAACCACGACTGTCCGCTGCTCCCAGGACTGCACGTGCTTGGTCGGACGGAGACAGTGAAGTACCTCGGCATCCCGTTTAGCCAGTCGTCAGTGGACGATAACATCGTAGAGTTCCTCGAGCAGCGCTTCTACGACGGCTTCAAGGCATGGTATCGACGTGCGAGGACGCTTCGAGGTCGGCTCTTGGTAGCTCAAACGATGGTACTCTCACGTCTGTGGCACTACACACAACACGTGTCGGTCCCCACAGCAGTCGTGAAGAGATGGCAGTCGATGCTGAATCGGTTCGTGCTGAGTCGAAAGCATGATCGCGAGGCATCGCACATCCAGCTCATTCCGCGCGAGTTCGTGTTCCAGCGACGCAGCGATGGCGGTCTCGGCATCCCGAGTCTGGAAGCGCATCTCAAGAGACAGCGACTTCAGCTCGTGCTGCAGTTCATGAGCGCGGCGAAGGACGCAAATGTGCGGAACTGGACGACAGCGAGCACAGAGCTGCTCAAGTTGGTTCTTCCTCGTATCGGCGGCAGCAACGCACTGGACTTCCTCACGATCTCTCCGCTTCGTCATGGCGACATGATCAAGTGGAGACTGACTTCATTGTGGTGGCGAGCGACTTGGATCTGGTGGTACAAGATTCACTGGGAGATCACGTGGCAAGACCTTCCTTCAGACGAGCGCGCTTGGTACGGTCTTCGGCAGCCGATCTGGTTCCACTCGGATGCAGCACTTCACTACGAGCAAGCGGCGCGGACTCACACCAGCTCAGCGCATCGTCGATGCATAGGGATGGTCTCTGAGCCACAGCGCAGCTTTCGGTTACACGTGTCGAGAGTCTTCGGCGTGAAGTCACTCGCTGACTTCATGTGTGAAGGCTGTGCTTGGCCGTCGCAGCAAGACTTCGTTCAGCGCCATCTCGACTTCACGCTCGTGTCTACGACACCCGGTCAGCAGGCGAAGTGGCTGCGAGTGCTGTACAAGGAGGCAACACAGATCGTCGAGCGTCTGGGCGCGCGCGCGCTTGTGTTGCAGACTCCGCGTGCTGCAAGACGAGTGATACCGCACCTGGGCTGCAAGAGCGGCGTGAAGGTGTGCTTGATCCCTGCGATTCCGAGATCGGCGCTGCTTCACATCGTGTGGACACCAGCACTGCCGACGAAGCCCCATCCGATGACTTTGCACTCTCAACGTGCTAATGAAGAGCAGATCAAGTCGTTCGTAAAACACGACAAGCATCTGCGCAAGATCTTGCTTCCCATCTTTGAGGACCTGCAGTTTCGTCTCGCGTTCCGACTTCTGCCGGTGCGCGCTCGGTTCTGGTTCCTCGAAGCTGTACATCCACGCATCCAGTACTGCGTGCGTGACGAGTGCGACGCGATTGAGACCGAGGAACACTTGTTCTTCGAGTGCACTCTTGCAGCGCAGCTGTGGGGTCACTTGACACAACTGGTGTCGCCGTTCTTTCGCGTGCGGCCGACGTGGCATGACAGTGGTCTGGCAACGAAGACGCGAGTGCGTGATGAGTGAGAAGAGTGTGAGGAAGTAGTCCACGATGCTTGGCACACACTCCGAGCAGTGACGCTTCACTTCATCTGGACAGATCGCAATCGGTGCCTGTTCGACGGAAGACAGCCTACACCATCGCTACCTGCGCTCCAAGTGGTCTTCACGACGTTCGCGGCGCACATTCGATTCTTCGAAAGGCGATTGTACGAGAGCGAAGATAAGCTGGCCTTGGCCAAGGTTGTGCGCGCGATGAAGTCTCAGCCGGCCTTCGGCAGGTTTACCGATCTCCACCCTGGTATCACCAGTGTCCGCCAAGCTGTCTAACCGAATGACCCAAAATATCAACCTGTCGAATAGCATGGTATGCTATTTGGAAGGGGTTTTCTCCGAATGCTGCCCGCCACGAGTTCGATCAGCTCACTTTCGAATCTGCCGGCTCCAGTTCAAGCAACTCAAGCGACGACCCCAGCAACTTACGATGGCTCCAGAACAAGTTCCAGCTCTCCTCCCAACTGAAGCTCTACTCGCCGGCTTGAAGTCGGGCTCTCCTCTGCGGACTGTGTTGTCTCCGGCTGCACCCGAAAGGGAGACGGGGGGCATGAGCCCTGAGGTGGGCCTATTTGAAAGCCGGCCTGAGGAAGGTGACGGATTAGAGGCGGAGTCTAGGAACAGCGAATCACCGTCCACGGACACGGGCAGCGCGAGCAACACTGAACCCCCCCCCCGTCGACGGATCTGTCAGAGCTTTTATCAGAGAGCCAGGGAGATGATGCGGCGACGCCCGACGACGACAACGTGAACGATCGTGGCAATGAAGGCAAAAACAACAGCGATGAAGATGGCGACAGCGACGACAACGACGGCATGGAGTCAGTTGCCCAACCGACTCCGACTGCCAATCAACCTTCTGCGGCGCCTGCAGTGGATAACCCGCAGACAGTGTCCACGGTATGCGGGTACACCTTCCGGAAGCGAACTGCAGAGCAACTTGAGGCGATGCGCCCAGTCAAGCGTACCCGGCGATCAGCAATGTCGGTGGAGACCGGTGAAATCGACTGCATCGACAACAGAAGGACCGTGGTGACTGGGTTTGAATATCGCGTGACATGGGTCGACGACTCGGACCCAATATGGCTGCCACGAGACCAGTTGATGGAGGATGGAAATGCGAATCTCGTCGAGACACTTGACGCGTACCTACTCCGGTACCCGAACCGTGAGCTGACGTACCAAGCATACATCAGCAGGAACGCGAGAGCCTTCAGTGCGGTCGCCGATGGGGAAGACAATGCGTGCTTGCCTCACGCGGTCCAAATGGCACTCGAGCTCCTCGGCCACCAGCAAGAGAGCGCACGACTCCCAGATATTTGGACGGAGTACCTACAGAACGCAGTCGACGCCAAGGTTCCGCTCAACGAAGGCTTTCACAAGCTCGGCGAAATTGTGAGGTACTGCTCCAACGCGGTCCCGCGGTGCGGTGTGGAGCTCGACATCAAGACTCTCCGCAAGAATCTCTACGATGGAGATGGTGCCGGTCCTATGGCGTTTGTGAGACGTGTACTTCCTGACGACAAGGGAGTTCGAGTGCTCAAGCCAGGTGTGTACCTTGTCGGGGCGTACAAGCGCAACATGCGGGCTCACTGCTTCGCATTGAAAGTCACTACGGACGACGACATGATTGTACGCGAGAATGGGGCTGACTCAGGCATCGGGGACCATAGGTGGCTTCGCATGCTCAAGTTCATCCGCAGAATCAAGGTGCGGCAAAACGGAGACTGATGAGTGACGCCACCTCTGTATACCTGGAACCGTTGTGTCAGCGTCTCGTGGGGTACAGTGTACCCGGAGACTGAACAGAAGGAGCTCCGCCATTTGGACTTAGTATACTCGCGGTGGATCTTTCTCACCCTTTCCAAGTCAGTTCGGCTAAGGTTATATAACCCATATCGGCCATTCTACGTTATGGAGGAGTGTTAGGAACCGGCTGACTCGAAATCGTACCACGACGGCGATTGAACCCGTGTCTCCTGACTAGGGAGATGGTCCTCAGACGACTGAGCCAAAGCGACATTACGAAAACTTCAGAGAGCATGTACAATAGTATTTATGTCAGTTTAGTCATTTTGCTAGGTAGATTGAGAAGTCACTCTGTCTAATTCTAGTAATATAGACAACCTTTCAACTGAGTCATAGGGGCGTACGGATCAACACACACCTATACATATCCAAAACAAAACATATCAAACAAAAAACAATGAATTACGTGCGTACACACTCACACCCGCCAACTGCTGCGCCACCGCTCGCTCAACTAATACTTGATTGTCGGACCAACTCATTTCTCCGATGCTGTTGAGTTAGCTGTAAGTTCTCCACCACCTCACACCGACGCGATAGCGGAAGGAAGAAGGACCGCGAGATTGTGGTGACGGCGAATGGTGGGGAAGGAGCCGGGTAGGCGCGTTGGTATGCGCAGAGCGAGAGCGGTTGTGGTGGTAGGCGAGGCGTTGGTGCTTGGGTGGTGTTCGCATGTTTGAATTTTTCGTTGTGGTGTCGGGGGAATAGCTCAGTGGTAGAGCGCTGGATTCCAGTCCCAGCGGTCGGGGGTTCGATCCCCTCTTCCCTCATTCTTTACGCTTTTTTGTGCCTTCATCGTTACTCTTTAGTCCGTATCGCCACTTCATACAAGTGCACCAGCCAGCACTCCAACAATGCTGTATGCTTTTACGTTAAACGACCAGCAGCAGCAGCAAACAAAAAGTGCGATACTTCTCGATTTATGCGTGTCATCCTTGCGCAGGGGCCATGCTAATCTTCTCTGTATCGTTCCAATTTTTACGGATGACCACCGAAGTGGTTCCTGTCCAACGAACGGTGCCGCGCACCTATAAGTGCTGGTCTTGGGCCTCACATCCAGAACCACTTCAACCAAAAAGGAAGGGCTTCAGTGTGTTCTCAACACCAGCTGCGTACCAGTCCGAAGAGGTCTAGCCACGTTTGTCTATCTGCAGTACTGATCATCCGCTAGTACGGTCGGTACCTACGTACGTGTACAGCGAACAAGTGGCTTTTAGCAATATTCACCGCGAGACGCGGATCAAAGGAAAACGACAGCTGTGAGATTCGAACTCACGCGGGTTGCCCCATTAACTTAGCAGGCTAACGCCTTAACCACTCGGCCAAGCTGTCATCGTTTCAACCTCAAAAAGCGCAATTTCTACTCACCCATCCACCCTCACCAACACCACTCACGCAAACAAAACTCAGTCTCGGCGCATGCGTCGTCGCGCCCCGCGCTACCATACACCACAGCACGCATAGTTATATTTTGACACCACAACTTGGTACTTACACATTCCCACCGCACACCAGCAAGAACATTTATCAAAGCATTCAAGCTCTTTCAACTCTGTGCATCTCTACCTCGTCGCATGGTTGTCAGTCGGTAGCTAAGTACGTGCTGGCGAGCGTGGCATTTGCTATCACGTACAAAATGCTCGGGTGGATGGACACCTACTCGTCAGACAAACGGAGGTACTTGTAGCGGGTCAGGCAGGTGTTGCTGTTTTCTTTAACCACACCAGTCCCAATCACCGCAAACGTGGCTCGTACACGAGAGCTGTCTTCTGCGCGCACTTCCCTCAGTTCCCTATGTCACCAAGGCATCCGCGCCACAGACACATTACCTAACAAAATGAGTAGTGCTGCCTATCCGCTCCCAATGAGTAGTGCTGCCTATCCGCTCCCCATGGTGGTGGGAACGATGACGAGCAGCGACGAGCGTTCGGTGTAGTGCTGCCTATCCGCTCCCCATGGTGGTGGGAACGATGACGAGCAGCGACGAGCGTTCGGTGTAGTGCTGCCTATCCGCTCCCCATGGTGGTGGGAACGATAACGAGCAGCGACGAGCGTACGGCAGGACAAGCATAGTGTGCAGTTTTGAGCCGGCTGGTCACACAAAAGCGAGCGCAGCGCATGGGAATGAGGCATGGGAGGCAAAAGAAGAGCCCCCAGGCGGGATCGAACCACCGACCTTTCGCTTACGAAGCGAGTGCTCTACCACTGAGCTATAGGGGCGTATGGATCAACACACACCTATACATATCCAAAACAAAACATATCAAACAAAAAACAATGAATTACGTGCGTACACACTCACACCCGCCAACTGCTGCGCCACCGCTCGCTCAACTAATACTTGATTGTCGGACCAACTCATTTCTCCGATGCTGTTGAGTTAGCTGTAAGTTCTCCACCACCTCACACCGACGCGATAGCGGAAGGAAGAAGGACCGCGAGATTGTGGTGACGGCGAATGGTGGGGAAGGAGCCGGGTAGGCGCGTTGGTATGCGCAGAGCGAGAGCGGTTGTGGTGGTAGGCGAGGCGTTGGTGCTTGGGTGGTGTTCGCATGTTTGAATTTTTCGTTGTGGTGTCGGGGGAATAGCTCAGTGGTAGAGCGCTGGATTCCAGTCCCAGCGGTCGGGGGTTCGATCCCCTCTTCCCTCATTCTTTACGCTTTTTTGTGCCTTCATCGTTACTCTTTAGTCCGTATCGCCACTTCATACAAGTGCACCAGCCAGCACTCCAACAATGCTGTATGCTTTTACGTTAAACGACCAGCAGCAGCAGCAAACAAAAAGTGCGATACTTCTCGATTTATGCGTGTCATCCTTGCGCAGGGGCCATGCTAATCTTCTCTGTATCGTTCCAATTTTTACGGATGACCACCGAAGTGGTTCCTGTCCAACGAACGGTGCCGCGCACCTATAAGTGCTGGTCTTGGGCCTCACATCCAGAACCACCAACCAAAAAGGAAGGGCTTCAGTGTGTTCTCAACACCAGCTGCGTACCAGTCCGAAGAGGTCTAGCCACGTTTGTCTATCTGCAGTACTGATCATCCGCTAGTACGGTCGGTACCTACGTACGTGTACAGCGAACAAGTGGCTTTTAGCAATATTCACCGCGAGACGCGGATCAAAGGAAAACGACAGCTGTGAGATTCGAACTCACGCGGGTTGCCCCATTAACTTAGCAGGCTAACGCCTTAACCACTCGGCCAAGCTGTCATCGTTTCAACCTCAAAAAGCGCAATTTCTACTCACCCATCCACCCTCACCAACACCACTCACGCAAACAAAACTCAGTCTCGGCGCATGCGTCGTCGCGCCCCGCGCTACCATACACCACAGCACGCATAGTTATATTTTGACACCACAACTTGGTACTTACACATTCCCACCGCACACCAGCAAGAACATTTATCAAAGCATTCAAGCTCTTTCAACTCTGTGCATCTCTACCTCGTCGCATGGTTGTCAGTCGGTAGCTAAGTACGTGCTGGCGCCTACCTGAAGACGTGCTGGCGAGCGTGGCATTTGCTATCACGTACAAAATGCTCGGGTGGATGGACACCTACTCGTCAGACAAACGGAGGTACTTGTAGCGGGTCAGGCAGGTGTTGCTGTTTTCTTTAACCACACCAGTCCCAATCACCGCAAACGTGGCTCGTACACGAGAGCTGTCTTCTGCGCGCACTTCCCTCAGTTCCCTATGTCACCAAGGCATCCGCGCCACAGACACATTACCTAACAAAATGAGTAGTGCTGCCTATCCGCTCCCAATGAGTAGTGCTGCCTATCCGCTCCCCATGGTGGTGGGAACGATGACGAGCAGCGACGAGCGTTCGGTGTAGTGCTGCCTATCCGCTCCCCATGGTGGTGGGAACGATGACGAGCAGCGACGAGCGTTCGGTGTAGTGCTGCCTATCCGCTCTCCATGGTGGTGGGAACGATAACGAGCAGCGACGAGCGTACGGCAGGACAAGCATAGTGTGCAGTTTTGAGCCGGCTGGTCACACAAAAGCGAGCGCAGCGCATGGGAATGAGGCATGGGAGGCAAAAGAAGAGCCCCCAGGCGGGATCGAACCACCGACCTTTCGCTTACGAAGCGAGTGCTCTACCACTGAGCTATAGGGGCGTATGGATCAACACACACCTATACATATCCAAAACAAAACATATCAAACAAAAAACAATGAATTACGTGCGTACACACTCACACCCGCCAACTGCTGCGCCACCGCTCGCTCAACTAATACTTGATTGTCGGACCAACTCATTTCTCCGATGCTGTTGAGTTAGCTGTAAGTTCTCCACCACCTCACACCGACGCGATAGCGGAAGGAAGAAGGACCGCGAGATTGTGGTGACGGCGAATGGTGGGGAAGGAGCCGGGTAGGCGCGTTGGTATGCGCAGAGCGAGAGCGGTTGTGGTGGTAGGCGAGGCGTTGGTGCTTGGGTGGTGTTCGCATGTTTGAATTTTTCGTTGTGGTGTCGGGGGAATAGCTCAGTGGTAGAGCGCTGGATTCCAGTCCCAGCGGTCGGGGGTTCGATCCCCTCTTCCCTCATTCTTTACGCTTTTTTGTGCCTTCATCGTTACTCTTTAGTCCGTATCGCCACTTCATACAAGTGCACCAGCCAGCACTCCAACAATGCTGTATGCTTTTACGTTAAACGACCAGCAGCAGCAGCAAACAAAAAGTGCGATACTTCTCGATTTATGCGTGTCATCCTTGCGCAGGGGCCATGCTAATCTTCTCTGTATCGTTCCAATTTTTACGGATGACCACCGAAGTGGTTCCTGTCCAACGAACGGTGCCGCGCACCTATAAGTGCTGGTCTTGGGCCTCACATCCAGAACCACCAACCAAAAAGGAAGGGCTTCAGTGTGTTCTCAACACCAGCTGCGTACCAGTCCGAAGAGGTCTAGCCACGTTTGTCTATCTGCAGTACTGATCATCCGCTAGTACGGTCGGTACCTACGTACGTGTACAGCGAACAAGTGGCTTTTAGCAATATTCACCGCGAGACGCGGATCAAAGGAAAACGACAGCTGTGAGATTCGAACTCACGCGGGTTGCCCCATTAACTTAGCAGGCTAACGCCTTAACCACTCGGCCAAGCTGTCATCGTTTCAACCTCAAAAAGCGCAATTTCTACTCACCCATCCACCCTCACCAACACCACTCACGCAAACAAAACTCAGTCTCGGCGCATGCGTCGTCGCGCCCCGCGCTACCATACACCACAGCACGCATAGTTATATTTTGACACCACAACTTGGTACTTACACATTCCCACCGCACACCAGCAAGAACATTTATCAAAGCATTCAAGCTCTTTCAACTCTGTGCATCTCTACCTCGTCGCATGGTTGTCAGTCGGTAGCTAAGTACGTGCTGGCGAGCGTGGCATTTGCTATCACGTACAAAATGCTCGGGTGGATGGACACCTACTCGTCAGACAAACGGAGGTACTTGTAGCGGGTCAGGCAGGTGTTGCTGTTTTCTTTAACCACACCAGTCCCAATCACCGCAAACGTGGCTCGTACACGAGAGCTGTCTTCTGCGCGCACTTCCCTCAGTTCCCTATGTCACCAAGGCATCCGCGCCACAGACACATTACCTAACAAAATGAGTAGTGCTGCCTATCCGCTCCCAATGAGTAGTGCTGCCTATCCGCTCCCCATGGTGGTGGGAACGATGACGAGCAGCGACGAGCGTTCGGTGTAGTGCTGCCTATCCGCTCCCCATGGTGGTGGGAACGATGACGAGCAGCGACGAGCGTTCGGTGTAGTGCTGCCTATCCGCTCCCCATGGTGGTGGGAACGATAACGAGCAGCGACGAGCGTACGGCAGGACAAGCATAGTGTGCAGTTTTGAGCCGGCTGGTCACACAAAAGCGAGCGCAGCGCATGGGAATGAGGCATGGGAGGCAAAAGAAGAGCCCCCAGGCGGGATCGAACCACCGACCTTTCGCTTACGAAGCGAGTGCTCTACCACTGAGCTATAGGGGCGTATGGATCAACACACACCTATACATATCCAAAACAAAACATATCAAACAAAAAACAATGAATTACGTGCGTACACACTCACACCCGCCAACTGCTGCGCCACCGCTCGCTCAACTAATACTTGATTGTCGGACCAACTCATTTCTCCGATGCTGTTGAGTTAGCTGTAAGTTCTCCACCACCTCACACCGACGCGATAGCGGAAGGAAGAAGGACCGCGAGATTGTGGTGACGGCGAATGGTGGGGAAGGAGCCGGGTAGGCGCGTTGGTATGCGCAGAGCGAGAGCGGTTGTGGTGGTAGGCGAGGCGTTGGTGCTTGGGTGGTGTTCGCATGTTTGAATTTTTCGTTGTGGTGTCGGGGGAATAGCTCAGTGGTAGAGCGCTGGATTCCAGTCCCAGCGGTCGGGGGTTCGATCCCCTCTTCCCTCATTCTTTACGCTTTTTTGTGCCTTCATCGTTACTCTTTAGTCCGTATCGCCACTTCATACAAGTGCACCAGCCAGCACTCCAACAATGCTGTATGCTTTTACGTTAAACGACCAGCAGCAGCAGCAAACAAAAAGTGCGATACTTCTCGATTTATGCGTGTCATCCTTGCGCAGGGGCCATGCTAATCTTCTCTGTATCGTTCCAATTTTTACGGATGACCACCGAAGTGGTTCCTGTCCAACGAACGGTGCCGCGCACCTATAAGTGCTGGTCTTGGGCCTCACATCCAGAACCACCAACCAAAAAGGAAGGGCTTCAGTGTGTTCTCAACACCAGCTGCGTACCAGTCCGAAGAGGTCTAGCCACGTTTGTCTATCTGCAGTACTGATCATCCGCTAGTACAGTCGGTACCTACGTACGTGTACAGCGAACAAGTGGCTTTTAACAATATTCACCGCGAGACGCGGATCAAAGGAAAACGACAGCTGTGAGATTCGAACTCACGCGGGTTGCCCCATTAACTTAGCAGGCTAACGCCTTAACCACTCGGCCAAGCTGTCATCGTTTCAACCTCAAAAAGCGCAATTTCTACTCACCCATCCACCCTCACCAACACCACTCACGCAAACAAAACTCAGTCTCGGCGCATGCGTCGTCGCGCCCCGCGCTACCATACACCACAGCACGCATAGTTATATTTTGACACCACAACTTGGTACTTACACATTCCCACCGCACACCAGCAAGAACATTTATCAAAGCATTCAAGCTCTTTCAACTCTGTGCATCTCTACCTCGTCGCATGGTTGTCAGTCGGTAGCTAAGTACGTGCTGGCGCCTACCTGAAGACGTGCTGGCGAGCGTGGCATTTGCTATCACGTACAAAATGCTCGGGTGGATGGACACCTACTCGTCAGACAAACGGAGGTACTTGTAGCGGGTCAGGCAGGTGTTGCTGTTTTCTTTAACCACACCAGTCCCAATCACCGCAAACGTGGCTCGTACACGAGAGCTGTCTTCTGCGCGCACTTCCCTCAGTTCCCTATGTCACCAAGGCATCCGCGCCACAGACACATTACCTAACAAAATGAGTAGTGCTGCCTATCCGCTCCCCATGGTGGTGGGAACGATGACGAGCAGCGACGAGCGTTCGGTGTAGTGCTGCCTATCCGCTCCCCATGGTGGTGGGAACGATGACGAGCAGCGACGAGCGTTCGGTGTAGTGCTGCCTATCCGCTCCCCATGGTGGTGGGAACGATAACGAGCAGCGACGAGCGTACGGCAGGACAAGCATAGTGTGCAGTTTTGAGCCGGCTGGTCACACAAAAGCGAGCGCAGCGCATGGGAATGAGGCATGGGAGGCAAAAGAAGAGCCCCCAGGCGGGATCGAACCACCGACCTTTCGCTTACGAAGCGAGTGCTCTACCACTGAGCTATAGGGGCGTATGGATCAACACACACCTATACATATCCAAAACAAAACATATCAAACAAAAAACAATGAATTACGTGCGTACACACTCACACCCGCCAACTGCTGCGCCACCGCTCGCTCAACTAATACTTGATTGTCGGACCAACTCATTTCTCCGATGCTGTTGAGTTAGCTGTAAGTTCTCCACCACCTCACACCGACGCGATAGCGGAAGGAAGAAGGACCGCGAGATTGTGGTGACGGCGAATGGTGGGGAAGGAGCCGGGTAGGCGCGTTGGTATGCGCAGAGCGAGAGCGGTTGTGGTGGTAGGCGAGGCGTTGGTGCTTGGGTGGTGTTCGCATGTTTGAATTTTTCGTTGTGGTGTCGGGGGAATAGCTCAGTGGTAGAGCGCTGGATTCCAGTCCCAGCGGTCGGGGGTTCGATCCCCTCTTCCCTCATTCTTTACGCTTTTTTGTGCCTTCATCGTTACTCTTTAGTCCGTATCGCCACTTCATACAAGTGCACCAGCCAGCACTCCAACAATGCTGTATGCTTTTACGTTAAACGACCAGCAGCAGCAGCAAACAAAAAGTGCGATACTTCTCGATTTATGCGTGTCATCCTTGCGCAGGGGCCATGCTAATCTTCTCTGTATCGTTCCAATTTTTACGGATGACCACCGAAGTGGTTCCTGTCCAACGAACGGTGCCGCGCACCTATAAGTGCTGGTCTTGGGCCTCACATCCAGAACCACCAACCAAAAAGGAAGGGCTTCAGTGTGTTCTCAGCACCAGCTGCGTACCAGTCCGAAGAGGTCTAGCCACGTTTGTCTATCTGCAGTACTGATCATCCGCTAGTACAGTCGGTACCTACGTACGTGTACAGCGAACAAGTGGCTTTTAACAATATTCACCGCGAGACGCGGATCAAAGGAAAACGACAGCTGTGAGATTCGAACTCACGCGGGTTGCCCCATTAACTTAGCAGGCTAACGCCTTAACCACTCGGCCAAGCTGTCATCGTTTCAACCTCAAAAAGCGCAATTTCTACTCACCCATCCACCCTCACCAACACCACTCACGCAAACAAAACTCAGTCTCGGCGCATGCGTCGTCGCGCCCCGCGCTACCATACACCACAGCACGCATAGTTATATTTTGACACCACAACTTGGTACTTACACATTCCCACCGCACACCAGCAAGAACATTTATCAAAGCATTCAAGCTCTTTCAACTCTGTGCATCTCTACCTCGTCGCATGGTTGTCAGTCGGTAGCTAAGTACGTGCTGGCGCCTACCTGAAGACGTGCTGGCGAGCGTGGCATTTGCTATCACGTACAAAATGCTCGGGTGGATGGACACCTACTCGTCAGACAAACGGAGGTACTTGTAGCGGGTCAGGCAGGTGTTGCTGTTTTCTTTAACCACACCAGTCCCAATCACCGCAAACGTGGCTCGTACACGAGAGCTGTCTTCTGCGCGCACTTCCCTCAGTTCCCTATGTCACCAAGGCATCCGCGCCACAGACACATTACCTAACAAAATGAGTAGTGCTGCCTATCCGCTCCCCATGGTGGTGGGAACGATGACGAGCAGCGACGAGCGTTCGGTGTAGTGCTGCCTATCCGCTCCCCATGGTGGTGGGAACGATGACGAGCAGCGACGAGCGTTCGGTGTAGTGCTGCCTATCCGCTCCCCATGGTGGTGGGAACGATAACGAGCAGCGACGAGCGTACGGCAGGACAAGCATAGTGTGCAGTTTTGAGCCGGCTGGTCACACAAAAGCGAGCGCAGCGCATGGGAATGAGGCATGGGAGGCAAAAGAAGAGCCCCCAGGCGGGATCGAACCACCGACCTTTCGCTTACGAAGCGAGTGCTCTACCACTGAGCTATAGGGGCGTACGGATCAACACACACCTATACATATCCAAAACAAAACATATCAAACAAAAAACAATGAATTACGTGCGTACACACTCACACCAGCCAACTGCTGCGCCACCGCTCGCTCAACTAATACTTGATTGTCGGACCAACTCATTTCTCCGATGCTGTTGAGCTAGCTGTAAGTTCTCCACCACCTCACACCGACGCGATAGCGGAAGGAAGAAGGACCGCGAGATTGTGGTGACGGCGAATGGTGGGGAAGGAGCCGGGTAGGCGCGTTGGTATGCGCAGAGCGAGAGCGGTTGTGGTGGTAGGCGAGGCGTTGGTGCTTGGGTGGTGTTCGCATGTTTGAATTTTTCGTTGTGGTGTCGGGGGAATAGCTCAGTGGTAGAGCGCTGGATTCCAGTCCCAGCGGTCGGGGGTTCGATCCCCTCTTCCCTCATTCTTTACGCTTTTTTGTGCCTTCATCGTTGCTCTTTAGTCCGTATCGCCACTTCATACAAGTGCACCAGCCAGCACTCCAACAATGCTGTATGCTTTTACGTTAAACGACCAGCAGCAGCAGCAAACAAAAAGTACGATACTTCTCGATTTATGCGTGTCATCCTTGCGCAGGGGCCATGCTAATCTTCTCTGTATCGTTCCAATTTTTACGGATGACCACCGAAGTGGTTCCTGTCCAACGAACGGTGCCGCGCACCTATAAGTGCTGGTCTTGGGCCTCACATCCAGAACCACTTCAACCAAAAAGGAAGGGCTTCAGTGTGTTCTCAACACCAGCTGCGTACCAGTCCGAAGAGGTCTAGCCACGTTTGTCTATCTGCAGTACTGATCATCCGCTAGTACGGTCGGTACCTACGTACGTGTACAGCGAACAAGTGGCTTTTAGCAATATTCACCGCGAGACGCGGATCAAAGGAAAACGACAGCTGTGAGATTCGAACTCACGCGGGTTGCCCCATTAACTTAGCAGGCTAACGCCTTAACCACTCGGCCAAGCTGTCATCGTTTCAACCTCAAAAAGCGCAATTTCTACTCACCCATCCACCCTCACCAACACCACTCACGCAAACAAAACTCAGTCTCGGCGCATGCGTCGTCGCGCCCCGCGCTACCATACACCACAGCACGCATAGTTATATTTTGACACCACAACTTGGTACTTACACATTCCCACCGCACACCAGCAAGAACATTTATCAAAGCATTCAAGCTCTTTCAACTCTGTGCATCTCTACCTCGTCGCATGGTTGTCAGTCGGTAGCTAAGTACGTGCTGGCGAGCGTGGCATTTGCTATCACGTACAAAATGCTCGGGTGGATGGACACCTACTCGTCAGACAAACGGAGGTACTTGTAGCGGGTCAGGCAGGTGTTGCTGTTTTCTTTAACCACACCAGTCCCAATCACCGCAAACGTGGCTCGTACACGAGAGCTGTCTTCTGCGCGCACTTCCCTCAGTTCCCTATGTCACCAAGGCATCCGCGCCACAGACACATTACCTAACAAAATGAGTAGTGCTGCCTATCCGCTCCCAATGAGTAGTGCTGCCTATCCGCTCCCCATGGTGGTGGGAACGATGACGAGCAGCGACGAGCGTACGGCAGGACAAGCATAGTGTGCAGTTTTGAGCCGGCTGGTCACACAAAAGCGAGCGCAGCGCATGGGAATGAGGCATGGGAGGCAAAAGAAGAGCCCCCAGGCGGGATCGAACCACCGACCTTTCGCTTACGAAGCGAGTGCTCTACCACTGAGCTATAGGGGCGTACGGATCAACACACACCTATACATATCCAAAACAAAACATATCAAACAAAAAACAATGAATTACGTGCGTACACACTCACACCCGCCAACTGCTGCGCCACCGCTCGCTCAACTAATACTTGATTGTCGGACCAACTCATTTCTCCGATGCTGTTGAGTTAGCTGTAAGTTCTCCACCACCTCACACCGACGCGATAGCGGAAGGAAGAAGGACCGCGAGATTGTGGTGACGGCGAATGGTGGGGAAGGAGCCGGGTAGGCGCGTTGGTATGCGCAGAGCGAGAGCGGTTGTGGTGGTAGGCGAGGCGTTGGTGCTTGGGTGGTGTTCGCATGTTTGAATTTTTCGTTGTGGTGTCGGGGGAATAGCTCAGTGGTAGAGCGCTGGATTCCAGTCCCAGCGGTCGGGGGTTCGATCCCCTCTTCCCTCATTCTTTACGCTTTTTTGTGCCTTCATCGTTACTCTTTAGTCCGTATCGCCACTTCATACAAGTGCACCAGCCAGCACTCCAACAATGCTGTATGCTTTTACGTTAAACGACCAGCAGCAGCAGCAAACAAAAAGTGCGATACTTCTCGATTTATGCGTGTCATCCTTGCGCAGGGGCCATGCTAATCTTCTCTGTATCGTTCCAATTTTTACGGATGACCACCGAAGTGGTTCCTGTCCAACGAACGGTGCCGCGCACCTATAAGTGCTGGTCTTGGGCCTCACATCCAGAACCACCAACCAAAAAGGAAGGGCTTCAGTGTGTTCTCAACACCAGCTGCGTACCAGTCCGAAGAGGTCTAGCCACGTTTGTCTATCTGCAGTACTGATCATCCGCTAGTACAGTCGGTACCTACGTACGTGTACAGCGAACAAGTGGCTTTTAACAATATTCACCGCGAGACGCGGATCAAAGGAAAACGACAGCTGTGAGATTCGAACTCACGCGGGTTGCCCCATTAACTTAGCAGGCTAACGCCTTAACCACTCGGCCAAGCTGTCATCGTTTCAACCTCAAAAAGCGCAATTTCTACTCACCCATCCACCCTCACCAACACCACTCACGCAAACAAAACTCAGTCTCGGCGCATGCGTCGTCGCGCCCCGCGCTACCATACACCACAGCACGCATAGTTATATTTTGACACCACAACTTGGTACTTACACATTCCCACCGCACACCAGCAAGAACATTTATCAAAGCATTCAAGCTCTTTCAACTCTGTGCATCTCTACCTCGTCGCATGGTTGTCAGTCGGTAGCTAAGTACGTGCTGGCGCCTACCTGAAGACGTGCTGGCGAGCGTGGCATTTGCTATCACGTACAAAATGCTCGGGTGGATGGACACCTACTCGTCAGACAAACGGAGGTACTTGTAGCGGGTCAGGCAGGTGTTGCTGTTTTCTTTAACCACACCAGTCCCAATCACCGCAAACGTGGCTCGTACACGAGAGCTGTCTTCTGCGCGCACTTCCCTCAGTTCCCTATGTCACCAAGGCATCCGCGCCACAGACACATTACCTAACAAAATGAGTAGTGCTGCCTATCCGCTCCCCATGGTGGTGGGAACGATGACGAGCAGCGACGAGCGTTCGGTGTAGTGCTGCCTATCCGCTCCCCATGGTGGTGGGAACGATGACGAGCAGCGACGAGCGTTCGGTGTAGTGCTGCCTATCCGCTCCCCATGGTGGTGGGAACGATAACGAGCAGCGACGAGCGTACGGCAGGACAAGCATAGTGTGCAGTTTTGAGCCGGCTGGTCACACAAAAGCGAGCGCAGCGCATGGGAATGAGGCATGGGAGGCAAAAGAAGAGCCCCCAGGCGGGATCGAACCACCGACCTTTCGCTTACGAAGCGAGTGCTCTACCACTGAGCTATAGGGGCGTACGGATCAACACACACCTATACATATCCAAAACAAAACATATCAAACAAAAAACAATGAATTACGTGCGTACACACTCACACCAGCCAACTGCTGCGCCACCGCTCGCTCAACTAATACTTGATTGTCGGACCAACTCATTTCTCCGATGCTGTTGAGCTAGCTGTAAGTTCTCCACCACCTCACACCGACGCGATAGCGGAAGGAAGAAGGACCGCGAGATTGTGGTGACGGCGAATGGTGGGGAAGGAGCCGGGTAGGCGCGTTGGTATGCGCAGAGCGAGAGCGGTTGTGGTGGTAGGCGAGGCGTTGGTGCTTGGGTGGTGTTCGCATGTTTGAATTTTTCGTTGTGGTGTCGGGGGAATAGCTCAGTGGTAGAGCGCTGGATTCCAGTCCCAGCGGTCGGGGGTTCGATCCCCTCTTCCCTCATTCTTTACGCTTTTTTGTGCCTTCATCGTTGCTCTTTAGTCCGTATCGCCACTTCATACAAGTGCACCAGCCAGCACTCCAACAATGCTGTATGCTTTTACGTTAAACGACCAGCAGCAGCAGCAAACAAAAAGTACGATACTTCTCGATTTATGCGTGTCATCCTTGCGCAGGGGCCATGCTAATCTTCTCTGTATCGTTCCAATTTTTACGGATGACCACCGAAGTGGTTCCTGTCCAACGAACGGTGCCGCGCACCTATAAGTGCTGGTCTTGGGCCTCACATCCAGAACCACTTCAACCAAAAAGGAAGGGCTTCAGTGTGTTCTCAACACCAGCTGCGTACCAGTCCGAAGAGGTCTAGCCACGTTTGTCTATCTGCAGTACTGATCATCCGCTAGTACGGTCGGTACCTACGTACGTGTACAGCGAACAAGTGGCTTTTAGCAATATTCACCGCGAGACGCGGATCAAAGGAAAACGACAGCTGTGAGATTCGAACTCACGCGGGTTGCCCCATTAACTTAGCAGGCTAACGCCTTAACCACTCGGCCAAGCTGTCATCGTTTCAACCTCAAAAAGCGCAATTTCTACTCACCCATCCACCCTCACCAACACCACTCACGCAAACAAAACTCAGTCTCGGCGCATGCGTCGTCGCGCCCCGCGCTACCATACACCACAGCACGCATAGTTATATTTTGACACCACAACTTGGTACTTACACATTCCCACCGCACACCAGCAAGAACATTTATCAAAGCATTCAAGCTCTTTCAACTCTGTGCATCTCTACCTCGTCGCATGGTTGTCAGTCGGTAGCTAAGTACGTGCTGGCGAGCGTGGCATTTGCTATCACGTACAAAATGCTCGGGTGGATGGACACCTACTCGTCAGACAAACGGAGGTACTTGTAGCGGGTCAGGCAGGTGTTGCTGTTTTCTTTAACCACACCAGTCCCAATCACCGCAAACGTGGCTCGTACACGAGAGCTGTCTTCTGCGCGCACTTCCCTCAGTTCCCTATGTCACCAAGGCATCCGCGCCACAGACACATTACCTAACAAAATGAGTAGTGCTGCCTATCCGCTCCCAATGAGTAGTGCTGCCTATCCGCTCCCCATGGTGGTGGGAACGATGACGAGCAGCGACGAGCGTACGGCAGGACAAGCATAGTGTGCAGTTTTGAGCCGGCTGGTCACACAAAAGCGAGCGCAGCGCATGGGAATGAGGCATGGGAGGCAAAAGAAGAGCCCCCAGGCGGGATCGAACCACCGACCTTTCGCTTACGAAGCGAGTGCTCTACCACTGAGCTATAGGGGCGTACGGATCAACACACACCTATACATATCCAAAACAAAACATATCAAACAAAAAACAATGAATTACGTGCGTACACACTCACACCCGCCAACTGCTGCGCCACCGCTCGCTCAACTAATACTTGATTGTCGGACCAACTCATTTCTCCGATGCTGTTGAGTTAGCTGTAAGTTCTCCACCACCTCACACCGACGCGATAGCGGAAGGAAGAAGGACCGCGAGATTGTGGTGACGGCGAATGGTGGGGAAGGAGCCGGGTAGGCGCGTTGGTATGCGCAGAGCGAGAGCGGTTGTGGTGGTAGGCGAGGCGTTGGTGCTTGGGTGGTGTTCGCATGTTTGAATTTTTCGTTGTGGTGTCGGGGGAATAGCTCAGTGGTAGAGCGCTGGATTCCAGTCCCAGCGGTCGGGGGTTCGATCCCCTCTTCCCTCATTCTTTACGCTTTTTTGTGCCTTCATCGTTACTCTTTAGTCCGTATCGCCACTTCATACAAGTGCACCAGCCAGCACTCCAACAATGCTGTATGCTTTTACGTTAAACGACCAGCAGCAGCAGCAAACAAAAAGTGCGATACTTCTCGATTTATGCGTGTCATCCTTGCGCAGGGGCCATGCTAATCTTCTCTGTATCGTTCCAATTTTTACGGATGACCACCGAAGTGGTTCCTGTCCAACGAACGGTGCCGCGCACCTATAAGTGCTGGTCTTGGGCCTCACATCCAGAACCACCAACCAAAAAGGAAGGGCTTCAGTGTGTTCTCAACACCAGCTGCGTACCAGTCCGAAGAGGTCTAGCCACGTTTGTCTATCTGCAGTACTGATCATCCGCTAGTACAGTCGGTACCTACGTACGTGTACAGCGAACAAGTGGCTTTTAACAATATTCACCGCGAGACGCGGATCAAAGGAAAACGACAGCTGTGAGATTCGAACTCACGCGGGTTGCCCCATTAACTTAGCAGGCTAACGCCTTAACCACTCGGCCAAGCTGTCATCGTTTCAACCTCAAAAAGCGCAATTTCTACTCACCCATCCACCCTCACCAACACCACTCACGCAAACAAAACTCAGTCTCGGCGCATGCGTCGTCGCGCCCCGCGCTACCATACACCACAGCACGCATAGTTATATTTTGACACCACAACTTGGTACTTACACATTCCCACCGCACACCAGCAAGAACATTTATCAAAGCATTCAAGCTCTTTCAACTCTGTGCATCTCTACCTCGTCGCATGGTTGTCAGTCGGTAGCTAAGTACGTGCTGGCGAGCGTGGCATTTGCTATCACGTACAAAATGCTCGGGTGGATGGACACCTACTCGTCAGACAAACGGAGGTACTTGTAGCGGGTCAGGCAGGTGTTGCTGTTTTCTTTAACCACACCAGTCCCAATCACCGCAAACGTGGCTCGTACACGAGAGCTGTCTTCTGCGCGCACTTCCCTCAGTTCCCTATGTCACCAAGGCATCCGCGCCACAGACACATTACCTAACAAAATGAGTAGTGCTGCCTATCCGCTCCCAATGAGTAGTGCTGCCTATCCGCTCCCCATGGTGGTGGGAACGATGACGAGCAGCGACGAGCGTACGGCAGGACAAGCATAGTGTGCAGTTTTGAGCCGGCTGGTCACACAAAAGCGAGCGCAGCGCATGGGAATGAGGCATGGGAGGCAAAAGAAGAGCCCCCAGGCGGGATCGAACCACCGACCTTTCGCTTACGAAGCGAGTGCTCTACCACTGAGCTATAGGGGCATCGAAAGCACGATCGCGAGGCATCGCACATCCAGCTCATTCCGCGCGAGTTCCTGTTCCAGCGACGCAGCGATGGCGGTCTCGGCATCCCGAGTCTGGAAGCGCATCTCAAGAGACAGCGACTTCAGCTCGTGCTGCAGTTCATGAGCGCGGCGAAGGACGCAAATGTGCGGAACTGGACGACAGCGAGCACAGAGCTGCTCAAGTTGGTTCTTCCTCGTATCGGCGGCAGCAACGCACTGGACTTCCTCACGATCTCTCCGCTTCGTCATGGCGACATGATCAAGTGGAGACTGACTTCATTGTGGTGGCGAGCGACTTGGATCTGGTGGTACAAGATTCACTGGGAGATCACGTGGCACGACCTTCCTTCAGACGAGCGCGCTTGGTACGGTCTTCGGCAGCCGATCTGGTTCCACTCGGATGCAGCACTTCACTACGAGCAAGCGGCGCGGACTCACACCAGCTCAGCGCATCGTCGATGCATAGGGATGGTCTCTGAGCCACAGCGCAGCTTTCGGTTACACGTGTCGAGAGTCTTCGGCGTGAAGTCACTCGCTGACTTCATGTGTGAAGGCTGTGCTTGGCCGTCGCAGCAAGACTTCGTTCAGCGCCATCTCGACTTCACGCTCGTGTCTACGACACCCGGTCAGCAGGCGAAGTGGCTGCGAGTGCTGTACAAGGAGGCAACACAGATCGTCGAGCGTCTGGGCGCGCGCGCGCTTGTGTTGCAGACTCCGCGTGCTGCAAGACGAGTGATACCGCACCTGGGCTGCAAGAGCGGCGTGAAGGTGTGCTTGATCCCTGCGATTCCGAGATCGGCGCTGCTTCACATCGTGTGGACACCAGCACTGCCGACGAAGCCCCATCCGATGACTTTGCACTCTCAACGTGCTAATGAAGAGCAGATCAAGTCGTTCGTAAAACATGACAAGCAGCTGCGCAAGATCTTGCTTCCCATCTTTGAGGACCTGCGGTTTCGTCTCGCGTTCCGACTTCTGCCGGTGCGCGCTCGGTTCTGGTTCCTCGAAGCTGTACATCCACGCATCCAGTACTGCGTGCGTGACGAGTGCGACGCGATTGAGACCGAGGAACACTTGTTCTTCGAGTGCACTCTTGCAGCGCAGCTGTGGGGTCACTTGACACAACTGGTGTCGCCGTTCTTTCGCGTGCGGCCGACGTGGCATGACAGTGGTCTGGCAACGAAGACGCGAGTGCGTGATGAGTGAGAAGAGTGTGAGGAAGTAGTCCACGATGCTTGGCACACACACTCCGAGCAGTGACGCTTCACTTCATCTGGACAGATCGCAATCGGTGCCTGTTCGACGGAAGACAGCCTACACCATCGCTACCTGCGCTCCAAGTGGTCTTCACGACGTTCGCGGCGCACATTCGATTCTTCGAAAGGCGATTGTACGAGAGCGAAGATAAGCTGGCCTTGGCCAAGGTTGTGCGCGCGATGAAGTCTCAGCCGGCCTTCGGCAGGTTTACCGATCTCCACCCTGGTATCACCAGTGTCCGCCAAGCTGTCTAACCGAATGACCCAAAATATCAACCTGTCGAATAGCATGGTATGCTATTTGGAAGGGGTTTTCTCCGAATGCTGCCCGCCACGAGTTCGATCAGCTCACTTTCGAATCTGCCGGCTCCAGTTCAAGCAACTCAAGCGACGACCCCAGCAACTTACGATGGCTCCAGAACAAGTTCCAGCTCTCCTCCCAACTGAAGCTCTACTCGCCGGCTTGAAGTCGGGCTCTCCTCTGCGGACTGTGTTGTCTCCGGCTGCACCCGAAAGGGAGACGGGGGGGCATGAGCCCTGAGGTGGGCCTATTTGAAAGCCGGCCTGAGGAAGGTGACGGATTAGAGGCGGAGTCTAGGAACAGCGAATCACCGTCCACGGACACGGGCAGCGCGAGCAACACTGAACCCCCCCCGTCGACGGATCTGTCAGAGCTTTTATCAGAGAGCCAGGGAGATGATGCGGCGACGCCCGACGACGACAACGTGAACGATCGTGGCAATGAAGGCAAAAACAACAGCGATGAAGATGGCGACAGCGACGACAACGACGGCATGGAGTCAGTTGCCCAACCGACTCCGACTGCCAATCAACCTTCTGCGGCGCCTGCAGTGGATAACCCGCAGACAGTGTCCACGGTATGCGGGTACACCTTCCGGAAGCGAACTGCAGAGCAACTTGAGGCGATGCGCCCAGTCAAGCGTACCCGGCGATCAGCAATGTCGGTGGAGACCGGTGAAATCGACTGCATCGACAACAGAAGGACCGTGGTGACTGGGTTTGAATATCGCGTGACATGGGTCGACGACTCGGACCCAATATGGCTGCCACGAGACCAGTTGATGGAGGATGGAAATGCGAATCTCGTCGAGACACTTGACGCGTACCTACTCCGGTACCCGAACCGTGAGCTGACGTACCAAGCATACATCAGCAGGAACGCGAGAGCCTTCAGTGCGGTCGCCGATGGGGAAGACAATGCGTGCTTGCCTCACGCGGTCCAAATGGCACTCGAGCTCCTCGGCCACCAGCAAGAGAGCGCACGACTCCCAGATATTTGGACGGAGTACCTACAGAACGCAGTCGACGCCAAGGTTCCGCTCAACGAAGGCTTTCACAAGCTCGGCGAAATTGTGAGGTACTGCTCCAACGCGGTCCCGCGGTGCGGTGTGGAGCTCGACATCAAGACTCTCCGCAAGAATCTCTACGATGGAGATGGTGCCGGTCCTATGGCGTTTGTGAGACGTGTACTTCCTGACGACAAGGGAGTTCGAGTGCTCAAGCCAGGTGTGTACCTTGTCGGGGCGTACAAGCGCAACATGCGGGCTCACTGCTTCGCATTGAAAGTCACTACGGACGACGACATGATTGTACGCGAGAATGGGGCTGACTCAGGCATCGGGGACCATAGGTGGCTTCGCATGCTCAAGTTCATCCGCAGAATCAAGGTGCGGCAAAACGGAGACTGATGAGTGACGCCACCTCTGTATACCTGGAACCGTTGTGTCAGCGTCTCGTGGGGTACAGTGTACCCGGAGACTGAACAGAAGGAGCTCCGCCATTTGGACTTAGTATACTCGCGGTGGATCTTTCTCACCCTTTCCAAGTCAGTTCGGCTAAGGTTATATAACCCATATCGGCCATTCTACGTTATGGAGGAGTGTTAGGAACCGGCTGACTCGAAATCGTACCACGACGGCGATTGAACCCGTGTCTCCTGACTAGGGTGATGGTCCTCAGACGACTGAGCCAAAGCGACATTACGAAAACTTCAGAGAGCATGTACAATAGTATTTATGTCAGTTTAGTCATTTTGCTAGGTAGATTGAGAAGTCACTCTGTCTAATTCTAGTAATATAGACAACCTTTCAACTGAGTCATAGGGGCGTACGGATCAACACACACCTATACATATCCAAAACAAAACATATCAAACAAAAAACAATGAATTACGTGCGTACACACTCACACCCGCCAACTGCTGCGCCACCGCTCGCTCAACTAATACTTGATTGTCGGACCAACTCATTTCTCCGATGCTGTTGAGTTAGCTGTAAGTTCTCCACCACCTCACACCGACGCGATAGCGGAAGGAAGAAGGACCGCGAGATTGTGGTGACGGCGAATGGTGGGGAAGGAGCCGGGTAGGCGCGTTGGTATGCGCAGAGCGAGAGCGGTTGTGGTGGTAGGCGAGGCGTTGGTGCTTGGGTGGTGTTCGCATGTTTGAATTTTTCGTTGTGGTGTCGGGGGAATAGCTCAGTGGTAGAGCGCTGGATTCCAGTCCCAGCGGTCGGGGGTTCGATCCCCTCTTCCCTCATTCTTTACGCTTTTTTGTGCCTTCATCGTTACTCTTTAGTCCGTATCGCCACTTCATACAAGTGCACCAGCCAGCACTCCAACAATGCTGTATGCTTTTACGTTAAACGACCAGCAGCAGCAGCAAACAAAAAGTGCGATACTTCTCGATTTATGCGTGTCATCCTTGCGCAGGGGCCATGCTAATCTTCTCTGTATCGTTCCAATTTTTACGGATGACCACCGAAGTGGTTCCTGTCCAACGAACGGTGCCGCGCACCTATAAGTGCTGGTCTTGGGCCTCACATCCAGAACCACTTCAACCAAAAAGGAAGGGCTTCAGTGTGTTCTCAACACCAGCTGCGTACCAGTCCGAAGAGGTCTAGCCACGTTTGTCTATCTGCAGTACTGATCATCCGCTAGTACAGTCGGTACCTACGTACGTGTACAGCGAACAAGTGGCTTTTAACAATATTCACCGCGAGACGCGGATCAAAGGAAAACGACAGCTGTGAGATTCGAACTCACGCGGGTTGCCCCATTAACTTAGCAGGCTAACGCCTTAACCACTCGGCCAAGCTGTCATCGTTTCAACCTCAAAAAGCGCAATTTCTACTCACCCATCCACCCTCACCAACACCACTCACGCAAACAAAACTCAGTCTCGGCGCATGCGTCGTCGCGCCCCGCGCTACCATACACCACAGCACGCATAGTTATATTTTGACACCACAACTTGGTACTTACACATTCCCACCGCACACCAGCAAGAACATTTATCAAAGCATTCAAGCTCTTTCAACTCTGTGCATCTCTACCTCGTCGCATGGTTGTCAGTCGGTAGCTAAGTACGTGCTGGCGCCTACCTGAAGACGTGCTGGCGAGCGTGGCATTTGCTATCACGTACAAAATGCTCGGGTGGATGGACACCTACTCGTCAGACAAACGGAGGTACTTGTAGCGGGTCAGGCAGGTGTTGCTGTTTTCTTTAACCACACCAGTCCCAATCACCGCAAACGTGGCTCGTACACGAGAGCTGTCTTCTGCGCGCACTTCCCTCAGTTCCCTATGTCACCAAGGCATCCGCGCCACAGACACATTACCTAACAAAATGAGTAGTGCTGCCTATCCGCTCCCAATGAGTAGTGCTGCCTATCCGCTCCCCATGGTGGTGGGAACGATGACGAGCAGCGACGAGCGTTCGGTGTAGTGCTGCCTATCCGCTCCCCATGGTGGTGGGAACGATGACGAGCAGCGACGAGCGTTCGGTGTAGTGCTGCCTATCCGCTCCCCATGGTGGTGGGAACGATAACGAGCAGCGACGAGCGTACGGCAGGACAAGCATAGTGTGCAGTTTTGAGCCGGCTGGTCACACAAAAGCGAGCGCAGCGCATGGGAATGAGGCATGGGAGGCAAAAGAAGAGCCCCCAGGCGGGATCGAACCACCGACCTTTCGCTTACGAAGCGAGTGCTCTACCACTGAGCTATAGGGGCGTACGGATCAACACACACCTATACATATCCAAAACAAAACATATCAAACAAAAAACAATGAATTACGTGCGTACACACTCACACCCGCCAACTGCTGCGCCACCGCTCGCTCAACTAATACTTGATTGTCGGACCAACTCATTTCTCCGATGCTGTTGAGCTAGCTGTAAGTTCTCCACCACCTCACACCGACGCGATAGCGGAAGGAAGAAGGACCGCGAGATTGTGGTGACGGCGAATGGTGGGGAAGGAGCCGGGTAGGCGCGTTGGTATGCGCAGAGCGAGAGCGGTTGTGGTGGTAGGCGAGGCGTTGGTGCTTGGGTGGTGTTCGCATGTTTGAATTTTTCGTTGTGGTGTCGGGGGAATAGCTCAGTGGTAGAGCGCTGGATTCCAGTCCCAGCGGTCGGGGGTTCGATCCCCTCTTCCCTCATTCTTTACGCTTTTTTGTGCCTTCATCGTTGCTCTTTAGTCCGTATCGCCACTTCATACAAGTGCACCAGCCAGCACTCCAACAATGCTGTATGCTTTTACGTTAAACGACCAGCAGCAGCAGCAAACAAAAAGTACGATACTTCTCGATTTATGCGTGTCATCCTTGCGCAGGGGCCATGCTAATCTTCTCTGTATCGTTCCAATTTTTACGGATGACCACCGAAGTGGTTCCTGTCCAACGAACGGTGCCGCGCACCTATAAGTGCTGGTCTTGGGCCTCACATCCAGAACCACTTCAACCAAAAAGGAAGGGCTTCAGTGTGTTCTCAACACCAGCTGCGTACCAGTCCGAAGAGGTCTAGCCACGTTTGTCTATCTGCAGTACTGATCATCCGCTAGTACGGTCGGTACCTACGTACGTGTACAGCGAACAAGTGGCTTTTAGCAATATTCACCGCGAGACGCGGATCAAAGGAAAACGACAGCTGTGAGATTCGAACTCACGCGGGTTGCCCCATTAACTTAGCAGGCTAACGCCTTAACCACTCGGCCAAGCTGTCATCGTTTCAACCTCAAAAAGCGCAATTTCTACTCACCCATCCACCCTCACCAACACCACTCACGCAAACAAAACTCAGTCTCGGCGCATGCGTCGTCGCGCCCCGCGCTACCATACACCACAGCACGCATAGTTATATTTTGACACCACAACTTGGTACTTACACATTCCCACCGCACACCAGCAAGAACATTTATCAAAGCATTCAAGCTCTTTCAACTCTGTGCATCTCTACCTCGTCGCATGGTTGTCAGTCGGTAGCTAAGTACGTGCTGGCGAGCGTGGCATTTGCTATCACGTACAAAATGCTCGGGTGGATGGACACCTACTCGTCAGACAAACGGAGGTACTTGTAGCGGGTCAGGCAGGTGTTGCTGTTTTCTTTAACCACACCAGTCCCAATCACCGCAAACGTGGCTCGTACACGAGAGCTGTCTTCTGCGCGCACTTCCCTCAGTTCCCTATGTCACCAAGGCATCCGCGCCACAGACACATTACCTAACAAAATGAGTAGTGCTGCCTATCCGCTCCCAATGAGTAGTGCTGCCTATCCGCTCCCCATGGTGGTGGGAACGATGACGAGCAGCGACGAGCGTACGGCAGGACAAGCATAGTGTGCAGTTTTGAGCCGGCTGGTCACACAAAAGCGAGCGCAGCGCATGGGAATGAGGCATGGGAGGCAAAAGAAGAGCCCCCAGGCGGGATCGAACCACCGACCTTTCGCTTACGAAGCGAGTGCTCTACCACTGAGCTATAGGGGCATCGAAAGCACGATCGCGAGGCATCGCACATCCAGCTCATTCCGCGCGAGTTCCTGTTCCAGCGACGCAGCGATGGCGGTCTCGGCATCCCGAGTCTGGAAGCGCATCTCAAGAGACAGCGACTTCAGCTCGTGCTGCAGTTCATGAGCGCGGCGAAGGACGCAAATGTGCGGAACTGGACGACAGCGAGCACAGAGCTGCTCAAGTTGGTTCTTCCTCGTATCGGCGGCAGCAACGCACTGGACTTCCTCACGATCTCTCCGCTTCGTCATGGCGACATGATCAAGTGGAGACTGACTTCATTGTGGTGGCGAGCGACTTGGATCTGGTGGTACAAGATTCACTGGGAGATCACGTGGCACGACCTTCCTTCAGACGAGCGCGCTTGGTACGGTCTTCGGCAGCCGATCTGGTTCCACTCGGATGCAGCACTTCACTACGAGCAAGCGGCGCGGACTCACACCAGCTCAGCGCATCGTCGATGCATAGGGATGGTCTCTGAGCCACAGCGCAGCTTTCGGTTACACGTGTCGAGAGTCTTCGGCGTGAAGTCACTCGCTGACTTCATGTGTGAAGGCTGTGCTTGGCCGTCGCAGCAAGACTTCGTTCAGCGCCATCTCGACTTCACGCTCGTGTCTACGACACCCGGTCAGCAGGCGAAGTGGCTGCGAGTGCTGTACAAGGAGGCAACACAGATCGTCGAGCGTCTGGGCGCGCGCGCGCTTGTGTTGCAGACTCCGCGTGCTGCAAGACGAGTGATACCGCACCTGGGCTGCAAGAGCGGCGTGAAGGTGTGCTTGATCCCTGCGATTCCGAGATCGGCGCTGCTTCACATCGTGTGGACACCAGCACTGCCGACGAAGCCCCATCCGATGACTTTGCACTCTCAACGTGCTAATGAAGAGCAGATCAAGTCGTTCGTAAAACATGACAAGCATCTGCGCAAGATCTTGCTTCCCATCTTTGAGGACCTGCAGTTTCGTCTCGCGTTCCGACTTCTGCCGGTGCGCGCTCGGTTCTGGTTCCTCGAAGCTGTACATCCACGCATCCAGTACTGCGTGCGTGACGAGTGCGACGCGATTGAGACCGAGGAACACTTGTTCTTCGAGTGCACTCTTGCAGCGCAGCTGTGGGGTCACTTGACACAACTGGTGTCGCCGTTCTTTCGCGTGCGGCCGACGTGGCATGACAGTGGTCTGGCAACGAAGACGCGAGTGCGTGATGAGTGAGAAGAGTGTGAGGAAGTAGTCCACGATGCTTGGCACACACTCCGAGCAGTGACGCTTCACTTCATCTGGACAGATCGCAATCGGTGCCTGTTCGACGGAAGACAGCCTACACCATCGCTACCTGCGCTCCAAGTGGTCTTCACGACGTTCGCGGCGCACATTCGATTCTTCGAAAGGCGATTGTACGAGAGCGAAGATAAGCTGGCCTTGGCCAAGGTTGTGCGCGCGATGAAGTCTCAGCCGGCCTTCGGCAGGTTTACCGATCTCCACCCTGGTATCACCAGTGTCCGCCAAGCTGTCTAACCGAATGACCCAAAATATCAACCTGTCGAATAGCATGGTATGCTATTTGGAAGGGGTTTTCTCCGAATGCTGCCCGCCACGAGTTCGATCAGCTCACTTTCGAATCTGCCGGCTCCAGTTCAAGCAACTCAAGCGACGACCCCAGCAACTTACGATGGCTCCAGAACAAGTTCCAGCTCTCCTCCCAACTGAAGCTCTACTCGCCGGCTTGAAGTCGGGCTCTCCTCTGCGGACTGTGTTGTCTCCGGCTGCACCCGAAAGGGAGACGGGGGGGCATGAGCCCTGAGGTGGGCCTATTTGAAAGCCGGCCTGAGGAAGGTGACGGATTAGAGGCGGAGTCTAGGAACAGCGAATCACCGTCCACGGACACGGGCAGCGCGAGCAACACTGAACCCCCCCCGTCGACGGATCTGTCAGAGCTTTTATCAGAGAGCCAGGGAGATGATGCGGCGACGCCCGACGACGACAACGTGAACGATCGTGGCAATGAAGGCAAAAACAACAGCGATGAAGATGGCGACAGCGACGACAACGACGGCATGGAGTCAGTTGCCCAACCGACTCCGACTGCCAATCAACCTTCTGCGGCGCCTGCAGTGGATAACCCGCAGACAGTGTCCACGGTATGCGGGTACACCTTCCGGAAGCGAACTGCAGAGCAACTTGAGGCGATGCGCCCAGTCAAGCGTACCCGGCGATCAGCAATGTCGGTGGAGACCGGTGAAATCGACTGCATCGACAACAGAAGGACCGTGGTGACTGGGTTTGAATATCGCGTGACATGGGTCGACGACTCGGACCCAATATGGCTGCCACGAGACCAGTTGATGGAGGATGGAAATGCGAATCTCGTCGAGACACTTGACGCGTACCTACTCCGGTACCCGAACCGTGAGCTGACGTACCAAGCATACATCAGCAGGAACGCGAGAGCCTTCAGTGCGGTCGCCGATGGGGAAGACAATGCGTGCTTGCCTCACGCGGTCCAAATGGCACTCGAGCTCCTCGGCCACCAGCAAGAGAGCGCACGACTCCCAGATATTTGGACGGAGTACCTACAGAACGCAGTCGACGCCAAGGTTCCGCTCAACGAAGGCTTTCACAAGCTCGGCGAAATTGTGAGGTACTGCTCCAACGCGGTCCCGCGGTGCGGTGTGGAGCTCGACATCAAGACTCTCCGCAAGAATCTCTACGATGGAGATGGTGCCGGTCCTATGGCGTTTGTGAGACGTGTACTTCCTGACGACAAGGGAGTTCGAGTGCTCAAGCCAGGTGTGTACCTTGTCGGGGCGTACAAGCGCAACATGCGGGCTCACTGCTTCGCATTGAAAGTCACTACGGACGACGACATGATTGTACGCGAGAATGGGGCTGACTCAGGCATCGGGGACCATAGGTGGCTTCGCATGCTCAAGTTCATCCGCAGAATCAAGGTGCGGCAAAACGGAGACTGATGAGTGACGCCACCTCTGTATACCTGGAACCGTTGTGTCAGCGTCTCGTGGGGTACAGTGTACCCGGAGACTGAACAGAAGGAGCTCCGCCATTTGGACTTAGTATACTCGCGGTGGATCTTTCTCACCCTTTCCAAGTCAGTTCGGCTAAGGTTATATAACCCATATCGGCCATTCTACGTTATGGAGGAGTGTTAGGAACCGGCTGACTCGAAATCGTACCACGACGGCGATTGAACCCGTGTCTCCTGACTAGGGTGATGGTCCTCAGACGACTGAGCCAAAGCGACATTACGAAAACTTCAGAGAGCATGTACAATAGTATTTATGTCAGTTTAGTCATTTTGCTAGGTAGATTGAGAAGTCACTCTGTCTAATTCTAGTAATATAGACAACCTTTCAACTGAGTCATAGGGGCGTACGGATCAACACACACCTATACATATCCAAAACAAAACATATCAAACAAAAAACAATGAATTACGTGCGTACACACTCACACCCGCCAACTGCTGCGCCACCGCTCGCTCAACTAATACTTGATTGTCGGACCAACTCATTTCTCCGATGCTGTTGAGTTATCTGTAAGTTCTCCACCACCTCACACCGACGCGATAGCGGAAGGAAGAAGGACCGCGAGATTGTGGTGACGGCGAATGGTGGGGAAGGAGCCGGGTAGGCGCGTTGGTATGCGCAGAGCGAGAGCGGTTGTGGTGGTAGGCGAGGCGTTGGTGCTTGGGTGGTGTTCGCATGTTTGAATTTTTCGTTGTGGTGTCGGGGGAATAGCTCAGTGGTAGAGCGCTGGATTCCAGTCCCAGCGGTCGGGGGTTCGATCCCCTCTTCCCTCATTCTTTACGCTTTTTTGTGCCTTCATCGTTACTCTTTAGTCCGTATCGCCACTTCATACAAGTGCACCAGCCAGCACTCCAACAATGCTGTATGCTTTTACGTTAAACGACCAGCAGCAGCAGCAAACAAAAAGTGCGATACTTCTCGATTTATGCGTGTCATCCTTGCGCAGGGGCCATGCTAATCTTCTCTGTATCGTTCCAATTTTTACGGATGACCACCGAAGTGGTTCCTGTCCAACGAACGGTGCCGCGCACCTATAAGTGCTGGTCTTGGGCCTCACATCCAGAACCACTTCAACCAAAAAGGAAGGGCTTCAGTGTGTTCTCAACACCAGCTGCGTACCAGTCCGAAGAGGTCTAGCCACGTTTGTCTATCTGCAGTACTGATCATCCGCTAGTACGGTCGGTACCTACGTACGTGTACAGCGAACAAGTGGCTTTTAGCAATATTCACCGCGAGACGCGGATCAAAGGAAAACGACAGCTGTGAGATTCGAACTCACGCGGGTTGCCCCATTAACTTAGCAGGCTAACGCCTTAACCACTCGGCCAAGCTGTCATCGTTTCAACCTCAAAAAGCGCAATTTCTACTCACCCATCCACCCTCACCAACACCACTCACGCAAACAAAACTCAGTCTCGGCGCATGCGTCGTCGCGCCCCGCGCTACCATACACCACAGCACGCATAGTTATATTTTGACACCACAACTTGGTACTTACACATTCCCACCGCACACCAGCAAGAACATTTATCAAAGCATTCAAGCTCTTTCAACTCTGTGCATCTCTACCTCGTCGCATGGTTGTCAGTCGGTAGCTAAGTACGTGCTGGCGAGCGTGGCATTTGCTATCACGTACAAAATGCTCGGGTGGATGGACACCTACTCGTCAGACAAACGGAGGTACTTGTAGCGGGTCAGGCAGGTGTTGCTGTTTTCTTTAACCACACCAGTCCCAATCACCGCAAACGTGGCTCGTACACGAGAGCTGTCTTCTGCGCGCACTTCCCTCAGTTCCCTATGTCACCAAGGCATCCGCGCCACAGACACATTACCTAACAAAATGAGTAGTGCTGCCTATCCGCTCCCAATGAGTAGTGCTGCCTATCCGCTCCCCATGGTGGTGGGAACGATGACGAGCAGCGACGAGCGTACGGCAGGACAAGCATAGTGTGCAGTTTTGAGCCGGCTGGTCACACAAAAGCGAGCGCAGCGCATGGGAATGAGGCATGGGAGGCAAAAGAAGAGCCCCCAGGCGGGATCGAACCACCGACCTTTCGCTTACGAAGCGAGTGCTCTACCACTGAGCTATAGGGGCATCGAAAGCACGATCGCGAGGCATCGCACATCCAGCTCATTCCGCGCGAGTTCCTGTTCCAGCGACGCAGCGATGGCGGTCTCGGCATCCCGAGTCTGGAAGCGCATCTCAAGAGACAGCGACTTCAGCTCGTGCTGCAGTTCATGAGCGCGGCGAAGGACGCAAATGTGCGGAACTGGACGACAGCGAGCACAGAGCTGCTCAAGTTGGTTCTTCCTCGTATCGGCGGCAGCAACGCACTGGACTTCCTCACGATCTCTCCGCTTCGTCATGGCGACATGATCAAGTGGAGACTGACTTCATTGTGGTGGCGAGCGACTTGGATCTGGTGGTACAAGATTCACTGGGAGATCACGTGGCACGACCTTCCTTCAGACGAGCGCGCTTGGTACGGTCTTCGGCAGCCGATCTGGTTCCACTCGGATGCAGCACTTCACTACGAGCAAGCGGCGCGGACTCACACCAGCTCAGCGCATCGTCGATGCATAGGGATGGTCTCTGAGCCACAGCGCAGCTTTCGGTTACACGTGTCGAGAGTCTTCGGCGTGAAGTCACTCGCTGACTTCATGTGTGAAGGCTGTGCTTGGCCGTCGCAGCAAGACTTCGTTCAGCGCCATCTCGACTTCACGCTCGTGTCTACGACACCCGGTCAGCAGGCGAAGTGGCTGCGAGTGCTGTACAAGGAGGCAACACAGATCGTCGAGCGTCTGGGCGCGCGCGCGCTTGTGTTGCAGACTCCGCGTGCTGCAAGACGAGTGATACCGCACCTGGGCTGCAAGAGCGGCGTGAAGGTGTGCTTGATCCCTGCGATTCCGAGATCGGCGCTGCTTCACATCGTGTGGACACCAGCACTGCCGACGAAGCCCCATCCGATGACTTTGCACTCTCAACGTGCTAATGAAGAGCAGATCAAGTCGTTCGTAAAACATGACAAGCATCTGCGCAAGATCTTGCTTCCCATCTTTGAGGACCTGCAGTTTCGTCTCGCGTTCCGACTTCTGCCGGTGCGCGCTCGGTTCTGGTTCCTCGAAGCTGTACATCCACGCATCCAGTACTGCGTGCGTGACGAGTGCGACGCGATTGAGACCGAGGAACACTTGTTCTTCGAGTGCACTCTTGCAGCGCAGCTGTGGGGTCACTTGACACAACTGGTGTCGCCGTTCTTTCGCGTGCGGCCGACGTGGCATGACAGTGGTCTGGCAACGAAGACGCGAGTGCGTGATGAGTGAGAAGAGTGTGAGGAAGTAGTCCACGATGCTTGGCACACACTCCGAGCAGTGACGCTTCACTTCATCTGGACAGATCGCAATCGGTGCCTGTTCGACGGAAGACAGCCTACACCATCGCTACCTGCGCTCCAAGTGGTCTTCACGACGTTCGCGGCGCACATTCGATTCTTCGAAAGGCGATTGTACGAGAGCGAAGATAAGCTGGCCTTGGCCAAGGTTGTGCGCGCGATGAAGTCTCAGCCGGCCTTCGGCAGGTTTACCGATCTCCACCCTGGTATCACCAGTGTCCGCCAAGCTGTCTAACCGAATGACCCAAAATATCAACCTGTCGAATAGCATGGTATGCTATTTGGAAGGGGTTTTCTCCGAATGCTGCCCGCCACGAGTTCGATCAGCTCACTTTCGAATCTGCCGGCTCCAGTTCAAGCAACTCAAGCGACGACCCCAGCAACTTACGATGGCTCCAGAACAAGTTCCAGCTCTCCTCCCAACTGAAGCTCTACTCGCCGGCTTGAAGTCGGGCTCTCCTCTGCGGACTGTGTTGTCTCCGGCTGCACCCGAAAGGGAGACGGGGGGGCATGAGCCCTGAGGTGGGCCTATTTGAAAGCCGGCCTGAGGAAGGTGACGGATTAGAGGCGGAGTCTAGGAACAGCGAATCACCGTCCACGGACACGGGCAGCGCGAGCAACACTGAACCCCCCCCGTCGACGGATCTGTCAGAGCTTTTATCAGAGAGCCAGGGAGATGATGCGGCGACGCCCGACGACGACAACGTGAACGATCGTGGCAATGAAGGCAAAAACAACAGCGATGAAGATGGCGACAGCGACGACAACGACGGCATGGAGTCAGTTGCCCAACCGACTCCGACTGCCAATCAACCTTCTGCGGCGCCTGCAGTGGATAACCCGCAGACAGTGTCCACGGTATGCGGGTACACCTTCCGGAAGCGAACTGCAGAGCAACTTGAGGCGATGCGCCCAGTCAAGCGTACCCGGCGATCAGCAATGTCGGTGGAGACCGGTGAAATCGACTGCATCGACAACAGAAGGACCGTGGTGACTGGGTTTGAATATCGCGTGACATGGGTCGACGACTCGGACCCAATATGGCTGCCACGAGACCAGTTGATGGAGGATGGAAATGCGAATCTCGTCGAGACACTTGACGCGTACCTACTCCGGTACCCGAACCGTGAGCTGACGTACCAAGCATACATCAGCAGGAACGCGAGAGCCTTCAGTGCGGTCGCCGATGGGGAAGACAATGCGTGCTTGCCTCACGCGGTCCAAATGGCACTCGAGCTCCTCGGCCACCAGCAAGAGAGCGCACGACTCCCAGATATTTGGACGGAGTACCTACAGAACGCAGTCGACGCCAAGGTTCCGCTCAACGAAGGCTTTCACAAGCTCGGCGAAATTGTGAGGTACTGCTCCAACGCGGTCCCGCGGTGCGGTGTGGAGCTCGACATCAAGACTCTCCGCAAGAATCTCTACGATGGAGATGGTGCCGGTCCTATGGCGTTTGTGAGACGTGTACTTCCTGACGACAAGGGAGTTCGAGTGCTCAAGCCAGGTGTGTACCTTGTCGGGGCGTACAAGCGCAACATGCGGGCTCACTGCTTCGCATTGAAAGTCACTACGGACGACGACATGATTGTACGCGAGAATGGGGCTGACTCAGGCATCGGGGACCATAGGTGGCTTCGCATGCTCAAGTTCATCCGCAGAATCAAGGTGCGGCAAAACGGAGACTGATGAGTGACGCCACCTCTGTATACCTGGAACCGTTGTGTCAGCGTCTCGTGGGGTACAGTGTACCCGGAGACTGAACAGAAGGAGCTCCGCCATTTGGACTTAGTATACTCGCGGTGGATCTTTCTCACCCTTTCCAAGTCAGTTCGGCTAAGGTTATATAACCCATATCGGCCATTCTACGTTATGGAGGAGTGTTAGGAACCGGCTGACTCGAAATCGTACCACGACGGCGATTGAACCCGTGTCTCCTGACTAGGGTGATGGTCCTCAGACGACTGAGCCAAAGCGACATTACGAAAACTTCAGAGAGCATGTACAATAGTATTTATGTCAGTTTAGTCATTTTGCTAGGTAGATTGAGAAGTCACTCTGTCTAATTCTAGTAATATAGACAACCTTTCAACTGAGTCATAGGGGCGTACGGATCAACACACACCTATACATATCCAAAACAAAACATATCAAACAAAAAACAATGAATTACGTGCGTACACACTCACACCCGCCAACTGCTGCGCCACCGCTCGCTCAACTAATACTTGATTGTCGGACCAACTCATTTCTCCGATGCTGTTGAGTTAGCTGTAAGTTCTCCACCACCTCACACCGACGCGATAGCGGAAGGAAGAAGGACCGCGAGATTGTGGTGACGGCGAATGGTGGGGAAGGAGCCGGGTAGGCGCGTTGGTATGCGCAGAGCGAGAGCGGTTGTGGTGGTAGGCGAGGCGTTGGTGCTTGGGTGGTGTTCGCATGTTTGAATTTTTCGTTGTGGTGTCGGGGGAATAGCTCAGTGGTAGAGCGCTGGATTCCAGTCCCAGCGGTCGGGGGTTCGATCCCCTCTTCCCTCATTCTTTACGCTTTTTTGTGCCTTCATCGTTACTCTTTAGTCCGTATCGCCACTTCATACAAGTGCACCAGCCAGCACTCCAACAATGCTGTATGCTTTTACGTTAAACGACCAGCAGCAGCAGCAAACAAAAAGTGCGATACTTCTCGATTTATGCGTGTCATCCTTGCGCAGGGGCCATGCTAATCTTCTCTGTATCGTTCCAATTTTTACGGATGACCACCGAAGTGGTTCCTGTCCAACGAACGGTGCCGCGCACCTATAAGTGCTGGTCTTGGGCCTCACATCCAGAACCACCAACCAAAAAGGAAGGGCTTCAGTGTGTTCTCAACACCAGCTGCGTACCAGTCCGAAGAGGTCTAGCCACGTTTGTCTATCTGCAGTACTGATCATCCGCTAGTACGGTCGGTACCTACGTACGTGTACAGCGAACAAGTGGCTTTTAGCAATATTCACCGCGAGACGCGGATCAAAGGAAAACGACAGCTGTGAGATTCGAACTCACGCGGGTTGCCCCATTAACTTAGCAGGCTAACGCCTTAACCACTCGGCCAAGCTGTCATCGTTTCAACCTCAAAAAGCGCAATTTCTACTCACCCATCCACCCTCACCAACACCACTCACGCAAACAAAACTCAGTCTCGGCGCATGCGTCGTCGCGCCCCGCGCTACCATACACCACAGCACGCATAGTTATACTTTGACACCACAACTTGGTACTTACACATTCCCACCGCACACCAGCAAGAACATTTATCAAAGCATTCAAGCTCTTTCAACTCTGTGCATCTCTACCTCGTCGCATGGTTGTCAGTCGGTAGCTAAGTACGTGCTGGCGCCTACCTGAAGACGTGCTGGCGAGCGTGGCATTTGCTATCACGTACAAAATGCTCGGGTGGATGGACACCTACTCGTCAGACAAACGGAGGTACTTGTAGCGGGTCAGGCAGGTGTTGCTGTTTTCTTTAACCACACCAGTCCCAATCACCGCAAACGTGGCTCGTACACGAGAGCTGTCTTCTGCGCGCACTTCCCTCAGTTCCCTATGTCACCAAGGCATCCGCGCCACAGACACATTACCTAACAAAATGAGTAGTGCTGCCTATCCGCTCCCAATGAGTAGTGCTGCCTATCCGCTCCCCATGGTGGTGGGAACGATGACGAGCAGCGACGAGCGTACGGCAGGACAAGCATAGTGTGCAGTTTTGAGCCGGCTGGTCACACAAAAGCGAGCGCAGCGCATGGGAATGAGGCATGGGAGGCAAAAGAAGAGCCCCCAGGCGGGATCGAACCACCGACCTTTCGCTTACGAAGCGAGTGCTCTACCACTGAGCTATAGGGGCGTACGGATCAACACACACCTATACATATCCAAAACAAAACATATCAAACAAAAAACAATGAATTACGTGCGTACACACTCACACCCGCCAACTGCTGCGCCACCGCTCGCTCAACTAATACTTGATTGTCGGACCAACTCATTTCTCCGATGCTGTTGAGTTAGCTGTAAGTTCTCCACCACCTCACACCGACGCGATAGCGGAAGGAAGAAGGACCGCGAGATTGTGGTGACGGCGAATGGTGGGGAAGGAGCCGGGTAGGCGCGTTGGTATGCGCAGAGCGAGAGCGGTTGTGGTGGTAGGCGAGGCGTTGGTGCTTGGGTGGTGTTCGCATGTTTGAATTTTTCGTTGTGGTGTCGGGGGAATAGCTCAGTGGTAGAGCGCTGGATTCCAGTCCCAGCGGTCGGGGGTTCGATCCCCTCTTCCCTCATTCTTTACGCTTTTTTGTGCCTTCATCGTTACTCTTTAGTCCGTATCGCCACTTCATACAAGTGCACCAGCCAGCACTCCAACAATGCTGTATGCTTTTACGTTAAACGACCAGCAGCAGCAGCAAACAAAAAGTGCGATACTTCTCGATTTATGCGTGTCATCCTTGCGCAGGGGCCATGCTAATCTTCTCTGTATCGTTCCAATTTTTACGGATGACCACCGAAGTGGTTCCTGTCCAACGAACGGTGCCGCGCACCTATAAGTGCTGGTCTTGGGCCTCACATCCAGAACCACCAACCAAAAAGGAAGGGCTTCAGTGTGTTCTCAACACCAGCTGCGTACCAGTCCGAAGAGGTCTAGCCACGTTTGTCTATCTGCAGTACTGATCATCCGCTAGTACGGTCGGTACCTACGTACGTGTACAGCGAACAAGTGGCTTTTAGCAATATTCACCGCGAGACGCGGATCAAAGGAAAACGACAGCTGTGAGATTCGAACTCACGCGGGTTGCCCCATTAACTTAGCAGGCTAACGCCTTAACCACTCGGCCAAGCTGTCATCGTTTCAACCTCAAAAAGCGCAATTTCTACTCACCCATCCACCCTCACCAACACCACTCACGCAAACAAAACTCAGTCTCGGCGCATGCGTCGTCGCGCCCCGCGCTACCATACACCACAGCACGCATAGTTATACTTTGACACCACAACTTGGTACTTACACATTCCCACCGCACACCAGCAAGAACATTTATCAAAGCATTCAAGCTCTTTCAACTCTGTGCATCTCTACCTCGTCGCATGGTTGTCAGTCGGTAGCTAAGTACGTGCTGGCGCCTACCTGAAGACGTGCTGGCGAGCGTGGCATTTGCTATCACGTACAAAATGCTCGGGTGGATGGACACCTACTCGTCAGACAAACGGAGGTACTTGTAGCGGGTCAGGCAGGTGTTGCTGTTTTCTTTAACCACACCAGTCCCAATCACCGCAAACGTGGCTCGTACACGAGAGCTGTCTTCTGCGCGCACTTCCCTCAGTTCCCTATGTCACCAAGGCATCCGCGCCACAGACACATTACCTAACAAAATGAGTAGTGCTGCCTATCCGCTCCCAATGAGTAGTGCTGCCTATCCGCTCCCCATGGTGGTGGGAACGATGACGAGCAGCGACGAGCGTACGGCAGGACAAGCATAGTGTGCAGTTTTGAGCCGGCTGGTCACACAAAAGCGAGCGCAGCGCATGGGAATGAGGCATGGGAGGCAAAAGAAGAGCCCCCAGGCGGGATCGAACCACCGACCTTTCGCTTACGAAGCGAGTGCTCTACCACTGAGCTATAGGGGCGTACGGATCAACACACACCTATACATATCCAAAACAAAACATATCAAACAAAAAACAATGAATTACGTGCGTACACACTCACACCCGCCAACTGCTGCGCCACCGCTCGCTCAACTAATACTTGATTGTCGGACCAACTCATTTCTCCGATGCTGTTGAGTTAGCTGTAAGTTCTCCACCACCTCACACCGACGCGATAGCGGAAGGAAGAAGGACCGCGAGATTGTGGTGACGGCGAATGGTGGGGAAGGAGCCGGGTAGGCGCGTTGGTATGCGCAGAGCGAGAGCGGTTGTGGTGGTAGGCGAGGCGTTGGTGCTTGGGTGGTGTTCGCATGTTTGAATTTTTCGTTGTGGTGTCGGGGGAATAGCTCAGTGGTAGAGCGCTGGATTCCAGTCCCAGCGGTCGGGGGTTCGATCCCCTCTTCCCTCATTCTTTACGCTTTTTTGTGCCTTCATCGTTACTCTTTAGTCCGTATCGCCACTTCATACAAGTGCACCAGCCAGCACTCCAACAATGCTGTATGCTTTTACGTTAAACGACCAGCAGCAGCAGCAAACAAAAAGTGCGATACTTCTCGATTTATGCGTGTCATCCTTGCGCAGGGGCCATGCTAATCTTCTCTGTATCGTTCCAATTTTTACGGATGACCACCGAAGTGGTTCCTGTCCAACGAACGGTGCCGCGCACCTATAAGTGCTGGTCTTGGGCCTCACATCCAGAACCACTTCAACCAAAAAGGAAGGGCTTCAGTGTGTTCTCAACACCAGCTGCGTACCAGTCCGAAGAGGTCTAGCCACGTTTGTCTATCTGCAGTACTGATCATCCGCTAGTACGGTCGGTACCTACGTACGTGTACAGCGAACAAGTGGCTTTTAGCAATATTCACCGCGAGACGCGGATCAAAGGAAAACGACAGCTGTGAGATTCGAACTCACGCGGGTTGCCCCATTAACTTAGCAGGCTAACGCCTTAACCACTCGGCCAAGCTGTCATCGTTTCAACCTCAAAAAGCGCAATTTCTACTCACCCATCCACCCTCACCAACACCACTCACGCAAACAAAACTCAGTCTCGGCGCATGCGTCGTCGCGCCCCGCGCTACCATACACCACAGCACGCATAGTTATATTTTGACACCACAACTTGGTACTTACACATTCCCACCGCACACCAGCAAGAACATTTATCAAAGCATTCAAGCTCTTTCAACTCTGTGCATCTCTACCTCGTCGCATGGTTGTCAGTCGGTAGCTAAGTACGTGCTGGCGAGCGTGGCATTTGCTATCACGTACAAAATGCTCGGGTGGATGGACACCTACTCGTCAGACAAACGGAGGTACTTGTAGCGGGTCAGGCAGGTGTTGCTGTTTTCTTTAACCACACCAGTCCCAATCACCGCAAACGTGGCTCGTACACGAGAGCTGTCTTCTGCGCGCACTTCCCTCAGTTCCCTATGTCACCAAGGCATCCGCGCCACAGACACATTACCTAACAAAATGAGTAGTGCTGCCTATCCGCTCCCAATGAGTAGTGCTGCCTATCCGCTCCCCATGGTGGTGGGAACGATGACGAGCAGCGACGAGCGTACGGCAGGACAAGCATAGTGTGCAGTTTTGAGCCGGCTGGTCACACAAATGCGAGCGCAGCGCATGGGAATGAGGCATGGGAGGCAAAAGAAGAGCCCCCAGGCGGGATCGAACCACCGACCTTTCGCTTACGAAGCGAGTGCTCTACCACTGAGCTATAGGGGCGTACGGATCAACACACACCTATACATATCCAAAACAAAACATATCAAACAAAAAACAATGAATTACGTGCGTACACACTCACACCCGCCAACTGCTGCGCCACCGCTCGCTCAACTAATACTTGATTGTCGGACCAACTCATTTCTCCGATGCTGTTGAGTTAGCTGTAAGTTCTCCACCACCTCACACCGACGCGATAGCGGAAGGAAGAAGGACCGCGAGATTGTGGTGACGGCGAATGGTGGGGAAGGAGCCGGGTAGGCGCGTTGGTATGCGCAGAGCGAGAGCGGTTGTGGTGGTAGGCGAGGCGTTGGTGCTTGGGTGGTGTTCGCATGTTTGAATTTTTCGTTGTGGTGTCGGGGGAATAGCTCAGTGGTAGAGCGCTGGATTCCAGTCCCAGCGGTCGGGGGTTCGATCCCCTCTTCCCTCATTCTTTACGCTTTTTTGTGCCTTCATCGTTGCTCTTTAGTCCGTATCGCCACTTCATACAAGTGCACCAGCCAGCACTCCAACAATGCTGTATGCTTTTACGTTAAACGACCAGCAGCAGCAGCAAACAAAAAGTGCGATACTTCTCGATTTATGCGTGTCATCCTTGCGCAGGGGCCATGCTAATCTTCTCTGTATCGTTCCAATTTTTACGGATGACCACCGAAGTGGTTCCTGTCCAACGAACGGTGCCGCGCACCTATAAGTGCTGGTCTTGGGCCTCACATCCAGAACCACTTCAACCAAAAAGGAAGGGCTTCAGTGTGTTCTCAACACCAGCTGCGTACCAGTCCGAAGAGGTCTAGCCACGTTTGTCTATCTGCAGTACTGATCATCCGCTAGTACGGTCGGTACCTACGTACGTGTACAGCGAACAAGTGGCTTTTAGCAATATTCACCGCGAGACGCGGATCAAAGGAAAACGACAGCTGTGAGATTCGAACTCACGCGGGTTGCCCCATTAACTTAGCAGGCTAACGCCTTAACCACTCGGCCAAGCTGTCATCGTTTCAACCTCAAAAAGCGCAATTTCTACTCACCCATCCACCCTCACCAACACCACTCACGCAAACAAAACTCAGTCTCGGCGCATGCGTCGTCGCGCCCCGCGCTACCATACACCACAGCACGCATAGTTATATTTTGACACCACAACTTGGTACTTACACATTCCCACCGCACACCAGCAAGAACATTTATCAAAGCATTCAAGCTCTTTCAACTCTGTGCATCTCTACCTCGTCGCATGGTTGTCAGTCGGTAGCTAAGTACGTGCTGGCGAGCGTGGCATTTGCTATCACGTACAAAATGCTCGGGTGGATGGACACCTACTCGTCAGACAAACGGAGGCACTTGTAGCGGGTCAGGCAGGTGTTGCTGTTTTCTTTAACCACACCAGTCCCAATCACCGCAAACGTGGCTCGTACACGAGAGCTGTCTTCTGCGCGCACTTCCCTCAGTTCCCTATGTCACCAAGGCATCCGCGCCACAGACACATTACCTAACAAAATGAGTAGTGCTGCCTATCCGCTCCCAATGAGTAGTGCTGCCTATCCGCTCCCAATGGTGGTGGGAACGATGACGAGCAGCGACGAGCGTTCGGAGTAGTGCTGCCTATCCGCTCCCCATGGTGGTGGGAACGATGACGAGCAGCGACGAGCGTACGGCAGGACAAGCATAGTGTGCAGTTTTGAGCCGGCTGGTCACACAAAAGCGAGCGCAGCGCATGGGAATGAGGCATGGGAGGCAAAAGAAGAGCCCCCAGGCGGGATCGAACCACCGACCTTTCGCTTACGAAGCGAGTGCTCTACCACTGAGCTATAGGGGCATCGAAAGCACGATCGCGAGGCATCGCACATCCAGCTCATTCCGCGCGAGTTCCTGTTCCAGCGACGCAGCGATGGCGGTCTCGGCATCCCGAGTCTGGAAGCGCATCTCAAGAGACAGCGACTTCAGCTCGTGCTGCAGTTCATGAGCGCGGCGAAGGACGCAAATGTGCGGAACTGGACGACAGCGAGCACAGAGCTGCTCAAGTTGGTTCTTCCTCGTATCGGCGGCAGCAACGCACTGGACTTCCTCACGATCTCTCCGCTTCGTCATGGCGACATGATCAAGTGGAGACTGACTTCATTGTGGTGGCGAGCGACTTGGATCTGGTGGTACAAGATTCACTGGGAGATCACGTGGCACGACCTTCCTTCAGACGAGCGCGCTTGGTACGGTCTTCGGCAGCCGATCTGGTTCCACTCGGATGCAGCACTTCACTACGAGCAAGCGGCGCGGACTCACACCAGCTCAGCGCATCGTCGATGCATAGGGATGGTCTCTGAGCCACAGCGCAGCTTTCGGTTACACGTGTCGAGAGTCTTCGGCGTGAAGTCACTCGCTGACTTCATGTGTGAAGGCTGTGCTTGGCCGTCGCAGCAAGACTTCGTTCAGCGCCATCTCGACTTCACGCTCGTGTCTACGACACCCGGTCAGCAGGCGAAGTGGCTGCGAGTGCTGTACAAGGAGGCAACACAGATCGTCGAGCGTCTGGGCGCGCGCGCGCTTGTGTTGCAGACTCCGCGTGCTGCAAGACGAGTGATACCGCACCTGGGCTGCAAGAGCGGCGTGAAGGTGTGCTTGATCCCTGCGATTCCGAGATCGGCGCTGCTTCACATCGTGTGGACACCAGCACTGCCGACGAAGCCCCATCCGATGACTTTGCACTCTCAACGTGCTAATGAAGAGCAGATCAAGTCGTTCGTAAAACATGACAAGCATCTGCGCAAGATCTTGCTTCCCATCTTTGAGGACCTGCAGTTTCGTCTCGCGTTCCGACTTCTGCCGGTGCGCGCTCGGTTCTGGTTCCTCGAAGCTGTACATCCACGCATCCAGTACTGCGTGCGTGACGAGTGCGACGCGATTGAGACCGAGGAACACTTGTTCTTCGAGTGCACTCTTGCAGCGCAGCTGTGGGGTCACTTGACACAACTGGTGTCGCCGTTCTTTCGCGTGCGGCCGACGTGGCATGACAGTGGTCTGGCAACGAAGACGCGAGTGCGTGATGAGTGAGAAGAGTGTGAGGAAGTAGTCCACGATGCTTGGCACACACTCCGAGCAGTGACGCTTCACTTCATCTGGACAGATCGCAATCGGTGCCTGTTCGACGGAAGACAGCCTACACCATCGCTACCTGCGCTCCAAGTGGTCTTCACGACGTTCGCGGCGCACATTCGATTCTTCGAAAGGCGATTGTACGAGAGCGAAGATAAGCTGGCCTTGGCCAAGGTTGTGCGCGCGATGAAGTCTCAGCCGGCCTTCGGCAGGTTTACCGATCTCCACCCTGGTATCACCAGTGTCCGCCAAGCTGTCTAACCGAATGACCCAAAATATCAACCTGTCGAATAGCATGGTATGCTATTTGGAAGGGGTTTTCTCCGAATGCTGCCCGCCACGAGTTCGATCAGCTCACTTTCGAATCTGCCGGCTCCAGTTCAAGCAACTCAAGCGACGACCCCAGCAACTTACGATGGCTCCAGAACAAGTTCCAGCTCTCCTCCCAACTGAAGCTCTACTCGCCGGCTTGAAGTCGGGCTCTCCTCTGCGGACTGTGTTGTCTCCGGCTGCACCCGAAAGGGAGACGGGGGGCATGAGCCCTGAGGTGGGCCTATTTGAAAGCCGGCCTGAGGAAGGTGACGGATTAGAGGCGGAGTCTAGGAACAGCGAATCACCGTCCACGGACACGGGCAGCGCGAGCAACACTGAACCCCCCCCGTCGACGGATCTGTCAGAGCTTTTATCAGAGAGCCAGGGAGATGATGCGGCGACGCCCGACGACGACAACGTGAACGATCGTGGCAATGAAGGCAAAAACAACAGCGATGAAGATGGCGACAGCGACGACAACGACGGCATGGAGTCAGTTGCCCAACCGACTCCGACTGCCAATCAACCTTCTGCGGCGCCTGCAGTGGATAACCCGCAGACAGTGTCCACGGTATGCGGGTACACCTTCCGGAAGCGAACTGCAGAGCAACTTGAGGCGATGCGCCCAGTCAAGCGTACCCGGCGATCAGCAATGTCGGTGGAGACCGGTGAAATCGACTGCATCGACAACAGAAGGACCGTGGTGACTGGGTTTGAATATCGCGTGACATGGGTCGACGACTCGGACCCAATATGGCTGCCACGAGACCAGTTGATGGAGGATGGAAATGCGAATCTCGTCGAGACACTTGACGCGTACCTACTCCGGTACCCGAACCGTGAGCTGACGTACCAAGCATACATCAGCAGGAACGCGAGAGCCTTCAGTGCGGTCGCCGATGGGGAAGACAATGCGTGCTTGCCTCACGCGGTCCAAATGGCACTCGAGCTCCTCGGCCACCAGCAAGAGAGCGCACGACTCCCAGATATTTGGACGGAGTACCTACAGAACGCAGTCGACGCCAAGGTTCCGCTCAACGAAGGCTTTCACAAGCTCGGCGAAATTGTGAGGTACTGCTCCAACGCGGTCCCGCGGTGCGGTGTGGAGCTCGACATCAAGACTCTCCGCAAGAATCTCTACGATGGAGATGGTGCCGGTCCTATGGCGTTTGTGAGACGTGTACTTCCTGACGACAAGGGAGTTCGAGTGCTCAAGCCAGGTGTGTACCTTGTCGGGGCGTACAAGCGCAACATGCGGGCTCACTGCTTCGCATTGAAAGTCACTACGGACGACGACATGATTGTACGCGAGAATGGGGCTGACTCAGGCATCGGGGACCATAGGTGGCTTCGCATGCTCAAGTTCATCCGCAGAATCAAGGTGCGGCAAAACGGAGACTGATGAGTGACGCCACCTCTGTATACCTGGAACCGTTGTGTCAGCGTCTCGTGGGGTACAGTGTACCCGGAGACTGAACAGAAGGAGCTCCGCCATTTGGACTTAGTATACTCGCGGTGGATCTTTCTCACCCTTTCCAAGTCAGTTCGGCTAAGGTTATATAACCCATATCGGCCATTCTACGTTATGGAGGAGTGTTAGGAACCGGCTGACTCGAAATCGTACCACGCCGGCGATTGAACCCGTGTCTCCTGACTAGGGTGATGGTCCTCAGACGACTGAGCCAAAGCGACATTACGAAAACTTCAGAGAGCATGTACAATAGTATTTATGTCAGTTTAGTCATTTTGCTAGGTAGATTGAGAAGTCACTCTGTCTAATTCTAGTAATATAGACAACCTTTCAACTGAGTCATAGGGGCGTACGGATCAACACACACCTATACATATCCAAAACAAAACATATCAAACAAAAAACAATGAATTACGTGCGTACACACTCACACCCGCCAACTGCTGCGCCACCGCTCGCTCAACTAATACTTGATTGTCGGACCAACTCATTTCTCCGATGCTGTTGAGTTAGCTGTAAGTTCTCCACCACCTCACACCGACGCGATAGCGGAAGGAAGAAGGACCGCGAGATTGTGGTGACGGCGAATGGTGGGGAAGGAGCCGGGTAGGCGCGTTGGTATGCGCAGAGCGAGAGCGGTTGTGGTGGTAGGCGAGGCGTTGGTGCTTGGGTGGTGTTCGCATGTTTGAATTTTTCGTTGTGGTGTCGGGGGAATAGCTCAGTGGTAGAGCGCTGGATTCCAGTCCCAGCGGTCGGGGGTTCGATCCCCTCTTCCCTCATTCTTTACGCTTTTTTGTGCCTTCATCGTTACTCTTTAGTCCGTATCGCCACTTCATACAAGTGCACCAGCCAGCACTCCAACAATGCTGTATGCTTTTACGTTAAACGACCAGCAGCAGCAGCAAACAAAAAGTGCGATACTTCTCGATTTATGCGTGTCATCCTTGCGCAGGGGCCATGCTAATCTTCTCTGTATCGTTCCAATTTTTACGGATGACCACCGAAGTGGTTCCTGTCCAACGAACGGTGCCGCGCACCTATAAGTGCTGGTCTTGGGCCTCACATCCAGAACCACTTCAACCAAAAAGGAAGGGCTTCAGTGTGTTCTCAACACCAGCTGCGTACCAGTCCGAAGAGGTCTAGCCACGTTTGTCTATCTGCAGTACTGATCATCCGCTAGTACGGTCGGTACCTACGTACGTGTACAGCGAACAAGTGGCTTTTAGCAATATTCACCGCGAGACGCGGATCAAAGGAAAACGACAGCTGTGAGATTCGAACTCACGCGGGTTGCCCCATTAACTTAGCAGGCTAACGCCTTAACCACTCGGCCAAGCTGTCATCGTTTCAACCTCAAAAAGCGCAATTTCTACTCACCCATCCACCCTCACCAACACCACTCACGCAAACAAAACTCAGTCTCGGCGCATGCGTCGTCGCGCCCCGCGCTACCATACACCACAGCACGCATAGTTATATTTTGACACCACAACTTGGTACTTACACATTCCCACCGCACACCAGCAAGAACATTTATCAAAGCATTCAAGCTCTTTCAACTCTGTGCATCTCTACCTCGTCGCATGGTTGTCAGTCGGTAGCTAAGTACGTGCTGGCGCCTACCTGAAGACGTGCTGGCGAGCGTGGCATTTGCTATCACGTACAAAATGCTCGGGTGGATGGACACCTACTCGTCAGACAAACGGAGGCACTTGTAGCGGGTCAGGCAGGTGTTGCTGTTTTCTTTAACCACACCAGTCCCAATCACCGCAAACGTGGCTCGTACACGAGAGCTGTCTTCTGCGCGCACTTCCCTCAGTTCCCTATGTCACCAAGGCATCCGCGCCACAGACACATTACCTAACAAAATGAGTAGTGCTGCCTATCCGCTCCCAATGAGTAGTGCTGCCTATCCGCTCCCAATGGTGGTGGGAACGATGACGAGCAGCGACGAGCGTTCGGAGTAGTGCTGCCTATCCGCTCCCCATGGTGGTGGGAACGATGACGAGCAGCGACGAGCGTACGGCAGGACAAGCATAGTGTGCAGTTTTGAGCCGGCTGGTCACACAAAAGCGAGCGCAGCGCATGGGAATGAGGCATGGGAGGCAAAAGAAGAGCCCCCAGGCGGGATCGAACCACCGACCTTTCGCTTACGAAGCGAGTGCTCTACCACTGAGCTATAGGGGCGTACGGATCAACACACACCTATACATATCCAAAACAAAACATATCAAACAAAAAACAATGAATTACGTGCGTACACACTCACACCCGCCAACTGCTGCGCCACCGCTCGCTCAACTAATACTTGATTGTCGGACCAACTCATTTCTCCGATGCTGTTGAGTTAGCTGTAAGTTCTCCACCACCTCACACCGACGCGATAGCGGAAGGAAGAAGGACCGCGAGATTGTGGTGACGGCGAATGGTGGGGAAGGAGCCGGGTAGGCGCGTTGGTATGCGCAGAGCGAGAGCGGTTGTGGTGGTAGGCGAGGCGTTGGTGCTTGGGTGGTGTTCGCATGTTTGAATTTTTCGTTGTGGTGTCGGGGGAATAGCTCAGTGGTAGAGCGCTGGATTCCAGTCCCAGCGGTCGGGGGTTCGATCCCCTCTTCCCTCATTCTTTACGCTTTTTTGTGCCTTCATCGTTACTCTTTAGTCCGTATCGCCACTTCATACAAGTGCACCAGCCAGCGCTCCAACAATGCTGTATGCTTTTACGTTAAACGACCAGCAGCAGCAGCAAACAAAAAGTGCGATACTTCTCGATTTATGCGTGTCATCCTTGCGCAGGGGCCATGCTAATCTTCTCTGTATCGTTCCAATTTTTACGGATGACCACCGAAGTGGTTCCTGTCCAACGAACGGTGCCGCGCACCTATAAGTGCTGGTCTTGGGCCTCACATCCAGAACCACCAACCAAAAAGGAAGGGCTTCAGTGTGTTCTCAACACCAGCTGCGTACCAGTCCGAAGAGGTCTAGCCACGTTTGTCTATCTGCAGTACTGATCATCCGCTAGTACGGTCGGTACCTACGTACGTGTACAGCGAACAAGTGGCTTTTAGCAATATTCACCGCGAGACGCGGATCAAAGGAAAACGACAGCTGTGAGATTCGAACTCACGCGGGTTGCCCCATTAACTTAGCAGGCTAACGCCTTAACCACTCGGCCAAGCTGTCATCGTTTCAACCTCAAAAAGCGCAATTTCTACTCACCCATCCACCCTCACCAACACCACTCACGCAAACAAAACTCAGTCTCGGCGCATGCGTCGTCGCGCCCCGCGCTACCATACACCACAGCACGCATAGTTATATTTTGACACCACAACTTGGTACTTACACATTCCCACCGCACACCAGCAAGAACATTTATCAAAGCATTCAAGCTCTTTCAACTCTGTGCATCTCTACCTCGTCGCATGGTTGTCAGTCGGTAGCTAAGTACGTGCTGGCGCCTACCTGAAGACGTGCTGGCGAGCGTGGCATTTGCTATCACGTACAAAATGCTCGGGTGGATGGACACCTACTCGTCAGACAAACGGAGGCACTTGTAGCGGGTCAGGCAGGTGTTGCTGTTTTCTTTAACCACACCAGTCCCAATCACCGCAAACGTGGCTCGTACACGAGAGCTGTCTTCTGCGCGCACTTCCCTCAGTTCCCTATGTCACCAAGGCATCCGCGCCACAGACACATTACCTAACAAAATGAGTAGTGCTGCCTATCCGCTCCCAATGAGTAGTGCTGCCTATCCGCTCCCAATGGTGGTGGGAACGATGACGAGCAGCGACGAGCGTTCGGAGTAGTGCTGCCTATCCGCTCCCCATGGTGGTGGGAACGATGACGAGCAGCGACGAGCGTACGGCAGGACAAGCATAGTGTGCAGTTTTGAGCCGGCTGGTCACACAAAAGCGAGCGCAGCGCATGGGAATGAGGCATGGGAGGCAAAAGAAGAGCCCCCAGGCGGGATCGAACCACCGACCTTTCGCTTACGAAGCGAGTGCTCTACCACTGAGCTATAGGGGCGTACGGATCAACACACACCTATACATATCCAAAACAAAACATATCAAACAAAAAACAATGAATTACGTGCGTACACACTCACACCCGCCAACTGCTGCGCCACCGCTCGCTCAACTAATACTTGATTGTCGGACCAACTCATTTCTCCGATGCTGTTGAGTTAGCTGTAAGTTCTCCACCACCTCACACCGACGCGATAGCGGAAGGAAGAAGGACCGCGAGATTGTGGTGACGGCGAATGGTGGGGAAGGAGCCGGGTAGGCGCGTTGGTATGCGCAGAGCGAGAGCGGTTGTGGTGGTAGGCGAGGCGTTGGTGCTTGGGTGGTGTTCGCATGTTTGAATTTTTCGTTGTGGTGTCGGGGGAATAGCTCAGTGGTAGAGCGCTGGATTCCAGTCCCAGCGGTCGGGGGTTCGATCCCCTCTTCCCTCATTCTTTACGCTTTTTTGTGCCTTCATCGTTACTCTTTAGTCCGTATCGCCACTTCATACAAGTGCACCAGCCAGCGCTCCAACAATGCTGTATGCTTTTACGTTAAACGACCAGCAGCAGCAGCAAACAAAAAGTGCGATACTTCTCGATTTATGCGTGTCATCCTTGCGCAGGGGCCATGCTAATCTTCTCTGTATCGTTCCAATTTTTACGGATGACCACCGAAGTGGTTCCTGTCCAACGAACGGTGCCGCGCACCTATAAGTGCTGGTCTTGGGCCTCACATCCAGAACCACCAACCAAAAAGGAAGGGCTTCAGTGTGTTCTCAACACCAGCTGCGTACCAGTCCGAAGAGGTCTAGCCACGTTTGTCTATCTGCAGTACTGATCATCCGCTAGTACGGTCGGTACCTACGTACGTGTACAGCGAACAAGTGGCTTTTAGCAATATTCACCGCGAGACGCGGATCAAAGGAAAACGACAGCTGTGAGATTCGAACTCACGCGGGTTGCCCCATTAACTTAGCAGGCTAACGCCTTAACCACTCGGCCAAGCTGTCATCGTTTCAACCTCAAAAAGCGCAATTTCTACTCACCCATCCACCCTCACCAACACCACTCACGCAAACAAAACTCAGTCTCGGCGCATGCGTCGTCGCGCCCCGCGCTACCATACACCACAGCACGCATAGTTATATTTTGACACCACAACTTGGTACTTACACATTCCCACCGCACACCAGCAAGAACATTTATCAAAGCATTCAAGCTCTTTCAACTCTGTGCATCTCTACCTCGTCGCATGGTTGTCAGTCGGTAGCTAAGTACGTGCTGGCGCCTACCTGAAGACGTGCTGGCGAGCGTGGCATTTGCTATCACGTACAAAATGCTCGGGTGGATGGACACCTACTCGTCAGACAAACGGAGGCACTTGTAGCGGGTCAGGCAGGTGTTGCTGTTTTCTTTAACCACACCAGTCCCAATCACCGCAAACGTGGCTCGTACACGAGAGCTGTCTTCTGCGCGCACTTCCCTCAGTTCCCTATGTCACCAAGGCATCCGCGCCACAGACACATTACCTAACAAAATGAGTAGTGCTGCCTATCCGCTCCCAATGAGTAGTGCTGCCTATCCGCTCCCAATGGTGGTGGGAACGATGACGAGCAGCGACGAGCGTTCGGAGTAGTGCTGCCTATCCGCTCCCCATGGTGGTGGGAACGATGACGAGCAGCGACGAGCGTACGGCAGGACAAGCATAGTGTGCAGTTTTGAGCCGGCTGGTCACACAAAAGCGAGCGCAGCGCATGGGAATGAGGCATGGGAGGCAAAAGAAGAGCCCCCAGGCGGGATCGAACCACCGACCTTTCGCTTACGAAGCGAGTGCTCTACCACTGAGCTATAGGGGCGTACGGATCAACACACACCTATACATATCCAAAACAAAACATATCAAACAAAAAACAATGAATTACGTGCGTACACACTCACACCCGCCAACTGCTGCGCCACCGCTCGCTCAACTAATACTTGATTGTCGGACCAACTCATTTCTCCGATGCTGTTGAGTTAGCTGTAAGTTCTCCACCACCTCACACCGACGCGATAGCGGAAGGAAGAAGGACCGCGAGATTGTGGTGACGGCGAATGGTGGGGAAGGAGCCGGGTAGGCGCGTTGGTATGCGCAGAGCGAGAGCGGTTGTGGTGGTAGGCGAGGCGTTGGTGCTTGGGTGGTGTTCGCATGTTTGAATTTTTCGTTGTGGTGTCGGGGGAATAGCTCAGTGGTAGAGCGCTGGATTCCAGTCCCAGCGGTCGGGGGTTCGATCCCCTCTTCCCTCATTCTTTACGCTTTTTTGTGCCTTCATCGTTACTCTTTAGTCCGTATCGCCACTTCATACAAGTGCACCAGCCAGCGCTCCAACTTTTACGTTAAACGACCAGCAGCAGCAGCAAACAAAAAGTGCGATACTTCTCGATTTATGCGTGTCATCCTTGCGCAGGGGCCATGCTAATCTTCTCTGTATCGTTCCAATTTTTACGGATGACCACCGAAGTGGTTCCTGTCCAACGAACGGTGCCGCGCACCTATAAGTGCTGGTCTTGGGCCTCACATCCAGAACCACCAACCAAAAAGGAAGGGCTTCAGTGTGTTCTCAACACCAGCTGCGTACCAGTCCGAAGAGGTCTAGCCACGTTTGTCTATCTGCAGTACTGATCATCCGCTAGTACGGTCGGTACCTACGTACGTGTACAGCGAACAAGTGGCTTTTAGCAATATTCACCGCGAGACGCGGATCAAAGGAAAACGACAGCTGTGAGATTCGAACTCACGCGGGTTGCCCCATTAACTTAGCAGGCTAACGCCTTAACCACTCGGCCAAGCTGTCATCGTTTCAACCTCAAAAAGCGCAATTTCTACTCACCCATCCACCCTCACCAACACCACTCACGCAAACAAAACTCAGTCTCGGCGCATGCGTCGTCGCGCCCCGCGCTACCATACACCACAGCACGCATAGTTATATTTTGACACCACAACTTGGTACTTACACATTCCCACCGCACACCAGCAAGAACATTTATCAAAGCATTCAAGCTCTTTCAACTCTGTGCATCTCTACCTCGTCGCATGGTTGTCAGTCGGTAGCTAAGTACGTGCTGGCGCCTACCTGAAGACGTGCTGGCGAGCGTGGCATTTGCTATCACGTACAAAATGCTCGGGTGGATGGACACCTACTCGTCAGACAAACGGAGGCACTTGTAGCGGGTCAGGCAGGTGTTGCTGTTTTCTTTAACCACACCAGTCCCAATCACCGCAAACGTGGCTCGTACACGAGAGCTGTCTTCTGCGCGCACTTCCCTCAGTTCCCTATGTCACCAAGGCATCCGCGCCACAGACACATTACCTAACAAAATGAGTAGTGCTGCCTATCCGCTCCCAATGAGTAGTGCTGCCTATCCGCTCCCCATGGTGGTGGGAACGATGACGAGCAGCGACGAGCGTACGGCAGGACAAGCATAGTGTGCAGTTTTGAGCCGGCTGGTCACACAAAAGCGAGCGCAGCGCATGGGAATGAGGCATGGGAGGCAAAAGAAGAGCCCCCAGGCGGGATCGAACCACCGACCTTTCGCTTACGAAGCGAGTGCTCTACCACTGAGCTATAGGGGCGTACGGATCAACACACACCTATACATATCCAAAACAAAACATATCAAACAAAAAACAATGAATTACGTGCGTACACACTCACACCCGCCAACTGCTGCGCCACCGCTCGCTCAACTAATACTTGATTGTCGGACCAACTCATTTCTCCGATGCTGTTGAGTTAGCTGTAAGTTCTCCACCACCTCACACCGACGCGATAGCGGAAGGAAGAAGGACCGCGAGATTGTGGTGACGGCGAATGGTGGGGAAGGAGCCGGGTAGGCGCGTTGGTATGCGCAGAGCGAGAGCGGTTGTGGTGGTAGGCGAGGCGTTGGTGCTTGGGTGGTGTTCGCATGTTTGAATTTTTCGTTGTGGTGTCGGGGGAATAGCTCAGTGGTAGAGCGCTGGATTCCAGTCCCAGCGGTCGGGGGTTCGATCCCCTCTTCCCTCATTCTTTACGCTTTTTTGTGCCTTCATCGTTACTCTTTAGTCCGTATCGCCACTTCATACAAGTGCACCAGCCAGCACTCCAACAATGCTGTATGCTTTTACGTTAAACGACCAGCAGCAGCAGCAAACAAAAAGTGCGATACTTCTCGATTTATGCGTGTCATCCTTGCGCAGGGGCCATGCTAATCTTCTCTGTATCGTTCCAATTTTTACGGATGACCACCGAAGTGGTTCCTGTCCAACGAACGGTGCCGCGCACCTATAAGTGCTGGTCTTGGGCCTCACATCCAGAACCACTTCAACCAAAAAGGAAGGGCTTCAGTGTGTTCTCAACACCAGCTGCGTACCAGTCCGAAGAGGTCTAGCCACGTTTGTCTATCTGCAGTACTGATCATCCGCTAGTACGGTCGGTACCTACGTACGTGTACAGCGAACAAGTGGCTTTTAGCAATATTCACCGCGAGACGCGGATCAAAGGAAAACGACAGCTGTGAGATTCGAACTCACGCGGGTTGCCCCATTAACTTAGCAGGCTAACGCCTTAACCACTCGGCCAAGCTGTCATCGTTTCAACCTCAAAAAGCGCAATTTCTACTCACCCATCCACCCTCACCAACACCACTCACGCAAACAAAACTCAGTCTCGGCGCATGCGTCGTCGCGCCCCGCGCTACCATACACCACAGCACGCATAGTTATATTTTGACACCACAACTTGGTACTTACACATTCCCACCGCACACCAGCAAGAACATTTATCAAAGCATTCAAGCTCTTTCAACTCTGTGCATCTCTACCTCGTCGCATGGTTGTCAGTCGGTAGCTAAGTACGTGCTGGCGAGCGTGGCATTTGCTATCACGTACAAAATGCTCGGGTGGATGGACACCTACTCGTCAGACAAACGGAGGTACTTGTAGCGGGTCAGGCAGGTGTTGCTGTTTTCTTTAACCACACCAGTCCCAATCACCGCAAACGTGGCTCGTACACGAGAGCTGTCTTCTGCGCGCACTTCCCTCAGTTCCCTATGTCACCAAGGCATCCGCGCCACAGACACATTACCTAACAAAATGAGTAGTGCTGCCTATCCGCTCCCAATGAGTAGTGCTGCCTATCCGCTCCCCATGGTGGTGGGAACGATGACGAGCAGCGACGAGCGTACGGCAGGACAAGCATAGTGTGCAGTTTTGAGCCGGCTGGTCACACAAAAGCGAGCGCAGCGCATGGGAATGAGGCATGGGAGGCAAAAGAAGAGCCCCCAGGCGGGATCGAACCACCGACCTTTCGCTTACGAAGCGAGTGCTCTACCACTGAGCTATAGGGGCGTACGGATCAACACACACCTATACATATCCAAAACAAAACATATCAAACAAAAAACAATGAATTACGTGCGTACACACTCACACCCGCCAACTGCTGCGCCACCGCTCGCTCAACTAATACTTGATTGTCGGACCAACTCATTTCTCCGATGCTGTTGAGTTAGCTGTAAGTTCTCCACCACCTCACACCGACGCGATAGCGGAAGGAAGAAGGACCGCGAGATTGTGGTGACGGCGAATGGTGGGGAAGGAGCCGGGTAGGCGCGTTGGTATGCGCAGAGCGAGAGCGGTTGTGGTGGTAGGCGAGGCGTTGGTGCTTGGGTGGTGTTCGCATGTTTGAATTTTTCGTTGTGGTGTCGGGGGAATAGCTCAGTGGTAGAGCGCTGGATTCCAGTCCCAGCGGTCGGGGGTTCGATCCCCTCTTCCCTCATTCTTTACGCTTTTTTGTGCCTTCATCGTTACTCTTTAGTCCGTATCGCCACTTCATACAAGTGCACCAGCCAGCACTCCAACAATGCTGTATGCTTTTACGTTAAACGACCAGCAGCAGCAGCAAACAAAAAGTGCGATACTTCTCGATTTATGCGTGTCATCCTTGCGCAGGGGCCATGCTAATCTTCTCTGTATCGTTCCAATTTTTACGGATGACCACCGAAGTGGTTCCTGTCCAACGAACGGTGCCGCGCACCTATAAGTGCTGGTCTTGGGCCTCACATCCAGAACCACCAACCAAAAAGGAAGGGCTTCAGTGTGTTCTCAACACCAGCTGCGTACCAGTCCGAAGAGGTCTAGCCACGTTTGTCTATCTGCAGTACTGATCATCCGCTAGTACGGTCGGTACCTACGTACGTGTACAGCGAACAAGTGGCTTTTAGCAATATTCACCGCGAGACGCGGATCAAAGGAAAACGACAGCTGTGAGATTCGAACTCACGCGGGTTGCCCCATTAACTTAGCAGGCTAACGCCTTAACCACTCGGCCAAGCTGTCATCGTTTCAACCTCAAAAAGCGCAATTTCTACTCACCCATCCACTCTCACCAACACCACTCACGCAAACAAAACTCAGTCTCGGCGCATGCGTCGTCGCGCCCCGCGCTACCATACACCACAGCACGCATAGTTATATTTTGACACCACAACTTGGTACTTACACATTCCCACCGCACACCAGCAAGAACATTTATCAAAGCATTCAAGCTCTTTCAACTCTGTGCATCTCTACCTCGTCGCATGGTTGTCAGTCGGTAGCTAAGTACGTGCTGGCGCCTACCTGAAGACGTGCTGGCGAGCGTGGCATTTGCTATCACGTACAAAATGCTCGGGTGGATGGACACCTACTCGTCAGACAAACGGAGGTACTTGTAGCGGGTCAGGCAGGTGTTGCTGTTTTCTTTAACCACACCAGTCCCAATCACCGCAAACGTGGCTCGTACACGAGAGCTGTCTTCTGCGCGCACTTCCCTCAGTTCCCTATGTCACCAAGGCATCCGCGCCACAGACACATTACCTAACAAAATGAGTAGTGCTGCCTATCCGCTCCCAATGAGTAGTGCTGCCTATCCGCTCCCAATGGTGGTGGGAACGATGACGAGCAGCGACGAGCGTTCGGAGTAGTGCTGCCTATCCGCTCCCCATGGTGGTGGGAACGATGACGAGCAGCGACGAGCGTACGGCAGGACAAGCATAGTGTGCAGTTTTGAGCCGGCTGGTCACACAAAAGCGAGCGCAGCGCATGGGAATGAGGCATGGGAGGCAAAAGAAGAGCCCCCAGGCGGGATCGAACCACCGACCTTTCGCTTACGAAGCGAGTGCTCTACCACTGAGCTATAGGGGCGTACGGATCAACACACACCTATACATATCCAAAACAAAACATATCAAACAAAAAACAATGAATTACGTGCGTACACACTCACACCCGCCAACTGCTGCGCCACCGCTCGCTCAACTAATACTTGATTGTCGGACCAACTCATTTCTCCGATGCTGTTGAGTTAGCTGTAAGTTCTCCACCACCTCACACCGACGCGATAGCGGAAGGAAGAAGGACCGCGAGATTGTGGTGACGGCGAATGGTGGGGAAGGAGCCGGGTAGGCGCGTTGGTATGCGCAGAGCGAGAGCGGTTGTGGTGGTAGGCGAGGCGTTGGTGCTTGGGTGGTGTTCGCATGTTTGAATTTTTCGTTGTGGTGTCGGGGGAATAGCTCAGTGGTAGAGCGCTGGATTCCAGTCCCAGCGGTCGGGGGTTCGATCCCCTCTTCCCTCATTCTTTACGCTTTTTTGTGCCTTCATCGTTACTCTTTAGTCCGTATCACCACTTCATACAAGTGCACCAGCCAGCACTCCAACAATGCTGTATGCTTTTACGTTAAACGACCAGCAGCAGCAGCAAACAAAAAGTGCGATACTTCTCGATTTATGCGTGTCATCCTTGCGCAGGGGCCATGCTAATCTTCTCTGTATCGTTCCAATTTTTACGGATGACCACCGAAGTGGTTCCTGTCCAACGAACGGTGCCGCGCACCTATAAGTGCTGGTCTTGGGCCTCACATCCAGAACCACCAACCAAAAAGGAAGGGCTTCAGTGTGTTCTCAACACCAGCTGCGTACCAGTCCGAAGAGGTCTAGCCACGTTTGTCTATCTGCAGTACTGATCATCCGCTAGTACGGTCGGTACCTACGTACGTGTACAGCGAACAAGTGGCTTTTAGCAATATTCACCGCGAGACGCGGATCAAAGGAAAACGACAGCTGTGAGATTCGAACTCACGCGGGTTGCCCCATTAACTTAGCAGGCTAACGCCTTAACCACTCGGCCAAGCTGTCATCGTTTCAACCTCAAAAAGCGCAATTTCTACTCACCCATCCACTCTCACCAACACCACTCACGCAAACAAAACTCAGTCTCGGCGCATGCGTCGTCGCGCCCCGCGCTACCATACACCACAGCACGCATAGTTATATTTTGACACCACAACTTGGTACTTACACATTCCCACCGCACACCAGCAAGAACATTTATCAAAGCATTCAAGCTCTTTCAACTCTGTGCATCTCTACCTCGTCGCATGGTTGTCAGTCGGTAGCTAAGTACGTGCTGGCGCCTACCTGAAGACGTGCTGGCGAGCGTGGCATTTGCTATCACGTACAAAATGCTCGGGTGGATGGACACCTACTCGTCAGACAAACGGAGGTACTTGTAGCGGGTCAGGCAGGTGTTGCTGTTTTCTTTAACCACACCAGTCCCAATCACCGCAAACGTGGCTCGTACACGAGAGCTGTCTTCTGCGCGCACTTCCCTCAGTTCCCTATGTCACCAAGGCATCCGCGCCACAGACACATTACCTAACAAAATGAGTAGTGCTGCCTATCCGCTCCCAATGAGTAGTGCTGCCTATCCGCTCCCAATGGTGGTGGGAACGATGACGAGCAGCGACGAGCGTTCGGAGTAGTGCTGCCTATCCGCTCCCCATGGTGGTGGGAACGATGACGAGCAGCGACGAGCGTACGGCAGGACAAGCATAGTGTGCAGTTTTGAGCCGGCTGGTCACACAAAAGCGAGCGCAGCGCATGGGAATGAGGCATGGGAGGCAAAAGAAGAGCCCCCAGGCGGGATCGAACCACCGACCTTTCGCTTACGAAGCGAGTGCTCTACCACTGAGCTATAGGGGCGTACGGATCAACACACACCTATACATATCCAAAACAAAACATATCAAACAAAAAACAATGAATTACGTGCGTACACACTCACACCCGCCAACTGCTGCGCCACCGCTCGCTCAACTAATACTTGATTGTCGGACCAACTCATTTCTCCGATGCTGTTGAGTTAGCTGTAAGTTCTCCACCACCTCACACCGACGCGATAGCGGAAGGAAGAAGGACCGCGAGATTGTGGTGACGGCGAATGGTGGGGAAGGAGCCGGGTAGGCGCGTTGGTATGCGCAGAGCGAGAGCGGTTGTGGTGGTAGGCGAGGCGTTGGTGCTTGGGTGGTGTTCGCATGTTTGAATTTTTCGTTGTGGTGTCGGGGGAATAGCTCAGTGGTAGAGCGCTGGATTCCAGTCCCAGCGGTCGGGGGTTCGATCCCCTCTTCCCTCATTCTTTACGCTTTTTTGTGCCTTCATCGTTACTCTTTAGTCCGTATCACCACTTCATACAAGTGCACCAGCCAGCACTCCAACAATGCTGTATGCTTTTACGTTAAACGACCAGCAGCAGCAGCAAACAAAAAGTGCGATACTTCTCGATTTATGCGTGTCATCCTTGCGCAGGGGCCATGCTAATCTTCTCTGTATCGTTCCAATTTTTACGGATGACCACCGAAGTGGTTCCTGTCCAACGAACGGTGCCGCGCACCTATAAGTGCTGGTCTTGGGCCTCACATCCAGAACCACCAACCAAAAAGGAAGGGCTTCAGTGTGTTCTCAACACCAGCTGCGTACCAGTCCGAAGAGGTCTAGCCACGTTTGTCTATCTGCAGTACTGATCATCCGCTAGTACGGTCGGTACCTACGTACGTGTACAGCGAACAAGTGGCTTTTAGCAATATTCACCGCGAGACGCGGATCAAAGGAAAACGACAGCTGTGAGATTCGAACTCACGCGGGTTGCCCCATTAACTTAGCAGGCTAACGCCTTAACCACTCGGCCAAGCTGTCATCGTTTCAACCTCAAAAAGCGCAATTTCTACTCACCCATCCACTCTCACCAACACCACTCACGCAAACAAAACTCAGTCTCGGCGCATGCGTCGTCGCGCCCCGCGCTACCATACACCACAGCACGCATAGTTATATTTTGACACCACAACTTGGTACTTACACATTCCCACCGCACACCAGCAAGAACATTTATCAAAGCATTCAAGCTCTTTCAACTCTGTGCATCTCTACCTCGTCGCATGGTTGTCAGTCGGTAGCTAAGTACGTGCTGGCGCCTACCTGAAGACGTGCTGGCGAGCGTGGCATTTGCTATCACGTACAAAATGCTCGGGTGGATGGACACCTACTCGTCAGACAAACGGAGGCACTTGTAGCGGGTCAGGCAGGTGTTGCTGTTTTCTTTAACCACACCAGTCCCAATCACCGCAAACGTGGCTCGTACACGAGAGCTGTCTTCTGCGCGCACTTCCCTCAGTTCCCTATGTCACCAAGGCATCCGCGCCACAGACACATTACCTAACAAAATGAGTAGTGCTGCCTATCCGCTCCCAATGAGTAGTGCTGCCTATCCGCTCCCAATGGTGGTGGGAACGATGACGAGCAGCGACGAGCGTTCGGAGTAGTGCTGCCTATCCGCTCCCCATGGTGGTGGGAACGATGACGAGCAGCGACGAGCGTACGGCAGGACAAGCATAGTGTGCAGTTTTGAGCCGGCTGGTCACACAAAAGCGAGCGCAGCGCATGGGAATGAGGCATGGGAGGCAAAAGAAGAGCCCCCAGGCGGGATCGAACCACCGACCTTTCGCTTACGAAGCGAGTGCTCTACCACTGAGCTATAGGGGCATCGAAAGCACGATCGCGAGGCATCGCACATCCAGCTCATTCCGCGCGAGTTCCTGTTCCAGCGACGCAGCGATGGCGGTCTCGGCATCCCGAGTCTGGAAGCGCATCTCAAGAGACAGCGACTTCAGCTCGTGCTGCAGTTCATGAGCGCGGCGAAGGACGCAAATGTGCGGAACTGGACGACAGCGAGCACAGAGCTGCTCAAGTTGGTTCTTCCTCGTATCGGCGGCAGCAACGCACTGGACTTCCTCACGATCTCTCCGCTTCGTCATGGCGACATGATCAAGTGGAGACTGACTTCATTGTGGTGGCGAGCGACTTGGATCTGGTGGTACAAGATTCACTGGGAGATCACGTGGCACGACCTTCCTTCAGACGAGCGCGCTTGGTACGGTCTTCGGCAGCCGATCTGGTTCCACTCGGATGCAGCACTTCACTACGAGCAAGCGGCGCGGACTCACACCAGCTCAGCGCATCGTCGATGCATAGGGATGGTCTCTGAGCCACAGCGCAGCTTTCGGTTACACGTGTCGAGAGTCTTCGGCGTGAAGTCACTCGCTGACTTCATGTGTGAAGGCTGTGCTTGGCCGTCGCAGCAAGACTTCGTTCAGCGCCATCTCGACTTCACGCTCGTGTCTACGACACCCGGTCAGCAGGCGAAGTGGCTGCGAGTGCTGTACAAGGAGGCAACACAGATCGTCGAGCGTCTGGGCGCGCGCGCGCTTGTGTTGCAGACTCCGCGTGCTGCAAGACGAGTGATACCGCACCTGGGCTGCAAGAGCGGCGTGAAGGTGTGCTTGATCCCTGCGATTCCGAGATCGGCGCTGCTTCACATCGTGTGGACACCAGCACTGCCGACGAAGCCCCATCCGATGACTTTGCACTCTCAACGTGCTAATGAAGAGCAGATCAAGTCGTTCGTAAAACATGACAAGCATCTGCGCAAGATCTTGCTTCCCATCTTTGAGGACCTGCAGTTTCGTCTCGCGTTCCGACTTCTGCCGGTGCGCGCTCGGTTCTGGTTCCTCGAAGCTGTACATCCACGCATCCAGTACTGCGTGCGTGACGAGTGCGACGCGATTGAGACCGAGGAACACTTGTTCTTCGAGTGCACTCTTGCAGCGCAGCTGTGGGGTCACTTGACACAACTGGTGTCGCCGTTCTTTCGCGTGCGGCCGACGTGGCATGACAGTGGTCTGGCAACGAAGACGCGAGTGCGTGATGAGTGAGAAGAGTGTGAGGAAGTAGTCCACGATGCTTGGCACACACTCCGAGCAGTGACGCTTCACTTCATCTGGACAGATCGCAATCGGTGCCTGTTCGACGGAAGACAGCCTACACCATCGCTACCTGCGCTCCAAGTGGTCTTCACGACGTTCGCGGCGCACATTCGATTCTTCGAAAGGCGATTGTACGAGAGCGAAGATAAGCTGGCCTTGGCCAAGGTTGTGCGCGCGATGAAGTCTCAGCCGGCCTTCGGCAGGTTTACCGATCTCCACCCTGGTATCACCAGTGTCCGCCAAGCTGTCTAACCGAATGACCCAAAATATCAACCTGTCGAATAGCATGGTATGCTATTTGGAAGGGGTTTTCTCCGAATGCTGCCCGCCACGAGTTCGATCAGCTCACTTTCGAATCTGCCGGCTCCAGTTCAAGCAACTCAAGCGACGACCCCAGCAACTTACGATGGCTCCAGAACAAGTTCCAGCTCTCCTCCCAACTGAAGCTCTACTCGCCGGCTTGAAGTCGGGCTCTCCTCTGCGGACTGTGTTGTCTCCGGCTGCACCCGAAAGGGAGACGGGGGGCATGAGCCCTGAGGTGGGCCTATTTGAAAGCCGGCCTGAGGAAGGTGACGGATTAGAGGCGGAGTCTAGGAACAGCGAATCACCGTCCACGGACACGGGCAGCGCGAGCAACACTGAACCCCCCCCCGTCGACGGATCTGTCAGAGCTTTTATCAGAGAGCCAGGGAGATGATGCGGCGACGCCCGACGACGACAACGTGAATGATCGTGGCAATGAAGGCAAAAACAACAGCGATGAAGATGGCGACAGCGACGACAACGACGGCATGGAGTCAGTTGCCCAACCGACTCCGACTGCCAATCAACCTTCTGCGGCGCCTGCAGTGGATAACCCGCAGACAGTGTCCACGGTATGCGGGTACACCTTCCGGAAGCGAACTGCAGAGCAACTTGAGGCGATGCGCCCAGTCAAGCGTACCCGGCGATCAGCAATGTCGGTGGAGACCGGTGAAATCGACTGCATCGACAACAGAAGGACCGTGGTGACTGGGTTTGAATATCGCGTGACATGGGTCGACGACTCGGACCCAATATGGCTGCCACGAGACCAGTTGATGGAGGATGGAAATGCGAATCTCGTCGAGACACTTGACGCGTACCTACTCCGGTACCCGAACCGTGAGCTGACGTACCAAGCATACATCAGCAGGAACGCGAGAGCCTTCAGTGCGGTCGCCGATGGGGAAGACAATGCGTGCTTGCCTCACGCGGTCCAAATGGCACTCGAGCTCCTCGGCCACCAGCAAGAGAGCGCACGACTCCCAGATATTTGGACGGAGTACCTACAGAACGCAGTCGACGCCAAGGTTCCGCTCAACGAAGGCTTTCACAAGCTCGGCGAAATTGTGAGGTACTGCTCCAACGCGGTCCCGCGGTGCGGTGTGGAGCTCGACATCAAGACTCTCCGCAAGAATCTCTACGATGGAGATGGTGCCGGTCCTATGGCGTTTGTGAGACGTGTACTTCCTGACGACAAGGGAGTTCGAGTGCTCAAGCCAGGTGTGTACCTTGTCGGGGCGTACAAGCGCAACATGCGGGCTCACTGCTTCGCATTGAAAGTCACTACGGACGACGACATGATTGTACGCGAGAATGGGGCTGACTCAGGCATCGGGGACCATAGGTGGCTTCGCATGCTCAAGTTCATCCGCAGAATCAAGGTGCGGCAAAACGGAGACTGATGAGTGACGCCACCTCTGTATACCTGGAACCGTTGTGTCAGCGTCTCGTGGGGTACAGTGTACCCGGAGACTGAACAGAAGGAGCTCCGCCATTTGGACTTAGTATACTCGCGGTGGATCTTTCTCACCCTTTCCAAGTCAGTTCGGCTAAGGTTATATAACCCATATCGGCCATTCTACGTTATGGAGGAGTGTTAGGAACCGGCTGACTCGAAATCGTACCACGCCGGCGATTGAACCCGTGTCTCCTGACTAGGGTGATGGTCCTCAGACGACTGAGCCAAAGCGACATTACGAAAACTTCAGAGAGCATGTACAATAGTATTTATGTCAGTTTAGTCATTTTGCTAGGTAGATTGAGAAGTCACTCTGTCTAATTCTAGTAATATAGACAACCTTTCAACTGAGTCATAGGGGCGTACGGATCAACACACACCTATACATATCCAAAACAAAACATATCAAACAAAAAACAATGAATTACGTGCGTACACACTCACACCCGCCAACTGCTGCGCCACCGCTCGCTCAACTAATACTTGATTGTCGGACCAACTCATTTCTCCGATGCTGTTGAGTTAGCTGTAAGTTCTCCACCACCTCACACCGACGCGATAGCGGAAGGAAGAAGGACCGCGAGATTGTGGTGACGGCGAATGGTGGGGAAGGAGCCGGGTAGGCGCGTTGGTATGCGCAGAGCGAGAGCGGTTGTGGTGGTAGGCGAGGCGTTGGTGCTTGGGTGGTGTTCGCATGTTTGAATTTTTCGTTGTGGTGTCGGGGGAATAGCTCAGTGGTAGAGCGCTGGATTCCAGTCCCAGCGGTCGGGGGTTCGATCCCCTCTTCCCTCATTCTTTACGCTTTTTTGTGCCTTCATCGTTACTCTTTAGTCCGTATCACCACTTCATACAAGTGCACCAGCCAGCACTCCAACAATGCTGTATGCTTTTACGTTAAACGACCAGCAGCAGCAGCAAACAAAAAGTGCGATACTTCTCGATTTATGCGTGTCATCCTTGCGCAGGGGCCATGCTAATCTTCTCTGTATCGTTCCAATTTTTACGGATGACCACCGAAGTGGTTCCTGTCCAACGAACGGTGCCGCGCACCTATAAGTGCTGGTCTTGGGCCTCACATCCAGAACCACCAACCAAAAAGGAAGGGCTTCAGTGTGTTCTCAACACCAGCTGCGTACCAGTCCGAAGAGGTCTAGCCACGTTTGTCTATCTGCAGTACTGATCATCCGCTAGTACGGTCGGTACCTACGTACGTGTACAGCGAACAAGTGGCTTTTAGCAATATTCACCGCGAGACGCGGATCAAAGGAAAACGACAGCTGTGAGATTCGAACTCACGCGGGTTGCCCCATTAACTTAGCAGGCTAACGCCTTAACCACTCGGCCAAGCTGTCATCGTTTCAACCTCAAAAAGCGCAATTTCTACTCACCCATCCACTCTCACCAACACCACTCACGCAAACAAAACTCAGTCTCGGCGCATGCGTCGTCGCGCCCCGCGCTACCATACACCACAGCACGCATAGTTATATTTTGACACCACAACTTGGTACTTACACATTCCCACCGCACACCAGCAAGAACATTTATCAAAGCATTCAAGCTCTTTCAACTCTGTGCATCTCTACCTCGTCGCATGGTTGTCAGTCGGTAGCTAAGTACGTGCTGGCGCCTACCTGAAGACGTGCTGGCGAGCGTGGCATTTGCTATCACGTACAAAATGCTCGGGTGGATGGACACCTACTCGTCGGACAAACGGAGGCACTTGTAGCGGGTCAGGCAGGTGTTGCTGTTTTCTTTAACCACACCAGTCCCAATCACCGCAAACGTGGCTCGTACACGAGAGCTGTCTTCTGCGCGCACTTCCCTCAGTTCCCTATGTCACCAAGGCATCCGCGCCACAGACACATTACCTAACAAAATGAGTAGTGCTGCCTATCCGCTCCCAATGAGTAGTGCTGCCTATCCGCTCCCCATGGTGGTGGGAACGATGACGAGCAGCGACGAGCGTTCGGTGTAGTGCTGCCTATCCGCTCCCCATGGTGGTGGGAACGATAACGAGCAGCGACGAGCGTACGGCAGGACAAGCATAGTGTGCAGTTTTGAGCCGGCTGGTCACACAAAAGCGAGCGCAGCGCATGGGAATGAGGCATGGGAGGCAAAAGAAGAGCCCCCAGGCGGGATCGAACCACCGACCTTTCGCTTACGAAGCGAGTGCTCTACCACTGAGCTATAGGGGCGTACGGATCAACACACACCTATACATATCCAAAACAAAACATATCAAACAAAAAACAATGAATTACGTGCGTACACACTCACACCCGCCAACTGCTGCGCCACCGCTCGCTCAACTAATACTTGATTGTCGGACCAACTCATTTCTCCGATGCTGTTGAGTTAGCTGTAAGTTCTCCACCACCTCACACCGACGCGATAGCGGAAGGAAGAAGGACCGCGAGATTGTGGTGACGGCGAATGGTGGGGAAGGAGCCGGGTAGGCGCGTTGGTATGCGCAGAGCGAGAGCGGTTGTGGTGGTAGGCGAGGCGTTGGTGCTTGGGTGGTGTTCGCATGTTTGAATTTTTCGTTGTGGTGTCGGGGGAATAGCTCAGTGGTAGAGCGCTGGATTCCATTCCCAGCGGTCGGGGGTTCGATCCCCTCTTCCCTCATTCTTTACGCTTTTTTGTGCCTTCATCGTTACTCTTTAGTCCGTATCGCCACTTCATACAAGTGCACCAGCCAGCACTCCAACAATGCTGTATGCTTTTACGTTAAACGACCAGCAGCAGCAGCAAACAAAAAGTGCGATACTTCTCGATTTATGCGTGTCATCCTTGCGCAGGGGCCATGCTAATCTTCTCTGTATCGTTCCAATTTTTACGGATGACCACCGAAGTGGTTCCTGTCCAACGAACGGTGCCGCGCACCTATAAGTGCTGGTCTTGGGCCTCACATCCAGAACCACTTCAACCAAAAAGGAAGGGCTTCAGTGTGTTCTCAACACCAGCTGCGTACCAGTCCGAAGAGGTCTAGCCACGTTTGTCTATCTGCAGTACTGATCATCCGCTAGTACGGTCGGTACCTACGTACGTGTACAGCGAACAAGTGGCTTTTAGCAATATTCACCGCAAGACGCGGATCAAAGGAAAACGACAGCTGTGAGATTCGAACTCACGCGGGTTGCCCCATTAACTTAGCAGGCTAACGCCTTAACCACTCGGCCAAGCTGTCATCGTTTCAACCTCAAAAAGCGCAATTTCTACTCACCCATCCACCCTCACCAACACCACTCACGCAAACAAAACTCAGTCTCGGCGCATGCGTCGTCGCGCCCCGCGCTACCATACACCACAGCACGCATAGTTATATTTTGACACCACAACTTGGTACTTACACATTCCCACCGCACACCAGCAAGAACATTTATCAAAGCTTGAATGCTTTGATAAATGTTCAACTCTGTGCATCTCTACCTCGTCGCATGGTTGTCAGTCGGTAGCTAAGTACGTGCTGGCGCCTACCTGAAGACGTGCTGGCGAGCGTGGCATTTGCTATCACGTACAAAATGCTCGGGTGGATGGACACCTACTCGTCGGACAAACGGAGGCACTTGTAGCGGGTCAGGCAGGTGTTGCTGTTTTCTTTAACCACACCAGTCCCAATCACCGCAAACGTGGCTCGTACACGAGAGCTGTCTTCTGCGCGCACTTCCCTCAGTTCCCTATGTCACCAAGGCATCCGCGCCACAGACACATTACCTAACAAAATGAGTAGTGCTGCCTATCCGCTCCCAATGAGTAGTGCTGCCTATCCGCTCCCCATGGTGGTGGGAACGATAACGAGCAGCGACGAGCGTACGGCAGGACAAGCATAGTGTGCAGTTTTGAGCCGGCTGGTCACACAAAAGCGAGCGCAGCGCATGGGAATGAGGCATGGGAGGCAAAAGAAGAGCCCCCAGGCGGGATCGAACCACCGACCTTTCGCTTACGAAGCGAGTGCTCTACCACTGAGCTATAGGGGCGTACGGATCAACACACACCTATACATATCCAAAACAAAACATATCAAACAAAAAACAATGAATTACGTGCGTACACACTCACACCCGCCAACTGCTGCGCCACCGCTCGCTCAACTAATACTTGATTGTCGGACCAACTCATTTCTCCGATGCTGTTGAGTTAGCTGTAAGTTCTCCACCACCTCACACCGACGCGATAGCGGAAGGAAGAAGGACCGCGAGATTGTGGTGACGGCGAATGGTGGGGAAGGAGCCGGGTAGGCGCGTTGGTATGCGCAGAGCGAGAGCGGTTGTGGTGGTAGGCGAGGCGTTGGTGCTTGGGTGGTGTTCGCATGTTTGAATTTTTCGTTGTGGTGTCGGGGGAATAGCTCAGTGGTAGAGCGCTGGATTCCATTCCCAGCGGTCGGGGGTTCGATCCCCTCTTCCCTCATTCTTTACGCTTTTTTGTGCCTTCATCGTTACTCTTTAGTCCGTATCGCCACTTCATACAAGTGCACCAGCCAGCACTCCAACAATGCTGTATGCTTTTACGTTAAACGACCAGCAGCAGCAGCAAACAAAAAGTGCGATACTTCTCGATTTATGCGTGTCATCCTTGCGCAGGGGCCATGCTAATCTTCTCTGTATCGTTCCAATTTTTACGGATGACCACCGAAGTGGTTCCTGTCCAACGAACGGTGCCGCGCACCTATAAGTGCTGGTCTTGGGCCTCACATCCAGAACCACTTCAACCAAAAAGGAAGGGCTTCAGTGTGTTCTCAACACCAGCTGCGTACCAGTCCGAAGAGGTCTAGCCACGTTTGTCTATCTGCAGTACTGATCATCCGCTAGTACGGTCGGTACCTACGTACGTGTACAGCGAACAAGTGGCTTTTAGCAATATTCACCGCAAGACGCGGATCAAAGGAAAACGACAGCTGTGAGATTCGAACTCACGCGGGTTGCCCCATTAACTTAGCAGGCTAACGCCTTAACCACTCGGCCAAGCTGTCATCGTTTCAACCTCAAAAAGCGCAATTTCTACTCACCCATCCACCCTCACCAACACCACTCACGCAAACAAAACTCAGTCTCGGCGCATGCGTCGTCGCGCCCCGCGCTACCATACACCACAGCACGCATAGTTATATTTTGACACCACAACTTGGTACTTACACATTCCCACCGCACACCAGCAAGAACATTTATCAAAGCTTGAATGCTTTGATAAATGTTCAACTCTGTGCATCTCTACCTCGTCGCATGGTTGTCAGTCGGTAGCTAAGTACGTGCTGGCGCCTACCTGAAGACGTGCTGGCGAGCGTGGCATTTGCTATCACGTACAAAATGCTCGGGTGGATGGACACCTACTCGTCGGACAAACGGAGGCACTTGTAGCGGGTCAGGCAGGTGTTGCTGTTTTCTTTAACCACACCAGTCCCAATCACCGCAAACGTGGCTCGTACACGAGAGCTGTCTTCTGCGCGCACTTCCCTCAGTTCCCTATGTCACCAAGGCATCCGCGCCACAGACACATTACCTAACAAAATGAGTAGTGCTGCCTATCCGCTCCCAATGAGTAGTGCTGCCTATCCGCTCCCCATGGTGGTGGGAACGATAACGAGCAGCGACGAGCGTACGGCAGGACAAGCATAGTGTGCAGTTTTGAGCCGGCTGGTCACACAAAAGCGAGCGCAGCGCATGGGAATGAGGCATGGGAGGCAAAAGAAGAGCCCCCAGGCGGGATCGAACCACCGACCTTTCGCTTACGAAGCGAGTGCTCTACCACTGAGCTATAGGGGCGTACGGATCAACACACACCTATACATATCCAAAACAAAACATATCAAACAAAAAACAATGAATTACGTGCGTACACACTCACACCCGCCAACTGCTGCGCCACCGCTCGCTCAACTAATACTTGATTGTCGGACCAACTCATTTCTCCGATGCTGTTGAGTTAGCTGTAAGTTCTCCACCACCTCACACCGACGCGATAGCGGAAGGAAGAAGGACCGCGAGATTGTGGTGACGGCGAATGGTGGGGAAGGAGCCGGGTAGGCGCGTTGGTATGCGCAGAGCGAGAGCGGTTGTGGTGGTAGGCGAGGCGTTGGTGCTTGGGTGGTGTTCGCATGTTTGAATTTTTCGTTGTGGTGTCGGGGGAATAGCTCAGTGGTAGAGCGCTGGATTCCATTCCCAGCGGTCGGGGGTTCGATCCCCTCTTCCCTCATTCTTTACGCTTTTTTGTGCCTTCATCGTTACTCTTTAGTCCGTATCGCCACTTCATACAAGTGCACCAGCCAGCACTCCAACAATGCTGTATGCTTTTACGTTAAACGACCAGCAGCAGCAGCAAACAAAAAGTGCGATACTTCTCGATTTATGCGTGTCATCCTTGCGCAGGGGCCATGCTAATCTTCTCTGTATCGTTCCAATTTTTACGGATGACCACCGAAGTGGTTCCTGTCCAACGAACGGTGCCGCGCACCTATAAGTGCTGGTCTTGGGCCTCACATCCAGAACCACTTCAACCAAAAAGGAAGGGCTTCAGTGTGTTCTCAACACCAGCTGCGTACCAGTCCGAAGAGGTCTAGCCACGTTTGTCTATCTGCAGTACTGATCATCCGCTAGTACGGTCGGTACCTACGTACGTGTACAGCGAACAAGTGGCTTTTAGCAATATTCACCGCAAGACGCGGATCAAAGGAAAACGACAGCTGTGAGATTCGAACTCACGCGGGTTGCCCCATTAACTTAGCAGGCTAACGCCTTAACCACTCGGCCAAGCTGTCATCGTTTCAACCTCAAAAAGCGCAATTTCTACTCACCCATCCACCCTCACCAACACCACTCACGCAAACAAAACTCAGTCTCGGCGCATGCGTCGTCGCGCCCCGCGCTACCATACACCACAGCACGCATAGTTATATTTTGACACCACAACTTGGTACTTACACATTCCCACCGCACACCAGCAAGAACATTTATCAAAGCATTCAAGCTCTTTCAACTCTGTGCATCTCTACCTCGTCGCATGGTTGTCAGTCGGTAGCTAAGTACGTGCTGGCGCCTACCTGAAGACGTGCTGGCGAGCGTGGCATTTGCTATCACGTACAAAATGCTCGGGTGGATGGACACCTACTCGTCAGACAAACGGAGGCACTTGTAGCGGGTCAGGCAGGTGTTGCTGTTTTCTTTAACCACACCAGTCCCAATCACCGCAAACGTGGCTCGTACACGAGAGCTGTCTTCTGCGCGCACTTCCCTCAGTTCCCTATGTCACCAAGGCATCCGCGCCACAGACACATTACCTAACAAAATGAGTAGTGCTGCCTATCCGCTCCCAATGAGTAGTGCTGCCTATCCGCTCCCCATGGTGGTGGGAACGATGACGAGCAGCGACGAGCGTTCGGAGTAGTGCTGCCTATCCGCTCCCCATGGTGGTGGGAACGATGACGAGCAGCGACGAGCGTACGGCAGGACAAGCATAGTGTGCAGTTTTGAGCCGGCTGGTCACACAAAAGCGAGCGCAGCGCATGGGAATGAGGCATGGGAGGCAAAAGAAGAGCCCCCAGGCGGGATCGAACCACCGACCTTTCGCTTACGAAGCGAGTGCTCTACCACTGAGCTATAGGGGCACTTCTCAATCTGCCGGCTACCCCACAAGTCGACTCTTCAGAAGAACTCATCCCCCTGCTCACACCGCCGTCTCGCCTTTCCCCATGGAATCGCTGACTGCTGCCGCTGCTTCTCCTGTCGTCCCTTCATCTCCGCCTGTCGTGCTACCCCGTGTCGCACCTGGTCAAGATTTGGGGTTCGCACCCAGTATCCAGCCTGGTCCCACGGTCGGCCCATCCCCCTCGAAAAATGTGGAGCGATCCGAATCTCTGATGGGTGGCTCTCCGGACGCCACGCCACGCGTTCCCTCGTTCCCTCCCTCCCCTGCCACTCCATCGCCACCCGCTTCCGCGCCGCCCTCTCTACTGGCCCGAGTGTCGATGAGATCAAGCGACGAGGGACTGGATGTGGATATGACCGCACCGCCTTCCGTTTCCGACTCGCCTCCCGATGCGTCCGCGCTCGATGACGGGTCGATCCCTCCGCCCGCTGTGCCCGACTCGCCGTCTGAAGACAAATCGATGGAGCCCCCGCAAGCGCCTGCCACCGCCTCGCTTCCCCGCTTGGATCCGCGCCCGACGATGGCGGATGTGCTCTCGCAGCAAGAACTTCTCCGCCGCGATCACGCCGAAACTGAAGCTGCGCGCCGTCGCGTGGAGACCCCGAAGCCTCTCGCCTGTGACATCGAAGCGATTGAACGTCAGTACGCCGCTGGTGGCGACTGGTCGTTCATTGCGTCTCGCATAGAGCAAGCGCGTCCGTATGCGCTGCCGCGTGCCAGATACGATATGGTGATCGACACCGGACGGACCTTCGCGAAGACTCCGCTCCAGAAGATCATGGCGTCGCTGTCCGGCAAGAGCCATGGGAGCGATATCCTCGAGCGTCTGTACCAGACCTACGAGATCGGCCAAGTCTCCAAGCTTCCCGGTGGCAACCTGCGCGTCAAGGTCAAGTCGAAGGAAGCGTGCATTCTCCTCGAGCGCACGCAAGTGAACATCCTTGGTGGCGTCTTCAGGTTCAAGGAATTCGACGTCCTGAGCGCGAAGTACTTCATCGACATCTCCAACGTCGACTCCGACACGAATACGGACCTCATCCTGCAGCGATTGTTCCTCCTTGGATGCAATCCCGTGTACGACACGTTCCGCGAAGTGAACCTCGCGACGGGACTCACGTCTGCGACATGGCGCGTGTATTTCCTGTCGAACTCGTGTCCAGGCGCACTGATGATCAACGGCTCCGTCTGCGATCAAGTGCTCTTCGACAACAAGCTCCATCCCGCGCATGGCAAGAACGCGCCGTACCAGTCCGAGAGACTGCCGTTCGGCTACCGTTCGCATCACGGTCTCGACCTCAGCACGTCTGAGAGTGAGTTCCCTCCTCCTGAACCAGCGACCGAACCAGCCCCAGCTTCTGCGCCGCAACAGCAACAGCAGCGTCCGACGAGGTACGCGCTTGTCGCAGGTACGACGACGAGGCCCAAGCAAACCTCGCTGCAGAAGGCAGTCAAGGAAGTGAAGAACCGGGAAGCACAGCTCCAGCGAGGAGCTCAGCATGGTCAGCACCCTGCTGCCAACCAACTCGCCAAGTTGCCAGCCAAGTCCGACGACGCTCTCTCGATCTCGACGTTCAACGGCTCGAATAGCAAGATCACTCCTCCCAGCAGTCCCAAGGCTTCGAAGAAACCCCTCTTGCTGACCAACGGACCCGACGATGGCTTCAAAACCGTGTCGAACAAGAAGAAGCGCACGCGCAACGAAGTCGACTTCTCCAACCTCATGGTCAAGCAGCAGTCGCAGCCTCTTGACGGTGTCGCAACCGCCAACTACTTCCAAGCGCTGCAGTCGATGGAGGTCACGTTCGAGTCGAAGAACGTGACTGCTGACAAGAAGTATGGTGTTCGATACCACGTTGCTCCCGTCGATGTGAAGCGCCCGGACGCGGTGAAGACCTCGACCGAGTCTGCTTTCTTCGTCGAGAAGCACCACACGAAGATCAAGAAGGCGTCCAAGGCATCGTCCGTCATGTCAGTGACCGAAGCAATGCTGGACGACGAGAACACGGCACTTCTCAACGTCATCCCTGATCGTCTCGCGGAAGCGGACAAGAAGGTCGACGGCGTGTGCAAGCTCCTCGAGAACGCCACAAACCCAGACCACATCTCGAAGAAAGCGGTCGAATGTCCGCTCGCCTTCAACAGCGCACTGGCGCTGAAGTTGGCTGGAAGTGGAAACGAGATCGGTGAACTCGCACAGCTGCACACAATCAACCGCGTCTTCTGTGCGACGCAACCTGGTAACGATACAACATTCAGCGCGAAGTGGAAGAAACTGATGGGCTCGGCGGTTCCGTCGAAGCGCCACGAGATCTTCAAGACATGTGCGAAGTGGTGGACATCGTCCCCTTCGATTGAAGAGCTCTCTCGCGCGACCAAGGCTCTGAGCATGTTCGAGCTTGCTCTCATGTCCATGGCGCCGATCATCTTCATCAACGACCACTGGATCCAGTACCTCACGGGCCAGCCGGTAGAGTGGATCCCAGCGCACCACACGCGATTTCTCCACCCGAACACTCTTCTCCGGCTCCTGCGGTCGGACCTCGGTTCGTTCTGCATGCAGCAATGGAGCGAAGTGCAGTGGCAAGGTCGCTTGTTGGACGATCTCGAAGCGCTTCAGAAGCTTGATGGGTTCTACCCTGACGACGCTTCCGTGCTGAAGCTCCAAAGTGTAGATGGCAACGTGGTGATGGTTGCGGGCGGCTTGGCCACTCGTTGCTAAACCATCCGCGGTTTCCACCTCATGGAGCAATGTTAGTGTTCTGACCGTGAACACCAACGGCATCAAGAAGAACGGTCACCTATTTATCGAGAGCATGCTCTCCAAGTACTCAATGACGTGCATCCAAGAAACCAAGTTCGGCGACAGCACCCATCTTTCCAATTTCAAGTTCCACCTCGACTCGAGCTTCAAGCACAAGGTCTTCGTGGACGACCCCAACTCGCAGTTGCATCGACCAACGAGAGGAAGGAGCAATGGAGTGCTCACGGTGCTTCGCTCTGACTTCCCGGGCTTCGACACGGCTGTTGAGCTTCCCAGTCTAGCGGTCTCCGGTCGCTATCTCGTCGTGAAAGTGATGGTTGAGAGTGCTCCCATCTACATCCACAACGTGTATGCGCCTGTGGACCGACAAGACAAGCAGCACTTCTTCTCCAGCTTGGACACCGAAGGGTTTGAAGATCAAGCAACGCATTTCGTGCTGGGCGATCTGAACACCCCGCTGGATCCAAGACTCGACTCTTCCTCTCCTGACCTGCACTACGACCCTGGCCGATCCAGCTGCCTCGAGTGGCTAGCGAAGCTGGGAGTTGTCGACGCATGGCGAATCCACTATGACACCAAGCGCGTCTTCACTGGTCCTCTTCCGCGAAAGAACCGGCTGGACTACATCTTGCTGTCAGATGACTTCTACGGACGCTTCTACGACGACTCCACGTACTTCCTGCCGACGCATGCTGGCGACCATCTTGCACACAGTGTAAGCTTTCGGTCGGGCGAGCAGCTTCATGGTCGAGGGTACTGGAAGTTCCCACGCTACCTACTGGAGTATCCAGTCGTGGTGACAGCGATCGAGCGTGAAGCAGACATGGTTCTTGAGCAGCTACGCGCCGCGACCAACCCAGGCAATGTCTGGGAGCAGTGGAAGGTGAGCATCAAGACCCAGCTGCAGGATGTCCAGAAGAAGCTTCGACAACAGGACTCGCAGGCTGTTGAGGAGGCACGTGTCTCACTTGATCAGGCCGCAGCTCGATACCGCTCTTCATCTGATGACTCCAATCGCGAGCTCTTCGGCGAAGCCTTGCGCAACTACAAGGAGACGGTCACGAGGACGAGCCAGTACAACCAAGACACTGCGTTTGACTTCCAAGCCGCCAACTCGGAGAAATCAAGCAAGCACTTCTTCCGTCCGCTGGACACGAGCTTGAGACGAGTCTCGATCGAGGAAGTCATGACACCGAGTGGAAGTGTCTCGACGAACCCTCACGAGATTTCGCTCCGCTTCCTGGAGCACTGGGGATCCGAGATGGGAGAACCACTCAGTCCGGCAGGAAGAGCTCCTCCACCCAACGATGGCATCCAACGTAAGCTTCTGGACTCGATCGTTCGCTTCGCCTCGGAGATTGACCGTGCCATTCTGAATGCACCGGTCACCGCCGCAGACTTGACGAGCGCGATCCAACACATGAAAGCGACTTCAGCACCAGGAATGGACGGCTTGACGGCTGGTTTCTACCAGGTCGCTCCGATCGTGTTTGGCGAGTGCTTGAGCATCGTGTTCAATGATCGTCTTCAATGTGGCGTGCTGCTTCCGTCTCAGCGCAAGTCTGCAGTGGTGCTACTGCACAAGAAAGGGTCGAGAGCACAGCCCGGCAACTATCGACCCATTGCACTAGTGCAGGTCGATGTGAAGGTGTTGTCCAAGGCGCTGACGTATCGACTGCAGCAAGTGATCATCGACTTGATTCACCCCGACCAGAAGGGATTCGTCAAGCATCGATCGATTCATCACCACGTCCGGTTCCTCGCAGATCTCCAAGACCTCGTGACGAGTCTGGACGAAGAAGCGTATGCGCTGTTCCTGGACTTCGAGAAGGCGTTCGACCGAGTCAACTGGGACTACATGTTTCAGGTCCTCGAGCGAATGGGATTCGGCACAGAGTTTGTTCAGTGGATCAAGCTTCTGTACACTGACCCGCAAGCGCATCTCGTCATCAACCAAAACATCCAGCCAGCGATACATCCGACGCGAGGAGTGAAGCAAGGCGATCCGTTGTCTGCGCTGCTCTTCGTCTTGACCATCGAGCCGCTCGGCAACCTATTGCGCTCCCACGAAGAGTACGGCGTGTGTCTGAACGCAGACCACACCAGCACGAGCACGTTCTTCGCAGACGACTCGACTCTTCTAAGCAGCTCGATCACAAACCTCCAAGCACAGCTTGAGCTCGTAGATGAGTACTGTAGAGGTTCTGGTGCGAAGCTCAACTTGTCCAAGTCGACGTTGCTGGCACTGAACCGGAACCACGACTGTCCGCTGCTCCCAGGAGTGCACGTGCTTGGTCGGACGGAGACAGTGAAGTACCTCGGCATCCCGTTCAGCCAGTCGTCAGTGGATGATAACATCGTAGAGTTCCTCGAGCAGCGCTTCTACGACGGCTTCAAAGCATGGTATCGACGTGCGAGGACGCTTCGAGGTCGGCTCTTGGTAGCTCAAACGATGGTACTCTCACGTCTGTGGCACTACACACAACACGTGTCGGTCCCCACAGCAGTCGTGAAGAGATGGCAGTCGATGCTGAATCGGTTCGTGCTGAGTCGAAAGCACGATCGCGAGGCATCGCACATCCAGCTCATTCCGCGCGAGTTCCTGTTCCAGCGACGCAGCGATGGCGGTCTCGGCATCCCGAGTCTGGAAGCGCATCTCAAGAGACAGCGACTTCAGCTCGTGCTGCAGTTCATGAGCGTGGCGAAGGACGCAAATGTGCGGAACTGGACGACAGCGAGCACAGAGCTGCTCAAGTTGGTTCTTCCTCGTATCGGCGGCAGCAACGCACTGGACTTCCTCACGATCTCTCCGCTTCGTCATGGCGACATGATCAAGTGGAGACTGACTTCATTGTGGTGGCGAGCGACTTGGATCTGGTGGTACAAGATTCACTGGGAGATCACGTGGCACGACCTTCCTTCAGACGAGCGCGCTTGGTACGGTCTTCGGCAGCCGATCTGGTTCCACTCGGATGCAGCACTTCACTACGAGCAAGCGGCGCGGACTCACACCAGCTCAGCGCACCGTCGATGCATAGGGATGGTCTCTGAGCCACAGCGCAGCTTTCGGTTACACGTGTCGAGAGTCTTCGGCGTGAAGTCACTCGCTGACTTCATGTGTGAAGGCTGTGCTTGGCCGTCGCAGCAAGACTTCGTTCAGCGCCATCTCGATTTCACGCTCGTGTCTACGACACCCGGTCAGCAGGCGAAGTGGCTGCGAGTGCTGTACAAGGAAGCAACACAGATCGTCGAGCGTCTGGGCGCGCGCGCGCTTGTGTTGCAGACTCCGCGTGCTGCAAGACGAGTGATACCGCACCTGGGCTGCAAGAGCGGCGTGAAGGTGTGCTTGATCCCTGCGATTCCGAGATCGGCGCTGCTTCACATCGTGTGGACACCAGCACTGCCGACGAAGCCCCATCCGATGACTTTGCACTCTCAACGTGCTAATGAAGAGCAGATCAAGTCGTTCGTAAAACACGACAAGCATCTGCGCAAGATCTTGCTTCCCATCTTTGAGGACCTGCAGTTTCGTCTCGCGTTCCGACTTCTGCCGGTGCGCGCTCGGTTCTGGTTCCTCGAACCTGTACATCCACGCATCCAATACTGCGTGCGTGACGAGTGCGACGCGATTGAGACCGAGGAACACTTGTTCTTCGAGTGCACTCTTGCAGCGCAGCTGTGGGGTCACTTGACACAACTGGTGTTGCCGTTCTTTCGCGTGCGGCCGACGTGGCATGACATTGCTCTGGCAACGAAGACGCGAGTGCGTGATGAGTGGGAAAAATGTGAGGAAGTAGTCCACGATGCTTGGCACACACTCCGAGCAGTGACGCTTCACTTCATCTGGACAGATCGCAATCGGTGCCTGTTCGACGGAAGACAGCCTACACCATCGCTCCCTGCGCTCCAAGTGGTCTTCACGGCGTTCGCGGCGCACATTCGATTCTTCGAAAGGCGATTGTACGAGAGCGAAGATAAGCTGGCCTTGGCCAAGGTTGTGCGCGCGATGAAGTCTCAGCCGGCCTTCGGCAGGTTTACCGATCTCCACCCTGGTATCACCAGTGTCCGCCAAACTGTCTAACCGAATGACCCAAAATATCAACCTGTCGAATAGCATGGTATGCTATTTGGAAGGTTTTTTCTCCGAATGCTGCCCGCCACGAGTTCGATCAGCTCACTTTCGAATCTGCCGGCTCCAGTTCAAGCAACTCAAGCGACGACCCCAGCAACTTACGATGGCTCCAGAACAAGTTCCAGCTCTCCTCCCAACTGAAGCTCTACTCGCCGGCTTGAAGTCGGGCTCTCCTCTGCGGACTGTGTTGTCTCCGGCTGCACCCGAAAGGGAGACGGGGGGCATGAGCCCTGAGGTGGGCCTATTTGAAAGCCGGCCTGAGGAAGGGGACGGATTGGAGGCGGAGTCTATGAACAGCGAATCACCGTTCACGGACACGGGCAGCGCGAGCAACACTGAACCCCCCCCGTCGACGGATCTGTCAGAGCTTTTACCAGAGAGCCAGGGAGATGATGCGGCGACGCCCGACGACGACAACGTGAACGATCGTGGCAATGAAGGCAAAAACAACAGCGATGAAGATGGCGACAGCGACGACAACGACAACGACGGCATGGAGTCAGTTGCCCAACCGACTCCGACTGCCAATCAACCTTCTGCGGCACCTGCAGTGGATAACCCGCAGACAGTGTCCACGGTATGCGGGTACACCTTCCGGAAGCGAACTGCAGAGCAACTTGAGGCGATGCGCCCAGTCAAGCGTACCCGGCGATCAGTAATGTCGGTGGAGACCGGTGAAATCGACTGCATCGACAACAGAAGGACCGTGGTGACTGGGTTTGAATATCGCGTGACATGGGTCGACGACTCGGACCCAATATGGCTGCCACGAGACCAGTTGATGGAGGATGGAAATGCGAATCTCGTCGAGACACTTGACGCGTACCTACTCCGGTACCCGAACCGTGAGCTGACGTACCAAGCATACATCAGCAGGAACGCGAGAGCCTTCAGTGCGGTCGCCGATGGGGAAGACAATGCGTGCTTGCCTCACGCGGTCCAAATGGCACTCGAGCTCCTCGGCCACCAGCAAGAGAGCGCACGACTCCCAGATATTTGGACGGAGTACCTACAGAACGCAGTCGACGCCAAGGTTCCGCTCAACGAAGGCTTTCACAAGCTCGGTGAAATTGTGAGGTACTGCTCCAACGCGGTCCCGCGGTGCGGTGTGGAGCTCGACATCAAGACTCTCCGCAAGAATCTCTACGATGGAGATGGTGCCGGTCCTATGGCGATTGTGAGACGTGTACTTCCTGACGACAAGGGAATTCGAGTGCTCAAGCCAGGTGTGTACCTTGTCGGGGCGTACAAGCGCAACATGCGGGCTCACTGCTTCGCATTGAAAGTCACTACGGACGACGACATGATTGTACGCGAGAATGGGGTTGACTCAGGCATCGGGGACCATAGGTGGCTTCGCATGCTCAAGTTCATCCGCAGAATCAAGGTGCGGCAAAACGGAGACTGATGAGTGACGCCACCTCTGTATACCTGGAACCGTTGTGTCAGCGTCTCGTGGGGTACAGTATACCCGGAGACTGAACAGAAGGAGCTCCGCCATTTGGACTTAGTATACTCGCGGTGGATCTTTCTCACCCTTTCCAAATCTGTTCGGCTAAGGTTATATAACCCATATCGGCCATTCTACGTTATGGAGGAGTGTTAGGAACCGGCTGACTCGAAATCGGACCACGACGGGGATTGAACCCGTGTCTCCTGACTAGGGAGATGGTCCACAGACGACTGAGCCAAAGCGACATTACGAAAACTTCAGAGAGCATGTACAATAGTATTTATGTCAGTTTAGTCATTTTGCTAGGTAGATTGAGAAGTCACTCTGTCTAATTCTAGTAATATAGACAACCTTTCAACTGAGCTATAGGGGCACTTCTCAACCTGCCGGCTACCCCGCAAGTCGACTCGTCAGAAGAACTCATCCCCCTGCTCACGCCGCCGTCTCGCCTTTCCCTATGGAATCGCTGACTGCTGCGGCTGCTTCTCCTGTCGTCCCTTCATCTCCGCCTGTCGTGCTACCCCGTGTCGCACCTGGTCAAGATTTGGGGTTCGCACCCAGTATCCAGCCTGGTCCCACGGTCGGCTTATCCCCCTCGGAAAATTTGAAGCGATCCGAATCTCCGATGGGTGGCTCTCCGGACGCCACGCGTTCCCTCTCTCCCCTGCCCCTGCCCCTCCATCGCCACCCGCTTCCGCACCACCCTCTCTCCTGGCTCGAGTGTCGATGAGATCAAGCGACGAGGGAATGGATGTGGATATGACCGCACCGCCTTCCGTTTCCGACTCGCCTCCCGATGCATCCGCGCTCGATGACGGGTCGATCCCTCCACCCGCTGTGCCCGACTCGCCGTCTGAAGACAAATCGATGGAGCCCCCGCAAGCGCCTGCCGCCGCCTCGCTTCCCCGCTTGGATCCGCGCCCGACGATGGCGGATGTGCTCTCGCAGCAAGAACTTCTCCGCCGCGATCACGCCGAAACTGAAGCTGCGCGCCGTCGCGTGGAGACCCCGAAGCCTCTCGCCTGTGACATCGAAGCGATTGAACGTCAGTACGCCGCTGGTGGCGACTGGTCGTTCATTGCGTCTCGCATAGAGCAAGCGCGTCCGTATGCGCTGCCGCGTGCCAGATACGATATGGTGATCGACACCGGACGGACCTTCGCAAAGACTCCGCTCCAGAAGATCATGGCGTCGCTGTCCGGCAAGAGCCATGGGAGCGATATCCTCGAGCGTCTGTACCAGACCTACGAGATCGGCCAAGTCTCCAAGCTCCCCGGTGGCAACCTGCGCGTCAAGGTCAAGTCGAAGGAAGCGTGCATTCTCCTCGAGCGCACGCAAGTGAACATCCTTGGTGGCGTCTTCAGGTTCAAGGAATTCGACGTCCTGAGCGCGAAGTACTTCATCGACATCTCCAACGTCGACTCCGACACGAATACGGACCTCATCCTGCAGCGATTGTTCCTGCTTGGATGCAATCCCGTGTACGACACGTTCCGCGAAGTGAACCTCGCGACGGGACTCACGTCTGCGACATGGCGCGTGTACTTCCTGTCGAACTCGTGTCCAGGCGCACTGATGATTAACGGCTCCGTCTGCGATCAAGTGCTCTTCGACAACAAGTTCCATCCCGCGCATGGCAAGAACGCGCCGTTCCAGTCCGAGAGACTGCCGTTCGACTACCGTTCGCATCACGGTCTCGACCTCAGCACGTCTGAGAGTGAGTTCCCTCCTCCTGAACCAGCGACCGAACCAGCCCCAGCTCCTGCGCCGCAACAGCAACAGCAGCGTCCGACGAGGTACGCGCATGTCGCAGGTACGACGACGAGGCCCAAGCAAACCTCGCTGCAGAAGGCAGTCAAGGGAGTGAAGAACCGGGAAGCAGGAGCTCAGCATGGTCAGCACCTTGCTGCCAACCAACTCGCCAAGCTGCCAGCCAAGTCCGACGACGCTCTCTCGATCTCGACGTTCAACGGCTCGAATAGCAAGATCACTCCTCCCAGCAGTCCCAAGGCTTCGAAGAAACCCCTCTTGCTGACCAACGGACCAGACGATGGCTTCAAAACCGTGTCGAACAAGAAGAAGCGCACGCGCAACGAAGTCGACATCTCCAACCTCATGGTCAAGCAGCAGTCGCAGCCTCTTGACGGTGTCGCAACCGCCAACTACTTCCAAGCGCTGCAGTCGATGGAGGTCACGTTCGAGTCGAAGAACGTGACTGCTGACAAGAAGTATGGTGTTCGATACCACGTTGCTCCCGTCGATGTGAAGCGTCCGGACGCGGTGAAGACCTCGACCGAGTCTGCTTTCTTCGTCGAGAAGCACCACACGAAGATCAAGAAGGCGTCCAAGGCATCGTCCGTCATGGCAGTGACCGAAGCAATGCTGGACGACGAGAACACGGCACTTCTCAACGTCATCCCTGATCGTCTCGCGGAAGCGGACAAGAAGGTCGACGGCGTGTGCAAGCTCCTCGAGGACGCCACAAACCCAGACCACATCTCGAAGAAAGCGGTCGAATGTCCGCTCGCCTTCAACAGCGCACTCGCGCTGAGGTTGGCTGGAAGTGGAAACGAGATCGGTGAACTCGCACAGCTGCACACAATCAACCGCGTCTTCTGTGCGACGCAACCTGGTAACGATACAACATTCAGCGCGAAGTGGAAGAAACTGATGGGCTCGGCAGTTCCGTCGAAGCGCCACGAGATCTTCAAGACATGTGCGAAGTGGTGGACATCGTCCCCTTCGATTGAAGAGCTCTCTCGCGCGACCAAGGCTCTGAGCATGTTCGAGCTTGCTCTCATGTCCATGGCGCCGATCATCTTCATCAACGATCACTGGATCCAGTACCTCACGGGCCAGCCGGTAGAGTGGATCCCAGCGCACCACACGCGATTTCTCCACCCGAACACTCTTCTCCGGCTCCTGCGGTCGGACCTCGGTTCGTTCTGCATGCAGCAATGGAGCGAAGTACAGTGGCAAGGTCGCTTGTTGGACGATCTCGAAGCGCTTCAGAAGCTTGATGGGTTCTACCCTGACGACGCTTCCGTGCTGAAGCTCCAAAGTGTAGAAGGCAACGTGGTGATGGTTGCGGGCGGCTTGGCCACTTGTTGCTAAACCATCCGCGGTTTCCACCTCATGGAGCAATGTTAGTGTTCTGACCGTGAACACCAACGGCATCAAGAAGAACGGTCACCTATTTATCGAGAGCATGCTCTCCAAGTACTCAATGACGTGCATCCAAGAAACCAAGTTCGGCGACAGCACCCATCTTTCCAATTTCAAGTTCCACCTCGACTCGAGCTTCAAGCACAAGGTCTTCGTGGACGACCCCAACTCGCAGCTGCATCGACCAACGAGAGGAAGGAGCAATGGAGTGCTCACGGTGCTTCGCTCTGACTTCCCGGGCTTCGACACGGCTGTTGAGCTTCCCAGTCTAGCGGTCTCCGGTCGCTATCTCGTCGTGAAAGTGATGGTTGAGAGTGCTCCCATCTACATCCACAACGTATATGCGCCTGTGGACCGACAAGACAAGCAGCACTTCTTCTCCAGCTTGGACACCGAAGGGTTTGAAGATCAAGCAACGCATTTCGTGCTGGGCGATCTGAACACCCCGCTGGATCCAAGACTCGACTCTTCCTCTCCTGACCTGCACTACGACCCTGGCCGATCTAGCTGCCTCGAGTGGCTAGCGCAGCTGGGAGTTGTCGACGCATGGCGAATCCACTATGACACCAAGCGCGTCTTCACTGGCCCTCTTCCGCGAAAGAACCGGCTGGACTACATCTTGCTGTCAGATGACTTCTACGGACGCTTCTACGACGACTCCACGTACTTCCTGCCGACGCATACTGGCGACCATCTTGCACACAGTGTAAGCTTTCGGTCGGGCGAGCAGCTTCATGGTCGAGGGTACTGGAAGTTCCCACGCTACCTACTGGAGTATCCAGTCGTGGTAACAGCGATCGAGCGTGAAGCAGACATGGTTCTTGAGCAGCTACGCGCCGCGACCAACCCAGGCAATGTCTGGGAGCAGTGGAAGGTGAGCATCAAGACCCAGCTGCAGGATGTCCAGAAGAAGCTTCGACAACAGGACTCGCAGGCTGTTGAGGAGGCACGTGTCTCACTTGATCAGGCCGCAGCTCGATACCGCTCTTCATCTGATGACTCCAATCGCGAGCTCTTCGGCGAAGCCTTGCGCAACTACAAGGAGACGGTCACGAGGACGAGCCAGTACAACCAAGACACTGCGTTTGACTTCCAAGCCGCCAACTCGGAGAAATCAACCAAGCACTTCTTCCGTCCGCTGGACACGAGCTTGAGACGAGTCTCGATCGAGGAAGTCATGACACCGAGTGGAAGTGTCTCGACGAACCCTCACGAGATTTCGCTCCGCTTCCTGGAGCACTGGGGATCCGAGATGGGAGAACCACTCAGTCCGGCAGGAAGAGCTCCTCCACCCAACGATGGCATCCAACGTAAGCTTCTGGACTCGATCGTTCGCTTCGCCTCGGAGATTGACCGTGCCATTCTGAATGCACCGGTCACCGCCGCAGACTTGACGAGCGCGATCCGACACATGAAAGCGACTTCAGCACCAGGAATGGACGGCTTGACGGCTGGTTTCTACCAGGTCGCTCCGATCGTGTTTGGCGAGTGCTTGAGCATCGTGTTCAATGATCGTCTTCAATGTGGCGTGCTGCTTCCGTCTCAGCGCAAGTCTGCAGTGGTGCTAGATATGGACGTGCGACTACGAGAAGCTGCCGGAAGTGTTAGTCAAAGCGAGATTTCCAGTTCTCAAAAAGATTTGACAGGCTGTTTGAATAGCAACCTTGAACAGGTTACTCGTGGCGATTTACACGTCAAGAACAACACCCATATAGAGGGAGGAGTCCAAGTCAGCATCGTTTCAACCAGCCAGCTAGAAGGTTTTCATGCGGTTCTTAAGCGTTTATTATCTCGGGCAGTTGCTGTTGAAGTGGGACTGCGAATTCTCGACATGTTCATCCTTAGCCACAATTTACGTGTGGGGGGTAATTACAGGTAGTCGAGCTCCATTTACATTAGCCATACGCCAGATAACGAAACAGTTGGGGCTGTACTGGATAAAGGAGGGTTCCGCTTTCTTTTAAGGGTAAAGTTGTCCAAATACGACTTATTTTGGCTTAATGGTGTCACTAAATGTGACCGGTTACAAAAGTTGGTGTCATGAATTTTGCGGAGTACAATAGTCTCGTAGCTATCCTCTGACAGACTCAGTGACTGTAAAAATTCCATACGACTGACGAGTGCAGTAGTAGAAGCTCTTTGAGGGTCCCGAAGACGTCCATCCACAGTGTACATTACAGCATGTAATTGCTTGTAAAAGCTTTTGCGTTTCCCTTGTCCTTAATCTTCTCAGAGAGCCGCTGCATAATGTGGAAGGGGTCCTGCTTCGTCACTACTTTGTCTCTGAATATACTGCTTACTAAATTTCGGACCGCAGAAGCATTATCGCTGATCCTCTCCCGACTGAGCGAAACTTTCCTTGACATCAACTAATAGTGCCCGCGTCTCATCGTTATTCTCCGATCGTGTTAGCCGCCTGCCGACTATCTGGCCAACTTCGTTCTGCATGAGAAGCAACATTTTAGCGTCCTTCATACTCTCGCGTTTCCCTTGCTCTCCTTTCCACAACTTGAGACGCTTACAAAAATTCAAGGAATGGCCAATCCGAAGAGCCTTGGTTACCTTCAGCTCTTTCATCAATCTCTCACAGAGAGCGCTACAAACCTCTGTACTTTGCAACCAAGCATCTCGCAGCATGCGAGCACTAAGTTTGCACTGGCGCTGAGAGTATGGTGACAGGGTCGGCGGTGACGGCGCAGTATATTGAGGGTTGTCCAACTGATTCTGTCGTACACGATCTGCAAATAAGGTATACAACTTGTAATAGCGCTGATCACGCCTGCGGTGAACATTTTCAACCGTGCGTGATAGCCCATTCGCCGACATCATACCATCATGTGCCAGCTCCATCAGTTCCTTCGAAACTCCCATCTTTTTTGTCAATACAAATGGGAAATGGACCAGAGTTCGCACTTCAAGTTGTGGATAGCCGTCACATACAGTCGAAAGCATGATCTTGGCTCATGCGTCCCCATACACTGGTACTTAACGTAAACCAAGCGGCGCCGGAAACTTATATCCTCACACAACCTCTGCCTGTACTCCTTTAGCCGTGGCACACATGAGCAACCCGTATTGACACAACGACGTTTTTTATCCGCGTTCAGGCATTATGGAACCCACACAAATACTGGAGAGTCAAATAGCGGCGAGGCCAGGCTGCATGATGGGTCAGCTTCCGGGCAGTCAATCTGTGGAGGGAATCTCTTTGTTTGTCGTATCAGTCGTTTTACGTTGTCTTGTGCTATCCGATCAGTAGCTAAGCTCTCTTCAGCCGCTATTTGGTCCGTGTCGTCATCCGAGCTGTCTTGATCGAAGCTCACCATTTTACTGCAAAAAGTGACTGACTCTTCAGCCTCCACTGATTGAACCAATCGGATGCATTTCGGATCGTCGGAGATAGGACTTCGGGCAGCTATGTTGGGGCTGACAGGCCCCAACATAGCCCATAAACCCTTGGCGGTAGGGGTACAGCACCGGAGTCGACCGCAGGGACGTACGGCAGACAGCACTGCAGCAGGGTCAGTCAAAAGTGAACTGACTGAGAAAATAAAAACCTTCAAATTCGTTTTTATGGCCGATCACATGCCCTTACTTCAGCGTTACCACTTCAGGTTACGGGATCTCGACACAAGTCATTCTCCTACTCCCGTAACATCACTATCGGAAAATATATGCCAGCGTAACCAGATTCAGCTATTTTTCTATAATAATTTTTGACAAGCGCAACTAGCAAGCCAATCAAATAGCAGCAGCCGACAACACGGTTTGACAAGAAAAAGTAACACTAATTAGTTACGGCGACTTTGAGTTTTTGATTGGCTTAAAAGTCGGAAAACCTACATCTGATCAAATCCAAACGCTTGCAACCCACAATACCAAGAAATCCTACCAGGTGAGCGATAGCTATAGGTCGGTCAGGAATGTTATTAGAGATCATGCCAACAGACAAGCAACACAATATACAGCACCTTAAGCTAGGAATTCCTACCAGTAATGCGTTGGTGCTCGGAATCATATACTTGAGAGTAGAAATTACCCAAGTTAATTGCAACTAGTGATGTAACTTGGGTAATTTCTACTCTCAAGTCAACAAAATTGTTTTGAAAGCCACTTGCATTTTCAGGATCCTATGTTTCACAACACTAGCCTCTTCAAACTAACTTGCAGAACTTTACAATGCACAGTTAAATTCATCCCACGGCACTTGAGAATGACATCATTTCAAGAGTTTTACGTCATAAGGCTTCGTTTTAATATTTGTAACGTGTTTTTGCTTTATAGGTCTTACGACGTTAAACAACACGAAGCTACCGCAAATTAAAAGCCATATCTCATCATGTTTTAAGCTACCTTGCCTCCAAACTTTTTTCAGTGGGCTGAAATAACGGCTTTCAAAACAATTTTGTTGACTTGAGAGTAGAGATTACCCAAGTTACATCACTAGTTGCAATTAACTTGGGTAATTTCTACTCTCAAGTATATGATTCCGAGCACCAACGCATTACTGGTAGGAATTCCTAGCTTAAGGTGCTGTATATTGTGTTGCTTGTCTGTTGGCATGATCTCTAATAACATTCCTGACCGACCTATAGCTATCGCTCACCTGGTAGGATTTCTTGGTATTGTGGGTTGCAAGCGTTTGGATTTGATCAGATGTAGGTTTTCCGACTTTTAAGCCAATCAAAAACTCAAAGTCGCCGTAACTAATTAGTGTTACTTTTTCTTGTCAAACCGTGTTGTCGGCTGCTGCTATTTGATTGGCTTGCTAGTTGCGCTTGTCAAAAATTATTATGAGAAATCATAGCTGAATCTGGTTACGCTGGCATATATTTTCCGATAGCGATGTTACGGGAGTAGGAGAATGAGGATGGAGCTCTTAGTGCGGTCATTCGTTGGTCTGATACTGAGGAACCGGACAGTAACTTGCTACGAGAGGATGTTGCCGCGTATAAGCGGCAGTTGCGAAACGATCGAGCAGAAGCCAGAGCTCACAGAGCCATTTGAGGGCTACTCATTCGGAGATTCCGCCTAAAATGACATTGAATGACGTCTAGGCTTACGCTCGGACACATCCTCGGGGTCGTCTGAGCGGCGTTTGCGTGCTACGTCCGCCACACCGTCACTGAGTTTCGTTTTTTTTATTAATTCAGTAATTCAGTATTGTTCGATATCATTTGCACCTTCACGTGCGTACTAGGCACACACTGCATATTTAGTTAGCACTAGTGTACTCCCTATACACTGACTGTATAGTCAGATATTCGGGTAAATAACAGTTAGTTAGTGTCTAGTATAGAACGCTAACATGAATATGCAGAATGAAGCAGTCTGATTATTCATCAAAATTATAGTGTGTAGTAAGAATTTATGTCTAGTAGCTCTGACGGAACCCCCCCCCCCCATGCAGCAAGCATACTCAAACTAGGATTGCACGATATGTAGCATGGTTTACAGTTAACCGGCTTCATGTAAAACGCAGTTAAACGAAAATAACCTAATGGTTACTTACTCCCGCACTTACTTACAGTTAGCAAACATAGGACTAACAGCTAGTTAGTGTCCAGTAAATTTAACTATGTAAACACCCTACACTAGTTAGCACCAGTAAGCTGAGAGACCTCGTGTGAAAAACGATAAAATTATTCGTGGGAGTGTGCTCATTTTCGACGTCAGTGCGGATACTTCTTTTCGGTTATCGCTAAAAATTACAACAGTAGCGCGCTCAGGCCTTTGTCGAGGCCGCTAAAAATTACAACAGTAGCGCGCTCAGGCCTTTGTCGAGGCCGCTTCACGACAAAGGCTTGAGCGCGCTACTGTTGTAATTTTTAGCGATAACCGAAAAGAAGTATCCGCACTGATTTCGAAAATGAGCACACTCCCACGAATAATTTTATCGTTTTTTTATCCCACATCGAAACGGACGCAATTTTAGAAAATGGGTCTGATCCTTCCAGAAAGCCTTCCCAGAAACTTCTAGGTGCACACGCAGACAGTACATAATTGTCTCGACAATGATTAGCGAGTTGGGGCCAAGGTGCTATGGTGCTATCTTCGTCCAATATCGCGTGGCCCCACTTGACAAAGCACAAATGTCTTACATGTAGTGCTCGCCACACTGTGCTGGCGGGGCCAATCTACATGCATCCTTCCCGTCGAACATCTTACAGCTTGAGCCTGAGTTTTTAGTTTTATTTTTGTGCAAATCCGGGTGGATACCGTGCTAGTGTGTACAGTAATACAGTATCGATGTGAAAAAGAGAAGCAAAAATAAAAGAAACCTCAAGCTCAATCAGTGGCGATCCCCCACTCGCCAAGATTCGCCGAAACCCCGCAATCGACTAGAAGTGTGTCCGCATCGCCGAGGCTTTCCAGGCACGCAGACACCCGAGCAAGCCGACGCTTATTGAACTGCGCTGCAGCAGAGGCTTGATCGACGCTGCGCCTTTTTTCCTTCGATCTTCGCAGAAGATTGCGCGCGACCGCTGAAGCAGCCATCGCAGCAAGCACAGCTTCTTTTTTCCAGCACACATTCGAACGAGAGCGACTCGAGCCGCAGCTCCCAGAGTAGCGAGCGCCAGACTTCAATGGTGGCGCAAGTGACTCTCCCCATGGACCCAATAGCGCAGATCGACATGAAGCAGGAGGCGCCGACGGACGCGCTGCCTCGAATGGCGGGTGTCATTGGATCCGTAAAGCGCAGATCCTCCAAGACGCGCCAAGTTGCTAAGACGGGTAACAGTGCAAATGTTTCGCCGCAGGGGGGCCAGCAGCCACAGAACGGGTGGAACCTCACCACGATCAAGGAAGGCGGCAAGCGCTCCAAACCTGAGGCTCCCAAGTTCCTTCTCCTGCTGTATGAGATCCTGGAGGTAGAGAGCTCCCGCGTGATCCGATGGTCCGAGGACGGCCTGGCGCTGCAGATCCTGGACCCTGTGACCGTCACGGAGCAGATTTTGCCCAAGTACTTCAACCACACCAACTTCCACAGCTTCCAACGCCAACTCAACTACTTTGGCTTCCGCAAATGGACTAAATCCAAGACGGACATTTGCACGTTTAGCCACCCTTTCTTTCGAGAGAACCAGCCAGAATTGTTGCAGCTCATCAAGCGCAAAAAAGCCCCACGACGAACACCCGCCACTGGGGCTAGCAGCACAACAACCAGTGGAACCACGACTACTACTACAAGTTCGACATCCAAGAAGTTGTCTCCGTGTGGTAAACGGAAGCTTCCGTCAGACGATGGAAGCTCGGAAGGCTTTCCAGCTCAAAGTATGGGGATGCACATTCAGATGAACACATCCAGTATTCCCATCCAGCCTGCTATCAACGGGATGCCGCTCAGTGCCATGACGACGCCTCACGGCGCTTCCTCGGACGGAGCTTTGGGCTTCTCACACGATGGCCTGACTCGCCAGTACCTGCCCGAGCTGAACAATGTCATTTCGCCTGTGGCAGCCACTGAGTGCAAGAAGAAAGCCAAGAAACTCAACAAGAAGGACTACATATCAAGCGCTACTATACAAGCCTCACTGGTGCAGTCGAGTGAGGCATCCAACGCCCTTGTGAACTCATCGACTGTACCGTCGATGAGCGCTGCTGGATTCATGCCGCCCTCGTCGATGTCAGCCGGCAACAACACCAATGCTTCGATTTGCGAAACCAGTCGGACTAGCCCAGACAATGGATACGCTGCTGCTGCTACAACTCCCACTTCGATGGGGGCACTACCCACGCTAAACATCGTGCGCAGCCGCCTCATCCAGAGACAGCAGGCTGGTGGTCTGGAACAGCAGCAGCCAGTGCCCCAACAGCAGTACGACTACAACGGCTTTTCTGGGTTCTCAACCGCAACTGGGCATCAAAGCGTGGCGATGGAGAACCGATCCGAGTTTCTGGCACAGTCACTGGGAATGACACAAGTGACTCGACCTGATTTGAACCCTGGTCAAAGTCCTGTTTTCTCGAACTCTTTTAACGATCCAGTGAATATTCTCCTCCGTATCAAGAAATCACGGACGCCATCGAGTGAAGGCAAACACGTGGGCACGCAGCAAGAGCAAGGGGATGATAATCTGGCCTCGTTGCATAACTATTTGCTGGGGAGCAGTCTGTATACCAACCGTCTTCAGGCACAACTCAAGTTCGTCGCAGAGGAGAACGAGGCCCTGAAACACCTGCTAGATACGAAACAGCGTGAGGTTGATAGTCTGCAGGGCGAACGCAAGGCGCTTCAGCAGGAGAATGCGGTGCTACTGGAAGACAAGAACAAGCTGTTCGAGATCAATCGGGACTTACTGGGCAAGTTGTTTCCTCAGTGACTTATGAAGCAGAGCGACCACATCTCAACTTAACTCACTGATCCAGTTGCGAAGACAATAACGATGTGAAACAGTAGAGCTGGATCGATGGGAGGAGTGAACGCCGGGAGACTTCTCGTGGTGATGCAGAGGCGAGGATACATATGAATAAAGCAGAAGGATAGCACGGGAGCACAACGATCGACGGACGTCCATGTACAAAAAAAAAAACAAGACGAAATGTGCAAAAATGAAGCTACAGCCACACGTGTACACAATGAAAAATGAAATTTACTTGTCCTTGCGCATGAGGTGGCTTTTCACTTTCACGTAGATCTCTAGAATTGGCTCCGTAAGCTTACAGCTAGTGTTTGCACTGGCCTGGGAAGCGAGGCAGCGGAATTACATCGCGGATATTATCCATTCCCGTGACGAATAGCACAAGCCGCTCGAACCCAAGACCCCAACCTGCATGAGGTACCGAACCGAAGCGACGCAAGTCCAAGTACCAGTCGAGGTCACCACCGGCAGAAGCAATTGACTCTTCATCGAGATTTTCTTCAGGGATCAAGCCAAGATGACGCATTTTCTTCTCCAGCACCTCGAAACGCTCTTCACGAACACTACCACCGACGAGTTCACCAATGTGCGGCACCAACAAGTCCATGCCTGCCACCGTCTCGCGGTTCTGCTCATCTGGGGCATTCTTGCGCATGTAAAAGGCCTTGATATCTGCCGGGTAGTCCGTCACGAAGACCGGGCCGCCAACGTATTTTTCAGCGAGAAACCGCTCGTGCTCCGTCTGCAAATCCATTCCCCATTCAGGTTTCTTTTCAAACTTCACTTTGCCCTTGCCCTGTGCCACCGCTTTTTGAAGCACTTCAAAAGCTTCAGTGTAGGTTAAGCGAGCAAATTCTTTTTCCACAACACGCTCCAGTCGCTCTGCAATTTTCTTGTCGTAGTTCTTGTTGAAGAACGCAATGTCTTCGGCGCAAGTGTTCAATGCATGCGCCACAGAACGCTGGACAGCGCCCTGGGCCGAGGTAACGCACTCTTCAAGCCCAGCGAATGCCATCTCTGGCTCAACCATCCAGAACTCTGCTAAGTGACGAGTGGTGTTGCTGTTTTCTGCACGGAACGTCGGGCCAAAGGTGTACACCTTGCTCAAAGCAGAAGCGTACATCTCAGCATGTAGCTGGCCAGACACCGTTAAATAAGTAGGCGTGCCGAAGAAATCCTCGTCCTTCCCATCTGTATCAATGTAAAAAATACATCACGCAGTGTTCCTTAGCCACCAGAACGAATAATAACAGCACCAATCGCATCCAACACTTACCGATCTTGGCGATACGGAACATCTCGCCGGCACCTTCGCAGTCGTTCGAAGTCAGGATAGGACTGTGTATGTGCAAGAAATCATTCTCCTGGAAGTACGAGTGCAGTCCTTGGCTAACAAACAGCAATTAGCAACATCAACTGCACTCAAGGCCATCAACACGCCATCTAACTACCTACCCAAGAGCGTTGCGAACGCGTGTGACGGCACCAAACGTGTTGGTGCGCGCACGCAGGTGGAGGTTCTCGCGCAGGAACTCGAGCGAGTGATACTTCTTCTGCAGTGGATATGTCTTTGTGTCGCATTTGCCGAGAACCTCGAGCTTGCTCGGATGTAACTCCAGACGCCGTTGCTTGCCGCCGGGGACCTCACGTAGCTCACCTTCCGCGAAGACGCTGGATCCGACGGTAATGTCGCTTAGTTGGGTACCAAGGGATCCGTCTACGGTTTCCCCAGCTTCCTCGGCTGGAAGTGTGATCTGTAACTCGCCTAGACAAGATCCGTCGTTGACGTTCACGAAGCTCACGGATTTGTGCTTGCGTACGGACTTGACCCAACCGCCCACAGCCACACGCGAGCCACTGTCTTGTTCACGCGCATCACGGATGGTGGAGCGGCGTGACAAGATTTTAGTGGACACCGCACGCTGCAGTTGACGCGCCGGTGGCGTCCGCGTGGTGCTCCACGTCGACTGCACTGCGCGTTTCGCCAGCATGACGGTGAAGGCGATGCTTTTCAACCACAAATCGAGGCAGCTCGAGTAACGATTGGCCAAAACGAATTTGGGCCTAATCTGAAAATTGAGTTTTTCATTTTGGGTCAAGTTGAAGTGCTCGTTATTCGCATTTTCGTCGACGTTTTTTTCTATGGAGTGCTTGATTTTCGAGGCTTGGAGAACCTTCAGGTCCTGGTTAAGGATTCTTCAGTGACTATGATACCATGATACAGTGCACCTAGAGCACGCGTCATGCTCTCAAACATTTATCGAGTTTTTAGTCCATGTTGGCTGTGGGGAATTACGTTGGTTTCTATGTAGATTCTTCCCCTTGTGGTTGCTGTCGTTCAAGTCTGACTGGTCATATCATCCCAATGGCAGATAAATATTATCCTTCCTCAACACGGAATATCTTGTTTCAATGCCCAGATTCGATCCTTCCTCGTCTGTGTTTTTTGGTGAAACCCTCTAATAAGCGATTTTTTTTAGATTACTTAGCCAATCAGGTACGATACCTTCGCAACTCCTGCTGAGATGAACACCGAGGTGCATGCCGTCGTCGACGGCTCGAATTCTCATGACCTTGCCTCCACCTACGGTCTGCGAGCACTCGCGACCGTTGTGTTCGACATCGACTCGGGACAAAAGCTGGACGCGCTGCATCCTCCGACTTGTGGACTATCGGAGGCTGCCAAGACGAGTCTTGCGCATTTGTCACTGCCTCACTGCAACAACCAGGACGAGGGTGATACGCAGTTCATTGTGCGCTTTCGAGACAACCCCGACGAGTTCGTTGCAGTATAATGATGCTTGATATCTGCCATATTTCCAGGCTAACTAGATACGGTGTTAACCACAGTCAAGAGCTCCTATTCGGCTTCGTGCTATTCCGCCAGCAGAAGGACGAGTCTCGCACTCGCGGGTACTTTCAAAAGGCACTAGTGCTGGTAAGCACCAAACCATATGTGGATCTATATGACCGTGTGCTGCGGGTGATTGGCCCACTTTTTTTCAAGGCCGGTCCGCAAGTCCTGGCTGCTGTCTACAACAACATCAAGTCGTGGTACGCTGTGTTACGAGCACTTGAGGCGAGCTATTGGTGCTGAATCATGTGATATATATTGTACACTGCAGGCCTGAGCTTGTGCACGACACCCCCGTGGTGCTGCCACTAGCTGGCACTTACATCTCGTGTATCATCCCCAAGTTACTTGACTACGAGCATCTGGATTATACATATGAGTCCGATGCAGAGTCACCATTGCACTCGCATTTTATTATCGAGGGAGACGACGACGCCACAGATGTACCGAATTTTAATGATTCAGATGAAGATGACGATACAGAGGAGACGGTGCTGGTGAAAGGAGACAATTTTGTGGTATCACATAGGCAACAGCCTCCGTCGCCGTCTTTTGGAGATCTTCTTCTCTCCAAGCGAACACACCAATTGACTCCGTTTGAGGTCCGTACTATTCATTCAATGGTTCTCAATTTAGCAAGATTACTCATTTCTCCGTTTTTTTCTGCTGTAGAACATTGGACTGTACTCCAGTTTTGTAGGGCTTGAAGAATCGCTATGGCTCTTGTGGCAGCTTGCCGTCACTGGAGAGAGCTTTCTCATCATATCTCCTCACGCCAGAACGTGCAGTCAAGCTGCGCTCGCATTTACCAGGTTCCGACTTTCTTCATTCAAGCCATATCAATTAAACTCGCTGATAATCTGCAACTGTTTCTGTCAGTTTAATTGCTCCACTCCAGTTCCAAGGCGATTGTCGACCATACTTTACAGTATATGAAGCCGACTTTGACGTAAGCTCTCTAGTAAGCTTAAGGGAATATTTGCTCTTTTGACTACTGACGATGTACTGGCATGTCACCATACAGACGCTATCAAGCAGACAAAACAACGGCGTCAGCAACCCGAAAGATGTGACTATCATCGGAACCACAAACCCGTTCTTTATGAAGGTGCGTTTAGGTAGACTCAGTGCTTTGGAGTGACAAGCTAACGCCTGCAGTTTTGTGAAGTTACTCAGCCACTGGCCAAATGCTCTCATCTTTCCGTTCCTTGAACCTCCAAGTGCTAAAGCCCAACCAAGAAAAGGTAGTAGAGGTTTAATATAAGTAGTCTGTTTCTTTCTAACCAGCGTACTCTTTGCGTATTACAGGCGTCAGTCGCGCTGAACATGAAGCAGAGGAAACGGGCACTATTTGCCTCCGAATTCAGAAGAACGTGGAGCTGGACGATTTCGAAAACAGCCATCGTCCCATGGTGAGCGGTGCAAGTTTCTCTTCTGTTGATTGGCTTGATACACTAATATTGTTTTCACTTGATGCACTCAGCTTTTGAGGCGTTGCTCTCGTTATATGAGCCCAGACGTCACTGTTCTTCGCCAGCTTGTGTCTCCTCCAGAAGTTCGCATTACTCAGACGACCAGCCACGAAGAAGAACCATACGTCACGATCAACAACGCAGTTCTTCGGAAGGTAAGGGACCGTTCTACATGGATGCTATTTATTTCTCTGGTAGCTAACCAACCTTGCTGTTTGATGATATTCACAGCATTTCCGAAAGCTCACGAAGGATTTCTTACATCCGTTTGAGCAGTACTTTGGGATCTGGAAGGCAAGCGGGAGGCGGTCAAATCTGTACATGAGCGCTGAGGATTACATGAAACCTTTCACTCTACCGGGACTGCTATCAAGTATCAAGCCACGCAAGCTTCCGCCACAGATCAAGCAGGGCAAGTGGAGAGCTTTGTATACGGCGTTCGTGAAGGGCCCTCACTTCGAACCGTGGTTCAATCACCGTCGCCAGCGCTGCATTCACGACTTCGCCAACACACTCCGCGCGCTTCGAGACGGCGTCGATGCGAATCTATTGCTGAGCTCGCCCTTCGGAGCTAACTTATCGCAGGAACAGTATGTCAAGTTGAAAAAGGAGGTGGAGGTCGCACTGGTGTTGGAAAAAGCTCGAAATGACATTGACAAGCAACAAGTCCGGACAATTAAGAAGCACCTGAAGGCAGTCAAGGAGAAACTCCGCTCCTTCAAGCAAACCCAATAGATCAAGTCAATAGAAAGACTTTAAATGTGCCAATTAGCCCTTTTCTACTGGCACAATTTCTTGCACGCTTAGTTGACTGCATCAGGTTGTTGGGATGGATGAGCTTTCTGGAACGCTGGTATGGTTTCTAGACTCGCAGAGATTCGAGAGATGGTCGGGTACTTAGTCATGTCCACGCCGACGCGGTTGGCATTGTACACTTGCGGCTGAAGATACAGATCCGCGAGTGTGATCTCATCCCCAAAGCAGTATGTGGCCGCAGTCTTGGCCAATTCTCGTTCTAATGCTTCAAAGCCTCGCTCGATCCAGAATCTTCCCCATGCCTGCTTCTTGGCGACTCGCTGGTCCTCGGGTACTTCCTCCGTTGCCTTGATTTGCACCGTCAAGTTCTGGATGGGTTGGATATCGCAGCCGATAATGGCACAAAGGTTGCGGACCTGGGCCCGAGCGAACGGGTCACTGGGTAGTAGCGGCTTATCCGTATGCGTCTCCTCCAGGAACTCGAGAATGGCAACAGACTGTGGCAGCGCCTTGCCGTCTACCACGAGCGTTGGCAGACGCTGGTTCGGGTTGAGCGTCGTGTACTCGTCCTTGAAGTGCTCGCCACCGCCATTTAGCAGGTGCACGGCTCGATATTCGTACGGGATCTTCTTCCACTCCAGCGAGATCCGCACACGCCACGAGCAGCTACTGCGCCAATACGAGTACAGAACGTAGCTCTCAGCCATAACTGACAGTGGCAAAATGTAATATGAGCTCTTCACCAAACTGTAAACTGCAACCTGATGCGGCGTCTTTTGTCATTTATGAGACGCATCAGCGGAATTCTGGTGTTGATCACATAAATCATCAGTAGCAATATTAATAGCACTGTCTGCTACCACCGACTCGGTATCTGCGTGTTCACAATTCGACGTCTCTATTTACCTGAAGTTTTAGACTCTTCGACCTGAGAGCGGCGCTATGGCCTCGTCTCCAAAAGACCACGAGGTGATCGACGTGAGCAGTGGCCCAGCGCTCTTTGAAGGCCGCGGACGGCGCGCACTCACACTTGAAGGGGCGGATGAGCTGGGTCACGCGCTTCCGCGCCGCGAAGAGGAGGACGCAGACCTGGACGATGAAGATGATACGCAGTCTACAGACGGCGAGGAGCACGCATACCGTCGCGGGCGCCAAGCCATCCCTATGGAGTCTCCAGGTGACGAACTAGGTACCGACCACTTGATGCTGGACGATGATGACGGAGATATGGCCGCACACATGGCCGGTATCGGTGTCCAACGGCTTAGGAGACTGCGAGGGCGACGAGGCTTCTTCCACTCAGATACAGACGGCCGTAGCTTTCGATACAGATCCAGTGGAGGCATTTTACAGAGAATTACGCTTAGAAGACGCAAGAGTGAGGACCACGACGCGTTCTGGACTGTCATTGGAGTGCTCACGGTGCTGAGTTTTGCGCTCATGAGTTGCATCACTATTTACTTGACACAAACGGACTTCTTCGAGTCCCATCAGAACGATTTGTTTGGGACGACAGTGGATAACAGGTTTACTGTAGTGGCGGTAGACGACGCAGAGATTTTCTTAAAAAGCGGTACGGTAGTGAGGAGGATGGTAAAGTGTTTTTAGTTACTGACAAGATTGATGCATAGGGTACTCGAATTCGGTGTACTCGGAAGGAATGATCGCTTTTGATGATGGAGAGCTGAAGATTGGACGACGTGCGCTTGAGGCGGAGGACTTACAGACGTTTTACGGGGTGACGTTCTTTTCTAACGGCACAACGACGTTCACGAACCGAGTTGAATGTAAGTAGAGCGTGAAGTGGATACTTACGGCAACTGCTGATTTTGTCCTTATATTTCTTGATAGCTCCCATGGTCGAGGCGGATTATTTGAGTGCCAGGAAAGGCGTTATCTTCGATGACGGAACGGTGATGACCACGGCTGCCAACAGTTCTGGCGGAGTGAAGGAGCAGGGTGATTTAAATCTCGTGTCAAAAACAGGAACTGTCGTCACGAGTGCTGGAGGCAAGTCGTTACTTTTTGTCGATCCAGATGGAACCGTTACCGTCGCCAACACCGACTCGGATGAGCCTACATCGACTGGTATTACACTGGACGGCACGCGCGGGATCATCAGCGTTGGCGGCGGTTTGGCGATAAAACATGCCGAGAATTCGTCGACGTTGTCTACAGCGGAGCCGCTTCATCTTGACACGAGCACAGTTTTCGTGGGTTCTTCTACGAGCGGAAAAGTACGCATTTCGGTACCTGATGCCACTGGTGGTAGGGACGGAGACGATGGTGCACGGGCGTTGGAACCAACGAGTGACGTGGAGGACAGCATGAGTGTGACGCTAGAAGTGGCTGGGCAAACATCATCGACGCAGAAGGAAGGAGGAGACATCCGCATCGTGGGTGGTGACGGGCTGAATTTTGGTGGTGGTGTGACTTTAATTGGAGGCCGGGCAACCGACTCGGAAGCGGAGTACGGATCTATCAATATTAACGCTGGGCTACACAAGTCAGCTTTTTCGTTTACAGAGATTGGCAGCCACGGTTCGACTCACGAGGTAAACATTCACGGTCTTGTGTCGCTCAATGGGAAATCTGGGGTGAATGACACCACAGCGGTGAAAGTCGGAGGTGGCCGCTTTAACGTATCGGCTCAGCGTATCACGCTTGATAATCGAGCGACGAGCTTGTCAGAGCTACACGTCAACTCAAATGATGTCCGTCTGGGTGTATCTTCACCGTCAGTTTTAGTGGGCAAGGCTGATTTGTCGACGGTAAAAGTGCAGGGTGCGACTACTACGCTTGATGCTTCAAAAGGAGTTGCGATTGGAGAAAGTGCTTTATCAATTCTTGTAGGAAATTGCGAAACATTGGGACAGGTGACGAAGGTGGCATCGTCGGGGATAGAGTTGGATGCCTCCCACTCAGTCGCGATAAATACGCTAAATCGTGACGCCATCACCACCATTTCGGGTCTGGTGCATTTCAACGGCAGCTCCACTACAAGTTCCTTGCTGTCAATCACAGACTCTGCGGTAAGAGCCAACCCTCCAAAGTTTCGCGTGGGTGCTAAAGGAAAAACAAGTGTCGCATCGATTGAGGCAAACCACGTAAGTATTGGGGAACCTGGAGCGAACGCTACCACGCTCCCATCTACTGGAAGCAAGCTTGAGCTTTTCAGTTCCAGTATTACTATTGGCTCCGAAGGTTGGTTCTTGCATATGTCTACATGTACTTTTACCTTTGGGATGCTGGCGTCTAACTGTCGTGCATTTGTTTTATGCAGCGTCTGAAGTTTCATTGACCGGTAAATCTATGGTGGTGGATGCTATGGAGACACTGACAGTCGGGGAGCAAGCAGATGGTATCACAATCGGGGGTGAAGACGTGAGCAAAATCAATGTTGAGTCCGAAGCAGTGTCCATGGCTGGTACGTGTACTGTAAGTGTGATGCCGTACTATTCCAGTCGCTAATAGATGCTCGGTGCTTACAGGCGCAACAACTGTCAGTGGCGCATCCTTCGCTGTTCACTCAAGCAAAATTGACATCGGTGGTAAATCTACGAGTGAAATCACAATCGGTGCATCGGAAGCGAACGTGGCTGTTGGATCCCAAGCGAAGGTTGTATCTGTTGGTGTGGATAGTCCGACTGTAAATATCGGCTCGGATGTTAGCACGATCAACCTCTCTGGTAGTGTCACTATCAATGGAAAAGCATTAACTAGCCGTCGCCTTGCTGGGCAGAGTGATTTATGGAGCGAGACCAACAGCAAACGCTTCGGCTATCTCGACGCAGATCGCGTTACTGTACCAGTGCATCAGAGCAACAGCATTACAGAGTTCGCGCTTCGTTGGGACAGTGGGTTTTCATCAGAGCCTCAGGCATATCAAGTTGGTACTAGCACAGAACGTATGCTTTCGGTTTTCTCTGGTACGAAAGGTGACAACGAATTGGATAGAAAACATCTCCAAATTGCGTTGCACATTTCCAGCATTGCTCTCGTTGTTCAAAGTGAAGCACTAACAGTCCGACCTAGCAAAATCCGGTACGTTTTGTCTCGTTCTGTTGGGTTTTCGTGGGTAAAACTTTTGCTTACCACTGGGTTTTGTCAATGATGTGTTGATAGATGCCGCGTCTATCGCCACACAGCAGAACAATTGGACGCTGTTGCCATGGAAGTGAACGCTCTAGTCGAGCATTGCTTCGGTACAGCATGCAAGGATGGAATCTTCTTGGGACTGCAAGCACAGCGAGTCGTTCCTTACAATGTCGGTGATTCGTTCTCCACTCTGTGCACTCTTGCATCGGCTGCAACAGGAGAATTGTTGCTCCAGGGTGCCCAGTACTCCTTCACAGAGCAATAACCGCGATACAAAATACAATAGAGAAATAATACTACCGGTATCAGCCAAGCAGCCGCAGAATCTCCAGTGTCTTCTCCTGAATCCCTTCATGGCCAGAATAACACGCGTGCGCTGCCTCGGCAACCTCTCGTACCCCCTCACGACGTGCAAAAGCTTGCAGACGCTCAGTACCAGAAAGCAAGTTGACCAACGCCCAACTTCCGTAGTACTGGACGTGTTCGTCTGCTGGACAGTTGAGCATCGCCGCGATGATAGCACCGAGTCCGCCTCGCATAGCAATGCTGTCACACATCACGTCTAAGAGACCGTCAGAACACAAATCACCATATACGCTGAAAGTAATGGCTGTACCTGATCCTGCCGATGTGAGTAAAGCCCAGCAGCTTCGCTTTTGGACACCGCAATGTTCAGGAAACGTCTGCATGGCCTGCAGAACTGCATCAATTCCCCCCGCGTCCAGAATTCGCTTGCGGTTGGTTTCTGATGCACCAAGCCGTGTCAGCAAACAAGAACAGCACTGCAAATACAGAAAAGTAGACTTACCGCAGTTATGGGCCAGATTTGTGAGCAGAACGCAGCTAGTTTCCTGCATTTTGGGCTCAGCGTGGAACTTCTTCATCGCTGCTAGCACAGGGTCAACGCCGCCTTCTGCTACGACGATAAGGCGGTTGCGGTCATGGTTGAATACAACCACACTTAGACACCTGCAACATTCTAGCTGAAGCACGAGGCTACTGTTCTGCTGGTGCATTAGAGCGAGCACCGATTTGATCACTAGGCATTCAGGAAGATCATCTTTCAGCTCTTCGTCGGACTTTAGCATCGCAGTCAGTTGCTTGAGGGCTTCCAGTAACTTCTGTTCATCAGGACCTTCGATTCGGGAGTCCTCACTGCCTCCGGTAAAGAGTACGCGGACCAGCTTCATGATCGGGATGTTCTTGACGCTCTTACGTACTGCAACACCACCGATACTCGCATCATCCCAACTACGGTGGCGTCGATGTCGCTGCTGTTTAACATCCCGAGTAGACGATGCTCGACCCGTACGTTCCTCGCACTGTTTGCAATACCCTGACGCTCCAACAAGATACCGAGGAGCATCGCATTGAGGCGTCAAACATTGTCGTAGCTGGCGTGCCTTCTCTAAAAAGGAATTTAGCACAAAGTTAAAGGTTAGTTCGGATTTGCCTTCACTTCATTTGTCAAACAATTGTGTACATTACCTTCGGCCGCTTTTTTCTTCGCTTGGCGCTCCAATTCTTCCTCGAAATCGACAATTCTGCTTTTCAACCTCTCGATCTCACGATTTGCACCTTGGAGTTGCTCGTACAGTCCAGCAACAACACCTTTGTGTTCTATTATTTGATCTTTCAACACCAGCAGCTCATTTTGAGTATCAACTTGCTGCGACAGTAGTGTCTCTTTCTCGACATTAATACTCTCCCAGTCATCTTCCAGTCGAGCGACATCTGCTACCAATGATCTCTGGCCTTCAAGAGCTGCTTGGAGTTGACGAGACAGTTCCTCGATCTCCTTATTATATATAGGGGCACGTATGCCCGTGGGGCTCTGCAGCAGCACACTGGAGTATTTACACCACTCCTCCTCCACTTGTAGAAGTTGGCGGTTGGTAGTTTCTGCTTGCCTTTCAGCTCTTCTTCGCACACGTTGCTCTTCTTCCCATCGGTGGATTGCTTGGACTAATCGCCCCTCCAGATCTTCGAGCGCCTCTTTTTCTCTACCAACTTTTCGAGCTATTGCCGCATTCTCTGCTTCGATCTCTTCTTTTTCTATTGTAAGCTTGCGTTTGTCCTCTTTCAGCTTGAGGATCTCGAATAAAAGAACCTGTTTCTCTTCTGCATCACTGATCCTTGCAAGCTGCAGCGTCTCCACTTTTCGATGCTCTTCATCCAGGGATGCCTGTAACACTATCAGTTGTTCTGCTTGTTCCTGAGCTCTTGCCGTAAATTTCTCGATCTCCGCATCCTTTTCACGTTCGCTCCGCTCACTAGTTCGTAATTGTGTCCGTATTCTCTGGTTTTCTTCCAATTCAAGCGTCTTCTCTTTCTGAGATTGCTCCAGTTGAAGAACTAGTATGGAGAAGTTATTCTGCTCTTCAAGCAGTTCTCTTTCAACAGCTGCAAGACGCTTGAGATCGATTTCTCCTCGGCGATCCCGTTCCCGAACTTTTATCTCGACTTGTTCGGCTTCTCTTCTTTCAAAATATCGATCAGCGTACAGGAAACAGGGAAACGACGACGACGACAATGACAGTTGCTGTTCTTCTACTGCTCGTTGCTGTTCGTTTACTACCAGCATAGTCAGCAGATCTTCCGAAGTCACAGGCACAGACCCTTTCCGACGATTCTCAGTTGCGATAACCCCACCCAGCGAAAGAGTCAACTGCAACACATTGTAGAAAACAGGGTCAACTTGTTTGGCACACGAGATGCGGTTGAACAATTCACTCGTGGGTTTTTCACCCACGCACATTTCCAGCAGCAGGACACCGAACGCGAAAAGATCCTGGGTTATCGTCGTGAGCTCCACTCCACTTGATCCGTTAGTGCTTAGAACGGCTGGACTTTCAGGTGGATACGGAGACATCGAGCTGGGAGATGCGACACAGGAATACCCAGATGAAGACTTCGCTGGCTGTCGAAATCCTGGTGTCATTTCGTAGCTAGTTTTTAAAGCGGCAGTCGATAGTTGGGCTGGAGCGTTACCGGACCGTAAGACGAGTTCTAGACCAAATCGACGTAGCTTGACACCGTTGGATCCATCCAGCATGACCTTCTTGCTGGTCAAACAAACACCCAAACTTTGTTGCTTTCGATGCAGGAACAGTAGCCCCCGGAGAGTCTGGATAGCAATCCAAGCGATCTCCCGACGCGATAGCGCAACCTTGTCACGATGCAGCGCATCGTACAAGCTGACGGGCAAGTATTCCAAAACGACACATTCAATTGGAGGCGGTGCATCACTTTGAACCTGCTCCGAGGGCGTCACCACGCCGAGAAACTGGACGATGTTCGGATGAGGATATGGCGCGACGAACTGCTGCAAAGTTTCAAGCGCAACCGTCCAGATCTCCAACTTCAAAGGAGTAGATCGACTGGAGTAGAGCACCACATTTGCACCGCCACAAGTGCCTTTGCGTACCCTCCACTGAGGTGTCTGGGCAAGTAAGTTCTCCTTACCCTCATCAAACACCACTTCCCAGTGCTCAAGTGCCAACCCACTCCAGGGCGCCAGTCTTTCCATACCCACTTGACGAGTAAAACGCTTGTTTCAACTCCATGTGCCACGTATTTTTATCCTCGTTGTAACTTTTAGCCACGCTTCTCCAGCACTTTTCGACATCGCTTGGAGCTTGTTTCCGCTGCAATTTGGAGTTGTGAAGCGAGTCGCGACACCAAGTCATGAGCTTCTTGATAGTTTGTAATAACTCCGCCCACATTTGCAATGGTGGTGCCAAGACTCGCCTCTTCACTGTGCATACTCTCTTCTTCAGTGACGAGTTTTTCCATGTAGAAGGCCGATCGTCGAAGATGCTGCAGTAGCTTGAGTGTGTAAGTATCCATCTTTTCTTGCATACTTTCCTTCTCCTCAACTTTCTCTGAAGGTCTCAACTGGTCCTGTGAGTCCTCGCCAGGTCGAGTGATTCGAGTTTCCCCCGTCTCACCCGTTTTCAAACAGAACGTAACTCGGTCTGCCAGTTTAGGCTTTCGACGAGTTCCTTCGCTCTCTTCTTCATCGCCGTCTTCTCCATCAAGCACTAACGAGCGTTTGGTACGCTTGTGTTTGCGTTTTTCAAGCGATAAAGGAGCGATACTTCCACTTTCCAAGTGAAATGGACGCTTGGATGGTTTGTGTGGAGACGGCGTGGGAATTGCAGGACTCGAGGACGCCGAACCGCTTCTCTGGCGAAAAGGACTGCCAGTTAATGTCTTCATACGGTCCTTCCGTCCATTAAACTCTTCAAGCGCCCGTCGAACGGTACTCACAGGCTCCTTGAGTCCGAATGTTCTCACCTTTTCCACAGGCAAGGCACTTAAATCGCCGATTGTTTTAATCTTGTAGAAGGAGAAGAATGGTCGGAATCCCAAAGGGAAATGTCTATACAGCGCTGTGATCCCTTCTGTGCATCCAACGAGATCCGGGTAAATGCACTGGGACGTGCTGAGATTTGGGAGTCGTGTACGCAGCTTTGGCGGGGCCGACTGAGATCCAGCCGGCGGTACCGGCACTTTTCTCTTCGTGTCTGTTTCTTCTGAGACTTCTGCTTGTTCAGAAGCTGCACTAGCAGCTTTGGCGTTAGCCTTTTCTTCCGTAGTACTTCGATCTGATATTTGCTTGTCATTACTTTTTGATTTCTCGTCTGTTGAAGAGGCTGGACTGGTCTCGACAGGGCTCGCACTAAGTATCGTGGAGATCTCGCCGCTTAACAGGCACGGTGAGGAAGTGCCTGTATCGAGTGATGCTGACACCTGGATAACAACACTAGCACTCTTTTCTTCCGCTTCAGAAGTATCACTTGGAGTCGCAGAGCTAGCTGTGCTGGCAGTCGCAGAAACGACAACCTCAGCTCTTCCACGAGACTGATGTAGATCCAGTGATAAGGAGGCATTTTGCTGACTTGCGTAGGTGTGGCCAGTTAAGCCCTTAGAAACATTAACAAGTTCGTCCAACATGCTCCTTTTCCCGCTTGCGAAGTCGTAACCGATTAGATCGTGAGCCGCACGGATGGATTCCTCACCGAAACGAATTATTGAGTCCAGCTCTCGGGTGCAGGCTTTCATAGCCTCCAAAAGTTTTTTCACTACCTGCTCTAGAGCCGCCAGAGTGAACTGTTTAGCGTCACCGCGGTCGTTATTCGTGTCATCCACAAACACCGAGTATTCGAACAGTAAATTAATCACGAGATACGGTAGTGCATTTTCCTTGGACGTAAAATCAACGTGGAGCTCGCTGAGTTTACTGTCTTTCCATGTCTCCAACACCGTAGCACATTGAACGTACATGTCTTTGAGATACTCCATGCGCTGGGTGATATGATCAAAAAGTTTGCTCTTTGGGTGAAGCATCACAGATTGTAAGTCTGCTGGCGTCGAGACATTAGACACAAGCGGAGCTAACAAGTGCAATTGCCACTCCAGTCCAAAGCCCACGGACGTAATAACAACCTTAGAAGTTTGGTCATCATTCTTCTGGTCAGCCTGGTTGGTTGGTGCGAGGATCTCGGCTGAACTCGACGTCGAAGTCAATATTCCAAACGATAAATCAATACACATTCGCACGAGACGTAGCCCAAAGTTGGACGTGGATCCAGTACGCTTGCTGCCTAGGTGAATACGGCGACAAACCCCTTTCCACGTATCCATCACTAGGTCGCTCGCTCGCTGTTTGCTTTCAACACCACAACTTTCATCAGATAATTTAATCAAGTGTTGAACTGCACCGAAAATGTCTTCTAGCAGGAAAGCAACACCAATCAGCTCGGACGTTATGTGGCTACCGCAGCTCTGATCTTGCACATTCCTAAGCTCTTGTTCCTTCGCGATCATACCCACATCCACAGAGAATCCTCCTAGTGTAGTATTGCTGCTGCTTTCAATTCGAGATGAGCTGCTCTTGCTTTTATCTGGCTCACGCTCCTCAACGTCCCATAGTTGCTTAGTAAAAGTAACAAACTGGTCCAACTCGATCGTGGATGCACTATCCTTGGCTTTCATTCGTTTCTTCATCAGCGTAAGTACGGGAGACATCACTAATTCTCCAAACCAGAGATTCCATTCGGGCACATTTTGCTGCCCTCCAGCTTCGACGGTCAGTTGCTGGGCTTTGCAGTACACATTAAAATCATTCACTGCGACATTCACGATCTTCCGCCAGGACTCAAACGCCGCATCGACGACGTTAAGAAGCAGTTCCTGTTCCAAACACAACTCAATTGGCCACACAAGTAAACTCACCACGGCCTTATTGAAAAGCCAGTTGTGGCATTCGTGAAATATCTCCACGACCTCACCCCATGCCTGCATAGCCATCAGTCGAACCGCAGCATCTTCGTCCTCCATACACTTCTCCGGGACGTACAGCACTTGGTTCAGTTTCCCAAGATCACTCGAGAACTTTGACTTCAGCAGCACCAACATCAGCTTCCACAGATACACAGCGTCTTTGTGCCGGTCTTGTTCCATGTGCACCTTCATTACCGGTAGTACATACTTCTCTGCGCAGTGCTGTACCATCGCTACCGTCTCCTGCGACCACTTTGTTAAATATTTACTCGTTTCTTCAAGCACCAGTCGTGCCTGTGTCCTCGTGGCTGCCTCGCTGCTCGCCAGTCGACTCGCAATTGGTCTCACATAAATATTCAGCACTGCTCCGTCAGTTCCCAATTGTTCTGGATACTTCACCAAGAGCAAGTGGAGTCCTTTGAGCGCCTGCACTTCAATAGCTCGAGACTTAAACGGGTTCACCACAGCTTGCACCAATCCTTCCACAGTCCGTGGCAGCAACTTATGTTTCTCAGCTGGGAAATTCTGCATCGTGAGCCCCCAGAGACACAACTTGTATGTGCTCTGGTCTTGTGTGGAGAACAACATGCGCACTAGTTCACCGAGGAAGAAACTCATGTGCTCGTCCGAGAAAGCGGATGCCAAACTCTGGTGATGCATCAAGTATGACAGACAGCGCAGCGCTAAATGCAACACGTCGCTTCGCGCGTTGTGTTGCAGGTCGTAGCGTATCTCACTCAACAGTGAAGGCACGTGACGTTGCAGCTCCAGAACGGAGGCCTCCGAGTCTTTCAGACGCAATAACTCCTCAAGCTGCAAGTAAGCATCTAGGCGAGTCTCCTTGCCACGAGAAAGCGGGAATTCGCGCTCCGTGAGCGTCGCCAACGCCCGCGCCAACTGCGCCTCCGCCTCCATTTTCGGCAGTTGGACGTTGCCTTTATGCTGTAAACGAATGCCACACCAGATCTACATAGTGGTGTTTCGTACATGCTATTACGTTAATATGGTGTAGAAACTTCACAGTAAAATAGAGACGCAACGTGAGGCCATTAGATCGATCGAGTATGGCGGATAAGGGCGACAAGAAGCCGTGGGACGACGCTCTGGGCGCCGTGTCCAAGCAGCTGGATGAAGCGTCAAAGAGTGTACGCGATGCGGCCGCGGGTCCTGTGAACCAGGCGCGCGACGTGGTGCTGAGTGAGGTGGACCACGCCAAAGAGCTGACAAGCTCGGCACGTCACGCGCTGAGCGAGACAACGCAGGAGGCGTGGGAAGCCACCAAGACGTTCGTGGCTCCCGTTGTGGACGTTTTCAAGCGCGCGGACGGTGACGAGGGCACGCAGCTACGCAAGTACCTGGGCGAGGCCCGTGTGAGCCTCAACAAGCAGCTCTACACGGCGCAGGTGCAGCTGGAGGAGTCCAAGAAGATCGCAGACGACCAGCTGGTGCCCGTCAAGGGCGCCCTAGCTGTCGCTCAGCAGCGTCAGTATTGCATTCTGCTTGTGATTTTATTACTACTGTAGTAATAGTTTCCTTTTATATTGAGTACTAGAGCTGGTGAAGGCGAACGAGTTCCGACGCGAACACCCGGAGGTGGCGGCCGCTGGTCTGGCGGTGGTGGTGGGCGTCCCGTCACTGTTGATCCGTATGTGGATTAATTAAGAGAGACGAAGTTGAAGTGGAGGACTAACGTATGCTGTTTTCTGGTAGGTGGCAAATGGTCGGCAGTACGGAACTCGGTGCTGGCGGTTGGTACTGGTGCTGCGGCGTGCTATGGCTCGGACAAATGGGCAGAGAAGAAGCGGAAGTAAAGATTATGGCTGGCTGAGGAGAGGCAGGGAAGGTGGATTTCGGATTTCATCACATCATATCACATTGCACCATGGAGGGAGTCATGGATCAAGACAAAGACAAAAAAAAGAAAGTGGAAGTTGTAAGACGAGCAAGAAGGGTGCATCACATCACTGAATCTCAACTTGCAATTTAGTTGTTGTGCTTTTCATTGCAGGTACAGGTGACCACTTGCATTATTTTTAATCGTGAAACAGTTCCAAGAAGGCACAGGGACAGCGTTTATTCCGAGCCGAAGATTGGTGAAAGTGACGTCTTTTTCTTTTCAAATGACCGAGTCAACGACGCGAGACTTCATATCACAGTGGCCATACGATAATGGCCAGGACTACGACGACGTCCGTGATGAACCAACAATACAGTGGCGCAGTGTGGATCGAATAGCAGAGCAGATGCGACAGCGAGAAGAGAGTCGTCTGGAAGAAAATTTCGCCACGATGGACTTTGAAGCGCGAGCTGCTGCACTTGAAGCTCACTTTTTCCAACCATCTCGGCACGCAAGTGGCTGTAAGTCTCCTCCAGTCGGGACTCGGTTAGTAACCAAAGTCCGTCCGCAGTCAGCTTCTCATACGCCTCGCGCAGTTGAAAACAATGGAGTCAGCAGTAGCAGAGCGAGGCCGCAGTCAGCCAAGGCCAGGTCTGAGGTGCTTGGCAACACGAATGTGCCCCAAAGAGAGAATTGTGTCGCCTGGAAGTCTGTCAGTCATCGAAATCCCTCGAAATGGCGAGAAATCCTGGCTCGTGGACCAGAATTCGAACAACTCAGTCTGCGGAGGTTGGAGCTAGAGACGTACGAGTTGCTGTATAACACTCTTCAAGAGCATCAAGTGGTCCAGACCAAACAAACGAGTCGGAGGCGAAAGATGAAGAACAGCGTCACCACTACTGCTAAAGCCCAAGACTGCAACCCGACACTTGCCTGCGGAAGTGGTCTGCATCTAGCAAGAAGTCGGAAAAGGCGACAGCAAGAACATGATCGTCAGATGATGTTAGGCAAAAGTCGAGAGTCATCACGTGTAAACAGAACAGAAGACAAGCGAGATATCCAAGATAAACCACGAACGCGCAGCAAGCTTGCAACTAAGAAGAAATCCCAGAACCAGCGTCCAGAATCCCAGCAAACAAGTCAAGTCTTCGCACAGCAAACAACGTCAAAACTGCCCCGTCAATCGCGTACATGTAGCTCCCGGGGTCCGTGGATACCTTCGGGATTAACCAGCTCATTAGCAAACCGAGAGAAATCGTTTGAGAAGCAATTGTCATTGGAGAAACGAGTTGCTCAAGTTCTGGATACGTTTCGAAGTCAAGCAGACACACACTTACGCTTATCCAGAAGTTTGCAAAGCCAGTTGAAGGCACAGCAGTCTGCTAGGGACAGAAGACCTCGGAAGACGGACCTGACACTCGAAAACTCTACTGCAGCCAGGCCTAATGCACGTCCAAAGTCAGCCAATGCTACGATCTCAAGACAAATATCTAACAGGTCGATCAGCCCGGATGGGCAGCTCCATCGAAACTGCAGCGATGAGAAGATGAAGGAGACTGGAACAATTGAAAAGAAAACCCCAAGACCCACACAATCACCAGATCATGGAAACGAGACCTTGTTGAGTGAGTCACCCGCCACTCTAACATTGGTTATTCCCCCGCTGAAACTGCCTCCACATCCATGGGAGGTACACGAAAGCGATGGTGCTACCGCTGATCTTTCTCCAATACATAATGTGATGGTACAGGCTTTTGATGAACCAACAGCTCAATCATCTGAGCTTGGTGTTGCCGGTGAAGATGATCCAGAGCTGTTCGTTGGATCCAGAGCTAGTGCAAACGCTGCGACTGTAGAAGGATTAAATACGAGCAGAGAAATGCAACATGAAGACGAGCTTCGAGCGGATAGTGACTCGATGGCGGCTGCCTCATCCGAATCACAGGTTGCAAATGACTCGGATACTGACGAACCAACTTGTATAGATCGAATCAGCGACGTGAGTCCGAGTGGAGCGATTAACGAAGAAAACTCTAACGAGAGGCATAAAGGGGAAAGCACAAAGCAGCAGTACTTCGTCGAAGATGAATACCGTGCCGAAAGTCTCATCGAACATGCAAGTACTAGACCATCGCCGGGGGATACAGAGCCTTCGCCAACCACGCTTGGATACGAATCACTAGAAAAAGAATCCCTTGGCAGCGATAGGAGTACCCTGTCAGGCTTCGGGATGGACTTTTTGATTGATAATGATACAGTGCATGTCGAAACCAAAGCGTCCAATGACGAAAACGTTGGAGCAAACGAAGAGCGAATTTTTGAGGAAGATTGGGGGAGTCCACCACTGGAGACCAGCACCGGTTTGCCAGTAGATGGAGACGCATTGGATTTAAGTAAGACAACACGGGGTTTGGATAACCCTGAAGGTGGTTATTCTGTGGCGAGTGCAGAAAGCAAAACCAACTATGGCGAAGAATCAGTGAATGTAATGGACGTCGTGAATGGAAATCCATGCAGTAAAAACGAGGAGGTGGTTAAACTGGGTGACAGAACAAATAGCGTTGACCTCTCCGATAACGAGGCTGAGATGAGTCTCCACGATCGTAATGTCTTGGGAGACAGTGAATGTGACCTGAGTGGAAATGGATTTAATGAACCTGTCATACTGGTAGATGATACGGATGCGTTTTTGTCAGCCGTTGAGGAAAACGTTTGCGGTGCAATGACTTCAACGTCTCATGAAGAGATTTTGAGCGGTGAAGGGGAGGGAACCATCAGTTCTGATCTTCTCTTTGATAGTAAAGAAGACGGCAGTGCCCAGGGACGCGGCAATAGTTCGAGTACGGCCGTGAGTGAACACCAGTATGATCACAGCACTGTTGCGCTCTTGGATGTACCTCTTCTTGCGGACTCTAATACTATTTTGCTGGATCGATTTCGTTCTTTGGAGTCTGGTGAAATTCTTCCCCTTCTGACAGATCTATGTTCTAGGGCCGAAGACACTGTACTCACTAGCAATGAGGCTACAGACAGCATTGATCGAAGTGACAGCGGTGCTAATGCACAACCTTCAGAGAACGACAGACAATATTCCAAGTCAGGCACCGGTGTTGAACAGCGAGAACTCGAGTTTGAAAGTACTGTATCATCAAATCTACTCAACCTTGCTATGGAAACGCTGACCTCCGCAGCAACTGCCCAGCTCACTGCGGCTCCTACAGAAAAACATCACGAGTCCGAACATGCGACTGTCAACTCTTCACCAAAGAAGAACAGAAGCAGCAAGCTTAAGAGCCCCTCATCAGAGAAGACGAAATCTACACTGACCTCGGATTCAGAAGCAAATGCTTCAGAAACTCCAATTGCTACATCTTTACCAGCGCGGAACTCTTCTCCACGGTCCAAAGTCGGCAGCGGTGATCAACCGGATGAATGGCTGCACCAACAAGCATTAACCCGTTCGTTCTTGCAGCGAGTTTCATCGTGCAAGATTGTCGAAGAGAACTGCCTGAACGTGCCATGTCAAGAGCAAGTCGACCCTGGCGACCAGCTAACAACAGCGTCAGTATCCACCTCTGTCGACGCGGATGTAGAGCAAAAAGAAAAAGCCGTAAAGGAGCGAGAAAACATCGACGGGGACGTTGTCTCGATCCTGAAACGTGAATGCTCTAAAGCATTGAACGATTTCGAGTCGACCGCCGAAAAGTATCCCCAAGTACTTCAAGTATTAACGTCGAACCTTGGTACTACATCACCCACCAAGAAGACTACTAGTTTCACCAGTGTGGATGATGGTTCAACTTCCACGTCAGCGATGGATACATGCACTGAAGCGAAGCCAGAGCAGATCGATCCACTGGACTTGGTTGGCCAAGCACAAGGGAAAGAGGAGCCGAATGCATTCAATACCTCAACTGGTGGTAACCAGAAAGATTCCATGCAAGAATCATCGCAACTTGCACTGGCAAATGCCGACATCCGTGCACATCCTACCAGCGTTGACGCGACGGAAAATGTTGATCAGAACCCCACTCAACCGTGGTCCGGGCATCACAATGCGGCTCGCAAGATTCAATCCCAGTACCGATGCTTTGTGCGTCGTCAATTGATTCTCGACCAACTGCGTTTTATGGTAGCGAAGAAACGCCGTCAGACACGGAGGAAGACTCGCCAAAAGGTCAAGAAAAGCGAAGCCGTCGACACGGTGGTATCGGCAAGCACGGACGAGGCCGAGAGTTCAGTGACAGCAGTAGCGGTGGATTTGGATGTCGTGGATAACATGTTGGAAGAGGTTCAGCGTGTTGTACCGAGCAGTGTGGAGACCACATCGGAACATCTTTCGAGTGAGAGACCGGAGCCGTTGACAGAGGCTGGGAGAGTTGGGGTCCGCAAAGGCTCGAGCGAGTACGCGTTCGACCTTTTCGAAGTGAATGGAGACATGCTAGAGACAGCCCCTCTTCTTGAACAGGACGTGATCAACAGTTCCGACGATTCTACCAGCTCTGGGTTGCCCCAAGTTGAGAAGTCTGTTTCGTATCAGCAATCTACGCTTCAGTCTAGAGAAACAAGTGTGGATGGGCCTAGTATTGTCGAGCTGGCAGCCACACCTACAGACGCCATTATCGATGAAGCAGACTCTGAGGTCGAAACGATGCAACCGCGTTGGGATCGCTATGTGAACAGCACGACAAGCAGGTCGTTCTACTACAACCCCGTCACGAACGAGACGCAGTGGACAGCCCCTGACAAAGATCGCGACCACGCTGCAATAAATTCACCAGGCGTAGCGGCAGTGACGGCAACAGAAGCTGTCGTCTTGTCAAGCGGGCCTACCGGCATTAATACACAGGGCACATGGCAGGAGTTCTTGGACGAAGCAACCGGCCAGCTGTATTATTACAACTCCAAGACTGGCGAGTGCTCGTGGGAGCCCCCGAGTGGCGATTCGCCTGGAGTCGTGGAGTCGCTGCAATCCGCTGCAACAGATGAAAGGGCAGCAATTGGCGTGAGCTCGTGGGTTATGTACATTGACCCGGCGAGCCAAGCGCCATACTATGTCAACATGGAGACTTTGGCCACGAGCTGGGAGCAGCCCGATAGCTTTACAGTAGCGGAGCCCAATGCAACCGCCAATGCTACCGGTAATGAAGATTCCTATGTCATCGATGATCATGTTGCACTAGAGATCTGATAACTCCAGCAATGGACATCACGTCGTCATTGTCTTTCTGCATCGTGTAAACGAAGGACAACGCGGTATGATATCCTCGTATGTGTCCTCGCGCTTTGATGCCTTATTCAGCTGTCAGTCACGTGCTAGCCGAGAGCTTGGCGAGGAACGTCTGGAAGTCCTGGTTCTGGAAAGCGGCTCGAGCCAGATGAGCTGCTGGCAATCGCGGTCACATGGCTCAGCCGTTGGCAGCCATTGGCTGCCAACGTGTTCGAGTGGCGACGGCGCACCAACCGCAGGCTGTGGGGCGTGAATGTTCCTGAGAGAAAGGTGTGAAGCGCATTGTGCGGTCGTGCGGGGTGCACTACAGCTGCAGCGCGACTATGACCCGATCCCGGTTGGTAACGCGCCACCTGCCTTTAGGTCTAGCGAAAGCGCCACAACGCGCGGGTAGATGAAGCTGGTGCGCCTTTCAGCAGCGGCGTTGAAGACATCGCAAAGCTTACCGCGAAATAAGAAGGCGCCGCTTGCAACAAAGTTATAAGGGCCTGTGTCCTAATGGGACGAGCTGGACTGCCGGTGATACGCACCCAAGCACAAGCGCAAAAGTAGCAACAACAAAAATGTAAGGCTTGATGGCTACATGTAACAAGTTTCCGGTTGTCTTCTTGGGATCTTGGTCACCAAGTTGGTGTGCTCGATTGCAATTTGCAGTCGCCGCGTCGTGCCAGACATCGGAACTTAGGGACAATTTCTGCACTGACAAAAGGTCGCACCAGTTGTGCCACAATTGACTCACCTCCCACCGTTCTTGCCATTCTTGTCAAACTGAGTTTTGAAAAACTCCTTGCAATTGATTCCCCCAGGAATCCTCTGTCTACGTCTTATCGATTCGATGTGCATTAAACCTTTTTTGATTTAAACGGCGACGCTGGATGATTTGCTAGAAGCTACACACGCTCTTGGTTGTCATTCATCGGCGGTGTATCGCGCTCACTGCAACTTGCCGATCTCGGCACCGCTCTAACGCGCGAGCTTCGGGTGCTCTATGGTGAAAGTATTGTCCACCATAGCGTCGCTCGCTTGTGGGGATACTTTAGATGTGGCAAGCCGCTCGCTTGCCGCAAGCGTGATTACATGTACCATCGTTCATCACGTATATTTAACAATAGCACCTTGCTGATGAAGTGAGTTGGAGCAAATACGGTATTTGCTCCAACTTGTTAAACATTATTTAACAAAAGCACCTTGCTGATGAAGTGAGTTGGAGCATGAAAATAGCGGAGACATGCCGCATGCACGCATGACTCATGCCAGCCCGCGTTCCTTGCCAGTTTTGCAGTCGAAGTAATTATTAATAATTGCGGAAATTCGTCTCAAATCTCATCGCTTCATGCTGAGTCGGACCGCAGTTCCGAAGTTGGGAATCCCATTTTTTTTTACAAAACTCACAGAGTTTTTGAGGTTGGGGCAAAAATGCGAATCGATGCAGCAGAACCAGCTGGGCTCTTTTCGTGGCGTAGAGTAGAGGCTGCCCACAGAGACCAGTGCGCTTCCGACTCTCCTCTCCTGTGCCGACCAGGCCGCGAGTAAGGGAATGCAAGTCATTTCCAGATTGCTCGGCCTTTTGCTCATTGCTGTCTGCGGAAACGGTCTTGACCCGACTGAAGGAGTTGAGAAGTGCCCGCAAATTGTCAACAGTAGATAGCCTCAATATACAGGAAAGCAGCTCGGATCGACATACTTTTCCACCGAGAAACTTACCACAGTATCAGGATGAAGGTCGTCTCTGCGTTCGCAGCGGCAGCGCTCGCGCTCCTTGGAGCCGCGCAGGCCGTCGACATCGACAACGGGTTCACACAGGACGGCACCACTACCTACTGCATGGGCGTTAACGGAGCGGTGGGTACGCTCAACTTTGACTTGCTGGAGGCCAGCAACGTCGGTCGCTGCCCGGTAGGCGTAACGCTTACGCTTACGGCCTCCGAGTTTCACGTGAGCGACCCTGTCACCGTCAAGTGGTCGGCCAAGGCAAACGCTGGTATAGCCAACGCTATCTTCCCGAACGCCATCGACGCAACCACAGGTCTCCCGGGTGCAGTGACCACCTCGTCACTGTTCGCGTGCACGGCCGGAACCAACTGCGCCACAAACGTAGGCGGAACCCCCACGGGTGCCGACGGAACCAGCACTGGAGCGTTTGCCACAGATGGCACCAAGGCACTCGAGACCAACACGTTCAATCTCGCCACTGCTGGCGACTACATCATTGTGGGCATCGTCGCTCTGCCTGGTGATGCCAGTCTCAACCTCGCAGCGGACGAATACGTCGTCTTCAAGAAGATCAGCATCGTGTCTGCTGACTCAGCCATCTCGTCCTCATCGACGTCCCATTCAGGTAGCGTAGGAACTTCTGATTCAAGTGGCACAGAGTCGACCACTTGGTCGACCACTGCTCCGCCCGTAACAACTGCACCGCCGCTAACTCAGGCGCCATCGCTTTCCACAGGTTATTCCGCCTCGTCGTCCGGCAGCAACAGCAATAACACCACGACGAGTGCGCCTAGCAGCACCTCTGGAAACGACTCTGGCAGTTCGGCGGAGCAGGACTCCAAGGAAAAGCAGGACTTGGACACTGACGAATCGGACCAAGTGTCGGACTCGTCGACCAAGACAACCACAGCTCCGACCACGTCGGATGATACAACGCAGCAGACGGACACGGATTCATCGGGAGCAGTCAAATCGGCTTCGACTTCGAATGGCAGCGGCGACTTCCTCGTTGATAACGGAGTGATCATCATTGCCGCGCTGGTTGGCTGCTGCATCGTCGGTGTCGTTGGCTTTGCCTTCGTGATGCGTCGTCGTAAGGAGCAGCGTATGCACGCTAACAAGGCCTTCGATTTGAACTCGCCTTCTATGGCTAGTGACATGGACGACAGCGGACTCCACGGCCACGACGGTGGCAAGATCGACCTCACATACGTCGCCAACATCTCATCTCGTAACAACAACACAGCTGCGGAGAACATGATGAGCGAGGAGTCCTCGGTAGCCATCATGGCTTCAGCAGAGCGTGGATCAGAGCTTAACTCGAGCAACGGTAGCTCACTGCACTCGCTCCCTAAGAGCAGCTTAGACACCGACGGGTACTCGGAGAAGGCGAGCTACGGAGCGGCTGCAGCTGCTGCTGCTGTTGGTGCCGCTGGTGTCGCTGGTGCCGCCGCTCACTCGTACGAGGCGGAGATTGACTCCTACCGCACGAGTAACATGTCGGATTTGTCCATTGCTGGCGGCGCCCAGAGTGAAGCCTCAATGTCCAACTTCGGTGACTCGGTTGTGTCGGCGAGACAGAACAAGTACCTGCAGCCTGGAGACTGGAACGACTCGGAGTCATCTCGCATGGACTCCCGTCTGGACTCGATGGAGCAGGCTGAATTGAAGGCCCGCGGATTCGGCAGCATTGGAGGCTTTAGCACGGTCAGCGGGCTCTCGGAAGACAACACGTCGCGCATCACGGGCATGAGCGAGCACGACTCGAACCGCGACATTGGTTTCTCCATGTCGTCCCGCCCTACGGTTGAGTCGCGGTTCACCGAGGACTACAATATCACGGAAGACCGCGCTACGGTTGAGTCACGCTTCGACGACTACCGCGCTACCGAGGAGTCCCGCGTTACTGAGGATTCTCGTGCTACGGGCTTCTCGGAAGCCATGGACCAGTCGAGACTACAGAGCGAGGTATCTGTGGACTCGTATGGGTTCCGAGCGTCGCGCTCTAGCGCAGACTCGTACAGTTCCGGCATGTCTCCGTACAGCCGTGAGAGCTCGCGTATCAGTGGCTTCAGCATTGCCTCGAGTGACAGATCAAGCAACGCCAGCAAGTACTAGACCAGTTTTATGGCGTCTGGGTTCCCAGTGCTAGGAAAGGGATGCAGTTCTGAGGTCAACGAGTGAGTGAGTTTTGTGGTTTTCATCGCGTCTCGAGTCCTCTCACCCCGAAGTTTGTTAATAATCTATGTTGGTTCGATAGCAGTTCCTTACCTAGTGGTGAATACACTTAAACACGCTTGCGATTCTACATTTTTGAGCACAGAACACTGTAGAGTTGGCGTTGTATGACACGTTTGAATTACCGGTAGTCAGAACCGGGATCTGCTTTACATTTTGCCTTAGATAAGCTTGTGCTCCTTAGCCATCTTGGTGAGGTTCTCGACGGTTGACGGCTCGCACTCCACCAGCGGGGCACGCACGGTAGCCGTGCACTTGCCCATAAGCTGCAGCACCTTCTTGATGGGCTGTGGGTTGGCCTCGCTGAAGAGCGACTTGACCAGGAAGATCTGTTCAGAGCAATAACAACGTAAGCATTGTGCATCAGCTAAACAAATGCCAGGCGACTGTGAGCCAAACGTACGTTTTCCAGAGCAGCCTTGCGAGCAGCAGCGTAGTCGCCCTTGAGCATCGGGTCGGTGACGGCCAGCACCTTCTTGGGGGCTGTTCGCATGCAACAATAGATAACAAGAATGAGTGATAGACTTACAATACAGAACTACTAGCGATATGTCACTCACAGGCGTTGGAAAGCACACTGATGACACCCTTGGCGCCCATGGCCATGAGCGGGAGGGTCAGGTTGTCGTCGCCCGACAGGATGGTGATGTCGCACAGAGCAGCGATCTCCATGGCCTGGTCCAGCGAGCCCGTGGACTCCTTGATGGCCACGATGTTCGGCAGCTTGGACAGCTCAGAAATCGTCTGTGGCGTCAGGTTGACGTTGGTCCGGCCGGGGATGTTGTACACCACCACGGGCAGACCCACCTCGGCCACGGCCTTGAAGTGGGCATACAGACCCTTCTGCGTGGGCTTGTTGTAGTACGGACAAACCACCAGGCAGGCGTCGGCACCAGCGTCCTTGGCCGCACGCGTGAGACGCAGAGCCTCCGCCGTGTTGTTGGAGCCCGTGCCGGCAATCACAGGCACGCGACCGTTGACCGTGGCAACCACCTCGGAAACCACGCGGTCATGCTCCTCGTGGGAGACTGTGGGGCACTCACCCGTCGTGCCCATCTGTCATGGTCATTGCAGCATGCAATTCGCTTCGTTAGCGTCTTGCCAGTCAATGGGAATGCGTAAAACTACTACGTACCGGCACGAGACCGTTGATACCCTCCTGGATCTGCCACTCCACCAGCTCACGCAGCTTGGCGTAGTCCACTGCGCTGCCGTCCTCCGTGAAGGGCGTCACGAGAGCGGTGAAAGTTCCTTGCAGGTTGAGAACCATGGCTTTGATTTGAGTTGGCTGGAGGTCGGAGACGACGCCTTGACTGTCTATTGGATTGTGTGGAGGCACTGACGTCGACGCTGGATGAAGTTGATGATCTGCGTCGGTTGCCTACCAATGGTGGGCCATTGTTCACAGTATTGGCACGATATTTGGGATGGCGGTCATGAAGCCTAAAAGTTTTAATAAATAATAGTAGTAAAAATAAAAACGCTTCACCCCTCCTTAATCCGGCTTTTTTGTAAATTCAACTTAACTGAGTATTGTGGTCGTGCCAAAACCCGTTTTTCTTCTCAACAAGCTGATTACGGGAAGTGACTTCAAGAAGCATAGGTGGCTACATCTACACCCGAGTCTCGAGTCGAGAAGTATGCACTTCGAAGAACATGTAGGAATCTCAGCGAGAAAGCCGGAGGTGGGCACGATCGTACGATCTCGCGCAATTATCGGATCGAAACGCCACCGTAGCAATGGTGTGTTGAATACGGCGTGATCAATGCTATTAATACATGCATGCATGGTGAGCGCGATCGCAGTTTAGGGAATTAATAAACACGCATTTATTCAAAAGGTCACTGTAATGAGGTACCTAATGTCAAATTTGGCGGTATTTCAAAATTTCGAAATGGCGCGCGAAGTCCGCACTGGATCAACGTTCAGCATACAAAATCCAAGTGTAGTGCGCGACGAACGCGACAGGCAGCGCTGAAGTCACAAGCTGGAGCCGACGCCCATGACGATGGACGCAGCGCCCTCGGACCGCAAACGCAAGGCGGACGCCTTCGAGTGGGAGGCGTCTAAGGAGAACGTGGTGCCGTTGAAGCGCGGCCGTAACGTAGCAGACCTGAACAAGGCTCTGCGTGCACATGACTCGTTTCAGACCAAACTGCGACTGGAGGACGAACTGAAGACCAAGGAGCATGCCGTCGAGGCCTACGACGGAGATGATCCGCTCGCCGCTTGGATCGAATACGTGCGCTGGCTGGAGGTCAAGATGCCCGAAGACACGCGCAAGAAATTTACGGTGCTCGAAAAATGCACGCGCGAGCTCAAGGACAATCCGCGCTACAAGAACGACATGAGATACATTCGCCTCTGGATACAATATGTGAGCTGTGTGGAAGATGCTGTTGGTCCGAATTTATTTGATGTTAACTTGGTTTACACATACTGTCTGTAGGCGGACTTGGTGTCGAATCCCAAGGATATTTTCAAGTATCTGTACCAGAACAAGATCGGCGAGCGCGTCTCACTCTTCTACATTGGCTGGGCCTACGTCCTCGAGACAATGGCGAATTACCCACAGGCACACAAGATTTATTTAAAAGCTGGCCAGAAGTAAGGGCTATTGAGCTGAAGGTCTCATTTGTTTAATGAGATATTGACTTTAGTTTGCTTCTACAGGAACGCAGAGCCACAGGATCTTTTGGAGAGGAAGTACAAGGAATTTCAGAGACGCATGAGTCGTCAGTGGCTGAGGATGACCGAGGAGACGGGAGTTAGCGGGGTCGATGAGGTAACACACCGCCGTGCTCTAGAGAGCTTGTCAACGTATGGAACTTTGGAACTAAACGATGAGCAGCGTCAGCAGCTTCACCAACACCGAGCGTCTGCTCGGGCCCAGCGCATCCAGAAAGCAAATGCGCACAAACCGGTATTTGTTATCTATGAGGATCCTGTTGGACACTCTGCTGATCCTTTTGACGGTAACGGTGGATGGAGAAAGCTTGGCACCATGCAACAGCAGGACAAGGAGAATGAGATGACTCCGAGTGCATGGAATCCACGTGGAGCTCGTGGGCAAACTGGTGCAGGAGCTGGCCGACAACCTGATCGTCAATCGCTGCCCGGGCGAAGCAGTCGACCCCAGGATGCCAGCCCTCTACAGGTTTTTGTGGATGACGAGTTTTCTCTGCCTGAAAGCGAACATAAGCGACGGACTCCTCTGACACATCGTTCTCAAACGCTGCGACAGCGACTTGATGGAGTGGCTACAGAGGAGGAAATGCTTGCACAGGAACCGTTGAAGAATTTCACCGCCAGCGATAAGAAGGCACGCGCGCAGAAGCAGGTAACGAAAGGCAGATCGGAAAAACCCTGCTATGACGTTGAACAGATCACTTCCTCGACGGGCGAAGCGATTTCCTTTGAAGAAAGCCGAGCGCGTGCGTATCAGCAGTCTGTGGATAGACGCCGCGAGCAGGATCAGAGGGCACTGCACGATGTGACTCGCGAAGTTGACTCTGCATCCAATGTAACTTCGTCCTCGTCGGCTGGTACCTCGTCAGTGGCAGCCTCCACAGTATCTCACACGGTCAACCTTCCGGAGAGGCAGCCGGTCACAACCTCGCCGATTTCTCAAGGCGTTAATATCGCTGAGAGAAAACCAGATCCTCTCGTTACCACGGCGCAGAGTGACCAGGTGTCAGCGCTCAACGGCGAGCAAGAAGACATGACTATCAACACTCGAGTCGCATTGGAGGACATCAATAACATGTTTTGCAGCCCGCCACGACAACCGAAACCTTGTGTTTGGGATGCAAAGGAGGAAGATCCGGTCGAGCGGAAGCTTCACTTCAGTATATTTGAAGACTCGGTTGATAGTGTGGCACTGAATGCGCAAGATCAGTCCCAGCGACAAGACTTAAATGAGTCTATTCCAAAGCAGGCGTTCCCGGTTTTCAACGACGACGCTCCTGCTGAGCCTGTGGTCGGAAGAAAGGAGACATTCCAGGTTTTCAGTGATGTCGCCCTCGAAGAGCCTCGACCAGGGCAGGCATTTCAGGTTTTCAGTGATGATGTCCCAGAAGAACCTCGGACTGGAAAGAAGAGTTGGAGTCAAAAGAGGAAGCCCCTCGGTGCCCGAGATGACCTGGTGCGTGGTGTGCGTCTATCGAACAAAGACGCTGTCATGCAAGCTCATAAGGACGACGCTGAGAAAGACTCTACAGAAAGGTAGAGCCACCACCGCTACCTGCTCTTCCATTACGATTTATTATATCAGGTATCCCTGTCATTGTTCGACACTGCTGATCGAACAGCTTATATCTTAGCTGCTGGATTCAAGGCGCAAACAAGAAAGTAGTACGAGAGGGTTCATCGAGGTATACTAACTGCCTTCGCTGTGGACCTTCTAATTGCGATCTCATCAGACAATAAACTGCGATGTTACGAGTGTGCTATACTTTGACTAACCGTTTGGCGTCAAGTAATGTTACGCAGACAACGCCAGCAAGCTCCACTTTGAGAAATCATCGCAGCACTAAAGTTCTTGCTCCAGCTCTCGAGTTGGACCCGTACACTTTTGAAAACCGTCAAAAGTTGATTCTTGATCGACGTGTCGACTGGTACTTGTGCTCGAGACCTGATGCCGTCAAGCTCCACTCCGAAATGCTGCCGCGGGTCCCGTGCACTAACCCGACCAATCGGAAGTTGCGAAAGTCGATTGTCTTCAAGGCCAGCCCGACACTAACTCTTCAGCTAGTCGGAATACTGGGGTCGGGCTCGTTTGCGTTTGTCTTTTCAGCGAAGGTCGTTGATACGACAACCAACACCACCCGCAACATGGCTGTTAAGGTATGTGGCATGAACATTTTCAGGCAATGTTATGCTTGTAGCTGTAGCTAGTATGGGTGTTTGTTTAGATTGAAAAGGAACGCCAGAATCTAGCTTGGGAGTTTTACATCACGAACAAGATCAAGAAGAAACTAAGGATTGAAAGAGGGCTTCCAGACAAGAAAATTCCTGTTCCAACGTTTTCCGGGCTCCATTTGTTCCCGGTGCGTGAAAATGCTGGTAGTGTAAACTACGTAGCTCACCGGTGCACTCTACACTGCTGCTCAACAGAACGGAGCTTTGCTCATCATGGAAAAGGGCCGTGTTGGTACACTTTTCGATGTTCTGAATTGCTACAAGCAGGTTATTACCCCTCCGATCGAGAGCATTTGCAATATCAACATCTCACTGTGGAATTGTTGTGCTTTGCAGTGGAGCATTGCATTCCCGGAAGTGTTAGCCATTTATTACGGTATCAAAATGCTGCGGTGCATTGAGCTGCTTCACAGGTCGAAGGTTCTCCATGGCGATATCAAACCGGATAATTGGTTGATGGTTCCTGGGTACCCTTCATCCGAGATGTCCATGACTACCCAAGAACAGCAAACTGGCAAAAATTTCCAGGCTGGTGACCTTCACCTCATCGACTACGGGAGATCCATCGACCTCGGCCTTTATTCGGACGGCACAGTTTTCCGAGGCAATTGCCATGCGAAAGGCTTCCAATGTGTCGAGATGCTTACGCATCGCCCGTGGACGTACCAAATCGACACATTTGCTTTTTGCGGGACGATGCACTGCATGCTTTTTGGGGAGTACATGGAAGTCAAGCCCTGCCGTAACGCCAAGGGCGTGGTGCACTGGGAAATTGCCAGACAATTAAAGCGATATTGGCAAGTCAACATGTGGAAAGATTTCTTTCACGTGCTGCTGAATGTAAGCAGTTGCACTGATCAACCCTCCTTAGCCAACCTTCGGAGGCGCTTGGAAAACTACTTCGAGTCGGATGGAAGTCGTCAACAAGTGCGTTATCGCCTTCAAAGACAATGTTTTTATTCCTAACCTAGGTACTTTCGCCAGGAGCTCTACAGGCAACTAAGTCGTCAAGATACGTTTCTCACGAGGTCATCCGTTTAGGTATCGCTACGGTACGGTGCTACAAGGAGGACATCATTGAACCCCGTGGCACTTGCACAGGACTGACTCGAGAACTGTTGTTTCTTAACGTTGTACAGTACCTCTGTGTATTAGCCTGGAGTTCATTATGGCAGTCATTCGTTTAGGTTGACTCTAAATTGAATGGCTAGTTTAAGTATTCTACAGCACATGCGCATATAAAGTACTCAGATGTCAACGCACAGCCCACGCCGTAATTTCGAGACTCGCTCCACGTCGGTATTGTAGTCCTCGCAAGACTAGCACGAACAACACATAAGAGCAGGTACCAGTGATCAAGCAAGCACAAGTTAATCTTGTGTATTCCTACGGGGTTAGTTCCTCTGTGCTGATGTGGCGTCTGCGATTTTTTTCACTTCTCCAAAACGGCGGGGCGTACCTGGTGCTCTCCGCTCCTCTCCACTTGATCGCTGAGCTCATGGCACTAAGCAGTTAGTTCCTTACTGCGGCTGATTACCGTATGGCGGATACTGATACTGATCCGCCCCGTTAGCTCCAGGAGCAGCAGCAGCAGCAGCACCGCCCGCAGGAGGACCATAATGTCCATATCCCTGGTAGTCAGCTCCCTGACCGCTCTGATCCCACGATCCGTAATATGAATTGTACCCACCATTCCATCCTTGTTGTCCCCAGTCTTGGCCCTGCGCTTGGTAATCGTACGCGCCGGGAGGAGCTACCGGTGGCGGGAACGCCGTAGCAGGAGTAGATCCCAACGCAGTCGTACCAGGTGGTGCTTGCACACCAGGCGCGCCTGCTGTACCTGGTGCACCAACAGACTGCTGCATCCATGGCTGCGTCATCGCACTTGAAGTTTTCGCTGGCTGCAACCACGGCGCTGTTGCACCAGCCGTCGCTGTCTCTGGACCCTTTCCATTTGTCGCGGTCGGCATGGCAGGAGCTTCACCAAGTTGCTGCATGAACTGCTGGTATTCCTTGTCAATGGCAGCGTTTTCCTCAGCAGACTTCTTCTTTTGAGTACAATCGCGTGTCGGGTGACTAGAATCACCACAAATGGCACACTTGACATTAACAGCCTTGAAGGTACCTAAAATGCAGCAAGAATCAGTCACAGTTAGCAACAATAAGACATCCCACACACATAAAGTAAAAGTGGCACGTACGATGAGCGTCTCGGTTGGGGCATTCCCATTGCCGATGTCCCTTTTCGCCACAAATATGACAATAATCATCGTCTCGAAGTGTACCGTTGATCAAAGCCAACTCACGCAGCTGCTTCTGCTTGTGAGCGTTCCTCGTATCATCCACAGGCACCAGCAGACTCTGTACTTCCTTCGCTGCCTTGTCGAGATCCTCTTCGCGGTCACCTGTGATAAGTACGTGCAGATCATCGTTCTCATCGGCATTCATCATCTTGCCTTTGCTGCCTTCCTTGACGGACCCCTTGCCACGGATAGCAATCTTGCAATTCGTTTCTCGCTCCATGCGCTTCTGCGTGTTACCACGCGGGCCGATGATCAGACCGATGAAGTTGTAGGACGGGAAGTCACGAATGGGAATGTAGATCTTGCGGTGTAGTTTCTGACGCGCGTAGTCCGCAGGCGGCCGGAAGAGCGGATTGATCTTCACGAGCTCCTCAATCGTTTCGCGTCGGCGTTTCTCCAATGCAGCCTTCATACGGACTTCACGCGTATTGGTACGCTTTCCATTCAAGTCATATTGTGGTGGAGGAGATGGCGATCTGTTTGGATCCTTCTCAATCAGCGCTGCATCCATCGCCACCGTTTTCAACTTCTGGTTGATATTTTCTAGCTGTGCACGAAGCATAACCGACTGCTGCTGCTTTTGATTGAGCAGCCCAGTCATTGTGGAGCCAGCATTGGACGCCGGTGCCCATCGCGACTTTTTCCTCTTCTTCTCGCCATTTCCGTCCGCTGCAGACTCCACGGGGTCTCCCCACCGACTTTTACGGCGTTTCTTCGGCTGTTCTTCAGCTGCTTCAGTCACTGCAGATCCCGCCTTCTCCTTCCCCTTGTCAGCCAAATTCTCAGTCTTTTTTGTGGGCTCAACATCGTCCCCGTGCTCCGTGAACTTGATGTAAGCCTTAAGTACCTCCCGATACGGCTCCCACGTTTTAAGTTCCTGCCAGAAGAGCGGAAATGCGCCGTGCTTAGACTGTTCAGCCACCAAACATAAATAAACAGGTTAGCAGCGACAATACCTCTGCTATAGTCAATAATTACGTGGTACCTCGAGCTGGGGTCGCTGGCGGAACCATTGCTTCATCGGATGGTGATAGTTCTTCATCATGGCCTCCTTTTCCTGCTCCTCCTCGTAGTGATACTCATCCTTGCGCTTGTCCTCTGTCTGCGTGGGCTTGTCACCACCCACAGTCGCCATGAAGGCTGCGAAGCCGCCCGCATCCTCGTCCGCCATGGTAAATGACCTACTGGACGGTTGCTCCCTTCGATTGGTTGCAATACAAAATGTATCAAATGTTTGGTTCCATTAGTAAACGATTTGTACCATTAGCCCATTCGTACATTTTTACCTTCCGGCACCACAGACAGAGGTATCCAACGCACAAAGCACTGGTGCCCGCATTGCCTCCCCCCAACGACACCATGGCGGAGCAAGAAGACGTGCTGCGGTCGCTGCTGGACACGGCCGTGCTGCGTCCTTCCCACCTGGTCTTCATCCAGTCCTACCAGCATGAAGTCGTCACCAAATGCAAGGCCAGCGAGCTGCCGCTTAAGCGTTTAGCGAGCCAAGTACTCGCCGAAACGTATCGCTGTCACTACCGCAGCTCCGAGCAGCATTTGCGCGCTCTTTTGGCTGAGGCTTGCCAAGAGCTGCCGAAATTCCCGGAGATTTTTAGCCACGTATTGCGCGCCAAGGCTCCGGCGCTTGTGGCTTCCTTCGCTAGCGCACGCGTCATTGCACTGCGACTCTCGTGTGTCGTGCTAGACGTGGCGCTGTCCGCCGATACCAAGGTGGACGCCGCCTGGCTCTCCGAAATGCTATCAGCGCAGAGTCGTCTATTGGAGGCCACTATTGGAGACAACGAGCGCAATCAGAAACAGGCGCGCAAGGCTCCGCTCAGGCTCCTCAAGAAGCACGGCCATAATCTGCTGCAGAGCTACGTGGACGTGATCGCCGCTGCGGATCCCGAGGAGCAGCACTACCAGCTGTGGCTTGTGCTGAGCTTGAGCGATTTACTGAACAAGGAGACGCAGGAGCTGCTGTGGAATAAGTACGTCGTCTGGGCCTTCGAGAGTAAGAGGCGCGCGTTCGCGCCGCTGGATAAGTGCGATGCGAGGTTTAAGAACTTGAGTTACGAACAGTTTGAGGAGATTATCATGCCGTCTATAGCCAAAATGCTCAAGAAGGCCCCTGACACGGTGATTGAAGCTGTGGGTGCGTTCGTACACGCAGCACCGCTGGACTTTGGACGATACGTGAGCGACGTCTTCCAGTCGGTGCTGATTTCCAAGCTGCGGGCACCCAAGGAGGATGTGCGCGCTCTTGCGGTTGCGCTGAGTGGGGCACTAGCTCGCTCGTTCCGTCAGAGTGAACACATGAAGGAGTTTGTGACTGTTATGAGCGCCTTGCTGGACGGCAAACACGGTATTCTCGCCCAGTTTTACCAGCGTGAAGTCGCTTTCGCTGTGCTGAATAACGCGGCTGATGTCGCGACGGTGCAATTGGATGCGTCGGAGGTGCAGGAGATTGCGCCTGTCGCTATTGCGTCTCTGCTTAAGGCTGTGGGCAAGGAGGCTCAGGAACAGACGCGTCATCTTGGACTCCTGACGCTCGGCAAGTGGCTTGCACTTGCCGGAACGGACGAACTGGAGGCTGCCACACTAACATCGTTGAAGTCAGGATTCAAGAACAAGCCTGAGCCTGTCGTGGCTGGCTACCTCCGCGCATTGGCGGTGCTTTGCCGCTCTAGAGCCACTGCAGTCGTCTCATTTGCCGATGAACTTGTTGCTGTGATTAAAGACTCGAACAAGAAGCCCAACGTGGTGCATCTCGATGGAGTGCTGGCTATTGCCGTTGCAGGTGCGATTGCGTCCGCTAGCAGTGAGATGGACGCTCGTATGGCTCAAGAAGGTGTTGCTGATCTGCTACTGAGCTCTACGTCCTTCGTCGGATATAGCGTTCGTATTCTGTTGAGCACTGTAGCGAGCACGTCTCGACAGGTCGCTGTACTGGAGTCTCCGGAGGTCTCGGCTCTGGCGGCGCTTCCTCGTGCTCTCCTGTGGGTATTGGCATCGCAGCAATCGGACGCTAACGAGGCTTACTCTTTGTTGGTGGAACTCCTATGCTCGTCAAGCCTTATGGTGCGCCAGAGTGCTGAGCGTGCCGTGGAGACTATGTATCTGTTATCTCTGGAGCACTGCTCAGGCCTTGTAGCTGCGTTTGAGAGGAAGATTGACGCTCTCTCTGCTCAAGAGGAGACCAGTATTCCGCCTGCAGGTGTTCTTCGCCGTGCGCTGCGTGTGCTTGTTCCGGCTGCAATCAGTAAAGCGGACGACACGAAGGTACAGGTGTTCCCTCCCGTGCTTTTCCTTGCACACCACCCATTTCTGGTTGCGGGCAAGAAGGCAGAAGCGTTTTCGCGCGAGTGGCAGTCCATTCGTCGGCGTTTTTTGTCTTCCAACGCTGCTCCTGCCAAGAGTGAAGATGACGATGACGACGAGCCTCCCAGCGATGCCAGTCTGGTGGATAATTTCATTAAAGAGCATGAAGAAGTGAAGACAGGAGTCGTTGAACTCCTGGCCAATGCTTCCACGGGCAAGCTGTACTCTACGAGCGCTCTGCAGCGCCTTGCTGCTCAGCGCACGTTGGCAACTCTGCTGGACTTCACTGGTAACGGAGAGGGCGAGGATCTTGCGTTGCACGACATTATCGAGGATCTGCTGGCTAAACGCCTGGACGATGAACAGATTGATGCTCTCAGTGAGGAGAATGTTGCTGTCTGTCAGACGTCGTTTGATGAGCTGTACGAGCCTAAGAAGGAAGGTGAGGAGGAAGAAACCACCGGTCGTAACAAGCGTGGTGGCCGTCGCGGCAACGAGGATGAACAGTGGGAGCAGGAACTACGTGAGGAACTCGAACGCAAGAAACGTGCCGAGGAGGGAGCTCAGAAGAAGGTATACACGCCTGAGCAGAAGGCACAGCTGGAGCAACAACAACAAGTGCGTTTGAAAGTTCAGGAGACGCACCGCGTCGTGTCCGCCATGCTTGAAGCCGTTGACATGCTGGCAGTGAGTCGTCCTGATGAGCTGCACCCTGCTCTACCGTACCTGCTTCGCTCTGTGCGTGTGCTCTTCATGTGCCCACTATTCGAGTTTGAAGCTTCCAGTGCACTGATGGCCTTGGCAAAGGCCGTTAACCCGAAGGTTCTTCGCTCGAACTATCAAGACGTTGCTAGTGCCCTGCGCGTTGCGTTGGAGCTGGACCAGCTCACCTCTGACAAGGCTAAGGCAGACCACATTGCTGAAGTGGAGGGACTGTTCTTGCGTCTTCTTGCTGAGTTCATGGAGTACGTATTCGGCTTTCAGTTCGAAGCAGAGACAGACTTTGACGCTGATGCTCCCTGTAACCTGATCCCTCCCCCGACGCTGCATCTTCTCTTCCCTGTGCTGCAGGACTTGCTTCGCTTTGCACCGGACTTGCGGCGTTGGACTCTGCCACTTTTTGCCGTTCACGCTCGCATGATCCCGGACGAGGAAGAGGAAGAAGTTGGCGATGTGGCGGCGCAGCGACTGCTACGTCGCGATATGTTGCAGCTTACTTTGCTGTTGTTGTCCCAGCAAGCGACGGGCAATGCGCTGCCTATTACCAACCCGGATTTGGCTCCGGGTAAATTGCTGACTTCTCTGTGCTTGGGACCCGAGTTGACTCCTGCTGAGTGGGCTCCTTTGCTTGGAGATGATGGTCTCCTCTCTGAAGAGGCGAGTGCTCGTGGTGTAGTTCTTGCTGCGCTACTCAACGTTGCACAGAGCGACGAAGGTGGCGAGGAGTTCCGTAGCGCTAAGCCCAGCTCACTTTTGATTAGTCGGCTGTACTGCTGTCGCTTTGATTCGGAGGAAAAGAACCGTACTCTCGCTAATCAGATCTGGGATGCCATGGGTGCTACCGTCACTGCGCTCTACGCCGGCCCGCTGCTAGTGCTGCTGAACCACACCCACGCCAGTGTCCGTGAAAGCGCATCTCTTGCGCTTGCTGATGGGATGCGTCAGTTCCCCAAGTCAGTGACCCCTCTGCTGAATAATCTCAAAACGCAGTTCTTGAGTAGTCAGCCGAAGCCGACGGAGCGCAAGGACGAGTTTGGCATCCCTACAGTTCGCCGTCCTGGCGCGCAGGCTGCAGAACTGGACGAAGACGTTCGAACGATGTGTCCTCGCCTTGGTGTTGCGGTGTGTTTGGAGAAGGCTGCGGAAATTGCTGGCCCGGAGGCAATGTCCAGCGAAAACACGATGGTGTTGCTGACGTTCGTAATGGAGCATGGTTTGGGAGATCCGAACTCCAAGGTGCGCGCACAGATGCGTAAAACTGGTGTCCAGGCGGTGGCTTCGCTGGGTGGTGGCCCGAATACGACCCCGCTGCTGGAGATGTTCGAACGCTTTCTTGAGACCACGGCTCCTCCGGCTGCTGCTTCGGTGAAGCGCAGCAGTGGCAAGAAGGCTAAGGTCGGAACCCACCTTGCTGCGCAGGAAGAGGATATGCTCCAGCAGAGCAAGCAAGCGCTGTCCATTTATGACCACCAGCGTGAAGGTGTGGTAGTATGCTTGGGTTCCCTGGCCAAGCACATGGCTCCGACGGATCCTAAGGTCTCCTCCATTGTGGACTCGCTTATTGAGGCCCTTGATATTCCGTCTGAGTCTGTACAACGTTCGGTGGCCACGTGTTTGTCACCGCTTATGAGTGCGGTCAAGGACCGCAGCACGAACATCTTGGACGGCCTGCTGAAGCGCGTGACAGAAGGCGAGACATTTGGCGAACGTATGGGTGCAGCATTTGGTGTTTCGGCTGTAGTCAAGGGGCTTGGTATTTCTGCTCTCAAGATCCACAACATCATTCCGCGTCTTGAAGAATCGATGAAGACTGGTGGCGCCAACGCCCGTCAAGGTGCTATGCTTGTGTTCGAATGTTTGAGCCAACGTCTGGGGCTACTGTTCGAGCCGTATATCATCGTGATCCTGCCGGTTATGCTCAAGTGCTCGGCTGACGCTAGTCCGCAAGTGCGTGAGGCTGCCAGTCACACTGCCAAGGGTATTATGGCGAACTTGTCGGCGCACGGTGTGAAGCTGGTGCTACCGTCGCTGCTGGCGGCGCTAGAAGAAAGCGCGTGGCGTACGAAACAGTCTGGTATTCAGATCCTGGGCTCGATGGCGTACTGTGCTCCGCGACAGCTAGGTTCCTGTCTGCCTCAGGTGGTGCCCAAGCTGATGGCAGCTCTGACTGACTCGCACCCGAAGGTCCGCGAAGCTGGTAAGAGCGCGTTGCGCGATGTGGGTTCAGTGGTGCGTAACCCTGAGATTGCTACCATCTCCAAGGTGTTGCTGGATGCTCTTGAGGACCCCAACCGATACACAGCCGAAGCTCTGCAGCAACTGCAGTCGACTTCATTCCAGCACTCGATCGATGCCCCGTCTCTGGCTCTTGTGATGCCTATCATTACTCGTGGCTTGAAGGACCGTGCTGGTGATGCCAAGAAGAAGGCTGCTCTTATTGTGGGCAGTATGTGCTCGATGATTAACGATGCGAAGGATCTGGTGCCTTATATGGAGACGGTTTTGCCCAGTCTGAAGACTCAGCTTATGGATCCTATTCCGGAGGTGCGTGCGGTGGCTGCTAAGGCTCTGGGCAAGCTGGTCAAGGGTCTTGGTGAGCGTCACTTCGCTGATATGCTGACGTGGCTCCTGGAGGCCATGAAGGACGACGAAGTGGGCCCCGTCGAGCGATCGGGTGCTGCTCAAGGCCTGTGTGAAGTCGTGGTTGCTCTCGGTATTGAGCGTGTGGATCGCGTTATGCGTGAAGACATTCTGCCGTTGGCCCGTCACCCCAAGTATTCTGTGCGTGAAGGTGTGCTGTGGGTTATGGCGTTCTTGCCGCCTGCTCTTGGCAAACAGTTCGCTATGTTCCTTCGCGAAGCGCTTCCAATCGTGGTGGCTGGACTCAGCGACGAAGCCGAGTCGGTGCGCGATGTTGCCATGCACTCTGGTCACGTTGTGGTCAACGCACACGCTCTGTCGCATACGCGCGATCTGCTGCCGAGTCTGGAGGCTGGTCTGTTCGATGATAGCTGGCGTATCCGCCAGAGTTCGGTCATGCTGCTGGGTGACCTTATGTACCGTATCAGTGGCACACGTGCTGTTGCTGTTGTTAGTGAAGACAACGACGACGTTGACGACGACGACGACGACGACGAGACTTCAGGCAGCGCTGCAGGTGACCGTGCCATCATCAAGTTGCTGGGTATTCAGCGTCGCAATGCTATCTTGGCGTCGCTGTACATGATCCGTTCGGACACCTCGGCTGTGGTGCGCCAGAGTGCTCTGCAGGTCTGGAAGAGTGTTGTCGCTAACACGCCCAAGACGCTGCGCCAGATTCTGGAGGCTCTGATGAACGCCATCGTGTCGGCGCTATCAGGCGACAACATGGAGAAGCAGACTATGGCTGGTCGCACTCTTGGTGAGATTGTGCGCAAGTTGGGTGAGCATGTGCTGCCCGAGGTGGTGCCTATCTTGCGTGCTGGTCTGTCGCCGTCGCTTCCTACTGGTCGTCGACAGGGTGCTTGCATCGGTCTGGCCGAAGTGATCGACTGCTGCACGAAGAAGCAGATAGAGGACTACGTGGACACACTTGTTGATGCTGTTTTGGATGGTGTCTGCGATGAACTACCCGAGGTTCGTGCCTCTGCTGCTCAGGCCTTTGACGTGCTGCACAAGGGCATTGGCTACCGTGCTATCGACGAGACTGTTCCGATGGTGCTGGAACGTATCCACTCTTCTCCGTCTGCTGAGGAACAGGAACGAGCTCTTCTTGGACTGCAGGAGATCCTGCGTGTCAAGTCGCGTGAAGTTCTCCCGTATCTGATCCCGCGTCTGTTGGTTACGCCTGTGACGGCGTCGGCAGCACGTGCAGTGTCTCGTGTGGCTCAGGCAACTGGTGCCGTGATCCACTTCCAAGTGGAAAAGATCTTCGCCACGTTCTTCGCGCAGTATGTTGAACTACTGGGAAGTGACAGCTCGGATGCTGAACTCGCAGAGGAAATCAAGCGTTCGCTACGTGATGTGGTACTCGGAGTGGAAGCACCAGGTATCCACTGGCTGGCTATCGAGCTTTGCAAGTACTGCGAAAGCGAGAGTGTTCTCGACCGTGCTTTGGCTTTCGAGCTTGTTGCGGAGTTCTGCTCGCACGCGACGGTACCGTACGACGACCAGGCGCCGCTGTTCCTCAAGCAGATCGTGCTACACTTGAACGACCAGAACGACGCGGTGGTTCGTGCAGCCTCGGCGGCGCTCAAGGGCATGAATGTGACCATTAAACCGGAGCAGTTTGCGCAGCATTTGGACTTTATCCGCCAGTCTATCAACTCGATGGTCAGCGATGCGCGTCACCGGAAGGGCGGAGTGGGCGACGGCGAGTATCTGCTGCCGGGTTTCTGCATTCCGAAGGGTCTGGAGCCGTTCTTGCCTAGCTACCAGTGGGCGTTGATGAACGGATCGCCAGAGCTGCGCCAGAGTGCGGCAGCTGGTCTTGGAGAGCTTGTGGAGCTGAGTAGCGCGCCTGCTCTTCGTCCGTACCTGATCAAGCTTACGGGTCCGCTTATTCGTATCGCCGGTGACCGTTTCCCTGGTCACGTAAAGGCTGCTATCCTGCAGACTCTGGAGATCATTTTGACGAAGGGAGGGGTGGCGCTCAAGCCGTTCCTGCCTCAGCTGCAGACTACATTCGTCAAGGCTCTGAACGATACTGCGGTGGACGTGCGTGCTCGTGGCGCGTCAGCATTGAGTTTGCTTGTCACGCTGAGTCCGCGTGTCGAGCCTCTTCTTGCGGAACTTACGGAGCGCTTGCGCACTACGACGGGCGGCGTACGCGAGGCCAACCTGGAGGCTGTTGCTTCTGTCGTGGACCGCGTGGGTGACAAACTGTCGGCTGCTGGTCGCAGTACCCTGGAGAGTGCTCTCGAGGAGATGCTCGAGTCAAGTGAAGATGCTCTTCGTGACGGTGCTAGCAAGTGTCTGGCTTCCTGTGTGGCGTCTACCGCGAACAGCGGCGACTTGGAGACGGCGCAGAAGCAGCTACTCGACTACAGTTTGGCTAATATGTCCGCAGATGATCTGCAGGCTCAGCCCTGGCAGCGTCGCCAGAGTGCTGCCGTGTTCACTGCGCTGGTGTTGCACAAGCATTCGGCTTTGCTGAGTGCGGACGTCACAGCTCCGCTGACCACTACGCTTGTGGCGCTGGCCCAAGATGAGCAGACTGCTGTGCGTAACCATGCGCTCAGTGCTATTGGTGCGGTGGTGAAACGCCAGGAGCACGTGGAGGATGTCGCCGCTTTGGTGCCGATGTTGGTGGAGGGTGTGACGCATAAGAACAAGGACGTGGTTCGTGGTGCATTGCGCGTTGTGAAGTTGGCTGCTAAGCGCTCGCCGGAGCAGACGCGTGACCATTTGACAGCTCTCGTGCCCGCTGTCTTCCAGCTTATCAAGAGTAACAACATGGCCGTGAAGCTGCCTGCGGAACGGACACTGCTGTACTTGCTTGAGGTGCACTCGCGCCCTGATACGCTGGCAGAATACCTGCGTAGTGGAACTGCCGACGCGAAGATCATTGGCGAGTACACTCGTCGTGTGCTGAGCAAGCTGAAGGCTGACAGTGGCGACGAAAGCGACTAAAGATGAACTTGCACAGTTCTGTTGAGCTTAGACTGTTACCCGATGTCGTATTAGGAAGCATGCACAGGATAATTGTACGTCCATTTGACCTCATAAATATTTTGTCTTGTTACAACTTAGCGATTCAGTGGGATTGCTGCAGCCTCGAGATCATGTGCCGGTGTAGTCGTTATAGTACCAGCGGTGGCTGTAGAGCCATGTCGGCGACCACGACGCTGCGGTAGATGGTCACCGTAAGAACGCGAGCCTAAAGCTTGCTGTTCGTTCGGCACAGCACAGATTCCCGGCTATCATGTCGAACATACCAATAAAGATGTCGAACATATCAATAAACGATAAGCATAGAGCATCAAAAGGACGCAAATGTTTTTAAAGCCACGTACCCAACGCCATCGAATGACCATTGAAATCGCCACTGCGAACGCAATAACAGTAGCTGCCACCGTGATGGTAAAGCAGTCTCCATTGTCAAAGCGAAGGTAAAACCTCTGCCATAAAAGCAATGAAGACGAGCACAACACACCTACATCAAATAACCACAACGCACTGTGTTAGGACATCGCTCTTGTTGGCACAACTGGCATGCATCAGTACCAGTGACGAACAGCAAAATCCCCGGCATCATCCCAATCCAAAAGATCATCTCTCTCGTCGGGTTACCCAGCTGCAAATACACCGCAAACAGCGTACCGAGCAGAGTGCAACAGAGAGCCACCGCCAATATCCATATCATTAGTGTAGGTATGAGCCCCCCACTATGGCGGTGACACAGCACTGCTCCATCCTGCATATCCACGACTGTCGTGGTCAAATTCGTCCCGGGACTATCAAAAGTCACAAAACATGTCCGAATTTGTCAGTACTAAAGGCGAAGCTCGATCACACATAAATTATACTGAAAAGTTCCCTACACCGCCATCTTAAACGAGTCGTCAGCGCAGAAATTATCCCACGACTTGGAGTCGGTAGACCCTTCGCCCACAACGTACACTCGCTGCAGCGAAGCGTGGACGTCCGGATCTTCGCCAAACTGTAACCAGTGTCGTCTCAGCAGCGCGAAAAAGAGCAATGTGCAGACAGCCATGCACAGCAGGATCTGGTTGGCGTTCGGCAGACCAAACTGCCGGTGGTAGCGGCGCCTCATCCTGCTCTGGACGAGTATTGAGTGAGGTCTCAATATCGCTGTGACGGCGACGGTGAATGTAATGGTAATATCCCTACACCTAAGTGTAAATATTGGTCCAAAACGTGGGTAAATGCAAAATGCACCTCAAATTTGTAAGCAGAACATGTCACAGACGTGACTAAAATTTCGTGTAATTCTGACTAGTGCGAGGAGGACACTTAGTGTCCTCCTTTTGTCCTCTACTGTCCACAGAATGTCTTTCAGGGTATTATTTGCATTCGTCGCTCTACAGAAGTATCTTAGTCGTGACAGACTTATTCGACGCGACTGAACTCCGTCGTGTTGGTGCTTGGACGGTAGAAGACAAACGAGTAGTCGGCGTGGAAGGGGCCAGGGTGGAATACACCAACGGACGAATACCCTAGTTGGTATTGCTCGGTCGAGTCACCCAAGATCAGCACGTCCGGGGCTGGAAAGAGCTGGAGCGACGAGTCAAAGTCCCAGTTGATCGGATTCGCCATCAGCGGCAGCGGACACAAATGCGCTTGGTCGATTAAAGTCTTGGCCAACTAAAAAAAGAAGAAAACCAAATAAAGTCAGCAACATCAAGCACCTCATGAAGGACCAAGGATTACGCCGTACATGCTTGGAGATGTCCGTTTGAGAAACCGACTGGACAACTTCACTGTCTTCGTCCATTGCCGCTTCTTCTTGTTCACTTGGCATCGGTGGCAGAATAGCATGTCGCTGCATCTTTTGTTGAAGATCATCACGGAAGATCACGATGTCTTGAGTGTAGTAGCGGATTCGGCACGGATTCGTGCTGCAGGTGACGTTCGGAACCTTGCGGATGAGTTCGCGAGTGCACAGATCCGGTAGCTGTTCAAATTCCAACACAAAAGTTAGAATTATTAAAACCATGCTCAATCAACCTCTGTCCTTCTTACCGGGTGGCGCGGAAATGCGCGCGATGAGCCCGGGTCGTTAGGTCCCGGTACCAGAATAAAGCGCGAGTTTTCAGCGATGCCAGGATACTTTAAAATGAGGTTCCCGAGCTCCTCCAAGTACTCGCGCAGATCTTGCAACGAGTTAGATCCAGCACCTCCACCAATAGACGTCGACATGAAATCGCCCATCAGGATGAATAGCGTGGGCTGAACACTCTCTAAGCCTTGGAAAAGTTCATCCAGCTTGCTCATGACCTGAGGATCGTCCAGATGAACGCCCGACAACACAATGAACGTGGCGTGGTGGTCACTCGCTTCTAATTCTCGAATCTGTTCCCGTTGCTGCACTGACACCTCCACACCCAGTGGATCGATGCCACCCAGAACTTCCAAAGACGCCTCCTTGGTCTCTGGAGGGGGGAAACCCATCGACTGAACAATAGCAACACAATCAATTACAAAACCATGACAACACCATTGATACAATCCTTACCTGAACATGAAGCACATCGTCGATAACTTCACCTTCCACCAATACCACGCAATTGATCGTAAAGAGACCATCCGTGTAAGCAGCATTCGTAAGGTCGATAATAATCCGAGACGTGAAATCTTCAAGGTAAAATCTCTTGCGCTCATCCTGCCCCAACATGCCAATCACACGTCGCACTCCACTCACACCCAGCAGCGACTCAATCCGGGATAACTACACGCCACAATACACAAATTCAACACGGAGTTCTGCATCCAGACCAATGAACTTCCGTCCCCTACCTCCATGTACTCCGTAGCGTTCGCCACCGCAGCTGATGGCGGTGCAAACAGTCGATTCCGCTTGACTCGGAGATCCACCGACATGAATCTGTTCCTCAGTAACTGAATTCTCGACTCCGGCCCAGCGTGGAGTCGGCGGTTGGCGTCTGCTCTCAGTTCGTACGAGTTGTTGTGGGTATTGAAGTGCAGTCGCGGTGTATCGAAGGCACCGAACACTTGGATCTGTTCGTAGTCATTCTCAGCAGAGACAGCTAATAGAGTGTCCAATGCGCTCTCTAGAGCCTCTAGCGTCACCACAGACGACGTCACTGAAGAGTACAAAAGTTTAGTCGTTTTTAAAAGGGTTTGAAAGTCTTCCAAAGGGTATACGCACTTTTGCTGCGGTCGATATTGTTCTTGATGGCGTAGATGACATCCTCCAGTAGCAATGACGCCTCACTGCAAGTAGAAGAGGAGAAATTGAGCGTTATATCAAGTAAAAAGGATTGACGCAGTTATTGCTGCCTTCAAATTAATCCTTTGAAGCAACTACTGGGTAACCGGAGATGCAAATTAGACAACCATCAGTGCAAGACGCATACGTACTTGGTGAGCTCCTCGGTGAGACGTCGTAACGCGTCGGCATGGAGCGAGAGACCCTGCAATTTGCACGCACGCAAAACCCGCTTAGACGCCATACTGTTCCCGCGTTTTTGGCCAGTGGCATAGCGTTGTCAAATCTATCCATGAACCAAATTATCGGTACAAAACCAAATGGCTACATATGTTGAAGTTGCAAGCAGATTGTATTATCCACGCTTGCAGTCTATGATCGGACGAGGTGTTGTATGTAGAAGACACTTCTTGTCCGGATCTCAAAACTTGGAAGATCGGTGCGACGGGTGACCGGCTAGTAGGTCTGGTTGCCGCCCTGGCCAAGTCCCAGCACGTAGCTCATGCCCTGCGCGTCACGCACGGCGGACGAGTCTCCCATCGCTGCCGACACGCGTGAAAAGGTGTTCCAGCATTGGGCACTCTGCGGTCTGGCACTCAGCCTGTAGGGTCAGCACAAAAACAAGTTAGGAGAATATATCACGCGCCAGTATGAAAGGTTTCGTGTCCTGTACCGTTCGTTGAGGAGAAGCTTAGCAAGCCGCAGGTCGTCGCACTTGCTGGCACTGTCACAGTAAGAGGGTGCACAAAGTTAAAGAATGCATTCGTGTCCAGCACTAAGGTAGTCGCACCAATCAATGAGGAGTTGCTCTACTACGTCTTGGTCTACATCAGTTCCACCAAGAAGTCCCAGCTTTCCGCGCACAGGCAACAATTCTTCGGTTGCATCTTTAAATCGCGCCTGTGTCAAACCATTGAAAAGGTTAGACAAACTCACTTTTCTTATCAAACGGCAGAAAATACTATTATGAACCTCTGCATACGCTTGAAATCCTTGGCTGATGCTCTTGTAAACCTTTTCTAGCTCACCTAGAATATTACAAAAAGACCGTGAGCTTCCGTTGTGAGCTGAGATTCGATATTCAAAAAATACACACAGCATTTACCTGGAATTGGAGGATAGCTGAACTGGAACGAAGTAATACCAAGCTGGGCCACTAGACGATCAGTATCAACGGCTGTCTCTGCAGTCAGTGGCTCTATGGGAGGTGTAGCGCCGGATGGCACGCATGCCAAAATACTCTACTCATACAAAGGTAATCGTTAGATACATGGCTGATCCATACAGCCTCGGGTACTTACGTATCGAAGTACCCTTGCAAGAGGGTGAAGGCGTGCTTTTGACACTTCATTTTCCTCTGATCCTGAAGGCGGCAACACAGCAGACCAGTTGTCAAGGAGCTGGTTGCCCAGTTCTGTCGTATCCTGGCCTGCAAAGCGCAGTCTCCAGTAGAGCTGAGTGGCGTCGCAAAGCGTGCGAACTGCGTGGGGAGTACCATCTGGCTGGTAAGGAAGGATGTTGACTTCCAGCATCTTGTTGATGCGGTCATAGTGACCCAGATCCAGCATGTACAGAGCCCACTGGAAATACAGATGACGCTCCAGCGGCCCACCGTTGTCGAAGCCTTCCTTGTATTGGTTTGCGTAACTTGCTCCGTAATTGGCGTTGCCTCGTGCTTCCAGCACGTGCAGCAACGTGTGCACTAGAAAATACCAAACAACATGAGCATATACTCTAACATATCTGCTGTCACCCCACTTACATGCCCAGCGATCATTTCCATTCATGGACAGCGTCTTCTCCGCCAGAGACTCCGCAGCATCCAGCCGTCCCTCAGCCTGCATTCCGTATGCCTGCATACCCAGCAAAAGGCTGTACCCAGTGTCGTTCGGCGACCAAGACGGCAGTCGACGCGTCACTGTCGCCAACATGTTCTTGTAGTCACTGCAATGAATACAGGCAACGCCTTCCATGTCAACAACCGACCTCAATATCCTCACCAATGTCCAGTCTCACCCAAGGAAAAGGTAGATATCATAGCAGCAGCGTAGCGCCAATAGGTCTGTGTGGTCGTGCAGCAAAATGGTCTCGTACACTGCAGCGGCCTCATGATGTCGACCGTGTACCATAGCGTCCAACGCCTGTACATGCATTTTCTCGCTCGCCGTTGCCTCTCCTGCAATTTCCATTCACTTTCAGAGCCATTACAGCATTTCATAAAGCCATTGCAACGCATTTCGCCACCTTGTTTGACGATTTTTGTGGCCAACTGGAGTCTGGATGCTGCGTCAAGCGCATCCTGATGCATGAGTGGAGCAAGGCACTGGCTGGTGCCCACCAGCACATGACCCATGATAAACGGCGCGTCATCCTCCAATATCTGCTGCAGCATGAACTTGGGGTGCGAGTTCATGCTCACATACTGCCATTCCGTTAGAAACGCTACAGAAATCCCATCGAATACCAAACAGCGGACCCACGTACGTCTAGCAGCGCCAGGTCATACGCCTGCTGCCTGCTCGTGTTGCGGCTCAGCGACGTGTTGCGCGCACCCTCGAACTCGCCGATGCCGAAGATTGAGCCCAGCAAAGACATGGAGCGCGTCGAGCGCCCACGCAGTAGCGGCACAGCTCCACAGCGAAGCATGGTTTCAATTTTTTTGTGAGGTGAATATGTTGCGTACCCGATTATTGGTACGTTTTTTTCGATTGTCACTTTTGGTGAGTCAGATCATTTGTGGGTATTTCGGAGGTGCACACGGATGACGAACGGAAAAGGTTATCTGGATCGGACGTTGGTGATTGCATTTCCACTTTATTTAATGACCGCAATTTTGGTTTTCAACACGTTACGAACACGATACACTTTTGCACAACTATCGACGCTTTCTTTCGCGCCGTTCACTAACACGGAAATGTCTTTGACAACTTGGTCGGAAATCTTCTTCACATCATGTGCATGTTGGGCCAGGACTGCATGATAGAATCGCCAGTCTGAGCTTGGCTGGTGGGCGCCGTCTGTACACCAGTATTGGCCTCGGAAGACATATTCTCCAAGAGATCGTCCCACGGAGCTGCCTGACTCGTGCCACTGGTTTGATGATACTCACCGGCTCGTGGAAAGGCTCCTGCCGTAAATCCACCTCTCTGCTCGTGGATGGCGCCTTCATGGGCGACATGGCCTGGGATCATTTGCTGTTGCTGCTGCTGTTGATGCTGTAGTACGTTGGCATATCCCATTCCGAATTTGTCCGACTTGACGTCGGAATATGGTGAGAAACTTGACGGACGCAAATACGGCTCAGACGAGTACTGTTGTTGCTGCTGGCTGTAATTAAAAGCAGAAGTTGTTGACGCTGGCGGAGAGAGGCGACCAAATTGTGGGTACGCAGATTGGTCCATCGGAGGAGGCTGGAGGCCGAAGCGGTTTACTTCCACGTTCGCCTCGGGCGTGCGCATCTTCTTCATAGGGCGCAATGGCTGCTGCTCGGGCTGCTGTAGCAGTGCTGGCATAGACGGTCCCGTCTCCTGTTGCATAGAGGACGAATACAAAGGCGTGGTGGAGCTCCATGACACCGAGACGACATTGTTGTCCGCTGGCGCAGATCCCAAAACTGACGGCATTGGCGTAATACTGGCTGTATTCGCTGGAGACGGATGGTGGTTCCATGACAGTAGCTCATCGAATTGTCCATTGCGGAGTAGCTGCATCGCGCGTTTGCGTTTCTTAGCATCGGAGACGTCCAGCCCCATCACGGGCTGGCCAATTAACACAGCGAACTTCAAAAAGTTGTTCACCCAAAACTGCTGAACGGCGAGACGCAAATTGTGTGTCTCGACTAAAGCACCCTCGTCCGTGTTGTTTTCACGTCGGAATTGGTCCACCAGCTCCTGTCGGAAGATCTGCTCCAAGTTGGAAAGTTCGCGCTGTCTCCGCGCGTGATCCATTTGATCGAACTGCAGCGCCTTCTCGCCCTTGCCGGGCTTAGTCACCCTAAACGTCCGCTTACCCAATGCATTCTTTTGAAACTTCTTCGACAGTCTCATAGTTGAACAATTGAGCATCTTGGCAAGCACCAATCGAACGGGCGTGCCGTGTGCCAGCGGCAAAGCCTGTCGGTCGAACTCACGAAGAATGCCGTCAATGAACTTCTCCTCTGGACGCGTCCATTTCCCGCTGCGTGGCTCGGGTCTAAGCATCATATTGATGATCGGTGAGATCGCTACCTGATCTAGAGGTGCTGCGCAGGCCGGGCAAGCGTCTAGCGGCCATACGTGAACGCAGCGCGAATGAAAAGTGTGATTACAATTCGGAGCTACGAGAACAGGGTCGGGATACTGACAGACATCGCACAAGCGTTCCATAGGCATTGGGGCCCCTAGACGGGCCTCAGGTGTGGCCTGAATGCGGTAGTCGGAAGGCTGCTGGTAAGTCGCGATGGGTTTGTGTTCCAGCGGAGACTCCGCATAGGGGAACTGGGAGATGGCAACGGGAGTACGGCTAGGCTGGTAATACGTTTGCTGTGGCGTGAATTGCTGTGGAAGCTGCGGCTGTTGGTAGAAGGCAGGGGCCTCCAGCGTCGGTCGCACTCCTGGAATCGGGAGACGATCGCCACCCCCGGGCTGTTGGCTGTACTGGTTGCTGTATTCGTAGTTGCATTCGGGCTGCTGGTGCCCACCACTTGGCTGCATTCTTGAATTCTTGAAGACTGATTCAAAGACTGGTGTTCGAGCCTCACAAATCATAAACACCGAGGGGAGGGGCGGAGGGTCAACGACCTGCACTGGCAGTTGTTCGTCGGTTGGATACGAACTCAACTAACGCCGCGTGTTCCAGCGGTGCAGAGCTTTTGAGCAGTAATGGATGAATTCGAGAGTGAGCTCAAGTGGGCACGTCCTCGATGGGGGAGGAGCCTATGTAGTGGTGGCTGGCTCAATTCGGCAGTGGCAGTATCAGGCGATACAGTTCACCAAGGAACGAGAAGGTCCAGGATTAACTCCTCGTTTTTGTTGTGTCTTGCGCTTCCTTTCCCCTTCTGGCGTTGGTGCTCAGCAATGGAGTCTCCTGTGTTGGCGGGGTTAAGGAGAAGCCCGCACAATCGCGTTCGCAGTGGAGAGCGATTTGCTGATGCCGCGCGATTGTATTTGTACGCTCGCCGAAAGTGCACACACTTTTTACACGCTTGTTTCCGTTGTTGTTGTCGCGTGACCCGGTGCTGGCCCGTCCCACTACTGCAACGGCTGTTGCAAAGTGGCTGTCCTCGCGGAAGTGTGCATGTGTGGGTTACGCCGCATTGAGTCAAGGCTAGGTGGGACTGCAAGGGCGAGCTCACCGCAGTGGGCGATTCGAAGTCGGTACTGTAGATGCCACGCTGGACAAGTCGGCACCGAGAGCACCTCCAAGCTCAGACACCACCTCATTGCTACTGTAGATACCGTTGACTGCATCACTTGCAGAGCCTTGATGTATATGCAGCTAGCTGACTGCAACCGGCTGGGTAGCAGACGGTCGGACGGCCGATCCTCAATATCGAATGGGACGGAAAGGTCCGGCAGCTTATTGAGAGCAAGCGCAGGATAAGTCCTCGCTCGACCGCCTTCTGGCAGGCACGTACTCCGGGTCTCCGTCATGCTTGGCGGGCACCAACGACATCATATTTGACTGCGTCGCGCGGGCCAGATGGGCTACAGCCCTGGCCGCGAGGATAGGACTCGAAGTGCTGAAGACGTGATAACGTTCAGGCATGTCCCGAACGCAACAAGTTCGACAGCGGAGGCAGCACTGCTGCCAGCAGCTCTAGGAGTTTCAAATCATATTTGCTAAGTTTGCAGAGACTTAATGCAAATAACTTGCTGTTCGCCCAAGCAGAGTACGTACTGTAAGCTACCTCCCACCATCGCCACGTGATCGAAATTTGTGGGGCAGAGTCTGACGGGATCACTGATGGGTACATGTACAAGCCTCGTTTTCCTGGCCAAGTGGATTCGTCACGAGCAGAGAGCAATCGCTATTGATATTTTCGCGTGGATTGCTTTCGGTGCGCTGCGACCTTGTGCGGCAAACGAGCTTCCCATCGCTAGACGGTGCGTTTACGACGTCGGCAGCAGCTCGCGAGGAATTTCATTTGTGTCCACCTTGGACGATTGCGCTGGATGGTATCCACCAAGTACAGTATCTCGTAACCAAGTTTGCGAACCGGCTTTGTCGAGTCCCTCTTTTTTGCCAAACAACTCGCCTGTCCAGCACCGGGCCACTGCCACGTACTGTACCTGCAGCTTCGCCGCCTGTGAGCCACACAGGCGCTGTATGGCTCTCCAGCTGGGAAAAATCGTCTGAAGGTGTATGAATTTGGTTGGAATGGGCTAAACGTGTACTGTAGCAACCGACTATTCCTAGCCCATACCGCCCTCATACCTATCTGTATCTGTGCATACACCTGCATACACATACCGTCACTGAAAAGGTATGTGCAAATTTCAACGAAGAGCCTTCATATATAAATAGTTATTAATACCAACTCTACAGCTATCCCTTGATAAAAATAAGAGCGTAGACCGCCAAGTAAATGCTGTCTATTCGAAAAAGAGTGTCACCTGAAGGGGTCTCAGCACCAGAGCTCTCCTGATCCCTATACTTCCGTCGATGAGGTCTGAGCATCGCCGCTGCCACCATTAGCATCACATCAGCACTACCTAGAGTCGTCGTGAAAGCCATCAACATGTTCTGGCCGCAAATAAGTAATTGCCTTGTGAAGTTTTTCATCGCGCGACAGCCTCTTTCCCCGAAGCGAACGTCATTCCCTTGCGAAGTGTTGGCGGCTGATCATGCCCCCCTAAGGGTTCATCACTGGGCAAAGCTGGTTGCGGAGATAAGACTGTACTAAGTACTGACGGCATAGACTCCCCCGTTGTCGTCGTTAAGGCGGGTCCGAAGTTCTGCTTGTCCACAATCCTCGTGATGCCCAGGAAGGCATTCTTCTGTATGTACGGTTTGATGTCGATCCCTGCCTGAGGCGGAAATGCACTGGTCCATTGTATCCGCACAGACGCGTTCATCAGAGGAATGGCTGTCCACAATAGTCAGGTGCTCTCGATGACGCCGTAAAAAGTCATCCACCACGAGACGAGCTGCTCCCGTAGTATCTCCCGATCTGTTCTTCCTTGTGCCGTACCGTCAACCAATTTAAATGTCCAATGTAAACGAGAGGCAGCTCTTCCTCTCTGCCGGCATACACGTCCAGTCGTTGTCTATAAATATTCCATACCTCTGGAGGCATAAATATATCATATGGATACCGCACACACGTACGGACACGATTTTACACCTTCAGCATATACCGACCTAATTCATACACCTTTGGACATTTCCCCCTTTCGCTTCGTTACAGTGTACATGTACTTCGCGCATCCGGTCGTCATGAGCAGCAGTAGGAGACGCAACCCACATGGCAGCGAAAAGCTCTGTGAACACTCGATTGTTCCTCACTTTACATGACCAAACCTTTCCGTCAAAACGTCCGCGGTTCCAGCGGAACAGCGCCGTTTCCGGACCTGAGTCCGGTGCCTGTTGTCACAATCTCGAGAACAATTACAACATCGCAGCCGTAACGCTCCACGCGATTACAATCCAGATGTAAAGTTAGACATCACATTATTGAGTAAATTCCAAGTGCGAGTCCCCAATGCTCGTGCCTGGCAGTCCACACCGAATTGCGACAAATTCGGTGCGTAAGCTTTGTACGTTTGCCGACGAGGGGGAGACCAGGAAGGGCGGTAGATAGGTAGCAGGCTACTAGCAGCACAGCAATCGCAGCCTTAACAGCGATCGTCTTCCACCGTCTTCGGACTCCGAAGTTCGGAAGAGCCCTTGATATATGGGCCACGGAGTCAACGGGTTAAGCGATCAGGGACAGTTAGTCATGTAATATTTGCCCTTCAACGCCTGCCACTGCAGGCTGCGGTGCAGCCGCGTCAAGTGTACTTCAGTACAGTGAAATGTTGAGCTTTTTGCACCGAAAGTGTCCAACCTCGTCAAAGACCATTCATCAAATCATTGATGATTGGACGAGAACTTCAGCTTCAAAAACCGAAACATTTTTAGTGTCCATCATCATTGATGATGAGATCATCTCAATTGACAAAAAATCTAATGTTATTTCTCGATTGTAGAGTGCAGCGGTGGCACCATCGCTTCAAGGGACCGCATGATGTGCAGCGGGCTAAAATGCTTTTGTATAGGGTACATTATATGGTACGCAGGAGGCACGACATGTACATGTAGTACATGTAGTGCAAGACATATCATTGTGATGCGTGCCAGCCCACGGGCTGAGCCCAGTCACGACCGTCTCCACCCCACATATCTTCTTCCTTGATTTGGATCCCAATCGCTCACACTGTTTAAAAACGATAAGGCGGCGTACACTCACTACCACCTAGTGGACGCCTGCCACATATATATATATATATATATATATATATGCAGTTATTAATAACAGGTGACTTGTTTGCAGCAGATAAGGCGGAGTTTAAAAATGCATATGTTAACTTATCGCTACAGTAAGAAGTGTAATCTGGACCAGACTACATTTAATTGGGAACCGGCACGCGGATCCAATTAGTCTCGACTCGACGTACTCCGACTACATGTAATTGCAAGCTGATACAAAGAACAAGATAAGTTATTTATGTATAAAAATACGGGGCATTTTTCGCAATTTTTAGTCTGGACCAAAGTGATGACTCTAGGAGTCCAGACTAATTACACCTTTCACTGTAGAGCTTTACCACAAATATATTATATGTCCGGTTGCTACTGCCCTAAATCACAAGTTTGTTCACATTGCTAGGAATGTACCCGTTACTTTGAACTGGACATCAAAGCCAGCCTGCACCTTCGGTTTTTTATCACTTCGGACTTTCGCGCGCATCGAGCACACGCCGGGCGATGGCAGAGGACAAATCCGGCGCCGTGCTGGTGTTGGCTGAGGGCTTCACAAGCCAATGAGCGGCACTTAGTGAGGCCCGTCGCGAGGTATTTCATGTGCTCGTATAGGAAGCGTGGAATACCGCCATGCGTAGCAGACACTACCTGCCAACGCAGTGTTGTGACACGCCCTACGACTCGGCCTGGAGGTGTCGTATCATGCGGCAACGACGACAACTTTCCAAACGAGACGAGCTTGACCAGGTATCGCCCAGTCGGGCACCGCTTTATTACATACAAACTAACACACATTTGAGTGTGAGGGACAGCCTTCCATCAGCTGCTAGGCAGCTCCAAACGCTACTACTACATCTCACGGTACACTGCTCGCGGTTGTCCACCCAAGCTACGGCACCGACACCAGATCTTGGGTTTGGTGCTGTGCTTCTACGTTGGCTTGATGGAACAGAGCACCTTGTGTATTATGTTCGGTGCTCAGCTCCTCCTCCGCACGACGTAGCCTTCTTGACAGAACGCTACGTCGCGCAAAGGAGGCACTGAGTAGGGTGTTGGAGGGCTACGCTCCAGCGCGGATCTCATCGCCGTTCGGCTCGCCAGGCTGAACTAGCCAAGCTTATCGAAGCACGGGAGCCGCTGCTGAAGCACACACTTGGCTTCGTAGATGGGAAGAACTTGAAGGTACGAGGAACATCATTGTACTTGCTGTAAAAACATCAATGAAAAATGCTATCTTCTCACGAAGTACAGGCCAGCAACCTTCAGGCGATCCATAAAACGCGATGTGAAATGGCTGGTTGCACGCCGTCTCGTGATTGGAATGCTGTGTTTTGCTGCCGACGGCTGTGTAATTTGGTACAACATAACCTCCCGGGGTCGTGGAACGACTCGGATACCTCGCTCGGATTCAGACATAAGTAGATCGACTCCGCATTCTGTCCGGATACGTGGATAAATGTGGTGCCCGACTCGGCGTCCCCGTGTTCCACAGTTATGGCCGGCCGTACGCAATGCTATCGCGTCCGTCCGGCAGGCGGCCGAGTGGGGGGTGGGGAGCATCGAAAGATGTACAGCCGCCTTAGTCTCGGCCTCCTGTACGACCCAGAGCTCTGCGGGTTTCGAATCACCAATTTGTTTCGCATGACTAACTGCCGTGTACGCTTGGCATCTCGCAGATCGGGACGACTTTGCTGGGTGAGATGGGTGTGCCGGTGCCAAACTAGAGTTGGAACTGATTTCTGCACCAATAATTTTTCCATATAGTTTTTGAAGTAGCTCGTCGATCGCGATGGTGTCATTGATAACATGGAGAAGGAGATGCAGCGAAAGAAAGTGGAAACGACAAATACGCAAGAACCATGAACGTATTTGATTTGGAGTAGATTAGTGCTAGGAACATTGTTATCAAATGAAAATGTAGCCTACTTCCGTGATCTCGTCCAACGAGCTCAGTGTTCCTCACGTCTGACTTCAATCCTTCTTCATTGGCGCTCCTATCAGCACAAACAGCGTTTGGGATGGGTGCACGAGCCCCCCCCGACCACGACGCACGCGCTCCTTGATCTCCAGTCTCTCAAGGTGGTGTTTCTCTGCATCGGCCTTCTCCGCACGACGGCGAGCTTCCTGAGCCGCGAGGCCGTCGCTGTTCCCCTTCAGCACGATGAGCGTCGCTTTGTGTTTGTTTTGTCCACGCAAAAACAACACTGACTCTAGAATGTTGCCTTCGATCATGCTGGAGGACTTCTCGACAACATCGAGCCTTTCTTCAGTGCAGCGGTGGTGGTCTTCATACGCTTCGCTTTAGCCTAGCTAGCCTAGGCCGTATCCTTGTAGTTCCCAAGGGCAAGCTTGGATCCTACCGTGTCACGGAAGGCGGTCAATTCGGAGCCGCTTAGGCCGTTCGTGTGTTTCTGAGCAAAGGGTACTTTGCCACTTCGAGGACATCGCTCGTGCGACTGGCAGGATTGTATCCTGCTTCGGCGATGAGGCGTCAGAGATCTTTGTGTTCGTAGGCGCCTTGCGAGGCATTGGTAGACAACCGAATCCCACACGCCGAGCGCTTGATGACGCTCGGGAAGGAGCCGGACGTGGTATACGCGTGAAGTCCTATGATATTGGAGGAGGTCCTGTCATCCGAGTCCACGTCAAAACTGAAGTCCGGCTCGATGCCGTCGTCCACATCGACGACGCTCGCCTTCTCGTCAGTGGATTCCGTGACCTCCTTCGCCTTCCTGGCATGTGGTGGCAGTCAGCCACGCCCGTAGGCTTTCGCGTGCCGTAGCGCACCTTGAACTTGCGTCTCAAGCCTCTCTTAGTCACGATCGAGTGCTCCACGTGGCCGGCTAGCGTTATATAAGGCGGCTACGCGCTCCCGCTCATCCTTGCCTAACGGGAGCATCTTCTCGACAAGCACCAACAGCCGATCGATGGCAGCCGTGAGCAGTGGCTAGTTCCGGAGTTTCTGGCCATCTATACACACAACAACCACAGCAACATCAGTGAGCATGTCACGCACATGATTTGGAATCAGGGTTGGCATGCGGTGCGATATGGTCGATGGTGAAGGAGGCGGGGGAGGTGGTGCCGTGTTGCAAAAAGCAAAGTTAGAAAGACGCAGGCGACCGTCATTGGCCTCCTCCTCCTTCGCCATCAGCACTACCTCTTGGATCTTGAACGGCTGTCATCAAGGTGCAGCTTCAACGCGCTAGGGCGCGAAAATTTCGCGCGTAAATGACTTTCAAATAGGTAGTATAGTTTGTCGAAGCTTTTCTCAGTTTTGGCGGCAAACTACGCGCAAACGAACCGGTGTACTCGATAGGAAACTTTATGTCGGCACCCACGTCGAATTTCGTTGTACATAACCTACCACCAAGCGTCGTGCAGCTACGGAGCCATTCTTCTTGAACAAAACAATTTATATATTTGAATGTGAACATCCACTACTTTTGTCCTACCAACTCTGCCGGACTGGTCCTGCAAGTGTTCTCACGGGTCTCCATCGTCTTGTATATCGTGGTGGCAACGTCCCATTGATTGGCAACGGCGTACGACTCACAAGTCGTCGCCACGGGCGACTGTGATCTCCTCACCGCGGTAGATGCGCTGCGTGGTCGCATCCACAACGGTAATGCGCTGTCCGTTGGCGACTCCCACAAACTTGACAACAGGTCGAAACGAGTGATTAACGAACAGCATCAACGCGACCATCTTCTCGGCACTAATAGCCCTAGCACCGGCTTGGTCGCTTTGGTCGCTGCTTGAGCACGAGGCGGTAGCCGCATTTCGTGGCCGTGCCGAACGTGAGAAGCTAACGTACTCAGTCTCACCGAGGTATTGCCCCAGCACTTCGCCGGCATCAATGTCCTCAGCGGCAACGACTGCTAACGTGTCCGTGCGTGTGTTCTTCGCAAGATTCACCTTATCGGACTCGGGAAGGCCGTTGCCGCAGAAACCGCCGTACGGGCAAAAGTTGGTGTTGCAGGACACGTGCGTGACAGAGCCTCTGCACGTCAACGCGGCATGGCGCCGAGCAGTCGAACCATCCGTAGTGTTGGACAGTCTGAAAAACCGTCGCCATAGGATGAACTGTTTAAGTAGGTGGGCAACGCAGCACGGCCACCTAGTCGACACGAGCACGTCGCGTGATAGCGACGCAGCAGCCGTTCGCGATATTCCACGAGGGTTTACCGTCGGGCGATCCATGCGACGCGACTGTGAGCGTGGCAGTTAGTACGCCTCAGCACGGTCATGGACTCTTCCCGACGTGGATGGATTATCTTGGCCGTCTTGGCGCGCGGTGTAGCTCAAGGCGGTATTGTTAGCAGCACTGGAGACAACGTACGGGGCTGGTGGGTAGTTGATTAGCTAGCGCAGAGCCCTCGGATGTGGTCGGAGCGTCCGCGTTTGGCGACGGACTTGCAGTCGTCCTGGACCGGATCTTGAAGTGCTCAGGGGTCAACCATGGCAGCGTTGCTGTGGCAGTGCCGCTAGACTACCCATTATTGTCCTGCTGCATACTGGGCAGCACGTTTGGCGGCGTGTTTTCGTCGCTGGAGGTTTGGTTCAGTGACGCAGCGGAGCTTCCAGTACAGCGCAGAATTAGCCACCTGCATCATTATTGTCCCTGTCCACCATCAACAAATTAGTAGCTACGATGTAGCTCTTGTAAAATTTCAATAAGAACGCACCTTTCGACGTAATTATCGTCTTCGTGCTTCCGGGCGCAGATTCGAAAGTGCAAGGCCTTTCGATCCGGCGGAAGATATATGCCTGATATAAGTCTACAGAGTGATGGATGATTATGCAGGGATGATGATCGAGTAATAAGGACAAGACAAAAGGTTAAGATGGCTACACGGCATAGGTCTAGGGGTAGGTCAATTTGCCGGGACGATTTGTATGTATTCTGAAATTTATGCGCGTTTAAGTCCTGGCTTATCTATCTGCTCCATATAAGCCACCCGTTTAATACGTATACGGTCAGTGCTCACTTCTACGGTCTTCCAGCAAGTTTCATGTCACGGCATTCGTTTCCAATTCGACCGTAATACCAGTGCACTTTATTTAAAACCAACTTAAAGTAAAAAAACAGCACCAGTTTTAGTTTTTTTTTTTAATTCGCTCTGGTTACGATTCCCAACTGTTTGCATCTGAAACTACAAAGTGAATGTCCGTTTGTCTGTCCGTCCGTCATGTCTCCCAAATCCGGACTTCTGATTGGAACAATTTATTATCACAGTGCAGATAAAGTCATAATGCACGGAGCTCTACTGTAGAAGCAGTGTCCGATAGACAGTTATTGCTACGTCTCGAGTCCGAAATCTGCCTCAAATTCAATATTTTGGTCGTTTTGGCCTCGACCTTTAAGCGGGTTGTAAGCATTATTTGCACATAAAGACTGCACAGCCGTATAGGTTGCTGCTTCAACCGGTCTCACTCTGCAGAGTGAACACCACAAACTTGACACTGCGCCCCGACCAAAAAGCTTCTTTCATCTCTTTCCTGAATCCTTGACTCAACAGCAACTAGTTGCTTCTCTTGTTGTCAAATTGTAACGATAAGTACTACGGCCAGGGTACGTATCGTCATCACGGGGGTTACACAGGTCCAACGCCTGTTAGTTCCCACTAGCCGCTCATCCAGACAATAGTTATGCTTAGATGACTTTTATTACGGAATAATATAGCTTGGTTTGCTGTTGAATGGCGTTAGAGCACCATAAGGTTACAACAATACGACAATCTACAAGCACCTTTATGGCACTGCAGCGCCTTTTGTACTGGATAGCACCCTTAATAACAAGAATAAATTACTAACAAATTAGCAGACAGAGGCGAAGTTTCACAAAAGTAAAGTCGTTATTGACAAATTTACAAGATCTCAAAGCTGCTTCTTTCAAAACCCAAAAAAACAAATTGTCGCCATGGATCGCCAAATGTTGGTGCGAGAGCTCCTGCGCTCTAGAGCTCGCGAGGTTCAAGAGCTTCAAGACAAGATGCAAATGGTGGCGGCGGCGCTCAGTGATCTGCTGTACGCGCGCGAGGAGCTCGATGTGATGCTGCTACGCAAAGCGAGAACATCAACGAGCTGACCGCAAGCATCGGAGAGGCGCCTAGGCCAAGCGGATATACTCCATCCTACGGAATGTTGCTGGGCCAAGTGATCAAGATCCTAAGACATGAAGCAAGGGGGCAGCGATACGGTAGTGATGGGGTAACTTGGCTGCAGTGATCATGAGTTAGGAACGATTCAGACGGATAATGCAGTTTTATTTTTTTTTCTTATGTTATTCATGCACCACTGATATATGTGCTACACTTACTCATTGTGCCTCGAGAAGTTTGCTTAAATCTTCATCCGTCTTCTGCATTTCTTTGATGTTGCCCTCACTCGGTTTGCAGCGGGGCTGCCGTAGCTTTAGCGTCAGAGGAAGAGTTCGACTCAAAGAGTCCGTAATACAAAGTTCCTTATCCGAAGGAACTTTAATGCAGCCCAAATACCAGGCTCAAGAGTTATTAACTCGAAATAACTCTTTGTTTCCAAAATCCGAAGTGTTTTTATTTATCTTTATTGCGGCCAAGCCGCTATCTATGTTTAGCTATCTATCAAAGTAAAACCTAATCACATGCACAACGTGTGGCCCTCAATCTATGTACTGAGGCCACAGTTAATTCGAGACACCATGTACTGAGAGTCTGTTTACTCTCCGGGTACTCCGTACCTCTGCGTGCACCACACCGTGTAACCCCGTTACACTCTCCCCCACTAAGACGAGAGCATTCCTGTTCTCGAAACTTCCTTAGCGAGGTCTTGTCTTGTCAAGACGTTGGAAGTCATCTTCCGTCATCTCCTGCGTTGGCAGCTCTCCGAGCTCATTAACGCTTTCGCATCTTGGATACCAAACACGCCCCCGCCGGTCTACGACCCAAGAACTTCCACGCCTCGCGCTCCGCGTCGTCCGCGTCAGCTCCTCGAGCCACCACTCTCCTCTCTGTTACAGAGTATCACCGCGAACACCGCCGCCCCCCCACGGCCCTCGCTCCATGAGCCGCCTTCGACCAAGAATGAAGACACAGCCTCGTCTGAGCAGCGCGTGCCGCGCCGCGCGAACGAACTCCTGTTCGAGGAGATCGAGGAAGGGCAGCTCGATCTGGACGAGCGCATGGGCAGTGTGCCACGCTCCAACCCCGCCTTCCCGAGGTCCTTCACCAGTGCTCCGCGGTCGCCACCTCGGCGTGAGCTTCGGACGCCGCATCCGTTCCCAGAACGCACCAACCCCATACGTGCCTTGCGCGATGCGCCTCCGTTACCGTCTCGGTACGACGAGGATGAGCGCTACGATTCGCGCGTCATACCAATGACCTGGATGAGGCCCATGGCCGGCAGATGTCCGAGGAGCAGTGCTCACAATTGTCGTATCGACCTGTGGCCCGGCCACTGATGCACCCCACGCGTCGCGACTACGGCTTCCAGCCACGTGACCCTGCCGAGAGGGCTCGCCGTGCTGCGCAGCAGCTTTTGGACGTACGTGTGTGGGCCGGCGGCCGCTACTACTGACGAGCAAGTGCAGCGACACCAGCTCCGCGAGCGCTTTCAGACTCCACAAGTCACAACTCCCCAGGAGTACCGAGAGCGCCTACGGCTGCAGCTGCACCCGCAGTCAGTGCCTGCCATGCGCACAATTCCTGTGGTCCTTTATCAAGGAGAGACGATGGCTGCGTATGACGCACAATTCGCAAACTGGGTTGAGCACTCTCGACGGCTCCCAGCTATGATGCTCGTCGAGCTAGTTTCTCCGAAACTGATGTTCGTCTTGAGCGGCGTCTGCGCCTGGACTTCGCAAAGTCGAAGGCGCGACGCCACGTTCCAGGGCCCCGTCCACAATACTACGAGACCATCCAATCTCCTGCTCCCGCTGCGAGCGCCGCTCCTACTCATGAGCAGGCTGCTCCAGCAACCGATCAGCGCCTAAGCTCGGCTGCCGATCTGTCTCCTTCCCACTCTAGTGGGAAGCGCTCAGCGCCTGGCGACGCCGTCGCACGCCGGGGTGGCGCTTCGGCATCGGATGTGCCCGATTATAAGCGTCCACGACGTCTGGACAGTCTTGACGAAGGGGGACCTCAAACTCCCACGAGGTTTTCGAATGAGGATAACCCCACCACTTTACAAGATACTGGGTTTGACCCTGGCATCGACACCGCCACAAGGCGTTCAACGTGATAGTGGAGCTCACCGTGCTCGTCGAGCAGAGCTGGAGGAGCTGGACCCTCGCGTCGCGACTCGGAGTGACTTGTTTGCGCTGGATCAGCGCGTAAGTTCCCTGGACCAGTATCTTGGAGATACAACTGGCTCCCTGAACCGTCTTGCAGACGATCTCGACGAGACCCACCGTCGTGTGGACTGGTTCGAGCAACCTCAGTCGGTTCAAAACCGGGTCGTGGACCTGGAGCGTCAAGTCGCTCAGCTGCAATGTCAGCTCGACTTGTTGCTGCGTCTTCAGCAGCTTGCTCCACGTCCTGTGGCCCCGCCACACGTCCCTGCTGCCCAACCTTCGGGCGTGGCTCAGCCACCTGCCGGGTCGGCGCTAACGCCGTCGCGCTCGCCTGAGTAGGATCCTGATATGGCTTGAGTAAGCCGACGTAGAAGACCGGATGCGTACGCATCTTCTTCGGAAGATTTAGCGTATACGCAAGGCCCTTCTTGGCCACGACCTTGAACGGTCCCACGAACCGAGGTCTCAATTTTGTCTTGAAGACGGCAGGCACTGCATGAGTAGGTAGTTTTTTAGCATTTAATAAAACTAGGTCTCCAACCTCAAACCGTTCCACATTGCCTCTGCCTTTAGCATCAGCATATTCCTTCTGAAGGTCTTGGCTCTCAGCCATAGCGTCCCGCACCTGTCGCGTAACGCTCAGTCTCAACGAGACAAAGTCATCGACTTGCTTGCGAACTGCAACAGGGCTGACATCAGCCAGCCGCTCGGCTATTCCTCCCCCCATCAAGCCCTGAGCCACTACGTGGCGGCGTCAGCGGGACGCGAGGATTCACCAAGCCGTTCACATAGAACGGTGTGAAGCCTGTCGAGTCATGTACCGCATTGTTCAATGCAAACTCGACGAGTGGGAGCATCTCACTCCAGCGTTTCGGCGCCTCAGCGCATACGCTCCGGAGGATGTCCTCCACAACGCGATTCACGCGTTCAATCTGACCATCGGTCTGCGTATGATCCGCTGTGGACATGTCCAAACGAGTGCCTAGCACTCTGAAGAGGGACGTCCAGAACTTCGCGGTGAATCGCGGGTCTCGATCCGAGACAAGCCATGTTGGCGAAAGACTCGGTCTAAGAACAGCAAAGCTGTACCTTCACCATCAATGGTGTCCGGCACCACCGCTAAGTGAGCCATCTTGCTCAACCGGCCCACATAGACCACGATACCCGTGTTGCCCGCCTTGTCTTTCGGAAGGCCAAACACAAAGTCCATACTGATGGACTGCCAACATCCCGTGGGGACAGGCAAGCTCGCCAACGGCGCTGTCGTATTCGGCGCGGACTTCGTCCGTTAACACGTCACACATGTGTACGTAAGTGCCAACCCACTTGTACAGCTTGGGCCACCGGTACATCGAGCTCACTGAGCCATAGGTCTTCTCACGACCTAAGTGCCCACCGACGGGCGTATCATGTACCTCAACGAGGATACTATACTTGAGGTCCTCGTCATGAGGAACGACCACACGAGTGGTATCCTCGAGGTCCGTGCTGTAATACAGCAGGCCACTATCGATGGAGTATCGATGTAGCCTCGCGCGCAAGCGCCCTGACAGCTCCTTGTCCGAGTCCTTGAACTCCTCGCTCACCAGAGCACGTAGCAGCGCTACACACATGTCGTCCTGTGCATAAGCAACGCGTATTAAGTCGGACACTGACGACGTCACCGTTGTGACATGGGCTAACTCGTAGTCCGGCCTGCGCGACAACACATAGGCCACCACATTAAGCCGTCCGGATTGTACTTCACCTCGAAGTTGTACTCGGCAAAGAAGGAGAGCCATCTTGCCATTCTCTGAGAGAGGTGAGGCGACTGAGTCACAGTGCGTAACGACGCACGATCAGAATAGATCACGATAGGCTTGGAGCCAAGCAAGTGTACCCTGAACTTGACTAGAGCTTACTTCATCGCAAGTAGCTCTTTGTCATGAACTGGATAGTTCTTCTCCGCAGCATTAAGCCGGCGAGACTTAATCGCGATGACGCGTTCACGCCTTTCGGCGTCTGCTTGTAATAAAGCACAACCGATTGCGAAATCGGAGGCGTCGCAGACGACGCTAAACGGACGATCCGGGTCCGGTAGCGCGAGTATCGGCGCTCGCAGAAGGCTCTCCTTCACGGCCCGGAAGGCTCCGTCATGCTCGACGCTCCAGCACCAAAGTTCATCCTTCTTAAGGAGATCCGATAGTGGCCTGGTCATCTCCGCGTAGTTCGCGCTGTACTTGTGCAAGTAATTGGCTAAGCCTAGCCACTTGCGTAAATCTTTCTGGTTCTTAGGAACTGGCCGGTCCACGATGGCCTTGACTTCGGCAGGATCTGCCCGTCAGCCACGCTTCCCAATGAAGTACCCGAGGAAAGGGATCTCCTCCGCGCCGAAGACGCACTTGTCCAAGTTGGCATACAACTTAAAACACTGGGTGCTACGCACCCAGTGTTTTCGACTTCCAGTCGACCCATGGCTCATGACGCTCCAACCATGCCATGCCAAGGATGAGGTCATACCTCGAATCCAGGTCCAAGACCAGACAGCGTTCCACGCTATCGAAGTCCAGGAACTTCATACTAAGGTCAATAGAGATCCTCGACACAGTAACAAGTGTCCCCGTCGCCAGACGGACTGAGATTTCATCTCGCGTTGGCATTCCAATGCCTCAGCATACAGCTGACCCCCTTCCAGGGTGGAGCGATGGGCATAGTTGCCCGAAGCTCCCGAGTCAATCAAGACTCTCCACGGCTTCGCGAAGCCCTTCACGTTCGTTTGAACGACCAGCAAGCCCGGCTTGCACACAATCTTCTTGTAAGAAAGCCCAGTTCTCTTCGGGGCTGAGCCCCGTTACTCTCTACCTCCTCGGGGCGCAACAGAACTCAATTCTTCCCCAGTAGGCCGCCCCGCGCCTATTGGGAGTTGCCGTTTCCCGGCGACGAACCGGAGGGTTGGCTCGCCGAAGCCTGGCGCTTGGAGCGCAGAGGGCAGTGCGCCCTTAGGTGCTTGGTGCTCCTGCACAAAATGCATCGGCGGATGCCGGCGAGCTGCTCCGCAGCAAGAAGTTCCTTTACTTGATCTTCAGCGCGGCCGAGGTCCATCGGTTCCGGACCGCTCGAAGAGCCTGCGCTGCTCGCGTACCAGCCCGGTCGGGCCGACTTAAAGTTGTGTTCGGCATTCAATGCCACGTTGACCGCCTCTTCAAAAGAGGTAGAGTGTACACGAAACACTTCCGTTCGGGCTGCACCCAACGGAGACCCCCCATGAACACGGTCACCGCGACCAGTTCTGGCAGCGGGTTCGCCGCCATCCCGGCGATCAAAGTTCTCAACTCTTGGACATAGTCCAGTAACTCCTTCTTGCCCTGTCGGGTAGCAAGGAAATTCGACCGAACACGATACGCCTGGTTAGGCGGGGCGAATACGCGTGACAACTGCTGTTTCAGCTGAGCCCAAGTGGGGAACGCGGCGTCTACAGACGCACCACACGTTAAAGCCCACTCACGAGCGCGACCTCCAAGCTTGGAGATAGCAAGCACCACGCGCTGTTGCTCAGACTGGAGCAGGGCCGAACCCATGGCCATCTCGACCTCTCGGGTCCAGAGAAAAAGATTCTCTCCATCCTTCCCTTCGAAGATCTTCACGTTTAGCATGGGCGGCTTGGGTCTCGCAGGACTGTCATTCTTGACCGATGCAGCTGCCGTTGCAGCGCTCATCTTTTCTTGAACATGCTCTAAGAGTGTATTCTCATAACGGGAGAAAGATTCCAGCCTGGCGGCCACCGCCTCTAGTCCTTGCGACGCAAGATGGGCCACGCCCTCCGGGCCAAGCAAGGGCATGAGCTTGTTAAGCGCGTCCTGCTGCACCGGGGGCGAATTCGCGAACACGGGGTGTTCCATCCTCACAGAGGATACAGTCAACCGACTCAGGAGCGGGATTGACTACAAATGCTACCAAGTGCAGCGGGGTTGCCGTAGCTTTAGCGTCAGAGGAAGAGTTCGACTCAAAGAGTCCGTAATACAAAGTTCCTTATTCGAAGAAACTTTAATACAGCCCAAATACTAGGCTTAAGAGTTATTACCTCAAAATAACTCTTTGTTTCCAAAATCCGAAGTGTTTTTATTTATCTTTACTGCGACCAAGCCGCTATCTATGTTTAACTATCTATCATAGTAAAACCTAATCATATGCACAACGTGTGGCCCTCAATCTATGTACTGAGGCCACAGTTAATTCGAGACACCATGTACTGAGAGTCTGTTTACTCTCCGGGTACTCCGTACCTCTGCGTGCACCACACCGTGTAACCCCGTTACACGGTTGGACACGCTTTGTTGTGCACAGTAATAGCTATTTGAAGCTTAGTCTCATGACACGCAAGTATGCCTCCGTGATACGATGGCGCTCGAATCTGTGCCCATTGCGCACGAACGCGTACACCATTCCCAATAGCATGAGCCCGCAGCTTGTTCCATCGGACTGAGCTTGCTCGTTAAGCCACTTCTTTTTAATCTCTTTGGAAAAACGCTCCTTTGCCCCACTTTCCGCATGTCAATTCTCCAAGTATGGCTTGTGCTGCTGGTGCAGGGGGTCTTAGAAGTTTACTCTCAATTTGGAGGGATGCGCCACTTCCACTATAATAACACCCCAGTGAAATCTGCTCAGATGTAGTGGAATAATGACAAATGGTGTCTCAGATAGCAATTGCTTCAGTTCGGAAGGCCACACCATCAGCGACGACAAAGCCACACATCCTTCCACACACAGTGTCAGCAACCATTTTGATGCCCATGTCAATGACAGAGTCGTTCACCATCACCTCGCACTGAGCTCCACCAGCGACACCACTAAAGCTGATAAAGAAAGACCCCGACTTAGTCTTCAGCATTGCCATTAAAGCCAACGCTTAGTACATCCTGCGCCAACGATTCATGCATTCCGGCAGCTTCAGAATGCATCAATCCACTTGTTTTCGTTTCCAACGAAAAAGGTTCAACAGGGTGTGCTTGAACGTAGCACCATTCTTGCTGTAACCACTTGGTGTCTTCAATATATCCTCTAGCCTTGCCTTGAGTACGTAGAACTGCTTCATCTTGTTGAGGAAATAGCTGCAAGATACACGACACCAACAACAGCGTTAGAATGGAAAAAAAGATAAAAAAAATGTTGCTACGCCCTTTTCACCCGTAGAGCACCCTTAGTACTTTTACGGAACATTCACATACCGTAAAAATTGACCCCAGTGCGACAAACGGTTCCAGTGCGACGTACCCAATTATGATGATGACGCATCTTTCTGAACAGATCTCAAAAACAGGGTCTTCCGTCTTTGCAGGACGGGTGACATCGAAAGGGCTCAATTAAAAAACCTTAATGAGGTTTTATAATTGACTTGACTTTGACCAAAAATCGGCGTCGCACTGGGGCCGATTCTTACGGTACCTGTGCTGGACGAAACTCTTGGAGCTAAACGATACCAGTAGTCCCCATGGCACGTCGTCGTCTCCCTCTTCGAGGAGCTCCTTCTTCTGCACCATTGCTGCATCTTTTTTCAAAAGCGCTTCAGGGATCCCGAAGGCGTGATCCATGCAATTGGCCTCATTTCCTTCTTCGGCAACTGCGCAGGTAACAGGTCGCGCTTTTTTAAACGTGTCGGTCATGCGAACTGGATACTGGTCGAGCATATTTGAGACTTTCTCCACATTTGGATGATAGTTTGCCCATTGTATAATTTGTCCCCGCGTTGTAGTGATCTCTGACGAGATCAAAATCCCAGCAAACTTGGGCTGTGGTGTAATCTATCCTTGTCTTTTCTTCTTTCGAGTCCTTGGTTTCGGAGCTGGGAGTCGAAGGATTTCAACACTGAGTGGTTTAATAGACCCATCGGGTTGCGGGACGGCTTGTAAACTTTTGTCGCGTGGAGTCACCTCTTGTTCGGATTTCACCACAGATGGATAAACTCCTTCCCCTGAAACTTGGGTGGGTTCGACCTCGTCCTTACCGGACAAAGCTATACAGCCATCTCCACTTGCTTTCGTGTTGTCGACTTCAACGTCGTCGGATACAGACACAGACCCATCGCTTTCTGAGCCATCACCGGCTTGTACTAAAGACGTGTGCTCACGCACAAAACCAGCAATTGATTCAGCTTGCATTGCCAGCTCTTGGTCTGCCTCCATATCAGCCATTATGGCTGCGTAGTCGAGCTGATCGAAAAAACTATCCGAGACGCTTTCATCCTCCATTGTAGTAGACTCCACGTCCGTTGATGAAGTCCCTGCTCTTGTATTTCCAAACTCTTTGTCCACGAAGTTCTTCCACTTTTGCATCTGCTGGTAAAACTCCACAGTAGTTAACTCACTTAAACTTTCAATTACCGGCTCGAAAAGAGCTTGAGCTCTTGCCTAGTTTTCAGCATTTGACTGAACGACCATTTTCGCTTGTTCCTCTCTTTGTAGACGTACATATTCCACAGAATCTTTTCCTACCGGTGAGCCTCCTTCAGAACGGCCGGTAAGGGTGCAGCTTCATGTTGGGGCGCCATTGCACGACTTGGTCGAGCATTCACCAAATTGATAACTTGCCGAAGCGGAACCATGCCTTTCTCGAGTGATCCATACATGTCTTCTATATTCTTCATACTCCATGGACTTGGCACTGTTACAGCAGGTAGCTGTTTAAATCCATGCACCTTTACAGACACCATCATTACATGATTACAAGGAAGACGTCGGCAATTGTAAAATAGGCAGCTGTATGTCCACAACAGATCATTGACACATGATGCTTGACCGAACAAACATACTTTCCACTCTGATTGCGTCGGCACAAAGTGGACACATTTTGCCTCGCCCTTATTCACCATGAACAGGTCCCACTGCACCGAAACCTTCGCTAGTGCGTCGTTCGACAACTCCGCTGCAACGAGCTGCAAAAATGGAGGAACGACGACTGGTCTTCGAGACTGGCTGGAAAACTTGCGCAGCGAAGTCAGCAAGTGATTAATAATATTCACTTGGTTCTGGAGAAGCCCAGCGATCGTTCTGTCCACACTTGTCTTCCTGCCTAATAGACGTTTCAGCTGATTCCAGTTGGTCTCAATCCTGTTCGTCGTAGTATTCCCCGCTGTGAAGTATTTTCCCCGTCCATGGTTCGACCACATCTCACTACACCACTCCCTATTTTCTTGGAAGTACTGCAAAATCTCAGGGAACGACTTCGGGGAGATATCTAGAAGGACCTACACAAACGACGGAAACAGCTGGTTTACCTGAACGCGAGGACGGCTTTGAAGAGTAGACCAAGAGTCCTGGAGCAATCGTACGGAGCTGGAAATCGGCCTTGTGTATCATAGGTCGGCGACCTGGGTATCTAGCGGGTACATGGCATTGCATAGCTCGCGCCTGGATTGGCAACAAGTTTGTGTTTATCGATTCCGACTGCTATCATTACTTCCCAAACGGGGAGGAGCTTTTGACAAGCTTCTTTGAGACTATGGATGGGGCTTGGGGTGAGGGAAGGGTACTAAGTTGTGATCGAAAAATGTAGGATTTGGTCAAGGAGTGTCCTGGGAACCAATGATTTACCTTTCGCGTACGAAACGACGCTATCGAGTTATTCAAGGTTGAGTGGAAAGTACATTTTGTACTTTAAGTGATTTTGTATACTAACGTGCGTGATATGTCACCAATTCGGAGCCATCGTCAATAGCCCATGTGTTTTTCCCAATTAGGACAGCTCTTAAGACAGCTGGTGCAGTTGTATTGCAGTGAAGGCGTCGAGAGTCTCGACTCACCATCGCCTCGACGATGATCGAGTGTTTCTTGCGGTAGTGGGTAGCTGAAAGCCAGGCTTCTATACCCCTGCTAAGATCAGTAAGTTCTTTACCAGCGTGCTTTTACCGTATCCGTGAATTAAGCTAACTTTCGCGTTCGTTATGCTTTCGCTGAGTGCATTGAGAGCTCATTCCCCGAATTTTCAACTTTTGCACAGGTGCATTCTTCTTGATTTGCATGCAAGTTTGGGTGACGTTGGTCAAGTGCAAGGCTCTGGTGAACAAGACGTCGTGCGACGCGCGCCTGACGCTGCAGTATGGGTTAGCTCCGAGTGGTCTCGTTCCTTTTGGTAGCGAATCGCCGCCAATGGTCTCACTAACCTGGGGTTTTGACATGCTGGTCTACAGCACTCAGTTTTGCTGCTATGGTTATGTGATTTTGTATATTACTAACATACTATGTTTTGTATATGCAGTCGCCTGTCAGCCTTCGCAAATCAGTCGTGTGCCAACATCAAGAGATGCTCCCAGACCGATACTCATGGTGCGGCCTCTTATCTTTCAGTAACGCCCTCCAGACTAGGGATGTCATCACTCCATCCGTTATGCGGCCTATTTTGGCTAGATTGGCAGTAGTGAGCTCCAACGTGGACCGTGGTCATCACGCTACGGCGCCTCCTACACCATGGACACGTTGCAGAAGGGCCTACACAAACGACGGAAACAGCTGGTTTACCTGAACGCGAGGACGGCTTTGAAGAGTAGACCAAGAGTCCTGGAGCAATCGTACGGAGCTGGAAATCGGCCTTGTGTATCATAGGTCGGCGACCTGGGTATCTAGCGGGTACATGGCATTGCATAGCTCGCGCCTGGATTGGCAACAAGTTTGTGTTTATCGATTCCGACTGCTATCATTACTTCCCAAACGGGGAGGAGCCTTGGAAAGAGCAGCAACACGTTAGCGACCCCACTAGCATGTGAAATAGTTGAGTCACTCCAGGATGTACGATCACTGTAACCACCGTACTGGACTTGAGTAAAGGTGGAATTCCAGCGAGCGATCAGTTCTTCTCAATCAACTTGCCCGGTATATGTAGGGGGCAGGCGGTTTGATTGTTTCTTCGTCGCGGTGCTATCCCTTCCTGAGTTTTTTTCATACAAGGCATTGTGATATGCGGGGGAAAACGAACACTGTTTAAAATTTTCACTCAGGTCTTAATGTCTTCTTCACTTCGGTACACTCGTTTAGCGATTCTTCTTGTATCCTTCACATAACTTATTGTCTTCAGTATGATCATCTTGGCTCTTGTATTGTGGTCAGTGCTGGCTTCTCTCGGTCTTATCCTCAGTACGGCTTGGGGTATTATCTTGGTCTCACTATGTGGTCGTTTTGTCGGCTCGACAGTTTTAAGCGTGATCGTGGTTGAACGTGGTTAAACTTCAATCTTGTTTCACTAGATTGCGTTACTGGATCATTCATCTGATGTCATCTTGGTACATGTTTATCTTGGAGCAGCGAGAAACAAACTTGTCCTTGACTTGAGAGGATGATATTAGTCACAGTATATCTTGAATAAGCATGCGTACTGCCTCCACCAAAACCTGTCATTCAGGCGTGTCGTGTCCTGGGACTTGTGCCGCGCTTCGTCGCCTTGGTGTGGGGGACTGTCACTGTGTATTGTAATGTAGCGGATAGTTGGCCAAACTTGGATTCATCATGCAATCCTGGTGCGGGGTCGTGTACGGCCTTCACCTTTGAGCATTAGACCTTGCAATCCTGGCGCAGACTTGCGTACAGATTTCATCCTTGATCATTGGGCATCTGCAATCTTAGAACAACTTCGTGTTCGGCCTTCATCTTGGAGCATTATCCATCTGCAATCCTAATACAAGTCGGTATATCTGCATGCTTCCTGGTGTAGACGGTCAGGGCAGCACTCATCCTGGCGCAGGAGGTCAGGAAAGCAAGCATCCTGGTACTGGTCGTCAAAACGGCTCGAAATCTCGGCGTACAACGTAGCTACCGCGCATCTTGAAGCACACGTCTGTCATTACATCCATTCTTGTACACAGCGTTCCTCATCTTGGTGTCTTGCGTCTCTTTGGCGTCCAGCGTGTGTATGAACTTCTATGATCGGGAAGCCTGGTGTGGTTTCGCTGTATTTGTTGGTCGGAACTACATCGAGAGGAGGTCGTCCAGGAATACATTCTCCAGGATGACTTTCCGCCAGCCCGTTGGCACTCTTCGTCAGGGAAAGCCCGTGGCCAGGCCGAAGCGTCTTCTGCAACTTGGATATGCATCTCAGGAAATACGCTTTCCAGGCTATTTCGGGCCCATTTGCACTCAGACGCCAACTGACTTCCACAATTATACACGTCTCAGCCTCCGTTCGTGTCACACGGGTGTGGCCGCGACAGCATCCACCAATTGGCCAATCATTATTTATCGGCATCTCAAGCCACTGTCATGACACCATATCATCTTCAGGAAATTCTAAATCACTTCGTCACACGCCCAGGCACCGACTAACGAAAGGGGCCACCGATGATCCGGGATCAGCTGAACTTGACCTCACCTTGTTTGTCCGCCGGCGGACTGGATCTGCCTTTCAGGGATTCGGAAGTCTTCAACGTGTGGAGGCCTGGCCGTCCTGGCGAGACGCGGGATATGGGGGGCTGCGCGTAATTTTTTCGCTCTGTTCCCGAATATTCAGTCCTAATCAGGCTCGGTCGACATTGATATAGGGGCTAAGGCGCGTTCTTATATGAAACCTGCAGGAAGGCCGATAACATTCATGAACCCTATTGGAGACGCGTGGCTGCCAGCGAAGACGGCAAGAGCTGATGCGGAGGCTGGGCGACATCAACTCTGTCATACATTAACTTATCATCAAGTCTAACCACAAACCAATCACTTTTCAATGACACTAACACCATTCGGACCACAGCTCGACTCGACACAGTTTGTCTTGCTAGTAGCGGCGTTGAATGATGAGGATAACGGAAGACAAAAACGGTTTGTGCGACCCGTCTAGTGCGGAACCTAGAGAAAGAGCGACTGCTACGAGAGGGCCAATTTGCACGATGCTGTAGAATGAGTTCGTCGGCGTTCGAAGAGCTATGATCCATGGTCACACATCAACTGTGCATTCAGCCCTACACTTGAAAATTTTGCGGTCCGATCGCGGTAGTCAATCAGCTGCAGATGCCTCTACGATACCAAGCCGGAGGTGCTGTCATTGACATTCGCCGTATAGGCGGTGTAAGCTTACCATCGTTCTACCGTGTCATGTACGAAACGGCATCTGCTATTGTGTGTTTGCTGACGTTGCGAATTAAGCTTCCAATGACATCTACAGCGCGTGAAACAATTACTCGTGGCTATCAGGCTGTGAGCTCAGAAAGTGTTATCGGCGGCTGTGTTTGTGCGATGGATGTATGCATGTGTAATATCATAACACCTTCGTTAAAGAAGTTTGAAGGAAAAGAGAATGGTGATAACGAATCCGGAGCTGGTGTTCGGCGTACTGCCGCGTGCACTACGGTACGATGGGCATCAATGTGGTGGCCGTCTGCGACCATCATAGCCGCTTCACATATCTCAATGCGAGTCACCCCGGTGGCGCTAACGATGTCAAGGCATACAGAGAGCCTCTGCTTCCACATCTTGTCGAAGGACTCAAGAGGGGCCTCTATATTGTCCCTGACAATGCGCACACGGCGACAAACCACGTTCTAACACCGTTTACAAGACCCCAGCTTGCCGGCAACAAGTGCCGAGATTTCCAGTTCTCCCAAGTTCGGATCAGATTTGAAATGGCCTTCGGGCTACTTGTTAGCAAGTGGAGTCTGTTTGAGATGCCGCTTTCCATGAACTTAGAAAGCACCACCCTATTAATTCATGCTGCTGCTGTTCTACACAATTTCGTAGTTAGCGAAAAACCGTCGTCAGACCCAATTGACCAAAAAATTCGCTCGGTGTCTGCGCTGATCGGAACGAATCCTCTTACAGACATTCTCTCGTACGACGCTTGTGACTTATCTGATGCAGATTCAGCTCTAGGTTTTGTGCGTGAGGGTATCGTTGAGACGCAGCGAGGAAGCTCGCAACTTCGTCCTCATATGCCTATGAGAAAATAGATGGTTTGGCTTTTGGAATATTTTTCGCTCGCAGTTATTTGCTCGTGTTCATTACATGGGTTAATAAACTATCCAGTACTTTTTACTCCTTAGTATCGTGCTCAAGAGTTCTTGTTCGATCTGTTCTTTCACATTTGTCAGTTCGATACTACCCTCAGCAAGGTGGGTTTCCAGTTCTGACGCAGCATCTCGCACAATATTGTCAATGGCAGATCGAAGTGCAAGTACTTGGAGGACGTTTCTCCAACACAACCAAGAACCTCAACAGCAGAAGCCCTCTCCTTCACTACACGAGCCTTCTCTAGGGATGATGACATAACCGAGGGTGTTGCTGCAGTTTGCTGGAGTTCTATTTTGCAGCAATACGATCCAATACTTTGGAGCGTTTCTTAGTTGGCGTCGCCGTGTCGGTGGTGCTTGAAATTCCGCTATCGGATATGTCAAGTCTATCTAACCTAGCATTCTTTGGTCACTTTCGCTCAACGGAGGCCAACATGGCCGGGCGACGTTCGAGCCAATCATGTAGGTATAGCACGTCAAGTTTTCCACCGTAAAAATCGAAAAATCACTTGTGTGAGTCCCTGACTGCCGTGATTTTGTCAAAGCAGCAGTGTAGCTGCCAGTGCCAGTGTGCCACAGCTAACACCGATTGACAGCGTTGTGTGGAGGTGCACGCTCGGGGATAATACCACAGTACTTGGGGCGTGCGAGAACAAGGATGTCAAATTCGCAATTCGACGTATCAAATTCTGCTTCAACATCCTGCCAGAAGCCGTTATAAGCACAACAGCCCTGACGTCAAGAGCATGCCGCGACGGGTTGGCATCCATCTCATGCAGCCTCGCGCAAAAAGTTCGCTGAATATCATATTCACCAAACGAAAGAAGCAGTGCTTAGTCCGACGCGACGTTATAGGTGTCGAACCCGGCTTCACGGGGCCAACAACAGCGACACTATCTTGTATCGCTAACCCATACTCGCGCAGCAACGAAACATAGTCGGATTTGTTGTTGAGTGACAAGCGCGCTTTCCCTTGGGGCTGTTTTTTTACTTGAGCATGCGCTGCGCAGATCGTTGGTCCATATGACAAGAGATGGAGTCAGAGGTTTTCTCTTTGCCGTCCAGTGGGAGCGCGTTCAGCTCTGCAATGATGCTTGTGTGGCTCATGACGATGCACGGCACAAATGAGAGTGAGACTGCGCCTCAGCGAGATCAAAACGGCGGACGAGCGGTTTCTCAGCGAAAACAATGCTGTGTACTACTTGAAAGAGATCAGTTGTTAGCAGAGCCCCTGCTAAATCTGGCGACCAGGCCCTGTAATTCACAGCGCTAATGAGCGCAGCTGGTGTTGCGTTGGCCGGATGATGGTATGTAAGGGCATATAGCATTATAGGCACCGCCACTATTTCTGAGGCAATCTCTCCTCAGACCAAGGAGCCTGTCTTTGCTAAGACACGCACCTCCAAGACAGAGTTAGCCACTTCCCGAACCCCAACTATTTATAGCCAATAAAAACTATAAATGTTCCTGGGCCTGCTTGCAGGCTGCATATAAAAACGCGCCTATGAATAATTTAGAGACCGGGGTACCAAATAGACGTGTTCCTTTCCTTTCCGGGTTGCTTGCCGCTTCTACTAGCAGGATCTTTGTAGACTAGAGTAGTTCAATGTCTGGCCAAGCATCAAGCCAAGACTATTGAACAACTTGAACGTAATAAGTAGGAAAGACTAGTTTAGGTAGACCCGGTTAATGTATTAACCCAGATCTTGCTCTATAGCGCTAGTTCCGCTACCTTGGTCCTCTATAACACACGTGGCTGCTGCACTACGTTAACGACCCAGCGGAAGAAAGTAACATGGCCATAATTTGGGCAATTCTGGGATGCGATGGGGGGGGGGGGGGGGCTTATGTAGTTTCGTTTTCGCAGTTAGCGACATCAAAGATCCTCGTGTCAGGCGGCCACTTGTATTGTTCTGAGCAAATTCAACTATGATTGGCGTTTATCCTATGTCTACCTTCTACCATTGTTGATTGGCGATCGCGATCGGCAATCAAGTGCTGCTTGATGATCGCGACCGGCTGTCAAGCCCTGAATGACGATCGCAATCGGTGGTTAGTGATTTCGAGAAGGTGCGGAAGAGGTGAGAGCCGAGCTTAGCCAGGGATATATATATATAGGATGACGCATGATGCAGTCTAGGATGCACAGTCGCCGATCTCGATCATCGGTCAACTGTTGAAGGCGACAATCTTGGACACTGTTCGATAACCTCGGCGCGGACTAGAACACCGATCGATGTCCCTAGCTGGCGATCTTAATGTTTCAGATCATGCACAACTGGCCAGTACCCCGCCCTTAGCTCTTTACCTTGTTGATCCCAGCTGACAAGTCCGGCAGACGTCCGCTTGGCCAGATATATCTTCGACTGGATCAGGACCCTGTGGTATTTTGGTAGCCTTTGACCAGTTGGACTGAATTCTGTATAACAAAGCCATTTTTAGATATGTAACATGCAGATTGCTCCAGTTAATCTGAGCCCGGACGAGCAATTGCGGTCGAGTTATTCGGGATGATGATCGAGTTATTTGGTATGGCGATCGGGTCATTCGTCTTGGTGATCGGGGTTATTCTGTACGATGATTGAGTTATTTTGTGTATAGGACAACTTGTTAGCATGCTGGTCGAGTTAATTTGCGTTGAGCGCGAGATATTCTATGCGATAATGTTTTGAGCAAGGGTGCGTACTCGCATACCAAAGTGGTCAACTTATTTCCCTCTCTCTCTGCGCAGTTTCCCTCGTTTTAAAACGGATCCATCTTCTGATATCTGGCATGTTGATGCGAGCGTCTTTATAGTGTCGTAGAAAACTTTGTATCGAGAGAAGAATCGATTCTCTGTGAGGTCTTTTCGCTGTTTGCTTCCCAACCGTTGCTCAGCTCCACTAACAGATATCTGCCCCCCCCCACGCCGCAAGATTACTCCAACCGAAGGCCCATCTCCAGCATGAAGATGAGATTCTCCTTGCCGAGGTTGTACCGCGTCATTTGCATGGGGGGGGGCACGCGCTTGGCAATCGTCGTTCCTGTTCGCTACAGAAATCACGAGCGTTTTGTTCACAACTAGTAGGACTTGCTCTTTAAGCTGGTGAACCTCGCTGGCAAGGCTGTCGATCTTTCCGTGCAGTGCTTCGAAACGTAATTTTAGTTTTGATTCGACCAACGGAATTGCTGCTTTAAGACGACGATTTTGCGACTGGTTTGAAGATTACAGTGACAGCAACATATCAGCTTCAAAGTTCAAGTAGTGCTCCGAGGCGAACAAAGGGTCACTCCAACCAGGTTGATCGGGAAGTTTTCTACGTAACACTACCGAGTCCTGGATGAATACCACTCTCAGTTACTGGAAATTAGCGGTAGCTGAAGAAGGCAAACCCAAGACGGGATTCACGGCAGGAAGAGGCTTATTTCAGGTTTGCAGAACGCCCTTTGGTTTCTGCAACGCACCAAGCACGCTCAAGCGACTCATGCTTTGCGTAGTACGTGGATTAATGGGGATTGACTGCCTAGTGTTATTTCTCCAATACTCGGTAGCGATACGTAGGAAGCTTCCCAATCGTTTCGAAACATGTATCAATTCAATAATTCCATCTGTAGCTATTTCTCGACTTCCAGCTTCACGGAGGTCACTCTCTGCAGCGTCTAAGTCGGGGAAAGCATTTGTTGGTAGCTCCCCAGTTGGTATATTTGTGGCACGACCTAACCAATAGTCAGCCCTCTTCGTTGGGAGCCCGGTCAAAGCGCGCATTGACTTCGCGGTAGTGTTGTCAGATAGCACGCTTCCATACGCTCTCCATTTCATTTATTTGCACGTCTAATCTGATTCTGATTCTCATCCGCACCTTGTAGCTTAGCCAGCTTGACTCCAGATCGTCGATTGGCATGCGTCCAAACTGACAAACCGAAGCCACAAGCCGTGAATGCTGTCTTCACTCTTTCTATTTGTGCGTATGCAACGTTTAACAAATTGCATTTTTTTCTTTTGTCCCCCATACATTAAGGTCCTGTTCGGGAACACTGGTTTTATCTCCAGTAGTTTTGATGCCAAAATCACGCGATCTGATTGGCTGTTGAACCTAGCCACCGGATTTGATTTTGAGCAGAAGTAAAACATCCTCTGGGGGGTGTTTTATTTTGGCAAGCAGCAGTTTTAAAAAATATTGATGTCGCAATATTAAAGGGGTAGAGACCAATTAATAATAAAAGCGACTGTATCTGATAGCTAACGACTAAGGTCCACTAGGAGCATCTTCACAGGATCGTGTTTACCAATTTCACCACTTTGATAATAAATAAATACGGAGTGAGCATTGGCTTAAAACTAAATATTGAATAGAGATTGAGCGATTTTTGTAAAGCGATGCCTTATTCCGTGTTTTACAAAGGTTGGTGACAAAAGGGTTAACAGACGGATATCATACCAGAGGCTCCGAACCGCAAAGCGGAGGAACGGCTCCAAAACCACGATCCACCGCCAAAACAAATTTAGGTCACCACATTTGAAGGACATATCATTACTCCCTTTCTCATAATATTAACTAGAGGACTGCTTACTTGGGGGTCATCGTCGGTTACTGAAAGAGATAGCATATCAGAGAACAGGATAAAACACTTCGGTTCTCCATGAGCAAGAAGAGCATGTGTAACTCAAACTTCCACTCAGCTTCGTAAGGCCACTCCAATAGTTGATTTAGCCAGAATGTACTTAACCCTCTCTGTTCTCCAAATTATACCAATCTACCACCGCCCCTAACCCTCGACATGCGTATGTTTCGACTTCCGCTTGTTTTCTCCTTGCATTAGCATGTCCATCAGGCTTTGCCCCGAGGATGTGAGTGTCAATTCATGTCAATGGATTCTGAAACTGGTAGAGATCAATGACGGCCTTAGCGTACGCATCCACAGCTTCATTCCCCAAACTTTGTCGGACATTGAGCCACTATTTGGGTTAGAGTCAGACACAATGTCTGACATTTCCTGAAAAAGCAAATTCTTCTCTATATATAAATGTATCGAGAAGGGAGCAAATCGCGATTTGCACAGAATGCGTCGGACAAGCGCCCAATCGTAATTCGCGTGGGCAGGTTTGAGCTTACGAGAGACTGGACCAAGCGATTCGCTTGGTCCAACCTGACAAGGATATTATATTTATTACTTTATTGTGCTTCTGTCTGTGAGCCTCTTTTACTGCAATATCACGGGTAGTATCCTACCAGCAGGAGCTCGCCGTAAAGCGCCATCTTCTTGCCAGTGGCTTTATTACAATAGGAACGACGTCCTTTTAACTCCATCGTGATCGTGTTAATCGACTTGTGTTGTCCGTTGTGCTGGCTGAGATCGAGCTGAATGAATGAGACAGTCGCTACTTCTATTCGTAGGGACAGTTTGGTGATTGAAAATTCAATGCAAGATTATCGACAAGACTTACCCACCCGTCAGTATTGTCTCACAGAGGCCTGAACGATAAACGGGGTTTTGCTGAGGTGGCCCTCCACTGCTGAGGTGGCTCTCTATTGCATGCAGTTCGATTCGAGTACACGTAGGTAGAAGATATAAAAAACAAGTAACATCAGTGTTCTAGGTCTAAAGCGTCTCCAACAGTTCTCATAGACCTCTTTGTTGGCGGTAGATTGATTTAGGCACGCTCAAATTGAACAACTTGTCTTCCAAAATGCCTAGTCGGTAGGGGTCATATCGAAAAGGCTGGCTAAAATGATATTGATTTGCTATGTCTGACAGATATCCGACAAATCCGTCTAAGAATCAGATTTTTAATGCTTGTTACCGTGAGGAATAACAAAAGTGTCGAGATTTTTTTTTACATGTTTTGATTCGTAAGCTTGTGAACCATCCAAACGTTTTATCTTCACACCACTTACAAAAGTCATCCAGCTTGTTTTCGGGTCTCGTCGTGGCCCGCCATAACATTGACCACAGCACGTTGGGGTTCCTGCGCATTTGATTTGTTTCCAGGTAGATCCTACGCCATGTCCCTGCTAAGCTCGAATCGGGCGCAAGTATCCACGTATGCGTTGCGGCAGTGAGGACGAGGACAAAAGATGATTTGGCTTGGACAGTGAAAGGCGAAGTGTCGTTTGCTATACGATCTCAACGAGCGGCTCTCGTTTTATTCGTTGTTTTTCATTAAGTAGTTTCTATGAAATATTTCAAGACTGACCTGGCAGTATATACTTTCGAAATTTCTTGAGTTACGTATTGGCAATCCCTCGTCGCTAGATGCGGCCAGACCTACTGGTCAATACTGAAGGGATTCTCCCAAGTTCAATAAAAAGCTGGCCTCACTTTAAAGTCAATTCATCGCAGTGGGTATTATTTGCATGTCCCATTCCAAATGCCAATGATTGGATTTCATCGGGCATTAAACCCAAGTAATCCTCGCCGAAAATCGGTTGTTCAGACCGAATAATTAAATCTCCCTTAACCCGCTCCTTAAGTTAATACGACAATTCTGCTAAAGGTTCCATAAACCAGTAAATAAGAGTAGAGTTCTAGATTATAAGGGGCTCTGCCCCAATCATAAACTATTACTATATTAATAATAGTTGGTGGTTCAGCTGGGGATCGATGTATCAGCAACAAGCGAGTTGGCTGCGCCGCAAAGCGGCGCAGCCAACTTGCATTTACATAACACTATACAAAACCTATTTGCTGACGTGAATGAAGATGAAAGATAAAACAATTTTAATGAAGTAAAAATTTCATAGCAGTCGGTGTTGATTTACGTACATAGTTTTGATATAATGAACGAAGCATTTTTAACAGCATGATCGGGCGGTTCTGTATCCAATTACGTACGTGCTTTATTCTATTGCGTTCAGTTTTTATATAATGCTCTAATTGTAGTATTTTTTTGTAAATCAAAGCTTAATTTAGACCGCATTTTTTTTACCAAATATAGCATGAGTGCTGACTCTCAATACAGCCACATAGTATTTCTTCTAGCAGATCTAGTGATGATTTTGTACGAACAGGACGCCGTTGGCCAATGCGCGGTTCTGTGCTATTTTCGTATAAAATACCGAGTGTACGAATATTGGGCGTAACGTTAAGTGCTGTACGAAACAGCCAGTCGTAAACGATACGGTACTCCCAATCATTTTGTGCCGGGGAAACGCCAGTGTCTTTTTCCAGTTTATTAGAGACCTTGTGCTATAGTAAATTTTACTGTGAGAAATAACAGCGCGACTTATTTCTTTTTGGAGGGTCGATTTGTTCGTATTGGCTTGTACAGCTGTCATTTTTGATGTGAACAGAGACAGCTCTAGCGACGACAACGATTTGGCGGTCATTGCTGCCATCGCCCACGCCGCTTAGATATTGCTCTACCTAGGTCATATTTAAAAAGAAAGTTTGCTTCCTAGAGGATGACATTATCGCCCTCGTCGCGCACTTCCGTCTCCCCCGACCTTTTTTCCGCCAAGCAACGATACCAAGTCTCAGCATCCGAAGCTCTGTCATTTTCCTACGGCGTATAGCATGTCCTGAACGTCTTAGCGCCCTTAAGGACCTCTGAAAAAAAATATTTGTCTAACTTCTCAGCCAAAATAGCTAGAAAACCCCATTTGGGCAGTCATCATCACCATAAGTGCGTCTGTTTTCGCACGGTCTTGCTTCAGCCTCTGTTCTTTTATAGATAACTGTCTTTCTTGTATATCGAGTTGACGCTCTCGCAGTTTGTATCGTCCTGGCTGATCTTCCGCTTTCAGCTCTAGATACGCAACGATTGCATCCAGGCTGGTTCGTTTCGTTTTTTTTTGTTATTGTTACAGCTTTCAGATTTATTATCCGCTTCATCTTTGCGAGAACGCCACATTCGAGCCGTCGCGCCGCGCACTACTTGGTTAGACGGAGTTTTACGTCTTGGAGCTTCCGTTTTTTCTTTTTCAGTTCTGTCAGCCTTCTCCTGCGCATAACTATCATACTACAAAAACAAAGTAGAGTTATTACATTAATAATTTAATAAAAATAAGATAATTTACCAGTTAACGGCATCCCGTAAGGAGCTGCTCCCGTTCACGGTTCTCCTCAGCAGCTCCTGACGCGCGGAGTGACTCCATCACTCCTCATGCCGAAATGTTTCAAGGAGAATAGTGCATCGTCATCTGCGAGCTTTGCCGTCAAGCGGTATTGGCATCTCCGTGCGCTGCTGCCCAAGGCGTGTGCGCAGCGATTTCTTATAGGAGAAACACGTCTGCTGCGTGCGTTGGACCTTGTGCCGCACTGGTGCCTGTAGCATCAGGTGGATGAGGAGGAGATTCATGACCATCACCCGACATGGCCACTGTGAGCGCAGTAGTCACTAATTCTGACTGTTATAGGCAGGACGCAAACGCGATTATCCTTGAGCTAATTTTACTGTGACACCCTATCCGCAATGCATTTGGAGCTCACTGTGACTTTTCACAGTTTCGAAACGATAGCACAAGGGCTATTGTATCAAAAATTACAAATCAGAAAACGTTCCATTTTTGTCACGCGGTGACGCAGCCGACCGTCGTCGAGGTTAATTAGCGCTTTCTAGAGTTTTCTACACCATTTCTGGATCAAATTGAGAACTTCCCAGATCAAAACTAAAACAGCTAGATGCAAAATGAGAAAATTCAAGAAAAAATCAAATCGCCCCGACTAATCGTTTGCGGGAGTGAGTTTTGAGGCACCTTAGAGCTGTCAAGTCAACGTCCCTGCACGGAAAATCAGATATAGAAAGTGATGGGATGATAGAAGCATAAATGATAAGAGGTTTTCTTGTTTTGATCTGAGCTCTTTTTGTTTTGATCTGGGAAATTCTCAATATGATCCAGAAATGGTGTACTATCAAATTTAAATATCTATCAGAATTATCTCAATAATGTGTTGCTCACCACCGAAATCGATATCTACGATTTTAATCGGCTGGTGATAATTACGATTTTATTAACCCTACCCCCTCAGTAATCACGAAAGGATAGATGTCATGGTCACACAATCCCAAAGTAGAGTAGGTTGGAGGGTCACTGAGTGCCCTGTTGCCACCGTTTAAAACAATACAGCAAATTTGGTCACACGGGATAGAGGAGAACAAAGCGCTTAAGATAATGACGCCCAGAACCCTTAAATCATCACGCTTCCTCTAAGACCGAGTCGTTGAAATGGCTCGGTTCCTTAGGTTTAGATTCACCCCCGCGTCAAATCATTTTCCTTTATCTGGTACTCAAATCTAGAATTTGACACCGGACGACATTTGACTTGCCTCATCCGGTGTGGTTATCCTCGCCCATTTATTATAAATAGATTTTTAAAATTATCTGAAGGGCTGTACGAAAAACGGTACCCTTAATAGGTTAGTCGGTCTCCACCTTTTCTTAAAACTATTTTAGAAAATAGTTTAAAACAAAGTTAACCCCCAACATTGCAGTCTTACCTGCAACAACCTGCAAAGCTACGAAGCACGTCAAGTGCAACAAAAGAGCCGACATTTACAAAATCTGATACCGCATATCCTTTGGATGTAGATTATACATATACTATAATACTTGTCAAAAGCTTACAAAATTTGGAGCTTTGTTATTTAAATTTATATCCCGAAAAGCACGCTGCTCAAGTTTCGTATGAAAATACGATGATGTCTGTACTTGCGTGTCACAAAAGCAAATGCATCAGTCGACACTTTCGGCTGGACCGGGGGTCCTGACCGGAGCCGCACACTTCCACATTGACCACTTCCCCGGATCATTTGTAACGCCCCCGGCCAACGAACATGAGCTCCCCGCAACCCATTGAGTGCAAGGCCGCCGTGTGCTGGGCCGCCAAAGAGGACTACGTCCTCGAGGACGTGATTGTGGCGCCGCCGCGCGCGGGCGAGGTGCGCGTCAAGATCGTGGCCACGGGTGTGTGCCACACGGACGAGTACACGCGCTCGGGCGCCGACCCGGAAGGTATCTTCCCCGTCATCATGGGACACGAAGGCGCCGGCATCGTGGAGAGTGTGGGTCCCGACGTGACCAGCGTCAAGGTGGGCGACCACGTCGTGCCGTGCTACACGCCGCAGTGCCGCAACTGTAAGTTCTGCAAGTCCAGCAAGACGAACCTCTGCTCCATCATTCGCAGCACGCAGGGCAAGGGCCTCATGCCTGACGGTACCTCTCGCTTCACGTGCAAGCGCAATGGCGAGACGCTCTTCCACTTTATGGGCACGTCCACCTTCTCCGAGTACACTGTACTGCCCGAGATTTCCGTGGCGAAGATCGACCCCTCGGCCCCGATGGACAAGGTGTGTCTGCTTGGCTGCGGTATCACCACCGGATACGGTGCAGTCATGAACACCATGAAGGTAGAGAAGGACTCTACCGTGGCCGTGTTCGGTCTGGGCGCCGTGGGTCTCGCTTGTATCATGGGAGCTAAGGCGGCTGGTGCTCGCAAGATCATCGCCATTGACATCAACCCGAAGAAGTTCCCTATTGCCGAGGAGTTTGGTGCCACTCAGTGTGTAAACCCCAAGGACTACGCTGACCGACCGATACAGGAGGTGTTAATTGAGATGACAGAGGAAGAGGGATTCGGTGGACTCGACTACACGTTCGAGTGCATTGGCCGTCCTGAGACGATGCGTGCTGCGCTCGAGTGCTGCCACAAGGGATGGGGTCAGTCCTGTATTATTGGTGTTGCCGCGTCCGGCGTGGAGCTGGCCACGCGCCCGTTCCAGCTGGTCACGGGCCGTCGCTGGGCTGGTAGCGCCTTCGGTGGCTTCAAGAGCCGTGACGGTGTCCCCGAGCTGGTGAACAAGTACATGAAGAAGGAGATCAAGGTCGACGAGTTCATCACCCACAAGTTTGACTTGCCGCAGATCAACGACGCGTTCCACGCTATGCACCAGGGCGACGTAAGTATTTTTGATGGAGATGTTGCTGGTGTAGCTCATTTTAACTCTCTTTTGCATCTTTGCATGTGTGATACCAGTGCATTCGCGCCATTGTGTACTTCCACGGTGTGCCTCAGTAAGAAGTCAAGTCTGCGACCGTAAGTGGCTTAACAGCCGAGTTAGAGAAGATGTGCAAGTAGCTCGGGTCTGCTTTGCGCTATATGAGGTTAACGTGATGGTGCGAGACCGCCGTTGTACTCCGGAAACACGAAAAGATCGAACCCAGTTGTGCTTTGTTGTGCTTCTTCATTTGGTGTGCTTGTTCGACTCACAAACTCATTCCCATCTTCGCAACAATTTGATTAACTAGTCATACACACTGTAGGTCTATGAGTGCCGCCGACCAGAGAGCAACGCGTCTTCTTCCAGAACCGGCAAAATGTATCTGATAATCAGATGCGTGGAATGGCTGCCAGCCCATTGGCTGGCCCAAGCACGCTCTGGCTGCGATTTGATGCGCATCTTTCGTTGACCACGAGAACTATCTTTTAGTTGCCTTCAACAACTGCTTAAAACTATACTTTGTGGTAATACATTCTAAATAACAGTCATTAACAATCAATAAGCATAAATTGAGTAAGAGAAATAAGGAACGATTCCTGTGGAACCTAATACTACTTTGAAGTCACATAGTCCGTTTTGTCCAGCCTCATCATGGTGATTAGAATCCGGGATCAACATGCTGTTTAGAGGGGATTTGAGCGGCGTACGTTGCTCAATAGCCGACCGTTTGGACAAGATCTCATTCTGGAATTCGCCCAAGAAGACCAAGCAACCTCCACTCGAAACCATGAGCGTCAAGGCCCAAGCCGGTGACAAGGTCGTCCTCGCCTACAGCGGCGGCCTCGACACGTCCATCATCCTCAAGTGGCTCACCAACAAGGGCTTCGAGGTCATCTGCTACTGCGCCAACGTGGGCCAGCACGGCGAGGACTACGAGAAGGTGCGTGCTAAGGCTCTGTCCCTGGGCGCTAAGAAGGTGTACATCGAGGATCTGCGTGAGGAATTCGTCAAGCACTACATCTTCGAGGCCGTCAAGTCCAACGCCATCTACGAGTCTCGCTACCTTCTGGGTACGTCGCTGGCTCGCCCTGTGATCGCGAAGAAGCAGGTGGAGATTGCTCAGGCCGAGGGCGCCAAGTACGTGGCCCACGGCGCTACCGGCAAGGGTAACGACCAGGTGCGTTTCGAGCTGTGCGCTCAGGCCCTGGACGCCAAGCTCAAGACCATCGCCCCGTGGCGTGATGCTGAGTTCATCGAGAAGTTCAAGGGCCGTGCCGACCTGATCCAGTACGCCAAGGAGCAGAACATCCCCATCGACGCCACCCCCAAGGCCCCCTACAGTGTGGACGAGAACCTGTACCACACCTCGTACGAGGCTGGCATGCTCGAGGACCCCATGACCGCTCCTATGGTCGAGATGTTCAAGATGACGGTGGACCCCAAGGACGCCCCCGACGCCGCCGAGCAGATCCAGGTCCGCTTCGAGAAGGGTATCCCCGTGGGTGTGACCAACCTCACAGCCAAGACCCCCGAGCTCACGGGTGCTTTGGAGCTGTTCCTCGAGCTTAACAAGCTCGCCGGCAAGCACGGCATTGGCCGCATTGACATCGTGGAGAACCGCTTCGTCGGCATCAAGTCGCGTGGCTGCTATGAGACTCCCGGCGGCACCATCCTTCGTCACGCCCACCTTGACCTCGAGGGTCTGTGCATGGACCGTGAGGTCATGAAGGTGCGCGACTCGCTGTCGGCCAAGTTCGCCGAGTTCTGCTACAACGGCTTCTGGTTCGCCCCCGAGATGGACTTCGTGCGCAACGCCGTGGACTTCTCGCAGCAGAACATCACGGGTTTCGTCAACCTGGAGCTCTACAAGGGCAACGTGACGGTGATCGGTCGTCACTCTGACGAGGCTCTGTACAGCGCCGACCTGGCCTCCATGGACCAGGAGGGCGGCGGTGCCAACTTCGACTACAACCCGGCTGACGCCCAGGGCTTCATCCGCATCAACGCCACGCGCCTCAAGGCCTGGCGGTGCCGCCCCCAGCCCAAGAAGTAAGCTCGCCTTGAGGTTGCTTATTATATGAGGAGAATGGGGCCACGCCACCAGAATAAACTCCAGCTTGCAACAGAGTAAGTGCCGAATATAGGAACACACAAAAAATGAATACTATGTAGTATGATCAGAGCGCACTCTGACAGCTAAAATATCATCTTCTACACCTTGTTAGGCAAAAGTGATATTATAGCGTTGCTCTCATGTTCAAGAACCTGCAAAAATGGCTACAGTACACTAGTGAGCAAAATTTAGTCCTTTCAAATTGAAACACTATTGAACGTTTCAATACCGGTAGCGTACCGAAGGACCAAATTTTAAACCATTTCCAGGACTATTCATTTCGAGTAAAATATGGGGAACGATGGAGGAGTGATCGCCGTGAAGCGCAAATTCATGCGCCACGCGAACGTCAAGGCGCGCGGGGAGAAGGCGGACCAAGAAGCGCTACGTCTGGAAAAGGCTCGTACCTGCGCTCTATCCTCGGAGCCGCTGCGTGATCCCGTGGTGGCGTGTCGCTTGGGAAACCTTTTTAATAAGCAGGCGCTGCTCGAGCATCTGCTAGCGAAGTCGATGCCCGAGCGATTCCTGCACGTCACGTCGCTGAAGGACGTAGTGACGTGCCGCGTTACGCGAGAGAAGGAGGAGGAGGACTCGCTGTGGTGCTGCCCTGTCACAATGACCGAGTTTAATGGCAAACAGCCCTTCGTAGTGCTCTTCTCGTGTGGTTGCGTGCTGTCGGAGCGTGCTTTAAAGGCCGTCAACACCCAGGAGTGTCTGGTCTGCGGTAAATCATTGGAAGAGCAGGATGTCGTGACACTGCTGCTGGATGACGAGCAATACGATACGAACCAGAAGAAGCTGCTGCAGCTAAAGGCCGATGAGAAGCGGGCCAAGAAATATAAGAAGAAGGTGAAAGAGGGCAAGGAAGATAGCCAACACGATCAAAAGAAACATCACAAAGAAAAGAAGAGCAAAAGGAAGGCGGAGCATCTGGGCGAGACGAAGGATGCGAGACTCGCCAAAATTGCCAAGGACGCGAGCGAATCTATCACAAAGGCCAAGGAAAAGAGTCAAGTGTTCGCATCTATCTTCTCCAAGGAGAAGCAAGAGAAGGCAAGTGCTAACGATCTGCTCATGACGATCGGTGGTATGCGCTACACGTTATCGTAGATCATAGGGAAGAGCAGGAGATGCTGGATGTAGACTCTTCCGTATTTAAGGCTTGATCAATTGTGAGACCAGACTTTTGCCGAGCCATCGATGCAGCCAGTGACAACCATGCTACTCTCAGGATGGCATGCGAGTGCTCGAACAGGCTTGTTGTGAGCAGCAAACGAGTGTTTATGCTTAGCGTCCACGAGATCCCACCAGTAGACTTGTCCATCCTCGGAGCCGCTCAGCACGAAGGCTCCGTCACTTGAGAACCCGCACTCGATCTTGTAGTCTTGCACACTGTGGCCACGATAGCTAGGAGGCCAACAAGCACAAAAGTGAATACAATCAAACGCCGTGGCTCAGATTCCCCTGCAATCTTACCTCTTCACTTCTGCACCGTTGGTTTTCTCGATTAGTCTAATGGATCCGTCGAGACATCCAGCAAGGATGAAGCGCGCATCGGGGGAATGTGCAACAGACACCACCGGTTCTGCATTGAAACCAAGAAGTAAAAAGACTATCAGAGTGGCAGCATTGCCAGTACCAGTGTAGTCTATCTACTTACCGTCAATATGCTCGCGGAAGAGTTGTCCAGCACGAAGATCGTACGTGCGCACAACGCCATCAACACACCTGCGACGCAACGATATCCATGAGAATTACCCTCATAAGCAGTGAGCAAAACCTCATTTGTACCCTGCAATGATCTCGTGTTCCGTCACTACCATCGAGGTGACGCTGTCTCGGAAGTCGTCCAAAATCTGAATCGGTGTGTACGCATTCCGCGCTCTAATTCAGCACAGTACAGCAGGTAAGCATCACTTCCCTAAACAAGAACGCCAATTGCAAACTTCATCACCTGATGTCCCAAGCTCGAATTGTCTTGTCATAAGACGCACTAAGCAGCACGGATGAATCCGCATTGTAGCGCACGCAATTGACACTCTATAGCACGAACAACATTCAACCGTGTCAGTTTAAACCCCATCCCAGCACGAAGTTCGTCACTTACATGCTCATGGCCTTCAAACTTGCGAATAACTTTGGCAGTGGGTACGTCCCACATGAAGACGTCTTTGTCTCGACCGCATGAAGCGAACTTGGAGTTGTCATCAGCTCTGCAATAGCCAGTAAAGGCGCATCGGGGCGTCACTTTTCCCAGCCGTTCCCACCCACTTCAGTTCTACCACGTACATTGCGACGTCCTGTACGTCGTAGCCATGTCTTCCCTCGTAAGATTTGACTAGCAACGCCTCGTTTGGTCTCTCGGTGCTGTCGCGGTGTGGATTCCAAAGCTTCACCGTTTTGTCTTGACCACAGGTCATCACATATGTGCCCTTAGCTGCAATGCATCACAACATTAGACCGACTCCACATGTATAGGTAGACAGCGATGCACATACAATTAAAGCGCACGGCGTTGACGGGTCCGTGATGGCCATGAAACTCGCGCACGCAAACACTGGGCACGCCGCTTGCCTCCATCATCGATTATTTGGGTCACTTTGTGTTCCTTACTTTGTTCAAGATAAAAAATGTGCACAAAAACGAGTTTGGATGCTGATGCAGTGGTTGATATTGTAGCCATTTTAGTAGCAATCTCCTCTAGTCCAGTGCAACATGCACAACATGCAAAAGTTTGGCTTAAGCTGCGTGCTCCTCCATCGTCCCAGTGGCATCAAGCCGTCTTCTGTATCAACCAGCTTATGCGACTGGGAGGACGGTATCGGGCATCGTATAAAATTGCTGCAAGCACGCAACCCTATGGCCACAATTTCCCTCTCCTTTTAACCCCTTCCTTCTTCTCACCGTTACGGTGAGGTGGCAGGCGAGACTGAAGCCTCAAACAGGCCCCAGATGTTACCGTTCACGAAGTCGTTGTCCACAATGCTCACCAGGAAGTACGTGTCGTGGATCTCGTGCAGTAGCTTGGCCGACTGGCTGCCCTGTTCATACAGTGACGCCCACAGCTTGAGCCACAGCGCGAACGCCTCGTCCTTCCACGCCAGAAAGCTGCTGCTGTCCACGATCGTAGGCTGCAAGATCTCCTTATTCGGGAAGACGCCCCACGTCACAGCCACCGCCGACTTGCTGGCGTTCGAGTACGAGTGGCCGTTCAGGTTCACGGCGTGGTACTGCACCGACGGCTTCTTGGCGGCATTTTCAATGATAATCTTCATGTTTTCGGGCGACACGAAGCACTCAACGTACGCCTTCTGGTACACGCGGCCTCCAGGGCCACCCCAGCCGAACATCGGATCGTCAGACAGCGCGCCGTTCACGCGCGGCTGGCTGTTGATCGTCAAGAATCCGGCCGAGTTGGCGGCGGCGAGCTCCTGCTGGACGGTCGACGTCTCGGCGTGCAGCGCGGCATCACACCACGGCAGGCTCGAGATCTCGCCACGCACGTACTGTACGAACGTGCGGCGGACGTCTTCCTTGCTATCAGGGGCCTCACCCCATATCGCACGGCGCTCGCGCGGCGTTGATGTGTTGGAGGGCGCAAAGTGTGACTCAGTGAGTTCACCGAATGCGGGGCTTTCGCTGTTGCCCCAGCGGCCGTTCGGGTATTCGTCCCACATGGCGGTACGGTGCACGTAGCTCTTGGGTCGGTTGGACCAGTAAATGGGACGCACACTCTCGGACGCACGCTTCGACAGCGTCGACGTCTGCCATGGCAACTCACGGCGGGGCACTCGGCTGGATAGAGACGACAGTCCCTCCAGAATGCGACGCACGGAGCGCTCCAGGTTGAGCGTGTAGAAGTGCAGACCAGGAACGCCAGCGTCAATCAGTTGCTGGCTCATAGTGATGCCGAGCTGTACGCCGTAGTCCTTAACAGCTTCGTCGTTGTCTTTAATAGGCTCCAGAGCTTTACGGACCTCATCAGGTACGTAGGTGCTGCAGAAGGACGTCATACGCTCGAAGCCGCCGTAGTTCTGGATGGGCATCATACCAGGGATGATCGGTACCGTGATGCCCACAGCGCGGCACTCCTTGACGAAGTCCACGAACACCTTCACGTCGTAGAAAAGCTGCGTGATAACAAAGTCAGCGCCTGCGTCGACCTTCTCCTTTAGATACTGGATGTCAGCCTTCTTGTCCTTAATCTCCACGTGGCCCTCGGGATATCCCGCCACACCGATGCAGAAATGGTTACCGTATTTCTCGCGAATGTAGCGCACAAGATCCACAGCGTGAGAGAAGCCGCGGTCGCACTCGTCGAAGCTGGTGGCGCCGCGTACGGGATCTCCACGCAACGCAAGGATATTCTGGATGCCGGCGTCCTTGGCCTGGTCCAGCGCCTTCTTGATGTCCGCCTCAGCCATGTTGGTGCACGTCATGTGCATGAGCATCTCAAGTCCGCTGAGCTTATGAGCGTTGGCACTGAGTTCTAGCGTGAGCTGTGCACTGGAGCCGCCGGCGCCCCACGTCATATCGCAGAAGAGCGGCTCAAGTGCTGCCATGCGGTCCATACGCGCGTACAGGTTATCCACACCCGCGGGCGTTTTAGGTGGGAAGAACTCGAACGAGTAAAAGACCTCCTGGCGCTCTACGCTTGCGTTAATCTTGTCGATGATCTTCATCCTGGTGTGTGTGTGTGTGTGGTATGAGTCCCTTGCACGATCGACCTGCCGCCTGCCACCTCGGGGGATAAATCTGGACTGCGCATTCACTGATGGCTGGCTGCCGTCCGCGCTATGACACCAGACCCTGCAAATTAAACATAATAACCTGTAATTTCACATGAAAGAATTTGAAGTTAAAACGATTTATCTGCGATTTATATTTTATAGATGGGTATAATTATTAACACGAGTTTTCGCTTTTTCTTCCAGCTACGGTACTTCTGCTTGGTGATTTTGATCCGCACCAATAGGATCTGCTGGAGGAGCATGGACCACGGGAAGCTGACCGCGGAGGCGAGGGCCAAGGCGCTCATTAGCGACCGCGAATGCGCTACGTGCAAACGAGCGCTACCTCTGGAGGATTTTTCGCGCGGTCAGCAGCAAAAATTGAGTCCGTACGTTGGCATAAAATATGGTGAACGTTCGCTCATTTGTTGTTTTTGAACACAGCAAATGCAAGACATGTGCGGGGCACTCGAAGACAGGGAGGGCGGCAAGATCTCAAGGGCTCGGCACTTACGAAGATCAGCGTGTATGCACCGAGTGCAGCCGGTCATTAATCCCCAAAGCTTTTTCACGCCACCAGCAATTGAAACCAAATCCGTACGCAAAATTTGCGTAATTAGCATGTTGGGCGCCTACGCCACTTGGCGGCAAAGCTTTTAGTCCTGAGCTCGACGTAATTTGTATGATGCTTTTGCTTGTTGCAGCAAGTGCAAAGCGTGCGTGGATAAAGTGAAGGTGGAAGGCGAGGCCCAGCCGCGCCTCAAAAGCTGCGTGCAATGTTTTCAAAGTCTGCCCAAGACGAGCTTCTCCAAGCGACAAGCTCAGCTGTTAGACCCCAAGTGCAAGTCGTGCGTACAAGAGCTTGAGCGTTCCGCTGCTGCGTCCTCGGCGCATGTTGCTAGTGAGTTGTTCTACTTTTGCTATCTTCGCTGTTGCAGGGCGTAACTTTATTCTTTGTTCTATCAGACAAGTGGAAGTTCGACCAATATTATCGCGTATGTAATCGCGGCAAGAGCGGAGGTGTGTCAGTACGCGTGAAGCACAATATTGCGTCCCCTCTGTTGGGTTTCATCCCTCTGGGTCGCGTGTTCCGAGCTACAGCGCCCATTTGCAACGAGCAGGGTGATCCAATGGTCCGATTAGAGGGGCCACACCTCCCGAGTGCTGTCGTGCGAGATGATGCAAAAGGGTCTAGCAAAGAAGAAGATGGAGTTGAGCGGCAAATCAAGGAGGCCTGGGTGCCCTGCCGCTCCATTCGCAACGAGATCCTACTGGAGCCTCACCAAGGTCCATACACTTGCGATGATATCAACGATGGGACCAGTAGGTTCTTCCGCTGTGTCGTTGAAGGCTGTAAGGTTCGAGAGCGCGCTGATCTGGCGCTATCAGAGCTTGGGTACGTGCTCTACGGCGACGTAGTTGAAGTGGTAGAGGCCACTGTGGCTCCAGATGGAGTCGTGTTCTTAAGACTGCACGAAAGATACTTCGACGGTGCCGCGTGGGTTGTCGAGCGCTCGTTAGACAACGAGTCGGTATTGAATGAGGTCGAAGGTCCGTGGAAGTCATCGCCATCAGCACCGAGAAATGAAGTGTATCGCTGTGTACAAGACTCGGGTGCTCCTGTTCGCATGGAACCAGAGCTGACAGCAGCACCAGTAGGGCGTATTCCATGCGGCGCTGTTGTCACGGTTGCGGAACGTGCTATTACAGATCAGCGCCAGGTCTTTCTCCGTATTGTCGACTTCAACGCCATTCTTACGGATGGAAAGGATACTCAAGGGGATAAGTGGGTTATCGAAACGAGCTCATGTTGCGCCAGTGTCATGATCAAGGTCAACCGAAGTTGGCAAAGTGGACAGTTATAGAAGACACATATCTTACTACGCGGAGAATACCTTTCATAGACTTCTAGCCTTGGGTTTTTCAAACCCACACCCACTCTTGGTGGTGAGGTTGCCATGTATCTGGGTAACTCCAGCCTTGACCAAAGAAGTTCGGTGGATTCTGCAGTTGTTCGGGGCCAAGTACTGCCGATACATTAACGCCCTCAAGAGCATCATTGCGCACCAAGAAGCAGTTAACACCATGTGACTCGCAGTACACTAACGAGTATCCGTTGATTGCACCCCAGCGGTAGAATGCAGCTACGCTGCCGCCAAAGTAGGCTGAGAAACCATCCCAGCTGCCACTACCGTCCTCGCTGTCATCGTATTGCACCGTTCGAGCCTCATTCGCTGGGATGTGGCTGTTAACTTCGACTATTATCACACGGGGTGACACACGAGTTAAGTCGACAGCGTTGAGCAGCCAAAAGTCATTAAAGTCCACATCGATGGACAGGAGGTCGAGATCATGAGGAACAAGTCTCCGATACTTTTCAGTAAGAAGCGACATGAAATTCTCACGGGTGATAAACTCACGGTGCAACTCGATGCTCTCGTCTTCGTGACGTGAATCCATTAAAAGTCCTTTCCAGCCGTGAAGCTGTCGTAACAACCGTGTGTTGCATTCATCGCCATTTTCGGTGCCAAACTCAACGTACGATTTGCTCTTCGTGCCGATATGTTTAAATATCTTGCGTATAATGCCATCTTCGCCATTCTGTGAGTACAGTCCCCACTCGTGACGCCAAAGATCGCAGATCCATCGCAAGTTGGGCAATGAGAGAAGTACTTCTGGACAGAATCTAGGACGTTGAGGAGTGTGCACTCTCGGGTCTAGGATATGCAGTTTTGAAGTAATCTCGGGAGAATTTACAGTTGGTTCGGTGCTGAAGGCTAAAGTGCTCGAAATATGCACCACCTTGCTGTTTTCCGTGAGAAGAAGGACACTCATCTCATGTCCATTGCCGGTAGCGCCATTGAATGGAACATGATCCACAGGAGACCGGAAAGTCACACTTTGATACATGGGGTCTTTGTGTGTACCATGGCGTAATTCACTCTCATCGACAGCCATCCACTGGCGGTCCAGGCAGTCGAAGGAATCATCGAGTAAGACGCAGACTCGGAATGCAGGATCGAGCGGATCAAAAAAAGTCGTGCGTATTTTCGCCACCAGATAATCGCTGTGAGTGCTGCTGGCTCCGGCAAATACCTCTATCAAATCCACTCGTGGAATTACAATTTGGAGTGTTGTCGCCGCCAGAATCTCCTTACCACTCTTGTCAGTGAAGTAAAATATATGGTAGCCTTCGCCAGCGTTCGGGGTGATAAAGAGGGGAATTGTTTGAGGGACCATAACGCATGCAATTGGTGTGGTAGAGTAGTCCGCGCTGAGGCACACTTCTTCCGGAGCATGTTTCTCGTCCGAATCGTGGTCGTTCCAGTCCACATTAACGTAGACGCGCTCCGACTGCGGGTACAAACGCGAATCAACTGGGCTATTCACGCGGAGTCGACGTCGAACCGCGTTTTCATTGTTCCCGGTGCGTTTTACTTTCAAGTGCTCTACCTGCTCACGGACAATGCGAATGAGAGCTGCACACTCCGCAATATGAAGCTTCCTTTCTAAGCATAATATCGCTGCTTCAACCGTCCCATTGGTCGACATGTCCACCTTAATCCTATGTTCCTGCTGGTCCAGCAAAATTGGAATTTCCACGAACTCTCTGTCTTCATCCTTCATTGGATCGTCGCATCCCCAATCTCTCGCCAAGAAATCACTAACCCCAACGCGGGCATTCTCGCAGCTTTGATTATCCAGTCTATAGCGTGTGCAATATTCTGAGATTGTATCAGTTAGAGGCTGCTCCGGGTAGACCACAATCGGTTCGGGAGCTTTGACTTGTTGCTGACTTGCTTCATCGAATATCAATATGTCGTAGGACAGGGAGTGATCCATTGATACATTCACGACAGATTCCCTAATAGCCAGTCGAGCCATTTCCTGCATCGTCTCGAGTATCTCCTTCTTGACGTTTCCGCACTTGTATTTGGGAACACGGAAAGACTCGCAGGCAGAGGTGCTCATGTCCTCAACCGGAATGAATGAATTGATGTGTAACAGCGCATATTCCACGTTGGCAGGAGGCATGCGCAGAAGTGAGCAATGATGAGCGTAGCTGCTGGCGAGGACGACGAGATGCAGCGACAGCAGTGCACTGATCAACGCCATCGTTTGAAAAGATTTGAAGATACAATTTTTTTTCTGGGAAAGCAGTGCAGTGTCAAAACAGATTAATTCGGATGAAGCCGGTAACTGAAGCCGGTAGCTGAAGCCGGTAACCGAAACCGGTACACTTATGAATCAATTGACTTGAGAAAACGTAAGAGGACGCAGCATCGTATAGAAAACAAAGCAGGATGCACACTAGACATGGGCAAATAAGGGAAATGTCTGTCGCTATCTACGTTCACTACGCGTTCAAACGATAATTGGTAAGTGCTCAAATGCTGTAAGTGTAATATCAACAAAAGAATTAGGGTGCATTGGTTTGCTTATCTTAGCCAGCCTGTTCATGTTTCCTTGACAAACTTATAAAAAATAAGTTTTGCATCATCACAGTAGCAAAATAATCTGAGGTAGCAAGTCCAACAAATGGGACTTCTTGTGCCAAAGCATATCCTGCGCCTGCTTCGCAGCTGCAGCATCTGCCGTGTCGAAGCTACTCTATGAATATAACTTTTAACCATTTTTCAAACCTTTGGTACTTTTATATACTTGATATAGTTTTGAAGATGGTGCGCAAGCGATCCAATTGAAAAATGAACCCGACGACAACTGTTAAAAGAGTTCACACAAACCCCTCGTTAGTAATCTCTAGCTTTGGAATACACCCTGAATACGAATAAATAATCGGCTCCTCAGCGGCATACAAACTTAAGTCAATTTCCCCTCCTACCCCTCAATTGTAAATAGGAATACAAATTTAGGCAAGTACTCCTATTTTGGGATGCTTAGCTATGAGAAATTCCTAATTGTACAGGACACCCGAAGGAATTCAGTAATTAGTACACTGTTAGGAGTCCCAGATCGAAATACGTAATATATATTCAGTCGGCGATGTCTTGGCTTGTTTTACCGTATTTCACACCATCGCATGCAGCCACCATGTATCACCTTACGAATTGGTTCGTTGTTACCTGAGCTGTCAGGGAGTCATACTGGTGGATTGGAAAAGCTATGTTTTTTTGTTTATGGGTGTTACTGGATGTTGTTTAAGAATGCCAGTGAGAAGGTATTCAGTGTATCATATTATTCAAATGCTGTATAAATATATCATGCATTTAATATGCATGATAATAATATACACAATGCTATTTTACAGTATCTCGTAAGGCTAATGTATTAGGCTTTCCCAGCCAACGCGTAGCCCTAGTTATTTGGATCAGGAAAGGTCATTTTGTGGTGCAGACTACTTCGAAGTAATAAAAAGTTTGTTGCACTTATTCCATTCCAGAGGAAGTAATAAGCTTCAGTGATTCCGATGGTCGTCACATTAAAGTTGGTTTAGCTTACATGAAGTTTCCTTTTTTTTGATCAAATCGCGATATTTTAATATTTTAAAATATTAACATGTATGTAATTAAAAAATCAAACTGGGCAAGGTTGCACGGAATCCAGCCTGGATGGAGTAGGTAAGTATAATACAATGTCAAGACTTGTATTTTAATATGTGTACCAAGTAATATACAGCAGAGGGCGACGGCAGCGCCGAAGAAGAAGATCGAGAAGACGACAATAGTCAGAACGATGCCCCGGTCTTTGCAAAAACTTTGCCCGTCATCCGGGCATGGCGAGATTATCTCTGTACATATGGCCAATTTGATATGGGCCGGATTCCGGCGGATCAAGTTGATCCAAGGAGGTACGCCGGAATCCGGCTCGGATATACACAGAGAAAAAGAGCGTGAGGCTCAATCTGGCAAGCAGATCATCGCTTTGGCGCAGCACATGCATCATGCGCGGCGCAAGTACATGGGGCCGCCAATGACAATATTACAAAAATTGTTGTTCTATATTTTGAAGTACAACTGCTGACTCGAGATGCAGGACTCAAAGTATACATGTCATGTACAGTACTACAATCTTTTGGTTTGATGAGTGACCTCAGCAATCAACCGAGGTGCAGCTTGCTGAAGTGAGCAAGCTTTGAACGGGACGAATCATTACCTGATTTCCTCCGTCAGCTCCAATCGGTATCCACATCGAAGTCATAAATTCATGCCCAAGCTCCAGTTGTTTAGCTACTGGCAGAGTAGCTGCTCTTGGCGGGTTCGGATCGCGCTGGCATGGAAAGGAATCCAGTACGAGTACCATCCAGTAGATCTGCGTGCGGTGGGTGGTGGAGAGCAACGGCTTGACACTTTCCGAAAGCTGAATCCCAACCAGGTATGTCGTTCCACGGTGTGCACTACCGGCGCTGTTTAATCCAACTTGGTCATTTTTACGATACAGCGTGTTCCTGTGATGATAGCGGATGGGCACGCGATCGCCCAGTCCGGCGCCATCCTCGAGTACTTGGAAGAGGCTTACCCTGCGAAGCAACTGCTGCCGAGCGACTTGTTTGAGCGCGCCCAAGTGCGTAACCTGTGCGGCATCATCGGCTGCGACACCCAGCCGGCTCAGAGCATGGGATTGTCTGCCAAGGTGAGAGGAATCTAGTTCGTGTCAGCTAGCTTAGGACTCCACTTCTCCTCCTTTTTCGCTAAACTTGTATCTGCAACGGTAATAGGTCGCGGACTTACAGTCGCCCGCAAGCGATGAAGATCGCAAAGCGTTAGTGATGGCTTGGAGCAAGTACTGGATCGAGCGCGGCCTCCGGGCTGTCGAGGACGAATTGACATGCTACGCCGGGCGATATTGCGTGGGTGAAGAAGTGAGCTTCGCGGACGTGTATCTGCTGCCGCAGGTGAACAACGCGCGCATGTGCAACGTGATCCTGGCCAAGTATCCGACGATCTCGCGTGTGGTGGGCGAGCTCGAGCAGCTGCCGGCGTTCGCGAGTTCTAGCCCAGACAAGCCGAAGTGAAAGAGTGAGTTTGCGGACTAAAAAATGTAGCTATTTCAGTCCATCCTAAAAAAATCGTCGGCAGCAAAAAGAGGGGGGGGGGGACTTTTTTGTTTCCCCTAAACGCAGCTTGTTTTCTGGCCATAGCCATCCCTATTTTTTTGTGGCTCATTTCAATTTGCACATGTTGCGGTTGCAGGCAAACAGCACGAGCTGGAACAGCTCCGCATAATTCAAGCTCAACCGTTGGGCACAGACCTAATAGCTACATCATTGATTGATGCTCCTGGGTCGCACCCCCGGGAGTCCTAGCCGCAGCGTCATCGGCTCGGAGGAATTCGCCAAGGCCGAGCGCTCGAACTTCTTCGGGCGCCGGCTGGCGCGCTTCTTGCGCCGCTCCTCGGCTGTATCCGTGGCCACTGAGCAGCCCAGCCACGTGCAGAATACTCGTGGAGGTACGGCCTCTGCAGCCACCTTGCGGCGTGCGTCAACGCAGCCAGAGGTGGCTATCGGTGCCGTGGATCCGGAGATCGCATTCAACGTACACAAGTCCCACGGCTTCGGTGTGTGTACGCGTAACGGTGCCAGACTGGGCAACGAAGATCGGTTCCGCGCCATTGACGACCTGGATCTATATGGCCGCGGTCTGTTGGAAGTAGCGCCGCGGTCGGTGCCTCCCTTCTTTGGAGATTTGCTCAAGGGCCGCGTGCTTGAGAACTTCGTCGTGGAAGGCCGCGCTCCTGCGCTCAAAGTCCGCAACTTGCTGAAACATGGACGAGCGAGCGAGGACACACAGTTCTTTGGAGTTTATGACGGACACGGTGGAGCAAGAGCATCGTCGTTATTGGCACTACTCTTTCCCTTGTATATCCTCGCAGCACCAGAGTACAAGAGCGACTTGGCGGCTGCGTGTCATTCCGCTAGTATGGCAATTAATGAGGAAATTTTAAAACGAGAGAAGGACGGGCATTGCGAAGGAGGAGCCACTGCTGTGACGCTGTTGATCCGAAGCAACACATTCGTGCTGAGTAACACTGGAGACTGTCGAGCGATTATGGTGGCAAAGAGAGATAAGGTGGCGCAAGTGACACAGCTTACAACCGACCACAAGGCTTCAAATGATCAGGAGAAGCAACGGATTGAGGAACATGGAGGTATGGTGCTCTACGTGAAGGGCGTGGCCCGTGTAAATGGCCGCTTGGCCGTCGCGCGAGCTTTCGGAGATGCCGAACTCAGTGAACTCGTTATCGCGGACCCGGAAGTCACAGTGCACGAGCTGCATCGAGAAGACGAGTACATTGTTATGGCTTCAGACGGCCTATGGGACGTACTGACTAACGAGCAGGTGGCCTCTTGTATCAGGTAAGAACGAGGTTGGATAGTGCTGACTGAGAAGTCGGGGCAACTGGACTGACTTCTAATTTGTGCTTGATTTCTACCAGGAACAACCCGTGGCTGAACGTCCAGGAAATGGCCAGTATGCTTGCAGATCGCGCCGTCGAGCTGGGAACAATGGACAATGTGACAGTGATGGTGGTGGATGTACGCGGCAGAATGCCCTAAGAGGTTGGCCTCACCATCGCATTGTGTAATAGGACCACCCAATTTCACAGCGTCAACGTTTCCCGTAGCTGAATTCGACCAGCAGCACAGATTCTGTTATTTAACCCCGGAGAGGCTACATCCTCCACCAAAAAAGAATGTATTGTAAACGCAAATACAGTAACGTTTTGCGCTAATTTGCATTGGATGAAAGGGTTTGTGATGTTGACGTTGAAGCTGCAGTGAGGTGAAAAAAAATCTTCTCAAACAAGTCAAGAAAAACGATGCGAATGATCAGAAAACGTTAACACTATTTTTGTTGTTGGTTGTTTTCACGCGGGGTTGGGCCCCAGAGGACGTGCTTGTCTATCTCTCTCGCTCTCTCACCGTTATTGGAGGAGAGGGATTAAGGACAGGGATTAGATAGGACAGCAACACGCCGCGAATACAACACTCAGCGCATCGCAGTGGCCGCGGCCCAGTTAGTCATGACAGATCGGCGACGCAAGCGGAAAACTACCAACAGCTTGGCCGGTGACACTGTAATAGATTTCAATGCAGTCGACCCCACTCAGGCTCGCAGACGGAGCGATAGTAGCGAGCAGGAGAGCAGAATTCGACACGAATCGTGGATGTCCAAAGTCTCGCTAGCCATGAGCTCTCGGATTTTCTCGGGAGGAAAGAAGCTTAATGGTTCTCGGAGTAGTACCCAAGTGATGCCAATCGCTGCGGTCCAAGGTGATAACAGCAGGACCTCGGAGGGCCGCATGTCTTCTTCGTCGTTGCATGAAACCGAGTTGCCTTCGTCCTTCACTGGTCATCCGACGCTGCGTCAAGTTGCGTCGGATAGAACCTTGAGCAGCGCAACAAATCTACCCAGTATGTCTTCAAATGTATCAACGTTCGGATCATGTCCAAGCGTGACTTGTGATGTCATACAAGACGACACTGTTGTAGACCTTCATGACGACGAAGACAGATCTCGCTGGTCATCAAAATGTGCGAATCATCCCCGTGGTGATAGTCAGCGGAGAAGCAATGATCGCAGCCAACGCCCTAGCACTGTGGTGCAAAAAGTGAGACCACGAGATAATGATGATGAAAGCGACAGCGAAGAGGATGTGAAGGCTAACTCGACGAAGACCCAAGTTGCTACAATTGGTACCTACTTGCGTGGCGGTTATGAAGATACCGATTCCGACATCAATGTGCAGGCTGCAGCACCAATTCTGAAGGGATTCTTCAGCAAAACTATGTCTGTAAGCAAAGAACAGCGTCAACTGCAGCGTCAAGAAAAGAGAGAGGCCCTTTACCGAGAAAGCAAACAACGGCAGGATAAACTTCGTGAACAGACCGAGTGTGAACGAGTAGCTCACGACGAATCAATGCGAAAACTGAAGGTGGAGCAATTACGACGTCTAAACCAGCAACGCAGGATGGAGCTGCTGCGAAACGCTGCCAGTGCCCGAAAAGGTCTACTCGAACGCATTCAAGATGATAACAAAATGTACCAGACAGAGCGTGAACGGTGGGAAAATGATTTTGAGGATGAGATACGAGTGCTTAGCGCTGCATTTCGGAAGGCACACGCCTCTGAAGGAAATAGGCCGATGACTGCTGCAGGACTTGCCGTACCAGAAGCGCTTTCGCAGCTAGGACGCGACGCATCACACTTTGAAAAGCGAGTGAAGACAGCTCAACCAGCACTGGCTAGCATGGCTCCACGACAACGGAGCACAGAGCGTCCCAGCACAAGCGGAGCTATGGCGAGTAACGTCGCTAAACACGTATCGCCATCTCCCTCATTTGAGTCCTGCGAAGTGTTAACGTTAGAAGACTCCAAAGAGGTATTCGACTTGTTCGGAGGCGACGACGAAGCAAGAGATCTCTTCCCACTCAAGAACGGCAACGTGGTGGATCACAAGCAGCCCAATCTAGCCATTAACCACCTTCTGGACGAGCGCGAGCGTCTCCTAGAGCGCCTCGCTGCGGTCAATCGCATGATCCGGTCTCAGCAGCAAATACAGTAGACGTACCATCAAATCAGTGTTTTTTTTAGTGAACAAATATCATATTTATCCCAACTTTTGAGCCTTCGTGATCTACTTAGAGCCTTAAAAGCTGGTAACTCGCTCGCTTCCTCTTCACTTGTCCGTGTGCGCAATGCACTTGTTCACAACCGTAAGCAGGTGTGAGTTTTCAAGCGCAGCCGCCACGCGTTCCTTGTCGTTGAGCTGTTTGTTCACCGCCGCCTCGGACGAGTGCGTGCCCGGCGTGATACGGATGTCCACCTTGAAACGCGGCGGTAGCGAGCGCAGCAGCTTTACGCGGAGGCACAGTCCGATCAGCGTCGCCATACTATAACAAGTAAAATAAATTATTTTAGCAAGCAATACAAATTATGCAAAACCGTTTTGGTTGGTCACCTGCAGTGCGGGATGGTGGGCGTGAAGTAGATTTTAATACGCGAGTTGGCATCGTCCACGTGAATGTTCTCGAGAGACATAACCTTGAGTTGCTCCAGTGTCAGCGGGTGCTCTGGGTCGTTGATATGTCGAAGGATTTCTGTCCATGATAAATAAGCATTTTCAGTATTGTTTAACACGCTCGGCTGGCTATCTCGGAAAAACTTGCTTGACAGGTAAACTCACCGAAGACCTCATCAGGCTCGAACGGGTCGGCAACGTCCTCGTCAAGCGCCTGATCCACGTCGAATTTCTTGCGCGCAGGTGTGGCCACCGCATACACCGTCGGGTTGGCGTTGATCTTCTCCTGCAGACCCATGCTTGTCTCTTTTGCCAAATGAGTTGAGATGCAAATTTGCTCTTTATGGTCGAGACTAAATGACAAACTTTGGACCTTTTTGATAGGGATGGTACAAATATAATTCGCAGCGCAGGGCTTCTTGAGATCATGCAACATTCGTGCAACGTTTTTCTGAGGTTGCAAAGTTGCTCTGCCAGAGATCATGCAACATTCGTGCGACATGTTTGAAATTGAAACAGGTTGGTGCTCCTTGACCAGCAAAACGTGCACTCATTTGCAACCACAAGGATTCACAAGGACATGTGATACATTAGCCTTGTATAGTGACAGGGTAGAAGTTTCTGGCGACAGGTCGATCTTGCGACTGGGCTAACGCGCGCTCCAGGTATATCTACAATAACTACATAGTACTACGGCTGAAGTAGTACGTAGTAGCTCAGTTCTCAGTATCTAGAGCTCGGAGAGATCTGCGTTTGCGCAGATGCTCTTGGATGAGCCCTAGCAAACGATGATTTTTGAAGTTTGCTTTTTGCTCGAGTTCAACAAGTTCGACTTGTAAGTGAATGGACGGGTTTTGGAAAATTTCTCGCGTCAGTTTTTGCCACAACCATTTAAAACACGTGGGTTTTTCCAGTCGTCCTGTAGCCGAAGGCACATTCACTCGCCCCGTCAAAGACAAGCGCAATACTACGCAAAGTGTAAAAGAGCTCGTCCATTTAATCGAGAGGGAGGTGCTTCCTGTATACCAAGGCAAATCAGATCGAATGACCGGCTCCGCTATATCTGAGTTTTTACTTGGAAATGGTTTCAAGGCTTCTGCGTCGACTATTTCGTGAGTGAAGCAGGAGATTCTTGATGGCAATTCAGTTGACCGGCTGATCAGCTACCAGAAACTCGAAAGCTACTTGACTTTGATGGCGGAGAAAAACCCAGGGTCGCTTTGGCGCGTGGAGAAAGAAGGTGATGGGACTTTCCAGCGAGCATGTTTTCTGCCGTGCATCGGGATTCGGGTTGCTCTTAGCGCCCGGCGACTATTTGGACTGGATGGAGCACACTTAAAGGGCGAAATGAACAACTACGTTTTTTTTTTGGTGGCCACTGCAAAGGACTACAGCGACCATATATTGCCTTTTGCTTTTCCTCTGGTTCCGAAGGAGAATTACCATCATTTGGTTTGGTTTCTGAAGGTGATCAGAGAGGCGTTGGGTGAAATGACAAAATTCACTGTTGTGTCCGACCGCCTAAAAGGTCTCTTGTCCGCGGTGGCAGATTTTTTTCCGGAAGCTGGACACCGATTTTGCCTTCGCCATATCAAACGAAACATCAACAGCAAAGGCGTCTCTCTGACGGGCAAAGAAAGAGGTTTAATTAGCGACATGACCCGAAGCGACTGTGAGAGTGACTACAACACTTTCGAGAAGGAACTATCGAGGACGAAACCCACGGCAGTGCAATACCTACAAGGCGTCGAGAAAAAACATTGGGTTGAATACAAGTACCTTGAGCATTTCAAGCCACCGACCTATGACGAGACCACATCCAACCTAGCCGAGCAAGCAAACAACTGGATCGGGAATGAATGCCGAAGCGCTAAACCACTTGACGCGTTCGCGCTGTACTTCCTTAAGTTGAGCGAGCTGGTGTCTGACAGACGTCAGATGGCGATGAATTGACTGACTAAATATCCTGGAACTGAGCTTGTACCCATTATACCCAGTGAACGTCAGCGACGTACTATTGCTGCTGAACAATGCAACGTGACTCCTTGCATGGAAGGTGCGTACTATGTCTGGTTTCTGGGTAAATCACAGAGGCCTGGATTTATCCAACTCTGGCGTCTGGTGGACCTTCCGGCTCAGGAGTGTACGTGCGGCAACTGGCGAGACATGGAGTTTCCATGCATTCATGCTGTTGCCGCCGCAGTGAAAGAAGACCAACCTCTCGACACTATGTACGATGCCAAGCGACTTTCGATTGATTACTTCCGCGATTCATACATGGCCGCGTTTCGACCGTGGCCTACTGATGTCGCACTTCACCGGGACATTAGTATGCGTTTTCCAATGATCCAGTCGGACCCACCCGAGCTTGGCAAACGCGGCCTCAAGCCTGACCCGAAGCCAAAGCGCAAGCGAAAGAAAACGAAAGGAGGTAACTAGAGTCAGACAGTAGCCACGAGTCTGGTGATCAGAGATCGCTTCTTTTTTATTTTACATTCTAAGTTTTTTTAAGTCCCATCGACGCTTTAAAACATCAAGTATAAATTTCCCTGTTAATGGGTCGTTGGGTTAAACGTGAGGAACATCTCATTAATCCCAAAAAAACGTTTTGTTCAGTAATATATTACAGTGCGCTGGGATTTATAAAACTTGTACATTTGTTTTTGGTCTTTAACGCATACAAACGACCAAAAGTGACTTGATCTAGGACAGTATTCATTAATATTTAGCTGAAATCTTGTATGCTTTGGAAGTTTATAAGCGATTTCAAAGATAAGCAAGTCTGACCTTTTCAGAGCGAAGAATGTAGCTGTATTCTTTTTGAGGTTAGAACAAAAGTAGTATTGAACAATAACACCTGAGTACAAAAATGTTGGTAAAGCCTCTGGTTAGCGAAGGTCAATGACCTTTGACCAGTCGATGGTCGCTAACGCCTTCGCTCGTTTCAAGTTGTCCGATCCAGTCACCCAAACAGCGTTATGAGCTAAACTAACCCCCATGGAGTCATCCTCGCCATCCTTTTCCTCCTCCTCGTCCCACCACCCAGCCTTGTCGAGTTGCTTCTTGATGTACTACACTTTGCTTGATTGGCGACTAACGTCTTTCTTTCTCTTAGCTTGCTTCGCCACGGCCTTCGGCCCACACGAGCTTTTGCGCTGGAGATGCAGCTTGAGTTTGTACGAAGAGCTTAACGTTCTGCTGCACCTCCAGCACGTCTTCGTCTTGCGGTTTTCGGCCGTCCTGGCTTGGGCTTTGAGGGGTTCCGACGTACTCTTGCCATTGACAATTTAAAACTGAGAGATAATTTTCTTATCACTTGCTAACACCACCCATATGTATCTATTACATTTGTTTTCCCTGAATTTTTTAAGCTTAAATGTAACACAGTAGTAATGATATAATTAAGTACTGATCTCAGTGCTTAAGGTTGACTTATGGAAATTCCTCTTTCGCTTAGCTACCCCGTTCAGCAAAATCTGAAAACCGGAACCTGGAAAAAGAATTCAAAGTCCCAGATGTGCTTCGTGTTCAACGGGAAGCCCAGTTGACCATCATTCCGGGCGTAGTATGGAAGAGGTACAGCGACAGATGCCAGCAGCATCGCTGGCCTGAGCGGCAGCGACAGGAGTAACTCTGCTCCACCGGAAGACCTGGCGCGCCGCAGCGGCCTCCACGCGCACATGCAACTAGAACCGGTCCTGTTTTTTAAAGGCATACCGACACTAGTGGCGTGGATATTGTCGGTAGGAACGGATTCAGGGTGCGATATCTTGCATGTCTGTGACGGGCTTATCTAGTGTCTCATTGGTACTAGTAGTATTAAGGTGTGAAGGATGCGAGTACCGCGCATTTGATATTTAAATTGAATGTCCTTAACGCGGGTATTGGACGAAGCCACCTAGCGAGGTCTTAGCATTCAAGCATGCAGTACGCGGCTCACTGAGCCGTGCGCGCCACGATAAGATTCGACACACCGCTCTCATTTTTCACAAAAGGGGGAGCACGAAAACAGTAGGATATTTAGTTCTAAAAGTTCCAGGTCTCAGGGACCTCACGAGGCACTTGGGAAATGGGCACTGATGCGGGGTTTTCTTGGAACTTTTTGTGCCATTTTTACCAGGTTCCAGGGGGAAAGAGGTGATGCTGAGCATTTTTTCCCTGAAACCTGGGAAAATGTCACTATTTTTTTCCAGTTCCCGGTTCCAAGCGTTTGCTAAATAGACCCGATTGAATCGGATTTGCGAGCCGTCGAGTCGAGGCGTTTTGCAAATCAATCGAATCGACTCCTCGTCGGAATCTCTCCGACTGCCCGGAATGGCAGTCAAATATGATATATTCGTCGAGTGGATGAATATTAAAAAAATACAGGCAAATATACCAATCGACAGTCGATTTCAGTCGATTCGATCGATTCGATCAATTCGAGTCGGTTTGAGTCGATCTTAAACACCTATCCGGATCCGGATAATCCCAAAGCGATCGCCAATCGCGCTCATTCCCCCTCTTGCTCTCCGACGAACACCCCCACAGATCTTCTTGCTCCTCATGGTTCACTGCAAGAACAATTCGTACTGCTTTTCCTAGGCTAGCTGGCCCGTGTGTGTGGGTATATTGGTGCTATGGACGACACAGACGAGCTCAGCGCAATGGTCGATGCAGTTGGTAATGAAAATGACGTTGCTGAAGTAGGCAACCAAACGGAAGTTGACGTATCGATGTCAACCTCAAGTGAGCTGAGGTCTCGAAAGCGATCCGATATTTTGAACTTTATCGAGGAATCTGAAAATGGTACGTATATTTGTAAATGTTGTGCACGCGATGCCAAACCCCAAATTTGGAACTCCAAAGCGCATACAACTATGAGAATACATCTTGAAAAGTATCATCCTAGCGACTATTTAGGCGATGTCATATCTGCTCCGCGACAAACTGACTTGCTATGCTACTGGTTTAGCCGAAACGTAAAGCAACGTATCCAAGGCGAGTTTTCAAAAGCTGAAGCTGACAGCGCTCACGTCGAATGGATTGTCGAAAACTCGCAGCCGTTTTCCATCGTCGAGCAGCCAAGGTTCATTTCTTTCTGTGCGATATTGGAGCCGTCGTACAAAGTTCCTGTTCGGCAGACCATCCGGCGGCACGTAATCATCAAGTGGAAATTAGAGCGAGAACTTGCGCGAAAAACAATGGTGTTCGAGATTGCAGGCTGTAGAACCAGTATTCCTACAGACATGTGGTCGTCTGCAGCATACCGGGGTTACATGGTGGTTAAGCTGCACTGGATAGACCCTGGGAGGCACTTACGTTCTGTCATTTTGGGTTTTAAACGGGTGGAATATCCACATAGCGGTCCACGACCCGCCGATCACCTACTAGAGGTGGTAGAGTCGATGTACAGCGCCCTTCTACGGTCAATGTGGGCCATCACTACTGTAACGCGAGCAACAATAACGCCATGGTAACTTCAATCAACCGTAAATTACCAAGGCAACTCCGAGAGCGTCTACAATCGGAAATACCGTCATCCGCAGCCAACGTTGCCGCCGGGATAGCTGAGATACATGCCGAGCCACGGAGCGTCATCCAAGTTCGCTGTCTGGCCCATGTACTTCAACTCGCTGTAAAAGAAGGGCTAGCACAATGCTCGTTCGTTGACAGCAGCATTGGTACAATACGGGACATCCTTAAGAAGTTTTCTGATTCACCTTCGCTAGCTGAAGCGCTCCAACGATTTTGCGTTGTGCTCAAAGTTCCTTTCCTCCAGCCAGAGCTATATTGTGTGACCCGCTGAAACAGTACGTGGGAGATGGTACAATCAGCGATCAAGCTCAGAAAGCCTATTGAGGAACTGCTACGACGAATTCGCGACCGGCATGAAGGTTACACCGACTTCTCCATTGCGCCCGTCTCTCGTCTAGCTTCTTGCATTCCTGCAGAAACTAGGACCACGCTGGAAGAGTTTTGCCAGTTCTTGACGCCGGTGAAAGCTGCTACTACCATGATGTCTGGCAAAAACTATCCCACATTTGGCATGGCGGTAGCCGTTTTTGAGTTGATATCGAGGCACGCAAAGAAAGCGGCTACTCAAGCTACATCGGACTACACGAAACAATTTGCGGCCGCTTTTGTGAAGAAAATCGACGAGTATGATGAGACTGTGAAAAGCAGGGAAGCGAAGATTGCTGTCGTGCTTGATCCCCGAGCCAAAGCGCTGCTGCCAAAGGTCGTCGACGATATGGACTCCACCAAGCAATTTGTTTGTGAGGAGTACGAAGCTGGATACCAGCTGACATTTGATTCTCGGCAACATGTAGCTAGGCCCCCAAGTGAGCGCACATGAAGAGCAAGATGCAGCACTTGGTGACGTCCTGTATCAGCTAATCGACGATAACATCGGTGTAGATGAATCCACAACCCTGGACGGTGAACCATTTTAATCGGAGCTAGAGCGCTGGCTTGGTCACCGCGACAAGGGGATGAATTAGAAAACAAAGAGTGATGCCGTTTGTATGTGGATGCGATGCCTAGAACAGTTCCCCCGTATCCAAATGATGGCCCGAGTTTTCCTCGCTGTGGTGGCAACGTCTGTTCCCAGTGAGCAAGCGTTCTCTGCTGCCGGCGCCACGATGAGTGCTCGGCGAGCTCGGCTTGGGGACGACGCAGTCGCAGCGGTCTCTGAGATGCAGTCATTTCTGAAGTTCAACGAGGCCACCACCAAATACGAGTCCAACACCGATTGATACACCAACTCGACTCAGGATACACCGGGAATACATGTGCATTTTATTACTTCTGCTTGCACTCTTTGATCCACTAATATACTTAATCACAAATTCGATGCCTCTTGGGGTCACAATTAAACGTTCCATCAGCTCACAACGCCGGCAAGACCACCTAATGCGACCCAAACTCTGCGGCGTACGACTAACACGACGCCGAGGAGGCCCCATACTTTAACTTCTTCTTGAAACTCGACGGCAAGGTCAGGTGCTCGAGCGAGACCACAACATACATACCATACCCCATCGCGAACGCATACTGCGGATGAGAGCGCGTCCGACCAATCCCACGACGGATTGCTCGCCATTCCCCGCCACGATCATGTAGCCCGACAGCGACGATAAACACGACATACACCAGTACGAACCTGCCTCTCGACAGCAAGGCAGCAGCAGAGCTCGCCAAGCCGATGCGCATGCCGCGCTTTCCGTCGTGGTCGACAGTACGGCGGTAGAAGAACTCACCAGGCCGAGCACCACGACGAATAACACGAAATACTCCAAACGAGCGCGTAACTCGAGCGCAAGACGGCAACAACTCGCCAGCCCGAGCTACACAACAGTATACCCCTTCACAAGCGTGTCCGGGGACAGCCACACAGCTACATGGTTTCCCTGCTGAGAACCAGGAAAGAAAACACGACATACCCCACCACAAAACCAGACAGCACAACGGCAATAGCTCGCCATGCCGAGCTCCACTACGAAAAGCGCGTAATACCCCACTATGAGCGCGTAACTTGACAGCAAGGCGGCAACAGCTCGCCAGTGCGAGCACCACGACGAAAAACACGACGAAAAACACGGCCCACCCCAGTACAAACGCGCATCTCAACAGCAAGGCGGCAACATCTCGCCTGGCCGAGCACGTCGACGAGGCCCACTTCGAACGCATATCTCGACGGCACGGCGGCAACAGCTCGCCTGGCCGAGCACCACGACAAGTAGGACGGCATATCTCACTACAAACGCGCATCTCAAAAGCAAGGCATCAGCAGAGCTTGCGATACCGACCTACACGACAAATGGCATAAAAAAGGCTCCTCCATGAACGCGTAACTTAACATCAATGCGGCCTTGCTCGCCAGATACGCGAGTGCGTGCTCGTCGCATATCCCCACCACGGACGAGTAGACCGACAACAAGATGTACTTAGGTTCTGTAGTACGCGCCACGAACAAGGTCACGCGAGCTCGACTCTTAGCAGCGATAAGTTCAGTAGTGCTCCCGAGTCCACAGAAGAAAAGTATAGACCCGCCGTTAATGATGTATCAATTCCAAAAGACATAATAAAAGGAAATCTACAATAAGTTGAGAGCAAATGGTGTTGTGCTGTTTATTTCTTCCAATAAAATCATAACGAGTATCTTAATATTTTTTATGTATTTTTATTTCCGATTACATAAATATGTCGTTTGGAGAGGTTTAACCTGCATATATGAATACCGATTATCGGATTCAGTCGAAACCAATCGATAGTTGATCGGAGGCAATCGATTCACAATCCGATTGGCTTGGATTGGTCAGATGAGGCTACACAATCGGTCGGATTGAGTCGATTTGCCATCTCTACTTTTTGATTCCCGCAGCAGGTTTAGCCTAACCTAAACTTTAGGATCCCAGAGAGACCGGGGTGCGAACAAAACAATTTTGGGGTCTACAGGTATTAATAATAATGAAAATAATAATGCCCTTAAAAGAAACCAGGGCCAATTAAGGCCCAGGTTCCTCCGTCGTGTCTGGGAATAAAATGAGAGCGATTTTATTGGCTAAGCCAAAATATATCTGAAACTTTGCCGGGGTATTGACTCAGCAGCAGAAATAATTACCATCCTGCATAATTTAATAGTATGCTTCAATTGATGTAGGATTTACAGAAAATGATAGTAATGATGTTGTCATAACGAATACACATCTTGGAATAAAGATCCTCCTTTTATTCCCACCCCAGCAAACAGCAATTGCAAAACATGTGGAACCGCCGTTTTACCTCAAATCCACCCTTTTTATGCTTTGCTGATGGGACTCTGTCTCGTTTTATTTGGTGCTACACTTGGATTCATTATGTAACAGTCTTTCTGGACGTTGCTGATCAGCAAAAAATTCAACCAATTTGCTGTCGGTCCGGGAATTTATTTGCTGATATCCTACGTTGCTGTCAGAGGTGGAGAAACCTATCCTCAAACTATCTGTAAATTAATTTGCTGTCTTATCCGCAATTTGAGGTCCGCGGTGGGGATGCCCTTTTAACAAAACAGAACAGTGTGCAAGCATAATACTTTTGGCTCCACCAAAATAAGCACATGCAATTATAGGTCCGTCAAAAAAATTTCAGGCTTTGCCAAAACAAAACTGGCTGTGTCAAATTTATCTAGCTGGCTTCATCAAAAACATGCATGTCTCAGAGCTCACACCATCTAATGCACGTCGTTGCCACTTCCGAAGTATCAGCGAACAATGGCACGCATACCCTGGTCGTTGCTTGCACAGCACGAAAGCAATGACAGCTTCGTCAAGCACCGTGCAACCGACTGTTGCGGCTCTGCTGCATACGCAAAGAGGGGTATGGATTGCGCCATTTGCCCCGGAGATCATGCGATGGTCGAGTACCGCTTAAAGTGTACAAGTCCTTTGTGCGCGACCAAGGAAAAAGAGAAACAGGTCGAGCTGTGTGCTGTGGAGTGGAAAACCTGGGAGTGCTATGCTACCAGAGCGATTCATGAATACTGCGATGGCAAGATTCACTACCGTGGTGATGAGGCATACAAAGGAAAGCATCGGGTTCCGATTACAGATGAGGTTAAAAATTACATAACGCGAGTGAAAGCTTGCGGCATGCAGCCACGAAAGATTTGGTGTAGTCTTCGCCGAGCCCCTGAAGCGTTTGAACCTCCTATTTGTCACGAAACACTAGAAAAAGCAGTGAAGACGTTGTGTAGGAAGTGCCCATACTTCGATGGTATCGCTGCAGAAAAGACTTTTATCTTCGGTCTTTAGATGAGGAAGACGGATTGCCGTGAGTTGAAAAGGGTTCTGAAGCGGATACTTTCGTTTTGGGTATAACAACGTTTGGGCTACTAGCTAAAGGCTACGAATTCCGCGGAGAGCAGCACTTCAGGTTGTTCCATACGGAACAACAATTTTAATATTGCATCCGTATGGAAAGTTCCAGAACGGTCTGGAACTTACCTCCTGATGGCGATACTGGTGGTGAGCCTTGAGTACGAGATGGCCTTTCGTAGTGTGACCGAGCTGTACAACGGATATACAATGAGCTCCTTCGAGTCGATGCTGTACTAGGAGATGCCGAGGACGCGCAATATAATGCTTTGAGAGCTCTTCCTGAAATTTGTGACAGCACGTACTTGATGTGTTTCTTTCACGTACTTTACAATCTACACAAGCGCACGAGGCAATTGACTTTAGGACCTGGAGTTAAGGTCTTCACGGGAATTATGGATATGCATTTCTCGAACAGCTACATTGAGTATTGTAGCGTGCGTGACCGCGTGCTTTCTGGATGGCGGGCCGAGCCAACTTTGAACTCCTTTGCGAATTATTTTGAGAAAGAGTGGATCAAGGGCTGTTGGCAAATTTACCCTTCCCTATCCGGTTACACTACGACTAACAACCCTTGGGAAGTGTTCAACGCGAGTGTAAAGTGGTACGTTCAGTGCAACACCTCGGAAATGTGCGCACTTATCAGAAGTATGGTCACCCTGGTGGAAGATGTGAGTTGTGACTTGCCCTTATCCACTGCTTCCATTGCACCTCCAAATGTTGAGATCAAGCAAACAGCAAAGTGGAGGCTAAAGTCACGAGTTGTGGCAGTACTTAGCACCCATATGAAGAATGAAGTCCGGGTTCTACTCATTCTAGAAGTTCATATTGACGCGGATGCTTTAGAAACAATGTGGCGTTTAGCCAATTCTGTGATTGTTGCCGGGGGACAACAATCATCAACCACCTCGTTGGTACTCGAAAAGGGGAAGAAAGCCAAAGCCTCTCGTTTGTACCGCGACAGTGTAAAATGGTCAACATCGAGTGAGAATGCCTAATGACGGATGACTTGTCCACGCAGAGAAGTACTCTTGTGACTGCTTGATGCGCCTGAAATTTGGACTATACGCCTACGTTGTAGTGGCTGGGTCTGTAGATGGGACAAATGACGGCGACAGATTAGAAGACAAGTTGGCGTGCCGCAGAGCAAGGAAAAAGAAGCGAAAAGCGCGTGCCATGACTTCCGAAACTATATCTGGTCGTTTTGATGCACCAATAGCGTCGGGTTTGCTACCAGCTACAACTTGTGCACCTAATGACACGATCCATGCTGGACAATCCATCCAGACAGCACACATGCCCTGGGATGGTGGTTACTTCGACCAATTCTCGCTGGATACGATCCCATTGCCCCGAGCCACAATTTCGAGCTTCAGCATCATAGCATGATGCCTTACCCAAGTGCGCCCTTAACTGGGGAAGCTTATCATTCACTTGTGCCGGTTATTCGAGTTGTATAGCCGGCTACAGCGTGCCTACTACCCAATGGTTCCATTCGCCCCAAGGTCAGTACCCTGAATCTGCTTGCTTCCAGAATCCGAATTTGACGTCCATGTTGCAACCTGCATATTTGAATGGTGGACTTGACGGTGCGCGAAGTCATCAGAAAGCCAGCTATCAGGCGTGCAATGACCAGCTCGAGAAAATGACGAGGATATCTCGTCCCTTCGGCTAACCGATGATGCTCCTGGTGTATTATTTGAATTACCAGCCCCTAGTAGACAAGGTAGACCACCGTTTGCAAAGCGTGCTCTCCATATGGACGCACTTCGTAATTGATTACATATTTCATCTCTCCCAGTAGGTATCGTTTTGCTTTTAATATCATGGATTCCTTGCGGTGGAACTAGGCCTAGCAGAACTTTTCGATCGTTGTAGACTTAGCTTATCCAGGTCCGTAACTACTGCAGGTTACTAAGCCAAGCAACTCGATCTATCGAGTTATCTTGCATTGCGATTCAGGTTAACTCCGGTCGAGTAATCGTGCTTTCGAATTCTGATTGGTTAATGGCTTCATCACCGGACCGGTCTGTATAACATTGTTATCAATACTTAAGTTTCAATTAATTTTTAACCGGTTCACGCTTCTAGCCATTGAAACAGCGCGATTAGTTCTGACTTCCCCCCCCCCCCCCAATTACTATTCATGCTCAAAACGATGGCCAACAATCTTAAATGTTCCCAGACTCCAATAGCGGACCGAGTTAAAATATTAAAGGTCTGACAGAAGCATCGCCATGAGTGGGGACCCAACCGGGCGTCGAGGGAGCTGGGCATCCCAAAGGGCACTCTACTGGGGTGGCGCAAGGAACCGTCCGATGCGAATCTCTCTTTCGTAAAGGAGTCCCCGCCCGATTCGACAAGAATTCGCAAAAGAGGATCTGGCTCTAAGCGAAAAATTAAGCGCTACGAGTTTCGTGTAATCGAGTTTTACGACAAATGTCTACGCGACGGAGACACTGTGCGGCCTGCCGATGTGCTTCGGTATTGCTATGTGGCACACAGAAAGGTGTCGGGGTGCTAATGGAGGCTGAGCGCACCCCTACTGAAGATGGAACCGACCGCAGGCCACGAATCGCGTCACTCTGGGGAGGAAGGCGCCGCTTCAGGTGCACCTGATGTGCCATGTGATGGTACGGACCTCCAGGGATCCGAGGAGGGGAGTGACATAGCAGATATGATCAGCGAGCTGGACGAGGGCAAGGCTGATGATTTTAATCTTTTGGCTAGGTTACCTTTGACGTTAACCTCGGGCAAGAACCTGCTAGCCCAAAAATCTGCTTATGGCACAATTTCGGCTTCTTTGGACGGCAGAATTTTCGGGATCGGCCCTACGGCAGTTATTAGGGCTCATGTACTGTCCAATCTACCGGTAGGTAAAGCCGTTATCGGTGTCGAACAGCTTAGCGGTATTCTGCCACAACACACGCTCCGGGTCTGTCGTCAGAAGGTGTCCAAACTCCAGCATAAAATGCCGGGTCTCCTGGAGGGTAACATCGCTGTAGATGTTAAAGGGCTCGGATTTGTATCCACACATGCACTAGGGGTTACGCAGTCATGGCACAACACACTTACTGCACTACAGAAGGTGAGGACAGCCATTGGATGGGTTCACTCTCTGGGTTTGCATAGCAAGAATCACAAGCTGCGCCCGAGCTGATAGCGCGACTCGAGCGCTTTCCTATCCGCTCCAAAAAAGTAAGTTTTCACTTGTTGGAACTAGCTTTCTTTTTTTTACTAACCCAAAGTTCCTTTTGAAAGGTGGCCATTTGTGATATTTCAGGTAGTTGGCGCCTTGGTGACGCCTCTATTAATGCGATCATGGCATCACTTTCCAGCGAGAAGAGAAATGTTTTTTGTCTGGATCCGGCAGAACTAAACATTTTAACCCTTTTGTTGCCAACCCTTGTAAAACGTGGCATAATGCAACGTTTTACAAAAAGTATTTCAAAATTAATACCCATGACTTCACTAAATTAATTTTTGACTCACCGGAATTGGACAGTAAAACGCGGCATTATGCATCGTTTTACAAAGATCTCTTCATTAAAGTAAATAATATTTATAATAGAAATTGTATGGGGAACAAAAGGGTTAATGACAGACAAGGATGCTGCTGCCAGGATGAACCATGAAAAGGGCCTGATGATGAGGTTGTGTGCGGTCACTGAGAGGTTAATGGCTCCTGTAAACATCGAAGACAATCATTGGCTCGGGTTCATAATTGACGTGACGTGCGGCGACGTACTTCAGCACGACCCTTTGGAATCCAGCTACTTCGAAGGCGTGAGGCTAGTGGCGAAGAAGATAGTTCAGCTCCTAACGCCTCCGACACATAGACGATTCCGGTACAGGCCGTTCATGTCAGACCTTGGCGTGCAGAAGGACAGTTTTAACTGTGGAGTTTACGTGATGGCTGCGTTTGAAGAGTTTTGGGTGTTGCTCTAGATGATGTTGAGGAAGAAATGTTTCTTCATCACTTGCGCTTTAGATACTTTATTTTATGCTTAAAATCTTTACAACACCTCTAGTTACATCCTTTAGTTGTATCACAGCAATTAGTATTATCGCTGTGGACAATTTGGCCGATACATTTACAGTAATGCTTCATCACCATCTCTTTTCATCAGTAAAAGATATTAATAAGAGCGCCGAGCTCGCACATTCAAAACTTCGTCCGCCGAACAACATGCGAAAGCTCGGCGGGTTCTCGACCAGTCCTGCAGTCTTCCAGGGGGGATGTAAGTGTGTGTGTGCTTGTAATACTGTACACACTGTGAAGGCCTTAGACGAGAGACATGTTCAGTTCGTTGTTTTGATGAAGCTCCGATTTGTATTTGACGACGCTCTTTTTGGATTTTGTCAGCACCCTTTCCGCGATCCCACATCTGTCTTTTCTCAAGTTTAACAGTGGAAGAGTACCAATCCTTCCAAACTCGCAAGTCAAAGAGTTTAGAATCATAAAAAAGCCAACGGTCTAGGATTCCAAACAGAGGTCTCAATGGGTACCCAATCGTCGGGTACCCACCCAGTGTTGGCACGATAGTGGTTCATGGTTTTTCTGGTTTTATGTAAAACCATGGCTCAACCATTTTATAACCAGAACAACCACATCAAGAACCAGTAGAACCAGGTTCTACTGGTTCTTGACGCGAGTCATTTTTTTGTTGACGTCAACTTGGTTGAAGCTGGAGAGGATCTTACTCACTAGCAAATGTGGTCGAGCTTAGCCAGTCGAGAGTTATTCGCCTAGTTCTATCTTAGCCAAGATCATGGGGCATCCTGCATGTGATGAGCAGCTGGAATTCGCTGACACGGGAGTAGACTGTGGGCACAAACGGACTCTGCATGTTTGCCGACACTGCAAAGCTGCGTACGCCACCCAAGTCATGGAGAGGAATATCATACTCGAGAAGAACAAAACTTTCGCTGCAGCACTGCCAGTTCCAGACCCGCCTAATGAACCCAATCCAATGATTGGGCGGATCGAGAACTTCCGAAGGCATCTTGGGAAGTGTGACAACTATAGTGCCTTCATCAGAGCCCAGAGTAGAGCGCCGAGAGACCCGCCAAACTCTACGGTGGCTGTAGGAGTAGGGTCTTCTGTGAATCAAGTTGATGGAAACCGAGCAAAACGACAAAAATGCTGCGATGACGAATCATCTAAAAGGTCTCAAGATGAGGAGTACGTACTCTTTCAGCGCTTTCTCCTCGAATTTCAAGCGGATAATCTGCTTCCAGACATGTTTATTGAGCGCCCTTCGACAAAATGTTTTCTCCGTCAAGTGCAGAAGGTCAAGATAAATATTGAAGCTGTTCTTCCAAATCGGAAGCAATTGGGAGGTCTATGTTAGATGGGTATGCGCTACATTGTGAAGGAAAAGACTCCTCTAATCTCAAAACACATCAGAAAAACACTGGTGGACGGGTGAACTTTCTTTCGGATGGTTGGGATAACATCGCCAAGGCACACCTGATGGGCTGTCATCTATCGCTGTTTGGACGCGAGATGACTTACGACCTTCTGCCGACTGGTTCAAAGCACAACGGTGTGGCTATTGCTAAACAGAGCAGGTAATACTAAGGATGATTGACGACAAATGGAACATTGGGGCAATAATCACAGATAATGCTGGACAATGTGCTCGTGCTCGTAGAATACTCAGTCTTCGGTGGCCGCAGTTTGCTCTTTTCTTCTGTTATGCACATGCACTCAATAATTTCGTGAAGGCCGTGGTGAGCTCAGCATTTGGTACGGTAACCAAACAAGCGTCAGACGCAGTGCATGCTCTCAATGGCTCGAAGTCTAAGTGGTTAAAAGAAGTAACAAAAATCATGGCGGACATGTACGGTGGTACATGGGCATTTATTTCGCTGTGTGAGACGCGCTGGAACAGCATGCACGGGTGTTTTGCGTCATTGCTACGTGTACGAAGTGCTCTGGGAACTTTCGCGCTTTTATTTCGCTTTCAAGAAAAATTTCCCAGCGCTTTGCGTGTGTTTAGTGACTCAACTTTTTGGGAGAGTTTGATCAGAGCAGAAGAAGTTGTGCGTCCTCTGGCATATGCGTCGTTGAAGCTGCAGCGAGACGAGAATACTCTCGCTGATGTTGTTAGATGCTACATTGATATTTTTTCTGGTTTTTCGGGTGACGAAATCCTTGTAAAGGAGGTGGAGAAGCGCTGGTATCAATGTGAACAACCCCTCGTGCTGCTGGCGTTATTTTTGCACCCTGTACTTCAAATGAATGCAAATGCAATTTTAGACAAGACCCCTCTTACGACAGCTGCTTTAATAAGTTCTATTGGTGTGCACTATTACCGAAAATTTGTTGGTGGTGACTCAGCAGGTTTGATGGGGAATTAATGGCTTGGGTTAGTGGACAAACAAAGTCTCCTGAATTTGGACAAACCGGAGATATTCCCAGATTCTGGCAAGTGATGAGCAGCTTGTACCCCAAGAGCAAAGTGCCTAGTCTAGCAATTGCAGTTCTGTCGATTGGAGTGAATACAGCAACGTGTGAACGTTACTTTAGTGAGCTCTCGATAATCCATTGTGCGAAGCGAAACTGAATGACACCGATAAAAGCCCGAAAAATCGCAGCAGTGCGAAAGCAAGTGCGAGTGACTGATTCATGCGAGAATCCTACTATTGGAAAACGCAAACATTTGGTTGACACAAGAGAACCCAGACGCCTTGATGAGGGCTTCGAATGCGATATTGCCCAACACGGTGGGCCCGATGAAAACTCTGAGAACGACCCACACTTATTCAGTGTGGGAGTAGCTCCCGATGAAGTGCTTGATTACTGGAGAGCAGTCCTTAATGATTTAGACGATGACAACGAGTTTTGGTCGGAAGTTGAAGTAGTGGGCGTGGCTGCAGTCAGTGAAGAACACGAGCAGCTTAGTAACAAGGTACTGGAGATAGTTCAGCAAGCAGAGGCACAAATTCCATCACCTGATCGAAGACCATTTCATGATCCAGATGATGAAGAAACTATTCAATCATTTGTACAGGAAAAATGACGGGCATATGTGCGCAAAAGATTACTCTTGCGGAACTTGCGCGAAGGATGAGGGCACCAGAGAGTCACTACCAGGTAATGTTGCTCTTTCTTTCGCGTGAATTGTAATTGCATTCTATTTAACGTTAACGTTGTCCAACCAGCTCTCTTTATGAGCCCTCAATCCATTCGTCGAAGAAAGTGAATGGAACGCGATCAACGGTGTTCAGTACAACACCTTTCAGCAGTATCACTACAACAAAATCACTACTGAAGTGCGTGCATTTAATGCCTCTTAATGAAACTGTGTGATATTGACGAATGCGCCTCAACGCTTGGATGATTCTACTCACGCTTCTGCTAAACTACTACATTTTTTGGTAGTATTTTCGTATTGTGGGACTCGAATATGCGGCAGAACCAGCATAAATGCAATGAAGCCGATCATGAGAGCTGCACGAGCTTTTACTAGCACACACGTTGACATGGTCAGTGTAACAGAGATGACGCCATTACGATCGGATCCTCTGTTGTTTGCAGGTCATGTTCCAAATGATTCGATATTCCCCATCGTGTCCATGGTTACGGTCCAGGTGCTGACCACCAGCATGTTGAATACAGCGCGTAGTCATCGACTAGTCGATGCCGGCGAATATGCAGGAGATTGAATAAGCAGTCCCGACCTCGTGTGTTGCGTTCCACCAGTAGCAGGAATATCGTCATCTTGCGAGGGACGCAACAGACCGAAATGACGCGATGGTTTGTAGGGAGGTGGTTTGCGATGGAGTTTGTCCGGTATCCGGTCATCGAAAAGAAGTATGATCTCTGGAGCTCGTGTAGGGTTCCACGAACACAAGTCCATGATGTCTTGTCCTCTTCGCACAATAGATCGCATCCTCCTAGTTGCAGACGCTCTTGCCGACGGCGAGGTGGTCATTACACGCGATATGCATTTGTAGCTGTAACATGTGTACAGCATCATCTCCACAAACGTGTTCCGACTTAGTACTGCAGGGTGGCAAGTGTACCGGGCGTAGTTGATACGATCTGGGGCTCTAATGCAAGGCGCGCGCGATTGCGTGCAGGACGAAGGTAACAAATGAAAGTCTTTTTATGCACAAAACCAAAAACCACACGTAAAACCACAAGAACCATTCATGAACCAGCAAAAACCTGGTGATTGGTTTTCATGGTCGTCAGAACCATGGTTTCACCAACACTGACCCACCCGCCCGTACCCGCCCGTTTGGGTAACGGATGGGTGCGGGTGCCCGATCTAAGTAATTGTCGCTCTTTCCTAGGACAGATCTTGTCGTTTCTATGCAATTGTAGGAAATATTGCCTCTATTCTATCCACTATACAGATGTTTGCACGCTGAAATATCTTACTTCCTCCGTTCATGATAATTAGGGATATTTGGACAAGAATCACAGTAAATTGGCCAATACCTATCCGATTTTGGTCCAATCAAAACTTAAAACGTAGGCTTTCCGTACATACCTTTTTGACAACAAGAGCTCCCATTTTGGTGGCTGAGTGGGTCCCAGAAGACTCCCCTTTTATTTCGACCCGCCACGATCGTACAACAGTAGCTACGACAACCAAAACACTTGCAAGAGTAGCTTAAAGACAATAGATGTCGTTCCACTTAACTGCGGCTCTAAAAGGCCAGTATGGCGGGAAACTGCCTAATGGCGTAGATGTTTTGGCACTCCCGGTGATATCCAAATGGATAGTTGAGACGAAAAAGAGTGAAGCACCAGCATTTGACGCGGCTGGACAAAGTAAGTTGGGACGATTTACATCTTTAGACTTTGAGACTTTCCTGTTGGAAAAAATAAATTCGGTGATAATTACCACTCTTAACAGCTATCGGTGTCCGATGAAGGATCTATATCTCTGAGAAAAAAATGACACTACCTGGTGCATACGAAACCAATTAGATATGTTTTCTGTCCTAAAACGTTTGTCGGCGGCCAAGTTTTTTTTTCAGCCCTGAGGCTGTCACGATAAGCTTGGTGCGTCCTACGCGAAATACAGGCCTCTCTAACATCTTCGCGGTCACGTCATTGTCATTCTCAACGACACCATATGAAAATGCTCCAAGTTGTACATCCAGCAGTATAATATATATATGTACACAAGCGAGCTCGCTGCGCCGCAAAGCGGCGTAGCCAACTCGCACTACGCTGGTTAGATTTTTCGAAAGGACAAACCCTTCCGTTGTAATCGTTAGTGAATTCCAGCGGCGGGAACAATGCAGAGTCTAAATATGAAGGAGAGGGTCCACCCTTTTGGAACCAACGAACATTAGATATTGTTCGAGTGCCTATAGATATCGAGGTGATCTCGACCTATTGGCTTATACGACCCAAGGAAAATTCTATCCTACAAATTGGTCCCGTAGTTTAGCAGCTTACAAACCTAAGTTAGTTCCCTCTCACATCTCCCTAATAACTAAATCATTAAAACAAAACGGCCAAAAAATAGTATTCACAGGTGCTTACTTATAGCTGTTGTGAAGCACAGACCGAAAAGATCATCAAAGGTATTAACTGCATTTTCTTAACTCATTCATCTCACAACTCTCTTTTTCTCTACACCGCCCTCCACCCCTGCTCAGTTTTGGTCCGAAATGCCCATCAAATCTGCTAATCCATTACATGTAGGGATGCCTCTCGCAATTTTCAGAATACATTTTTTTAACTTCATCCTCTGCTTCTCCCCAGCTTTTTCGATGGATGACATCGAGGTTATATCGCTACTCCTTCCACCTGGATTCACTTTAGAGGTCTCATCGATCACGTTCTCCTAGCCAGTATATCTACAATTTGTATGGTACAGAAGGTTGCGGCACCTGTGACAGGAATACCCTTAGCTAGGAATAAAACGTGGGTTCCCGGTGCTACATGTGCGGCGGTTTGGCGCAGCTAATCTGTAATACATATTCTGTATACAGTAGCTACCTTCTAGAATGTGGTACACAATTTTGTCTAAATTGTCTCATGAATGTAATATAATAAGTGCTTTTCTGTAGCGCGATTCCATTTGTTTGATGTTCCATTGGAGAGCATTTTAGAGGCGAAAGACGGGCTACTCGTCCTGATGAGGTTTGTAATGCGCGAGAACAGCGAGGTACCGCCAATTATTGATGCGCCGCCATCAAAGCGTCAAAAGACATCTTCATTCGCACGTGTTTTGGAGCTGTGGAGCTGTGTGGCTCTGATAGCGACGATGAAGATAACGACATGGCTAACAGTATCCTTAGTGCTGAGCAGCACGAGCTGAACGTGTACTGGACGACTAAGCTTTCTCAAACAGAGAAATACATATTCGATCTCTTGCAATGGTGGTGCAGCATGGGCAAGTCTACCTTGCCAAATTTGGCAAGAGTAGCGCGCTCTATTTTATGCATTCCTGCCTCAAGTGCAACGTCAGAAAGCAACTTTTCTAGTGCTGGGACTACCATCTCTAAAATAAGAAACGCCATCTACCCATCAGTGCTGGATGACGTTCTTTTGGGTCGCTCGAATGCTGATCTCCTGCTATAGCGTAGTCATCAAGACACTAACTAATATATCTTCATTTTCTGTCCGTGTGATGACTTGTTAATGCGTCTCGCGCATCAAGATGTTCGGGCGGGTACGGGTACTCGAACATCAAAAATAGGTGTAGCTGGACGGATTTGGATACCCGACTCAAAGCAGAGAGCAGATGTGAAAAACGTTTTGAAATTATTTATAATTTATTAAGTATTCGTTTTAATAGTCGTTTAAAAATTAAAATAACAATTAATGAATTACAGCATGTATACCATGAAAACCTGTTAGTAAAAAAAAGGTTGTTTGTTTTTTAATACAACAAAAATATTTAATACAACAAAAAATAAAAAAAATAAAAAAAATTAATTAAAAATATATTAAAAAACGGTAAATTTCTTAAGTCTCGATACATTTTAGGTGCAAAAAAACTAGACCAATGAGCTATTGTTACCGCATTCCTGAGTTTGCGACCTCTGATTCTAAAGGCTGCGGGAATCGCTCTGGTGTATAAAGTCGCTTTTATTAAAAAAAAGAATAGACTTTACTTTTACAATCACAACAAAAAGGGGTCCAATTCTAAAAAAACGTTTTTTAACGTTTTTTTACTAATAAATACACCTTTAAATAAAAACATGGGTAGCTATTACTGAAGTAGTTTCTAGCTACTCATTTTTGTTTGTAAAACAATTAAAGCACCTGGTACCGGAAAGTAGCGGCCCAATTCTAAACTGAATCTTGTTGCGACGCGCAAAGTTTTAATTTAGTTTCTAGCATTTGGAATAGGATTTTCTTTCGTCCAGGATTAAATTTCGCTGGAACATCGAAGGGTCGCGTTATTCCACTGGAATAACATATTGGGATATCCATCGGTAATCTATCCGTCATTAATTCAGATTTTTATACAGATATTCGGGCTCACCGGCAAAACACGCTCACTATTTAGGAAGTTTCAAATTTGAAAATAAAATAATCTTGAATTCAGTGTGAACATTCCAAAAGCGTCATCCCGCTAGTCTTTTTCTCTTACAAAACAGGCCCACCATTCAACAGTGACCTGTCTCCAAGACCATTGAGACTGTACGGGTGACGACGACGTGCATGTACACGCACGTGTGTGTTGCGTAGGAGTTGCAGCTTGCATCGATACGATGCTTCGTTCACCACACAGCGAATGGTTCTCGCATCCATGGAACTTACAACGTACTTAGTACGAGAATACCAACTGCGGCTTGCTTTTCAGGCCAATAGTGAAATCAAATCATCGCGCATCGTAATGATGGTGGAATCAAGCAATTGTGGGCCAGTTTTGTAAGAGAAAGACTAGCGGGATGACACTTTTGGAATGCGCACACTGAATTCAAGATTATTTTATTTTCAAATTTGAAACTTCCTAAATAGTGGGCGTGGAAAGCCGCATTGGCGCAATACACCATTTCCCGATCAAATTGAGAATTTCTCCGATCAAAATGAGAACAGCTAAAATCAAATTGAGAATCACTGCATAAAATGTAACTGATTTGTTTAATAAGTTTGAAAAAGAAATTTGAACGTTCTAGAGCACGGTCGACGGGCGCTACATCCACATCATTCTTCATTTGGCCTCGCTGATGACATACCAGCGGCACACTGACGACCAACAACAACGCATTATCGATGCAGCAAAGGAGGGGGGTGACTGGGCATTAGTTGCCAAACACAACGGGGTGAACTACAAGACGGCATGGCGATGGGTGATGCGTGCAAGAAGCAGAAACATCTGGGTGCCTATTGTCAAGAAGCGTGGCGGTGCTCGTCGCGTGAAGATTGTAGAGGAGCATGTCCAGTACATGATATCACTGCTGGAGGAGAATTGCCTCTTAACGCTGCGCGATTTGGCCGACGAATTGAAGGACAAGTTCGACGTTGATGTAGCACCACAAACCGTACACAAGGCGCTTGATGCGGTCTGTTATACGCTCAAGAAAATTCACGGAGAGCCTGCAGACATGAACTCGGACAGAGTAAAAGCGCTGCGGCACCAGTGCGTATTGGACATTATGCAAGTGCAAGCCCAGCGGAAACGAATAATCGATTTTGACGAAACGTATTTTAACTTGTTTTGCGCGTGAAACTTTGGGTGGAGTCGACGCGGATCTCGCTCGGTCGTCAAGCGCCCTGGTCCCCGTGACAACAATCTTAGTGTAATCGCGTGCATTTCTTCATATGGCTTGGAGCATGTTAAGTACCGATGGGACACAAACGACGCTGGCGTTATCGAGACATTTGCCCGCGAATTACTTGATAGCCTAATGGACCGCCACATCTCGCTTTTCAATGTTGTGGTGGTGTGCGATAACGCCTCAATTCACACGGGAGTGAAAGAAGTTACGCAACATTCAGACTAGGTGGGAGTTGAGCTAATCAAACTCTCGCCGTACTCTCTAATGCTTAACCCAATCGAGAATGTGTTTTCTGTGTTCAAATCCGAAGTAAAGGCCTACTTAGCAGATAGAAGAAATGCGATCCTGAGACCACCTCCAGGCGTAACGAAGACTGAGCACCGTGCAAACTACATGCTTCGTGCTGCGAAGTACAGCATGGAAACCAAGGTAACACCAGACCTTTGTGACTCAGAGGCGGCTCATACGCTTCGTTTTCAAGCTCCAGCACTAGACTTGCACGACATGCCAGTTGGATCATAATTAAGTTTCACTGTATATTTGCTTTTGCGTTTATAATAAACTGAAGGTTTTCTCATTTTGATTTTAGCTGTTCTCATTTTGATCCGAGAAATTCTCAATTTTATAGGGAAATGGTGTATCACTAGACTAGTACTTACCGGTACAGTGTCATACACTGTAACTGCACACAATTTGTATCTTGCTACAGTACATGGATGCGATGTACTTAGTATCCTGACGCATCAGTGTTTTCGATTCCTTGGTGAAGCTTTGCATCACCAAATGACTGATCCCTAGCCGTACTAATAGGAAATGTTCACTATTCGCCATGAGGTTGGTTATCGGTCCAGCAAATGCAAAAGGACCACTCGTGGCACTTTTATTTTATTTACAGTCACACCTCCTTATTTGAACCTCTATAAGTGACCACGTGCTCTTTACTTGAATACAGTCTCTCAACGCAAACGAGACTATATGCGGTTCACTATACCATACTTTCTAACTGACTAAAACCCTCTCTATTCGCTAAATGACAGTCAGGGTCGGAGGTAAAATTCTCTATCTGGACAGGTGACCGTCCGCCAGTTCATCAAATCCTCCTCATTTTTAGTGGGAGTGTTCGTGCTCTAAAAGGCAAGGCTGTTCAATTCTACAATAGCAAAAAAGAACATGGATGACAACAGCCCGAATACTTTTCGAGTGGGTATTAATACAAAATTTCAACTTGAAGATCCTCCTGCTCATTGACAATGCCCCATGCTGATTGAAATTGACGGTTATGAGAACGTTGACGACTATCTAGACATCGATTCAGATGACGAAGTTCACTAGCCTATAGACGTTGACTGCAGCAGCAACCCACTTGATGAAGACGATAGTGACGACCAAGAACAGGCACCAGTACATGCATCAACAGCTCTTGCGTACTGCGTGGAGCTTTCAGTGTTCCTGTTTCAGTGCGAAGGGGACACTAAAGACCAACAGAGCATGCTCCAATCTTTGACGAAGCTGGTGCGAACGCAAGTGGTGATGCGTAGTCGACAGATGCAAGATGGATCCATGTAGCCATTTCTCTATCTGACCAATTCTATAAATGAAAAGACATTTTTTCCCGAGCCAATCGGGCGTCATTTATAGAGGTGTGACTGTAGTTAGTCACGCATCAGTATACCGGTACCTCGAAGTATGTACCGGTACCGGTAATCTCTGGCTCTGTCAAATCGATCGCGACCACTGCAATCAATTCCAGAGAAATATCGATGGCCCGGTGATCGCTATAATGATTCAAGCGATCGGGAGAAATACTGCAATACATAGCACAGTACACGTACTTGGTGAAGAAGCGCATGCTTAGAGTTAACTGTTGGCTCACGGGATCGAATGTCATCCCATGTATGGATTGTTGTGGCACCGCTCAATCGATTGAGCGTGGTGGATCATCTCAGCAAGAGGCGCAGCGAGTCGGAGGAAGTCTGCCAGACATGCAAATCTGAACCAAACGGGACGGTGCCTCGCTTCCATTCAACGGTGGTCTCCGATATGATTGGCCTGGTCCACGCGTCTAACGGGTATGTGGACTGTGGAAGGTGCGCCTGAGCCGGAGCACAGACCCGCGTGAGCTTTTTGGTGTTTATATCGCTCCGCGCAAGCTGCTAAACCGGCCATATTAAATATTCATCTCCCACTCATGTAAAATTTGTTAATGCAGGTACTAAAAATGGTACAGTAGACACCAGCAATTAAAAATTGACTTTGTGATATCCGATAAGTTCGATAATATCGAGTTTACCGGGTCACGTATATTGTAGCTTCAACAACATGAGATCCGTTCGTTTCCAGGTGGCCGTGCTCAAATTCGTTAGCACCCGGATTAACACGCGTAAATGTTACAGTACATTTTAGTGCACGCAAGTATTGACGTCCCGGTGAATACATTTCCGATGGCTGCCGAGCACCACCCAGACGTTTCCCGACAAGTCTTGCTTCTCGTTCCATTCTGCAATTCGCGGGCTTCAGAGCACTCGATCACTTCGATTCAGCGATGTTCAGTCGCACCGCGCTATCGGCTACTGCGGCCGTCGCCGTCTTGGCCCCCATTGAAGCGCTCACTAACCTCAAGACCGATTGGGACGCCTATGTCAGCGAGCTGCCCGTTCCAGAGGTTATCGACCTGACCGCTGGAGGCGCCATCGATATGCAAATCGGCCGTGCCGCGCACAATTGGACGGAGGAGGGATCAATCTCGGGAGACATCTACGGCTACGCGCTAAGGAACTCGACGCCTACCATGCCCGGTCCAACCATCAAGGTTGCCAAGGGTGTGCCAATCACCATTACTTGGTACAACGAGCTGTCCCAGCCGCATTTGTTTCAGAACTCGGTCGAGGACTCTCTTAACAACGTCGAGTCTGCATGCTATCCGTACTGCGGTGTGCCCGTTGTCACACACGTGCACGGACTGGAGTCACCACCTGAATATGACGGCCTGCCGTACCGGTCCATCTACAAGAACCAGTCTCAGACATTCCACTACTACAACAACCAGTCTGCATCCACCAAGCTCTATCACGACCATTCCAATGGCCTCACGCGCCTCAACACATGGGCTGGTCTCATGGGCGCGTACATCATTACCGACGACGAGCTCGAGGCGTCGGTTAACATGGACATTGAAACGGACATTCCGTTGGTGCTGACCGACCGCCTCATCAACACTACGGGCGAACTGTTGTACTCAGACGACAACTGTAATGCCGGCTCGACGAAGTGGGTGCCCGAATCTTTGGGCTCGGTTAACCTGGTGAACGGCGTGATCATGCCGTACGTCGACGTGCCACCGGCTCAGGTTCGCTTCCGCTTGATCAACGTTGCCAACGCTCGTCACTACAACATCACCGTCCCATTTCAGGACAAGTGCCAGATCGTCGCAACCGACTCCGGCTTCGTTCAAAAGCCCGAGACGTTCGAAGACTACCTCGTTCTTTTCCCCTTCGAGCGCATCGAATTCGTCTGCGACTTCACTAACTCTACCAATGGCACAACGTACGACCTCGAGGATAACCAGACGGCTGATCAACCCACAGATTACGATAAACGTATCATGCGGATTCGCGTCGTTAAGAGCCTCAAGACGGACACAATGAAATACCGCGAGATCCCGTCGACCCTTGTCAAGTATAAGTCGTTGAAGGAACTGTATGAAGCCGGCGGAAAGGAACGCACAGTCATCCTCGGAGAAATGGACACCGCCCTTCAGTGCCCCTTGTACGGCATGATCATGTACCGATCGCAACAGATCAACATGACGACTATCACGGGCAGCCTCCACTGCACCAAGGGCACGGTGGAGAAGTGGAACTTCCAAAATCCGACCGATGACCCGCACCCGTTCCACTGGCACTTGGTGAACGCGCAATGTGGCGAAACAGAAGAAACCATCGACACGAACCAACTCAAGGATGTTGCCAAGATCCCGAACGCCGGTGATCGTGCTACGGACACAATTACTCAAGTTTGCTACGTGGCATGCACCCCTGACGAGTACCTCATTGCCAACAGTACTCGTGGCGCCAAGGATTACGGATTCGACACGACCGAGCCTTACGTGGCTCACTGCCACATTCTCGAGCACGAAGAAAACGCGATGATGAGCTGGTTCAAGATCATGGACGTGGACGACGGCTATGCCGACGACAATGGCATCACAGCAGGTACCGAAATTACCAATACGGTTATTGCTACAGCCATGGGCATGAGTGTATTGGGCGGTATTGCCACGACACTGTCCGTGCTGGTTATTTCAGTCGAGCGCTTGAAATTCCTCGCTGACCCGCGTTCGCTTTCGATTGCCTTCGCGTTGTCTGCCGGTGTTATGATCTTCATCGCCTTTGCCGATCTGTACGCCGAGGCGTTGACCTACTACCGCGCTGCGTTTACGCCTGGTACAGCGGACCCCGAGGCCTACGAGCACGGAGGAAGCACCACCTCCACTGGAGTGTGCGACGACACGTGCAATGGTAACGCGTACTTGGCAGCTACTGGAGTCTTCTTCGTTGGAATGGCGATCATCCTGCTCGTAGAGTGGCTGGTGCACTCTGTGTTTGAGCGCAAGGATAGAGCTGCTGCCAACGCAGACTTGGAAGCAGACAGCGAGAAGGCTATGATGGCGGACGACGGTGCTGAAAAGCCAAGCGTTGTGCACATTGCTTCTCCGGTGCCAGGCACTCCGGTTGCCGCAGCTCGCCAGGAATTTGCCAGTCCTGCCGGACAGGAGGCAGACGCGCTACTCGAGGAGATGAAGGTAAAGGAGGAGTACCGTCGTGCTGGTGTTCTGACGGGCATTGCCATTGCCATCCACAACTTCCCAGAAGGACTGGCACTGTTCGTATCGTCACTCGCCGGCCTCCGCACAGGCATTGTCCTTTCGGTCGGTATCATTCTTCACAACTTCCCGGAGGGTGTGGCTGTTGCCGCTCCTGTCTATTATGCGACTGGAAGTAAGGCTGAGGCGTTCAAATGGACGATCATCAGTGGTTTTGCCCAGGTTCTTGGAGCTGGTATCGGCTGGGCTGCTGTTTCGGGCGGAATGAGCTACTCGCTGGAAGCCACACTGTACGCTCTCGTTGCTGGTATGCTGGTGTGTATCACCGCAAAGGAGCTTCTACCGGGTGCCTACAAGTTCGATCCGAGTGGAAAGCTCTTCGTGCCGTCGTTCTTCATTGGTATCGCCATTATCGCGCTGAGTTTGGTTGCTCTCAACTACGCAGGATCGAGCTAAGCGTCCTTTCATTACACGTAACAAAAGATAATGCAAAGTCAGTCGTTTTTATTTTCTAAGAAAAAAGTATAACGCGCCGGTGGTGTCTACACGCATAGATGGTCGGTCTATTAGAGGCGTGCGCGCACCTTCACAATTCAACTTCTACACTGAAAGATAATTACTATGGTACATGTATTATTCACACCACAACCGTTTTGAGGAAAGAGGCTTGTAAGTTAAAGTTTATACCAAATTTGTATTTTGTTGAAGCCTCACTCACAACATTAGGGCTGACAACTCGGCGAAACTAGCTCGAACCAGCATACTTCAAGGCCATGATACTGAGCGCTATGATGCCCAGACCACCAAAGAACGCCACCACAAACGCCTTGCCGCTGGGATCGAACTTGTAAGCACCCGGTAGTAATTCCTTCACTGTGATACACACCAGCATACCTGCCACGATTCCGTAGAGTGAAGCTTCCAGTGCAAAACTCATGCCACCGGACACCGCAGCCCAGCCGATTGCAGCACCCAATGGCTGCGCAATTCCACTCAAAGCCGTCCACTTGAACGCTTCCACCTTACTACCCGTAGCATAGTACACAGGAGCAGCCACAGCAACACCTTCCGGGAAGTTGTGCAGGATGATACCGATCGAGAGAACAATACCCGACCGAAGTCCAGCAAGCGACGAGACGAACAGAGCGAGGCCCTCAGGGAAGTTGTGAATGGCGACAGCTATACCTGTCATCACACCCGCACGGCGGTATTCCTCCTTTTGATTGGCGTTCTGTTCGAGCAGGTTGGACGATTCCGCTGTCGATGGGCTGTGGAGTTCGCTGTGGTTGGCACCGGCCGGGCTTTCAGGCACCGGAGAAGCAAACGCACCCTTGTCACCTTCTTCCATGTCGCCTGCATCTATGGCGTTAGCCTTCTCACCTGCAGCTTTCTTCCTTCCGAAAACCGAGTGTACCAAGAACTCAACCAGCATGATGATAACCACACCGCCAAAGAATGCCGCCACTGCAGTCAGGTACGCATTGCCGTTGCAGGTGTTGTCGCAAACTCCGGTACTGGCCGACCCACCCTTCTCGTATGCTTCCGGGTCCACGTTGCCGGTGGTGTAATGAGCTCGGTAGAACGTCAATGACTCCTCAAAAAGATCCGCAAGACCAATAAACAACATCACACCCGACGATAATGCGAACGCCACAGACAGTGCCAAGGGACTCGCGAGGAAATTCAGACGCTTCACGGATATCACCAGCACAGACAGCGTCGTTGCAAGGCCACCCAACACACTCATGCCCATGGCTGTAGCAATAACCGTATTGGTGATTTCGGTGCCGGGTGTGATACCATTATCGTCTGCGTATCCGTCGTCCACATCCTGGATGTTGAACCATGCCATCATGGCATTTTCTTCGTGCTCGAGAATGTGGCAGTGAGCAACATAAGGGTCGGTGGTGTCGAAGTTAAACTCCTTGGCTCCACGACTGCTGCCCTCAAGCAGATAGTCTCCCGGAGTGCAAGCAACGTAGCAGACTTGCGTAATGATATCCGGTTTGCGATCGCCGGCATTCGGAATCACGACGACGTCCTTGAGCAGGTTCGTGTTGACCGTTTCCTCAGTCTCGCCACATTGCGCGTTGATCAAGTGCCAGTGGAACGGATGCGGGTCATCGGTAGGGTTCTGGAAGTTCCACTTCTCTACTGTACCCTTGGTACAGTGCAGATTTCCGGTGATGCCGGACGTGTTCACTTGCTGCGAGCGGTACAGCAGAATGCTCATGGTTGGACACAGTAGCTCCGTCTCCATTTCACCCAAAATCAGTGTGCGTTCCTTACCCCCTGCCTCGTACAGCTCCTTCAGGGACTTGTACGGGGTCAGTGAAGATGGAATCTCCTTCACCTCCATAGTGTCAGTCTTCAAGCTCTCGAGGATTCGGAACTGCATGACACGGTTGTCGTACGGAGTAGCCTGGTCTGACGTCTGCTTGTCTTCCAGATCGTAGGTCGTGCCATTCTTAACACCGCTGAAGTCACAGATAAATTCCACGCGCTCGAAGGGGAAAATGACAAGGTCTTCAGTCAGAGCTTTGGATTCTCCGACGAAGCCCGAGTCTGTAGCCACAACTTGGCATTTGTCGGCGAACGGCATCGTTAAGTTGTAGTGACGCGCATTCGCGGCATTCACCAAGCGGAAGCGCACCTGAGCAGGTGGTATGTTAACGTAGGGCATCACCACACCGTTCACCAAGTTGACCGATCCAAAAGACTCGGGTACCCACAAGGTAGCGCCTTCGTTGCAGTTGTCATCCGAGTACATGATCTTACCGGTGTTGCTGATAAGACGGTCCGTCAAAATGAGCGGAATATCGGTCTCAATGTTGAGGTTGAGCGACGACTCCAACTCTGCGTCACTAATGATGTATGCGCCCACGAGACCAGCCCAGGTGTTAAGACGGGTGAGCCCGTTCGAGTGGTCGTGGTACGTTTTCGTCGATGCCGACTGGTTGTTCAGGTAGACGAATTCCTGGGACTGGTTCTTGTAGATGGAAAGGAACGGGAGTCCGTCGTATCTAGCGGGCGATTCCATGCCGTGGACATGCGTGACGACAGGGACACCACAGTACGGATAACACGCAGACGCATGCTGCGTGAGCGTATACTGGACGCTTTCTTGGAGAAGGTGTGGAGCTTCCAACTCGTTGTACCAGGTGACGTTAATCGGTACACCTCTGGCAACTTTAATGGTTGGCCCAGGGGATGTTGGCGTGGAGTTCTTGAGTGCGTAGCCGTAAATGGTACCGGCAATGGATCCGTCCTCCGTCCAGTTGTGCGCTGAGCGGCCGATCTGCATGTCGATGGCGCCACCGCTCGTCATGTCGATGACCTCCGGAATGGTGAGCGCACTGACGTAGGCTTCCCAGTCGGTTTTGAGGTCGGTGAGAGCGTCGGTCGAGGACAAAAGCGCCGCGGCACCTAGCGCGAAAGCAATTGCCGACGACGTGGTGGATCGAGCCGAAGGTAACATCGACAATGATCTTGCAGCGGAAGATGCCGATTGAGTGCTTGGTCCGAGATCCGTCGAGTTGGAGGCAAGTTGCGGAATGAGATCGTACACTCACGTGCACCGTGGAAACCGAGACTCGAGGCCCTGCGAGTGTTCGTGCTCACTGAGAACAAGCACAACGAGCTGCCGCTGAACATCTCTTTCACGTCTTTTTTGCCAGGTGTTGTGGATTAACCGTTAATAGGCCTGCAACCTTACCGCTTCAGCGTGCGCTCTACGGAAAGAACCGTTGGGGCGCGTGCCTCAGGCCAATGCGCTGGTCGCGGACGTGCGAACCGTACTCTTGTCGAAGCTTTCTGCTGAAAACCACCGCTTTTTTACGCTTTTTTACTGTTAGAAAGACTAAAAATATTACAAAATGAAATCTCCGTTGGTTGGGACGGGCGCTGAGCGCGTGCACGTGTGCCAAGCGATACCCACAACGTGGCGAGTTGGGTTCACATGAGGGTGCAAACTCTACATGTACAGCAGAAGTGTACAGTCTCCATGAACAAACGATCGATACACCAAGTTGCGGTGGTGTGCTGGTCAAAAGTGTCTATGGGATCATCGTGCAATCAGGAAAACGATTAAGTTTAATTTTAATTAAAGACATTAATTAAAATAATTGTTCTGAGCACCCTTGCAATACCGATTCGCTTGGCTTATTCGTTTTTTTCGAGCATGAGCCATCACAATTATTATTCTCTCTATCTCTTGGTGTGGTTGATGTAGCGTAGCGACAGCATCGACAGGATGCGGAAGATGGCGATGGTCACGAACACGTAGCCGAAGTTCGCCCACCGGTCATCGTAATTGTAGCCGAACGTCGACTCGATGTAGCCCTTGACCGTCGTATGGGAGAGCGTGACCGGCGTGCCCGTCAACGGTTGGCATCCAAGGTTCGAGCCCACGTTCTCGTACGCGCTCAACGACTCGTTCCATGTTGGATCCTCGGGACAGTCACAGAAGACCAGAGCGGAAAGAATTGAGATGGAAAACCTCTGCGGCACAATCGTGTACAGCCACTTGTAGCCAGCGGGGATCGACGATGCCGGCGGGTTGAAACCAGCGAACAGCAAGAAGATGGAGTTGATCAACGCACCCATTACAGCAGCCACCTCGATACTCGGGAACGCGTGGATCAGCAGCTGTGCGAAGTACATTTGACCCAGCACGAACAGGGACACATGCACCCAGTACAACACCGCCGTGGCGAATCCCTGGAAACCTACCATCGGGTAAAAGATGACGATGAAAAGCAGCGACTGTCCGAACACGTACGGGATCTCCACTACCGTCGTCGCGACGAAATACCACAGCGAGTTGTACGTTTCAGCAGCGCGTTCGCGGTAGAATGCCGCACGATCCGTCGAGTATACCGGCAACGTGCCCATGAAGCCAGCCATAGCCATGAACAAGGTCGACATGAACACCAGACCCACACCGCCGACCAGACCGCTGTACGTTGTGTAGTCTACGCTGAGGAACGACAGACCGCAGATGATAGCAACGCCGAACACGATGCCGAACCGGGTGAGGTTGAACGCCGGACTGCGCCAGTACAGGTTGAAAAACCTCTTCATCAAGAAGTACATTTGAGTTGAGCCCTTGGAGGCGCGTTTCTTCACGAACGTCAACTCGGGCCACTCGGGTGAAGTGGTCGTAATTCCAGGTTGGAGCAGCATCTCGTCCAAATGGCGCTTCTCCTCACTTTTCGAGAAAATGTCCACAAAGTCCAAGCCACGGGCGCGTTCGTTGCTCACACCGGCTCCGATCACCTCGAGCATCCACGTCGCAGGGTTCTGCTTGGGCGGACACGGCTTAACACAGGGAACCGCCTCAAGATACTTGACCAGCTTCTGGCATCTCTGGCCCAGTTCACCCACGAATACCGACTGGCCGCCTCGCTTCAGCAGAATCAAGTGGTCGAACAAGAAGAACACATCGGATGACGGCTGGTGAATGGTGCAGACAATGGTGCGGCCGCTGTCTGCCACCTTACGCACACCGTCCATGATGACCTTGGCCGAGTGTGCGTCCAGTCCGCTCGTTGGCTCATCCAGGAAGAGGATACTCGGTTGAGCAGCCAGCTCCACGCCGATCGTCAGACGCTTCATCTGCTCCTGCGAGCTGCCGCGAATGATCTGGTCCGCAATGTCGTGCATGTCCAGCAAGTCTAAACACTCGTCCACCGTGTCGTATTTCTTGCTGTCCGGGATGCTGCTGTCCTGACGCAAAAAGGCGCTAAACGTAAGCGCTTCACGCATCGTGGACGCCTCCGAGTGGACATCCATTTGCTCGCAGTAACCCGTTGCACGACGAATGGCCAGATCGTTCGCTTCGTATCCGTTCAAGTAGATCTTGCCCTTGATTGTCCCCTCCGTCTTGCGGCCAGCGATTACGTCCATCAAAGTCGTCTTGCCTGCACCAGTGGAACCCATCAATGCAGTTAACGTACCGGGTGTCGCGTAGCCGCTGATGCCCTTAAGCAAGTCGAGAGTCTCCTTCGTGTTGGTCGGGTTTGGTACCGAGTACCACAGATCTGTGAACGCGATAGACACAGGAGTGAAGTTCTTTTCACGCCGCGGAACGGCCACCATAACTTCGTCGTGAGACGTGTCCGAGTTCGAGTCATCGGCGTTCTTAGCCTTTGGCGTCATGGCTAGTGCGTAACCTTCCTGTGCTTCATCCTCAATCTCCTTCGGCAGCAACTGGATGTTGGTCGGAGCCAGATATCGATGATACTCCAGAAGATACGTGCTGACTGCCAACAGGAAGAAATAGAAGAAGAACATGAAGATGGCACCAGTCCAGAGCCACGACTTGCTCGACGGAATGCCAAATTGGGCCAGGTAGTACTCGCCCATGGTCATATCGAACTCGGAACAGTAGTTCCTGCCTCCGTACTCGCACACGTCGTATTTTGACGCACGATACTCGTTCACAGACAACGCGCGCATGCACCAACCGATGGGGTTAAGCCAGTAGATCCACACAAGGTAGTCGGGGATTTCACTCTTTGGCTGCACGAAACCAGCGAACATAATTATGAAGACGATAGAAAATGTCGACATTGGCTTGGCGATATCCAGATTCGGGCACAGCGCAGTCAACAAGAAGAACCACGTCGATAGGACCAGATTCGTCAACGTTAACAGCACCAGGTAGATGATGTACGCGCCGGCATTCACGACAAAGCCGCACATCCAGTAGACCAGCGAACCGAAGATAATAATCTCGAACAGCGATGGAGGGATCAGTGCAATCGAGTAGCCAACCACGTACGACAACGTCTGGTAGAAGTTCGCGCCTCGCTGCTTGTAGAAGATCTCACGAGCCTCCATGAAGACTGGAATCTGCGACGCCTGACTCAACGACATGAACAGCACAGCCTGGAAAATAACGCCCAGCACCACCTGCACGTCCGTCGGATCGGCGTCGTAGAATGTGCTACCGTAGATCAAACCCATGAAGCATGTCATCACCACACGACTGGCAACGTATGCCTTGTTACGCCACAAAATAGTCATATGACGAACACTCAGAGCGCCGAGGTTTCTGAGCCAGGAGCGACGGAACTGCTTGACCGGGTCCATGTACTCGCTCATGTGCATCTCCAGTTCGGGCTCCATTGGAGCCTCAATCATGCCAACCAGATCAGCGTACACACGGGAATTAATAAAGACCTCTGCGAACTCACTTGCGGCACGAGGATGCTTTGTCATGCCCATTGGAAGAGGAACCTCATACTGGTGTTGCATACATGTACCAAGATCCAAAAGATAGTCGGCGATGTCACGGTCTGCCGGGCATTTGAAGCCCAGGCTCTCGAAATACGGCACAACATCCTGACGCGGTCCATGGTACATCACTTCGCCCTCGTTCATGATGAGGATATAGTCGAACAGGTCGAACACTTCTGGAGCAGGTTGAAGTAGTGAGATCGCCACCGCTTTGTGCAGCGTCTTGGCGATGCTCCGCTGTGTGCAGATGATATCGTACGTCGCAGCACTGTCCAGGCCGGTACTGATCTCATCCATCAAGCTCACGTACTTCATGCCAAACTCCATCTCCCCCGTCGTCACACGCTTACGCTCACCGCCAGACACACCACGAAGCATCGCGTTGCCGATGATGGTGTTCTCACAATTCTGAAGACCCAACTGGCCGATCACCACATCCGGGTAGTTCTTGTAGTACGCCTTTGCCACCTCGATAGCCGCCAGGTTTTGCTCCACCGTGCCCTTTGTAAACATCTCGGCACCCTTCTCCGCCAAGCCCGCGCCAATAAACTTATGCGCGTACTGAAGCGTCTCGCGAGTCGTCAACGTCGCGAAGTGCTTGTCAGATTGAGGAACGTACTCGACGAACTGGGGCACGCGTTTGATGATGTCTTTCTGAGGAACACCATTGTAAGTGATCTCTCCCTCAACGGTGATGTTGCTCTCTACCGGGAACTGCGCCGACAGCATCTTCATGAGTGCTGACTTGCCGGAGCCAGGCTGGCCCAACATCAGCGTGATGGTGCCCGGCTTGAACACGCCGCTCGCGTTCTTGATGATCTCCTTGCGCACAACTCGTCGCATGGGCGACATGCGCGCTAGCGACCGCGCCACCGTGTTGTACAGCGTCGGGATCTCTGACTTGGCCGTCACGTCCTCGGTGATCGTGATATCGGCGGTCACCGACAGGTTCTTGTAGCGTACTTCCAGCTGTGGCACCTCGCTGCCGATGGCTGGCTCGAAGCTTGAAGCTAGGTAGCGGCTGAGTGCCTCGGGGCCGCGCTCGAGCATGGTCTTACCCGACTCCAGGTTGAGAGGAGCCGAATTTGCTTCCATCTTAGGTCTGTGTCCTCGACCAAAGCAGTGGTTCCTTCAGGTTGTCGATGCGAACTTTGGAGTGTGTCTTGCTCTCGACTGAGCAAATTGAAATGTGAAAGAGTCCGCTGCAAAGACAACAACGTGGGCGAGCAAACCTATGATTCCGATTGCGCGGCGGAAAAGCGAGCAATCGCGCGGGCCCGATTGCTCTCACCGAGCGTCCCAGAGTGGGACCAGATCGTCGACCTACACGATAGTATCGTGACGATACCTCCTCGTCAATCTCGCTGTTGCTGGGAGTCCGTTTTAACAACTGCCATATACATGTACGGCTGCAAGACGACCGCGCTGGTGAGATCCCCGTCGATACTTTAGTATGTACAACCGAACATCGTTGCGATAGTCGTCATTGGCAACAACTTGTTGCTATAGTCGCCGAGTGGCCATCATCTGATCCGGACTGATCGCGATGATTGTGCCAACTTGAGACAGTGCATCCCGCGCTAGTCGCACTGCGACTCGCAGGTTAGAAGTTCTAACTCAAATGAGTGCTCCCCCTCGTTAGTCGCACCCACTCCGTCCTTTTACCTTTTCAAATTGGATAAGGTCTTATGTATCTGTGACGCCAATCCTTTCCTTTGATCACTAGAGGCGATGCTTTGGCCTGAAAATGAAATTTGTGATGTATTAATATAATACCAGCTGCTAAAAAAAGCATAATAAATATATAAAATTTGACCTATTGTTTCGATATTTGTGAAAGTATCTAATTGATTAATAATTAAAAAAAAAGGTTTTACATCAACAAATATTTCAAAAGTACCTTTCATACTATCCCTAAAAAAGTATTTACTTCTTGATGATTATTCTCAATTACTTAGAGAAAAGTAAATTAATCAAAAATAACTAACTTCATGTCACGTAGGAGCTGGTGAGCTCCGACCGCAAAGCGCAGAACTAGGATGGATGATACAGAAACTAAACCAAAGAGTGAACCCCAGTAAAATGATAGGACTTCACCAGAGAAAATTGTTCTTATCTTGTAATGTTCGAAAAACTAAAACTGGAATATCTTCATCATCAATGTCACGTTCATCAACACCGTAAAGATCGTAGAGCGTTCAGAACAGTATTCAAAGACCAGCTTGTTATGTAATTGCTCCACATCTGTAATTACAAAGATCAAATGCCTCCAATTTCGTCGAATAGCGTTTAGAAACCCGACAGGTTGATTGACTTTCTTGATGCACGTGCAATTCTTGCACTTTGGCAGAAAACCAACTTGTTGTTATTTGGTTGTCTAAATCTGTAATTAAAAATACCAAAAGTCTCCAATTTTGTCGAGCATCATTTCGAAAACCACCTGCTTGGTTTCTGCTTTGATGCTGCAGTTTCAGCATTCTAGCAACATTCACCAACTCTAACCACTTATCTGGAAAAAACGTTGGATGTATTTCCGATGGCAAAGTAACGTGATTTAATTGGTAGTTATTCGGATCGCTTGTGACGCTTAGCTTCTCTCTAGTTAAACGTAGGACAGTGTTGACGGAGAGCTCTGCTAAGCGGCGCTTGCGCTTTGACGGAGTTAGCTTTAACTTATCCACGGCAGTGGTAAAGATTGCAGCTGCTTCTTGCTCTGTTGGACGTGTCGGAATCATTTGACCAGCTGCAGTCGCTGCATCGGTAAGATGTTTGTTCATCATGGCCCAATCGGGAAAAGTTTTGCGAAGGCTGCGCTTTCCAAAGTCGTGTGGGTTAACATTTTTTAGAGGAGGCCATCCTCTAATTTTGTCACCATACCACCATAGTTGCCATGCTCCAATAATACCTGTGCGCGGAAACTCAAATGTTTCTGGTAGCAAGTGAAATTTCCCGTTGTAGTAGTAAACTTGATTTTCGTCGGGTGGTACATTTGTGCTGGACGATGAAGCAACTGCTCTTTGCGCCAGCCCTGCACGCACTAGTAATGACTCAATTGTGGTTTCCAGCATCTGTTTCGTGATATTGCCAGCAGCGACGCCTTTCTCCTCTATTAGCGTCGACATTCCCTCAAGAAGTACCGGAGGCAAGTTATTAATGGATGCTTGCGTGTGCTGTAGATGTTTGTAGAGCTCAACGTGAGGAGGGATGCCAGTTGGTTTCATTCAAGGCTAATTTCCACGGACGAGAACTGCCTGGAGGTGATTCAGCATGTCTGGGTGCCGGAGCAGGTACGTCGACAACAGTGGATGTGCAGCGGGCATCGTCTCTCTTAAAAACTTGCTATGATAAACAAGAGTGCATAGCTTTCGAATATCTTGCAGGGCACTGCATTTCTTGAGCGACGGAAACATCTCCTCAACAACAGCGAGCAGCTTCTTAGTCTGATTATCCACAATGTGAGGGGGGAGCACTGCGAAATCGGCCCGGTTTAATGGCAGTCCGGCCACTACGCGTCCTAAATATTGGTCTCCCGCTGACTCGTAGCGAATATAGCGATCTTGAACCCCACCTAACGACCATCCGACTCTCAAGCGCACGCTTGCTATAGAAGGACCCCCACTTGTCCCGCTGCAGGCAAAAGTAGCCACTCCCTTCCGGACAGAATGACTGCCATAATGGCTCTGCCTTGTCTTTTCGAGAATTAATTGCCGCAGCGTGTTACCAAAATCGAACTTTTTGTTGAGATCCCGGGAATAGTGCGCCGGGGTGGCTGCGTCGGACGGCACACCAAGTAGTTCGCAAGCGCCGTTATCCAGCATGTAGACGGACAATGTGGATTTGCGCACAAGTAACGGGGGTATTTGGGCCCCTTGCTTCCTGGTTTGTCTTAGATTTGTACATCACACAACCCACAGTATCGTCATGTGCACTAAGGTGTTCAGTACACAGTGTCTGCACTGATTCCGACCGACACATTAGGTCCCACTGGGTCGTAAAAAAAAATGAGCAAACCGGCATTTTGACGAGAAAGCGTAGAGCAACATAACTGCTCGTATAGCGAATACGGGAGGGAGTCCTTTCCGGATTCTCTTGGTACACCGGACTGATACTTAGCAGAATGCATGCGCTTCAGTCCCGAAACGAATGTACCCATGCTTTTATCAAATGTCTTCGGAAGAGGAATATCCTGCCGACGATACAAATCTTTAAGTGCACTACGGTAGACGTTGAGGCTACTCACGCCCACCGTTTTTCGCTTTTCACAGAGAAACGACTCGAACTCAACGTAAAGCGCTTCAACACAATTTCTCTATTAGCAATAAAGAATGCACACGACTCTTGCTTCTTGGTCTCGACAATCCACTTCGATATGGCGCGGAGGCTGCCTCGGTATGCTTGCTGGTTTTTGGAGCAATGCAAGCGTCCCGAACGTCCTTGGCTGTCACCTCGCGGTGCTCGCCATCAGAGCCTAACTAACGTATCAGTGTGTGCACTAGACACTGTAGAAGCAGCACACCCCTCTTCGAGTGAGCCGGTGCTACCGCTCAATTGGCATGGGTGGGTAGGTCTTGTGCTGCGCTGAATGCCCTTCTCCGGTATCGTCACCGTATCAGTAGCAATACCCACAGCCGCTGATACTGAAGGCAAGCGGGGGAGTGCTGAGTGATGGGAATCTTTGGCGTTCGGCGCCATCTCACAGTTCGTACGCGATTCTTGGCGCCTCGAAGCTGGTGAAGCTGTTTCGACGTCATCCAATGAAGCTGATTAACGTCGTCTGGACGGGCTGGCCTAGCCGCCGGTGTAGCCGCTGGTGTGCGTTGACAACGGTGCGGGGCGCGACAGTCTCTCGAGGTGCTGCTTGCATCTGCCGATCGGATTATGGCGAATAACAGCGAGGCCTTAGCGTCAGACGGCTGACCCACGCAATCACCGCTAATGAATCCTAATATCACGGTCATACATAAACCAACCTAATTGAGGCCACACTAATAGTCGTAAAAATGACGCCCAATTCCTACGATTACATACAAACTCCCATTCAGCCTACGAATCTACGACAACCACAGAAGATACCTCAAATATGTAGTACAGTCAAACCTGCTTATCTGAGGCACATTCGGTGACCAGTGGAGGCGTTGTTGAATCATATACAATGGCTGCATTAAAGAAAATAATACAAAATTACAACAGAAAGTCGCACATTGTTCCCTGGCGCTTTGCTTTCGTAGCACTATTGCGAACCTGATTCATGATTGCGTGCAGTCCTTTGCGCTCGTCGTCTGCGGTCTCACCACACTGTAGCAAATAGGAAGAGAGCTCCATGCAATGCTTCAGAGCGATCGAAGGCGCAATCGTGTCATCGACTTCGTCGTCCGGCTCGTGGTCAATCTCTGGTGCTTGGTCAACGATGATGTCCGGCTCGTGAACGTCAATCTTATCGTCAATGGCCATATAATCACTACCATTTCTAGACACAGCCAGGTCCGCCATCATCACTGAGAGTGCATCCAATTCCTCCTTGGCAGCGGCTTCCACATACTCTCCGCACTGTCGTCCACTAGCGTGGTGCCATTTAGAATTCGAGTTTTGACCCAACAGTTACTAATTGTCTTGGCCGTGACTCCTGATCACGCCTCAATAGAAAACTGGGCTGCTTCCAAAACATTCAATTTCCTTGTAAGATTCACCTCCATCGCGTCCAAGCACCAGCGAATAAACAATTTTCGGTATCGTGCCTTGAAGGATCTTATAATACCTACATACGAATAAATAATGGTAACAAATAGCAACATAAATTTAAGTAGGAGACATATCAAAATTCCAAACCTGCATCCAGGGGCTGCACAGCAGATGTCATGTTGGGCGGAAGGAAGTGGACGATCACATGGGAGAGCTCGCGTTGAATCTTGTGGCTGGACGCGTTGTCGACTAACAGTAGAATTTTGCGTCCCTGAACTGCCATTTTCAGGATAAGTCCACGTAGCCACTCGAAAAGATGACAGATGTCATACAAGCATTCTTACTTGAGAAGTACTGCATAGGCTTGCCTTTAATGGCTTCCCCTTTTTAAAGCACCTCGGGTTCTTTGCTGTACCGATGACCACGGGGTCGAGCTTGATGGTACCGGTGGCATTATAGCAGAGTGCTAGTGTCAAGCGTGAGTTTTCTTTCTTTTTTCCTTTTCAAGGAGCGGTTGCCAGCGTTTTATTGGGGGCCGGACGGTAGAATAGTGCCGTCTCGTCAAAATTGAACACGTTTTCCGGGTCAAAACCAGCAATCAACTCCTGCAAATCTAGCCTTGCATCACGCACAGCATTATCTTCTACTGACCCTCCTTCCCCGCTGAGAGTGTACGACCGAATACCGTTGCGCTTCTTGAAGCTTTGAATCCACCCGTTGCCCAGGCGGAGCTGCTTGTCGTCGACCCCAAGGCTGTTAACCACGTCTCGCGCCTTCATTAAGAGTATGTCGTCCGCCGTTGTTGTCTTTGCTTCGTTTTTAAAGAAAAAAATCTCTCAACTGCCGCTCAAACTCAAGGAATTTACGCGACGGCGTTTTGTAGCCGACATGTCGGTGTGGACAAAGTAGGATTCGGGTAATTTGCGCATCTTAGTAAGCGCAGCACGACTTACTTTGACCTTGAAGGTTGAGTAAATCCACTCCTTTAGCATGGGATTGCCGATGGATGGGGTTTGCTTGATCTTCAGATGAACTTTGAGCTTCTGCTCGATCGTCAAGCACTTGCGTTGGGTCATGGGGCGTAACATCGGTGAAATTGGAGAACAGAGGGAGCTAGAGTCTGAGGGGGCCAAAATGGAAGTGAGTGGCGGGGGGCCAATGATGAATCAGTTAAAAAGGTCTGGCTCGATTTGGTTCCCAAAATGTGTGGCTCAGTTAACATTTAGAAAGTTTTGCATCATTTAAGCAGCATGCATAGTTCCAAGTTATCATTTTGGTTCCTTCACCATCTGTATCAAATAAAGCTCGTGTTGCCGATAGAGAGGATCAGATAAACAGGTTTGACTGTAGTCGTAGACTTTGTAGACTTTGTCTGTGGGCTATCGATTCAGATTTTTTTTAATCACGCAATCAAATCCTAGGGCCCCACCCCGCCAATAAAATAAGGCTGGTTAGGCTGTTCAGCTAGCTACTGCTGTGGGTCTTGTTCAATATTATAGAGGCTTTTGTACTGGGAGGACCAAATGTACGATAAGCACTTTTATTCAAATCATTGACACTTGCAATCGCTGAGTAGTACTTACCGAGCAGATGACGACACCGTGCACGTACCCACAAGCATCCATCCTACTGCCACCTTTCAACGCTTCAGCTAGTTATAGCCAACGATATCACGTAGTTAATTAAATTTTAGCTAATAAACGTCTCGCATTTCCGAGCTCACGTCGGCACGCTCGGCACTTTGTATTTCACTTCAAGACAGCTACCTCCCTATTACTTCCCTACTCATGCGTCATGCTAAGATCACCTAGGCTCTCCTCGCTAGAGACCTATCTACCTACGATAGCGACATGCATCTCGAATCGCTCAAGGACTTCGTTGTGAAGGAGAGAAAGCTCTCGCCGCTGGACAGCACGTGTCGCCTCTTCACCCACCGCGCCGAGCTCTCTTACAATCCTTCGTGTGTGACATGTGCACCTACAACCATTAGCCATTGAATATCTACAGCGTACTTGCCAGGCGCTACCAAGCTCCTGATGCCGCAATGCCGACGCTTGCTATAGTTCAGCATTTCTTGCAGCACTATTGTCGTGCCCATCTCGGGGGTAGTGATTTCCGCGATAACGTCACGGGGAAGAGCAGTATAAGCACTTCACCTTCACATGGCGTTCGGGCGTGAATGGAGAGCCTGTTGTTAGGTGCGGGTCATGTTCGTTGTGGGCGTATCATTTAAAGAGCTAGTGTTGCGATTCGACCGCGATCCAGCCACGCACGTCTTGCACATTGATGCCACGTATAAACTCAGCCGTCGAGTATCCACTCATGGTAGCGGGAATATCTGACTGCATAAGCTCCTTCCATTTGATTGCCTTTTTTATAATAAAAAGTCGCAACAAACGGAACGCCATTTCATGGAGAGGCTTGCGATGTTATGAAGGGCCTACACGGCGGTGATGAACAATCAGAGACTGGTTCAGTACGTCAGGGACAACGCCGACGTAGCCCTGTGGAATGCGGTGGATGAAGAACTCGCCGACGGAAACGAGTTGGTCAATTTAACGTGCTACTTTCATAGTGGCAAAGATCTACAAGTACACGCGAGGTATCCGTATTAGGCTTGCTGCTTGTGTCTCTCGAGAAGCTGCCGATATGCACTACGCTAAGTCAGCTCCTGAGTACGAGCGGATTATAATACCAACATCCTCGAAGACTGGATGAAGATGCCTCAGCTTACTGCATTTGCTAGCTATTTCACTTTGGTTTGGCTTGAACCTCCTTTTAACCGCTTGCAAGCATGCCACACAGGCAACAACCACCAACCCTGATGAGCAGTTTAACCACTCAATCAAACGCGACAACACCCTGCTCAAGATGGGCACGCTCAGCGAGCAACTGCTGCTGTGCGTCCGCACTGAGTCCGCCGCCGCCCATTTGATACCGCCACACAGGTGCATTCTAACCTGCTCTGGTTCGTTTGTAAGATGCAGAAGGCTGACTCTATCCGAGACGTTTGACCACTCAAGAACACTACTAACTTTCTGACCGGCTCTACATCCCTTCCGACTGCATCCGATTTCGTCCACGTTCTGTCTGACGACCTGGAGCATGTATACGACCCCGCAGGACCGACGCACCAAAGAGACTATCCCTATTACCGCTATTTCCTCTGTGCAAAAGGCGAGGGTGGACACGGCAGGTTTGCCTAGCAGCGGTTGGCAGGTCACGTCGAGGCAAAAACGTGTGGCTGCCGGGTTTTCTGCAAAATGGGCTACTGCGTGCATTTGCTTTATGCGCTCTCCGTGCGTGATAAGTTGAACCTCTTCGACCGCTCTCGTTTTGGCTATTGTGGCTGAAACAAAGCGCGACGTGATCACCAAGGAGCAGGACGCCCTGCACGTAGCGGAGAATCACTTCAGTTAGACTAGGTCATCTCAGTCTTGTTCTCAATGATACACAAGATGCATTTCTTACAGTAGTTCCTGGAGTGGTCCCCACCTATTCACGATGCGACCACCAGCGCTTGCCGTTTGTGTCAGCCCACACTGTACACCACCCCGAACTTACAACCCACCACCGTAGCGTACGGCTCGCCCCCCGATGCTCAACTCACTGCAGTGTGAGCTGATTCGTCGTACTGCTGGTGGATTCTCTACTTTCGTCCACACTGTTTCTCCGTTGGCTCTTCTCCGTCCGCTGCACTACGTAATGGTTTCAAACAATTGCTGATATCGTCAACGCAGCATATGTACGGCGATCAATCTATCTGCCCTGTCGGGTACGATAAAGCAACAAAATCGCGAAGTTAGACCGCTGTTTGCATAGGAGCGCCGAGCCGTTGGTCAGGCAGAACTGGTGACAGCTCGGGTTGCCACTCTATCCGTCAATAGAGCCCGATAAGGGCACGTGCTCTGCTGGTGTCGCCTGAGAGGGCAGGATTCTGATAGAACAGAAGAACACAAAATTAATATGGGCCACGCGTATTGAAGTGGCCACACAATTGGTGCATGAGCAATTTACATGTCCCATGTGTCAAATCAAGGTGGCATTCGGCCACTTCTTGGTGGTTGTTTACAACACGCCTTGAATGAACTTACCGGTTAGGAACCAGTTACCGCCTCTTGAAGGGTTCCCTATTTCAGATGGATTCGGTATGATCCAGTATTACCGATAAAATTGGTTCACGCGTCTTTTCCCTGATTTTACTGAACCCGAAATGCGAAACTCCAACCGTTGGTGTAACGGGGTTACACGGTGTGGCGCACACAGGGGTACGGAGTACCCGGAGAGTTAACAGACTCTCAGTACATGATGTCTCGAATTAACTGTGGTCTCAGTACATAGGTTGAGGGCACACGTTGTACATGTGATTAGGTTTAACTACGATAGATAGCTAAACATAGATAGCGGCTTGGCCGTAATAAAGATAAATAAAAACTTCGGATTTTGGAAGCAAAGAGTTATTTCGAGTTAATAATTTTTGAGCCTAGTATTTGGGCTGTATTAAAGTTCCTTCGGATAAGGAACTTGTATTACGGACTCTTTGAGTCGAACGTCTTCCTCTGACGCTAAAGCTACGGCAGCCCCGCTGCACTTGGTAGCACTTGTAGTCAGCCCCGCTCCTTAGTCGGTTGACTGTATCCTCTGTGAGGATGGAACACCCCGTGTTCGCGAATTTGCCCCCCGCGCAGCAGGACGCGTTTAACAAGCTTATGTCCTTGCTTGGCCCGGAGGGCGTGGCCCATCTTGCGTCGCAAGGACCAGAGACGGTGACCGCCAGGCTGGAATCGTTCTTGCGTTATGAGAATGCGCTCTTGGAGCATGTTCAAGAAAAGATGAGCGCTGCAACGGCAGCTGCATCGGTCAAGAATGACGGTCCTGCGAGACCCAAGCCGCCCATGCTAAACGTGAAGATCTTCGAAGGGAAGGATGGAGAGAATCTTCTTCTCTGGACCCGAGAGGTCGAGATGGCCATGGGTTCGGCCCTGCTCCAGTCTGAGCAACAGCGCGTGGCGCTTGCTATCTCCAAGCTTGGAGGTCGCGCTCGTGAGTGGGCTTTGACGTGTGGTACGTCTGTAGACGCCGCGTTCCCCACTTGGGCTCAGCTGAAACAGCAGTTGTCACGCGTATTAACCTAACCAGGCGTATCGTGTTCGGTCGAATTTCCTTGCTACCCGACAGGGCAAGAAGGAGTTACTGGACTATGTCCAAGAGTTGAGAACTTTGATCGCCGGGATGGCGGCGAACCCGCTGCCAGAACGGGTCGCGGTGACCGTGATCATGGAGGGTCTCCGCGTGGGCGCAGCCCGAACGGAAGTGTTCCGTGTGCACCCTACCTCTTTCGAAGAAGCGGTGAACGTGGCATTGAATGCCAAACACAACTTTAAGTCGGCCCGACCGGGCTGGTACGCGAGCAGCGCAGGCTCTTCGAGCGGTCCGGAACCGATGGACCTCAGCTACGCTGAAGATGAAGTAACGGAACTTCTTGCTGCGGAGCAGCTCGCCGGCATCCGCCGATGCTTTTTGTGCAGGAGCACCAAGCACCTAAGGGCGCACTGCCCTCTGCGCTCCAAGCGCCAGGCTTCGGCGAGCCAGCCCTCCGGGTCGTCACCGGAAAACGGCAGCTCCCAGTAGGCGCGGGGCGGCCTACTGGGGAAGAACTGAGTTCTGTTGCGCCCCGAGGAGGTAGGGGGTAACGGGGCTCAGCCCCGAAGAGAACTGGGCTTTCTTACAAGAAGATTGTGTGCAAGCCGGGCTTGCTGGTCGTTCAAGCGAACGTGAAGGGCTTCGCGAAGCCGTGGGGAGTCTTGATTGACTCGGGAGCTTCGGGCAACTATGCCCATCGCTCCACCCTGGAAGGGGGTCAGCTGTATGCTGAGGCATTGGAATGCCAACGCGAGATGAAATCTCAGTCCGTCTGGCGACGGGGACACTTGTTACTGTGTCGAAGGTCTCTGTTGACGTTAGTGTGAAGTTCTTATACTTCGATAACGTGGAACGCTGTCTGGTCTTAGACCTGGATTCGAGGTATGACCTCATCCTTGGTATGGCTTGGCTCGAGCGCCATGAGCCATGGATCGACTGGAAGTCGAAGACGCTGGATGCTACGCACCCTGCCCCTAGTGGAGCTTTGGTGAGTCATGAATCCACCTCTGCTAGGAAGCAGAAGCGCTATTGGCGCGATCACGAGGCCGAGGCGGCCGTCGTTCTGGACATTGGAATGTCGGAACTTGTGAGCAACGAGGTTGCTGCGTGTCCTGGCACTGACGAGCGCGGAGTGGCGCGTAACCCACTGTGTGGTATGGGTCTGGTCGATGACCTACTGCTGCGTGGCCCGAGGGCCGCGGTCGACTGCGAGTCGAGGCATCGTGGGCGCAGCCCAAAGGATGCTGGTGAAGTGACACCTAGTTCACTGTGTGAGGGACATGGACCGCATGGCTCTGAGCCGAGTGTCTTGCGAGACACGGCTTTCCTTTCAAGGAGTGTTGGTGCTGCTGCACCCGGTGGTGGTGACGGAGATGTCGCCGCACCGCCCTTGTCCGTCCGGGCTCGGTCGCGGAGGGAGAGGAGAAGAAAACGCAGGGCGTCTGTGACGTCTTCGACGTCGGAAGAGGTGTCCAACGTGTCGTGCGGTGATGCTCCACGTGATCGCTGCGAGCAGCTGTACACACTCATAAATGGAGTGACGGGGGAGGTCGAAGGCGACATCAGTCCTGATGCTCTGCCGATAGAGCTGGACGAGATGTCTGTTACCGAGTTCGGCGAAGCCTTGAAGGCGGGCGAGTTAGCCGAAGTGGTCTTGATAAGACCCGAGCAGGAGTTGAACTCCTCGTCCGTTGTGGACGACGCGGTCCTGGAGGACACCAAGAAGGCGCTAAGCGCGCGGAGTGGATCGGAGATCCTGAAAGACCCGTCGGATCCGCTCTATCCTTTAATTAAGGAGTATGGAGACGTGGTCTCAAGGAGCCCATCGATAGGTTTGCCTCCAGATCGAGGCGTGCGTCATGAGATTGACTTGGTTCCAGGAACCAAATCATGCTTGACGCGGCGGTGGGGTCTTGCCAAAGGAACAGTGCGACGTCGTTGACGCGTTCTTCCGTGCGAAGCACGAGGCAGGGCTGGAGTGTGAGAGCAAGTCTCCGCACTCGACACCCACTTTCTGTGCTAGAAAGCCGAATGGCAAGTGGCGTATTGTGCATGCTCTTAATAAGCTGAATGCGGCCACCATTCCGGCGCAGCGCTGATTCCTCGCAAGGATATTCTGCAGAACAACATGGTAGGCTGTACGTTGTACAGTGCACTCGACTTATTCGATAGTTACTACCAATTGCTCATGAGAGAGAGCGACATCCCGCTGACAGCGGTCAGTACTCCGAGCGGTATGCTCTGGGAGTGGCTGGTGATGCCCCAGGGGCTGTCGAACGCACCAGCAATGTTCAGTCGTCTCGTGACGCAGTTGTTCCAGCCCCATCGGGCGTTTGCACAGACTTACTTCGACGATATTTTCGTCCATAGTCGCGCTGAGCACGGGAAGTCAGATGTGGAGAACCCCATTGACCATTTACGAGCGGTGCTTGAGTGCATGCGCACGAATAAGTTGTATGCCAACTTGGCCAAGTGCGTGTTCGGCGCGGAGGAAATCCCTTTCCTCGGGTGCTTCATTGGGAAGCATGGCTTACGGGCAGATCCTGCCAAAGTCAAGGCCATCGTGGACTGGCCAGTCCCCAAGAACCAGAAGGACTTACGCAAGTGGCTAGGCTTAGCCAATTACTTTCACAGGTACAGCACGAACTACGCGGAGATGGCTCGGCCATTGTCGGATCTCCTTAAGAAGGATGCACCTAGGTGCTGGAATGTCGAACACGACGAAGCCTTTGAGGTTGTGAAGGAGAACCTTCTCTGAGCGCCAATACTTACGCTGCCGGGCCCGGATTGTCCGTTTAGCGTCGTTTACGACACCTCCAATTTCGCTATCGGTTGTGCTTTACAAGCAGACACCGAAGGGCGTGAACGCGTGATTGTGTTTGAGGCTCGCCAGCTCAAAGCTGCGGAGAAGAACTATCCAGTTCACGACAAAGAGCTATTTGTGATGAAGTACGCTCTAGTCAAGTTCAGGGCACACCTACTTGGCTCCAAGCCTTTCGTGATCTATACTGGTCATGCGTCGTTACGCACTGCGACCCAGTCGCCTCACCTCTCTCAGAGAATGGCAAGATGGCTCTCCTTCTTTGCCGAGTACAACTTCGAGGTGAAGTACAATCCGGACGGCTTAATGTGGTGGCCTATGCGTTGTCGCGCAGGCCGGACTACGAGTTAGCCCATGTCACAACGGTGACGTCGTCAGTGCCCGACTTAATACGCGTTGCTTATGCACAGGACGACATGTGTGTAGCGCTCCTACGTGCTCTGGGGAGCGAGGAGCTCAAGGACTCGGACAAGTAGCTGTCAGGGCGCTTGCGCGCGAGGCTACATCGAAACTCCATCGATTGGGGCCTGCTGTATTACAGCACAGACCCCGAGGATACCCCTCGTGTGGTCGTTCCTCATGACGAGGACCTCAAGTATCGTATCCTCTTGAGGTACATGAAACGCCCGTCGGTGGGCACTTAGGTCGTGAGAAGACCTATGGCTCGGTGAGCTCGAAGTACTGGCGACCCAAGATGTACAAGTGGGTTGGCACTTACGTACACATGTGTGACGTGTCAACGGACGAAGTCCGCGCCGAATACGACAGCGCCGTTGGCGAGCTTGCCTGTCCCCACGGGATGTTGGCAGTCCATCAGTATGGACTTTGTGTTTGGCCTTCCGAAAGACAAGGCGGGCAACACGGGTATCGTGGTCTATGTGGGCCGGTTGAGCAAGATGGCTCACTTAGCGGTGGTGCCGGACACCATTGATGGTGAAGGTACAGCTTTGCTGTTCTTAGACCAAGTCTTTCGCCAACATGGCTTGTCTCGGATCGAGACCCGCGATTCACCGCGAAGTTCTGGACGTCCCTCTTCAGAGTGCTAGGCACTCGTTTGGACATGTCCACAGCGGATCATCCGCAGACCGATGGTCAGGCTGAACGCGTGAATCGCGTTGTGGAGGACATCCTCCGGAGCGTATGCGCTGAGGCGCCGAAACGCTGGAGTGAGATGCTCCCACTCGTCGAGTTTGTATTGAACAATGCGGTACATGACTCGACAGGCTTCACACCGTTCTATGTGAACGGCTTGGTGAATCCTCGCGTCCCGCTGACGCCGCCACGTAGTGGCTCAGGGCTTGATGGGGGAGGAATAGCCGAGCGGCTGGCTGATGGCAGCCCTGTTGCAGTTCGCAAGCAAGTCGATGACTTTGTCTCGTTGAAACTGAGCGTTACGCGACAGGTGCGAGACGCTATGGCTGAGAGCCAAGACCTTCAGAAGGAATATGCTGATGCTAAAGGCAGAGGCAATGTGGAACGGTTTGAGGTTGGAGACCTAGTTTTATTAAATGCTAAAAAAAACTACCTACTCATGCAGTGTCTGCCGTCTTCAAGACAAAATTGAGACCTCGGTTCGTGGGACCGTTCAAGGTCGTGGCCAAGAAGGGCCTTGCGTATACGCTAAATCTTCCGAAGAAGATGCGTACGCATCCGGTCTTCTACGTCGGCTTACTCAAGCCATATCAGGATCCTGCTCAGGCGAGCGCGACGGCGTTAGCGCCGACCCGGCAGGTGGCTGAACCACGCCCGAAGGTTGGGCAGCAGGGACGGGTGGCGGGGCCACAGGACGTGGAGCAAGCTGCTGAAGACGCAGCAACAAGTCGAGCTGACCTTGCAGCTGAGCGACTTGACGCTCCAGGTCCACGACCCGGTTTTGAACCGACTGGGGTTGCTCGAACCAGTCCACACGACGGTGGGTCTCGTCGAGATCGTCTGCAAGACGGTTCAGGGAGCCAGTTGTATCTCGAAGATACTGGTCCAGGGAACTTACGCGCTGATCCAGCGCAAACAAGTCACTCCGAGTCGCGACGCGAGGGTCCAGCTCCTCCAGCTCTGCTCGACGAGCACGGTGAGCTCCACTATCACGTTGAACGCCTTGTGGAGGTGTCGACGCCAGGGTCAAACCCAGTATCTTGTAAAGTGGTGGGGTTATCCTCATTCGAAAACCTCGTGGGAGTTTGAGGTCCCCCTTCGTCAAGACTGTCCAGACGTCGTGGACGCTTATAATCGGGCACATCCGATGCCGAAGCGCCACCCCGGCGTGCGACGGCGTCGCCAGGCGCTGAGCGCTTCCCACTAGAGTGGGAAGGAGACAGATCGGCAGCCGAGCTTAGGCGCTGATCGGTTGCTGGAGCAGCCTGCTCATGAGTAGGAGCGGCGCTCGCAGCGGGAGCAGGAGATTGGATGGTCTCGTAGTATTGTGGACGGGGCCCTGGAACGTGGCGTCGCGCCTTCGACTTTGCGAAGTCCAGGCGCAGACGCCGCTCAAGACGAACATCAGTTTCGGAGAAACTAGCTCGACGAGCATCATAGCTGAGAGCCGTCGAGAGTGCTCAACCCAGTTTGCGAATTGTGCGTCATACGCAGCCATCGTCTCTCCTTGATAAAGGACCACAGGAATTGTGCGCATGGCAGGCACTGACTGCGGGTGCAGCTGCAGCCGTAGGCGCTCTCGGTACTCCTGGGGAGTTGTAACTTGTGGAGTCTGAAAGCGCTCGCGGAGCTGGTGTCGCTGCACTTGCTCGTCAGTAGTAGCGGCCGCCGGCCCACGCACGTACGTCCAAAAGCTGCTGCGCAGCACGGCGGGCCCTCTCGGCAGAGTCACGTGGCTGGAAGCTGTAGTCGCGACGCGTGGGGTGCATCAGTGGCCGGGCCACAGGTCGATACGACGCTTGTGAGCGCTGCTCCTCGGACATCTGCCGGCCATGGGCCTCATCCAGGTCATTGGTATGACGCGCGAATCGTAGCGCTCATCCTCGTCGTACCGAGACGGTAACGGAGGCGCATCGCGCAAGGCACGTATGGGGTTGGTGCGTTCTGGGAACGGATGCGGCGTCCAAAGCTCACGCCAAGGTGGCGACCGCGGAGCACTGGTGAAGGACCTCGGGGAGGCGGGGTTGGAGCGCGGCTCACTGCCCATGGGCTCGTCCTGATCGAGCTTCCCTTCCTCGATCTCCTCGAACACGAGTTCGTTCGAGCCGCTCGGCACGCAATGCTCAGACAAGCCTGTGTCTTCATTCTTGGTCGACTGGCGGCTCATGGAGCGAGGGCCGTGGCGGCGGCGGTGTTCGCGGCGATACTCTGTATCAGAGAGGAGAGTGGTGGCTCGAGGAGCTGACGCGGAACTACGCGGAGCGCGAGGCGTGGGAGTTCTTGGGTCGTAGGCCGGCGGAGGCGTGTTTGGCATCCAAGATGCGAAAGAGTTTATGAGCTCGGGGAGCTGCTAACGCAGGAGATGACGGAAGATGACTTCCAACGTCTTGACAAGACAAGACCTCGCTGAGGAAGTTTCGAGAACAGGAAAGTTCTCGTCTTAGTGGGGGAGAGTGTAACGGGGTTACACGGTGTAGCGCACACAGGGGTACGGAGTACCGGAGAGTTAACAGACTCTCAGTACATGATGTCTCGAATTAACTGTGGCCTTGGTATATAGGTTGAGGGCCACACGTTGTGCATGTGATTAGGTTTAACTACGATAGATAGTTAAACATAGATAGCGGCTTGGCCGCAATAAAGATAAATAAAAACTTCGGATTTTGGAAGCAAAGGGTTATTTCGAGTTAATAACTGCATAAGCGTCGGTGCCTCCTATCTACTCGCTGACAGCTACTACAAGAGACAGTGGCACCCACTTGTATGTCTACAGTTCTTGCTGGCGTTCAAGACACTTTCCACAAAGATTGTGGAGAGTACGTGGTATGGCATCCAGCCACCTGAACCCCACCCACGTGGGACAAGATATTGTTTCAAATAGGTCAAGGACTGAGGAGTGTTACCAACGGTGGACCGATGCTAGCGCCAGGGCACACTACAGGTGAACCACGAGTGGGTTCATTTGCGCTGAGGGATAGCTACCACGGTTCCAACTCGGAGCCACACGGACGCCTAGGGTCAGAATCAAACAATGAAGGTGCTTAGTACGATGGGCGATCACGTGCCGCTCGACAAGATCAAGAACCAGTGTCACGAGAGAGAGGCCACAGCCGCTCTCCACGCGTGACTTTGGACGTACTGGACCACCAAATAAAGAACGTAGTCGATCTCCGCCACGCTGGTGTGGTAGATCGCCACCCCGAGGACGGAGCCGTTCACCGATGTATTGACGTAACAGATCGTCGCTGCTTGGGCGTAGTCGATCTCCGCAACGCTGTGCGCCCGGTCTCCACCTCGAGGATGCACTGGATCGCCAGTGGGTGGGCCACTGAGACTCAGCCCGTTGTCTCCACGACCATTTGGCTGGCGTCCATGCTCGCCGAATCGCGACCAACACCATCGAGAATCTTTGGACCTCCGCTGCCGCAGTGGCGTAAAGGGCCACTAAGCCACCACGAGCCAGCACAGCCGTAGTAGCAGCAGTAGTGTGATGGGCCTCCGCATAGCTGTGGTGAAGCGCTTGGAATTCTGGAGAATGAAAAGCGGCGTGAAATTGGCCAATCAGATGCGATGAGTCGCCAAGTGCAAGTACGCAGTCACACGCCATCTTTCTGGTGGATCGTCATTCTGGTGGATCATCATTCTGGGGCACCTGCATGATCGAAATGGTGTAATCATTTCGAAAACCCCGGTTAAAATCGGCATTAGATCGCAGTCATTTCTATACGCGATCTACTCAGCAGATCGACTGATTTGTACCCATATCAGGTAAAGTACGATAGGACCTCAAAGGGCCAGTTTGGCAATCATAGGATACGCAAGGTAGTGGGCCGAAAAGACTAAGTATCAACAGAGTGAATTTTGCCTTGTCAACAACAAGTACCGTAAAAATCGGCCCCAGTGCGACACCGATTTTTGGTCAAAGTCAAGTCAATTATTAAACCTCTTTAAGGTTTTTTAAGTGATCCCTTTCGATGCCATCCGTCCTGCACAGACGGAAGATCCTGTTTTTGAGATCTGTTCAGAATGATATGTCATCATCATGATTGGTACGTCGCACTGGAACCGTTTGTCGCTCTGGGGCCGATTTTTACGGTACGTTGAACTTCGATACTGTAGCGGGAAATTGCAGTGACCCATACAGTAATCAAATCAAAGTTACCAAGTACACGTGTCGATCGCCAGAGTTAGCAGCTTGGCTGGCCCGACTGTCGTCGCTCTCGCCCTCGACTCCCTCGCTATAGAAAGCGGTCAAGCCTCGCAAGAAAAGGTTATCTACGCTACGTAAAGGAACCCTACATACCCCAAGTCGATCAAGCTCAATATCAACGACCTACCTGGCGCGTAGCCTGAAGAGTTCCACGCTACGCCCCCCCCCCCCCCCCACCGTCCTGTGCCCCGCCAAGGCGGACCGACCGCAGGCCAAGCTTCCCTTCAAGTCCACTAGAGGAATGTAACCAGCCCGCCGACGGGTACTCATGGTGAGCCCTCAGCAACCCCACGGTTATCGAAGTACCTCCTCCGTCAGTCGGCAGTCCGTGTGAGATCGGATCGCAACGCGATTTTGCGATACCCACTCCACCACATTGGTGCGCTTGCCCGGATTCGAAGGGATTTCACCGTGAGTCCCAAGAAGAAGAGGAAGTGCCAATCAAGTTGGGACCAGGGACGGAGGTGTCATCGGAAACTGGATCGCCGACGACTCTGCTGAATGAAGCAGGATCAGCAGATCGACAGATTGACAGAGTCCTGGGAGGAGCTCTGCCGACAGAAACGAAGAGGGTAATCTTCTCGAAGAGAAACATCAACCTCCTCCCCATGCCTCCTCTGGAAGCACCGCGGATCGCGATGCGAATCGTGATCCGCCGGATGAGGGACCTAAGGTGAAAACCGAAGGAACCTCATTAACCACCGCTCCGCCGACGTAGAAGACTGCTATGAAGAAGAAGTCCAAGGCGTCGCGGAAGCAGCTCAAGGCCCCAGCAGACTCGGACTCGGACAGCCGTGACGAGGTCGCAGCGACTTGGTCCGACAGGCAGCTGGAGAATGCGTACAACCGGAACGAGCTTCAGTCGTTCCTGACCAAGAACTCAGTGATGAAGATTGTGCAGCCGCAGATGCCTAGATCGCTGACGGGACCAATAGCACCGCCACCAGCCACAGTGAACAAGCTGGACGCGGTGAAGGCTCTGCTGCGTCTGCTGCGAGAAGCCGGTGTCACACCAGGTGACTTCAAAGCGAAGGGCCTTTTCGATCTGGACCTGGAGATGCTGCAGATCGTGCTATCGGAGCTCTTCAAGAGCCTGAAGGTATTGGTCGGTGTGTCGGCGCAAGACAAGGTCAAGCTCAAGCCAGCGGTTTCGCTCTCACGCCTCCCGGGGTCGGAGTCGCGACTGTATCGTCGCAGCATTCGCAATATGCGTCCGCGGCCTCGATGGCCAGCTCGGACAGCTCTGGTGGATGCAGCTTGTCCCCTCAGAAGCCGCGATGCTGCAGGTTAGATCGGATCGCGCGGCGAGCGTGGGGGCCAAGGCGGGTGCACCCGCGTCAACCAGCAAATCGGACGACAATCCGGATAAGCTGTAGGTGTTCTCAACTCGGCCATGGAACGCTTCTTGAAGGAGCAGCGGGTCGCACAGGGGACGCCAACCGTGGCACCGGCAGCAACGACCGAACAACAGGATGTCGACATGGAATCCGTTGACTCAAAGCATGGCGAGTACGATCCAGACGATCTAAACTTCACCGTCATCCGTCAAGCGACAGTGGCCACAACAGCTGCGGCCGCCGGAGCGCCAGCGATCACTCCGCGTATCCGCGTCTCCGCGATATCGGAGCTCAAGGAGTTTTCCGGGAAGGACGACGACGAAGACCGCGCGCGAGCTTGGATCAGCAAAGTAAAGTCGGCCTTCCTCCGCGATCAGGCCCCGGACGATGAGAGCTGCTTGATGCTTGGCGGCCTGTTCACTGGATGGGCGTGCAACTGGTACCGGCAGCTCAGCCGAGCTACGCGAAGCGACTGGAAGAAACTTCTACGCGAGTTCCAACAGCAGTTTTGAGGGCTCTGGGTATCTGCCGCGAGGCAGTACTACCATGCGAGGAAGCATGCCGACGAGACTCCGCTGGAATACCTCCACCGTCTGAGCGTCGTAGGACTGCGGGCGAAGCTTCGTGTGAAGAATGGCCCACCGGGCGTCCGCCGCGAGCACGTAGAACACTTCATCGAGACCTTGGACGATCGCGATCTAGCCAATCAGCTCGCGCTGCTACGGATCCCAGATGCTGACTCTCTGGATGATGTCTTGAGAGCGCGGCAATGCGCGAAGAACCGTCAAGGACGAGCCCACTTCGGGTCGGGCAAGTATCGACAGAAGGCAACCACTTCTGACGCCACGAAGTCAGCTCCAACACGCAAAGTGCAAGCCGTTAAGACCACGGACTGCGACAGTGACTCTGGTCTCAGTGGATCGGAGTCGGACGGCGATCTACGCTGGATCTACATCGCTGCGGCTGAAGGAAAGGCTCATACCCAAACGCCCTCACCGCAGGAACCAGATCGAACTACGTCTGGTGAAACACCGCCACCACGAGGCCCCGATCCAGGACATCGTCGACCGCATGGACGTGACACGTTCCAACGCTGCACGCACTGCGGCTCGCATGGCCTCGATGACCTGCACTGCTGGAAGCGACTGACGTGAAAGCGCTGTGGCAAGAAGGGCCACCCGTCGGATCGCTGTCTCTTCGTGTGCCGCGGATGCGGCGAGATCCACGACGTCGGTAAGTGCCAGATGGAAGAGTTCTATAACTTGATCCGTCAGTGGTACGACCCAGCCAAGCATGGCGGCATGTTACCGGAAAGCGCCGAGAAGATGTTAAGCTAGGACGCTCGCCTGGCTGGACGCCAGGAGGAGCCGAGCGTGCCAAGCCCTGCATCTATGCATACGTCGAGAAGAGATCGGAAGTTAGTGAACGGAAGAACCTGATCGACAATACATATGATCTTCATGGGAAACGTACCAGTATTGTAGCCAGTCCTTAGAAGCCTGGTGAGTTCGCGAGCGTTGACACTGTCATGGCGCTCGATCTACTGCCAGGGAAGATGCTTGGGTACTAGAAATACCACGCACCCAGTAAGTGGTTTAAGAAAGACAAGACGGGAGGGAAGATCAACAACGAAAAAGCGGACTTACTATTAGATTTCGGTGCCGAGGTGTCCATTCTGGACGCCGCCTTTCCTCGTAAGGTTGGGTGCTATGTTGATGAAAGTCAAAGACAAGAGTGGGTTGGTATTGGAGAAGTCGTGTACGTGACGAAGGGACGTACCAAGATCAAGGTCACCTTGGCCGGGGCGCTGGTATACTTCTTCGACGTGTGGGTCGGCGAGATGTCAGGTCAGGACGCGATCTTCGGCATGGATTTCATGGTGCCAGCGGGTATCCTCTTGGACTTGGCCGACGGGACACTCTGCTTACCCGATGAGGTCCGCATCCAGCTGTCCGGACGACGCCCGCTGTATGGCGAACACGTTCGCGCGGTTGGCTTGGACGGGCTCGAGGTCATAGACGCAGGTCAGAGAATTGAGGTGCCGCTGCGACCCAAGCCATCGGAGGCGCTGTGGATCACCCGGGGAGAACACTGGATCCCCACTGTGGTCGAAAGGCCTGGACGGAGACAATACCTGAAGATTACCAACGTCAGCGATCGGACGAGGTGTCTACCCGCTCATACTGAGGTAGGAATGTGGCTGTCAGCAGATCGTGTACCAAGACGTCAAGGATTCATCACCGTGGGATCGTGTCGATACGCCGAGTGGCAGAACCTGATGCTACAAGCTACCATGGACGCCGCAAACGAGGAAGAAGATCCGATCGACGGAGCCTATGGTCGTTCACCCGCAGTATGACACGCCGACGGGTATTCTACGACGAGCCGCTGGTCGAGCGATCTGCAGCAGTCAGGCTGTGAGGACGTCTGAAGTCAAGAAGGCTGAGGACACCAACGAGGAAGTATTTAGAGCCCAGTCCGAGCGAACGCGTGCACCAGAAAACCAGATAGAGGAGCTAGCAGTGGCTGGCGGTGAGGTCACCGCCAGTACGTTTGAGGGTGAGCAGATCGCATCAACTAGTGAGCCTGAAAGCGGGGTCGACAGATTGGGCGATGCTCGAGTTGGTCTGGTTGCAGATGTGGCCGAGGCCGATCTGATCGATAATCCGGCAGAATGGAGATCGGTCGCAGATGAGTCGAACCAGCCTGCCGCAGAGCGACCTCTGGAGGACGAACAAGTCTGCATCAGCGAAGGAGGCGAACTCTTCGCCGAGGACGTAGACGCACAGATGGCGATATTGCCGGAAGTGACGACGACGCCAGAAGATGTGAAGCTGGAAGACATCCGGATTGAGCACGAAGGCTGGAGTACGCAGGAGGATGAAGCGCGGCTGAGGAAGATCATCTGGAGCCGATGGCATCTCCTACTTCGAAAAGGGAACGCTCTGCCACCAGTCGCGCGAGGCGTCTACTGCGATATTGATATTGGGGACGCCAAGCCGGTGGCTCAGCGCGTGCGTCGAATCGCGCCCCAATTCCTTGGTAAGTTGTCCGACTTGATCAATGGTATGCTCTCTTCCGAGATCATCAGAGTGTCCAACTCTCTGTGGGCGTCGCCGATCGTGGTGATCATCAAGAAAACTGGCGTTGACATCAGACTCTACATCGACTATCGCGTCGTGAACAGCCTGACGCGTCTCATGGTGTACCCCATACCGCTGATCAACGATCTGCTCGAAGACCTGGACAAGGTGCTCTGGTACTGCTCGCTGGATATGGCGAGCGGATTTTGGGTCGTGGAAATGACCGAGCGAGTTTGACTGGTGTCGGCGTTCATCACACCGTTTCGACTCTTCGAATGGCTGCGTACGCCCTTTGGGCTGAAGAACGCGCCGCAGATCTATCAGCGGCTCTTTAACAACGCGCTGTACAGCTATCTTCGGATCCCTGTCAGTGGTGACCAGTCGAGCATGGCTGATACTTTCCAGGCTGGAGAGCCGGACGTACACTCTGGGCCGTCTGTGCTGGGGCGTCGCTCATACGTTGACGACATCCTGGTGACCGCGGAGTCCTGCGACTCTCTCTGTGGCAAGGTGGATCGACTCCTGGACGCGTGCGACCGGCGGAATTTGTCTATCAGCGTAGTGAAGAGTTCGTGGGGATGCCGCAAGGTGGATTATCTGGAACATTGTGTGTCGGCGGACAGACTCGAAGCTCATCCAAAGAATCTGGAGACGCTGGCAGCTCTGCCATTTCCGCGCACACTGCGATCGATGCAGTCCTTTCTCGACAGCCTCAATTACTATATTCGATTCATAGAGGACTTTACGATCTACGTGTCGATCTTGCACGAGCTGTGAGAAGTAGACTTTCGCGAGATGAGCCAGATGGGATCCCAAGTTGCTGGGGACGAGAGGCAGATCGCCTCGGTGGACGAGATCGATACGTGGGATCGAGCTCAAGTAGCGTTCGGGATGCTGAAGAACAAGATCGCGGACGCCCCAGTGCTCAGCCATTTCGACCCAGATCGGACGCCGGTTATTGTCGTGTACGCGAGCGATTGGGCGGTCTCAGCGGCCTTGATGCAGGAGCATGACGGCAGGTACATGCCTGTAACGTTCACCAGCCGCACGTTGAAGGCCAACAAGCTGAACTACGGCACCGTTGAGAAAGAGATATTGGCTCTTCTTCGGATACTGGACGTGTGTTATACCTCGCTGGTCACGAGATCGATCAAGGTACTGACGCGACACTCCACGCTGGCGTGGCTGGTGCGATCGCCTGGCCTACAAGGCCGGCTGGGCAATTGGGCAGCACTGCTTTCGCCGTAAATGCTGGATATCGTCAAGTGTACGTGAGGAGAAGACGAAATCTGGGCGCAATCGCAGCAAGCATCACCCGCTCGGGAGCACGTCGACTCGATCCTGTCGTCGATCGCTCCGAGGAAGCAGCCACGTCAATATGCTGCCACAATCCCGCCTACAATTGAACAAGGCGAAGAGTTGTTAGTCGTGAGTTTCGATGGATCGGCGCGCGTCAAACGCGGCGGAGGTGCGTGCAGCACTATCGTATGGAATTTACCTGAGTGGATCGTGGTCCCAGCAGAGTCGAAGTACCTGCCGGATCTCACGGTAAACGAAGCAGCGTACCACGGGTTACTGTTGGCGCTCGACTTACTGTCCAGCTTGAACAGGAGACGTCTGATTGTCTGCGGCGACTCCAACCTGGTGATTCGGCAGATGCGTGGCGAAATCGAGTGCAAGGCGCCTGGCTTAACACCTCTGCGGCAGCGAGCACTGGATCGGCTGAAGTCGTGGACGTCTCATGAACTCCTGTACATCAAGCGAGAGTGGAATCAAAGCGCAGATCGGTTAGCAAGCAACGCGTTACATCAACGAGTAGGCAGCGCAATTACCTTGGTGGCCGATCGGGAAGATCTAAGCGTCCTCAATCGACTGCCGGAGCTGCTGCTCCCGAAGGGCGAAACGCCGACGGCACGCGTAGCCGCTGCGACGCGATCCCGAACGCATCTGGCGAGCTCTCCAGAAGTGCTGCAGTCAGACATCGTACGGCGCATGAGAACAGACCGAAACAAACAAGCACACGATAAGGAGAAATGGATCATGGATTTCAAAACGTACCTGGCTGGTGACCTGGAGAAACTGAGTGCTGGTGAGGCGCGCACCTGCGGCAAGATCACCGACGAATACGAAGTCGACGAGACCGGGCTGCTCTTCTATTGCCCGCGCGTGAAGGGGAGCGACGCCGATCGCAATACAGAGGCGAAGCTAGTAGTACCGGAAGACCTACAACAAGACGTGCTTCATCATTACCACACAAGCCTGGAAGGCGGACACCAAGGGATCGGAAGAACGTACCAGCGAATAAGATCGCGCTTCCATTGGCGTGGCCTGTTCAGGAGTGTACAGCGCTACGTGGGACAATGTGTGGGTTGTGAGACAGGGACGGGACGTCCGACACTTCAAGCGGAGTCGCCAGGAAACATGCAGGCAACGTACCCATCTCAGTACATCGCTATGGATCACATCCCCCGTCCTGCCGAAGTCGTACAAGGGCAACACCGAGCTGCTCGTCTGGGTTGACCTGTTTTCGGGTTACGTGATGTCCAACGCAAGCGCGTCGAGAACTGCACAGACGATCGCCGAGAACTACGAAGAATGTGTCTTCCGCCGATTCGGAGCGAGTGAAGTAATCCGGCACGATCGGGAGCCAGGCTTCATGTCTGACTTCCTCCGCGCATTTAATCGCATCATGGGACAGCGACAGCGTGCCACTATGTTGTACCGACCTCAAGCCAATGGAACGGCTGAGCGGCTGGTGTAGACGCTGACCAGATCATTGAAGATGCACGTCGCAGACGTAAATCAGAGAGACTGGGATAAGTACGCGGAGCACTTGACGTTCGCCCTCAACACGGCACATGACCGCATTTGCGGAGAGACGCCGTTCTACTTGATCCATGAGTGGGACACAAGATCCATTCTGGAGGCGACGCTTCCGCTCGGCAGCACTCGACGCCGGGACTCGGGGCCGCGTCGGTGGCGCTACAGCATCCAGCGACAGTACCAACAGGCTCGAGGACACGTCAATGAAGCACTGCGCGAGGCGATCACGACGAGAGCAGATCAACACAACGAGAGTGTGCGTTTTCATGACATCAAGGCCGGGGACAAGGTGTGGCTATATCTGGATCGTGTCAAAGAAGGCTATGCTAGGAAGTTGGCGCACATGTGGCACGGACCCTTCTGGGTCGTGGAGATGATCGGTCGACACGCGGCAAGGCTGGAATCCGCGACACCGAGTATCGACTGTTCACGATCGTGCACGTGACGAAACTAAAGCTGGTTAAGACGTACCCGGACCGTCCGGTCACTTCGCTGACGAACGATCATGCAAATCGCGTCGATTTCGATGAGAGCCTATTGCCCGAGGACAGTTGGGAGCGTGAGCTGAACGAAGGCGAGTTCGAGGTCGATCGGATCGCTGGCGTACGAACAGGGCGACGAACGCGCTATGGACGGACCTTACGCGAATACATGGTATACTGGAAGGGCTTTGCTGAACCCTCGTGGATCGACGAAGCTGATCTTAACTGTGGAGCGCTACTGAGGGATTTCGAGCGCGGGCGGACTGGTCGCAACCGTTCCGAGGCGATGCAGTCACACGAGGAGTGAGCGGTGGAACATCTACGGTGGGCTGGCCACTGTGGAGAAGCGAGAGGAAGAAGGACTTGCAGGATGGCTGCGAGTTTCAAGGAGGAGGTGGTCGATGTGATGCGTGTTTGGATCGAGCAGTACCATATTCTCGATAGCGGACCCAAGTAAAACCAAAGCGAGCGGCAGAACTGGAGACTGGAAGTTAAAACGGAAGAACTACAACGTTTGTTGGTGATCAGCAGTATCTACTCAAGGCAGTGGGCATCCCCGCAGCTGGGGCTGCATGCAACGCGTCTTAGCACTGCAAGATGGCACGAAGTGGCTTGTCGGATGATCGTATGGGACGGGTACCTGTGGATTGCGCCGCTGTTGGAGAAGTCATCGACGTATTGGCTGCCCAGTTACGAGTGAGAGCTTGGTGCCTTCGATAGTCGCAATGCCGTGTCGTGCTGTGAACCAGGAATGGATCGTGTCGTGCTGTGAACCAGGAAGGGATCGTGTCGTGATACAGGCGGAACCGCCTGCAGGTCAACCTGTGCTGGTGTTTGTGTTGCGGACCATAAGAGATTCAGCGATCCGATTCAAAAGGGTCTGGACGAGCCGCGTCGAATAACGCTTTGCGAGTGGATGTGATCGCCCGCCTCACGACCAGATTGACGGTACCGCTCGGCATATCGCACGTACGGATTGACTATACGGATTGACTAGCAACGTAAACACATACCATGAACCCTCGGCGTCGGTGCGTGAAGCAATAACCGATGGATTACTTCAAGTGTTAATACAACCAGGCGGAGCTACGTACTGCTGGTATGTATGTACTTGGTAATGGATCGACTGGAAGCGACGCCGCGCAGCACGAAGTTGGACTTCATCCGATTGACAAGCAAGACGGGACATTCTGCACGAAGCCGAACGGGAGACGTTAGCACGTATCACTATTATAAGTCGATCAAATCCTACGTGTTCTGTGCGAAGATGCAGGGACAGCATGCCGCCGCCAACTGTGTGCGCAAGGGCATACTGCCCAGACCGCATTTGAAGCTCCTAGATCGCGATCCGACAGCTAACAACAGCGATTTCATCAGGAATAGCAGCTACAGCAACGTGTTCGTCGGACGAAAAGTAGAAATAAGCGTTGTTCAACCTGGCCAAGGCATACGACAGCTCATTGGGGACGTGCCGTGAGATTTTTTGGCTGGGCAGTGTGCTAGGGGCGCCTGGAGCGTTAACTAGTGTCGACCAGCGCCCGAAAGCGCGACGGCCAGAGGTCGGGGATGCTTGGGCGCACGGGGGCAGACAGTGAAGCGCGCTTTGGGGTGCGCGTGGTCGCGCCGTTGTGCAGCGGACCTCTGCGCAGGGGACGATTGTGGTGAAGCGCTTGGAATTCAGGAGAATGTAAAGCGGCGTGAAATTGGCCAATCAGCAGCAATGAGTCGCCAAGTGCAAGTACGCAGTCACACGCCATCTTTCTGGTGGATCGTCATTCTGGTGGATCATCATTCTGGGGCACCTGCATGATCGAAATGGTGTAATCATTTCGAAAACCCCGGTTAAAATCGGCATTAGATCGCAGTCATTTCTATACGCGATCTACTCAGCAGATTGAATGATTTGTACCCATGTCAGGTAAAGTACGATAGGACCTCAAAGGGCCAGTTTGGCAATCATAGGATACGCAAGGTAGTGGGCCGAAAAGACTAAGCATCAACAGAGTGAATTTTGCCTTGTCAACAACAAGTACCTTGATCTTCGATACTGTAGCGGGAAATTGCAGTGACCCATACAGTAATCAAATCAAAGTTACCAAGTACACGTGTCGATCGCCAGAGTTAGCAGCTTGGCTGGCCCGACTGTCGTCGCTCTCGCCCTCGACTCCCTCGCTATAGAAAGCGGTCAAGCCTCGCAAGAAAAGGTTATCTACGCTACGTAAAGGAACCCTACATACCCCAAGTCGATCAAGCTCAATATCAACGACCTACCTGGCGCGTAGCCTGAAGAGTTCCACGCTACGCCCCCCCCCCCCCCCCCCACCGTCCTGTGCCCCGCCAAGGCGGACCGACCGCAGGCCAAGCTTCCCTTCAAGTCCACTAGAGGAATGTAACCAGCCCGCCGACGGGTACTCATGGTGAGCCCTCAGCAACCCCACGGTTATCGAAGTACCCCCTCCGTCAGTCGGCAGTTCGTGTGAGATCGGATCGCAACGCGATTTTGCGATACCCACTCCACCATAAGGCCATGGTATGTCGCCACGCTGTGGTGGCGACAGAGACTGTGGGCAGCAAGGACGGCGCGATGAGCTCCATGGGCCACCTAAGGCCCTAAATACTCATCATCTCGACCCGAGTATCGTGACGGCAATGGATCATAACAGGTGAATGCTGTTGGACACCAATCCGGTGTGTGACCTAGCACTGCTGTTGAGTGGATCCTAGACTAGGGTTCATAGGTCAACCGTTGCGGTGACCTCGCCTTGCTCACTTCGATTAGTGAAACCAAGACGAGCCGCCTTGACTTCGCAAACGGCCCTACTGAAGACGCATCCATCTGTGGTTTTGTGCTGCTGCGTGTTGTTAACCAGGTGCTGGTCAAGTGGAGGGCAGGCTGCTGGATGAAGTGGTGTAAATCCCGAACGTTCAAGTCAACATCATTACTCTCGGCTACCTACAGATGACTGGCCGCTACCAGTTGTCGCACTCGAGTGACCGACGCACTGCCTGGCTGTTCAAGCCGGGTACAGTTCTCAAGTTTGCAATGCATGATAAAATCTGCCGGCTTCGTGCTGAGCGTGTATGGTGATGGCCGCACTCAAGCAAGACATGGACAGCAAGAAACCGATGGAGCTGCAGCACCAGCGCTTCGGCCATGTTTGTATGGAGACCGTGAAGGCTGTTTCGAGCAAGTTTGACGTGGTAGTTAAGTTGAATGCAAAAGGACTGGACTCGTACGAATGTGTTGCTTGACATCGAGTAAGGCAAAAAGGACGATTTATGCACGGATTCCAGAGCGAAAATCCAAGCCGCTTGAAACTCTGATGATGGACATTTGTAGCCTGGATATTGTGATGGTGGGCGGTGTGAGCATGCTTCGCTTTGTTATAGATGAAGCTACTCGTTATGAATGGGTGTTTCTGCTCGAAAGGAAGAGCGACGCCACGTTCCACATCAAGGTGCTATTGCACCGGCTGCGGACTAAGCTACCGCACCTCAAGGCGATACATCTGTGGAGTGATTAAGGTGGTGAATTGTCTATCAATGCGTTACGTGAATACTTTGTGGAGTACGACATTACTCAGCAGTTCACCAACCATATTCCCCGCAAGAGAATGGGGTTGTAGAAAGAGCCAACGGAATTGTGCTGCCACGAGTCTGTGCAATGCTGACAGCGACGCAGCTGCCGCACATCATGCGGGAAGAAGCACTGCTTCATGTTGTGACAACGCTGAACTGGTCGCCGACTAAGCCGATGGGTTTGGTGGCGCCGCTCCAGAAGTTGTTCAGAGCAGCGCTGATGCTTGACGACATGATCGTGATGCTCAGAGAGTCTGGGGATGTATAGCGCACGTGAGAGTGCCCCAGAGTGAAGACAACGGAGCGAGAAGTTGGAGCCAAGGACGAAGCTGTCTTTTCTACTTGGTTATAATATCGGCACTCCTGGCTACAAATTTCTGACTTACAGATTGGTTAGGTGGTAACTGCGCGTGGACGGAACGTACGATTCACAAAGAGTTCAATGATGATGGAACTTATGTGCAGCAGTTATTGGAAAATGTTTTCTTGATGATGACCATCAACTATTGTAAAAACCGATTAGTTTGTCTAACCGAATTGTATGTCGGCCGGTTTAGGATCTTAATTAGAATAAAGAGCAACGAATCAAAGCTAAATCAGACACTTGTCACATGCTTTTGCGAGAGCTCTCTTTGACTTGTACAGAGGTTTATGTCCGTGGATCCCGAAAGATCATGGAGGAGGTTAGGACCGATTTAAAGACTAGCACAACGGATCTAGATATATATCGGCCTGAATGTCCGACGTCTTTGCCGGCATACTGAGCAGATTCAGCCGCTATTCTGACCTGGCAACGATGGTGTGATTGACTGCTACATTGATGGACTGAAGAGCCGGCTTTATTCAAGAGAAAACGGAGCGCCGTAGATTTTGTAGACTGAAGTTTTACTCGTGAGCAGGTTTTCTCACTCTATTAACCGTTATTTATTATACACACAAAGCAAAGCATTACTTAAACTGGGAGGGTGGTGGATCGTTCACACCTGCGCGTTTACATAAAAAAAAACATAGACAGTAGAGAGTTTCTACTCTCTCTTGAGAGGTTGGTCCCAAGTTGCCATCTAGCGGGCATGTTACGTGTCACATGTACGTCATCACCCCAAAAACCGGTCACAACTCTCTTTTACACCCCAGTTTAGATTTGTTGAGGGTACTATTTATTTGTGTTGGACCGTTCTCTACCAACGATTAAGCGGCACAAATCACGAGACAAACTATTCGGGTTTTGCAGTTCATGAGGCCATACCTGTTGCCTGTGTCAAGACGAACATGAAGACGTATGTACCAGAGAAGAACGAAGCAAGTTCGAATACGACTCAACTACTAGAAGTGTGGTCTGTGACCGAGGTACCCCTGGAGACAGCGCCAGTTTAAATGGGAGTCTGCACGAAGCTGACTCCCTCTCTGCTAAGAATTTTGAGTCGCAGAGGTATCACCCGAGATCACCAGACCACTTCAAAAGTGGGATTTATTTTTAAATTCCAGCGTTTCCCACTTCCTGGAGGCCAGCAGATTTTCCAGAAATTGAAATCAATCCTGATGGTAAATTCTTGATATTATCTATTCTGGGGCTCGCCGTTGACGACTCGCGCTGAAGAACTCGGAGCCCATTCATCTCGGCTGGCTTGCATCCTTCAGTCGCTTTAGATGAAAAAGGAAATGGAAGCGTCAGTGGTCGAGTTATGACCGCAAATACGCTCGCTTCTCCCGCCCACTCTACGTTTTACAAATTCCTACAAGCACACGCACCTATCAACAGTTGCACCTTTTGCTTGGTTGCCGGGGGCAATGAAAAAAAGTCGTGGCGCAGACCAAGCTTATGAAAAAACACCAAAGCGGCGCAAAACAGCAAAAAAAAAGAAAGATCAAAGTTTCTGGAAAAAACACCTTACTATCTACGGACTGAAGGTTGGGACACGCAACCCCAATACAAGTGAAGTTGAATCAGTAGCATGCTGGTTCTGCATTGCATTTGGGAGTGAGAACACAAACAGCAGTGCCAAGGCTCCAATTGGGACCCAAAAGTTTTTAACTACTTTCACACCGATTTGTACGAGAGACACCTGAAATGTCAACATCCTGCGAAGTGGTCTGTCTACTCGCGTCTCCTTTCATCAGAAGACGCGAACAATTCTTTCGCGGGGTGACAGTACCGCATATTGAGAGGCTCGAGTCTGCGTTCGAGTCGGACGGCTCACTAACTTTTACCGCAAGCCACAGTATTGGGGACGTGATCATTATCTCATCCCGACGATATGATCGGAACTACGTTCACCAGACCAATGACGTGTTTTGTACGGGAAGGTGATGTATACAAAGTAATCGAAAAAAGACCCTCGAGATTTCGTCTCTGTATTCGCTGTCTCGGTCGTGGAGCTTCCTATCGCATGGCCTCAAATCTTATGGACGACACTATGGAAGAACGGGCATTGGTCGATATGGAGGTTGTGGTGAGGGGACCGTTGCTCGCTATGTGCGTGTTCTGTGCGCCGTATCGTTACAGCAACTGGCAAATTATCTATCCAAAGCATGGACATTTTTGATCGCCCTTGACTGTGAAACTCATTTGGGTGAATCCTACGTTGATGTTCGCTGCCGATTTACATAAGTGGAGCTGCCTTCATACTGTCCATCTACTTGCAATACCGATGTTTGAACAACACACAGCAGTAAATATTTTTTTCTGTTGTCCAAACTATTTTGGATGCATTGGTACTAACTTGGCGTCATCAACTCTTGGGAGTCACTACTCATGGGGCTCCAACTATGCTCGGCCACGTGTCTGGTGCTGCCACACTGTTAGAAGAGGAAGCAGTGCATAAAGTAACCCGCATCTGGCGCGGTTTGCATCAACTCGATTTGAAGATGCAAGTTGTTTTTGAACAGGGTCTCAATGAAATCTATCTAACGAAGCTTACAGCTTTGGTCGGATTTCTTCGCCAGTAGCAAAATTTAATAACAGAAATGCAAATACCCGCCCCAAAGTTGCGCGCACGAGATGGATTTCAATGTGTAACGTAGAGGAATGGCTATGTGAAAAGGGTACCAGAGTCAGCGCGTATCTTACGGGAAAGGACGCGTTGTGTGCCCCAAACATTATGTGCTGGATTTTTTGCACGCGCTCCGCGAAGTAGCACGTGAAGCAAATGCTGTCTTCGTCTCATTACAAGGTTTATCAACGCTAGTTAAACAACAGGAAGACAGATTGAATGGGATTATGACAAGACTGGCCAACTTGTGCGGTGCTATGGGTCCGATTAACACACAATCGATCAAAGCAGTGGACCCTATCACACATGAAATCAACGGCAGATTTGCGATATCACATCTAGCCGCAGAAACATACGTGATAAACTTGGATCTTTGGGTCTACAAAGTATACAGACGCTTACAAAAGACCAACAGGACACTGTGGTGACCGCCGTGGCTCGGATGTTCGTCCTAGCCATTTCAAGTATTCACGCTCTTATTAAAACACAAGAAGCTGCTCATCCGGTTACACCAAAAGAGCTCGTGGCAACAACGCTTGTACAGCTTTCTGCAACAATCGACAGTAATAATGATAGAGTTGCTCACCACCACGGAGAAGACGGAATTGACAAGATCGGACAAGAATTTAAGGGACCCAGTCGCGGCAACGACACTAAGAAGCCAATAGCATCCCAAATCGATAGCTTTGACCGGTTGTAAGGACATGTGAAAGCTTGGTGATGCTGCTACGCTTTATCCGACAATGGCAAGCTTTTGTGGCGGGCTTGCCACACTGTTCCCAAATATTGCCACCGTCGAGACAGACTTCTCGCTGGGTAGGATGCGCGAAAACTAACGAGAGGACATCTCACTTTAGATGGCATCTTGCACTGCAAGCAGTGGAAGCGTTTTTCTTCATTAGCCAAGTAGGCCGCTTCAGTTAACAATGATTACCACTTTTCCCACTTTCTCTTTGTCCCAGTCGGTCACTTTTCAGCAAAAAGTGGGAAAAGTGACAACTCTCACTTTTTAAGTGGTCTGGAGATCACTAAGGCGAAGAAGAAGCGACGAAAGCGCCGTGCGCGGAAGAAAGTCGCGGTGGAGAAAGAGGCAAGCGGCTTCGAGGTACTGTCTCCACCTGTTGAGCTTGCCTGAATCGACCACGGTGCAGCCATCGGCTGTCGGATTACGGGGTTGGCAACGTGACGGCCACCACGGATGTGCCTATTCCGATGGCGTTTAACCCGGCTCGTGCTAGTAAGTTCTGGCCACAGTGGAAAGCTGCCATGTAGACAGAGCTCCAGTCTCTGAAGGGTCACAAGACCTGGAAGCTCATGCCGCGCACGCTGGCTAAGAACATCAACGTGATCATTTGTCGCTGGGTCTTCGCTCTCAAGCGTGATGAGCGAGTGCGAATCAAGCGATTCAAAGCAAGATCGGCGGTTCGTGGTTTCAAGTAGCAGCTTAGAATCAACTACGACGAGGTATACGCTCCTGTGGTTCGATTTGAAACGATACGTGCAGCTATCTACTATGCTGTGCAACGGGGCTGGAAATGCTACAATACGACGTGAAGACAGCTTTTCAGTATCTCCGTGAAGCAGCCTCCCGGCTTCCAAGTGGACGGATCGGATTACATTTGGCGATTGCTTAAGAGTCTGTATGGCCCCGAATGTGTGGAACCGCACACTTCACGCGATGTTGGTGACGATGGGTGTACGAACGGACTCTGATTTCGGTCTACACGAAGTCAAGCTGCTGCTGACTGCGTATGTCGACGACCTTCTGCTTATGCACCCCCCCCCCCCCCTTCCCTGTGCGCCGAGATCGCTGCCGCGTTGTGAGAAACGTTCGAGTTCGCACACGGTCAAGTACCTCCTGATAGTTGAGATTCTGATTGATCGGTCGCGCCGACAAATTGTTTACTGTCACGAGAGTACGTGCTGGAGGTGTTAAAGAGGTTTTTAATGAAGAATTGCAATGGCTATGTTACATCCGAGGCGACGATGCCATCGAAAGCAGTCTACCTGCGACCGTTGAGTACCTACCATGCCAAGAGCTGGTCGGTGCCTCCAGTACCTTGCCATGTCCTCGAGGCCTGACATTGCTCATGCTACACGCCATCTTGGGAGATATCACGCATATTACACTATACTCAGGCTAAGAGAGTACTGCGCTACGTGTGACTTTGGCCTAGTGATGGACGTGAACAAGGAGAGCGAAGTGCAGATTACTGCCTATTCGGATGCAGACTATGCGAATGACTTTGTTGATCGAAGGAGTACTTAGTGGATACATTACAATGCTGGATGACAACGTGGTGTCCTGTGCTTCGCGGAACCAGCATATCAACGCGATTAGTACGTGTGAAGCTGAGTGCGTGGCGATGTCGGAAGCTACCAAGAATCAATTGTGGCTACCAGGCTGTGTGTGACCAGTTGGCATGGAAGCATCATACCCATACTTCTTAGTGCCAACCAAGGTGCTATTTCTCTGAGTGCCAAACCTGGCAAGCACTCAAAGTTAAACACATTGACAACAAACGACACATGGTGCACCACGTTGAGCGGAAGCGGCTCACTAAACAACAATCGATACTGAGGAGATGGTGGCGGATGTGATGACAAAGGTAATAGCGGCAGTGAAGCTCACTCGATTCGGCAAGAAGATGAAGGTGCTGCCGATTATTGACGAGGACGAGACAACCGCCTCTCAAAAGGCAAACGAGGCAACTGCCTCTCAAACGATGGATGACACCATCGCCTCCAGAGGTACGGACGAGGCACCAGCCTCAACTACGGTTGACGATCAAGAACACTAGCTACGGTGACCGACATGTGCCCTAGAGTGGGCCGAGCCAGCCGCGCTATGCTCATGTGACCGCGCCACAGCATGTACACCACTACCGACTTCAACAGCGAATGTCGGAGGACGTGGCAGGACGTATGGCGAATGATGGCTTAGTGGAATGCCGCTTACTGGGCGTTTCGGACTGCGTGGCTACTGTGGACTTGGTAGTGGGTTCTTTGCTGTGCGGAGTGCGTGTGATCTCGACAACTCTCTGCCTCGATCAAGTGTGAATGTGAAATGGTGTGCTACAGTGAGGTGCGAGCGGGCTACAAGTACTGACAGACGATACCAGCGCCAGTGTCCAAGCTATGGGCAGCACCCGTGATGAACCTACGACGACCCAACTTACCAACGATCATGCTGATGTTGGTGAAGCCACGCGGCTTACCGGTTTTCAGTCCGTGCCTGCATGAGGCAGTAAGATGGCAAGTACTGAAGGACTGTATGCTGGAGGACATTGCTGGCTGAATGCAGCTGTGATGGAGCTGCTGCACTATTGGAGACAATATATGAGGTAACTTAGTTGTAGTATAGGTTCATGGTATTGTGCGAATATACCTAGCGGTACGGCGAAGTCTGGAGCACGGTGCTCTCTCTCACTCACTTATGGTTTTGCAGCTTAGCGAGCACTGCAAGAGAGAGGTAGAGGCACCCGCACCAGAGCTGTGCAGCCCTGTCGCGGCAATTGACCCGGCACTCACGTGTCCTGCAACTGCCCTCCTATTGTACTTCGACCTAACGCTACGAAGTGGTGGACAGTTAGCGAGTGACTCAGTGACACGGCCTGCATCAACTCACGAGGGTGCTAGAGGCCCGCACACAGCCTAAGACCATATTGATCAGTGCTTCGTTGGGACAAGGTCAATTCTTGTATCCACTTGGTTCTAAATACGTCTCCCCAACCCTTCTGTGTCCCCTAATCAGTTGTTTTCGCCTGTCGGCTCGCTTCCTCGGCTATAATTGGCGGAACCTTACCACAGTATTCTCTGATTGGCCAACTTAACTTTCGCGGGAAACTACACCGGTTCCAAAACCCAAAAATCCTTTCATTTCCCGTGACTGGCAGAAAAGAACTCGACGCCGACGGCTCCGACCGCTCCCCGCTAACTCTGAACACTTTCTACAGTCCTCATGGCTCCTACCGAAGACGCCAAGGCCGCGGCCGCCGAGCCCACGCCCGCTACTGCCACTGCTCCGGCCGAGGAGGCTGCTGCTCCCCCCGCTACGACTCGCTCGCCTTCGGCCCGCAAGGCCAAGACGGCCGCCGCTGTTAAGAAGGAGGAGCCCGTCGCTAAGGTGGCCCCCAAGGCCAAGAAGCCTAAGGCCAAGAAGGCCCCTGCTGCCAAGAACGCAGGCGAAAGCGGCCCGTCGTACTTCGAGCTCATCGTTGATGCCATCAAGGAGCTTAAGGAGCGCAACGGCTCGTCTCGTCAGGCCATCGCTAAGATCGTGGAGAACAAGAAGGACAACTACGCCAGCCACCACTTGAACAAGGCCCTGCGTACGGCTGTGGACGCCGGCAAGTTCATTCAGATCAAGGGCTCGTACAAGCTGTCGCCCGAGCTGCGCAAACCCGCGGCCTCTACGAAGAGGAGCCTGAAGGTTTCTGATAAGTCGGCCAAGACTGTCACGAAGGTTGGCAAGGTGACCAAGAAGTCGCCCACCGCTAAGAAGACGGCGGCCAAGAAGGTTGCTGCCAAGAAGGTGGCGGCCAAGAAGACCCCGGCCAAGAAGACGGCCGCTAAGAAGTCGCCTACTGCTAAGAAGGCTGCTGCCAAGAAGACGGTCACCAAGAAGGCGGCCCCCAAGAAGGCCGCGGCCAAGAAGTCGGCCCCTAAGAAGGCCACGGCCAAGACTACCAAGAAGACTGTCAAGAAGACGGCCAAGAAGTAAAGTGCCTCTCTGACTCACTGTGCTATAATTCAAGGTCGGTGATTTATTACGGGCTTGGGGGCTGCTTTACCTACGCAACGACGTTAAAGGCCCCGCCCTTCCCTCTATCCCCTCGGTGTTTTTTAACACCACCCTTTGTACTTTAGAAATTGTCTTTCGTTTACGAGATTTCTATCCATTTGGTTTTCCGCTTAACTGTAGTGCTGGCGTCTGTAAAACCAAGTTTTGCCGCGGACTTGATCAAGCGAAGGCTGTCACCAAGGCAACGTTTGAGCAACCCTGAAGGATCGTTGACTGCACATGGCCGATGTTAAAATTGGCTGCTTTGGTGTTAACGGTGAGAGCTAAATGTGTCGCTGTCTGTTTGATCGCATATCGGTGGAATCATGCAGCACTTTGCTCGACAAGAATGGCTAATTTAAAGCGTAGGACTGCGCAGTGAAACCACCTTTCGAGTCGGCATATTGTAGAGCATTGGGCAGCAAGCAGGGGTGCCGGTGGATTGCTGAAGGAGTTTGCCGGTGCTGGTAACTGCGACGTAGTGAGCGTACGAGTTTATCATTGTGCTCCTCCATGCGATCTATCACTTGTGCCCTGCAGTGCTTTGATAGCAAAACTCGACGATCGTCGCTACCAGTTCATTCCTCAACTTCCATCTTGGGACCAACAAGCTACAGCAACATTTCCTTCAGAGAGTGAAGACCCAATGGCGCGACTGCTCTTTCATGCTGTGGCGTCGGCACTGGCACTTGTTGCGTCGCTGTCGTCGTCCACAGCTGCACAATATTCCAATAGTAGCAGCGCCGACGGCGTGACTGCAGGCATCGAAGAAGAGAACTTTGGTGTGGGATGCGGTGCCGCCATCGAGTATCCAAAGACGACCGATGAGTCGACCGCGCAACCGCGTTTTGCGTACTTGGTCACGAATCCGCTGGCGAATTTCATCGCGGTGCACTTCAAGCAGTTCAACTTGCCCAAAACCGACTACGTCCAAGTGCGCGCGGCCGACCCTGCAGCTCTGGAGACCCGCGTGTTGCAATACCGTGGCAATGATTCCAGTGGTGCCTTCTTTGCTGATGCACTTTCGACGTCGTCTGTGATCGTGGAGCTCTTCACGGACAAAGCCAGCTCGGTGCAGACGGCGAATTCGTCGGAATGTGTTGGCTTCGCGGTGGATAGCTACCAGTACCTCGGTCAGGGCTCCACACTGAATGGATCCAAGGAAGAGGTGTGTGGTGCGGATAACAGTCGCGAAGCTCGCTGCTACTCGGGCTACAGCAATGCGTTCCAAGCTTCCAACGCTGTGGCTCGCCTACTGATTAAGAAGTCGACGGGCTCATTCTTCTGCACGGGCTGGCTCCTCGGTAGTGAAGGACATCTTGTCACTAATCACCACTGCATCTCGACTCAAGCACACGCAAGCAACACTGAGTTCGAGTTCATGGCTGAAGGTTCTAGCTGCAGTGTCAACTGCGCCAACGCTCGCGCCTGTGTTGGAAACATTCGAGCTTCATATTCGACGCTGATTTACGCCGACGCGGGACTTGACTATGCTCTCGTGAAGCTGCCCATCAACCTGTCGGGCCAGTACGGCTACCTGCGCCTTCGCTCCAGCGGAGCTGTCATGAATGAACGCGTGTATGTACCTCAACACCCGTCTGGTTGGGGCAAGCGCATTGCTATGAAGTCTGACAGCGGATATGGAACGGTGACGTCCTTGACTATGGGAGGTTGCGCGAATAACCAGGTTGCATACTACCTGGACACTCAGGGCGGATCGTCAGGCTCTCCCGTCCTTGCTTGGTCGGATAACACGGTCGTCGCTCTGCACCACTGTGGCGGTTGCCCGAACACGGCGATCAACAGCTACAAGCTGATTAACGACATGAAGTGGCGTGGTATCCTCCCTAACAACGCTTGCACCTAATCAAGGTTGATCTCATTGTTGTCCTGAAACCATCTTAGGTCGAACATTATATGCATCAATACATAATGCCTTATGCATCGGGTCATCGTGTGTACGATTCCTAGAACAGATTTTAGGTATTGTTAAGATTTCTATTTGTATGGAATCATCGTTGCCAACAACGCGTTTCATTAGGCAGCTCCGACAAACCCCAGCACATCAATAAACTACCTATGGTAGCTTCCCAGGCAATCGAAAGGCTCCTTTGGGTTTCAAGGAGGTAGGATCGCAGACAAACCCAACAAGCTGAAATGGCTGCGTACGAAGTATCGAAACCGAACGAGAATGAAATTTGAAACGAAACCATTTTGGAATTGTCAAGCTTCATACATACTTGACCGCAAATTCGTTCGTGGGGTTAAGATGACTCGTATCTTTCATCATTTCCTCGTCTCGATACTGACACTGGTGACAAAGTTGACATCGTTGACGATTGCTCACGAGTATCCTAACAGAAACAATAGTGTTACCAACAAGACCGCCGGTATCGAAGCTGAGAACTTTGGCGTGGGTTGTGAAGGAAACATGAAATACCCTACCACCGGCGAGTTTACTAAGCAACCGCAGTTCGCGTACTTGATAACAAACCCGCTCGCAAATTTCGTCGCTGTTCACTTCAAGCACTTCAACTTACCTGAGAACGACTACATTCAACTTCGTGCAGCGGATCCCGCATCCAGCGAGAAGCAGGTTCTTCGATTTCGCGGCAGGGAGTCAAGCGGCGATTTTTACGCTCCAGTGCTTTCAACATCCGCTGTGATTGTGGAGTTGTTCACTGAAGTAGCAGAATATCCACAGGCCGTCGATGCATCGGAATGTCTTGGGTTTTCGGTGGATAGTTACCAATACTTGGCACGAGGATTATTTCTCCATGGAGCCAAGGAGGAGGTATGCGGCCTTGACAATAGTCGAGAGGCATCTTGCTACAAGTCGTTCGCCGACGCCTTCCAAGCGTCAAAAGCTGTGGCCCGCCTTCTAATCAAGAAACCGGAAGGCGCTTTTTATTGTACCGGTTGGCTACTTGGTAGTGAAGGTCATTTGATGACCAACCACCACTGCATCTCTTCACAGACCCACGCCGACAGCACTGAGTTTGAGTTTAACGCGGAAGGATCTGTGTGTAGTACTAGCTGTGCCACTGCCCGTGCATGCACCGGATTATTTCGTGCTGAATCGGCGACATTAATCCACGCAGATGAAGCGCTGGACTACGCTCTGTTGAAGCTACCTGTTGATCTATCTGTCGAGTATGGATACCTTCGCCTCCGTACTAGTGGTGCAGTAATGACAGAACGCGTCTACATGCCTCAGCACCCGGCTGGGTGGGGAAAGCGCATCGCGATGAAAACTGATAGCGGCTGGGGCACTGTGAAATCGTTGACTATGGGCGGCTGTGCAACGGATCAAGTAGCCTACTACCTGGACACACAAGGTGGTTCATCGGGATCACCCGTTCTCTCGTGGTCAGATAACACAGTCATCGCACTACACCACTGTGGTGGGTGTCCAAACACGGCGATCAACAGCTACAAGCTTGTAAACGACATGAAATGGCGCAACATTCTTCCAGCAAACGCTACTGTGTAGACGACAGCAACGTCTGTACGAAGGGTATACTAAAATCATTAATCCAGGTAGATTTCTTCCTCTTGACGAGTTGCAATTGTGTTTCGCGCCAGTTTCGGTGAAGATTCCACCGAAGGTGACAAGCGTGTTCACGTCCCAAAGAGACCGATGTATTCCTTTTGAAGGCGCTGGTGACACATGCGTAACCTCCCGTTGCGTCCAGTCGACCGCCTTCATCCCATTTTCGTCTGCCTCCAGAACATTAATCAAAACTACAACTCCGAAAACCACCCAGAGCAAACCTTTTGAACATCAGCGTGTGAGATATGCTACGCATTTAACCACCAACATGCGAATAAACAGAAAACACATCTCTTTCGGGTGGGTATCTCTCAGCGTGACGCTCACAACAAGACACATCCCATGCAAGCGTTGGAAATTGCGGAGTTTCCAACTCCCGCCCGCCCTAGGGATTGGTGCCGATAACTTCAACAGTACTCTAGTAGTAGACCAAGAGAAACCATTTCCAAATCTCCCGTGTCGGACGAACAGGAAGCAGTTTCCACCTCATAGAAGAGGTCTGAGGGAGGACTGAGCATCATGACTCGACTACTTCACCGACTTGCAGGTTTCGCTGCCCTAACTTGGGCAAGTATCGCGAATGCTCAGTCAGCACTCAACACCAGCACTCCTGGCATTCAAGACATCGATTTTGGCGTCGGATGCGGTGAAAGTGTCGACTACCCGACAATCACGGACGACTCGACCACTCAGCCGCGGTTTGCGTACACGATCTCGAATACTCTGGCAGAGTTCATCTCGGTGCACTTCACCAATTTCAATCTCCCCAAGAACGACTACGTGCAGATACGTGCGGCCAATCCAAATGACCAGGAAACGACTGTGCTAGTTTACTACGGGGAGAACACCAGTGGTGCCTTCTACTCGACAGCTCTCCAGACTACGTCCATTGTTGTAGAACTTTTCACTCAACGCACCGACCCAAGTGTTGGTGCGCAACCTGTGAACACGTTCCTGTGCATGGGTTTTACCGTTGATAACTACCGATTCCTAGCGCAGCCGGCTAATAATGCCTTGTCTGGCCTGGAGGAGGTGTGCGGTGCAGATGAAAGCCAACAAGCTGTATGCTACGTTGCGGACGTGAATGCGTTCAAAGCTGCAGGTGCTGTGGCGCGCTTGTTAATCCACAAGTCGACGGGATCGTTCTTCTGCACGGGCTGGCTGGTAGGCTCCGAAGGCCACCTTATCACGAACAACCACTGCATCTCACAGCAGGCACACGCTAGCAATACGGAGTTCGAGTTCAACGCGCAGGGTGCGACTTGCAGCACTAATTGCAACAGGGGTATGGCATGCGGTGGTAGGGTGCGAGCGCGGTCTTCGACGCTCATTTACGCCGACGCAGCACTCGACTATGCTCTTGTAAAGTTGCCAGTTAACTTGTCCGGGGAATACGGATACTTGCAGATGCGTGAAACGGGAGCAGTACTTTCGGAAAGGATCTACATTCCTCAACACCCTGCCGGATGGGGCAAGCGCATCGCAATCAAGACTGACAATGGCTGGGGTACAGTGGCTTCGTTGACCAGGAGCGGCTGCGCCAGGGACCAGGTTGCGTACATGCTCGATACTCAGGGTGGATCCTCCGGTTCACCCGTTCTTGCGTGGTCCGACAATGCAGTCGTTGCTCTGCACCACTGCGGTGGATGCCCCAACACAGCCATCAATAGCAACAAGCTTATCAATGACATGAGGACACGAAACATCCTCCCGGAGAATGCTGTTTACTCGGGCGCGACGTCAGCTCCAACTGCAGCTCCTACCACGTCGCCTCCGACCCAAGCACCTACGCTGGCCCCTGCACCGACTATCAAGACGAAAGTGGACGGAACAATCACCTCGACTGCTACATTCACGTCCGTGGACTACGTGGACTTTAAACTCTCGTCAGAGGCGGCTGTGGAGCTAGATATCCTTTCAATGGAAGAGAAGACGGGAGGGGGCTACGTGGATGTGAACGGGGATTGCAATGCTGGTTATCTTGACTCCAGTATCGTCCTCTTTAGCTTAAACACTGCTACCGGAGCGATGACAGCTCTATCAACAAATGACAACGCTCCTAACGGGTACGGCAGTGCCGACGGATCGATCAGCAACGCCGACTCGTATCTGTATATGACGCTTCCGGCGGGCGACTACAGATTGGCAATAAGTGCGTCGGGTCTCACTCCAGCACAAGCAGCAAGCAAGCAAATGCCGTCGTCGCCTGGTGTTCGTGTTTGTGACAAGGGAACGTCAAACTACGGCAGCTACAGACTCACTATCAGCACCAGCGCCACTGTGACGACTACTGCACCAGGCAGCTACATTGGTTCTCAGTGTAGCGTCACGGCTCCGAATGCTCCGTACAAACAGTGCCCGTACCATCGCGAAGCAGCTCTCGCCTATGCCACTGGTGTCGAGGGATCTATCGTCCGTAGTCAACGTGCTGTGTCGGTTGACTACATTCCTTTCACGGTCACCGCTTTCAACCGCGTTACGGTGGAGATTGCATCGTATGGAAGTGCCGACGGCACCAACTTTATGGATGTTAATGGCAATTGCCAGAGCGCGTATATTGATGCGGTGGCCTACCTGTTCCGCGCCAATTTGGCGGGTTTGTCGGCCGCTGACCTAGTGAACTCTGGTGACGACGACGACAACTTCTTGAAGCGTTCTCACTACCGCTCCATCAGCTTCCGTGACCCGTACATGTCGTTGGCTTTGCCCAAGGGCAACTACGTCCTCGTTATTGGACGCTACCCATTAAGTCTCGAGGATGCTATCGCACGCACCAGCTCAACTTCCGTTGATACGTTCACACCTGAATCCTGCGGCAAGAAATCCGACCGCGGCAACTACTTGGCCATCTTGAGCTCTGCTTACAAGATGAGTATCACCTCGCCCCGCTCATTTTCCGGAAGCCGCTGCCCCAGCAGTGTTGGCAAACAGGTTTGCACTGCGTAAGACGACGACGTAAAATGCGAATTCCAATCCATACGGTGGATGTAGCACTCCGAAACGGAGACCAAAGCAAGAGAAGACAAGCGTACATTTCGTGAATATCAATACACATTTGAGTTTCATTGCGAATGAAGGTGAAGCCTTTCCTTGACAAATTACCATTTACATTGGCAATTACGGTGGTACATGGATACTTTAACACCTCACTTAACATCTCTCCAAGCAAATTATTTTGGATGAATGTTCGTTTATCGAGTTAATAGTTTGGTTTTACGTCAGGAGATTAGCTTACTCTTACTATCTTACTCGCTAGTCTGGTGGGTGAGCGGCAGGTGCGAAACTCGGTTGGAGAGTTTCCCCTCCATGTCGTCGTTCGGCCTCAGATCGATTCGAGTGATACTGCAGTGGCTGATAGGCGCTCCCAGCTGAATGATCTCCCTGGGAACGTCGTAGCACCGCGCCATACAGTACTGGATAAAGCTCGTGTGGGCGATAATAAGTTTGAAGTTTTCTAACTCTCCTTTCGGTCCACGCGCCATGGCATCATCTCCATCCCAACGACAAATGTTCTGGAACGCCATCTTGTGCATCGACTCCCGGTAGTCGTAGCGGTGGAAAATGTCCACATTCTTAGGTGCTCCATCCTCGAGGAAGCAACATTCGTACTTTTTCTCCAGCCATGGCATCTTTTTGGCAAAAATCGCGGCCGTCTCCACAGTCCGTCGTAAGCCTCCATAGACCAAACTTACATTTGGTTTGCCATCTCCTCTAAGTTTAAACATCTTGTTCAATGACTTGGCCGTGATCTCGGCCTGTTCCTCTCCGCGCTTCGTCAGTCTTTTATCTCGGTCACACACTCGGAAGTTAATGTTCTCGGTCTCTCCGTGGCGAATGAAAAGGAGGTGCGTAACTCCTCGAGGAGCATGCAACTTCTTCTTCAACGGGTTGAGAACCGGTTGGATAAACTTGGGAAACAGCACGTTATCTACTTGATACGTGCCTTCTTTGATCTGGAACGGCGACAACGTTGCACGACTCATACACTTGTGGAGCAATTGAGGTTCTATCGGAACGCGAGCGGCCACGTGGATAGACCACCACCAAAGGAACATATCCTGTTTGGTCTGGAAACGTAAGATGCTGCTCTCACTTTTGCCTTGATATAGGAAATCTATCTGCATAACTTTGTCCTTAAAGTCAAGAAACTCCAATCGCGCACTGGCGACGGGGATCAGTGATCTTTTACGTTGAATAGTGTCTTTAAACTTGCGGAGGACTAATATGCCGGCGTACAGCTCAGCCCAGCATTTTTTCCAACTGGTAATACCCATTTTCACTCGTCGAGTCTCGATGAACCCACAAAGCACAAAATTCTCACGTTTGGCGGCTTTTTGCACTGCATAGTCGCTTAATCCCACTGGAAACTCGGGACGGTCTTCACTGAAGTACAGTTCCACTTCGTCTATGGTGTAGCGGCGAGTAGTGGACCCGTTCTGAGGCACCGAACGAGCCGCGTATGGCGTCGGGTAATGCGAATCTAATTGCGTTTGGCAGGCCTCGAGGTCTTTGGTGTTGGCGAAGCGCACGGACTTGGGACCTTTCGTGGGTTGCACCGGCTGATGCTGGTTGTCCTCTACCTTGATGAAGGTTACTGGGACGACGTAGGGGGCGATGATGGCCGTGGAGGCTGCGGCGGGCACCGGCATGACTTGTGTGGATAATGAACGATCGGTTCCAACAACTTGGTTTGCCAGTCTTCCGTGCACTAGACTGAAACTAGCCAACTGAGTTACAGACGCAAGTGTTGCTTTTAGCAAAAGTTTTGACTTTTCGCAGAAGGTGGTCGGTAATTTACGCTGTATACACTTGTCTCGTATTACTACTGTATACAGTGGGACAACATTTTCCTTGCACTTCACTTATGAAACAACGTTGTCCGGATAGACGAAAAGCAAGGTTTCTGCTTGCACCAACCATTTCTCAGATCAAGTTCAAGAGTATTACCGGTAATAGTGTCAAGTCCTGAGTCTCAGTCGCTGCATCAGTCGAAATTGCCCAGGTCAGAAGCAAATTGAGCTCGAACACACTGGGTTGCATATCCATGATTGATTCAATTTTCGCTATTTAATTTGTAGAGCTAACGGTAGAGCTACCGCTGAAAAAAAAAACTCTTCGTGTCTTGGAAACGAAGTGTTGGTCTGGTGTCGGGTCCACTTGGAGCACAAAAGTTTCTGTAGCCGCATTGGTAACAGTCACATCCTACAGTCCTACACTGTCGCAAATTTCTCCGTAATGGCACCACATCAAGTTGATGAGCCGACATTTTCATGTATTAATTAATACCTTAGTGCAATCCACTGCAGACAAAAACACACGATCTATTATTTTTATTAAAATAAAATTCTAGCCATCGCCGAAAATGTTTTACAGGTAGTTATTTTAATAACATGTATTAAAATACATGTTAATAACCGATAACCTTATATTTGCAAAACAACATGTACTAAAATACATGTAGCGTCCCAAATGTCATGTGAAGTAAAAACTAACTATTAATAAGTTACAGGCGTAAGTTACACCGTGTAACTTACGGTTTATAACTTACACGCCCACTTAGGTACGAAAAGGTGCATGCACCAACAGCCTGAAGCGGCAATGAGCGAAAGCAAGCACCAAGATCCCGAAGACTTCCTGCGCTCGAGACCAACGGTGGACGTCACGGCTGTGGATATCTCGCCCAACCCGGCTGCGCTCATAGATGAGCTGAATCTGGAAGTGGATTTTCACCTGGACGCTCCGGTCACCAACGGCGTCTGGGATATCGAGGTGGGCGAGATCACAGCATCTTTTTGCGTTGCATCAGAAGCTGACGTTTGTATTTTATTTTGCATAACAGTATCTGGTGGACTCGGTCACCAAGCGGCACATTATCAATATCCTTCTCACCTCATCTATATCATTGTGATGGCGATATAGTTACCTCTACTTGTTTCCCTTAACCAAACCCGACAATTTTCAATCTCTTTGTGCACAACTGGGTCAAGTGGAGGCAACTAACTACACTCGGGGTGACAACCATTTCCAGTTTTCGGTTTGTATTGCAGCGACATTGTTTTGAATATAGCTAAAAACTCCTGTAAATCTTACTGACGCGTACTTGGTATGGAAAACAGACCCCGCAGATCAATATTTCAGGAATTCAGCCGAGTCAATTGACCAACTGTGGCCTGCTGATTGCGGCGTTCAAGGACGACAGTGGAGATATTCTTGACCTCAAAATGGTCATTCAAGTGTCGGAACAACGAGAAGGACTGCAACGAATCATCTACAGCCCGCTGGAATGAGAAGAGTCGGTTGACTCAGATGACATAACGCCACTTTCTACCCGATAGGCAAAGTAGAATGAAACACAAAAGATCTACTTTTTGCTAGATTATATTTTGCTATTCTACTTTCTGACTAGGCACTTGTTGGGCGAAACACCGTGGAGTGAACTTGACGCACGTCGTTGAGAACCTCCAAACTTTTTGTCGCCTGCAGAAAAAAAAATAACCAAACAGAGCTTGAGATTTGTAGTGGGCGTGCAGACCACGAATAAAAATCTATTACCTGTTCGTCCACAACGCGTTTCGTTCTTCCGAGTGCTCGCGTTAGCTTCCGAATCTCCTGCAAGTGTCGCTCTTGCTGCTCCTTTGCCCATACAAACAGTTCGTATTTTTCTTTTTGAACTGCTGTCACCTTTTGGACAAGGCTATCCACTTCCTGGTTGTATGCGTCTCGATCGTCCTGGACAATCGGCCTTCAGTAATGAGTCTATGTCGGAAAAGCCGGCTAGCTAAGTGAAGGTGTACCTTGATAATTTTCGCGAATATTTCTCGGTCGACTTGGAAGCGAAACTCTTCCTGCACCAGGAGATATGTCAGTACTTTATCTAAGAGGCCGAACCAAATGCCACGAAGCGATTAACGAACCTGCGCCATCTTAGCTCTTTCCACACGAAGCCTTTCCTCACTTGTCTTGACTTTTTTTTTGAACGCGTGGCGCTCTGCTTTTGCCTAGGAACCACCAAATGAATCGTAAATTAGCTGCGGTTGACGGTGATCTTTTCACTCAATACTTACTTTCTCTAGAATTGATTGCAGTACGCGGACATCTTGGCCAAGCTATCGATACAGAATTACTGTCAAGTCGCAAACAGGCTTCAGTGATGGTGTACAGTATACCTTTTCTCTCGATGTGTTAGCTACATAGTTCATCGCTTCCGTCTTAGCATCCTGTTTCCGGCGGGAATTCACATACATTAGTTCCAATTTTCAATTTGATCTACAAAAGTTCAATTTCCACCTCTGCTTTCTTCAGCAGATTATCGATTCGTTGAATCTCCTTTTCGTCTATGACAAGCATCCTGCATCGAATAAAACGCAACACAATATCAGGCCTTATCCACAGAACCGATCATCACTAGTCATACTCACAGGCCAGGTTTATCTCCGCGGCCTCCTTTTTCCAACGCTTTAATTTTCTTCTTTAGAAGGGCATTCTCTGCCCGGAAGAGGATAAGCTCGTCCTCGTCACCAATATTTTCTTACAGTTTACCCGCTTAGGCATAAAATACAAATAACACCTATTCAGGCCAGAACGTACGCATTGACTGCTCAATGTGCGATGACATCGGGCCACTTGGATCAGTGTCGTTCCTCTGCACCTCCTCATCCACGTCATTGTCTTCCATCTTGCACTTCTACCCTTTTTCGTTAACTTAGTAACTCGTGAATAGAATGTTCGTTACAGATGCAACCATAAATATTTAGCAAAAAAAACAGCTCAATACAGTAACGTTTAAACATTTTCTAGGCTCTAATCTTCATGCTCACTTCTTCTCACTATTGGTGGTAAATTATTTGATGACGACTTCTGCCCTTCCGGTATTGCTGCTTTGGATCCAGGTTTTGCAGCATGAAGTGTTTTCGCATACTTAGCTCGACGTTCCGGTGTCATGTAGTTCAATGCCTCGGAGCTGATCTCATTTTGCTGTTGTTGCTCGGCTTGTTCTCGTTCTTGCTGCTCTTTCGTCTCAATCGCCTCTAACGCTGTAGTGACCAAAACTTCTTCAAGTTTTCGACACGTTACTTTCACTTTCCTTTTGACAAATCTAGCCAGCGTTTCCGGAGAGAAAAGTGGACAATGGGTGACGTCCATTTCTTCCAGCAGTCGACATCCCTCTAGCAAGGCAGTCAGCGTTCGTTCACTCAGTTTTTTACATGCAGACACATTTAAACGTCGAAGAACGGACGATTGTCCAGCAATTTCGAGCATTCCATCATCCGTGATGCGAACGCACCGCGATAAGTTAAGTTCTTCCAGACTCAAGTGCTTGGCGATAGCGTGCAACACACTGTCAGTTAACTCACGACAGAACGCGAGCTCTAACTTGACAATCTTCGTACAAGCATTGACAATATCAATGATATCGGTGTCGCTCAAATGCGTGCATCCAGACAAGTTAAGTGACGCAAGAGAGTGGCAACGCAACACCACTTTGTGGACCCCACTAGCTGTCAAACTCGGACAATAACTGACATCTAAATGCATCAGGTGTGAGCCTCCAACTGAGTGGTCCAACATATCGTCCAGAAGCCATAGAAGACTTTGATCTGTAAGTTCTGTGCATGCTGAAACGCTTAGCGACTCTAAGGTTTTATCGCGATGACCCAAATGACCAAGAGATAAATCGTTTAAACCAGTGCACCCAGTAAGATCAAGCGATTTCATCTTCAGTAGCAGATTTTTGTCCACAACACCGCGTCCGTCTCCTTCTTGGTCGAATACGAAGATTTTATATGATAGCGCGCTTAATTCCTCCACATTTAGGGTATCAAGCTCTAAGCAGTTGTGCGTAAGCGTTCGTATAGAGAGATCGGTCATCCTGTCACAAAGACGAAGGTTCACCTTCTGCAATCCCGTGCAGACTTTCACGACTTCTAACAATCCTTCGTCCCCAATGCGTCGACATCCGCCGATATTTAGTCTTCGCAATTTGGAGGGATTCGCCAGCATTGTTGCTAGATATTTTAACGCACTATTGCCAAGCTGTACACAGAGTTCTACCTCCAAAGTCGTCAAACCAGGACACGATTTACCAATTGTGAGAAAGCATCGATCGGTGATCCTCTCACAGAAACTTAGAGATAGTTCCTCGAGTCTTGGATTTGTACGCACAATCGCTTCGACTCCAACGTCACGGATTTGAGAACAATGTGTCATCTTCAATCGAATTAATCTATTGCAATATTTTCCCACCGCTGCGAGTCCCAGATCCGTGATCAATGTACAATACGATATATCCAGCTCCTCGAGCTGCGAACAGCAGACTGCAACGCGCCGCATTGTAGCGTCAGATAGGTTAGAGCAGCGCGCAAGCTGAAGATCCGTGCAGAATCTGTTGTTCTTCGTGATAATATTCATGTCCTCCTCGGATATGTCAAGCACATCTTTGAGATCAATACTACGAGCATCTTCGTTCGATTCCATAGATAATACAAAGTAGACCACCGCCTTGGGATTTTTCAGGTCGCGTAGCCACACCATATTTGTCAGTTGATCTCCATAAAAAGTTGGAAAATCTACCAGCACTTTGCAAATAATATCTGCGAATGTCACCACAATAGCGTCTTCGTCGTCCGAGTGATCATACCGGCTCATGATATTAACCAGTGAGTTGGCTGATCGTGACCCCAAGAAGAACGCAATCGGCATGCGCGCAAGCTCTCGAAGTGGCAAACGACACAGCTCCGACTCAACAGCTTGGAAATAATTCGGCTGGATTTTCAGAATATTGTGATAACAAAGCAGGAATAAATCACTGAAAATCGGCTCTCGAGGCAGATTTTTCATCACTTCAGCGATACCGTGCGCATTTTCCGTCGCGATGAACGGCTTGAGTCCGCATCGCACCTTCTTCTTGTATATTTCCCGTGCATGTTGGTGATCAAGGTCGTATTTAAGTGACGCACAGATATTTCCCGCAAACTTTTCCAACATCCGCTTATCATCTGGAGCGTACTCAAGCGCTCGCGAGAATCGACTCGATGCCAATGCAAACAGATGATCGGATTCGTGAGCGCGATCACGAGTTCCCATCACGTAGTGGGCATTTATTTGATCGCGCGTCAGGATTTTGCCATTATAGTACGCAACATGAGCGATGTTTCCGTGAAAGAAATACTTCCCATCGTTTTGTCTGACAGAGGACAAACACCCGATCCGCAGTTGGCGAGATTCTTGGTTAGATTGTTCATCAAGCTCCCGTTGGATTTTCTTGTTCACTCGCTCTCTCATTTCTTTAAATTTTGCTGCGGTGACCAGCCACTTGGCGTCAAATTTTTCGCGGATAATTTGTTTTTTCGCGCCTGGTTCGAAGTCTGCGCGTGAAACTTTGGAGGCGTCTTTCTTCACTGCAGTATTAGGCGAGTTGCCATCCGCCCCAGTTGCAGCATTTCGCGACAATCTAACTCGAAATTCGTGCTCATCAAAGAGCTTCGTGCTGATCGCCTTGACTTGCTTTCTGCCCTCTTTAGTAGCGAAATGCAGCTTTGTTTCGCGGTCAATCTCCTTGAAACATGCCCCTTTCGCTTCGTCTTCGAGATCTGCGATATCTTCACGCGTTTTTGCCATAATCGCTTCTCGTTTCTGAATTTCCAAGTCGACAACACTCTCCACTTCCACTTCATTCTGAAGTAAGCCATCTACGTAAAAGCGTAGTATAGTGCCATCGTACGTTCCAACCAAATGGGTCCACTTTCCAATGATAACTAGAGATCCAAACGCCAAGATGTCGATGCTTTTCACGTTGATACTAAATGCCCATACGTTCGCTTTCAATGCGCAGATACAAAAGCGTCCAAGAGTAAGTACTACCCGTCGTGTACTCTCGTGACCATCACATCGACACCAAGTCTCTAATGACACGTATGAGTCAACATTATCCGGATAGAAACGCATGTCGTACGGGAATTGAACAAAACTACGGGACGCCTTTCGAAGAGCTAGAGATCGATTCATATCTGCGTTCATGATCGGCCCTTCACCTTCCAGAGTGCAGCCAGGAAGATATTTCCCACGAAATTCATCATAAGAGCCGAAATTTGCTGGTTCGAGTGTTCCTCGTCGGTCACATAGTGGCCAATAACCACTCGGTTCGTCGGATACAACTAGCTGTTTGTATGATGTGGCTTGCTTAACTGTCGCTTGAAGCAGCAGGAGAGACGCCATGGAGAAATACAGCATCGATACGTTGTGTTTTATGCGATAATAATCACCTGAAGGCGACAAATCGTCCAGTACAAACGTGTAACAATCTGGAATTTGTGCTACGCGCTCCAAACACAAAGAAGTGATCGGAATTGCCATCATATCCGTCACTCGACGAACAATATACTCGAGAACCGGAAGGAGATTCCTTCGTAGGTTTTGTTTGTCGACTTCTGACACCGCTCTCAAGCCGAAACGAGACCGGATCCCCTCGAAAATGTGAGTTTTCCACAGCGTTTCGCTTCCTCTCCGACTCCCACTCAACAGATTAAGCGACAGGATCAATATTTGCTTGTGCAGCATTGGTGTTATACCTGTAGAGTTCGTTTTAGCAGCCTGCCGCATGAAGTGACGCACAATGTTCTTGAAAGTCCGCGCCACCATTTCGGCAAGTAGAAAGCGCCGTATAGTAAACGATCTCTCTTTACACTCCAATCGACCGCCATACACTAGGACATTCTGGATAGAATCCCCCATGTGAGGCGTTGTAAGCGTGATACACGTCTCGTCAAACCGATGACTACGATCTCGACTAACAGTACTGATTTTGCCGTTAATATACACGTGCGATCCTCGATCCAGTTCTCGTGTAAAGTTCTGTGAGGTTTGAATTTCGGCAGTTGAATACTGCAGCGTGGCAGTCCCTGACAACTGGAATAGAAAATGAGCACGTAGAAGACCGAGATGCCGCATGTTGATGCCGTGTCTGTGCATTTCTTTGACGATATCGAACTCGGGGGAATCGAAATAGTCCGGCTTTTGTGATAACTTGACAGCGAACAATGGAATAACCTCTTTAACGAGATATTTCGTAGCTTCTTCGACACCAAGCGCTTGGATTTGCCAGTCTGGAGTGCGGTAGGTTAATGCTGATAATGCATCAGGAGAGAGAGGGATCTTGTAGCTTTTCACAAGCTCTGGACGAAGCTGACGCCATAGTATACTCATTCCTCGAGTGGACTGCAACAGGTGAGGTGTGGCGTCAGGGTCTTCGGGTGGCATGGCTCGTGCAAAATTCAGAACAACGAGATGTTTTTTCGAGTTGAGGTAGCCGAGCATGTCAGCTGCTGCGTTTATACTCTTGGACGTGAGATCCTGGTAGCCTCTAGCATTATGTCGACTGAGGTTGAGTCGACTAGCGACCGTGGCGAAAGCGTCGTCGAGTTCTTTGTTCTGGAAAGTCACGGTCTTACCGCGATTGTCACTTCCGTGAACTAGCTGCTTGGAGATGCGTTGGATATCTCCAGATTCGTTCCAAGTGATGATTTCAATAGGGATTTTAGATGAACACAGCACGCGAAATCCCTGAAAATCCACGGTGCATTGCAGGGGAACGAGGATGTTGTTGTAGCTGCTAAGTTCTCGAAGATAAATAGCAGAGTTCCGGACTTCGTGACCTCCAGATTTCGCCGCATATTCGTGGGAATTCTCGAAACGCCCGTGATCATCTGTGCAGATTTTGAAGAGAATATTGTGAGCTTCATACTTCATTCGAGAAGTACTGCGGATATTATCTTTTCGTCCATCTATTGCAGATTCTCTGGTTGGAAGAATGGACTTATCTCGAAGTGGTAAGTAAAACTCTCGCACTAATACTAAGGCGATGGCGGTGGCAATTTCAATGAAATCCTGGCAAATGTGCAGGATTTCCGTGTATTTGGCTTGGATCTGGTCCGAATCAGCCTCACCTAGACCAAGGGCATTCTGGAAACGCTCACTCCACCGTGTTCGATGTGCTGGTAAAACAGGGTACGAGTGACTAACTCGTAGCTGATTATTCTCCGTCTCCAAGAGAGATAACTCCGCTTCTTTCCAAGCTTTCATGGCCTCAACAAGTCGATTATGCGCTTCCAGGGCCTTCTTGCGTCGCAAGTCCAGTGCGTGTCTCTCCTTCTGCAAGAATAAACTGCTAGGATCCATTCGTTGCTGGTCTTCTCTATCAGTCGAGACTTCTTTATTATCCTTACTTTCGATCTCACTTTTGTACCCCATGCGAATCAGTTTCTTAGCCATCGCTAGAGAATTTTCATTAGCAATTTTGTGACTTTCAGCAGCGACCAACTGCGTCAAAATTTGCTCATTTTCCTGTTGAATCGTGTTCAGTAATTGCTGCGTCAAGCCAAACTCCATGTCGGTTTCCGCAATATTTACCAGAGCGGCTGCAAGTTGTGTGGAGCCTCGAATAATCCGGAAATGACCATACAAATCTGTCTCCATCGCTTCCACGTCGTATGATCCGTCACGGCGACGAAATGGAGTAGCATAGTCGCAGATATGACGTTTTGATGGTAATTCTTGAAGAAATTCTGCCAGTTTAAAGTCCGTCATACCGTCACACCTTTGTTGAAGTCGAGCTTTTAACCTTCTTAACGGTGGATCAGGAAACGCGAGAGTCATCTGCAGTGTCAGTTCATCACTAGTAAGCCCAGTAGTATACAACTCAGACGGGAATCGACCGTGCAGCATGTTCTCTTTCCTCGCTTTTGTTCGGAATTCACGCGCTGCCGAAGTTTCTTTATCAACGAAATGTTTCTCGGCTTCTTCACTTGCATCAGTCTCTGGAACGTCTGGAGATACATCACCGGATCCGTCACGTTTGCGCTTCTTCGCTTGAGCTTTTTGTCGTGCAAGTTCTTCATTTCCAGCGATAGTTTCCAGCATATCCCCCACTGATGGCGCTTCGTGCTTAGCGTGCACGAGTTGAGCGACCAAACCTTTGGCTATTTCAGGCTTGAGATACTCTATCTCGGAGTGTGGTACCTGTAGCGACTCTGCGTGTTTCAGATACCCGAGCTCTTCTTCCATTTCGCGGAACCGATTTTCTACCTCCTTTTGCGCAATTTGCACCGCTTCTTCCGTCATAAGCGCGAGGACTTGGTCCCGACTGAAATTATTCCCTTTTGTGCGTAATTTCACCTGCTTCATGCGGATTTTTGCCTCGAGTTTCATTTTATCCACACTATGAGCAGGCTTGGCGTCTCGATCAGTCCACTCCTTCTCTATTTTCTGACGAGATTCTTCTAGAGCGAGTCCTCGAGCGTGGTAAAAAGCCTGCTTCTCAGCTACCAGGCGAGCCACTTGTCGACCTTTTCTGGCACGCCAAGTAGCCTGAAGTTTCACTGCAGAGCGTAGTATTACTTCCATGCGATAATGCAGCAAATTGCGATAGCCACCATGATCCAGAGGCACCACATTGGATAATAACTTGGATCGGCGCTTTGGGAGATACTTGGAATAATCCGTTTTCAGCGGATCATTTTCTCCCATGGCTAGCGCTCGTTCATGGATAATTGCCTTCTTCCAACGTGATAATTCCTCGCGTGGTTGGGTCAATTGTCGAGCGAGTGAGTACTTCAAGTCATTGATGTTGATTAGTCCGAGTCTGTACTGTTGGATTGCACTCATATGCTGGATGACAAATCGACTTAACTGCTGGTATTTCCACGGGACTCCAAGTAATTCGCAAAGATACTTAGATCCCTCTAATGTCTCGACGCAGTATTTGTTGAATTCATGCAGCGTCATGCCAGGAATCGTCTTTATTTCACTCGCATCGGTCCCTCGATTTATGCTGTTTAGCTTTAAAAACTCTCGTTCCACGAACTCCAGCAGATATTCTCGAGTCAAAATCCGTGGGAGGTGGATATCTCCAACTCGTGAGAGAACACTGAAGACAAGACGGATAACTTCCGCGAGGGATTCAGGGCACAGGTGTCGAATGGAACTCGCGCCAGTGTTTCTACTACTTCGAGCAAAAACGTCGAAGAGAAACTTAATCTTGTCAGATACCGAACAATTCCCAGCTCCTAGCAGCATGACGATAGCGAGATCCACTAACTGGAAAGAAAATCCTTCTTGTTTGGCCGGAACGAGCACTGAATTTCCAGAATTTAGAGCCTTAAACAGAGGCACAAATAGCTGCTCCTTGTCAAGTACTTCTTGAGCACGATCTAAGAGGAATTGCTCGTTCTCGTGTAGACGGCAAACCCGTTCCAATTCATTTTCCCGATTTTTGATTTGATCTTCCGCAAACAAAACTTGAGATCGGAGCTTGGCTTCTTGGCCCGGAGCTCGTAGTTTCGACGTCGTAAGCGCCGCATATTCTTCCTGCGCCGTCGCAAGAGCACTTTTCGCTGCATTAACCTCTCGTTCATACCGTTCCAGTTCTTCTCCATGAAATTTTAACCTCACATCGCCCAGCGGTCGATCCACGCAACGTACAGCTGCAATTTGCTCGAGGAATTTCGCACATTCTTGCTCTGCTGCTTTCATCCTCGTGTCAATATTCTGCCTCTGCCGAGTTAACTCGGCGTCTTCGAATGCCTCCTGTCCCTTTGTCTTCTCGTCTTGAGCCTCCTGAGTTCGGAAGAAAACATCGTTCGGATCCAGCTCCTTTTTCGCGCGTTCTAGTTCTGCTTTGCGCTTTGCCCAGTGCTTTTCTCGTTTCACCTGGATGTCGCTCTCTTTTTGCGTCAATATCTGTAGTTTTCCTTTCTCCGACGCAAGTGTGGACTCGAGTTTGTCTTTCTGGTACTGGATCTTCATTTCAAAGATGGAATTCTCTTTTACTGTCGACGCAGTTTCGCTTTCCACAGCTTCGTCCACTCGGTTCTTCTGCTTCTCGTACGAGTATCCGAAGAAGAGAGGACTCCGTGTTGATGCGTCAAACAAGTCAGGAATCGAGCGCTTGATAACACGAGGTTTCCTGAGTATTGCTTCAACCTTGGCACGGCCATCAAGAGGCATCTGATTGGATCCTTCGTTGGTATATTCGGCTAAAGCCTCCTCACTTAGTGGCCGTTTATCGTCGTCATCGTCAACTGAAGTTGAAACTATTGGGCGAACAGGTGCTTCCTGTTCACTTGCGCTGTCTTCTTCTTCGCTGACATCAGCGTCTTCATCGTCGTTACCCACATTTTTAGAGATTTTTTCAATATTTTCAGCCTGATCTTCGGCATTGTCTGACTCACGCTTTTCACTCTTTTGATCGTCTTCTTCTTCATCTTCGTCATCTTTGTCTTCAGCCTCGCTATCGTCGCCACTCGCTGCTGAACTACTTGCACTGTCATCGGTATGACCATCGATTTCGTGCTTGGCCGGTGGTGGCAACAGAATATCACCCTTATTGTACTCATCAAGCGCCGATTTTGCTTGACTTTGACGCTGCATAGCATAACCCGTGCATGCTGGATGCCACTCGGCACTGGACTGCATGCTACTCCGCACAGTTTCTTGAAAATGAATGTGAGTCACAGCTTTAATAAATAATGGCCATTGCACGATTTCTCGGAGCTCAACACCCTCAATTGACCCTAGCAGATGCAGCTTCAGATCGCGAAGAGCCACAGCTTTCTCCCGTAATTCACACTCGGTTTTGCGCTTTCTTGCTAAAAAATCTTCTTCGGGTGCGGGTGAGTCGTCATCTACCACCTCCTCCATCTCTAGATCATCCCCAAAGTCTTCTCGATTCGTAATTTCAGGGTCTGTTTTCTCCACTGTCACGCTCTCAATTTCTACTTCTAGCTGCTCTAGAAGCTTCTCCAGAACCGCAACTTCCTTCGAAAGGCGATCAACTTGTTGGTGCAAACCCGAGGTATCCGACAGTTGTGTTTGGGCTGTGTCACTGCCTTCTGTCTGCTTTTTCTTCACTTTGACCAGGTCCGTGTACCAGCGCAAGAACTCCGTGACTCGGACGAGATCCCAATGCTGACAAAACGCGAGCATTTGTGAGCGATTGGCGACGTCGGCGCTCGTGCGTCGTACAGTGGCAACCGAGCTGTCATTTGGGATCAATTTATTTTCCAGTAAAACTCCATTGTCGCTTTGAAGTGTGTCCTGTTCCAGATACTTTGAGACTTCGGCACCCATTGCTTACGATAGAAAATTTTCAAGCCCCCTGGGGCTGGCTGGAGATGAGTATAATAGAGAAGACACGCAGCGATAGAATTGCCCTTCCGGGGTATTGAGGGCTGAAAGATGAGAACTATTTGTTTGCGTCCTTTCGACACTTTTCGGTGGTCGACTGTTACACTAAAATGGATACACAGTAGTGGTAATACTCTTCAGTGTAGAGTAAGCTTAGTCGCGTTCTCCACCTGGACCAGCCCTGGTCCAGGTGAATGTCCAGGTGAATGAATGCAGACTGTAATGATAGCGCATGTGCCTGGTACAGTAGTCTACCGTACTTGCTAGAGTACGGTCCCTATGTCAATTCATGTAGCCGGCAATCATTGCTTGCGCTGGTGCAGTAATGTCGGAGTACATGTATCGTAGGTAGTGCAGAACTTAGTACATTATCATACTTAAGTACCGGTACACGCATCATGACGACATGAAAGATAGGGAGAAAAGCGCTGTCGTCCAGCGAATAGCGTGCCATAATCGACATGTAGCATCAGCAAACACATCGCCTGGAACGGACAGGGGTCAAGCGTCATGCTAGTATCCATGGATATGGTACAGATCTGCTTGCCATTTTGTTTTTCCTCCAGCTGCCCGCACTCAACTTTTCCTCGGAAAGATGTTCTCCATTCGCGCTCTACTGGTTGTGGTTGCCACTGCTATCATCGGGTCTGTTGCTGCTAGTGAAGCTGCGGAGGGAACCGAACTGCCTGTCTTCTTCTTCCACGGCGCTACTGGGAACAAGACTAATGCCGCCGTGATCGAGGCCAACTTGACTGCTGAAGGCCGCACCTACGTCGCTCTCGACTTCTGTCAGAAGGCGTGCTCGGTTCGCACGTCCCTCCCAGATCAAGTGCAGATGGCGATCAAGCAACTTCGTGGTATCATTTCCCAGGATACAGCCACCTATGCCAACGGATATCATTTCCTCGCTCACTCGCAAGGTGGCTCTGTTGCGCGTGGTGTAGTCGAAGAAATGGATGATCACAACGTGCACTCGCTCATCAGTCTGGCTGGTGATGGCAACGGTAATTACTACGGTCCACAGGCATCGGAGGCGATGCCTCTCCAAATTATGCTGCAAGCTCTTGGCCCCTACGCCTTTGATGCGACGGATTTCAACTTCACCAAGTACGCAGCGGACCCGGCTACCTGGAAGGGCAAATTCCAGCGTGACTTCACGGAGCTGGTGACAACGAGCGAGGCGCTCCAGAGGAAAAACTCCATTGTAAACAGTTTCCTCCCTCCGCTTCAGGGTCCCGCATTGGAAAATTGGCTTAAAATCAATCCGTTCCTGCCGAAAGTCAACAATCTCGAGAACTGCGGTACTGACGCTACGTGCGCGGCCGAGCAAGCCCGACGCAAGACCAACTTCATCAAACTCAAAGCGGCTCACTTTTTTGTGTCACCGCAAGATGATATTCAGTCGCCGTGGCAAACTTCTGCGCTGGGCAAGTACATGACGGTCGCTACGCTTGACGAGGTTGAGACGAAGTTCGCTGACTTCTCGATCGTTGATATGAAAGACACCGTCGAGTACAGAGATGATCTGTATGGTTTGAAGACCCTCGACACCGCCGGTGGTCTCCACCTTCACGAGGTGGCTGATGTGCCCCACAACTGCTGGTTGTTCGACTACACCTCGTTGGCGACAAACGTCCTGTGCAAGCATCAGCCCGTTTACGACGCTGAACTCTACCCTGTGCTGATTTAAGCGAAGTGTGTATTACAAGCATCCACGACGACAGTACTCACTATGTAGTAGTAGATATCAAACGTCGTCGGCTTGGTGATGTTGCTCGACTCATGCGGTCTATCCTTCTTACTAAGGGCATCTCCACCGGCAGTGCGTAAAAGTAAATGTAAAGTGCTCAAAAATCGAGCTGAATACCTAACCTCTGTGTGAAAGCAGGGACCACTGTACCCGTGGTAGGCGCGAACATGTGTGTAAAACTAGAAGCACACGACGATAATGATGGAGAGCAGTCCCCCATCCTCTTCTGTGCGGCGAAGAAGGCAACATTGAGGTACGCGGGTGATGCAGGTGAGAGTAGTTGAGCGTGTGTAAGTGTCCATTGCTGCGGAGGTAGCCGGCGTGGCCAAGGGGGCTAGCGCAACGCCAGCAAGAGCACCTCCGGTCGGAGCGGGGACAGCTGTAAAATTTACTCACTGGTTTACTCAAAGCCCTCTTCATGGCCAAACTTGGTCAAATCGGCGGTCTGCGTAAAATTTTCAGCAAATCTAACGCAATTTACTCAGACCGGTGCAACTAAATTTATTGCTAATTATCTGAGTAAATTGGGTTTTACACACAACCGGTGGAGATGCCCTAAGGGCATTTCCACCGGTCTGACCAGATTTGATTGATGTGAGCAAAAACCAGCTCAAGGGCATTTCCACCGGTCTGACCAAATTTGATTGATGTGAACAAAAACCAGCTCACGATAAAGTTGTACAGGAAGCTGGATAATCAGTGTTAAAACAAGTCCAGTTTGGTCTAACAGCCAGTCAAATATAACCGGCGTTTACTCAGGTTCACTTGATGTTGGTATGGCGACCAAATCCCGCTTGGTCGGAATTTGATCGAACTGTACGATTTTATACGAGTAGGGTGTGAATTGGTTATGTCCACTTTTTACTTTTGTTTTTCTCTGACCGGTGGAAATGCCCTAAGGAAGGTATAAAAGCACCGCCACTACCTACATGAAAGTAGTGCTACAGTACATGTGTTCATTGGTGATCGATCCCTTGGTGCAGGATTTCATGTAGTACTATAATACGCGCTCGATGCACTCCACGAGCAAAGCGTGTTGCCAACGGGCACGACCGCCATGACTTATTAACTTCAGAAGTAATACGTATTGGAGCGGTTCGAGACGACTCGTCTCGAACCGCGCAAATAAGTCTCAGACGAGATCAGCTCGGAGCGGATACCAGGATACTCGTTTTCTGGCTCGATGACTTCAACCGGCACATCGGAATACAAAATCTTAATTCGCCGATAATCAAAGTGAATGACGTTTTGTTTGCTGCTGCATCGATTCACTTGTGAGGACACGTCGGTTGTCTACAAGTTGTAGACGGGACAGTTGAAGACTACAACTGTCCCGTTCGGAGAAATTTCCATAAATCAGTAATATGTACTGAGATTTGAGTATGAAGATGGGAGTGCGGTTTCTACTGATCAGTACTTATTATATGAATGAAAAGTACTATTCGTGTCGGATGAACAATTATAGCACCAATACTATCCGAAACAGAAAAAAAGCAAATCCGGAGTTCCAAAAATCTGCTTCGTTACTCCAATGGAACTAAGTCCACAGGTAACTTATCCGTCGTTTATTCAGATTTCATTTAGATTTTCGATGTTCCAAAGCCAAGATGCTTGACATGCGGCAACTATTTTGGTAATGTAAATGGTGGTCTAGCTATGCTCAGTCAATCTCGGGTAGTGGCCAATGACGGATACACGATAAATGTCCAGCCGGTCTGGAGTATTCAGAATATTGTGATCATACAGCCCAGCGTTCTCTCCGAACATTCGCCAGGTATTGAAAAGCATGCTGATATCGGCGACGGGCAGTCGTACACTTGCCCTGGAGCAACGCAAAAAAGTGAGCTGTCTGGAGTTCGAAAGGCCATTGAATGGCGCTTGTTATCAGCAGTAGTGCTCACAAGCAGCTTCACACAAAAAGTAGACAGTCAATTTTGCTCTCATACCTACAAAACCCAAGAAATTGAAGCATCTACACTGTAGCTCCGCAGTATTTGGGCTTTAAGCCCGCAAGCAACAACCCAGCGTCGTGTGAGAACAACTCGCCCAGGATGGCACCCATGCAACGTTTCTTTTAGGCAAATGCCTGCAGCAACTTCAGGACTCTATATTTAACAAAACACAAATAGAGATTCTCTGACCCACCAACCTCCGCAAGAACGGGTTGGCATGAGCTCGCTCACCACTACAAATTAGCTCGAGTTTGCGTATTTATTTCTTCTTGAATTGCGTATCTAACAACTACTTGCATGCACAGTAGGAATGGCCAGGCAGAGCTATCAGGTCTCAGTTAGTAGTCGGTTGTCCTCGACACAATACGAAACATCGTGTTCCTCTAGCCTCTTCATCGACATCGTATGAGACATAACGTTACAAGTATATTTTCTTATACAGCAGTTTGAATGATGATGTAAGCGCCAACGAAGACAAAAGCAGTAGCAATGGTTTTCTGTTGTCAGACGAACAAATAAACTAAAACTAGGTAACATGTTTGCAAACCCGCTAATTTAGAGCCACGAATATGTCTGTGGGTAGCATGTGAGCAGGAGGACGAATATTCAACGTCAATATCAGTATTAATTTACGAATCGACTGTTACTATTTCATAAACTACTGACGCAAGAATAGTACCCCAATTTCATTTTACGATATGGATACTACTCCCATCTCGACACTCAAATCTCAGTACTTACTACTGATGTATGGAATTCCTCGTCCCGTTCGACTTGTGGATCCAGCTGGAGATGGTATTTCAGGATTGGAACGTGTTGCCGACGCGGCAAAAGAGCTCGAGCCTTCAAGGCGAAACCACGCCTTTAGCGAAAACATAGCTGCTTGAGTCAACCAGCAGCCAAGCCTTGACTGCTGGGACAGTCTCGGCAGGAAACCCTCCGGTTACAGCTGGCACCGTACATGCCAAAGCGTGCGAGTCCGGCGACTTCGGTCACCGAATTGGTGGAAGGGTATATCATTCCTCGACTTCGACAGCAGACTTCACTCCACCGCTTTGAATCATGTTCTCCATTCGCGCTCTCTTTATCGCTGCTGCGGCTGCGCTCGTCGGCTCCGCTACTGCCAACGAGGCCGCGGGAGCTGCCAAGCTGCCAGTGTTCTTCTTCCACGGCGCCACAGGCAACACTACCAATGGTGCCGTGATTGAGGCCAATCTGACGGCTGAAGAACGCACGTACACGGCACTCAACTTCTGCTCCAACGAGTGCTCCGTTCGTACCGCTCTGTCGGATCAGGTGCAGATGGCCATCAAGCAAGTGCGTGAGATCATCGCCAAGGACACCGCCGCATATGCCAACGGTTACCACTTCCTTGCTCACTCTCAAGGTGGATCGGTCGCTCGTGGTGTCATCGAGGAAATGGACGACCACAGCGTTCACTCGTTCATCAGCATGGCTGGTGATGGTAACGGCAACTTTTTCGGACCTCAAGCTTCAGACGCTGTTCCTCTTCAGGTTCTGCTGCAAGCTCTGGGACCGTACGCTATTGACGCTACCGACTTTGATTTCGCCAAGTACGAGTCTGATTCTACTACGTGGAAGGGAAAATTCCAGCGCGACCTGGTTGAACTGGTGACCACGAACGAGGCGCTTCAGGCCAAGAGCTCTATCGCCAACATCATCACGCCTCCTCTGGAGAAGGCTGCATTGAGCAACTGGCTGAGCATCAACCCTTTCCTTCCTAAGGTGAACAACTTGCAGGACTGCGGCACTGACGCAACCTGCACAGCTGACCAGAAGCGTCGCAAGGAGAATTTCGTGAAGCTCAAAGCCGCTCACTTCTTTGCCTCTCCTCAAGACGATATCCAGGCTCCGTGGCAGAGCTGTCGGCTGGGCAAGTACACGACGGTCGCTACGCTTGATGAGGTTGAAACCAAGTTCGCCGATTTCACCATCGTCGGAATGAAGGACACCGTCGAGTACACGGACGACCTGTACGGTCTGAAGACTTTAGACACTGCCGGTGGCCTCCACATTCACGAGGTGGCTGATGTGCCGCACAACTGCTGGTTGTTCGACTACACATCGCTCGCAACGGATGTGGCCTGCAAGCACGCCCCTGTCTACGATGCTGAGATCTACCCCCTGCTTGTGTAAGGCTGCAGTGTGACAGTCATTTTTATAAACCTCGATAAGTCAAGGAACAACTTGCAAATTGATCTAATCGAACTTGAAAGCGAAATTCTGTAGTCGTGGTCGTGGATCGTCATCAATACTCATGTGCATTAGAATATATGAATACATGTTTTAGCACCCCTATATTGTTCTAACAGCTTGTAGTGCCTGTACTACGTAGTATAACAGAGTACTTGCATATTGTTTTATAATATAAATAGTTTATTTTAGTACCAGTATGTACTAATATTTAAAAATAATACATGAGCTTTGTATTATTGCTGTACCGAACTGTATCCAGTACAACAGTAATACTTTGAAATTATACAAAGTATATATCCGCGTAGTAGTACTTTGATATTATTTATAGTTTCTATCTTCGTACTACTTTCTCGTGCGCGTGAAAAAAATATTTGTACGTGTAGCTTTTCCATTTTGCCAGCGCGTGACATGTGCTGGCAAAATGGAAAAGTTACATGTACCAATAGGGGGAGTCAGAATTGACTTTTTTGCCGACATTTTTTGGTCAAAATGGTTACCTTTTATGGTCAGCGACGATTTCCATTTCGAGAATGGTTCACCTAAACAGGTAAACCATTTTGGCCATTTCTGAAATAGTTAACCGTTTTCGACTGACCATCACTCTTTAATATACTGATTTGTATGCCTATCGAGCCTTCAATTTCCACCACCCTTGGAGCCTTTGCACCACTCTAAGCATGAGTACAAGTTGTCGCTTGCGCTCTGGTGCATGGCGGTATGCAGTGATGCTGTAAGGTGCCACACCGAGCCGCCAAACTGGCAGAAAGGTACAATTTGCAGGTTCTAGACGTGCAACGGGCATGCTACTCGGTCACTGACCCAAACAACCACCTGCAGACGCTGGGTGAAAGCATGTAGAAGTGCTGAGGGCATTTCTACATGCTTTGCATACTACGGAGCACCCTCCATACGCGTGCAGCGTCTTTCGCTGACCCTGGCGGCTGCATGTAGCGAGTGGTCGGCAGCAAAACAAATGAATGAAAATGGTTATCCATTTCAATTCTGACCGGTGCGATGTTTTGGGAGATTATCGGATATATCGGCGTCGAAGTGACCATATTTTTCGTACATATCTCAATTCTGAATCCCTAATGTTAGAAAATTTGTTTTAAAAAAATGGAAAATTACAAATAACATGTTTAACAATACTACTGGGCATGTAGTACTAAATGTATTATTTCATTGGAGACGTACATGTACTATATTGTAACTCATTTTGTGTCAAAACATTTGACTCAAATCATTTATTTTTTTTCAGTTTGGCTATCGACTTTTTTTTCTTTTTTTTTTTGCAACAAAAAAACAGTCGATAGCCAAACTGACTTTTAAGCAATTCGAAATATATATTTAAAAAAAGTGTTACTGATCTAAAACGACTTACAGTATTATGGTTTTGTAGTACTTATTAGGATGTATTAAAATACCGGTATTGACCACATTATCATGTGAGCGCGTGTCCGTTTTTTTTGCTGTTCGAAGAATGACTGACCTCCACTTTCATCAAAACATCCGGCCCAAAGGCACCTCACGCATTGTGTAGTAAATTTATCGCCCACCTCAGGTTATCAGTGATTTCACTGCGTGATGCCGAGAACAAGCTGAGTCCTTGTCAAGGACTCGTCCGTTGTCTACCGAAAGCGCTTCAACGTGGCGCGCGCAGGTCTGGCCCAGACTCTGGGTGGGAGATCCAAGTTTGGGATCAGTCCGTGACTCCGAACGCTCGCGAGATTGGCGCATGATCGTTCAATTGCTGGGCAAAACGCCCCCGCAAGGTTGCAGCTGTTGCCGTAAACGCTGAAGTTGCGGAGCCAACGGATTCATTTTCTGCGTGTCACGCTCCCTATTTTTCAGGCACGCCTTGCCCGTGACTCCGCTTGCCATTTCACCTTTTGCTCGGTCGAGTTCACTCAGCCCGTCTCAAGCCATGGTTTCGTTCCGTGCTCTGTTCGTCGCCGCCACGACTGCACTCGTTGGCTCCGCTGCTGCCAACGAGGCTGCCGGCACCAAACTTCCGGTATTCTTCTTCCACGGTGCCACAGGCAACAAGACTAACGGCGCTGAGATTCAGGCCAGTCTCACTGCTGACGGCCGCACGTACGTGGCGCTCGACTTCTGTCAGAACGCTTGCTCCGTCCGCACGTCGCTCTCGGACCAAGTGCAAATGGCCATCAAGCAGATCCGCGGCATCATCGCGCAGAAACCTGCCACGTACGCCAACGGCTACCACTTCTTGGCTCACTCGCAGGGCGGATCGGTCTCTCGTGGTGTAGTCGAGGAAATGGACGACCACAACGTGCACTCGTATATCAGTCTCGCAGGCGACGGCAACGGTAACTTCTTCGGTCCGCAGGCTTCGGATGCCGTGCCGCTCCAGGTTCTGTTGCAAGCTCTTGGCCCCTTCGCTATTGACAAGGCTGACTTCGACTTCGCCAAGTACGCTGCGGACTCTACGTCGTGGAAGGGCAAGTTCCAGAGCGACCTCATCCAGACCGTGACCACCAACAAGGCGCTGCAGGCCAAGAGCTCGATCGCCAACATTATCACGCCTCCGCTCGCTGACGCCGCTCTCAAGACCTGGAAGAGCATTGACCCGTTCCTCCCCAAGGTGAACAACCTGGAGAACTGCGGCGCGGACGCCAATTGCAAGGCCAACCAGGTCCGTCGCAAAGCCAACTTCTTGAAGCTCAAGGCTGCTCACTTCTTCGCCTCGCCTCAGGACGACATCCAGGCCCCGTGGCAGAGCTGTGTCCTCGGCAAGTACTCGACCGTGGGATCCGTCGCTGAGGTTAACTCCAAGTTTAGCACCCTCAAGATCGTCGACATGAAGCAGACTGTGGAGTACACACAGGATTTGTACGGTCTCAAGACTCTCGACACCTCCGGCCGCCTGCACATCCACCAGGTGCCCAACGTGCCGCACAACTGCTGGCTGTTTGACTACACGTCGCTGGCGACCAAGGTGCCCTGTAAGCACAAACCCGTGTATGACGCTCAGATCTATCCCGTTCTGGTCTAAGTCTTTTATCTCGACTACAACATTAAACCTACAATGTTAGATAGATCCATCGAGCAACTACATGCAGTGAAGTTCATACGACTAGTTACCATAAAACGGTACTTCAGTCTGTATCTGACCCTTCGCGACTAAAAAAAAACTTATCAAAAACCATGAGTAGTACCACGAGCAGTGTTCGTCGTGCAGGCCGAGCTGATGCGAAGAGAACGCCTTCAAATTCGTAAGCAATAGTCCGTTGATAACTTATCATGACTAACCGGAGCAATACATTACACAGCGTGGCAGATCGTCTGAAGGCTACGGAAGTACGTTTTTGTTCTCAAAGTTCTTGTCATATTTGCGCTCAACAAGAACAAAAATTTAGAACTTGACAGATCTGAATTTCTTGATTCATGGCAACAGGAAGCTCTGCGAGCTGCGCAAGCTACGATTGCCCGTCAGGAAAAACGCGAGCAAGAGCTACGACGCTTGGTTGTATCACACGGCATCGCCCAGGATTCTACAGAAGCCAACCCTGCAGTTGAAGGTTTTTTTTTCTTTCATCTTGCTACTGGATGAAACAAATATTTGACATTTTTTTTGTTTACAGCGAAAGTTGGTGCGCTTAAAGCAGTGCATGAGCAAAAAGTTCGAGCTCTAATGCGCTCGATTAACCAACTCCAAGAGCAAATTCAAGGGCTGAAAGCTCAGGAAAAAGAGCATCGACGCTCGGCATTGATCCAGGATCTGCGTACGCAGCAACGTGAGCAGGATCTTTTAATTGATGTCTTGAAGCAGACACTGCAGGAGAAAGTCTCCGAGTTCCGAGACTCGCGAGCACTTGTAAACGATTTTGTACTCAAGAAAACTGCGGGTGGTCCAATGAGATTCCGTCCGAAAACACGCGAGGAACTGGAGAACGAACTCCAAGCACTTGGACAGAATTTCCAGCGAACGGTGGAGAAACTCAAACAAAACAGTCAACGCACTGCAGCACCAAAAGAGGAGAAGCCTCATGAAAGTGACAAAGAAGATGAAGATGAGAAGACAGAGGAGAAAGATACAAACAATCACAACATCGCAGCTGGCAAGTTCGAGTTCTATCCGTGATGCGAATGTTGGGTTTTGCTAACATTTCTATCGCAGATGAAGCACTTTACGAGGAACTTGACCAACTACGAGCACAATTAGCCTCAAAGTCGGTGACTATCCACGCTCAAGCGGAAGAAATGGCCGAAGTTTACGGTGAACTGGATAAATTGAAAGTGTACGCATGCATACATCGATTTACCAAAATGTAGAAATCTGACTGGTGTGCTAGTGTCGAGGACCAAATCGTGCGAAAGAAGCACAAGATCGCGTTGCTGAGGGAGCAACTGGAGCGTCAACAAGCGGACAACGTTGAGCTGGTTCAAGAGAAAGAAGATCTATCGGAGAAGTACTTGCAGCTTCAAGAGGAAGCACAATTTTTGCGGGATATCAGTATGGAAGACGCCGGTGTAAAAGATGAGGAGCGATTGCAGCAACTCGAGCTTATTCAAATGTTACGTTCTCGAGAATTGGAGCTCCAGGATGAATTGGAGCGTCAGCAGAAGAAATGGGCGACAGACCGTGACACGGTACACCAACGGCTACGGCTACTGGAGAAGGAGAAGAAACTCGCTGAAGAAGAAGTTGAACGAGGCGCAACAGAGCTGGCAAATCTTCAGAAGAAAAATGGTATGTACCTCGAGTGTTGAATTCTATTCGAATCTTACATTTTGAGCTTGGCTTTTGCACCTTCAGATTTACTGCAACAGGAAGTACACGAACTGAAGGTGGCAGTACAAGACGAACAAGATCAACTTCTATTGTCTAGCAAAATTGAGGTTGGTTCGAGACTTGAGAATGTAGTGGTTTAACTGTCTGACAGCGTGTATATTCGTTATTTTCAGGAACTCGATGCAAAAGTACTAGAGCTTGAGGCTTTGTCAATAGAAGAGCGTGAAAGCAGTGCTCGAGCAACAGCCGAAAAGGTTGCCGCATTGGAAGAGCTCGTTGAAGAGAAAACTATGGCGGTCAAGAAAGCAGATCGCCAACTCAATGCTGCCAAATTACTTGCTCGCCAGGCCAAAAAAGAAAAGGAACATTTATCGCTTCGTGTCTCCAAGCTCGAAGCCGATTTGGCTGGACGCACAGTTTCGAGTTAAGCCGTACCTCAAGTATGTGAATGTAGCAAACATAAAAAAAATGCAACCGCTGAAAGCGAAATAAGCGAATTCTTGGTCGTTCTTCTCGTTGTCGAAGCTCTTCACAATTAGAACATTTTAGATATGTTTTCTCCAGCTCCATGTGCCATGAAGAAATCGACCATTCATGACTACGGTGTCCAGACTGGAATTTCCAGTGGGATATTGCAAACTTCCACAGTGCCGTCCTCCATCATCGTGGACAAGAGTGTCCTTTCACGTTCCTGTGTGATTGACTTCTCACCCTAATGAATACTTTTGAAGTATTATTTCCGAGCCCCAAAACCGTCGCGGATTTTTTGTCCGCATTGTTTTCCCGTGCTGGCTTAACAAAAGGAAACTTGGCTGAAGCGGGCATCTGCAGATGGATAGTCATGGATATTTACAGTGTTGCGAGTGCAAAAAGATTTACTAATTGTGAGTCACAAGTAGAATATGTAAGTCACCAGTTGTGAGTATCCAGATTGCCAAGATGAGTTCCCACGAGTTCACGTAACTTTTCAATAACGTTTTCCATAACGTGAACAGGCTGACATACAACATGAATTGTTCATACATGTAATAACTAATGCTTGCATTGGAGAACACACGGAGAACTTTCATGATGATGAAAGTTTCATCATGTTCTTCAACTTGCAGCCTTTTCTACCAATCATCGACTAATTCACTTCGTACTTAATCGGGAGAGCCAATCCATTTGGTCTGTAAGTTCCGTACATCATCCGAAACTTTCAGAGCAAATCAACCTTCGCAATGCCGTCCTCCATCATCGTGGACAATCTTCACGAGGACGAGGTGCTCTCATACCCGTTAGTTCTGCTCGAAGGTCGCATCCCAGACCTGCACCCCACCGATAACCTCTTCCTGGATGCTCGTCTGGACGACCTGCGCTCTTCTCTCTGGCCAATCTCCCGCACTGGCCACTTTAAGGCGTTCGTTCTGCTCCCGTCGCCTGGCAAATTCGCCATCACTCTGCAACTCAATGGCGTTGCTCACCGCATCTTTTGTATTGAGTACCGACCCCGGGTTACTCGGTTTGTGGTCAAATTCCACTACCAAATCTGCTCGGACACCGACAATTGCGACGGATTCGACGCTCCACTCGGTGTGGACAATTCGGACGCTGTAGCAATTGCAAAAATCCGGTTCAATGCATTGTTATTGCAGACGGCAACAGCCGAGTTGATGCACGCGGCGGGTTTGCCTAGACTTACGTTCGCTATGCAATTTGCACCGGACGGGCTGCCAGATGTGACGCTGTTGCGTTGCAGGTTCACTAATGCTCATGCACGATCGGTGGACGGTCAGAAGCTCATTAAGCTGGTTGAACAGGACATCGAAGCTGCAGGATGGGATGGCCATCTGGAGTTGGATTTTAAGCATGCAGTAGTGCTGGGATGCTCTAGATACAATAGAGAGACGAGGAAAGCCGAGGGGCATACTGCACTAGGAGGGGGGAAAGTTGGAGTGTTTGGGTCCTGTGGACTGCACACGTGGCCTTCGCATCTTGGCGAATTAGCGATGTGCTGTTTGGACAACACGAGGATTGATACGCGGTATCTGTTGGATGATAGCTGCTACAGAGGCACGTTTTGGGCCAACTTCTCCACTGGAATCGGTGCAATGTTACATGAGATTGGCCATACGTTCGGCCTTGGACATTCCACGAGCGGCATCATGGCTCGTGGATTTGACGATATGAATCGACTTTTTTGCGTCTACGCAGCAGAACCGCGCTCGTCGCAACAGAGTTTCCGTCGATCTACTGCTCAAGGCTGGCTGGATTTAAGCCACACTAGTATCCGTGAAGTTACCTGTCGAGGAGGTGCACACTGGAACTCTGCTTCAGCTCAACTGCTTCGCCACTGTCCGTGGATATCAGGGTACGCGAAGCCGTCGCTCGTAGGACCTACCGTGGACTGGGGTAGCTCGATACTCGGACCAGTGGGACACGGTACATACAATGGCACGCAGATCGACCTTCCAGAGAAGATTTTATCTTCATCTGTAGACGATGAGCTCGGCGCTATTATGCTTGACACTGGCAAGTACATCGATCAGATTGAGACTCTGACGCGAGCTCAGGTTGCAGAAGCTGAGCGCACTGAGCCGCTACGTGCAGCTGGAAATAAGCACTGGTTCATTCTAGCTGACGGAGAGTACATCACTCGCGTGGACATTCGTGCGCTGGCTTGGATCGATGGGCTCCAGCTGCACACGAACTTGCGTTCATCACGTTGGTATGGCGGCACGGGTGGTAGTCTGCACGCACTGCAACCAGCTGAAGGGTGGCATGTGAGCTCGTTCTTTGGGTCCAGAGGCGATTCCCATGTTGGCAGACTTGGTGTTCACTGTCTGCCTACTTCCTCTGTATCTTCGCATCGTCGCTCGCTGGAGCCTAACGGAACTACCGGCTCAGTTCTATCGTTTCCTTCAGCAGGAAAAGCATTGGAGAGTGGCCCCAAGACACCGTTTTCAATTACTCTCCACGAGATCGGAGCTGTCGTCGTTCAGTGCGGACGATTTATCGAGGGTGTTAAGATTTTATCTCCGGATGAAGCTGCGTCAAACTCTAGAGATCCAAGGTTCTACCGCTCGAATGAGCACGTCTTTCAGCTTTGTCCTGGTGAAAAGCTGATCAAACTTGAGGTGTATAGTGGACACTGGGTTGACTGTATCCGATTTACCACAACGTTACGTGTTGGCCCTTGGTTCGGAGGAGGCAGAGGACCTAACCATGCAGTTATGGAGAGCCCAAAAGGATATCACATCTGCGGATTGTACGGAATCCGTGGCAAGCAGTACGTCGGCTCTGTCGGAGCTCTCTACTGTGCTGATGGAAGAGCACGTTGTCTACACACAGAGATCGAGCAAGGACATTTACAGGAACTACCAAAGACACGGCAGTTCTGGGTTATGAGAACTGTTCCAGTCTCGAACCAGATCGCAGATCCTCCAGAGCCACCGCTTGGGATTTTAGTTGCTGTTCAGTATGGCTCCGTGACGTCTGTGCAGTCTTTTAACTGTGTGGAAATGTTTGACGAAGTAGTAACCGAGCTCCACTCAACTCTTCTGACAGTCGGCAGTTCGTATCAAGTGCACTGCGTACCACTGAGATCTGGAGAAAGGCTCGTGCAGATTGACGTCAGTTTCCGTCCTGTTAGTACAAACGACCCGTACACATTCATTGACGGTGTCTGTTTCCACACTACGCTGCGGTGTTCGTCGTGGTTTGGAGCATACCGTGAATCGAATCTACGGTTCTTCATGCCACCAGCAGACACCAGCGTCATTCAAGTGCGAGGAACTTACATTGACAGCATCCTGACTGATCTTACTGGAGTAATTGGCGTCAGTATCAACAGCTCGACGCTGTTCTCCCCCGATGCTCGTGTTCTAGTTGACGACGGCGCGTATGACGTGCGACTGGAAGCTGCTACGCCGGAATTCGGCATTGAATCGGTAGTCCTAGTCAAGAAAAACAACAGTGACAACCTGGACAAGCACGCGTGGACATGGAACCAGCGTGGAATGCCGTACCCGCGAGTATGGCGAGTGCCCCATAAGATGCTGGAAGACTATGCGGACAGCAAAAACACACTATATGACGAGTACCTTGTCGGTGCTATTAACTCTGGTGGGGCGTATACAAAGACTGCCGCTCCAGTGCTGCGCGAGTAAGTGAAACAAAACGAGCCTTGAGAAACTCTTGCTATTGCAGTAGCCACGTCCGCAGGTGCCTTTAACTCTCTAATTGTCACAGGTTAATCTTGATCTGACGCTAGAGAAAGCTGCATACTTTCAACGAACGCCAGCGACACGGCACTCTCACGGAAGCCGTGCAGCAGGTCTCGGCATTGATCCTGGTCCAGCGCCTGGTACACAGCGTAGTGTTCGTCGGCCACGACGTCAGCGACCTCGATAGACTTCTCAAGTAGCGGTCGAGCCAGCTCCGTCTTGGCGGCTTCAGGGTAATGGCTCAAGCGCATGATGGTCTTGGCGGACTCGAGTTGGATAAAGTGCAGGTTGAACACCAACGCCGGCAAGCAGCGCTGTCGGATAGCAACGTCCTCTGCAGCATCATTAGAGCAACCTAGGAGCCATCCATTCTCAAAGTGCAGCACCTCCAACGTCGCCGCAGCCGACCGCGACACATGGAACATCAAGTCTGCCAGGTACTCCTTCTCCTCGCTATACAGAGACAGCGACTCCGCGCCTAAACTGTTGATGCAGTTCCTCCACAGATCGTACTGCGCACAGGCCTGGATATACGCGCGCCAGCACAGGAACTCGCGCATAGCTCGTTCAATCTCGTCGTTTTCACGCAGCAATTGCGAGTCGCGGTTCATGTCCAGAACGCCGATCGAGTCTTCCGGTAAACTCTCTTCAACGAGCTCCTTTACAGCTGCAAACTTGCCCTCAAGAAGAAATTGCCGCGTCAGTGAATTGGCCCGAACCAATGCCTCTGCACGGTGTTGAGGGTAGAAGCATAAGAACTCGATGGTCCGGATCCGCCTCCTGTCGATCTCCGTCGTAAGCATGTCGGAAGACACTGGTTGGCCCTTCTTCTGTTGTTCCTGAGCTGTTAGCCGATACTCTTCGCACAGGCGTTCAGCCACAGACTGAAGCACTGTTGACAGCACCTCCATGCCAGCGTATTCCAGGATCCTCTTGATGCAGAGCTCACGTTCTAAACTGTCCTCGACTGTAGCCAGCATCTGCACGTAGATCTCGATAGCTCCAACAGTAGGAAGTCGAGAGGCGTAGACTGGCACGAACTGTAGCTGCCGATGCTTCACCAGATGTCGGATGTACAGCTTGAGGATCATGTGGCCTGCCTGCTCGTCGAAGTGCTCACCAGTGAAGCTGGCGAACATGATGAAGTGGGCAGCGAAGCGCAGGAACAGAGACGAAGTCTCGTCGGCTGGTACCTTTGAGTTCAGCTGTAGATCCCAGTTGTACGAGTCGTCCTCTGGGTTGAATAGTACTGAGTCCAAGATACTCGAAACGATGTACTGGAACTTGGCAGTCACCAACTTAGCCTGGATCTGACGGTACGGCTGGTTTGCCTGCATTCTCACTAGCTTGCTCTGGCTGCCACGTAGCTCATCGAACAGCGTGTCCAGGTCCACCTGGTAGCGTTTAAGGTACTTGGTCTTGTCCAGCAAGCTCGAAAAGTGGCGTAAGTAGTGAGCATTATTACCGACGATCAACTGCGACGATTGAGCCTTCACCTTCAGCAGTTTGTACAAGATTTCATCCAGTTGCTGCTCCGTAATCCCCTGGAGATACGCCCAACAGTGGTCTTCCCAACTCTCACATAACGAGCTATTCGTAATCACCTGAATGTTGCCACTCAGCGCCGCATAAATAAGCTCCTCGTACTGTTTCGCAAGCAAGCTGTTGCTCCTAGAGAGCTTCCCGCCAGCATTCTGCTCAGACAAGCGCCAGCACATTGTTTTCCACAGTGCACGGAAGGGATTCCCCCATCGCTCCAGCGACAGATCTTGGCGCTCATTGGTCTCACTGGCGCCAACAGGGTTCCCTCCCGAGAGACTCGCCGCTCTCCACGACTGACCCAAGCGGATACATAGATCAATGGCGTCGTTCATCTGTCCAGCACGCACGTACAGCCAGAGAGCCTTCACCAGCTCAGCTTCATCTTCCAAGTCATCGGGCAAGATATGGGCGTCTCCGTCACGCACCACTGAATCAGGATCCATCTGTACTTCGGCTGGGAACACCTGCTTCTTCATCATTCGCAGCGTACGAGATCCACTGGCGTCACGTTTGTCACTGAGCTTAATCGTGCTCTCCAGCGCCATACTCTCCAGCCACGCCTTCACTGCTCTCTGGATCTTGAACGTCTCGTTTCGCGACTCCAGTAGCCGCACGGCGTCGTCCTCCAGCATCTCGAACCGCAGCTCCTCCGTCTCCGCTCCAAGCATCATCAGCGTGTCCTCACCGTCTGCCATATCTTTGTTCGTATGACACACTTGCCGCAGCTCAAACAGCAGTCTCCACGTGTTGCGTTCGTCTCGGAGCTCCTTAATGTCGCTTTGTAGTCGCTTTTGAGCCAGTGTAGGAGCTCGCGCTTTACTGCTACCTGCGAGTGAAGCTTCGAGCTTCTCCAGTCTGTTCTGCAGCACTCCAATGTATCCACTCAGTAGTTTCTCGCAATATAAATCCGAATCTTCCACGTCCTTCAAGTTCTCGTAAAAATCCGCCGCCATCTCGGCGAATGAAGCTTCCTCCGGTCGAACGTGATGTGAGAATAGATCTCCTCTAGCTGACGGGACTGTACTGAGCGATAGCGACTTATTGAACGTAGCCAATTGGGTCATAACCTGATCATTTGATGTAGCCAACTGATCCATCGCCAGTGACGAGCCTTGAGGCTGCGCATACACTGACGAGATGGACGAAATGGACAGCTTAGGGTCTGTACGCTGCGTCTTCTTGCCGTTGAATAGACCGCCGCCATTGCCTAGGAAACTGCTGCCTACCGCTGCTGCCTTGACGATGTGGATGGCTCCTTCGAAGCCCATGCCGCAGTCCACCACAAGCCACGCGTCCTCCACTATTTGACCGCCGAACATGACGCGCGCGTCTCTTGCTGAGAAGCCCAAGTCTCGTACAGAGTCACGTCGTTCACATAGTGCATGTTTGAGGTCTCCGATGGTCGTAAGACGTGGATCGACGTCCACAAACTCGGTTGACTGGTCTGGGAATACGCCCTTGACGTGTAATAAGCCTTGGCGCACTGATGTACTGACTACAGTTTCTACAAGACGCGCGTCCTCTTCGTCTGATATTTTGGTTTCCTCTTCCTCGCCCTCCATGTCGTCGTACGAGCCTGAGGCAGACGTGAAGTGGAAGGTCTCTGTACTCATGGGAACCGCACTGTCGGTACCGAAGCCTGTACTTCGAGGAGGGCCAGGCGCGGGAGCGTCACCTAGAGACGCCAGAAGACTCAGCGATTGGTCTGCGCTGTCGATTAGACGCTGCACCGCCGCGCTGCGGCGCGAGCAACCGCCGCTGGAAGAGGAGCGTCCTGCCATCAGATTCCAGGCGATAGTAAAGTGAGGGAACCAGTCACACAGTATCCGGACAAATCGGTTATACGGACTGCAGTAGGTTACGATCTTTCATGTGGTGCACGTCAATGTATCTGCCTTTGGGTACATTTTTTTCTAGCCCTCATCCATCCATCGTGTGAACGTCATTAGGCCAGTAGCACCGATAGACGCTAGATCCATTTCACTTCCACCCACGATGCAGCTCCTGATCGGCAAGAAGCCGGGCGACGAGGAGCTCAAGTGCTTCCTGGTGTTGTCGCTGACTGGCAATGAATTCTCCATTGGCGCTGCGGACAAAAAATACTCGAGTTGTGGCCCTCAACTGGCCGTCACGCCCGATGCTGAGCTGCTTTTCTCTGCTAACGCCGTGTGCCGCTTTGTGGCCGCCAACGCCGGCCAGCTGCAGAGTGACGACCTGGCTGTGGACGAGTGGATCGAGTGGGAAGCCAACACACTGGCCCCGTGGCTGCGTGTGGCCAAGGCCGCTAGCAACAAGAACAGCGAGCTGGCCGGCCAACTGGCTGCGATGCTTGAGGCCAAGGAGGAGGCGCGGCCTAAGAACAGCGGCGATCTGCAGTTCATCTTCGGATCAGAGCTCTCGTTGGCCGATATCGTGGCCGGCGTCACGTTGCGCGCTGCTTTCAAGGTTGTTAAGGAGGAAAAGGACGAGGCTGCCGTGCTTCAGACGTTCCGTAAGTACGTAGCCCAGCTCTTTGCCCGCGAGGACGTGGCCAAGGGCGTGGCCAGCATGAAGAATGCCGGAAAGGCTGCCAAGAACGGCAAGGGCGCCCCTGGTGCTGCCTCTGGTGCCCCGGCCGCTGCCGTAAAGGACGTCAAGCGCTCCACGTTCAAGCTGGACGAGAAGCTCGAGCAGGGCCTGACCTACCACAACATCCTGGAGGTGGTTGAGTCCCTTTTTGACGCTGCCATTAAGGCTGCGTACCCTGGCCTGGGCATTCCGCCCGTCGAGGTTACGCGTACCAACGTCAAGAACGCCAAGTTCGGCGACTACCAGTGCAACTCGGCCATGTCCATCTTCACTGCTCTTAAGGGTACGCCTGACGCGGCCCGCTCTCCCCGTGACGTGGCCAACACTATTATCGCTGCCATGCCTGAGACGCGCGTGCTGGACCGCCTGACCGTCGCTGGCGCGGGCTTCATCAACGCCTTCCTGACCAAGGAGTTCGTGGCCACGCGTCTTCACAACGTGCTGGCCAACGGCGTGCAGCCGGCCCCTCAGAAGAAGCAGACGATCGTAGTCGACTTTTCGTCGCCCAACATTGCTAAGGACATGCACGTGGGCCACCTGCGCTCCACGATCATCGGTGACACCATGTCCCGTATCCTCGAGTTCCAGGGCTACGACGTCAAGCGTATTAACCACGTCGGTGACTGGGGTACTCAGTTTGGCATGCTGATCTGCCATCTCACAGAGACGTACCCGACCTGGGAGACGGAGATGCCCAACGTGACGGATCTGACCAAGCTGTACAAGGCCGCCAAGGAACGCTTTGACGCCGATGCAGACTTCCATGAGCGCTCGAAGGCGCAAGTTGTGCTGCTGCAGTCCGGTGACGGGAACTCCCGCAAGGTCTGGGAGACGCTGTGTGAGATCAGTCGCCGCGAGTTCCAGAAGGTGTACGACCGTCTGGGCGTGTCGCTCAATGAAATGGGCGAGTCATTCTACAACCCGATCATCCCGAACGTGCTGGACAAGCTGCGCGCCAAGGGTCTCGTGGAAAAGAGCAACGGCGCTGAGGTGGTGTTCACCAAGGCGTTCAAGCAGCCGTTCATGCTGGTGAAGAGCGACGGCTCGTACCTGTACGATACGACGGATATCGCTGCACTGTGGTACCGCCTGCACGAGATGAAGGCTGACCGTATTATTTACTACACGGACTACACGCAGAAAGATCACTTCAGTCTGCTGTTCGAAGTCGGCCGCATGTCGGGCATTTACGACCCGACCAAGCAGCGCGCGGACCACGTGGGCTTTGGTACGGTGAATGACGAGTCCGGTAAGCGCTTCAAGACGCGCTCGGGCGAGACTGTGCGTCTAGTGGAATTGCTGGATGAGGCCAAGGTGCGCATGAAGGCGCAGCTGGTGGAGCGTATTGAGGCTGGACAGACGTCGCTGCCCATGGACCAGGTGGACGCGGCGGCCGAGAAGCTCGGCTACGGCGCCGTCAAGTACTTCGACCTGCGTCAGAGCCCGACCTCCAACTACATCTTCAGCTTCGACCGCATGCTGTCCACCAATGGTGACACGGCTGTGTATCTCATGTTCGCGTACGCCCGTCTGTCGTCGATCATCCGCAAGTCGGGCGTGGACATGGCTGCGCTCGTGGCCCAGCAGCAGAAGGAGGGCAACGTGCTCAAGCCCGAGCACCCGACGGAACAGGCTCTGGTCATCGAGCTGCTGCAACTGCAGGACGTGATCGTGTTCATTAACAAGGACCTGAGCTCCAACCGGCTGTGCAGCTACCTGTACACGATCTCGGAGAAGGTGCAGACGTTCGTCACCGCGTGCCGTGTACTGGGTAGCGAGGAGCAGAACAGCCGTCTGCTGCTGTGCGATGCCACTGTCAAGGTCATGAAGACGTGCTTCTCGCTGCTGGGCATCGACCCGCTCGACCAGATCTAAGAAACGGTTCGTTCGGCTCTTTGGTCATCAACGGCGAGGTGAATGCTCAAAAAATGAAGCTCAATATTTGGATTAGGAAAATTCTAACTTGCGGGCATTTCTCCAGGACTTGCTGGGTGGTCGTGTGGAGGCTCTATCTAATATGCAGAGTTCGTAATTGTTGGACATGCAGGCAAAATTACATCATGACGCCGGGCCGGCGAAATCTATGCGGTGGTGCTGTACTGGAGACCTGTGTCGGTCTCGAGCACGGTGCAGTCGGACAGGATGAATCGCAACGAGTACGCCGACAGCCGCCGCCCACCAGACGACTCGGACGCGTCGTCCATGTCTTCGTCCTCCTCCTCTTGACTCGCGTCATCGTCGGAAGCAGCGGCCAGCACGGCCGGGTCAATAGGAGTGTTGGGCTTGTAGCTTGGCGGCGGTAGTGTCGGCACGTCGGCCGGCGTGAGTTGCAGCTCGGACGGTACCTGTCCGCCGACGAGCTCCAGGTATTCTTGCGTGAGCTGCTTGATCTTCTGCTGGATACGGGCCTTCTGCTCCGCATCCGAGACGTGGGCCATGTACTTGCATAGGTGCTGGATCTTGATGAGCTTGGATGACACTTGACGGTACGGCCACCGCTGGATCTGCTTCCTACGGCACACACGCTTGACTACGGCCTCACAGCTGCCGAGGCGGCGAGCAGCTTCCCGTAGCGGCAGGTGATAGTACTTCTGCAGCTCGGACAATTCGAAGTCGGCGCTGGTGCTGGTCATGGTGCTTGCTGTTATGCTTGCTGTTGGCCGGGGTTGCTGGACTGGAGCAGTGGTCCGTGGGCGAGTGCTGTGGTGGGTCGAAGCTGCTGATGCGCTTTGAAGCAACTTGTGAAATGAAGACGAGATGGTGGTGTGCAGCTCGCGAGCAGGTGGGTGAAGCAGCTCGGCGCAGAAAGTGCGTCGCCATGAACTCGGCGCCGCGTCGTAAAGTACCTGTTCGCGCGATGACGAGAAATTGAAGTTCGGCGGGCTCCGCTAAGTTTCGCGTGCCAATCGATGGAGATCAGCAAATTGCAGGCCGAATGGATTCCAGAACGGACGACTCGACGGCAACGGCAAGCCGTGATTTCGCTGCCTGGTCGCCGCCGGCATTCGATGGCTAACAGACAGACAACGCTCTGCGGTTGCTGTTGGCTGTAGCCACCCACGACAAGCTGCGCTGGTCACTGCAATTGAACTGATCGTGGCGTACGATCCTGCTGCAGGATTCCTATGTAGGCCTATCTGACACAGAGCTACATTTACATGCAAAGTATTAGTTGCATGACGCTCCGCGCCACACGAGCTCCGCTCGCGACTTGCACAGCGGCTCCACAAAAATCCATCGGCTACAGTCGTAAGCAGTTCTGCGCTGTGAATGTTGTGCCGTCGTCGACAGTTCAAGTGTCTAGGTAGAGCATGTACGGAGAGCGGTCGTTGGCAAGTGGGCGTCATGCTCAAATGGCTACGGGCCAATGCTCAGCGCTGTTCATCCATCAACATGCCACGTGTATCCTGGCCGTCGGATGCAATCGAGACCAGACGTCTGCCTTGCTGTGCTGTACATGTATGCATGTCAAGACACTCGAGGACGTCTCTCCTGCGACAAAGCTCCCGACCGTTTCGAGCGCTCGTCTTCAGTTCAAAGATCGTTCTACTTCAGACTCTGACTCAGAGAGCTGGTTCGGGTCCGCCTTTCTAGTGGCCATTTTTGGCCCGCACCTTTTGGAGAAGCAGATAGCCTTACGCGCAGCTCGGAGCCACGACTCCACCGAGGTCCGAGCCGCTCCGGTGGTGGAGCTGCTCTCCTCCTCAGTGCCGATCCGGCCAGGTCGCTAATCGACGCCGTTGCTCAGTCGCGTACACAACGAAGCGGTGCCGGGCGCCCCAGCCACAGGTTGCGGGCCAGCTGGGCAGGCGTTGTGTAGGCTCGCGAGAGCTCTCGCAGCGATCGGTGCACGCGCGATCAGAGCAGAGCCTCGCAGACCCGAGATGTTCTCATGTCCATAGCCGATAGTGCAGCCACGTACCTCGTGACGCGCTGTTATCGTTTGTTTGGTGCCGGCAGCATTACCGCGCTGAGATCTCAAGCTTGGCCGAGCCCGCATTCAAGAGCTCGACGTCGCCGCCGACAAGAGCTGCCCGCCGCTTCGTCGCTTGCAGCGATCTTACACGCGTGCAATCTTGTGTCAGTCGCCTGCCCCGTCCTGCGTGCGCCGCCTCAAGTCCAGCTGCCTGGATCGCCTCGCAGCCGCCGGCGAACTCGTGGGTATCGCGTCGTGGGGCTATCTCTTGGCTGCATGCGCACATAACGACCAAGCGACTACCAAAAGAAAGCAGAGCCTTTGTAGAGTTCCGATTTCGATGGCGAGCGAACAAGCAGCAGATTGCTCGAATCCAGGCATCCGCTGAATGCCAGCGACGGGGACGCGACGAGCTCAGAGCGCTTGGAGCGGTGTTGCCGCGTTGAGTTCAAAAATACAGGCGCGGAGCTGCTGGCGTGCCGCATTCCGCTGCCCACGGCAGTTGACGGCAAGCACGCCGGTTCAACCGATACCCAAGCACCACCAACGACAATGGGATGAGCGACGCCGAAATAAAAGGGGTCCAGAAACAGCAAGCCTGTTTCCTGCGCTCCGCAACCCCAACGTAAGCAAACCAGCGCAGTACATGCACTTCGTATTGATTCGTTAGAGGTACACGCTGTACATGTAGAATCGCATGCCGGCGTGGCGATCTTGACTCAAGTTGAGTTGGACGCTGGCCGTCTCTGTCGTCCGGCCCGGACTCCGGGTCTCCCGGCGGGAGGTGTCTCGCCGTGAGACGTCGGTTGCCAAGTTGCCAATGTAGCCATTGGCGTCGTGTTGTCGAAACTTGAAGCGAATAAGATCGGGGCGCGGTCGCCAATTCAACAAGATACATGTAAGCTTACGCACAAGTAATCGACGGTGCAGCGCCTGCACTGCACCGAGTTCAGGAAATGAATTCTGCGTTCCGTGTGTAGGTCTTATTTTGCGGCGGCAACAGTCCAGCTTTCCTAGCAGTGCACGTTGTCGCCATTTCACCACAACTCCAGCACAACGCGAAGCTACATGCCGCAAATCTCGAGTCCCAGCTGCCTCCGCGACGATTCCTTCAGCTCAGCGGCCTCATGCTCGACGAGCACTGCTCTCTCCGAGAAGAGGAGCTACTGTCAGCACAGCGATCTGTAGCATGGCAATCGAACCATTGGATGGCCAGCAGCCGCCGACGCGAATGAGGAGCAGGCAGACGGCGTGTTGACTCGACGGTCGAGGGAACTGTTCCCCCTTGGAACAATAGCAGCAACAGTCCACCAGCGGTGGTCATGCGCGGAGCCACCACTAGCTTGCACATCTCACAAGAGTCCACCTGATTATTCCTGATAAGCGATCTTTCTGCCTGCGGCATGTCGCGCCGGCGTGTCTGTCCGGCGGTCAGTCACTGTCACAGTGTCCACAGCAGCTCTTCGCCCGACAGCGCACCACATTCCACAACTCGTGATTCACGCGTCGTGAACGTAAAGATCGGGACGTCCAGACTGCCCTTTTCGTTTCTCGACGGATAAAATTGTGAGTGATGCAGATCGATATCATCGTCGACTCTTGCAGTTAGGTGGAGGTTGCAGCCCATGATTTATCCAGCCGTGGTCCATCACGGACCACGGCGTGATTCACGGTTCGCTTGCGGGCCGCAAAAAGTTGCGGGCAATGCTCGGCAGCAAGTGCAACTCTGTGTGTTGAACTCTTACAGTTCCCGGTATTGATTGCCATATTTGATACAGTCGATGCCTACATGTACTGTTGTGCTGGGCGCTCAGTGTCTCTCGGTCGAACGTAGCAGCTTAAAATTAAGACCAGTATGGCTCGTGGAACGAGTAAGCTCTTAATCCACTGTTTTATTCTACGGTTTTTGTAAATTTGGACAAAGCGTTTTTTTACTTTTGGCGCACCAACATTCTCTAGTTAATGGGCTTACTTTAACTCGTTTGGGATATCATAGGTCACTCACCCTCGACAACCAGTAGATCCTGGAGATTGAACCTTGTCACAAAGTCTGAAGCTGCCCCTCGTTCCTAAAACGTGTATCCACCGACTCGTTAAAACAATTTGGTTTCAGAGACTCGAGGTAAGAAATGTGAGAGCTTACCTGGCACTTGAAAGTGGCCTGGAAGAACCTGCGCGCGAATAAAAGCACGAATTCACACAGGAAGAATGTGTCGGTGCCGTATTGCGATCCATAGAAGTACACTTGCAGCACACTGTCCTTCTGCTCTGCAGCTACAACATGGAAACCGTGCGCGGTTAAGTGTCCCTCCAAGTCTGCTCGAGATGGTTGATTCGCAAATGTGCACGAAAAAGCGCCCCTGTTTATCAAAACGAATTGTAAAATGATCAAGTGCTTGGTTTCGAGCAGGGGTAAGGATCCTTACGTGGTCTCAGTTTGCTTCCACAGGTGCCAGAAGTCAGACGCAGCGAGGTTCGCTTCGGGGTTCACTAAAAAAACAGGCGAAGCAAAAGGAATTTGGTTGTAGCCATGAGGCTCCACAGACGGAGATGTTTCCACAGCAGCACGCGTAGTTGCGGTCGAGATTCGAGGAGAAGCAGAGCGTGCACTTGGCTGTCGACGTACAGAACGTGGAGCTTCATCTTCATCCCCCTCCATTGCTAATTGCAAGTGAAGCATGGTACTCGTGTTCGAGCCAGCTTTGGCGCTATCTTGCCGTCGAAGTCTCCGCTGAGATGCTCCTCTACTTGATTCTCGTGGAGATTTTGTGGCAGGTTGAACAGCGGCTAAACTGATGTCCTTGTCGTCTTCGTCTGAGCTTGGCTCATTATCATAGTCGCAATTTTTCTTTTGAGGACGACGAATATCGGACAGAAATTCCGCACTACCGGTAGGCACAGCACAATTTAGATCGTCACAAACTATCCACGGTCATGCTTCTCGACGTACCCAAAGAATTCGTCTGCCTGCGATCCTTTGCGGTGGATTGTACGCAGTAGCCAAGGTGAGGTAACGAGATGCACCTTTAAGTAAAAACAAAGTTCAGTACCAGCACTGGCATCCAGTTAGTAGGCGGGAAACGTACGGTTATCATGATAAGTGTGGTGAGGTAAATGATATTTGCATTGGACGACGCGATGTACTGCACCTCCACCAGCCCGAATGCCGATAACGTCGCGATGCCCAGCCACAAAGCTACATTTGCAATACAAGTCAGTGAGACGACTCACGCCACGTCACATACATGACCAACCTAGTGCCCATGATCCGACCCCAAGAATGAAAAACGTGCGCACGTGCATGATTAACCGGTTCCCGTCTTGTTGCAGCTTGCGCCACTTGCCGTCGATGTAGAACCCATGAAGACTGAAGGTCAGCGAGACAGCCGCGTAGATGAAATACAAGTTGTTCAAGGTCACGCGCCCCGACACTCGGTGAAACTTGATAATGCTCGAGTAATACCCGCGGATGACCTAGACAAAGCTCAGCGTCCGTCAGCGAACTCAAGCTACCAAGTCCCGGTTAAGCGAACTTACCCCACCGAGAATGAAAGCGACGATCGAAAGGAGGCCAATGATTACTCCGAGGATAACCAAACGACGGCGAATTTTATTGAGGATTGAACGTTTAGTGCGCTCATATTCCTCTCGACGAATTTCTACCACTTGCGCACCTCGTTTATCGTGGCGAAAGTTCTGCAACAGAGGAATTCAGCCTTGTATTGAAGACAAGACAAGAGCAGCGAACGTACGCTAGGCCGCATGACAGACCCTGTAGCCATATTGGCGAGCCAGAGCACGTGACAGGAGTAAACGAAATGCTCGAGTCGAAGCAAACAGGTCACTATTTTTATAGGTGGAAGGAGAAACGTGAAAAGAAGAACATGTTATCCATAGTCTATCTACAGGCTACAAGCCAGTACGAGTCCTTGACAAGATCGCCACTTATTTCTTGGCCTCGATGATCTTCACCTTGGCCTTGCGTGTCTTCTTGGGACGGCCAATCTCGATCTGGTTGCGCTTGTGCAGACTGTCGAAGCGATCCAGGAGCGGGTTGCCCTTGGGCTTGAGCGTCCGCATGTTGCCTGTAAGCTCCTCGGAGAATGAGACCGGAGTCTCGCGTTCCAGTTTGCTGCATGGCATACGACCACCAGGTTAATAAAAAATGCCTGATAAAGTCCAAAATTCGTCGCATAGTCCACTTACGTGTACTTGCCAGCCACACGGACGAGTGGCTCTTCCTGCAACTTCTGCTCCTGCTGCAGTTTCTTGAGTTCCTGCTTCTTGGTTGCTTCCTTCTCGCTCTTCACAATGTCCTGTAGAATGTGCTGCGAACTGTATTATTATCAGTTAGATAAGAGGTTCCACAACCAAAATAAGTAAAAAAAAATCCGAACGTACGCGTTGATCTGCTTGATAATAGCCTTCTCGCCACGACGCATCTGATGCTCCAGCTCCATCTGCTTGTGTCTAGAGCGCTTGTTGCGCTGCGCACGCGTCACCTTTTCGGGCCGCTTGAAAGTCTTCCTTTCCGTTTCTTCGTCGTCCTCCGAGTCGCTCGATTCTTCCTCCGAGTCCTGCTTAATGTACTGCAGCGTATCCTCTGACATTCCGTTGGTAACAGGCTCCTGTAATTGAGCCTTCTTGTCGCGTTTCTCGAGCTCCTTCGCCACGGCCTCAGCCATGACGTCCTGGTGCGAGTCAAAGTCCGGGTGGTATGACTGACCTGCAGCCGCCACCTCCACAGTGGGGACATTGTACTTGGTAGAGGCCAAAAGTTTCCGTCTCTTAGTCTTCTTGACTACCACGGGCGCCACGTACTCATCCAGCTGCTGGCTCTGCTCTTCATCCTTGACGGTGCCGTCCTGGCCCCAAAGGTCCTTAACCTTGTTAGTTTCCTTAGGTTTCTCCTTCTGCTGTTGCGGTTTCTGCTGCAGTTTCTTTACGGCCAATGATTCGCCCTTGTGGACCTTGGAAGCGTCGAATTTGCGCGTGCTGGCCAGCAGTGGGTCCTTCTGTAGCTTCTCGAGCTTCTGCTTCTTGGTTAGAGGAGGAGGCACGTCGCCGCCCTTGCTGTCCACCTGGAAAAGCTGCTCCGCCTCCACATGCTTCAGCTTTTTGTCCTCCGCATCCTGTCGGATACTCTCCTCCACGTGCGCGCCCACGGCCTTAACGCGTTGCTGACGACGGCGCTTGTTGTTGCCCATGGTGCTACCGGTAGTGTGTCAATGTCAGCCAGTAGCTCAGTTGCATCTGGATCGGGGCGATACATGTGCAGCTTGTAAGCAAAAAATGACTTATTTTTCTACCAATCAAAAGCTGTTCTTGTATTGCACCTGAGTTGATACAAAACTTCATACAAATTCGAACGGGAAGAAGACGATGGCGTTGTCTCCGAGATACACGCGTGTGGGGGCCGAGGAGAGCCGAGACGACCTCGCATTGGTGCGGCATGGCAGTGGCAAGTTCTCTGCACAGACAGAGCAGCGCAGCTTCACGACCGAAGACCTGCCCAGCGCCAAGTCGTTCGTAAACATATCGGAGGCCTCACCGGAGACTAAAAAGCGCTCGGGCTCCGACATCTTCGAGAGCAGTCGTATGGCCATCATTAAGGGCATCCAGGGCGTGGGACTTGATCGGATGGTGAACACAGTTCAGAAGGTTTTCACTCCTGACGACTCGGAGCGCGTGTTGAGAGCCGAGTGGCTCGTAGTGGAGACGGAGGAGGAGCAGCTCCAACAGCTCCAAGACGTCGTACACAAGCTGCAGAAGGCTTTCAAGTTCTCTAATAGACTGCGGACCCTTGTCAAACTAGCCAATAGTACACTGGCCAAATGCGATGAGCTCGTGGTGCGCAGTCAGGCTCACCTGGAGCAGTGTAACCTCATGTTCGCCCAATGTGCGACCGAGACCGCGACGCTGACGGACTATTTGAGTAAATTGAGGGAGGCTGTGATCCCGCCGCTGCAGACCAAGGACCATAATGAAGAGAAGAGAAATGCTCGACGGGCGGAGTGGGCGCTAGCGAGGATGGCTCAGTGTGCTCAGTCTATGGTGTCGGAGATGAGGGAGAGTTTGGATGAACTGGATGACTTGACGACCGAGTGCACCAAGTTGATGGTGCAGAGTATCACGTTGCTGCATATGAGAGGCAGATCCGCAGATTTCAGTGGTACGGGAGTGGCTGCAGGTGCCGCTGGTGTGGTGGCTGGAGCCGTCGTGGGGGTAGCTGGAGTGGTAGCTGCCCCAGCAACGAGTGGACTGAGTGTACCCATTTCGCTTGCGGGCAAGAGTTTGTTCCTGTCGGGGATTGCAGCGCTAACTCCGTCAAGTATTATGCTCAACCGTAAGTTCTTGTGTGTACACTTGAATATGGTACTGGTAGCTGATTAAAGTTTGTATTTGTACAGGCCAAAGCCAGCAGCTCAGCGGACTGTCGTCGCTGGTTGTGAACCTCAAGTCTTGCTTGGAGATTATGAACCAGAAGAGGGAAGAGATGGCAGTGGCATTCGCAGCGGTGGAAGGTCTCGATCTAGACATTAAGCAAGCGACAGACTTCTGCCAGGACGCGATCGAGTTGGAGAGCTCCATTTACGTGAGTTCTGCTATTCTGGTTTGTCAGATGTGGCAGAGAGAACTGACTATGTTCTTTTAATGAAATGTGTAGGACAACTCGTGGGGCTTCATCGAGGATATCAGTGTGAAGCTCATGACGCTTAATCAGTCGGTGGAGCTCTTCCAGGCGTCACCGAGTATCTGGCACTTCTGCAAGTCGGAGGATGCCATGTACCAGTACCTGCTTGCCGAGGAGGAGGAAAACTGAACACCATGGCAGCTCCACTAGGATACCCGTGGCGAAAGAAAACTTAATTCCTCGCCACGTAGCAGCAGAGGTTTGTATCCACGCGCAACGATGCGTGGACAATATCCGATAGCGTCCACCTTCATTTTGTACATGTAGCCATTTTTTGCGTCGTAAGTGCAAAAAGTAGATACCCATTTTTGTCAATCGATTACAATATTTGTCAAGTTTTTTTTTTTTCAGACAGAATCAATTTTACGTTGTGGCCATGGATCTGTACGCGGATTTGCCGCTGGCCAAAGGCGCGAAGGCGTCCTCAGCGCTCGATGCAGATGGTAAGCCCAAGACCTCTTTCTCGTCTACCAACTCCGGTGCGTATTCCTTTTTGGCCACGCTCGATACTATCTAAATTTCCACCTAAAAAGTCCCACCAACTCCTCTCTAAAACTTCCGTAAATCCTGCCTTTTCTCGCCTTTAGTGTGGGCTAGCGCGCCGCTGATGGTGCCACAAGCAGCCAAGAACAAGAGCAACAATCGCCCGACAGCGGTAGTCACCAGTGTATGGTTTGAGCCCGCAGAAGAGAGATATCGTGGATTCATGTGGACTCATGTTGTCCCTTATTGCGAGTAGAGTATGTCAATGCTTCCCGCAGCATTGGCTGCAGGCAGAGGCAAAAGCCCAACGCGCTCGGCCATCTCATTGGCCTTTAAACCGGCGTCAGTGACCAGGAGAGCGACGGCGGCCTATCCAGTATTCCAGAAGAAGCAGGAGGACAAGCAGGAGACCGCCCGTCCGGCGGGCAGAGGGTTGGGATACGTTGCGGCCACGGAGGTGAAGGTGACTTCAGTGCAGCAACATGAGAAGCAGGAGACGGATGCTGTGGATGTAGATCTTGATGCTGCTAGAGGTCACTTTTTCCAGGCCACATATCGAGATGAGTATCATCCGGCACGGCCCAATAGCTACGAAGTCTACTGCAAGGAACGAGAAGATAGGAAGAAGTTGGAGGAGGTGAAGAAGGAGCTAAATCGACGACAAAGAGAGCAGGAGAGAGAGGTAGGGCGGGAATTGTGTGGTGTCTGCCGTGTATGGACAAGGTGTGACGATGAGTTTCATATATAACAGGGCAAGTTGGAGCGTGAGCAATTGGCCAAGGATTTGGCTGAAGGTCGAGCGCCAGCGATGAAGCTGCCGGCACCTGCTGGACGCGGACGAGGCATGACTATGCCGGCCTGGATGCGCAAGAAAATGTTCGTCGTTGGTATGAATAGGATTTCAGTAAGACTTGCTAACTTCGACGCTGTTACAGTGAAGAAAGCGCTGCTGTGGCGGCGTCGCAGCCCGAGAGCGAGCATGACGGTGACCGAGAGTGTGAATTGAAGAGCTCAGAGGAGGGGCAGTTTGAGGACGCCGCAGAGTCACGAGGTGGCCTGGGTTTCTCAAACAGAGGCATTGGGTTCTCTTCATCAGGAGCGTCATCTTTGTCATCATCGGGACGAGAAACAATGACCGAATCAAACGCTAAACATCGCGGAAGCACATTGGATGGTGGCCATCACGATAGCAGGGATAGAGGACCTTCAGAACGGCTCCATCTGCAGAGACCTGAGCTGGATGAGTTTGGAAGAGAAATTCGACCAAAGCGAAAGTATGAAGGCCAACGCGATGAAAAACACGAAGATCGTGGCGCGAGCTCGAACAGCTACGATGATAGGAGGGACAGTCGGAACAAGAGTAGTGAAAGATGTTCTTCCGATGAAAAGCGCCGACGGACAAGCGGCTGGGATCGCAGGTCGCCAGTCAAAACTTCACTGACTAGTCGAGTGGTGATGCTACAAGTAAGAAGCTTCGTCGTATCGTTGGCATAGCTGCTCGTATCGATCTCGTGAATTAATTGTGAGCTCTGTTAGAATATGGTTGGGCCAGGCGAGGTGGACGATGAATTGCAAGAAGAGGTTAAAGAGGAATGCTCCGAGAAATACGGTCCTGTGATAAAGTGTATGATCTACGAAGTGACTGGAAGAATCCCACCTGAAGAAGCAGTTCGGATCTTCGTCCAGTTCAAGCACGCAGGAGATGCTACGAAAGGTACAGTGGTGTGCAGCATGAGCCTGATACCATCGAAATCGCTCTTAAACTGATTAATTTGTGCGCTGGTGTAGCTTTGACAGGGTTGAATGGACGGTTTTTTGGAGGTCGCAAGGTCAACGCGGTGTACTACGATGAGGGGAGGTTCGAGAGAATGGACCTCAACAGCCAGTAGAGAAATACGCTTACAAAACACCATGTCAGTGAATTTTATGGAAACGTTTTGTTCGTACGCAAGCTCAGCATTGTGTTGGTCGAACGAAAAGTGAACTCAAATTTGTACATGGCGAGCCAGACACTTGACATTATTCCTCGGGATAATTCAGCATAACTGCTATGGAAATAACAGCAAAGGATGCGTACAACGCCAGCAGGGTGTAGCAAAGTCGGGGACGGTAGCGAAACCCGTCGTAGGAAGCTATCCCAATGTTCAGCACGAGACTCAGCAGGAGGTATCCGAAGCTCAAGAACACCAACGGTGACGGCTCGCCCATGGATAGAGGACCACGTGAAATGATGGCGATCGTAAGAGAAAGCCCAACGCCGACCAGCAAATTGAACATTGGGCCCGCAAAGCAACCTGCAAAAGCCATCGTAGGGAAGCCATCGCGTGCGATTGCCATGTTGGATACAAGGTCTCCGATAGAGTTCCCCCACGCCAGAACCTGATCATTCAACAAAGCACGACAGTTAGACTCGCTGATGATTTTTTTCAAGCCTCATCAGAATATGCAACACTCACCGATACTCCCAGAACGGAGCTGGAAATTCCAAAAAGTTGACCCAGTGTCTCCAATACAGCAAGCACTTCATTAGCGATGTTCATGATCCAAATGACCGACATGACAAAAGCCAAGCAGATTAAAAGCGCCAATTGCCAGCCTTCTGGTGGTGTAAGTGGAGAAGTGGAGTACTCGATGGTAGCGCTGAACACTCCACCCACCACGACCACAGTCATGAGAAACACAGGGTCTTCAAAGCTGAACGAAAACACCGATACACCAAACAAAAGCATCGCGAAGGGTGGGCACATTACAACCAGGTTCTTATCCCACGTATCCTCGTCCACTAGCGGGATTGTTAGTCGTCGTAGAAACACAGTGAAGACCTCGAAAGGAGTCCAAATGAACCGCGTAAAAGCCCAATGAACACCTCGTCCTGCTCGCACAGTAATCCTTCTCCAACGTTTGGCTCGGACCTTTAAACGATCAAAGCAGGACACGGCCATACTGGCTTTCATGGCCAATTGTTCATCTTCTTTTGCTTGTTCTTTGGCCTCCAGTTCCTTTCGTTGTACCTCGTCCTCTGACGTTTCCTCCACTTCTGTTTCAACTTCCCCCGTCTCAGCAGAAGGAGAGAACTCTTCGATATCGCTGAGTGCGTGAATGTGATATCCGCGTGTCCAGCGTCTTGCTGAAGCTCCGAATTGTGCACTCATTTCAATCGATTCCCATGTCGATTTGCATCGACGTCTTTGCCGCCTCATTCGACGTAGCGAGTCTTGCATTGAACCCACACACATGGACGACGGACGCTTCAGATGAACATCAGTGACTTCTAGTAATGATTGGCCTTCAATTGGTCCCAAGTCATCACTGATGTGGGGCTCTGATCTTGGCGTTGGCAACGAGCTTTTACGATATAGCAGTCGATCCAGGAAGCGCGGAGACGGCTCCGATTGCTCCGAATCCGAGAAAATAGGAGTGCGGTTGAATGTGTCGTACATTGGGATTGTTTGGCTCTTCAAGTACGGCCGGCGTTTTTGTTCTGTAGGCTGCTGTAGGAGCATCAATGGACTCTCCGCAGGACTCTTTTCACTCATAGACGACGACGACCAGTATTGTAGATCATCATCGTCGTCTAGCACGGCGTAGATGGAGTCGTCTGGCACTTTTGATGGGAAACACCAACTGGCTAAATACTTGTCCGAGAACACCACCAATACGTACACCAAGTAGAAACACAAGAAGCCTACAGCTTCCAATAGCCCCACTTTGCCGTCGAAGAACACAAGTCCTAGATACAGCACAGCAATCAAGTAGAACACCACATCGCGTATGAACGTACGTGGGATCAACTGGTCCTGACCGTCCGATACGAGTCCCACACATGCCGTGATGACGGTGGTCACCAATAATCCACCTCCGAGGATGGAAGTCACGCCGATGGACGGCGTGGGCGTTGCAAATGCTGCGATGTTGGAGAAGACGTCGGGTGACCCGTTACCGAAGCTCAGGAAGGTCACACCGGCCACGTGCGGCGGGATACGATACTTCTCGACGATGGCTTGCAAAACTGGGCAGAAGAACTCGTCGGCCGTGGAGCTCAGTAGATACAACAACAGCACGAGACATAGCACGAGTGCGGCCTTGGCTAGAACGGGTGAGCTCTGTAGTAGCGGCGTGCAGTGCGCCAGGTGGTCGTAGTCGATGAAGCTGTCACCCGTGCTGGACGGACCTGAGCAGTCATAGGATGGACCGTCAGTGACTGCAGGATCCTCGCCGTTGGAAGCAGCAGCGGTGACCGACGCCACGGACGCGAGCCACAGCGCCAGCAATGTCAGCGGTCGCGACCGCTTGAGCATGGCGACGGGAATAATGATGTGGGCGGTTGGGTGGCGAAACGGGAATGAGCCGAACGTACGGACACAAGTGATGTGGAATCGACTAATGGGCGAAGCCATGACTGATTCAAATTCAAAGTCTAACGTGGCAAGAGAAAGGAGGGCACTGAGCCAGGAAAAAGTATCCAACAAACACACATGCGAGCAAGAAGCTACTGCTCGAGACTGAGATATCGGATACACCGTGGCAGTCTGTGAGCCGGCCATCACTGATGGTTGTTGGTGCAGCACCCCACCCAATGGTGCTGCAGTGGAAAAGTGCGCTCTAGCAACCACCCCCAGTCAATTCCTGCGAGCTCTTTCTTTCATTAGGCTTTGCTCAAGATTCGAGGCTCCAACGAAATTGCGAGTCGCCAGTAATAATCTCCTGAAGGAGCGCGGACCAGTACCTGCTGGTTATTGTCTTCATGTTGTTCATGAATAAAGCCGTTAGAAGGTGGATCTTGTCAAAGTACTGGTATGCTTCTCAACTTTTTTTTAACCAACGCAAATTTCCATTAAATGCAAAAACCCAAAACTTTTGGGTTTTGCTTTTAGGATCTTCATTGAAAACTGTACATGTATTAAGTGTACATGTAATAACGATTTGTCTTTTTGTCTGCAGTTCTCGAGAGTGCAGCAGCCTGCCGGCAGGAGTTCTGTTCAATATTGATTTGTTTGTCACTTGATGATGCATTTAGCAAACACCAAGATTTTCTTCACGCTATTCATTTCGAGTCGTTTCGAATGATTTTCATGCGCATGCAAAGAAGTATGCCTGAATATCCACCGTGGTTTGTCATGCGGTTCCGCATGCGGTACTATACTGTCCATGACAGCCTGTCACAGCGGAGCGGTGCCGGCGGTGCCGCCATCAGCGCAACTGCGAATTTCGCCAGACTGTCGATGGGACATCCTGCCTCAGGCGACCCGCGCTAAATTGCTTATGAACAGAAGGAGCGGGAGATGTCGAACTCTTTCATTTTGGAAAGGGTGATAAGAAATTGTCCTTAGCCTTCGCAGTGTGAACAACGACCCCGTTGAACGGTCCAGCTGCACCCATATCGTCAAATGGTGTAAGACACACAACTTCCTGACACGCAGCTGTCAATATCCAGCTTCGAAATTTTGCTACTGACACCGGAATAGGGCGAAAGGGCGTCGAAGTCCACATATACCACAAAGTCATCACCGAACATCAGAAAGCATACGATCGTCGTGCGTCGTTACACGTCAACTTGACCCTTTCGATGTTCCTATTCCTGCTCACACTTGGTTTCACCGGCCAGCGGCACAGCACTCTTCCCTCATGGTTCTCCGTCGTCGTGTCAAGCAGCAGGTCTGCAATGCGGTGGACTCCAATCTGTCCTTCTCTTTCGCCTGCGGCGGCTGGCTCAAGATGTACCTCTTCGGTGTCGCGAAGGCGCTTCAGGAGTTCGAGCTCGAGAAGAATGCGCGGCTCATCGGCTGCTCAGCCGGTGCGCTGACTGCAACAGGTTTGGCACTGCAGTGTGACTTCGACGCCATCCGCGACCACGTGCTGCACAATATCGTCCCGCAGGCGCACTCATCGCTAGCCAGCTACTTCCGCGTCCGGTCGTACCTGCACGATACGCTGATTCGCCATGGCGGTCTGAACCAGTTTGAGACGCTTAATGCGTCACAGCAACTCACGATTGTCTACACGTCGCTGTCGTCGCTCAAGTCCCGACGTGCGACCACCTTCGAGTCGGCGGAGCATTTGATGGAGACCTTGTTGGCCTCGTGCTGCGCCTCGCCCATCGCTGGCCTGCCTTTTAAGCTCAATGGAGAGTGGATCATGGACGGCGGTATGCTCGACTTCCAGCCTGTGTACAACAATAAAACGGTGACTATCAGTCCGTTCTACTGCGTCGGCGCGGATATCAAACCGTCAGTGTACGTGCCCATGTGGTGGGCGATGATCCCACCCGGAGTGCGCGATGTCGAGTGGTTGTTTAACTTGGGCTACGAGGATGGCCTGAAGTGGATCGTCACGAATGGGTTAACTGGCGGCCGCAAGAACGTTGTGATCCCGAATAAAAGCACGCACTACGCCGGTGGTTGGAACACGACAGTGGGTCGTGTGGTGGGCTATCGCGCCTGCGAGAGCCACTTTTTGGACGCCCTTTTCGTTGGGCTGTTCGTTTGTTTATGGAGACCGATGGCATTCATTTGCCTGTACTTGGAGCTCTACCTACAGGCTGTTGTTTCTGGCGGCAAAGCCGTGGTCTTCGGAGCTGCGGCCAAGCTGCTGATCTCGAATATCATCATGGCCGCGTTGGCGCTGGCCTTGGCCACTCTGGGCCTGCAAGACACGATGTTGTTCTTGCTTGGGCTAGCGGCGACAGGGTTTTTCCTGGGCGGCATGGTTCTTTTGGTGGGAGGCTTGCAACAAGCGGGCGCCGTGGCGTCGGCGGACTGGCAGCGGTGCCGCTCATATATGCGCAGTATCACGAGTTTATCGCTCTTTTTGCACAGCATGCCAGTGATTGGCGCCAAGGTGCAGATCAAGCGCCACGAATTCCTTCTCGAGCACTCTCTAGTGTATCGCGTTGCGATGCATTTTGTCTAGGTACCGAATAAAAATGTTTAAACTATCATATCATCAGACTAATGGTTAGTGCATGACGTTGTACACTGTACAGTGTACAGCGCACTGCTGTAGTGCGAACCACGCATACGAGAGTCTCCAATACTCGACTCGGCGAGGTCGTGTTATCCAAATCATTTTATGATAGTGGTTACTTCGAAGTACATTGTACTGTAATACTTAAAGAAATACCTGTACCCTGGTCCAGTTCAGATGTCGATGATGGAGGCACGTCGAAATCCCACCTCGCGACCTTTCGCGTGGTGCTTCATAAATAGGCGGAGTCCAAAAAGAGTACAGTATCAGACCAAATGGGTCAATGTTTGTAGTGCGTGGCAAAATGACTACTTCGAAGTACAAGAAGAAAACCACGGCAGCTTGCCAATACGAGATCTCGAAAAAGAGGACGTCATTGTATTGGTGTACGGGTGAAGGAAGCTTACACGTGCGAGATGTTCTATTGTATGACTGTTGTTTCTTTGCAACATGCAATTTACTGTACCCTTTTTAATGGCAAGCACCCCAGTTGCTGAACATCAAATAGGTCCGCGACCTTTCATCTCATGACGTCACGGTCGCTACTGTCACCGAATGGTGTAAATTTGTGTTGCTCACTGTCGGGCCATTCTTAAGGGTTAAATATTCCGAATCGGCCCGATCGATGTGTTGCCCATCACCGCACATTCGGTGGCACAAATTCGATTGTGACATCAGCCACATTATCAAGCCCCATCATGGTGCATTGCGACTTGTCAACGAAGAAGCTCCGATGCGTTCTTGGAGACCGCAACGCGCGACTTGCTCGGTCAGACTCTGAGTTCGCCGCCAGATTTGCTTTCTCTACCATCCGCATAAATCTTGCTATCTCGCTGTAATGGCTCGCCGTCGCCACGCTAGCCACGCCGCGCCAAAGCCGTCGTTCAAGGATATGTCCTTCTCGTTCGCCTGCGGAGGCTACCTCAAGATGTACCTCTTCGGCGTTGCCAAGGCGCTGCAAGAGTTCGAGCTGGAGAAAAACGCGCGCCTCATCGGCTGCTCGGCCGGCGCGCTGACGGCCACCGGGCTAGCGCTGCACTGTAATTTCGACGCCATCCGTGACTACGTGCTGACCAGTGTCATCCCTGGCGCACGCGCGTTTCCAGGCGGGTATTTTCGTGCTCGGACATTTCTACTGAACACACTGAAGGCCGAGGGTAAGCTGCACGAGTACGAGAAACTCAATTCATCGCAGCAGCTCACGGTAGTGTACACGTCGCTATCGGCGCTGACGTCGCGTCGGCTGACAACGTTCGACTCGCAGCAACATCTGACCGACAGTCTCATGGCTTCGTGCTGTGCCACGCCCATTGCCGGAATGCCCTTCAGACTCGGCGGTGAGTGGGTCATGGACGGCGGGATCTTCGACTTCCAGCCGGCTTACGATGAGAAAACGGTGACTGTGAGCCCGATCTACTGCACTGGCGCAGATATCAAACCGTCAGTGTATGTGCCAATGTGGTGGGCTATGGTACCACCGCGCGTCCGCGACGTGGAGTGGCTGTTTGATTTGGGCTATGAAGACGGTCTTAAGTGGATCGTGAAGAGCGGCCTCACTGGAAAGCGTAAAAATGTGGTCATCCCAAACAAAAGTGCCGAGTACGTGAGCGAGTGGAGCACGACGGTGGGTCGTGTGGTTGGATACCGCGGCTTTGAGAGTCGAGTGTTGGATGCTCTCTTCGTGGGGCTCTTTGTGTGCCTCTGGCGTCCACTCGCCTTCATGTGTCTGTACCTGGAACTGTACTTGCAGGCCATCGTGTCGGGCAGCAAAGCCGTAGTCTTCGGAGCTGCGGCCAAGCTGTTCATCTCGAACATCATTATGGTGTTGTTGGCGGTGGCAATTGCTACTCAAGGGTTTCAACACATGTTGTTTTTCATGCTTGGTCTGACCGCCACTGGCTTCTTCTTGGGTGCGATGGTGCTGCTGGTTGGTGGTCTTCAACAGGCTGCGACGGTTGCCTCGAACGACTGGCAACGATGCCGCTCCTACATGCGCAGCATCACGAGTCTATCACTGTTCCTCCGTTGTATGCCACTGCTGGGATCTTCCGTACAGATCAAGCGCCACGAGTTTCTGCTTCAACACTCATTGGTATATCGCATCGCAATGTACTGCATGTAGTCAGCCGTACGGCTCCTACCAGGATTATTTAGTTAACGAAGTTAGATCTGGGTACTTGACTAGTCAACTCGATAAACAGACTCGCTTTTGCATCAACGGTTACTCGTATTGTCCATCATTTCATCCGTTCACTTTTCATGACATCACGCGCTGTAACGAGGACGAGAGCGTCCTGCTTGTCCGTTGCAACGAGAAATCACAAGGAGACACGCACGACTCGTAGACGTTGTTGTAAACGATCAGTTTTGCAACAAACCACAGCGGATTTTCGTGCTACAATGGAATACTGTCCCCTCACGTGAATGGTATGTGTAGGAGGTTGCGCCAAGAGATACCGAAGAGTGTTATCTCCAAGAAGAAATAAAAACACTAAAAAAATGGGTTCTCATTGAGAACAAAGAGGACTTCTCGTTGTTGCTTAATTTGCCTATGGCCGGTACTCACGAACATTCATGCTATCATATCCTCACTTAGCGCCATTTTCACAGATATAGTTTACATATATACGGCACGGCATGACGCGGTGGGTGACTTCTACCTCAAATTGGTAGGTAGAACTTCCATCTTCAAAGCGCGAACTGGTTCGCGTAGACTCCTTGGAAGCCGAATGTGTCAGTGAAACGTGTGATTTGAATTGCTCCTGGCGTCAGAGCAGTCGGGTGCGCTTGGTGCTTCATGGCAGCATCGCCGTAGATCGGATCGCTTGATTGAGGGTCCATGTTGACCTTGCGCAGCGTGAGGTCCGTAAAGCGCAGCAACTTGAGCTCGAGACGGTACATGAGCATCATCATACGCAGCGCATTGGCTTCGTCATCGAAAGCAGCGATCACCGCCGTGTCCTTCCAGTTACGGCGCCGCCATGTACGCAATGCGTGAATCCACTGGTCTTGAGTCTCAGGCGTCGACGCGCCCAGAACAATACGCGTGCGTCGAAAGTGCTTGATCGAGCGCTCTGTATCGTGCACCGAGCGGACGGGGCACAGCTCGACACAAAAGCGGTTGGGCGTCAGTCCGCCGTCAATGGGCTGCACTGATACGCGGTGGCGAGTGAGCGAGAACTGGCCAATGAAGCGTCCGTCCTTCTTGTCGTAATACTGCAGCATTCCGCTTTCCAGTTCGAAGTAGAGAGGGTCCTGAAAACAGAGGAATCAAGAGCAGCAAGTCAGCAATGGCAGATACTAGTAGTACATGTACGATGTGAAAACCGATCGACTTACCGCCTGTCGTCCGATATCGTGCAGCAGCAAGTAGCCTTCGTAGTCAGCCATGCTGTACCTTTCGCTAGTAGCTCGAGGAAGAGTCGCTGCTGGGATATGGCCGGCGGCAGTAACGACTTTAGCGCTGGCTAGCAATTTCCGTACTGCGGCCTTTGCTTTCGCGTCGGCCTGTCCAGGTGTGGCGCGTTCTGGTCATCATGGGGAGCATCCGGAGTGCGGGCCATGGCGCCGTTACGGCTGTTAGCAACTGGACTGACCCAATGTTGAAGCGATCTTCAGTTATGCTACAAACTAGGTAGACGCCATAACGTAGTGAATCTTTTTAGGAATGTGAAGATTAACCGTGTAACAGCATGAATTATATGCTGATAGAGCAGAAAAGGTAACCTCACGTTGCTGCTCTCAACAGGAAAATATAATGCTATCCCTAAGGTGAGTTCTGCGCTAAGGCTTCGATATCGACCATTTCTCGTGGCTGGAGCGCCGTGAATGAGGTGGCAGTGGAAATGACAAACGATTTTCTCGGTGTATCTGGTGCCACGAGTGTGATGGTGGCCGGACCTCGCTGGACTGCGAGCGTGAGTTGCCTGCCAGCTCAGTTTTCGCTCTGGTCCAGAGTCTGGATGCAGCACAGCTTCCTCTCCGGATGCACGTGTGTTGGAACGTATACCCGTTCCCAGCACTTCTTGATCAGAAGGGAAAAATGAAGACTGAATAGATCTACTAAGCGTTTGAGCTGCTACCAACACTCACGCGATCACACCCGTTCTCATATAGCGACCCGGTATCTCAGTTCTCTCAGTTTTTCAGCTCTTGTCCATGCCATCGTTCAACCAGGTCTCCGACATGCATTCCAACAACGTGACCAAGTGGTGAGCCACATGATGAGCTTTTCCGCTGGCCTGGCATGTGTCATCACACCGTGCAGATAGCATCGGGGCGAGCGGTGGTCTGCGATGAAGCTTCTTCTAAGTTCAGCGTTCAAATTGATTTGTGAACTACAAGTAAAATGGCTACATGTACTTGAACCCCCTTCTTCAAGTGTATGCTGATCACCGCGATCCAGCTGTTGGCTGCGCTGCGCAGTGCTGTTTTTCCACAGCCTGCGGCAGTGCCTACATGTATGAAAGACACTTGTATGACGACGGCGCTTGATTGTGCAGGTGCTAGGATTGCAAGTCTTTATCCAGCTTTCCAGCACTTGTGCTGTCACAGCACTGCTGTGGAAGTGGAGACTGCTGGTGCAACGGAAGCTCTGTGTCGACGACGACGAGCCCACGCAGCGACCAACTAAGCTTAATGCAAGATACCGCAACGGCTGACGGGCTTGAGCACGGGCGTCTGGGGCAATTGCTATTTCCACTGGCAATTTGCCAGTGATCATCGCTGCGGCCAGCATGTGGAGCTTGAGACAAAAGGATCACGGCCAGATACACTTGATACAGCTTCGGCTATAACTGCCGTAAGCTTTCCAGTACACTGTAGGAAAATTTCACAGAGCCGCTGTTGCCGACGCTGGCGTCCAATTGCCTCAATCGCCGCTCGCTGCTTGTCTACAAGTATCATGAGCCTTTCGTCGCCATCTCGCCGCATCAAGTCGGAACTTCCCGACATCAAAGGCGTTGTGCGCGCTGTTATTTGACAAGGCGAGCACAATCAGCAGCAAACAGGGGAAAGCCTGGAACAGGGAATGCGCATTACACACAAGCGACACAGCGATTTAGCCAATGGGAAGCCGGCTGTTGCTGACCATTTCCTGCGAGAACGTATAGAGTCAAGGTACTGTCACAGTGATGTACCCAATCTAATACAACATGAAGCACCCATTTCCTGTGATATCCGATGATAGAAGGAATACCGTAAATCTGCACCCAAAACCCTCAATTCCGTTCTCTCCAGGAAATCCTGGGCCAAATTACGAAATCTCTATCTCGTAAAATACGCCGGATTTCTTGCTTCCATAGACAATCCATCAGCGGTTTTCAATCACACACACTCTCTTCCTCTTAACTTGCGCTCACTATCCAAAGCGCCTCGGTCGGAGATTTACTGCGCCCTCTATTTAAAGCACAGAATGTGTGTACGGCCTCCAGGTTCCGCGCGCTCCGCTAGAGCCGAGCGGGCCGCTGCCAAGGCCGTCGCGGCCGGAGGCTCGCGCGCCTCGATGTCCATGCGCCCGCGCTCATGCTCCAATGTGTCCACGGCATCGAGTAGCTGGTCTCCTACGGGCATGAATAGCGCATCACGCGACACGGTCTCGGGCCGCTGGGTCGAGGATGCGGCTGCCCGTACGTGTGCCAAGTGCGAGAAGGCCTTCTCGCTCGTGAACCGCCGCCACCACTGCCGTGTGTGCGGCGAGATTTTCTGCCACTCCTGCTCCCGGACGCGCATGGTACTGGCCACGAACCCTGGTGAGATCCCTCGTCGTCAGCGCGTATGTGACCCGTGCGCCGCCCACGCACACAGCAGCGCTGTGCTGTACGAGGCTGAGGATACAGCGCTTGGCCCACGTTTCCGCGCCAAAACGGAGATCAGTGAGACCCCTGCAGTTACGGAGGAGCTGCTGCTGGCCAAGGAGAAACAAGAGAATGCAGTCGTAAAGACGCAGAGCAAGAGTGCGGACGCTGACAGTAGTCTGAGCTTCATGGTGGCCTCGGCCGTGGGTTTCGCGGCCGCCTTCTGGTTCCTCAAAGACGAGGTGGCTATGTCCAACCCGGCCATCTGGATCCTTCTGGCTGGTTTCGTCAAGAACGTGTACGAGATTGTCCTGAGGATAAGCGCCGCCAGACAATTTACCGACGGCGTGACGGACCTGAAAGATGCTGAGAAGATCTTTAGCGGTATGGATCTGGACGCCACGGACGATCTGTCCACCACCACGACTGCCACGTCCGTCTCCGAGAAGCCCAAGGAGAACAAATACGCCAGTGTCAAGATCACCCCCGCACTAAGTGATGAGCTCATCGCCAGCTCGCAAAAGTCGCTGGACAAAGTCCTGGAACTGGCCAACTCGGACGTTACCACGGATTCGGCTTGGACTGAGGAGATCCCCACCACAGAGAACGTGACAGTCCACTCGCGTGACGGCAAACCGTCGCGCATCTACAAGTGCGAGGGTGAGATCCCACTCTCCCCTGATGAGCTATTTGATGAACTGTATACAAACCTGGAGACAAGCAATGTGTGGAATGTGACGGCAGCCGAGAGTAATGTGATCTGCAAACTGGACGAAACGACCGATCTGGTGCACCTGATTTCGGCCCCCGCTCTTGGTGGCGTGATTTCCAGTCGTGACTTTGTTAACACCCGCACGTGGCGTCGCCAGGATGGCGGAGGATACGTTATCGCTAACAGCTACGCCGGTAAGAACATCTTGAAGCCCCAGAAGGGGATCACGCGTGGTGAGAACGGCCCCACTGGCTGGGTCATCCTGCCACATCCGACGTCTCCGTTCAAGAGCCGTCTAATCTGGGTTCTGAACATGGATATCAAGGGCTACTTCCCGTCCAGTGTCATCCGCAAGGGCTCCATCGGCGAGGTCTCTTGCTTCGTGCGTAACCTGCGTCGCTACATTGCTGAGAAGAACGGTGGAGATGAGTATGCTGTCGAGGGAGCTTCAACCGAGGTGCAATAAATTCAATCAGCAATCAGCAAAACCCCAGAAAAAAATCAAGACCAATGACAAGTGATGTTGCAACTGAACTGGGGTGAGCAGTTTGAGCGGATCGAACGCTTGCTCCTCGCGCGCCTCTAGTTTCCAGTTTGGCTCTAGTCTTGGTTCTGTGTCTCTTGTGTCCGTTTTCTCTAGTGGAGCTGTCGCGTTCAACGGAAAATCCGACCAATTAGCTCCGATTACCACTACAACTCAATCAAGGCCAAGCGAGGTGACAGAGGACATGAAACCCCGCGACCGCCACTCCCCATCGTGTCACCCGTGAGCTCAACGGAATGCAATCGGGCGACGCGATACCCGACAAACTTACATCTTACACACCTATTTGCTTTTTTACTTTTTTGTTGGAACAATGATACAATAAAGAATACTAGTTTTACTAAATTGGTTTTATGCTGTGTAGCAATGGAGCTGGACATGGAGACAAGCGTTCGTTAAATTATGTTTATCCATCAACGCCAACTTTGGCGTTAGTTGTGGTCTTTGTGGCGCCCCAGGGTATCGTGGGGGCAAAAGCGTTGACAACAGAGGCCATGTTGATATGTTTGACTGGTGGTGGCGTTGTGTCAAGATCCCGAGCGGTGTTGACAACCTCGACGGCTTCTTCTTGTTCTGTTTCTGAATCCAGGGAAGCTGTACGGCCAGCATATTTCTTGGGAGAAGTCGGTTTACTAGTAGCCTTGGCAATTGCGGCTGCAGAGCTGAACTTGGACAATGCTTTTGATACAGCGGCTGCCGAGCCGAAGGATGCCAACGCTTGGGTACTAGCACTGAGTCCGGAAGCTGTAGCGGCAAGATCGTCGCGATCCCAGTACCATCCAAGAACGCGACTCACAGTCCACTCAGGGACTTCATCGTCGTCAAGTTCGTCCCATATTTTACAGAACAAACTCCTAGTAATTAACTTGTCGCCTTCGAGTTGAATCGCCACGTCGATGAGAGCGTCAACATGATCTTCCTTCATAGCCATGAGGAATAACACGTCGGTGAAGCCCAGTCCACGTGAGAATTGGTCTCGCTCTTCAGCACGATCTGCTTCTTGCTCGGAAAGACGTTCCCATGTGGACATGACGATGGCCATGAAGATGTTGAGCATGAGGATGCAGAAGACGATGTTCCCCGTGTAAATGAAGATGGCGCTGAAGATTCCTCCCTGGTCATAGATCGGACCTGGATCGTAAAGTCCGAAGTTAAGCTCGAAGACGCGAAAAAACGCTCGTGGGAATGTCGCCCACTCGGTAAAATTCAAGCCATACAGCATGTGACCAGCAAACGAGTAGCCCACGATGACCGAGAAGTAGATTGGGATGAAGGACATCACTTCGGGCATTGCTCCGTACACGCTCCGCATGAGACGACGACCTCCCTTGGTTACTTGGAAATACTTAAGTGCGCGTGCAGTCAGCAGCAAAATGTTGAGAAGATTGAGACCCAGTAGTATCCGATCCCAAATCATCAGGGGTAGTGGGTTTATGTATTTATCGAATGTCTTGAGCTCCAGCATTTTCTGGCGTGTACCTGCTTTTTGGCTGCAGTATCGCCAGATTATGATAGCCACGTTCACTAAGATGTTACCCCAGTCCCCGATATTGTTCATCAATCCATATCGAGCTACGTACTAGAAACAAGGAGAGCAACAGATTAGTTACTACAGTTTGACTGGGTTCGTGACATTGCCAACACTTACAACTCTGTAGTTGCCTCCAGAGAGAACGCAGACATCCCAAAGCTCGAGTAAAGCAAAATAGACGACGTGGCCGATGAAAATTGCTTCCAAAATCACGCGAATGATGTTTTTCTTCACGTTAAAGTCATACGGCTCGAGATTCAGTACGAGAACGTCCGAAGATGGCGTTACTCCGCCTGCGAGGTTAAAATTTATCGTCAAATGTACGATCGATAAGATACGAAGAGAGGGGTTGTACAGCGCCATAACGATCACCACCTCCTTGGTTTGACGATCCACCCAGCCGTACTGTTGCATTAGATTCGCTTTTGCGAGTTCGCCGGCGCCGTTAGTGGTGCTGCGCAGGAAAAATGTCTGGTAGCCGCTGATATCAGAATCGTTGTCTGTCGAATACGAAAACATCTCGAGTGACTGGAGTTCCGCTAAACTCTCGGTGGTTCCGTCAGTGACGCCAAAATCTTCGACCGATTCTTGCTTGGTGGAGTAGCATGTTTTGTTTTGGAGCAGTAGGGTGTCGCTATAACAACTGCTCCCTTTGTTTTCAGGGTCACTGAAGTTAAGTGCCGCGTACCGAGTTTGCCACAAATGAAATCCCCCTAGAATAACAGTGTGCGACGCTAACGTGTAGGCTTCGCTCCCACCACTTCCCGAATACATGATGCTGAGAAAAGAGTTGATGAACCAATCCCAAAAATCATTGACACTCGTAATGCCGTTGAAAACAATGCTCGACGTTCCTTGTGGAGTCATCAGCAACTCCGTTTCAACAATATTTTGCACCACAGAACCTGATAAAAAAACGAGGTTAGTTGGGAACGGGGAATTTTGAACAACTTGTAACTTACGGCCAGAGATGTTTCGGTCCATGAGAAGGGCTGTCAAGTAGATGGAGACGAATGTTATAAACGCCAACAGCTTTCGCGATAAAAGTCGGAACTTGCGTTTTTCTTTGAGGTCTCGCAGCAAAAATTTCTGTGGGATGCCAATCGTTCGAGGCTTCGGCATAGCGACCATCGATGTCACAAAACTCGGCAGCGCCTTCATGGCCTCTCACTTGACCGATCAAACTCCGCCACCTTCTCCTTGAACACAGTACTAAACCCTTGAACTTGTTGCTACACGAGCATGCTATTCTGGAACTAATGATGGCCATCCTCAACACCTAATTCGGGAACCTTTTCTTGATGCTGTCGTTCAAAACAAAAAAACTTAAATGACGACGCTTATTGGCAGCATGAGCAATCACAATGCTCGCTCTCGAAAGGTGTCTGCAACGAAACACGGTGCCCTGTCTCCTGAGTCTATGGTGGTAAACGTGGTGGTATCTCGGTACGCTTTGGCGCTGCAGAGGAAGAACCAAAAGTTACGGTCGAATATTGGGAACAAGCCACCTCGAAACTTGTCCCAGACCCCGCCTGCACCTGTCCACCTAAAACCATCGATCGATACTCATACTTATCACCACATACCAATTAGAGACCGAAGTCTATCAGACCATGGAGCATCAGTTGCGAAGGCTAAGGTTGCTCAGAATCTTTATCCAGTACCAAGACCGACGTTCCCTTCACGAATTTCATCATCAATCATGAAGGGAAATCAACATCAAGAAACGAGACCCTCGAATGCTGTGGATATGAGCAACATGAAGAGAACTAGCAGCAGACACGGGGATGAAGTTGAAACTAAATCAATACCGTCACGAAGTCAGCACACTCGTCTCGCGCTCGATTCATCACGTGGAAATGCAACGTCTAAACTCAGCAAGAATGATGAGTCTGAGCTGCTACAGAACATTTATAATCAACTTTGCTTTGCCAAAGCAAAAACGGAAGATACCTTCCGACGACAGGAGCAGCAAACACAGGTTCGTTCAGTTGAGGTATCATAACGAGGCAGTTCTAACGAGAACACAATACAGGCTCAAATGTTGGCAGCGTGGGAGATCTTAAAGTCGAAGCTGCGTCAGCTGCAGGAGTCCACACTTAGCCTTGATCGTCAACGGCATGCAGACTTGATGAAGGTCTACGTCGAGAATGTGGTAAGTTTGAATGATGTTGAGTTTGCATCCTGCTACGTCAACAATATCTGTGATGCTGTACGGAGCAGTTGGAACCAAGCACACTACTGGCTGAGCACCTGCCTCGATTTCTTGACAGCATATCGCAGCTCTGTACTTCCGTCCAAATTGCAGTTAATCGCTCAAGTTGCTCATGGAGATTTTACACCGATCCTTTTCAGCTGAAGCAGCAGATGGAAGCACTGACCTTGGAGCTTGACAACCTCCTAGAGTGGATAAAGACTGCAAATGTCGGCAACATTGTAAGTTTCGTTTTTAGACAATTATGACCAGACTCATCTTTACTTTCTCCGTTCCAGATACCCACCTCTGTTTCGAAGGACCATCAAATGCAGCGCCTGGCTGAGCAATCAACCACAACACTGCTTCAGATTGCTCACCTTGTCCCGGAGCTGAGAGTCGGGAGTAAATCTACCTAGCAAGCAGCTACAAGAATAATAACCTGATGATCACTCATGCTAAAATCGTTGCCATTGATCCACACCATTGAGGGCTACGCTGACAAAACGCACATCCGAGTTAGTAGCCTCCTGCCGCTTGGCGTAGCTTGTCAATCCACTTGTCGCGCTCTTGGATGTTCTGGGCACGCAGCTTGAAGACACGGCCACTATCTGCCGCCGATGAGCGCTTCTTGCTGTTCTTCTCGAAGAAACCCCTTTGCAGTTCGAACACGTGTGCTGACTTGCCTGGGGTGATGTCGAAGCCTTCGCCAGCGTCACGTGATGGATCAACCTTGCACCTGTCGTGAAACACAGCTCTAGTTAACACTCAAAGCATCAAACTCAGTCCACAGAGTCACTCACCCGGTGAGGCAAAGTTCTTTGATGATTTTTCCACGCTCGTAATCGTCCTTCGACTTCGCGTAGATAAGATTGGCGCCGATGAGGATGAAGTACCGCTGCTTCCAATTCTTCCGTCCAAGGGGGTTGAGTACGTTGCCGCCACCGCCTTGCTTGATCAAATAACCCTGCAGCTCAGTAACTTCCTTATCCTGGGCCGCTTCGATGACTTTTTGTTCTGGGAGTTGAACCTACAGAGAAGAGCCACCAGCATACGTCAAAAACAAATAAACTCTACCATACAAATCCTCAGAAAATTTACGAACCGAGACGAATGCAGCTTCTTCCAGCAATTCCTTCTGCTTCGTGGCCATCGTGTGCATCCTGGTGAGGTCATTAATGGCGCCAACAAGCGCTTCTTTGCGTAGCTGCATAGCGACGGGGGATATTGTCAGTCAGGCTGCGCTTGATCATGCAATCTCTTCGGTATACGCTTACCGACTGGAGTTTAGCAACTTCGACTAACTGTCGATTTACGTCTTCTTGCGCATCCACTGTCTGCTTCTGGTACATCTTGTGCTTGGCGTTGAATTCCTCAACTTCTTCCTCTTTTTTCTCGATCAATTCCTCTACCACGTCGGTATCGTGCTGGCGGATCTTGTCTAGTTTCGCAGAAAACTCGGCAAGCTGAGGTCGGATGGTGTCGTGCATGAACTTGGCGAGTTCCTTTTTCTAAGATGTGAATTTTAGCGAAGCAAACGAGTTAGCAGCGTGACTTAACACGGAGAAATAACGCATCCAATGTTACCTTCACTGGGCCTTTCGCTTGGTCTGTGAACTCCGCCATCAGCTCAAACAAGTACGTTTGGTAACGGTGATAAAAGCGCTGTAAAATAATCAAATGAATAATTATTGACAAATTACAGCGTGGAGGTGAAGCATGGGGCCTACCTTGAATTCCGTTGACTGGAAAGAGTATCCATCGTCATTATCTTGAGGGCCCAACATCAAATGTGCATCAGCCTTTTCTGTCATCTTGATGTGAAGCGTTCTAAGTAGAGACTGGCAGAGCTCGGAGGAAATGCGGTTGTTTTCCTCCTGGATCGAGGCAAACACTGACTCCACTAAGTCACGGAATAGTTTCTGCAAAGAAAAATGCAATGGTTAGACACTGAAGCAGAGTAGATCATCACAGAACGCCGTGTACCAGCAGCAAAGTGCTGAGTTTTCCTGATTGAGCTGGCATCGTGCGCAATGTTGCCTTTGCCTCACGTTTTGCAGAAACGTGAACAGCATACAGAACATCCTTTTCGCACGGCAACTACAAAGCACAAAAGTGAGAATCATGATGTGTCACAGATTGCTCAATGGTACCGACCTCTATCAACTCGTGGTGCTCTCGGACAGGAGCAAGTGCTGGTTGGAAACCCTTAAGGTCTGAAGTATCAACAATACTATCCAGTCGTTCGGACATTCGGAGTTTGTACAGTTTGACTCCATTCTCGACAACGTTGAGGCAGCAGTTGTGGATCGACTCTTTCCAAATCCGTCCCTTGAAAGCCTGTCGTCGACGTATAAACAGTTTAGAATCTAAATAACTTCACGGAGAAAAGTTTGAGATTACCTTAAACACGTTGTCGCGGTGAGCCAGCATAGAAACCACGATAGAACCGAAAAGCGGGCCATTAAGAACAACTCCCTTTAAATAACGATTGTGGATCGAGTCGGTGAAGACTCGGGAGAGCTTCTCCAGCCGTTTCTCAAACGCTTCCGTTCCGCTAGGAGGCACAGCAAAACATCCCTGATCCGGGAAAACAGTCTCGAAAAGCTTGCTAAATTCTGCACCCGGAGAGCTTCCAGGCAGAGCTGCCAATGCGTAGCACAAATACGTCTGCTCGGCTTCCTGCAACGACAATCCGCTCTCCTGAACCTGTTCCTTTAGCTCTCCAGTTGTAACATTTTGTAGCACCCATAGCAGCTTCGGTGACTGCGGAAAAGCTATCATAATTACCAAAAAGAGAAACAAAAATTAGAGATGAAGATTTAAACCACTATGACTCCATCTTACAATAGGCAGGTGATGCGTCGCTCTCTTCAGTATTCGACGCGAGGAACGCGAACTGGTCGACAGCTTCAGGAGTCAAGGGACCATCCACATGATGCACCACTACACTGCTCAGACCCGCGAGGATCGAGTACAACAGCATATCCAATTGCTGCGATAATTATAATAAATAAATATGTGAGTAGCTAGCATAGATTAATAAGTAACTGCGATATAGTAGCCCTACCTTGTCTTCTCCGAAGCCCGGGCGATCCAAAATGGCTAGATACTTGGCGTTGGGGTAGTTAGCGCGCTTAACGTACAGCCATGCACCACTGCAATGGCATTTCATAACACAATCATTACTTAGCCTTTAATAAGTATAACAGCGATATAATATGAAACCCGCACTCTGTCTCGATCTCCTCTTCAACCCCAAGAAGACTTCGCACTAATGTCGTCTTGCCGCTTCCCTTGGCTCCATGGACGCTCACAACCAGCACAGGCTCGGCCAGCCGCTGTAGAAAGGATATGGCCTCCTTCTGGATCTGCACACGGGCGACGTTGGTCTCATCCGCCGTCACAGCCAGCAGCTGCCCCGAGAAGAGTAGCTCCCCCGCCATTTTAGGTTGTCGAGGTATCGTAGGTACAGAACTAAATAAATTAGAAACCTCTCAAATATGATTGTGATTTAGTCCTAATTTAGTCCAGGAGACCTTTCAGTAAGATCTAATCGAAAATGGAGGCGCTGCTGCTCCAGGACGGCGCGTATGTGAACGATCGGTACGAGGAACTGCGGGGACAGCGGCGGCAATTGGACCAGAATGGACCAGTTACACCAGTAGGCAGTGTAGCTGATTGCGGTCCCACCTTTGAGCTCTCGGACGAGGAGAGTCAACAGATCGAGCATTGGCGAATTGTGCAACGAGCGAAGGCTCTGGATGCCAAGGGGCCGACACCACAATTAAACAAGAAATTTTTGGTGTTACAAGACATACTGGAGAAGCTGTATGTCGAAAAGGAGGCGGATCTGTACATCACTTCACCTCCAAATGGCGCTCTGAAGCGACCAGAAACGATCGATACGAACGTCGCTGTGTCGTTCAAAGAGCTGCCCCTACCGACACAAGTCGTGCTTAAAATGTTCTTCCGGACTTGTCAGTCACTGCGAGATCCAACGAAACTCGCAGCGAACAGTCGACTTTCGGTGCAGATTGCTGCCAAACTACCAATTATTTTAATGAACATGCCTTCGTGTTTGTTGTCACCGGGATTGGCGGATGAAGTTCCGATGGACTTGGAGGATGCGGGTAATGTTTGGAGCGTGTTCTATCAACTGTTCCAGTTGTTTGAGGAGCTCTTGGACATGAAGAGTGATTGTGTGAACGCAGAGAAGGTCTGTCTATCTGTCAGTGACCGAGCTATTGTAATCGTAGCGTATGTAGCGCTGAGCTTAAAGTGGGGGAGACTTGGCTACCTGCTGAAAGGGATTAAGCTGCTATTGGAGAGTGATAATGAGCTCAATGGAGCACGATTGGAACCCCTTCAACCACTATTTCATGAGCTAGCATCTACTTCGATTGAGCGACCACAGGTAGCAATGGGCGAAGAGGATCAGCCTTGTGGATATCTCATGAGTTTCGGTAAGGGTGATCATGGAAAGCTAGGCCATGGTCAGTGTGTGCACGTTAGTTGTCAGGAAGGGAATTGTACAGAGAACAAAACGGTGCCGACTATGATTGCAGCAACTAGAGACATTCTTTTCCGCAGGATTGACTCGCTATCGACGCACAGTATTGCAATTACTGCAAAGGGCGACGCTATGGCCTGGGGTAATGGCGACAAATACCGGCTTGGTCACGGATCTTCAACGAAAGAATACGCTCCACGAACAATTGAGTTTCTGAGGATGAAAGGACGAGTGCGTGATCTTGCTTGCGGGCTTGGGCATACTCTAGCGCTGATGGAGTCAGGAGAGCTCTTTGCGTGGGGGAATGGCTCTAACGGACGCTTGGGGCTTGGCGATACCAATGATCGCTCCAACCCTACCAGAGTAGTTATCCCTACTACTGCGCAAGGAAAGGAGGCAGAAGGAGAACCTGAATCGAGTAGTGCATGCGCACCTATACGGTTTCGGCATATTTTCTGTGGTGCATCGCATTCTTTAGGCCTTTCCTGGGACGGACGTGCGTACGCGTGGGGAAAGAATAACCAAGGCCAATGTGGTCATGGCCACACGAACGATCAATGGACCATTCAAGAGATCGAAAGCTTTGAAGACGGGGAAGAAGAAGAATGCGTCACTTACGCTGCAGGTGGTTGGGAACACACTCTGTTTTGCACAGCTTCTGGCCGGGTATACTCTTGTGGCTGTGGATACAAGGACAGTCGTCGCGCTGGAATCCCTCCTGTCCTTGGACACGGTGACTGTGACCGTAGACTCAAACCTACTCTACTACAGACGTTAGACGATGCCCGAGAGGAAATCATTAAAGTAGCTTGTGGCTGGGATCATTCACTTGCGGTTTCGGCGAGTGGTAAAGTGTATACGTGGGGATCTGGTACAAATGGGAAACTTGGACACGGTGATGAAGAGAGCTTTGATGTCCCCACACTTGTGCGCAGTATGGAGGGTAAACACGTCAAAGACGCGAAAGCTGGATGCGAGCATACGGTTTTCTTGACCTACGACCACGAGTTGTGGACTTGTGGGCAGGGTGACAGTGGTCGGTTGGGTCATGGCGATAATCAGACACGGAAACGCCCTACGGGAATTGAATTCTTCGCCGAAGGCGGACTGAAACCAGTCGCATTGGCAGTTGGTGATAAGTACAACCTCGTTCTAGTGCGGGATATTGACGCACAATGTGAAGGTGAAGATGACAGCGAACCAGCCTCTATCCAAAAGCAAGGTCCAAGCGAGCAGACACCGAACCATGGAAACACCAGGTTGCACCATGGTCGGCATCGAACGGGTCAGCATAAGAGATACAACGCTATCCCCGGAAATGAATTTGGGGCAAGTTGGGTTTTGAGCGTTGCGGAAGGAATGAATCAACAAGGAAACTCTCCGACTACGTCGTCAAAAGGCCTGGATTCTGCAAGTAGCGCTGCTTTGTTCATAGCTGGTCATGTCGATCGCCTTGCCACCGATTATATTTGTGAGGAACCCGAGAATCTCGTGGAAAAACGACACGACTTAAAGGTGGCGGAGACAAGTTTTAAAGCTCAGAAATTGATTTTGGTCCCATTTGCCGCAGACGCCAGCTTTGAATCTCTGAATGCGTTACTCCATCTTCTGGAGTGGACAAAATCTCCTGTGGGATCGAAAGAGAAGACGCCGAGGTCTAAAGCGGATGACAATTGTATGGGAATCAAAGAGCGAATGGGTCTTGCTCTCTCGTGCTTGAGGATCCTGCAATTGAACCTCATAAAGTCGATGGACGTTTTCCATTCGTCTGTTCAAAATGCCGCAGCCGTATCGATGGATTTGTTCGACCGGGCTCACAAGTTGCTAGATATTCTAGCTCGTTTGACAGGGGAGGAATTAATCAATTGCTTTGACAACGGAACCCGTGGATCAGGTGGTACTCAGAACTTAACCGATATTAGCAGTGCTGTCACTCGTGAGGCTGCGTGTGCATTGAAGGTAAGCATTCATCGTACAGTCTTTTACGGCTGCTGCTAGTTGAGGATGTGCTGCTGGCTGAACTTTTATTTTTGCTAGATGGGATTTGGTATGTTTTACCCGTCAGCAACCTCTCGCTGCAGCTTATTGTGGGAGATTCTGGACGATTGCAAGTTGGATACTGTATCTATGAGAACCATTATACTTTCAGATCAACTGTGCAAGGTGAGTCGATAGTGTTGTCTCTTGAAATTGTATCTACCTTAAACTTAAACTGATTTGTGTCGTAAACAGGATTCGATCATGACGGAGATATGCAGATGTTTGCCACCCCACGGTCTACTGAGACTACCTGGTGGTATCCATAACGAGAGTGCAACTGAAAAGGATTTATTTGATATCAAATTTTTAATGATCGTGCTCTTAAGACGAAGTAGTGCAGAAGCGATCAAGCAGCTTGACAATGAGGCATTTACGGCCTTTACGAATGAACCTGATTGCTTTCTGCGACTACTTCATGTGCTACAGATGCACTATTTCAGTATAGTTCATCGATCTGCGATGAGGAAGTGTCAAACGAATGGAACGAGTACTTCAAACCAGCAGATATTGGACTCGCTTCTCGAATATGTCGACGCGCTTATGGCTGAATCGCTGGCAGTGCTGAAAAGGCTTCACACATCAAGTCGCCAGCATGAAGAAATTATCACGTGGCGGCTGAACGGAAGTTTCTTCCATACATTACTGCCCAGTGCTATTGAGTGCTTATCGGTACTTCTACTATCGAAGCAAGAATGCGGTTCCACAGTCTCTGCCTCAAAATCTACCGGCAATTTGGTGCTAGTGGAGCGCATTCTACCGAACCTTCACGTTATGCTCAAAATGTTGGATGAAGTAAGCTGGAAAATGCACACTGCAACTGATGCTGGTAACCAAGCGCACGATGACACCACTACACCCTCGTATCAGCTCGGATTTACAGCTCAGGATCGTAACTGGTTCGTTAATCTTGGAGATGCATGCGCCGTACTTTGTGGAAAATTAAGTTGCGAGTTATTTTACCCATGCAGTACAGCCAACATGGATTCAGATGTTGATACTCAACACGGTAGTTACTACTCGCTTGTGTTGTCGGAAGGCCGATTTCTCCGGGACCAGAATGCAGTACCCATTCCACGAGCACATGTGTCAAGTTCCATTCACAAAATTTTAGAGTGGGAGAGTTTGGGTGTTTTTGAAGTCGAAGATGAACTTGTTGGCGGTAAGGAAGACACTAATGCGACTAGTTCGTTGCTATCAAGCACATTTGAGAGTCAACGCTTTCTTCTACAGCTGTGTGACACGGACATATCATGCAGCAGATTATCGTTCTGGAATTGGGTAGCTGGGAGCCTTTCGCATGTCGGCGCAATTACGAGCGAAACGGAGAGACTATTGATGCTCGTTCTGAGTGTGTCGTCATGGCATTTAGGTCTGAGTTCCGAGCTACGTTCCGTTTACGATGTTTACTCCATTGCAGCTCAAAGTGCTACGGCTGTCGACCCCGGCGTTCCTACGGGTCAAATTTGGGAAATATTATCTGTTCTTCTTAGTGCGACAAATGGGGGATCATGGGCGTACGGTTCGATTGACTTGGAGACTATCGAAAATGCTGTCAAGTTATCTCGATTATTGCTGAGCTTGCAACCCACTCCAGCGCTTGCGCCGAGTATCTTCCAATATAACGGGAAAGCTCGGCATCCAGACCCTTCGGAATACACTGATGCCTCTCTCTTAGAAATACTTGAATTTTTGACGAGACTACACGATCTGAACACTATTCAGCACTCGCTTGAGATGAAGGAGGAAGATGGAGCTCTGTTACGGACGGGGATTTGCATACTGCATGACCTTCTTCGAAAGCTTACTACTTCCTCAACGAAAAGCTGCTTGCTGGATGAGTTTGTCACTATAATATGTGGTAGCAACCGTGTGAACTTGGCTCCAGGTGTTTTAAGACAAAGAATAATTATGATCGGACAGCATGGCAAACATATCGACAAGGCTATCGAGAATCTCTTTGTCAGACTAGCACGTGTTGTGTCGAATGACGAGGCGTCTTTCGAACTGAAAAAGAAGGCGTTAATGGTATGGACAGTGCCTCTAAGTGTCACACAACGGGGCGCTCCCAGCGTTGTAGCCTTAATAGCAAAGTCGGGAATCGTGAGCACGCTGGTTGAGTTACTTCTCAATGAGGCAAACGCGCTGGATGCACACGGCGAAGTCAATGCAATCACAGCGGTTAACAATCAAGAGCGGGCCAGTCAAGCCGAATCCAAGCTACCAACAAAGATCGTCCCAATCAGGGCTCTCTTGTTTGACCAGTCTCCTGTCCAGATCTTTAGTATCTTGGCTTGGGAGGCCTTCTGTGCCATTGCTATGCAGCTTAGTAAGTCTGACGTATTTGCTGAGCATAGACATCATCTATTGTTACGCTCAGCAGGATCCAGCTCACATGACAGAGAACCGCTGACTCCTCGGAGTACAGTAATGTCCCCACGTAGGCGTTTGACGCTGCCGAAGAAGATGGTCATGTCGAGTATTGACGAGATCATAGAGCAAATGACTGACGGGCTGTTCTTAATGCTGGAAGGAACCAGAAATCGCCTGGACAGTCTGGATGTTTCCTCGCAAGAGTATGGCGCGTTGATAAGACCGGTGGAGAAGATCAGTGGAAATATGGAGAAGCAAGAAGACCGTCGAGTCTGTTTGTTTGGGTGCCCAGTCCAGTTTTCTCACTCAAATACGTATGAACTTACAATGCCCAAAACCAATACTGGCAGTGTGTATGAAGGTACTATGAGTCTTTCAGTGTCGTTTTGGCTTTACGTTGAGCATACCGGTGCATCGGTTTCCAAGGAGGTTTCTACCGAGGTCGGTGGTTCATCTACGTACTCACGATCGAAGGAGTCGTCGGTTCGACTGACTACGTTTAGTACGGATGAATCAACTGATACTGACAAGGATGGTGCATTGGTTGTATTTGCTCGTGATTCATACCCCGATCACGTGTGTATCGGACTCTCGATGAGGTGTGAAGGAGATACGAACGAGGCCTGGAATTCGATCCTTGTTGACGAACATGTGCCTCGTGGAAAGTGGGTTCAGATTGTTTTGAGCTTTGATCAAGACAAACCAGAGCAACTTCAGGTATTTGTTGGTGCCAGACGCTCAACGCTCAACAATACCCAACAGCCTGTGGGTTACTACAAAAATTTCTGCTTGGAAGTTCTTCAGAAAGCAACGTCATGGACTCAAATGACTGTAGGTGGCACCGCTGATGTGGGCGCTTTAACAAATGCAAAGGAGACTAACGTCCGGGAGTCACTGCGACTATCAGTCGTACCGAAAAAGCCGATTTACGGATTTACTGGAGTTTTGGACGATGTTGTTATATCAAGCGCGGTTCTTACTGAAGAAACAATTGCCCGGATGCAGTGCAATGGCCCTGTACTTTTTCGCTTAAAGCAGCAATTTCTAGCAGAAAATCACTGTACCAAAGTGCTACGGTTGTTGTGTCAACTTGTGGGTAGTGGCGACGAGTCATTGAGTGACATTTCGCCTGCCAAACTTCCGTCCTCTAACCGGTGGATTACGCTCTTTACTCACATGCTGCTAAGTACGTGTCGCCACCAAGATCTCGCACAAGTATACCTGTGCCATCTTCTTCGAGATGTTCTTCCGCGTGTTCCTCCTCCTCCAGAGTTTGATGTTCAAACTCTAGGCCAAAAATTGTTCGGTCCTCGTCAGAAAGGGGCTACGAGCCTCGATAAACTTTTTTTCGAGTTGAACGAGAATACTCATCTTCCCTCTAATTCGTCAATACGGAGGCAAAACGAAGCACTGTATCGGTCCTTGCACCGACGCGGAATGTTGCATGGCAGACCCACCGACGAAACAACTACCGAAATGTTGGCCTTGAAACCGAAGATATCGATGCGCTTTGCTGCTGCCGTACACCTCTTTCAAAGGCTATGCTACTCACTCCTGTGGGGTAGTCGTATGGATCATTTTATAGGGTGTTCAAGTGCAGTTTTTCAGAGCGGTGGAGGATTCCAGGAGCTTCTCGAGTCAGACGAGAAACTTGCTGATATGACTGCTGTAGTAAGCACGATCGCTGGATATTCTGAAGAAGTTGTGAATAGCCATCGCGCTTCTATTCAGGACGCAGCCATTCTACCCTCTGCGATTCAAGCTTACTGTCCCCCAGTCGATTCCGTCATTCGGTTTGATGATTGCAGTGAAGATCAACGTCGAGAGACGCAAGTTTTAATTGCTGCTATGCTGTGCGAAGAAACGGGGAATGCTCTGCGTTTCCCATCTAGAAAAGATATTCTATGCAAGTGCCACAACGATACAGTTGCTGTGAATGCAGTGGATCAGCGCATGGGTGCTATTATTCATCAACGCGCCCGTGTACTCCGAGTTTTGACAGCTGCACTTCTTCGTGAGGAGTACCCAGCAACTAGCAATCCATGGCACGTTTTCTTGCTTGACAACATAACAGTCTGTGATTATTTACTCCTGATTGCGTCCTCAAACTTGAAGGAGCAGCTCGTGACAACATTGGGTCCTGATACAAAAATCGCAATGAAGCTTCGTCGATTGCGTATTTTCATCAAACAAGTGCTACGTGGAGGAAAACATCATCGAAATACACCGTTGACTGTATCACTTGTTGATCTGGAGAATTTACAATGGCGACTATGGGAGGAATTTGCTACTCGACCCTCTTCTACTTCATTGCTTCCTTGGTGGCAGAGTAGCGACTTTGATGGAAATCTTACGCTAGAGGTAGTAGGAGGAGATGTCGAACTGAGTGAGCTCAAGGTCAAAGCTGTGGAGCATTTCCCCACCGTGAGATTAGCTCAAGCTTCTATCAGTGCGTGCAGTGGTTTGTGGTTCTTTGAGGTCGTCGTTCTCACCGACGGACTCATGCAAATCGGTTATGTGGACGGAGATTTCACTGCTGATCCTCTTCAAGGCCAGGGTGTGGGTGACCATACGAACAGTTGGGCATTTGACGGATTTCGATGTAAAAAGTGGAATGTCAATTCCTACGACTATGGCGAGCAGTGGAAAGCAGATGACGTCGTGGGGGTATTGCTGGATACAGATCGCATGGAGCTTAGCTACTTTCTTAATGGTAAATTTTTGGGTGTTGCTTTTTCAAATATCCCAATGACTGCCAGCTCCCGCATGTGTCCAGCAGCCTCGTTGAATGTCCTTCAATCGGCAGAGTTTCACTTTGGCACAGTTAATACTACATTCAATGAAGTAACGTGCTTCAATGGGTTCAAATATTTGCCAGTGGTTGATGGTGACGACCAAGTTCGTTTACGGCCTGTTATCGCGGCACTTGGTACCGCCAACGCTGATACGTTAGAAAAGGGAGAGACCAAAGGAAATGGCTCGTCAGAAGACTGCGGTATCAGTAGCGACAGTGACACTGACGATGGTGAAATCGCACTGGAAGGGTCAGACAGCTTATCTGCGTTTAGACGAACACTTGACTTGGGGTCACGAGACGGACGTGAAACACGCACAGCCGACGACACCGATGAAGAAAGTGAACACCGGCGTCGCGATTTGATAGAAGGGTTAACGAATCTTGGTTTCCCTCTCGAATGGGCGACTCGATGCGCTTCAGAAACCCGTTTGCCTATGGATGAAACAGGAGCGGTAGCTTGGATATTGGAGCAAATGGAGAAAGAAATTGGGCCGGATGCAGCATCTAGTAGGCTGCCAACGAGGTCTGGCCTTAATGACGACGGAATGATTCACTTGCCAAATCTCGCTGTCAGCCACTCTGCCGATACTTTCGCGGCCGAAGCTGGTGATATTATGTCAAGTACGGAGCTGGACGACAAAATCCTGAACATTCCCGCATTTCGTTCATCACGGTCTTCATTTTCAGGAAATGCCAGTATTACATCGGCAAGGATCAACCCGTTCATTGAAGCAGATAAAGACGATCATCAAAGCGACGATGTCATCAGTGACGCTTTTCAATCTGATCTTAATAGACAACGGCAGATTACTCTTCAGGCTTTGTGTGATTTAAATACAACACCCGAAGGTAATGCACTGAACAAGCGTGGAGTCGACGATCTTGTTCCTCTCAGTGTTGCGGTCGATACAACGGTGTTTGTTGGATATAGCCGACAAGCTTTCACGTCGCTTTTGCTGCTAGCGTTGAATAAAGAAGGGCAAGAAGCGGTTTACCGAATGGTTCAGCGGTTGCTCTCTAGTGAGGAATCATCAGCTCAGCTCCGCCGTTTCTTAAAGATTGGAATTGGTCTTGACACGACGGATTCAGTGTTTGAATTAGGTTATACATCCGACAACTATCAACCACATCGCTCCTTACAACTACAAAAAGCTATCGTATCCCTTTTGGAATATGAAGATCGGACTTTGTCAGGAGACAGCAGCCCGACGTCTGAAGGCTCTGCATTTCTCAAGTTCTTTTGCCAAGAAATGCTAAGTCAGTGTGAGCGTGGTATAAGTTTGACACGAAGTAAGCAGAACGGTAAGAGTGTGAGTGAGACAAGAGTTATTCAGACAGAAGCCGCGTGGTTTTCATGGGTGTCCGCAGTGGTTATAGGATTCGTGGAAGATCAAGTGTCAGCGAAGAAAGAGACCTTTAGTTCCGACTTTGCTGGTCCTCTTCTCACCAACAGTTCTTTCGCGGAGAAGTTAGTGAGTATCGCGTCAAGCGCATTGAAGGCGTGGAAATATGTCGCTTTTCGGTTGATGACAAGAATTATATTGGTAGTTCGAGGACGTGATTCTTCGTCCAAGTTTCTTGACTCTACCCATGTGACAAATTTGACAGAATCATTTACACTCCGATGCCGGCGCGAAATGCACAGCAGGGTTTTTTATTCAGACTTTACGAACGCACTGTTCGCTCTTCTGGTGCACTCATCAGCTGGTGTATATGGTGAGTCTGGTCAAGACAAGCGGTCATCCGAAAATCAGCATTTGGACCTTAGTGTTAACAATTATTCGGCAACACACGTGACGATATCGTGGGACCAAATTTCTGCAGCTTCACCGTCAGATATTGACCCCTTCATTGACGCGCCTACCACGGAGAATAAAGCTGACATGAACTCGGGAGTAATGATCCTTCGCGTTACACGAGGCGCCCATCAACTTCCGGGGTGTATTCTTACTGAAGACTGTGACATATCAAAGGCACTGCCATCGAAAGGGACATATACAATCCGGAATTTGTTGCCAGATACTCAATATCGTATTAGACTCGATCCTGCTGAATCTGTTAGCGACAATGACCAGTCTGTTGTTGGTGATAAAGGAACAGAAATCATGGTGCAAACCCCACCTGAGCCTGTGTTTGAGCTAGACCGAGACTCTATGGGGAAGAACTTGGTGATTTTCAATCAAAACTTGACTGCCAAGAACACAGTCAACAAGAAATGGCACTCTGTGCGAGCATCTGTCGCATTCGAGGAAGGCATTCATTCGTGGCAGGTGCGACTTGACACATGCGTCTCGAAGAATATCTTCATTGGTGTATGTACCGCGGACGCTAGTATGGAAAACTACGTTGGCAGTGACGCCTATGGCTACGGATTCCTTGCCAACAAGGCGATTTGGCATAACAAGGCAAAATTGCATTCATACGGTGAAATTTTTAAGCAAGGCGACACCATTCAGGTCACTTTAGATTGCAATGCAAAAGCACTCGCGTTCAGTCGCAACGGGGAATATCTGGGAATCGCAGCTACACATATCCGTGCAGGAACTAATCGCTCAGATAACGAGGGGAACTGCAAGTGGTATCCTGCCTTCTCAATGTACAACAAAGACGATAAAGTTACATTTATCCCACCATCTGCTACAACCATGTTCTCTACGAAGGAAGGTCGTTCACAGAATGCGTCAACATTTGAGCTTATTAGAACGATGCAGCATGTATTGGCGTACCAAAGTTACGTGGCTGGGATGGATGTTTCTTCTACTAATCTTTTTGAGAAGGCTTTCGAGGACTTTGACAGCTGGAGGCGTGGAGAGATTTTATTCCGTGAGGCATCGCTTGGACAAGTGATCGTGATCAAAAAGAGTAAGACTGCAACGGATAAATATGGGTTAGCGTATGGCGATACAGTGTTTACATCAAAAGGACAGTGCTCTGTTCTTGGAGAGTATCGACATGAATTGTGGTACGAAGTAGATGAAGGAGGAAGCTCGTCGCTTTACAGAACATCAGCTACTCCTCAGCTCGCTTCTTGGAGTTTAAGTACTTGTCGTGAAATGCTCGAGTCACCAGATGAGTATTCTGTTCATCGCCATCACAAGTACAAGCTCGAGATGGAAAACAGCGAAACGGATTCTACTGAGCATCAGGATTCGCCTGACGCTACCGAGCAGGAAGAGTTTTCGTTTAAGTCATTTGTCGATGCCCAAGTGAAATGGAGCGAGAGCGGTGTTGCTGCAGAGGCTGACTCGAGATTAGTAGCCAAACTTGATGCGATTGCATCCTCACAGGGCTCTAGCAGCGCTTTATTGCTCTCGTTTGCGGATATCTCGACGGCCTTGCTCTTGGAAAGAAATAATGGTAGCGGGGCAGAGCGCGGGTCGATTGCCCGTATTGGGCTGGTGATGTTTGTCAATCGATGTCTCTACAATGTTGTGCGTCTCGCGATACCAAGAAACACTTTTGCTACGTCGCTGGGAATTTCAGAAAGTTCCGACAGCTTCACGAAGCGTAATCCGAGAAAAAAAACAATGCGTGGATGTACGGAGTACCAACAGGTCTCGCCCGTCGCGGCTCTGCTGAACTCGCCGCATTGGACACTTGATGATCCGTCAGCTTTCAACCAGATTTCATACCTAGCAGCTCGACTTCTGTTCTCGTCACAGAAAGAAAAACTTATTGAAGAAGAACTAGACAGGACCAAGACAACTAGTCGAGCGCTCGATCCTGTACAAGATTCCAGTGAGAGCGAAGATGTCGGTGTGGATACAGATCTTTCTGTGATCAAGATAATTTACCCAGTATCCCAAGGAGTTCCATTCTGGGAAGCAATGATGAAGAAGAAGAAGCATTTTTATCTTCCTGTCTCTACTGAATTGTCAGTTTTCGTGCAATTGGCGAAGCAATTGGCCGCACAAGATGCTCGACAGTGGAGACGCTCAGCCACGCAGCCATTCGAAGCGATTCCGATATCACAAACGTTTCGAGTTCAAATTGAGAAGAGATGGCCCGGATCTTCTGGAGAAGTCGGCAAGGATGAACTTGATCAACAGCAGCAGGATGAGGACGATGAAGACCAGCAATTTCAACAGCCATCATCAAAGCAGACGGCCAAGTACTTGAATCTCTTCGAAGATGCAGTTCGCGAGATCCAGTCGCCTTCATTCCCACTGTTTACACCCGTCCAAGGCCGAGTTATTGGCGAACCTCGTCAGTCGCTTCAACTTGATGTCAACTTCGAGTTGTTTTCCCCGTCTGCACTGGCAAATTCTCGATTGCAAAGCTCGCAGTTGTTACTTTGGTACTTCTGCTTTGGACAAACTCTCGGGATTGCGTGGCGAAGTAAGCTTCTTCTACCGTTGCAATTTATCTCAAAATCATTCTGGCTGGAGCTTGTGACTCCTGTCGATCCACTTAGAAAGGAAGACAGAAACAGCGTTCGACAAGTTGCTATCTGTGCCATCCGCGATGGCCTTTTCTCCATTATCCCGAGTCGAAGTGTTGCGCTCTTGAGCGGAAGCAATCCAAGTCTCAGAGAACAACTTTCAGACTTGGGTGTAAGCTATGTCGTCAGGCTGGAACGTCACGCCATTTATTCAGTTCCTCGCCAAAGTCACCACGATTCGTTCTGGAAAGTTGTAAACGCCTTCACGTCGGTTGAACGGCGTATGCTGGAACAATTCGTAAATCCGGATCGACGAAGTAACTTCAAGCAAGCTGGAGTTACACAAGACACCGACAATTCCTCAAGCTTCGTACTCGAAATTGCAGACGCATTGACTGACGGCAGAGACCATCCGGACTCCTGCTACCCCGTTGTCGTGTCTATTGGTCTGCACTCGAGTCGACTGCATCTGCCTGCGTACTCCTCTGCTCAAACGCTACGTCAGAAATTACTGCTCGCTATGACCAACATCCCTTTCGTATAGCTCTTTAGTTACAAAACGTTAAATTCCATTTGATTTACCGGGTGTTCTTTTGAACTAAATACATTTTACAGCAACGAACGGAGCCAAATAAGCGCCAATATCTCGAGTTTTGAGCTGTCCTCCGTGCTGGAAGCCGGCGAAAATGACCTACGGCCTCTTCATTTCATTGATGGCCGAGTTCTAAGATCGAGTGAACGGACTCGACTCTTACGCACGGTCGGGGAATAGTGGGTCGGTCTCTCCGTTCGCACTGTAATGCGCCTCGAGCACCGCTGGGTTGTCCACGGGGTCCTCATCGTCAACCGATAGCGCACGTGAACGTCCACTAGGAGCACTAAGCACCCAGCCATGACGACTGTCCTCGAAGATCAGGAACAGAGCGAGGAACAGCACCAGAACTGCCATGCCCAACAGCATCATCATGACAGCGCGGTAGTCGCCCGTCTCATCACGCAAGTATCCGACCATCAAGTTACCGAACGTGGCGCCGATGGCGTCGGTAATCTCCACAATACCGAACGCTGTACCGAAGCTCTTGCGGCTCACCGAGTTGGGTATCGCAGCCATGAGGACAGTCGGCGTGAACGACAGACAGATGGAGATCAGCAACATGGACACGATCGGGTTGATTTCCGTGAAGATCATGAAAGTGTAAGCCATGACCGATAGAATAGCGGCCAGGATGATGAGCAGGATACGACCACCGAAATGATCAATAGCGAGCCCGATGAACGGCGCGAAAACCACAAACAAGTGCGAGATACTGCTCACCAGACCGGCCTTGACGATCGAGTAGTCGTAGCGCTGGAACAAGTAGCTGGCACTGACGTTCTGGAACAAGTGGAAGACGTTGATGAAGTTGACGTGCAGCAACGCGATGACCCAGAACATACGCGAGAAGTTCTGCACGTTGTCGCACGACATCTGCTTGGCCTGTGTGTTGGACTTACGCCAGCGGTGTTTGCGTCGCTTCTTGTCAGCGTAATCCTTCAGCCAGTGGAGACTTGGGTCCAGGGCTTCCTCGCTGATAACACGGCTCTTGACAATACGCTTGAGGTTTAGCGTGTAGTGGCACACGAGGATGCCGATGAGGGCTGAAGCCACACACACGGCCACGCCATACCATAGAGCTTGCACATATCCGCCAAAGTAGAGCGCGATGGGGGCCACTGTGGCTTTGGCCAGCATCTTGGAGACATTGGTGATTGCTACACTGACGCCCATAGCGAAAGTCAACTCCTTGTTCCTGAACCACGAAGCGATGAAGACACGTGCGCCAACCACGACGCTGCCTTCGCCCACGCCGAAGAAGACGCGACCGAAGAGCGCCAGCCAGTAGAGCTTAAGCTCCATTCCGATCGCGAAAATGGCCTGGCCCACGCAAATCCACACCAGAAAGAAGCGGATACTGCGGTGGCCGCTCTTGTCCATTAGGCGGCCACCCAAAAGGGGGATGAACATATTGGGCACCGACACGGCTGACAGCAACGCTCCGTATAGGGTGTTGGTGATAGGGAATTCCTCGTCGTCCAGCATAAGTTGTTCCAGTGACGACATACCGTTCTTGACAAAGTGGCCGCCGAACGGGATGCAGCTCATCAAGATGAGCAGATAGAAGCGGTGCGGAGGCGACGTGGTGCGCCAGAACTGCCAGGCAGGGGCTCGACGTAGCGGCGAGCGCGGTGGAATGAGGCCGCCACCGTCCCCGTACTCCGAAGGTGAAGCATCGTAGACTAGCGGTGTGAGCTCCGAGGGCTCGGTCGACGACTTTTGCTTGGGTGTCATTGGATTCAGTGATTGACTTGCTCGCGCGGTGCTGTGCGCAGCTTTGTGGTGTAGGCAACAAAAATGCAAGTAAAGGTGGGAGAGACTAACGTCGACGCTTATGTTGCGCAACCGAATGTGACGTGGTCACGACCTTGATACCGTAGACAAAGCTTGCAGGTGCGTGGAGGGCAAGTCCTGGTGTTGGCAATTTTGTATCTTGCTTGCAATCGGCGACTGGCCGCCGCCACGCGCTCGTCGACGTCGGCGACCAGGAGTTGCCTCGGGATCGGCTTTTTGACCACCGTAGCTTTTTCGGCAGACACACGTCGATGAGATTCGGGTGTTGCCGAGTATACGGGTTAATGCAATTCCGCGGGCTTTCGAAAACGATGTAAATATGGGAAAAGGAAAATCGTTCTGCATTAGGTCTGAGAAGACGCCATAAGTTGCTCTATTCAATCGACCAATGGGACCGAAAGGTCGTGGCGGAGCCTCTAGAGGCACGCGCAGTGCCCCAATCAGATCGCTCCGACGGCGGTTTCTGCGTCACCAAACGGTGTCACCATTTGGTGGTGCAACGGCTGCGGCCACTGCGCGACGATAGAATCCGATGGTGCAGCTTGAAGCGCTGTTTGCAAGTTGCAAGGCACGTGGCCGCCACGCTCCCGTCAACGGCACCACCGGCGTGGTGGTCCGCCAGCAGATTAATGCTGCAAATCCATCGGCACGCGCTTCGACTGGACGCGATAACGCGTTGGCCCTGGGGCAGGTGCCACGGTGGCAGCCACCTCGCACCTCGCAGTTTCGATTCGAAAGCGATCACCTCAGGCGACGCTGAGGCTCAGCGTCGCCGACGTTGTGGCTTCAACTCTCGAATATATCTCTGCCGTTGAAGCCATCGCTCTGACGCCGCTGGCTCTCGCCATTGACATCACCGCAGCCTGCGGCGCAGGCGCGTGCCGGTGGCCACTGAGCGTCGCTAGTAATGAAGGCATCCCAGGCCGGAACGCCTACGATGACCGGGAGTCCGGCCCGACTTGGATTCATGGTGAACTTCTAAAACCAACTGTATTGGTGCCCGTAATAAAGATTCAAATTCTGTGAGCTGAAAAATATTGCCGCATTATTTTGTAATTGCAAAATTTCGCCGTTTTGTATTGTCAATAATTATGTCATTTTTATTGTTTGGTATTGGATCGATCCAATAATGTGACGGGGTCACACAGCACCTTGCGCTTTGAGGAAGTAAGAGCTTCCGAGAGTTTACAAACTCTAAGTGAACGACAGTTCACGTGTCCCTGGTCTGAGGGGACGAAGTAATCAGTTAAAGGTACGTTTAAGACTGAATGTACTTATAGGTAAGGTTAAGCTTGCAAACTATAAGTCACCTATAGCGAAGCTATGAAATTATCCAATGGTTGGCTCCTGGAGCCACTGGTACCATGTACCAGTCCTTCCGAAGAGTGACCTTAGTCACTCTTCATGTAACATGGGTACACTTGGAGCTTGTACCCCGTTACATCCTCCCCCACTTAGGTTCGGTTTACCGACCAATCAGAATGAGGGAGAGTGAGTCACAAGCTCTCATTCTCAAAGTCGAAAGGTATCGACAAGCTGCGAGAACGCAGCGGTGGCTCACTTCACAGTTAGAGCCTCGAGCAGCACACGCGCTCGTCTTCACGGTCTCCACTTCGACCTCTGGCATGCCTCGTGGCTCTGCGAAAGGCGGTGCGAAAGCACCCGCCAAGGCTGCCGGCGTAAAGGCGAAAACCAAGAGTTCTAAGCCTCGTGGCGAAGACCCTGCACTCAAGGAGGCTACTAAGGTGGCCTCCGAGGCGATTGATTCGACTGGCAACACGGCTGCGAGCAAACGCGCAAGCTCACACCGCAGTCGGTCGCCTTCGGTGCCGCCTGACACCAGTCCGAACCCGCGCTTCACTTACCGTGAGCACAGTCTGGGTACTGAGGACGAGGCTAAGGCCAGCAGCTTCCCCACAGCGTATCTGGGAGCTCCGAGGAGGGGGCACACTCCAGTGCCCAGCGAGCACGACGACATCAGCGTACACTCGCACGCTAGTGATCACGATGATCACGGTTCAAAGACGCCTGATCGTTCTGAGAGCCCTGCCGACGAGGCCAAGGGCTTGCCCTATGCTGGCGGCGACGAGGGAGATAAACCTCCGAAGAACCAGTCGCTTGCCGAGGGTCTTGAGCGTGCTCGGACTGCTAAAGCCGCAGCCGAAGAGGCGAAGCACTCCAAGAAGCGCATGGCTTCAAAGTCTCCGCTTCGCGAAGAGAAGGAGACTCGTGATCATTACCACGATCTCTTCGGCTCCTCGGATGAAGAGGAGGAGGGTGCCATCGACGAGCCCCGGGAGATCACGAACGATCTCGACCAGCAGCAGGAGGACTTCCAAGCTGCCCAGCGTATGCGTGGGGGTCCGGTGGCTACACCTGCCGGTCAGGGAGCTTTCATCAACCCGAGAGGTTATTGGCCTCCTGAGGCGAGCTTTGGCGCCGACCTCTTCTTGGAGAAACTCACTCCTCCTCGTGGGCTTATCGGTGGCCACACTTCCAAGGCGCTTACGAACGAGCCCTTGTCCAAAAGGAACACTTGTTCACCGACAACTTGGAGGCGGCCCGGTGCGTGCTTCTCGCGCAGCACCAGATCCTTCTGAAGGACTTCACGACTTGTCGTAAGAAGCCCGAGAACCGGGGTGGTCTCTACCCTGTATGGGGCTACCCCTGGGTTCTTCCCGAGGACTGTCCGAGCAGAGCTTATGCGAGGACATGTTCTGGGCGTGGGTTGAGACTCTCAAGTACTCACCCAATGAGTTATGGGAACTCCAAGAAGATCAGCTGCTGTCCAAAATCCTGGACCAGCGCGATCTTCGCATTCGGTTTGTCCACTTGGTCAGGCAGCGTCAGCTGCCAAGGGACACATTGAAGCGCGCGGCTTCCAGCGCTCGTGATGAGCACGGGTACGGAGTGTCGTCAACGTCCGTACCCCGTTCGGGCAAGAAGCCCCGGACTACTTACGAAGCTGCCGCCGCTTCTGTTCCCAGATCGCGACAGCCTTAGGGCAGTCTGCCTGGAGCCGTTCAATCGGCTCTTACAAGCTCTCGGAGTGGGTATAACCCCGCCACTTCACATGGAGCTGGCGAATACCGCGCTGTCGCCGCTCCTGGAGTACCCGCTCCACGTGGTAGTGGACCTCTCCGTTTTGATCAAGGAGGGGCGGAGGTGCCCTCGTACGAGTACGAGTATGAGGCGCCTCCGGGGAGTTTCGCTCGCCCGAGTGCTCCACCTGTGGGTCCGACGCAGGGCCCTGAGGTTGACCGCCTTCGTCAACGCGTCCTCGTTCTTGAGATTGCACTTGGCCTTGGGACTGGCGGTGGTGCTGCTGCCCAGGCCGGGAACCGAGGTGTCCTTGCTCAACTTGAGGAGCGCCTGGACCGGTTGGAACGGGAGGTAGCGGGCCTCCATGCGCGGTTCGACCGTCGGGCCCTCTCGTCCGATCTGGAGGAGGCCTTCCGCTTGACCCGACGTGTTGAGTACGGGCAACAACGTCCGGAGCCGCCCTTGACGCACTCCCAGCCGTACGCGTATGGTGCGTACCCGGCATATGCCCCTGGGGTTCGCTCGTACGGGGCCCCTCCGGCGTACGATCTCGATCGCAGCCTTGCTGTCCACAGCGAGCCTTGGGTGCGCGCTCCTGCGGCCCGTCGACGTCAGAAGCCAACCCTCGCTTCGAGGAGCTGGGCCTAGGTGGACCTGCGAGTCAGCAACCCCCTGCGGATCATGGTACCGCTTAAGGCGTCCAACGTAGAACGTCGGGTGTGTCGTCATTGACCTTGGTAGGTCGATGGTCTACAACGCACCGTGTCTGGCCAGGACCGCGAACGGTCCGATGAAGCGGTGCGTCAACTTGCTGCTGCTGACAGAGCTGACAGTGTCTAGGGGTAGGTTTCTAGTGTCGAGTAACACAAATTCACCCACTTTAAACACAGTTAAGTTTCCTCTTCCGTGTTTGTCCGGGTACTTCTACTGTCTGTCCTGGGCCGCTGCCATTGCATCGCGGACCCTGCCGATCACAATCAGCTTGGTGTCCATAAAGGACTCCACTTGTTTCCGCAGAGAAAGCGGTCTCACATCTGAGACCTGGGAGGAAAGGGCATTCCGAGCCTCTTCCTCACTTAAAATAGAGGATGCGGCGCCTCCTCGAAGAGTGAGAGACACTCTGGGGTGGCGAAAGCCGTTCAAGTAGAACGGCGTGAACCCCGTGGACGCGTGCTCCGCATTGTTGAGCGCAAACTCAACAACTAAGAGCTGTGACAACCACGTACGTGGAGCTCTAGCTCAGACGCTGCGCCGAGTGTATTGGAGCACTCGCTTGAGATCTGGCCGTCCGTCTGGGGGTGGTCGGCAGTCGACATCTGAAGACGAGTTCCGAGCAAAGGGAACAGCGTTTTCCAGAACGCAGTGGTGAACCGCGGGACTCGGTCAGAGGCGATGGTCTCGGGCAGACCGTGATAGCGGAACACGCCATCGACGAACAGCCGTGCGGTCTGCTCGCCTGTGACCGTGACGGGCATCGGAGCAAGATATACCATCTTGCTCAGCCGACACACGAACACCACGATCCCGGTGTTGCCGTGTCCGTCGGCGGGAAGTCCAAAGATGAAGTCAAGACTCATCTACTTCCAACAGTCAGCAGGTACGGGTAGGCTCTGTAACGGAGCCGAAGCGTGCCCTGCGGGTTTCACCCGCTGACATGTTTCGCATGTCTTCACATACTTAGCGACCCACTTGTACATGTGGGTCCACCAGAAGGCCCGAGAAACCGACAGGAAGGTCTTCTCACGGCCCAAGTGGCCACTGGAGGGCGCATCGTGCGCCTCCGCGAGGATGTCAAACTTTAGATCCCCGCCATTGGGTACGATCACCCGTGGAGGATGACTAGGCTCCACCCGGTAATAGAGGAGGCCATCCGCCAACTCATATGGGTGGAGCCGGGAACGCTGCCGGGGTGAAAGCCAGGCGGACTTTGCGTCCGTTCCTGCTGCCAGGAACCTGACGATAGGCGCAATAGCTTCATCGTCTCGATACTCCACGCGTATCCGATCATAAAGATCCGTTGTCACCCGTGTGATGTGGGTCAACTCGTAGTCCAGACGCCGAGACAGGGCTTCGGCAAGCACGTTGAACTTGCCCGGCTTGTATTCAACGCGGAAGTTGTACTCCGCGATGAACGACAGCCACCTCGCCATCCGCTGGGAGAGGTGATGCGAATTGGTCGCCGTCCTCAAGGATGCGTTGTCTGTGTAGATCACAAAGGGCCTCGAGCCCAGAAGATGTACCCGAAACTTGACGAGGGCATACTTCATGGCGAGAAGCTCCTTGTCATGAACTGGATAGTTCCGTTCGGCGGCCTTAAGCTGCCTGGACTGGAACGAGATGCCTCGTTCATGTCCGTCTGCATCGTTCTGCAGCAATGCGCAACCGATCGCATAATCGGAAGCGTCACAGACGACGCTGAACGGTTTCGTCTCGTCCGGCAAGGCCAGGACCGGCGCCTCTTGAAGGCTGGCCTTGACGCTGCCAAAGGCGTCCTGGTGCATCTGCTCCCTGCGCCAGTCGACGTCCTATTCAGGAGGTCCGACAAGGGTTTTGCGAGACCCGCGTAGCCTGCGCTGTGCTTGTGGAGGTAGTTGGCCAAGCCCAACCACTTCCTGAGATTCTTCTGGGATCGGGGCGCCGGCCAGGCTGCAATGGCCTTGACCTTGTCTGGGTCACCCCGAACGCCCACGTTGCTGACGAAGCAACCGAGAACCTTGAACTCTTGGCGACGCGAAGACGCGCTGGTCGATGTTGGCGTAGAGCTTGTTCGCTCTCATCACGTCCAACACTCAACGGAGGTGACCAAGATACACCTCCATGGCGTCTTGCCTCCCTCGGCACGGCTATGGACGATAATGTCGTCGAAGTACGTCTATACGAAGGCACGCAGCGGCCGGAACAGCTGCGTAACCAAGCGATTGAATGTCGCTGGGGTGTTAGACAGTCCCTGCGGTATGACGAGCCACTCCCAAAGCATGCCGCGTGGAATGCTCACCGCTGTGAGCGGGATGTCGCTCTCGCGCATCAGGATCTGGTAGTATCCGTCTACCAAATCTACGCACTGTACAGTGCGCATCCGGCCATGTTGTTCAACAACACATCCTTTCGTAGGATGGGTGTCTGGGCCGGCACCGTCGCGTTGTTCAGCCTGTTATAAGCGTGAATCAGACGCCACTTCCTGTTCGGCTTTCGAACGCAGTAGGTCGGCGTCGAGTGCGGAGACTTCGACTCCCGCACCATGCCCGCCTTCGCTTTCGCAGCGAAGAAGGCATCAATCACCTCGCACTGTTCGCGAGGGAGAGGCCACTGCCTCGTGACACAGTACTTCGTGCCAGGCACGAGATCGATCTCGTGCCGTACTTCATGATCTGGTGGGAGTTGGGTCGGTGGGTTCTTCTCACCACATCCGCATACTCCGACACCAAAGGGTACACCGAATCCTTGGGGTTCTTAAGAATCTCAGAACCCAAGCGCGATTGACGCTGCTTACTCAAATTCTCGAGGACGTTTTCGTCCAAGACAGTAGAGGAGTTCAACTCTTCCTGAGAGGTCTCGTGTTTGATGAGAACCATCTCGGCAATCTCTCCAGCCTTGAGGTTGACCAGGAAAGACTCTGCCGCTATTTCTTCGAGGTTCAGTATCTCTGCAACCTTTGGCAACGGTTCCAAGTGGACACCAGATGCCTTGACGGGTAAACCTGTCTCGCCATCAAAGATGTGATAACACTCTTCCACCGACGGTGTCGAAGGAGCCCGGGCCCTGGACTCCGAGTCGTTGTGCACGACTCCAGTCTGAACATGGTCCAGACTTGTGGCGGTGGCGGCGTCGTCGACGGCGACCTTGACGTGGAACATCGTTACCCACGCCTGGGGATGTCGTGATGCTGACATCTGAGGCACTCGAGGCCTCGTGTGATGCTACGTTACCCACACAGGAAGCGCACCCAGCGCCTTCCTCTTCAGCTATGGTCTGGGCGACCTCGGGTGGAGCTGTGTTACCCACACAGGAAGCGCGTCCCGCGTCTTCCTCTTCAGTTAAGGTCTGGGCGACCGTCTGTGGACCAATGTTACCCACTTGGCTGACGTCTGTCTGTGTCGCCACCTTCGAAGCTTCCTCGGAGCCGTTATATACATCGACGACTCCCAAGTATCCGCCGGATGCTTCGGTACCTTGGCGGCCCTGGCGGGCGCCCCAGGTCCAGACAAAGGTGGCAACATGACTCATCAATGCTCTGTCGGTCACTGCAGGGTGGCTGACCCCAGTGGCCTTGCCTCGCCAGTCGATCCACGGCTCGTGTTTCTCGAGCCAGGGCATGTCCAGGATCAAATCGTAGGGACCCATGTCGAGAACAGTAAACTGTTCGTGGCTGTCGAAGTCTTCGAACTTAAAATCCAGATCCATCTGGATGCTGGGAACAGTAACCTTGTTCCCGTCGGCCAGTCGCACTGACACGGCCCCGTTGTTTTTGCTTTCTCAAAGCATCGGCCAACTTGTTGCTGTTACGAGCAACCGTCCGGCGGCGTGCGAAGTTCTTCGACGCCCCAGAGTCGATCAAGATGCTAAAGGGGTGATCGTATCTCCGTACACGTCCGTGTACTACAAGCAGCCCATCGCTGCCCTTCGCCGATTCGAGAGTACGAAGACTCTCAGGGACTAAGTCCGTGGTCCCCACCACCTGCGTACCGCTCACGAAGACTTAGATCTTCCCCAGTAGGGCGCCCCGCCCCTACTGGTTTCCGGTATTCCCCTGGCCTCGGGATCGTGGCTTCTGCCAGCGACCCTTGAGAACAGGCTTGGGGTTGAACCGCCTGCGGTGTCTCTCCGCGGGCAGTCTCGCTTGAAGTGACCCAGCTTGCCACAGCCGTAACAGCGAATGTCTTGCTGTTCGGCGGACCTATGCTCCATGGGAACTGGTCCAGTGGGATTCGCCCGGTTGGGATTCGATGCCGAATGTCCTGGCCACGCTGAGGCCGGCGTACGCGCCTGGCGATGGCTGTACACTTCTTGAAGGGCCACTTGAATCGCCTCTTCGAGGGTGCTTGACTGCATCGGGAACAGCTGAGTGCGCGCCGGTCCCACTCGAAGGCCGTCCATGAACACTGTCACCTTGGTGTGTTCGTTGAGTGGGTTGCCCACTAGGGATACCGTAAGCTCCCGCATCTCTAGATGTACTCGTGCAGCTCACTTTTCCTTGTTTACATGAGAGGAAACGCGAGCGCTACCGGTACTCGAAGTTCGCCGGGAGGAACGCGGCTCGAAGCTGTTCGCACACCTGAGCCCAGGATGTGAAACATCCAGGCGAGGTCGCCTCCCGCGTGTACGCCCAACTCTTGGCACGACTGCTAAGGTTGGAAAGCGCGAAAGCAACGCGGAGTTGCTCGGTCGAGATCAGAGCCGCGTCCATCGCAAGCTCCGACTCTCGAACCCAGAAGTGAAGGTTCTCACCTTCCTTCCCTTCGTACGGTTTCACCTTTAGCCGCAATGGCTTCGGGTGAGGCGGCTTCCCTTCAGCCGCCGGCGCCTGCAGGTTTCCCCTCACGTGCGCGATGAGCCCTTGCTCATAAGTGTCAAACGCATTGACACGTTCGACCTGCTCGGCCGGTGTTGACGCCACCAGGCTCTGCCAGGCCACCATCCCGAAGATGCCTGTCATCTTCCGAACAGACTCGAACTGCGAGTCGTTCAGGTGCGGAAAGTTGTTCCGATCCATGATGACAGAACCTCAGAGGTTCAGGTAGTCTACCCGCGTTGGCATGAATTGACTACAAGTGCTACCAAGTGTGACGGGGTCACATAGCACCTTGCGCTTTGAGGAAGTAAGAGCTTCCGAGAGTATACAAACTCTAAGTGAACGGCAGTTCACGTGTCCCTGGTCTGAGGGGACGAAGTAACCAGCTAAAGGTACGTTTAAGACTGAATGTATTTATAGGTAAGGTTCAGCTTGAGTTAATACAAACTATATGTCACCTATAGTGAAGCTATATAACTATCCAATGTTTGGCTCCTGGACCACTGGTACCATGTACCAGTCCTTCCGAAGAGTGACCTTAGTCACTCTTTATGTAACTTGGGTACACTTAGGGCTTGTACCCCGTTACAAATAATGTACTTGGAGAACCCAATAATTTATTGGATTGCAGTACTTTATTTTTCGACCCCTGGTGGCAGGTCACGAAGACCATTGCCATGGTGCCCTCTGCGGCTAGATATCGCTTTGTTTTAGCCTCATGAATCGCCCCCAAGACATCGTCCACGCAGCATCACCGGTATATTCCTCTTAGTGAAAAACAAGTCTCTCCACGCTTCCTATGCCTCGTCCTTCTTTCGGTGCCTATCATGTCGGACTCTACATTTTATATAGAATTCAACTCAAGATATATTGATGTTTGGTTAAGTGGAGTTAATGGACGATGAATTGGCACTCCTGTGGCACGATAACTGCTCTCCTAACCAGTTAAAGGCAAGTTGTTGGGGTTTCTTTTGCTATGATCGCGCGAGCTTCCGCTTGATCTGCACTCCTTGCATCTGACCGTTGAGTTTGATCAGCAGCTCCAGCTTTTTCGCGTCGAGGTCGTCGAATACTTCCATAGCTTGCATGCACTCGATCTCCGACCCCACCTCGCGTAAGAGCTTTCCATCGACGTCTTTTGACGCTTGATCTCTGGCATTGGCGCGTTTAACAGTTCTTGAAACGACACCGCTTCTGGTTGTGCTGACTGGCTGTGTGGAGTGGTTGCGTGGATAGGTTGCACTGGCTGGATGTGACGCGGGATATGAGGAGTGGCTGGCGGCGGTGGCAGAGGGCGTAACTTGGCCAGTGTTTCTAGGAGTGTCTCCGCGCGAGGACTTCGTTGCAGCTTGCGTCCCCGCTAACCCCCGCTTCTTCCTGGCTAGGTACTGCTGACCAGCCGTCCAACCGGGTTTTAGCGTCATCTCCTCTGCTGGCTTGCCGTCTTCGCGCATCTGAATGACGTCGTTGGTGGTGTACTTAGACGCTAGCTGTTGCTATGTGAACACTGGTGCTTGTTGTTTCCTGGACGCTGGTGCTTATTGTTGCCTGTTGCTACATTGACTGTAACTCTTCCGTGGATGGGAGCGGGTCGAGGACAGGCTCCGCAGACGCAGCGTCTTTCTCAACCTTTAGCACCTTCGCAATGGCGTCGCGGGGACGTCCAGTGTCTCTCACAATGGAGAACATGCCGTTTCTCGCTGTGTAGTTAAAGGATCATGTCCTTTTCTTCGTCGGACAGCCAGGTCTGTCGCACCATGTCTCGACGACAGGAAGTCTTTGCTATCAGGTTTCCTTTGCTAAAACGAAGGGAAACATTGCCGCTTATGACGCGACCCAGTCATTTTGACAATCGAATATATCCGCCTTGAATTGCATCGATGACATGAAAGGTATGCATTTGTTAGTTTGGGGGACAACTATCGGAGGCATAATTTGCGCGGGAAGTCTCACTTTGAGAAGCAGCCACGCGAACTGCATATCACGAGTCGACACCCAAACTCCGCGCTGCTGTCTGTTGCGGACAGCGCGTAGTGGCACGCGGACAGCGCGGACTGGTGTTTGTGCGGTAGCTGGTGCTGCATCAGGACCGGGAGGTGGGGAAACAGCAGGAGGTAGCGCCGCCGCAGGAGGTAGCGCCGCCGCAGGAGGTGGCGCACACAGGGCGAAAAGGTTGGAGAGGGCCGTCCAGCGAACGGGAAACTCTGTTTTCAACGGATGAACGCTAGGCTGGAGCACAATACAGGTAAACGCGGAAGTAGGTGGTTCAAGAACGGCGAGTAATGCACGCAGCAACTCGTTGGAGCAATCACCGAAGGTTCCTACGATATAGGGAACCGTCCATCTCGACGATTGAGCGCTCTTTGTATCGTCAGAGCCCAAGCAATTCGGTTTCAATTTAGCCAGTAGAGATTCATTGAGCGTGCAGCTGAAGATATGCGTGAACGCTTAGCGCTGGCTAAATCTTGATTAAACGTACTGCTGGACGTCTTGCGTCCGTTGATCTGTCTCCAGTCTCCACGATCTATTTCTGCCTTTGACGACCGCGCAGGACGCTATCGAGGTCAATAGGATCTCTCAGTACGCGTTGACGCTGCTGATGGCTCTATTGTTGCCGTCGCGCAGAGCCATCACTTCATGTTAAGATCCTTCTTTTCCGGAGACGCTGTTATCGTTTCACCGCTGAGGATCTGTGTGAAATACACAATTATGATAGGATACATTTTTCAAGTTTAAGAGCATCTCCAGCGATAGGTCTCTAAGGCAGTTTTATCCTAAAAGTAGTGCGTCAAGGAATCGGAAGAGTTTTATTGGTCCCAGCGTAGAACCTATCGGTAGTTTTAACTTCACCAGGGTCTATACTTTGGCGCTGCGGTTATAAAATAAAACTCGAATTTCAATCGTTTTGACTTGATTCCACTATTGCAAATTGTTGGTTAAAAGAAAACAACCCTGTACGCGACAATCATCAGCCCACGAGATTGACAGTGAACCATGTATCTATCTACACCGGTCGTGTTTGGACTGCCAATGGACGCTGCCGTAATGTGGGGCAGAAGAAACAACATAAACAAATAAAGTCGCTGAAAAACAACGAAGGACATCGTTAACGGCTACCAGATTGTATAGAAACGTAGCTGCCAAAAGTGATTGAGTACACGACTAGCTTAGGAGCCGAAAGCGGAGCGACTTCGTGCGTCATTATTGTTTACAATTTAGTAAGACTTCATTGAGTTCGTTCCGGTGGGAGCTACTCTCCTCATCGCGGGCTCATCCTAAAATCTGAGGACTTCAGCGACTCTTTAAGACCTGAAAAAACTCCAAGCGCTGGAGTAGGCTACAGGGGGGTTCAAAGCCCCCCCCCCCTGAACGTACTAGCCATAGAGTGGGAGTTTGGTGGTACGTCCCCAGCACTATACTTGCGAGCAAAAGGTCACTTACGTGCCGAATACACCCGCTCTAATCTTGAGTTGGGGGGAGGGGGTTAGGCCCTCCCATAACCCTAACCGTACAGCGTTATTTGATGTTTGTGTCCCATAAAATACCCAAGGAATTCAAACCACACCCGCTCTACCAGTAGCAATGTAAAAAAAAACTTATCCTACGCTACACTAATTCATCTTCTCTTACGTGTTCTCTCCGGACTGGTGCCTGTATATCTAGGTCAGTTAAACTCGTGTTAAAATTGACAGGCTTCGTTTCTGTGTGATACCAATTAACCAATTCTTGGCTCAATTTTGTGGGAAATCACAACGCGTTTCGTAGTAAGATCAGTTATAGATGTGCGCCCATGATGTTCTGGATCTGATAATCAGGTTTGTTTGTGCCGTATATACTGGTTGTATCTTCATCTTAGTGTTGCTTGATGAAGCTTCGTCCAAACGCAACTAACTGGATCAGCCAACAACGCTCCCACGTCAACATCTCCAGTCTTCCTACCCGCAGCGGCTTGAGCGCGTGACGTCTGTTGCAAACAGTGTCTCGTAGGAAAGCGCACGCAGCTCACGCAGTTGGTCGCATCGCTGCGATCCGTGAACAAGGAAGAACAGCGGCCGTCTCTGTTCACTAACATCGCGATGTGCGCTGCAGCGGCGGAGCTTAGTCGATGAAGGCAAGTCCTCTACCGTCTAAGGAGAGTCTTTTTGTAAAAGTAATATATTCAAATAAGCCGGCACACATTTACTAATAATAGTGACACTTTCAAAGGAAGCCAAATCTCAGAATATTTCCAACAGGCAATTTTCATTTGACATTTCATAATGTTCTGGTGCGTCTTAGAGCCACTGACAGCGCCATATGAAAAAGCAATGTTTCAGCTTTATAATACACGGAAAAAATATAAAGAATATTTGCCAGAGTCATGTTGTGTAACTTTTTTGGCATTTGACGTTTTGGACTGCTGAAAGTGTCAAAACGTAGCTAAGAGACCCCACTATAACGCAGTATAGCTCGCTTGGTTTTGAGGTTTAATCCATAATGATACTTTTGAAAAAAAAGGTCCTCATATAAGCGGTGCTGCAGAAGAATACATTGTCTAGGCGTGCGGGTCGCACGCTCGAGATCGCGTAGTGGGGGATTAGACTGATAATAGATTTTAAAAAAGTAGCTCTATTTGAGTGCGAGTTGGTACAGCGGGCCGCAGCTGACCGACGTAAAGATCTGTAAATGATATGGGCAAAGGAGGTGGAGCTAGGTTGTGGCATTGGTGAGATGTTGCGCCTGTTTAGCCACATGAATAGCGAAGCGGCTCCGTAAACAAAATTTGACGAAGCGGCGGCGCAAGATACTGCGGGCGAGGCAAGATCGTGATAGTAGCGGCGCTGGGCTCTAGAACGTGTACGACGTACGTGTGTGGAAGATTACATTGGGAGTTGCAGTGAATTGGAGGATTGTATGGTGTGTTGCAGTGAATTGGAGGATTGTATGGTGTGTTGCAGTGGGTCGGACAGGACCTAGAGGGGCGCGCATTGCCAACGATGTGTGGTCGATATTGGTGTTGCTCTCTTGGTGATAACAAATGTGGGTGATGTTAGTGACGGTCGCAGGGACCAAATGTCGAAATGTAAAAGATCGCAATAGCTCATGCATTTAGGCGGAGAATTCACTCTGCAAAATGCGGTCAGTGAGCCTGTTAAACGCCCTGGAAGCCGAACTTACGGGCCAAGTCGAGGAAAGCCTTCGACCACCTTTTGAGACTGTTACTGCGACCGCGGACCACGTGGACATTGCAGATACCAAAGCAAGTGAGTATTCAGAGCTGCGGGTGTATGTCACCAGGGTCGTCGACACCCACAAGCTCGTGAGTCTTGAGTTCGTCGACAGTAATGGGGCTGGTAACTTCGAGCGAGCCGTTGCCACCCTCGACAAGTTGGACGCCCAACGGCGCTCAAAGTACGTGTTTTCCCGGATGGAATGGAAGCCTAAGTACCGATCCATCTACGACAATTCGGATCACTTTCAAGTCGGCAGCGTTTACCTTTCTCCAAAGTGCACGGTATTTGCCGATATTTCAACCTGCTGCAAGGCAACACACAACTGACTACGGATACTCCACCGGAGCGAGTGGCCCCTACTACGGTCACCGTGCTGGCGATGTTGGAAATCGTCGTGATGACCAAGCCCGCAGCTGCACTGGCGGTACCACGGGTGTCGAGGGTGCGGACGGGGATACGAGATTGGACCCCCTGCCCGTCCAGCACCGAGGCGTTTTGCGTCGTCGATGCGAAGAGCCCGAGTCGGAAGACGCTAACCGTGGCCTCTCTACGGAGCTCAGATCTGTGGATCTCAATTCGTCGCCGTCAAAGTGTTGTCGAGCGTCGAGCCACTCAAGCGTGAAGTGAGGGTGATCGAGTCGTCCAGCGTGACTTTACGGGTAAGCCGGTAGCACTACTACTATACGATACTTGTAACAATTGTTTCAGAGCACTTTGACTTCCCTTTTGCTCTTAGTTTAAGCATGCCGCGCCCGTCGTGGGTGGTTAAGAGGAGTGAAACTACATACTGTAGTCAGTGAGAATCATTGATGTTTTGTTTTCAAATTTTATTCTAGCATGGTGAAAATTTATAAGTTGGTTGAAGAAAACTTTAATTCTGAGATCGCATAGCATTGCAGTCGCCAAACAAGAGTCACTGCTCTGCATTGCCGTCGTAAAGCCGTGTGTGGCGTCAGAGTTGGCGTGGGGCAAGGATTTTTAACCCATGATAAGATGGTTGTGCTGGGAAACAGCTCGCGTGACCTCTCGAAATGATCTGGTCATTGGTATTTTGTACTTCAGCGGTCACCGGCCGGCCGCGATCTCGTTGCAGCCGTTTACGAAGTCCATCATAGAGATTGCTTATGTACGTGACTTTATTGGCTGAGCGGCAGCGGATTCGAGCTGATAGAGCAAACGCAAGCGCGCCTGACCCCCGAACACCTAAGCGTCTCCGCCGATCCGGTCATGGAACGGTTTCCCCTTCGCGCACTCCGGCCGACATGAGTAAGCTTCGCTCGCGAGCTCAAAAACGCACTATTGTCGAACTATTCGCTCCGGACTAACCCCCGCGGAGGGGGCTACAGTTGACCGGTCCTCCCTTTGGAGGCAAACAGCAGAAATTACCAGGAATCTGGAGGTGTACAGTGATGATGAACTCCTACGAATGAACGCAGGCTTGAATTAAATATTACATACTCGTGTAATGGTGGTGACTGAAAAGGATGTGGCGAGAATGAGTAAGTACCAACAGAGTGACCAAGCCTGTTCCGTTTGTGAACTTCTTCATGGTGAAGCCGAGCTTTGCCATCAAGAGCTCTCTCATAGTCTACTGCAGGTAAGCGCGAGTATTTCTTTTCCCTTCTGGAAGTGACAGTGGTTTTTTTATTGAGGCTATGCGTAAGTGCCTCGCGGTGCCCGGTGAATCCGACATACCCCAGGTCATAATCGACCAGTATGACGCTTCTTTTTTTCCGATTACGACTATGCTCAAGGGTATTCTTCTGTAACGCTAGCGTGAATATATAAGTTTTTCTGGACGAGTTCGGATCACCAGGATATTGACACTGGTTCTGTACCTTTGGAAAGCAGAGACACTCCGTCTGTTGCAGCGCTTGTGTCTTCTCCTGCTTCCACAGGCCGGGCGGCACCTGCTTCGCATCGTTCTCCCCACGGTACACATGTTGTTGCCACGCTGTCATCGACTCCTGACTCCGACCGACAGTCACCGTGGCCACTTACACCACTTCCGGCGCCAGTTCGTGGTCCTCAGCCACTCGTGCGGTTTTCCAAGCAGATGGCCAAGTGGGCTTCGCCATACTTGAAGCCCCCCCCCTAACTCTTCGTGGTGCGTCCAAGTGCTGGATCCAGGTCTTGAATCACCTACTACCATCTCCGCTGCTTCCGAAGGTCAAGATTTCCTGCTGCGCTAAATACATCTGAGCTTTCCCGAATTTTCGAAACCCAGATCATCCTGGCAACGTATTCGTCGTCTATGCCCCCCCCCCCCGGCACGCTTGTCACCTTGATACCCAAGGCTTCGATACTTCGATACCAATGCTCACGTTTCGCAACGAGCACCCCCGCTGCTTCGTTCCGAGGCGTATTGGCGTAGCTGCCGTGGAGATGGTCCTGACGACGACGCTGATCTTGGATTCACTCTCTGGGAGCGAGATCACTGTATTTTAGCTCGGGCTGTTGAACGTTTCTTTGAAGCTGGGTACCGAATTCTCGGCGAAGATACCGCGCTCTCGGATGACACTAAGGCTGCTATTAAACTTGCTCTGGACGAGGCCAGAAAGGCTTGGGACGAATACCACACTGATCGGACCAAGCGAGTCGACCGACTCCGCGTTAAGATTGTTTACAAGTTGTGGAAGTGGTGTGTCAGTGCCGATAGCCAGTATGATGCCATCATCCCGGAATTCTTGTTCGAGCCGTCGATGCCGGGGTATTCCATCGAATATCTCACGTGGATCCCTCCATCATCGACCTGGCTTGAGCATATCCCGTCATTTGATGCCGCCGAACCGTGGCGTATCGGATATGTTGACACGCCTGCGTTGCACCCATACAACACGACATTCGCGCCGTGCAACGCTGGTTTTCCGCTGTTCGTTCCGGCTGGTGAGACCCGTGAGTCCGCTGGTCGCCAGATCCAGGTTAATCCGTTGTCTAATACCGATATCTCACCAAACGAGGATGCAGACTTCAGGGTGCCCCATGCAGCTGTAGCTCCAGCTTCTCCGGAAGAACCAGCGTCTGAAGTTGCTTCCAAAAGCTCGGTAGTCGTTAATGATGCTGATCTCCTCCAGTATTTGCTCGGGTGGCTACTTCTGCCGAACCAGGCGAAAACGCAGGGCCTTCGGCGACGTAGCTCGCCTCTTCGTGTCGCGTCGGTATGTTCAGTCGGGCTCTGATCGTTCCAGTTGCATTATCAGTCGAATAGTGTTGCGTCGAGCTCGAATATCTTTCTTGTAGTTTCATTCCAACGCGTTCATGTTCTTGATGTTATACATAACGCAATAACAATCTACAATGATTTTCTTCGTCTGTAATCTTGGTCTGCATTGCCCCAAGTACAGGTCATTCTCTTTGGCTAATCTTCGTCAGTCACTTGGACCATTTGAAGACGATGTTCTAAGGTCGCAAGTAATCGAAGAGCAAGCCACCACATGAGAGATTTGACATCGGTTCCCACGTAGTCTCATCGTAACCAATCCGAACTCGCGCACGGCTCTTTCAGTAGTCGTCGTGAGTGGAGTTCTATCGTCCAGAATTGCTTCGACCTCGCATTCGCCTGTCAGTTGGTCTGGTTGCCAGCTGTCCTCCGGGAGTAATTCTTCGTCGAAGTCAAACCTTAATTCATCGGCGACGCCTTCGGTCAGCTTGGTCGTAAGTCTGCTCTCGAATTCACAAACAAGCTTCAGTCTGGAGACGTGCACCACTGAGTAGAACTGATATCCGCTCTTGTCTGGCAATTCGAGCTCATAGGTAAACTCCTCCACTCTCTTCTTGATTCGGAAGGGTCCTTGCCAACGGTGGGCGAGTTTCTTGGTGAGTCCAGATTTCACGCGCTCCATGTAGAGCCAGACACGACTGCCGGGTTCGAAAAGAGACTTCGGCACCTCACCACTATTTTCTTGTAGGGCTCGCGTATCATCGGCGCCCTGCTGCACGAGTTCGAGCTGCGCATTTCGAGGGACAGTCGCTCGCTCCTTACGACTTAACGCTTCATTGTACTCCTCGGCTCTCCGTGTCTTCTCAGTAGCTTGGTATTCCATTACCATACTTAACGCCACTTTGTGTTGCCGATTCACTTTTTGACGCCACGCCAATGCATCTGATTGCTTGATACTTCCTCGTCGAATCGACGACCTTATTGCTTTGAGGGTCGTGTGACCATCACATCCATGCACAAGGTAGAAAGGAGTTTCCTTCCGCGTCGTATCTTGCGAGTTGTTGATGGCAAACACCAATCGCTCGGCAATCTCGTCCCAATCTTGTTGTAACGGGTCTTCGGCGTACACTCTAACAGATTGAACCACAGTCTTGACTGATCGCTCTTGTTATCCGTATGCCTGTGGCCGATAACTCAGGGTCGCTCTCGATCTTGATTGCATCATTTCAGCGAAAGCCTGAAAGACTTCGCACATGAACCCTGGTCGCGATCGTGCCTTATTAGAGAGGGTGCTCCTAACCTTCGGTACACTTTTATTCAAAGGCTTGAGCTACTCTGAGTGCGTCCGTCTCTGCCCTGGGCTTGGCGATCACATATCCCGTGAAAGCACACTGGAATAGTAGAAGCACAGTGTTTCCTCGTCGAGGTTTTCGGCAGTGGTATCACAAAGTCCATCGAAACATTCTGAAATGGTCGTTCGGCTAGCACATTACCGGGTGAGTATCCGCGTAGGTATGGTCGGCGTTTGCTCGATCTGCAGTCCGGACAAGACTCGACATGTTTCTCAACATCAGCATAGAGTCCGTACCAATAGTAATAACGCCTGACACGCTGATAGGTCCTCACAACACCTTGGTGTCCGCCGTCCAGAGAGTCATGACAGTTCTGGAGTACTTCCTGAGTTATCGTGGTAGGTACCACAAGGCTTAGCTGGATGTCTTCGTGCTGTTGTGTCTTGCGCTGGTGGCTGGCCCCGAGATACTGAAGCACGTTGTCATCAGTAAGGATGAACTTGTCGGCTAATTTTAGAGCGTCGCGTGTTGCTGTATATCCAAGTTTCTCGACCTCCCCACGTAACACAGCATTAAGATTCGACCATCTCAGCTCCTCATCCTGTGCTTTAGCGATACGTCGTCTGTATTCTTCTTGAACAACCACCGGATCAACGTCATCTGCGCTCGGCCTTGACTGAGTATGTGCCCCAGCTTGCAACTCACCTTGTGGGGCGCGCTCGGCCTCAGCATCAGCAGCAGATGACTCCGACGCTGATTCCGACGACTGGTGAGAGTCAGGAACATCGGGGACAGTAAGCTGAGCCGCGGTCTGAGCGTCAGACTCGTCGCTCAGCGGTAGACCAGGATCTACAGCATCGTCAAGCTCCATAACCTCGCCGTCAGCCGCTTGCTCGAATTCAAGTTGCAACGATGAACGGAAGGATGAGCGTGCGGCCTGCTGACGAGCTGGACGGCCTGTCCGGGACGGCAACTCAGCGACTGGAGGAACAGCGACCGGAGAAACAGCGATTTGAGTAGCAGCTGGAGCAGCAGCTGCAACAGGAACAGAAGCGGGGGCATGTAACACGCGTTCCGAGGACTTAGTAACCACCGGAGTAACGCTTGGTGAGTCAGGAACGACTTCAACGACTGGAGACGCACTATGCCGGGGTGGTGATACCGAAGACGATGGAGAGAGGAACGAGTGCTCGGCAGCAGTTGAAGATGGCGTAGAAGGAGCCGACGTGGCTGGAGCTTGCTTTTCCCAACTTCGAGATTTCATGGATTAAATCTGAGATGTGGATTCAACAGCAGCCGCCAACTTTTTCTTGGAGACCGACTGCGACCGCCGTACGATCTTTTGGCGTCTTATCACGTCCTTGACCGGCGCGTTCGGGTGGAGCCATGGCGTATGCACCGGAGGAGTCAATAAGGAAAGCGGGAACTGGACGGGTGCGCGTAGCGACACCGTTGGGCGGCGACAACTGAGCGCAGGAGGCGGCTGTGGTGAAGTGCTTTTCGAGAAATGAGAAGATAGGAAGTGACAGCTGGACACTATTTGAGATTAATGACATGGTCGATCCGAGTACAAGGATCTGGATCCGGAGATGGCGGATCGGGGCAGAAGCTATAACGATTTGGACGGGAGCCGACGAGGCTAACTAGGACCCAAGTGGAAGACCGCAAGGGCCGAGATCTGGATATCGTGAGGCCCGAGATCCGAGTGAGTAAGATGGATATCTAGGCGATCTAAGCCCGGGACCCGAAACCTCTACATGGCTTTTTGTAAGCAGGAGGCACATGCTGCGGCTGCGACGCAGGCGCAGGAGATGCATTAAAGCTCCAAGGGCATACAGGACGGAATAAATTTTTTGCTATTAATATGTGTCAGTTCAAACACGGCACTACAAACTATATCCGCGCTGCAGTAGCGTTTTAAGTTCATGAAAAGTACCAGGTACTGCCACTTCGTTATACGGCTTTGACAATGAAAACTTATGGTTTATCAGTACCGGTGCAGACATCTTAACGTTCAAATTAATTGTTTTGAAGAATGTCCTTCGTCTACTATTGAAGTGAAAATGTAACACTTGCGGCGGCCTTGCGTGAGAAAAAGCGAGCTTAGAACCTATGCGAATAATATATTAAATAAAACATGTTTCTTAAATTTCAGAGCTTCTTCGTGCACAGCACGCCTTTGTACAGTCACAACTCTATAAATGACGCCCGATTGGCTCGGGAAAAAATGTCTTTTCAATTATAGAATTGGTCAGATAGAGAAATGGCTACATGTATCCATCTTGCGCTGTCGCCTACGCTTCACCAACTTGCGTTCGCACCAGCTTCGTCAAAGATTGGAGCATGCTCTGTTGGTCTTTAGTGTCCCCTTCGCACTGGAACAGGAACACTGAAAGCTCCACGCAGTACATAAGAGCTGTTGATGCATGTACTGGTGCCTGTTACTATCGTCTTCATCAAGTGAGTTGCTGCTGCAGTCAACGTCTATTGGCTCGTGAACTTCGTCATCTGAATCGATGTCTAGATGGTCGTCAACGTTCTCATAAACCTTAATTATGGGGCATTGAGCAGCAGGACCTTACGATTTTTGAACAGCCATCTTCAAGTAGAAATTTTGTATTAATACCAACTCGGAAAAAAATTCGGGCTGTCATCCATGTTCTTTTTTGCTATTGTAAAATTGAACTGCCTTGCCTTTTAGAGCACGAACACATAGAATAACGGGGGTTTCTGTTGAAAAAAAGAAACACTAAAAATGAGGAAGATTCGATGAAGTGGCGGACGGTCACCTGTCCAGATAGAGAGTTTTACCTCCGATCCTGACTGTCATTTAGCGAATAGAGAGGGTTTTAGTCAGTTAGAAAGTCTGGTATAGTGAACCTCATATAGTCTCGTTTGCGTTGAGAGACTGTATTCAAGTAAAGAGCACATGGTCACTTATAGAAGTTCAAATAAGGAGGTGTGACTGTATAAATTGACGAAATTTTTTAATAAGGTCCGCTACACAATTCGTACACAATCCGTTCTAGCCCATTCGCAATAATGGCGGCCTCGGGTAGGGGCATGAGCAACGCTGACTTCGCGCGCATGTTCCGCAAGGAGGCGCGCCAGGAGACCGCAAGCGACAGCGCAAACATAACTCAGGATGCTTTGTCTACAAGCGACAGTAATCGCGAGTCAAATTCGATGCAGGCAGCAGCCAGGAGAAGGCACCAAGAGATGGAACCGACAGACTCGACCCAAGACATGGACGAGGTACCACAAGGCTTTGGGCTCGGATTTGGGCCTAATTCTGCGTCAGGTGTTGGAGTTAAGTCTAATTCCATGTCAGGTTTGAGTTTCCGTCCCAGTCCCGGGTCTGGATTGGGTCTTGGGGCCGATAAAAAGGATGCAGCAGCCTCTAGATCGACCAAGACGAAGACTTATACATGGGAAAAACACACAACAGGTTTCGGTACAAAAATGCTGGCCAAAATGGGCTTCAAGGGGCGTCTAGGCAAGAAAGAAGACGGTGTATCGGCCACTATTGAGGTCAAGAAGCGGCCAGCACAAATGGGCATGGGCTACGGAGACTTCGTGGAGGCCAGTAACCTCAAACAGAACAGGAAGCTACAGAAAGAGCTGAAAGGAGAAAGTGTGGAAGATGAGTACACAGGTGAACAGACTGCAGGTGTCGTGGAGGACGACTCGTTGTGGAGAAAGAGGAAGATGGTGGCAGGTCGCAGGAAACACAAGCGAGCAGCGGACTTGACGCAGGAAGCTCACGATATGAAGAAGCACAAGAGAAGCGACACAATCCTGGATATGCGTGGGCCTTCTGTTCGCGTGCTGTCCGACGTGACGGCTGTGTATGATGTGGATCCGCAGCGCGTAGAATCTGCGAAGCCAAAACTAGGCGACGAGTTGATTTACAACGTTCGGATGGTAGTAAACCTCGCCCAAGGCAAAATCTATGACTTGACGCAAAAGATCGACACGAACAAGGAAAGTCTTGCTGGGATGAAAAAGGAAGCGAAGATGATCAAAGCACAATTGGATGTGGATGATGTGCGACTGCAGCATATGCAAGCTATGGTGGAGAAAATGAAAGCACTCGATAATCTGCGCGAACAAGCTCTTGAGATGCAATCAGTCGAACCTATTGTATCGCATCTGCGCAGTGTACGTCGAAGTTTTCCGTTGGAGTTCGATGCACACAAACTTCAGCAACTGGTGCCGTCTATCTGTATGCCTCCACTTCGAGCCTTGTTGACAGAGTCAGATCTGCTGGACCAAGCGTCAAGCGATCGTGTCGTGCTCCAATTCCAACTGATTCAAGCGTTATTGACAGAGTTGCCCAGTAATAGAGCTGTGAAGTATGCGACCGAACCAAGCAGTGTACTTCCCGTTATCCGCGAGAAGACGATGGCCGAAGGCGACGATCTTTACAATTTCATCCTGGAAGAGACGTTATGGCCTGCCGTGATGCAGTGCGTGAACGTGGACTGGCAAGCGAAGTCCTCCCCAGCTGATTGCGTTGACATGTTCTTGAAGTTCAGACCGCACTTTTCGAATGAATTTGAGGAGGCAATTCTGCAGCAGTTGGTGCTTGCTCGATTGAAGAAAGAATGCCATCGCTGGGACCCTCGGTCCGATACGATTCCTATTCACGACTGGTTGCTTCCTTGGCTGCCTTACGTCGGTGCTGAGATGAAGTCCCTCTACCCTGACATTCGGTTGGCGCTTGCAAGTGCCTTGAACCAATGGCATCCTTCCGATCTGTCAGTACTTGCTGTATTGTCTCCGTGGAGAGAACTCTGGGGTGAGCGCGAGTATGGCAAGTTCACTCACCGGCATATCGTGAGGAAACTGATCCGGTGTTTGCACCGTGAATTTGAAATTAACCCGGAGAATCAAAATCTGGAGGCCCTGATGTGGGTTTTGGCATGGAAAGATCATCTTCCTGGTCGCCAGTTCGTTGCTCTTTTGGAAGGCGAGTTCTTCCCGAAGTGGCTCAAGGTTCTTCGTAAATGGATCAGCGGCTCACCAAATCTGATCGAGCTGGAGAAATGGTATTGCGGGTGGAAGCTGCTTTTTGAGAAGAACAAGTTAGCAACAAATGAACGATTGCTGGTCCATTTCCACGGAGCTCTTGTGCTTCTTCAGGTTGCAACTGAGTCGGTTGGCGTCCCAGCTGAGAGCAGGCCGCCAGTGCCAGAGTTGAACGGAAGTGCCGCCACGAACTATCAAGATGCATTGGCATTGGCACGAGATGAAGAGGTAAAAGAATCACCGGCTCGAGAGAGGAAAACGTCGCCACCGAACGTATCCTCGCGCAGCGTCAGCTTGAAGGATGTCATTGAGAATTTGGCAATAAGTCACGATTTGACTTTTATGCCGAAGGGCTTCCACGATGGACAGCAGGTCTACGCGTTCGGAAAGCACCAAATTTTCATAGAGCAAGGTGTAGTGTTCTTGGAAGAGTCCAAGGGTGTTTTCAAGCCCGTAGACCTTGAACAACTTCTGTGAAAAAATAAATACCCGAGCAACGAAGAAGCTTGGTTAGCGTTTGCCTTCTGTATACTACTACTAGTAGTACTGTATTAAACGTAGAAGATGAGGAAACTGGTGGGAGCTGACAAAAGCATTAGGCAGGTTGGCTACGTCATGCAGCCAAGTCTGCTCCTCCGCTCTCACTTTTGTATTCTATGAATATGGAAACTAATTTTCCTACTGGCTTACACTTAAGCGCTACGCGAACAGTCTGCATTGCTACTCGTCCTCCCAGTCGGGGAGATCAAGCGCACAGATGCCCACATAGACACCCGTCACATGGAATGCACTCGCTGCATCAAGCCAGACGAACACTCCCGATAAATAAGTATCAGCATGCCACACGAAGCACTCCTAACGCAGGAAAAACGTCGTCCGGCCAGCAAACTTCAATCGTACCCCCCCTTGTTTTAGTGACTGCAGAAGGCAATCAGCAAAAACCAAGCACGGACGACAAGAAATGCGCAGCCAACTAACCGTCGTCTGCAAGCCTACCGAAACTTGGTTCGCACACCTCAGTTCCACCACCCACTCGCTTTTGAGTTCGCAGAAGGCAAACATCAAAAGACAAGCAGGGGCAAACCGAAGCCGACGTCAACCAAAGCTTAGTTCGACTGGAGATCCATAATCACCTTCTGCGTCCACGCCGCCAACTGCTGCCCCTGAGGGTTTTGCGCATTGTTAGCGCACTCCGTCACGAGCTGAACCACAAACTGCTGGTGGAACAACGTCTCCACAGCCTTGCCCATCGCCTGGCCCATATCGCTTCAAATTCACAACAATACAAAAGTAATACATGTTAATAAACCACCAGAACCACCAAGCAGCAGACATGAACGTTTACATACCCAATCAGGCCCACAGCGCCAGTCGTCACCGCGTCCGATCGCGTCGATAGGTCGTTCGCCAGCGTAGCCAGGAAAGCTCCAATCTGTGGCGCGCACTCCATCAGCATCGCGGCCTTGTTGGCAGCACCAAGGCCCTGCACAATGCCGGTCAAAGCCTCCAACACGCTCTCGCGAAGCTGGTTCATGTACTCCACCACTTCTTCATCGTCCGTCGCAATCGATCCACATGCACCAGCCGCCTGCAAAATCATCTGCAGCGAAGACGCCGCGTAGCGCTCGTACTCGCCCTCAATAGCCAGCGCAATATCACCGAAGCACGACAGGACCGGCGGCTTCACCGAGCGGTTAAGCATCGGGTTCTTCAGAATCTCGATCAGGGCAGCCACGATCTCATCGCACAACGGCATGATCTTGTTCTCCAGAGCACGGCAAAGATCGCCAACAACACCCACCGCAACACTGCAAACCATGTACTCCTCGCTGTTCTTCAAGCCCATGAGCAGGACCGGGCCGAAGTACTGCATGTACACCTCGAACTTGGGGCCCACAACATTAGCCAAGGCGCCAGCAGCCATAAAGGCCTCCTCAGCAGCAGCAGCATTACGGGTAGAGAACACCTGCAGCAGCGCCTGCATGATACGGTCCGCCAGCGGCTCAATGTCGATGTTCAGCTTCTGGATGGCAGCAATTAGCACGCCGCACAGTAGGGCCTGCAGACCCGCCTGGTCGTCGTGGAGGTTGTTCGGGTTCTCAATCGAAGCCTTGATGCTCTGTTCCAGGCGCTCCAGCACCACAGGAAGACGCAGCATAATGTGCTCGTTCACCTCATCGGCGCCAGCCTGCACCAGCACGTTCAGAGCCTCGTACGCCGATCCGCGCAGGTTGCTCTCCGTAGCATTCGGACGGTTGCTGGTCTCGAGCAACTTGTCGAACAGCGTCTTAAAGTACGGGGTCAGCATGTGTGCAGCCGCCTCCGACTCCTCAAAAGCCTTGACGATGTTGTGGATGGCGTAGCAAACGTTGTGCGACACACGCGGCTCCTGGTCCAGACCTTCGAGCAACAGCTGCATGAGGCCAGGCAGCATCTCGCCGCTGATGCAGCCGCAGTGCAGCTCGCAGATACGGCCAAGCGTCCAGGCCGTCGTGTCACGCACCAGAATGTTGTCGAACTTCATGCAGCCCATCAGGAAGCCAAGCGCCTGACGCACAAGCGGGGCGATCTTGGTTGAGTCGGGGCCGTCCAGAATCGAGCCGAACGCCATAATAGCAGCCTCCTTGGGACGCCATTCGTTGCTCTCGATGTTCTGCGTGATGAACGTCATTGTGAGGTCCACACAGGCGTCGCCGACCACCTGGGCCACCAGGGCCAGACACGTAGCAGCAGCCATCGACAAGTTCCATGAGTCCTCGTCCTGGTCGTCCTCCTGTTTCTTCAGCGTCTCGGTCAGTAGAGGAATGAGCGTGTTCAGCACAGTCTGCACGTAGTAATTGCACGGGATGTAGTCGGTGCGGTTCTCCAGTTGAGCGTAGTTCATCTCCTCAATCAGATCCAGCTCCACGTCGCACATGGACGACCAGAACTCGAGCGACTGCAGACCAACCTCGTCCTGGTCGCTAGTGATAGCGTTGAACGTCAGCTTGCACAGCGTCTCCATGTACTCGGCCAGATACTCGTAGTACATAGTAGCGATGGCAGCAATGCACTCGTAGGCCACCACGCGTGTGCGTAGGTCAGGGGACTGTGTGGCCTCGCAGATCTTCTGCATGAGGTGGTCGCGCTCCTGTTTGCGCTTAAAGTTTTCGCTCACAAACTCCAGACTGTTGCGCAGCGCCGTCACGGCAGCAAGGCGGATGGCCGGCGGGCGGTCCGCCCGGATACCGTCCACGATGGCCGTGAGGATGCGGTTCGTGTCCTGTTCGTCGATGGCGCCTTCCTCCAGCTCGTCACAGAGGTAGCCAAGGCACTCAAGAGTGGCGTGGATGCAGCCTTCACTGCCGCTCGTTACGTTCTGTAGGAGAGACTCTAGCAGGGTCGGCCACTCCTTCTGTGGCAGCTCAATGCTACCGATCTTGGCCACCAACTGGGCGCTCGTGTGGCGGGCCACAGGGTCGTTAGACTGCAGCACGCCCAGAGAGCCATCCTTAATCTGAGTACGAAGAGCCGCGTCCATGGCCATCCAGGCGTTGGTCTTCTGCTGCTGTAGAGCGTCATCCTTGGCGTCCAGCACGTTCTTGAGGTAAAGGCCGGCGGCTTGGCGGCCAACCACGGCGAACTCCTCTGAGGCCAGAGCCTGCACGAGGGTCACCATGAACTGGCCCATTTGCTGCTGCAGCGCATTGTTCAGAAACTCCTCCGCCTGCTTACGTAGCTGAAGGTCTGTTTATATCCACACATAAGATACCGTTAGTTAGCTTAGCTGTAAGATCTCTGAGCGACTGATGAAGGACGTACCGGGGCTCTGAGTGTTAAGGAGGGCCGCAGAGATGTCCATAGCTGTCTAGATGTGGGGGGGAGGTCGCGGAGAAGAGAGAGATGCAGGGGGGGATACACTCGTGGAGTCACAGAGACCACGGGGGGCGGAACGGGGAATGGTGGGGAAAAGGCGGCGGTTTGAGCATTCTGCAATTGGTTGGCCTGTTTGTGGTAAACGGGTCGGGTCGAAGAGAAAACAGATACAAAAGGATAGACAAACATGTCAAAACGGGCCGGGTTTTATCTTATTTGTGGTAAATACAGCAGACCCGCGGTTTCTTTCTGACCAATCACAGGCGATGAGAATGGTTATGGTCTACTGTACCAAACTTGATAATGGACGAGAAACGTCATGTAATTCATCATCGAAGACGGGGAGGCTAACTGGCTTAACAACTGCAACGTCTTATGCTGGAATGAAAATATCCGAAGTTAACGTTTCATACAAAGTTGAAGCCTTAGAGCCACGGCATCCATCCTTGAAACGTGCGGCCGAGCAAATCCGGTGCTGTTGCCATTGCCAGCAGCTCCTGAGCTTGCGTCAACGAGCTCAACTCTGCCATCTCGTTAGCGCCATCCCCACCGATACTGGCCGAATCAACCAGCGCATGGAACTTACTGAGCTGCTGCTTCAGATGGGGGTTCTGGGCCAACTCCTCCTTCAGCAGCAATGCAGGTGACACGCCCTCCAGCTTTTTTCGTGCAATGGCAATCTTGACATCGGGTAGCCATGCAGTGGTTGCATTACTTGCAACTGGAGACGCCGTTGGCTTCTTGCTTGATCGGGACGTACGAGCTGGAGCAGCTTCCTCTACGTCCTCCATCTCTACGTCACTGTCTTGCAAAGTAGCACGATCCTCGCCTTCATCTTCAAACAATGCCTTCTGATGCGTTGTGGTAGATTGCTGCCAATCCAGCAGCGGCTCGTGCAAGAACACGTTCATGACGCTTTCAACCACTTGTCTCTTCGAGCGTAGCGCGTCAAATACCGCTTGCATCTCCTGCGCGAGTAGATTGGCACCGTCATATGGCTGAAACACGAAGTCCATTTGTCTTGTGTACCGGAACGGGATCAATTCGGGGACGGGAAGAACGCTTGCACCAGCACCGAAGCTCACACCAAAGTCGATTCCAATAACACGACCACTGGCGAGATCTAAGAGAAAATTGTCCAGATGACGATCTCCAATACCCAGCACGTACGAGCAGGCACTGAATGCCGCTACTGACTTCAAAAAGTGGTCTCGAACTAGTAGGAACGTCTCGAAATTTGAGCCCAATCCGAGTAGTTGGCGTCGTAATAAATCTGCTGGGATCATCGCTTGAATTTTTGCGAACTGATCCACCACATCTTTCGACCGAGGAGCGACTACCTTGGCGCTAAAGCTCGCACCCCGCTGTTTCAGGAGGAATGACTCGTAAGCCTTGGCTGCCGTCGTGTTAAACAGTTCCAGTTTCTGTCTCTTGTTGCTTTTGAGGTCGACGCAACGTTCGTCGATCTGCAGTTGTGCTTCTATAACCCCTTTCAGTGTTGTTGTGCCACCCACCCACTCAAGTAGACCGATTTCTTGCGTCATCGGAATCACGTCGTAGGTTGTTAACGAAAGATCGCGACACCGTGGATCTGCTTCGAGAATTTGGTTCATCACGCCGAAGAGCTGCTCGATCCGCTGGTCAAGACGCAAGTCTTCGCCGCCCTTTACAAGGAAAGTGTAGTCCTTCTCATCACTGCAGTGCACCGTCAATCTCTTCGGCAACTGCTTCGACGCAAGCACTCCAAGCATTGAATCGAAGCTCAAGATCCGAATGTGTGTTGTCGGATCTGGAGGACCCCAACCTGCAACACGTACGGGTGTACTATGTGAGATGCCTGTCAGTGCTGCTGAAGACAGAATAAATATGCAACTTACATGCTGTGTACTGCCCCGGGAGTTCGAGAGCGCAGCTCGAATGGTCAAATTCCTCGAGCCACTCAGCAAAGTCCCCCAGATGCGCCTTCATGTCCTTGGTGATGCCATATCTGCCAGGTGTCACGCCGAAATGATTCATGATCCATTCGCGGGCCGAATTGACAGATTTTGCCGTCATCTTTGTGCCGTCCTTGCCCATTATTTTCTCCACATCCCGCTTAGCTTTTCGGCTCCAGTCGCGGTTGTATCGACCGATCTGAGTGCCGAGTAGCGGGCGATCAGGGGAGAAACAGTCCTTCCATAGATGCTCCACTTTTTCGCGTGCATCAGGCGTCCGATTATCTTCTATCAGCTTCGCGATCTCTCTTAGTCCCTCCTTTAAACGGAGTTCTGGGTGGTGGATTCTATCCAATGAACAACGTTAGCAACGTCCAGCTACATCATTTTTATGACCAGAAGCGCAAGACGTACAATGTCAAGGCGGTGACGAATTTTTCCATAACCGGATTCGCCAGTAACACCTCTAGGCGATGCAAGTCCACTTTAAATTTGTCCAGCGAAGATCTGCATGTGACCATGAAATCATAAAAGAGCGCGACTGGGTATTTTTCGGCCATCTATAAAGCAAAATTTACACGTGAGAAGAGGACGCAAACACGCAAAATGCTCAGCAACAAACCTTTTCCAGAATCGCAACAATGGTCTTTCCAATAGGCCCATTTAGCAATGCCATTAGCTGCGCAGACCACTGCAGGCACGTCCACAGCGGAATCTTCGTCAAAACGCACTGTTCAAAGTCTGCCACAATACCCGGGTAAGGCGAAATCACGTCGCACAACTGGGGGAAGTAGTGGGCACATTCACGATCTCCAGCGGCCATTCCTCCCAATACATTCTCAGCCAACAGCTTCGTCAAAGCTTTACGATCGGTAAGTCTCGCCAACTTCTCCATTTTTCGCTTGAAAAGCAAATCGTTCAGAAACTCGATGAAGGCTAACCGGCATCTCAAGAAAGCAGAAGATGCACCAACGTCCATCTCTTTGCGTGAAACAGCGTCAATACGCTGGCAGGAAACCTTGAACATATCCAGTGAGCGCGAGAAATATTCCTCTTTGAGGTCGTCGTCGACGTCGTGGACACCATAAAACCCAGCGGCACTCGCAAACGTCTTCGCCTCCAGATACCCCATCGCCACTTTGTCGTTTGCCCCTGCTGTCTCCATCATGTTCATGATTTCCACATTGTCAAACATCTTCGTGGCAGTCTCGTAGTATCGCGTGATTAGCTTAATCGAGCTCGAGTTCAGGCCACTTCGGTCCGATTGGTGCTCTTGTCGATCAACCAGCTTCAGAACGTGTGATACGAACACCTCCACCATCTGCACACTAAGCTTGGGGAGTTGGTGAGCGTTGCACAGCTCGCGGTAGCTTTTCAGCATCTTAGACGCCAAAGCCAAAATGTTGCAGGAAATTGCCGCGTTTGCATACTGCAGCATAGCGTTACTCTTGCTCCCTAGAACAGCCAAACGAATCTCATCCGAAAGAATCCCCTGGTCTCGTGTATAGTTCAGCAGAAAACCGGCAACGGTGTTCTGCACCATGGAGTGTTGAGACCAAAGAACCATGCCCTCCACGCCTGTTGAGGGAGGGAATGTTCTCCACGCATCCATGAAGCCTATAACACTAGGGTGCTCCTTCTTGTCAATATCAGAGTAATCGCGTCCGAAGCGGGATAGCACTTCGTCAATCTCCACCATCGACGACAGTGACTGCAATAACTGCATGCGTGAGGTCGATGCCATGGGACTTGTCTGTCTCCACATTTTCAGAAAATTGGTGTAAAAGGTTTCCACACAGACCCGAGCTTGACTCTTGTCACCCGATGACAAATAAGTCAAGCACATTTCAACTGGGAACCTCGACTGAACAAGCTCCGCTTTCGGCGAATCACGCATTGCGCCTTCAATAAAACTCTGAAGACTTGCCAGGTCGCTGTCCGTTTGCTTAGCTTCTGACAGGCCTAAGCACGAGCGCAAGTAATGACCAACGCCTTGCTCCAGATACGGGGGTCGCTGCTTCCACAGAAAGTCACTGTCCTTCTGAGTCGCATCAGTAAGCTCATTTTTCAACGCGTCCCAATTGCTAAGAGTCTCCAAGCAGTTAAATCGTTGCCAACGACTTCGCGTAGTATCGGTCTCTATGGCAACAGAATTACCGCCATCTAGGATTTCCATTTGCGAGTCCAATATACTCTCAGCCTTCTTGTATGATGTTACAGCAAGCGGAAGATCTCCTGATACTTGCGCTTGAAGAGCTAGTTTCGATTCGGCAGTCGTACTGCATGCCATTGACAATGCGATGAGGAAATTCCGTTTGTGTACTGTACTCAACAGTTTGTGTAGCAGATCCCAACAATTTGTCACCAATTCGTTTGACGCCAAGCTCCGGTCCGTGGTCTTGCCTTGCATTTCGTGGATCAACTGTTCCTCAAGCGCCAGTTCACTGAGATGATACTTTCCACTCGATAAGCCAGCTTCACCAATCATCTGTGGTCGAAGAGGTAGCGTTTCACAAAGCCGCGGGTTTCTTACAATGCTCGCGAAGTACGCTGATACAATACAGCCAACGTAGACCGAAGATGATTTGGAGAGGGCCAATGTCTCCTCGAGCCTTCCCGTCAGCTCGTCAATGATTCCAGACTTTTCAAATTGTGAGCTCCCCACAATCGATGAAAACAGTGCCCCGAACACTAGGCTTGACGTCTCGACGGAAGTCTCACAGAGGGCCATAATAGGATCCACGATGTCTTGCTGTGTAATTTGAATATCAGGATACTCACCGACGCGATACGTCCTCTTCATTGATACGTGTCCTTGCCGCTGTTCTCGTTCTCGGGTTATCTGCGCCTCCTCTCTCTTCTTCAGCAAGGCATACTGGTCTTGGAAAAAACGTTTTGAGGCTTTCTTGTCATAGCTAGACGGATCTTTCACGGCGGAGTTATCTGCACGTCGTTTAGAGAAGCGATTTCTCCCCGGTCGCTGCTGTCCAACATCCGATTCCCCGAAAGATTGACTATAGCTTGGTGTCGACCCTAAAGATGCTGCATTTCACAGAATAAGAACTATCGTTAATAAAACGAGGCGAGTACGTTACACGGAAGATATATGAGCTTACCTGGATTGGAGTGAAACAACTGCGACTGCATCGTGCTGCCAAGAGACCCATTAGCTTGTGACGAAGCAGAATACGTTAGACTGCTTGATTGCTGCGTTGACTCTGGACGTGCACTGAACAAATCAGCCTCCACGGAGAACAGCGGCGTCATCGATTGCGTTTTCGCCTCCCAACTCGCGTCAATATGTGTCTCTGCGTACTCTCCGCTGCCCAATGCGCTTGCAAACAGAGGTCGTTCAAACTCGTTGCTCTCCTTAGACATTCCAACAAGCAAATTGGTAGCGTATAGTATCCACTTTTCGTCGAACTTCGAGGAGTACAAAGGACCAAAGATCGAAAGAAGCCGATCGCTGCAGGAATTCACGATGGCCGCAGAGGTATTCCAATATTCAAATGCTTCTTTTCTGCATTGGTCATCCGAATCGCACAACCCATGGAGCAGAGAGACTCGCACTCTCGATTTGGCCTGATCTGACAGATTTTTCTCATAGAGCTTCTTGGCCACGGTAAACAGCAGTCCTCGACATTCCGGGAGATCATGTCCTTCATAATATTTCAGCATGCCAATACCTCCTTCGGATGCATTTGCTACCAAACGATCCAGCTCTGACAAGCTCAAATGGTCCAGAAGACGTGATATAGCTTGAAGGGTACTAAGCTGAACTCCAGTATGCCGATGTGCCACAAAGCGGCCAAGAACAGACTGCACATGAGTGAATATGCTCTTTACGACACTGTCGTTTGCAGCCGCATTGTGCAAGGAGTCCGCCGCCAGCAAAGCCCACCCATCCACTGCTACAGCTTTCGGTAGTACGAATGATAAACGTTGTAGCATAATCGAGTCGATGATTTTGGACTGATGCATCGAAGCATTACGCAGCAATGCCAGAAATCGCCCAAAGTCTTCCTCGTTGTACGAGCCGATAATCAAGTTTCTCAGCTTGCACATGAACTCTTCGCCCTCGGAATGACCAGCAGTCTGTAAGTAAAGCCCACCTACTTCAGCTGCCAGAGTGTACAGGGACGTTGTTTTGCTCGTCGTAACCAGCAAAATTCCATCTTCAATTGTCTGTCCTGCCTCTTCAACCAGTAGTTCGCTTTCCAGTCCAGCGGTCAACATCGCACTAACAACTTGGAGGGCAGCAAATTGCTTTGCAGACTTCATCTTACTATCACTATCGTCATTGATCAAGAAGGCAATCAGTGTTCCCGCATCGATGTTTGCTGAATCCTTCCAAACAGCAATCAGCTCGGTTATGAGAAGCACGTTATTGTTACGAATCACATTATTTCGTTCCGGGCAAAGCTTGATCAGTTCGTTGACAAAACGGCTGGGTGCGTCGCTGAGAAATAACACTGGCACATCTTTCCAGGAATTCAGCACGAGGTTGCAGCAGTCACGCAAGATATAGCTGAACTCAGGTGCCTGTTGTGCAGCGCTCGCGTCAAGAAGCGCTTCCAGTACTGCACGCAACCATGACGATGAGTACGTCGCAAAAACATCCGGAGCATTCAGCACCAGTTTCGCCACAAACAATCGCACATTTAAACCCGTTGTCGGATCGACAATCACATCGAATATCTTCTTCATCCAGCCAGGCATCGCCTTTTCGCTCCAGCTAGAACCGAAGTCCGTTTTCATTTGCACCAACACGCGCAGCAACGGAATCATACACGGATGCTGATTAAAAGCATCTAGTTCGATCTCAATGTTCTCATACGTAGAGCCCGCCTGGTTGATGTCTAGAGACGCAGTCATTGTGGAGACCGACAGCGAATCAGCATCCATACTCAAGCTGCTGGCCGTGAAAAATTGAAGAGCAGCAGATTCGTTGCGCTTGGACTTTGACTTTGCTAATGCATTCGTGTCAAGTCTTGCTTCAAGAGAAATCGCCGACAAACTTGACAACGGAATGGTCGCAAAGGTTTCTGTCTCGGCGGGCATCTCATACTCACGCGAGAGGTCCAGAATATTGCTCCAGAGTGCTGGCTGGAACAAGATTTGATCGAAAAACTTCTCTTGTTTCTGCGTCCGAGAGACGGCGGTGAGCAGGCAATTGTAAGCTGCACAGCATGACAAGCGGACGAGGTCGTCTACATCTCCGTACGTCTTCGTTACCACCTTGCTAGCACACTTGCACAAAAGCATGGTAAACTCTCGCCCTTTGCCATTCTTGTGGCCCAGAAAAGCTGAATTGATCTCAATCCGAATTATCTCGGGGTCTATCAGGCGATACAAAATCTCCACCAACGAAAATGCCACAAACACACCAATTCGACTTCCTCCGGAAGAAGCCTCAGCTGCAGTTGAAATCAGGGTCGCGAGTAACCTAATGACGGTAGATTTCTTCGTGAGACTCTCCATCAAATAGAACTGCAGCAACGTCTCGCCAGTCTGACACTCAATCAACGGCGTAAACACTTCCTCAAGAAGCGTTTGGCGAATAGCGACATCCAGCGTGGGGTCTAACAGCACATCCAACAGCTCCGCCAGCTGCTGTCGGATCCTTTCCCCGCTTATAGCACCCCCAGACATTACACCACTGCCAAGTGAGATCGAGAACCTTGCAAGCATTTGTTTAATTTCAGTGCGGAAAAGATGGTTATCTGCCTCCTTCAGACTCGGGTAGATAATTATAAGGTATGCTATCGAATTGCTCCGCTCGATAACGCCAAGAAGTTCTGAAAACAACAAGTGGAAAACATCAAATTCCTTCGAGCCACGCGACACATCGACAGAAACGATCGGGAATTCGTCAAAAACAAATTCGACCAGAGCGTCCAGCGTCACTTTTGAGGCGTGCTTCTCATCGGAAACTAGACTCGAAGTCGGCCCCAGCAAAGCCAGCATCCGCAAAATATCGGCTTTCACCAAGTAGCTGCATCCACGTTGCTTGAGCAGTTTAATGATGGCACCCTGGATGTCGGGAATAGGCTCCCTCCGCATGGCCTCAACAATACTTTCCGAACAGTGCTGGCACAGCTCCAAAAAGTACCGGAGAACTTGCAAGACAGACAGAGCCCGTTGTGTGTTCGCATTGACAGCTTCCAGATTGTTGACAAACTGCTTGACATTTGCCACTAGCGTTTTAGTAAACGCATCCCAGTCGGCCGACTTGGACGGATAGACTTTGAAGCTAGTCACTTGGCGAAGAACATCAACCAGCACATTGACGATGAAGTCATTTTCCAAAGACAGAGAAACCAACTCGCTAGCGCACCGATTCCACACCGCAAGTGTAGGCATGAAGTGAGTCACGTCACTGTAAAGCGGTCCATACACCTGTCGATCAGCAGGATTCACAAATATATCTGTAATCTTCCAGCCACAAGCAGACGCAGCCTTCAGGGCAGCAACAGCAACCAGATGGTCGTGCGGTGAGCCGTGTCCATACTCGACTGCTTTACTGGCAACCAGGGCAAACATCTCTGCATATTTGTCCGCCACAGGAAAGCTGATAATGCCAGCACTTAAAATCTGTAAAGTAAAGTATAAGTGTTAGCAAAAAAAATTCCCTCGTTTAGACAGAGATCACATACCTTGCTACCGAAGATGGACAGCGATCTGATGGTTCTTGAATGCTTAACAAAAGAGTCACTGCTGTTCACATGAGCCAGGCACATCTGCAGACTCGAAAGCATCGAATCGACCGTTTCCTGCATTTGGTCTGCCCAGTCAGGGCTTCGTGTGATAACACCAGCACAAAATTCCTCAATGTCGTCAAATGAACTTGCATCAAGTGCCTGCGTATCAGGTGAATGGAGCAGTGCCTGAAGAAGCTTCTCAGCCACAGCGCCTCGAAACGACTGTTTGTCCATGTCTGCAACATCCCGTAGCACCGCGTTGCCTTTGTTGATGAATGCCTTAATACAACTGCATAACGAAGTCAATACTGAGAGATACGCTTCAGTCCAATGTGACAGCTTTGATGAGTCCTCCCACGGGCCAGCGTGTTTCAAGAAAGTCGCAACAGCCCAAGAAAGTGTCTGCTGGCAACTGGACTCTCGCTGGTCACTAACTCCAGTCGTATACTTTCGCTTCATGCTTTCTTGCCGAGGATTCATCTCAAAAATGCCTTTTGCCTTGTCACCAAGCATCTCTACGCACCAAACGTAGCTCTCAATCGACGCAGACAATTGCTCCATCCACTCAACTGTAATGTTTGTATGAGCGAGTGAGCTTATCGGTACCAGTACAGCAATAATCGATTCAGCGCCATGAGTTGATGCAAAATTCTGGATCCATTTGAGGCTCGACTTACTGATCAGCGCACTAAAAGACACAAAAAGTCGTCGACACAGACGACGAAACAAAACCTCCCGCGCGCCAGTCTGTTGGAACAGCCAAAGTGTCGTTTGCTGTAGAATGGAGTCACCATCAACGTTGCCAGCCGCCGTACTCCCTTTTAAAAAGAGCTGAGGAAAGCGACAGATTCCACGTTCAATCTTCATCACAGCTTTCGAAATCACATCTCGCGAAATATCAACCCCACCGATCTTGTTCCGAACGTCGCTGTTACACAAGCGTAAAGCGTAGAGAAGGTTCTTCAAGCACGGCAAAGCGAACTGCGTCAACACTTCTCCGTCCTCTTCCTTTAGGGATCGAAGGAAGTAGCTAATGGAGGCTGCAGCTCCGCTACGTTGCACAGCCCCCGGGTGGCGACACAGCGAGAAAACGCTCTCAAAAATACTGTCAGCCTTTATCCGTGCCTTAGAATCTTCAAGAGCGAGCGAGAGAAATACCGCGATAGATCGAGCTGACATCGTACGAACAGCAGTCTCTGGGTCCGACAAGCTTCGCGTTAGCTCGTCCAGCATGCTTGAATATTCAAACGGGAACGTGTCACTATTCGCAGCTAGCCAGCGAAGCAACTGGAAGAGCAGCGGCTCGAAAAGGGATCTGCAAATCTTCTCGGGGTCCGTAGCTAACCGCACGATTCGCGCAAATACTCCACGCCACATATCGTAAAATTCAGTTTTCTTTCCAGCTGCATGTGGGTGCGTCGCTGTCTTTCCACATAGATAGCAAACCAAGGCGTGGTAGCCTTCACTTGCATTAGCTTTCACCCGCCGGACTGAACTATGGGTTGCCACGTTGCCGAGATGAGACAAAACGGGATCCATCGCTAGCGACATCGATATCTCGCTTAGCTGAAGCTCCAACCGGAAAAAAGGTGAAGAAACGCTCCCCATGCTGCCACTAGCGTTGATCACGGACGGAGGTTCGCTCATTAACAGCGAGATTTTGCCGCCGCACTTGCCCAAGAGTAATAAAATACGACGTTGCAGCTGGGCGAGGTCGGATACTTGATTAGACGAAGTATTCATCATGCCTTTTCCATTCGACTTCACCAACGGCGAGTCTTCATCGTTTAGCCCTTCTTGATCGAGAAATGCCGAGAGCAGCGGAATAACTTCAGATATCACATCCTCAAAGTCGCTTAGACACTGGCGTTGCCAATGTTCCAATGCCGTGACGGCGACTATGGCGGCTGGGAGGTAGGATCTGCCAAGTTCCAAGATTGACCTTACAATGCCAACCATGTTATGAACGGCTATCAATCCTATTGGAGCTGTCAAAACAAACTCAGAGCACGTCAACAGTAGTTCGTCCTGGTAAAACCGCGCTTGAGCACACACTCGCTGGACGAACGTCATAAAATCACCGCGGAATTGGGGCTGCCGGTCGTCGATGGTCGGTGGCGAGTCGAAGTATTTCAGATCATCCATTGCCTTAGCCACCACTGTTCCAATTCGATAAAAGCTCGAAACCAGCGGTAGCTTAGAAGCGGAAGAAATAATCTGCTGCATGATCAAGGGTATCTGGGTCATCAACAAGGCAACACAAAGCGTCAAAGCTCGCACAACCTGATTGTACTCGCATACCAACGTACCCACGGGCGCAAAAGGAATCTTGGTATTTTACCGATGACCCTCTCGATAAATTCTTTCATATTGAGCAGGATTGAGTGATCGCGAGGCACGGTAGGCTGTGGTTGAGTATAGAAAATATATCAGTGAAGGCATCGGGCTAAAGTGTCGCGTAACTTACCAAGTACCCGGTCGTATTCTTCCCGTTGTTTGTTGTCTGCAGATCAAACTGATACGAAAGGTTGAGCTGATTGATAATGCCAAGGACATGCTTGACAGTCGAGTCGAAGAGGGTTGATTGAAGCGTTCTTCCGATATCAGGGGGCTCCTCCATCTCAACGTCACCGCTACCACTTGTCCTTAGTACAGGTTTTAGGTCCGCTGCCGTTTCTGACCGACGACGAAGTAAAGCTAACCAAAAGCCTTCATACTCGTATAAGAGGTTTGCCACCAACTCTCCTGTGTCCGGATGATAAATAACCTGTCGTAAAAATTGATCAGTGTCAAATTTGAGTCATAATGAAGCTTCGTAACTGAATATCTTACCACTTGGTCAGAATCAGTGACGTTTGAAATGCTCAGCATCAGCGTGTGAAGCACAAAGCGATCAACAAGAGGGTCTATCGCTGTCCAACTCGATAGAGCAGCGAACACAGCCAAAATCGACTTATGTACCACCACTTTTGACTTCCAGAGACAGTGGGGATATGCTGTCATCACATGACACAGCATGTCCCCAAAAAATTTGACGTAGCCTTCATCAAGTGGAACATCGTGGCGCTTCCAGCAAGATACGACGTCAACCACATCACGTTAAAACACACAGAGGTCGACCACCAGCCTGCTAACAAACTTACCTCTTGCACAAACTGTCCGATACATTGCACGTACTGAGAGAAAAGAGGCCATCTCCACGCCGTCGCTTTCGTATCCAGCGCCAATAGGGACTCACCAAACGTTTTCAGTTTGTCTTCGATCTTACCGTAGCCTTTCGCCCCAAGATACACGTAGATCGACGAAGAGAACCAACCGAGGCATTGCACAGCGAATGCCGTCGTCGACGTTCCAGCGGCAGAATCGCTCACAGTCGGAAGAACCTCCTTTAGAATTTTATTCAAACACTTTTTGCGCTGGTCATCCTTCGCTTCCGCCAAATACCCATTTACCGCCTTCAAGATAGCATTCGAGCATACGAATGCGTGCTCTTTGATCTGGCCACAAAGTGCGAAATTCCGTATTGTTAAAGGCTCCAAATAATTGACGAATGGGAAAATTGGCTAAACGTACCGTTTTGTTTTCACTCTGGCAGCAAAACTTCATGTACGAAAACCACACGTAGCCATTTGGACCGATCTCTTGCTGGAATATCTGCGCGTGTTTCGCTAAAAAGGTTTCACAAGAGTTCGTCACCTGGTAGCGTGAGAGATTGCCACTGACTGTAGTGGCAAACACCGTGAGCAAGTACCTGCAGCCCATAAGCACACGCGTCAGCCACATAATCAAAATCCTCTCATCACATCAGCAACTCACGAGTAAATTTTCTTCCGTAGAGCTTCATCCCGCTTGTATCTCTCTGCATCGCACTCCAGGAGCCGCGCCAATGCAAATAATAGCCCATTAACCATCATCATCTCGGGTGAATTGCTCGAGAACTGTTTCTCCAACTCATTTTCGATCCAACTTAGCAACTTCGGCACATTCTCGTCTACCTCTTCAGGAAACGTCTCCAACAAGTAGCCAATCACCTCCAGCATCTGTCCCTTGGCAGTCTGTGTCGCCTTGGAGAACTTGATGTCATAGAAAAGCTTCTCCACGTAAGTTCGGGGCTCGATATCGTCACTAGTCACGCGTTTGTTCGCGTACTTGAGCACGTTCACCACCACCTGACAATAACGACATAGTACTCAGCATATTTGCTCATCTCTCAATAATTACACCCCTCCTTACAGTAAGAGCATGGGCCTTGACTCGATTAAACGGGTCAGCGCGTGCCGTCTGCTGGCAGGCTTTGTACAAGTCAACCACATGCTGCTTGGTGAGCGCGCGGTGCGACCCGTACGCCTTAAGGAAGGCAGCCAGAAGCTCCAGCACACCGCCTCTAGCTGCCGAAATCTCTCGCTTGCGTGTGTCATCCGCAAAGTCAGCGCTAGTGCTCAGGAAGCGCAGCAGACTGGGCGGCTCTACGCTCTGGAACAAAAGGATGGTGCACTGCTGCGCTGAAGCCCGCGAGCGTGCCATAGCACCCGCCATCTCCGTCTGCAAATGGCCCAGCGTCTCCTCCACGCTGTCAACTGCATGCGCTTGCGCCAAGAAGGTAGCCAGCTCCTCGAGCTGCTCGCCCAGCTTGGTCTCCATGCTTCAACTGGCGGAGAGGAAATGGATTGATGGTATTGATTAATGTGAGGCAGTTTGTGTCGGACACAGTAAATGATTCTTACTTAAAAGAATGAAAACAAAGTCGTGCTACGCACGAAGAAGCTCTGAAATTTCGAGCATGACATGTAATCTGTAGCTTGCGCTCATGACCATGTAGTGCGAATTACTGATGAGCTGAATACAGTACGAGCATTTCCAGCGATGTGCTGTGCATGAAATCCGGACAGCGTAACTTTACTTTTTGCAGAGTTTTATTGCAAATTAGCGCACGGAAGGGCATCGCACGCTTCGTAAAATTTTCGTCAGAGTTGTTTGCATACAACTCGTCCTAACAATATCCTCGTGCTTGTTTTGGTTAACTGCAGGTCTTCGACGGACTCGACCAATATTTCAATATATAATATTATTGTAGCAAAAATCGCTCCCAATATATATATATATATTTTACTCACTGCTGGTGCCACTGCACTTCAACTCAGTATGGTCAACAATAATACTCAACGGCAGGGACAACTTGAAGGCATATCAGGAAGGGGAATGGAGGAGCAAGATACAAAGCTGCCATCTTCAGGTCCGTATAGTTTGACAGGATGAGAACACCTGGGTGTGGACTGGCAAGGTGTTATTTATTAGTACACGCTATTACGCGTACTTGCTCATGTAGATTCCACGAATTCTAACCCCGGCAGTTTTTACTAATGAGACGACGCGGGTCAAGAATGGACAAGAAGTGTCTTCTTGTAGCTTTCAATTTGTTTCTGTGGAAACGTCAGTTTTGTTCTCGGGTTTAATTGGTATAAATAAATGTATATTTAGTACTTTTAAGTGCTTTTAATAAAGCAAACGGAAGTAAACGGTATGAACAGTCCTGGCTGAGAATCGCCACGCTCAGGGCTCTATCGCATGGCTTTGGGGCTAAAAGTAAGTTTTGGTGAGGTACATTGCAGCCATTATTTATCGTACTAACTAGTGTATCTTCGATACTGGGTCATCAAAGTGACGGCATGATTAATCACATGGGTTAAGCGGGATTTTGTTTTTAACCCATTAGACCTCAAAACCAGATACGCATCATTTTCCATTTTACTGTTGTAATTAGTAAGGACGGGTTGAGTTTTACTATTAATATTTGTCTTTGATGTGTTACGTATGTTATACTTCGAACACCAGAATTTGGTGTTCTGAACTCAGCACACGTGTGCTACAAATATGCTGGGTGAACAAGAGATTCTAGCAATCTGCGCTGTAGTATTTAGCGCGTGTGTGGCCGCCGTGATGAGTACATCGGACCAGCGAAGCCTCCGCGTATCGACTTCTTGCAAGTCGACGTTTGCTACAACTACATTTGAGGAAGCCATGGCAGCGAAGGAAACAGGGTGGTTTAAAAAGAAGCTTCGGTGCGATAAGGCGTCGTTCTATCCATCTACAGCGCTGTGCGCGCCGCGACTCCCTGTCTACCAGCTCCAAACAGCAAGCATCCCTACATTAAGCGGGTTGCGCTTACCATCATGTATTTAGCTCAAGGCGGCACGATAGACCAAGCAGCCTCCGTGCTAGGAATTTCTAAAATGCGCGCGGTAGTGTATATTAATTCCGTGCTTGGTGTGTTGAGTGGAATGGCAAAGGAAGTAGTTACTTTGCCATTAGGTGATGTTACCTACAACCGAGGATGGATTCTTTGCGGTAGCGGGCTTTCCGGGGGTTGTCGGCGCCGTAGACGGCACTTTGATTGTGATTCAGCGCCCACGAGAGCACGAAGGATGGTACTGCAGAAAAAAATTCACGGCGGTGAACGTTCAAGCGGTGGTAGATTATTGCGGGGCTTTTCGCTCACTTTCAACCCGCTCTGGGTCCAACAATGATCAGTCATTGTGGAATGGCTCAGGGGTTCGTAGTCGGTAAGTGCGGGTGATCATTTTCAAATAGTATTTCTAAATAACTCGAGTGCTATTTTTTTTAATTAGTTTGCAGTCATAATCCCCCCCCCCTGGAAGACATTTACCTGGCGATGCCGGCTATAAAATTTGGGCTCATCTTCTGACGCCATATCCCGAAGAGCACACCGTAAACGACGACAGGAAGCGGCTCTACAACAAGAAGCATTCGCGAACCAGAATTGTGGTCGAATGTGCATTTGAGCGGCTCAAAAACCGCTTTAGAATTCTACTGGGAATACTTGAGCAAAGGTCCACTGAAAGCGTGTCAAAGGTGATATTGAGCTGCGCTGTGCTGCATAATCTATTGCTAAATGTCGGTGATAGTCAGTTGTTTGATGGGTAAGATCCACTCCTAAATGCGGCCCCACCTGAGCTGCCGACAAACCCAGAGGAACTAGTCGTGCACCAGCAAGGTATGGCTAAAAGAGAAGATATTGCGTCTATTTTTTTTTAATACACGCTCTCTACATACTGTGTACGGCTGCAAGCTGGGCGTCCCTACGTGACAATAGATGGCAAATGCACTCACTCATTTGAGCACAAGCGCAGTTACGCTCTTTGTACTATCGTCGCTCACAGAGTGTATTCCGCTAATGTGCACTCACAAATAGAAATTACAGTATTGAGTGAGCACTTATCCGAGACTACCCGCGGAGAACTACTTGCGGCCTACATAGATACGAACACGTGTGCGGTAGTGCAGACCATACAGATGGTCGCGGCGAGTCGATGTGGCTGTACGCACTATCATACCCTACGCAGTACTGTGCTTATGCGTCCTGTCGGTAATGCTCGAAATAAGAGCGCGGTTGAGTCACGGATGACAATAAGGCGTCCCCTCTATGCATGTAGGTATCGCGTTGACTACTGGTACCTGGTCTTGCCGATATTAGAGCAAGCTTGCTGAGATTGACTGTCGATCCATTACACTGAAGGGAAGCGCAGATGCGCTTGGTCATATAGACTGCTACGTCAGCAGCGTAAGCACCGATAGCTCGCACGACGATGCAAAAGTACCGAGAAAGCGACAGTAGCCCTATGTTTAGGTTTTGGTTATCACGAGCGCGTGACGTATACACTAAGTGACGACCTATCGAGATAAGCTATGCAAGGATACATCAAAGGTATTAATACGACTCGAAATCTCAGAATATATAATTTCTTACTAACTTTAATACTTTTGCATTATTTTTTAATAGGCGTCTCAAAAATACCGGAAGCTGAAGTGCCAGTACCGGAAGGGAAGGCGTGATCTATCCCAGACTGGGAATAATGCAATCGAACGAGACGTTGATGAAGGATTGTGGTCTATTCTAACTGATGCGTTCGGCTCACGCGTGGGTATTAGCGGCGAGTCATTGATGGGCACTCACCTCACTAACGACGAACACGAAGACAGCAGTACGGTGTCCGAATTGAGTGCTCCTGCCAAACCTTCCAAGTCTGTGGTGCAAATGGCGACAGCATTGCAAACGGGGATGGAATCCATCGCGGCATCCCTCAGCACGCGTGCTTCTAACGATGATGCAATCCGGTCGCTGGCAGAAACGCTTCAACGGCAACATGCTGAGTCGCAGCAACTTCTTGCGATGTAGTTAAGCTTACAGCAGCAGCTGCTCAACCAAAAGCAGTACGTTCACTATCGTAGCGCCTAATGCTGAAACACGGGTCACATTCAAGAATAACTTAACCTTTTGTACAGCAATAACTTCTTTTTTTCTAATTCGCTAGTTAATATATGCAACAGGCTACGTCTTGTAGCAGTATTTATCCCATGAGACTTACCCGTGCGTCAACACGATTAGCAGCGCCATTCTCAGTTTACCATATGTGCGACATCAGCCTCACACTATCCGTCACTTTACAAATACAAAGATAGATATGGTAATGGCGGACCTATACCGGTGTATATTCCAAAAATACTTGCGCTGCTGCTTCTTTAGTTCAATGTACTTGGCGTTTCGGGCGGTCAGCTTGAGAGGGCGGCTGCTCCTCTTTTTCTTCTTGGGGTACCAGTCGGGACCCATCGCCTTCTTAACATTCGCCAGGCTTTTCTGGCGGCGTACTTCGGCCGAATCAGGTGGCGGAGCCTTTTCCTCCCAGAACTTGGTCGCTTTTGGTCCGTTCTCACAGGCAATACAGTGCCGCGCGATGTTTCGCCCGCTGATAGTCCGGAACGCGTAACCGTACTGCAGTTGTCTGCAACAGACGCAGCGCGCTCATGGGTCCGTCGTAGACCGCTGCGGGCTCAGCAGAAGCGGGTCAATCTTCGCCTTGCATTGCTTGCATGTAGGGCCCACAATTTTGCAAACTGTGAGCCAACAAATAAAGTTTTTTTTTTCACCAATAGGTTGCGCGGGTGTATTAGCCAACGAAACGGTTTTATTTAAAAGTAGATTATATATATTAAATTTATTACTATTTAAAAATATTCAAACCTGACTTTATTAATATATTGAAATTGTTCATCGAATCGCTATATTAGTATGTAGGAAACTCATAGGATACACACATTTTAGACAGCTTTTGCGCATGCACCGATCGCGTGCAGGTGCCGCTATCGCAAGGCGGCGAGACCTAGGCGCCTATATAGCGTCTGCGGTCGCAGTGATAAGTGCTGTATGCAATCACAGTGCTTACAAAAAGAGGCGGCTAACGTGCCCGAATTTCAGCAGGTTTTGAGTAGCAAAATGTAAATTACTAAAAGTCAGACATATAAACAGTGCGGGTTTTATCCAATCGGTACGTTTCGTTCTGCTACAGAAATGTTAACGTACGTCCAATCGAAATCGCCAGAGACAGTCACATCGTGCAACAGATCCAGTCAGTGTCGCATGTCGGGAAATATTGCCCAATGAGGGCGCGAATTAAGAGTTTCACGCTGTTGGCTATAATTGTAATTTTGGAATAGCGAGGTCGAGTCAGAAAGATAGGCGCAATCGAAAGGATGGGAAGAGAAAGTATTAGAAAGGCGGCGGGTAGCCATGCGGAAAGGAAGGTCAGAGCAGGAAGGAAGGAAAACGACGGACACACGACAGACAGGCTATGAGTTTAGTAGCGGTGTGATGCAGCTCTGTATTAGCTCTCTACAAACATGTCCACACCACTCCGTTAAACTTAGGCGTTGCAGCGGGAGCTGCTTTTCCGCAAGGTGTCTGGAATGACTACCAAGAAGGTGATTTGTCCTAAAGTTAAGGACAAAAATTCTTGAATTCAATAGTAAAACAAAGTTAAAATTCGTTTCCATACAAAATGGCGTCAGGTGTCTCAGCTGTCATATCAGGCAGTGGCAATTGCGCTTGCCGTACTCGATTTTGGTCCTTATAATCGGGGCCTTAACAAAATCGCTCGGGATTTGGCGAGCATGCATCTTATTTGGTCCTAGTTTTTAGGACCAAATGTGTTGGAATAAGTGGAGCAAGCTTCAGGCTCCTGACTCCTGAATCTCTGAGTTGGCGTCCAGCAGATACGCACTTAATCTCGTCTAGGAAAAGGACTTGAAAGAATGTGTAGGTGACTACTGTACTTGGTAACGCGTAGGGTTCGTCACTGGAGGATTGCTCTACTTGTCGGAGAGTAGGTGCCATTTAGACTTAGTTACACTTGTAGAGCAACTTAGCAGAAAGTAATCAGGGACGGTCGTAAAAACGTAAGTGCCAGACAAAAGGCCACGACATGACCGCGGTGTCTGGTGGGGCCGCTCTCGCTGCTGCTCGCTGGTGAGCTGCAGGCGTCAAACGCAAAGTGAGGGAGAAGCACCCGCCAGAACCCCGCTGTTCCGCAATGGTAGATTAGTATACAAATAGCAAGTAAATCAATACTAAAACCTAGTAAAATGCACTCTCGTTGAGCACACAATCTTGGCAGCGCACAGCCAACAATGTCCTTGCGCATACAGTCCTTGGTATAGACCTTCGCCATTGCACCCACGCGCACGCAGTAGCCGGTTGTAGTGCAGCCCGTAGCTGCACTACCAGGCGCACGAGTGTCCTTGGGATGTGTCTTGCAGACACTGTCAGTGGACGGTGGCTCGTAGACGGGGGCGCTGGGCACTGGCAGGCTGCACTGCTCTGGCGCTCGACACGCAGGTAAGTTCCACTAGCTCACACTCCCACTTGATCTCGGCGACGCACGGTAAGTCGACGCGATCACACACGCGCAAACTTGTTGTCACCAAGCTTACAGCAGTACCGTGGTCCAAAGCACACAGACAATAGCAGTCCACACAGTAACAGCACTCTCACTCGATCGCCATCGTCTTTATCGTTGAGGTACAGCTTCCTCATCAACAGCAGTAGTCAACACAGAAGCCGTAGTAGTAGTAGTCTCCGCATCGGGAACATCGCCATCAGTAGGCACGTGACATCAATAGGCAACACCTGTGTAGCCTTGTGAAAGTATGTAAACTTCTCCATCGCCAACACCTTCGTCATGATATCGGCCATCATATCTTCGGTGCCAATGTGTTGCGTTGTAAGACGCTTCAACTCCGCGTTGCGTGTCACCATGTGATGCTTGTTGTCGATGTGCTTCGATTTCGAATGCTTTCCAAGCTTCGCAGTCAAGGCAATAGCTCCTTGGGGGTCTCCAAGCAGTAGCGGTACTGGATGCTTCCAACTCAACTCCTTGCATAGACCAGCAAGCCACAATAAGTCTTTGGTCGCCTCTGCCATCGCAACGTACTCGGCTTCGCAAGTGCTGAGCGCGTTGATCTCCTGCTTGCGCGATGCGTAGGAGATGACATTGCCATCTAACATAGTGACGTAACCACTGATACACCGCCGATCCACGGTGTCATTCGCATAGTCAGCATCTGAGTACCCACTAACTTGCACGTCAGTCTGTAGCTTCGCATTCATCACTAGGCCAAAGTCGCACATAGCCATCAGGTAGCGCAGCACCCTCTTGGCTTGTGCGTAATGCGTATGATCGTAGCTCGCAAGATACCTGCCCAGGTGTCGGGTAGCATGAGCTATATCAGGCTCGACGCACTCACGAGGTACTGGAGAGCACCCACCAACTCTCTGTAAGGAAGATACTCCTTCGAAGCAGGCACGTCTGCCTTCGAGGGCGTTGTAGCTTCTGGCATTACAGTTCTCCATGTGAAAACGCTTCAGCACCTCCAGTACGTACTGCTTCTGGCAGTACACAATCTGCTGGCGCGGCCGGCCAATCAGGACCTCGACGCCCAATAGGTACTTGACTGTGCCCATCGTCGTAAGCTCGAATGTCTCTTGCAACGCAGCAGCGATCTTGGCGCACAGGTCACATGGTCCCATCAGTAGTAGGTCGTCCGCGTAAACAGTCAAGAGCAGCTTGACTTCACCATCTTTCCTCAGCACGTATAGGCCATAGTCAGAGTCCGTCCTTGTAAAGCCCACCGCAACAAACTTCGCATGAAGCGTGCGATTCCAAATATTCGGTGATTGTTTCAGTCCGTACAAGCTCTTCAACAATCTGCAAATGAATTCAGGCCCGTCCACCTGGAAGCCAGGTGGCTGCTCCATGAAGATGATCACATCCAAGTCTCCATAGGAAAGCCGTCTTCACGTCAAATTGCAATACCTCCCAACGTTTCTGTACAGCGTAGCCGCACGTATGGTTTCGAACCGGATCACAGGTGCAAAGGTCTCAGAGTAGTTGATTCCAAGTTGCTGCTTGAATCCATGGATCACTAGTCGCGCTTTTAATCTTCTGATCCGTCCACGCTCATCTCGCTTCACAGCAAAGACCCATCTGCACGTTATCACCTTCACTTTCTTGGCATCTTTGCGTGGTACAAGTTTCCAGGTCTTGTGACCCTTCTATGATTGAAGTTCCACCAACATAGTAACTCGCCACTGCTGCCAGTACTTGCTTGTGGTTGCTTGTACGTCGTCGGAATATGTACAGCCGTACACTGCGCGACAAATCTTTCAGACAGTTATATTTTTATCTATAACTTGGCTTCTAGAGCGAGTTGGGACGTGCTATTTAGAAATGTTGCACCAATCAGGTAGGTTTACAGCTGGCTTGTGACGCGGAGCTAGATTTCCCAGTACGTCGATAGGCTGGCATACAAAGAACTAGAAATTGGCCTGCGACACGATTTTCGAACACACTTTTATCTTATTTTCAGTATGGGCAAGAATGATTGTCCTAAGTTGTCGTCCAATCAGTCCAGGAGACGCTCCTCGAGCTCGCCAGTCGCCTGGCTAACAACACGTAATCGTACATGCCCACAAACAGAAGTGTGATCAGTTGTGCCATTGCAAAGTCGAGACGACTGGCTTGCTCTTCTTTTATGGTAGCAAACAATGATAGGTCACCGCAGACATTAGCCTGGGATCCCGAGTCAAAGAACCACTCCACAAATTCAGATTAAGTAGGTTGCATACCTTGATTCTGGTTCACAGCATTTACTTGACGAGAATCAGGAGCTCCGTTGTCACGTCGATCAGCAAATCGGCGTGGCGAGTGGTCTCTACGTCGTGGCGACACATTCCGCCCTTGGTAGTTGTCACGACGAGGTGAATGTCCACGCCCACGTGGTGGATCATCACACCACTGCTGCTGCTGTGAAGGTGGAGGTCCATAGCGACTCAATCGCTCATCACGCTGGGGCGATGGTCCGTAGCGATACGGTCTCTCATTGCGCCACTGCTGCGAACGTGGTGGAGATCGGTAGCGGCCTGGAGATCCACGTGCATGTGGACTACTAGGCCTTCCTGGTCCACGCCGCGTGGCGATAGAGAGCGGCCTCTTCCTCGCGGTTGGGATCGTTCTCGATTGAAGTAGCGTGGTGCCGAACGGCTCCGACCTCGTTCACGAACAGGAAAATCAAAGTGTCCAAACCCTTGGCTCCGAAGTCCTCTCTCTTACGCACTCTCCAAGTTAGGCCCGTAACCATTGCGCATCCTTGGTTCTTGACGTCTGCTAAACCCAGCGTCAGAACCCCGGTAATCATCCCCCCGGCACAGCCGAACCCACTCGTGGCACAGCTTGATTGCACCATGGCTCAGATGTAGGTCCTTGCGAGTTCCGCATTAGTCCTTACCCCAAGTAGTAGATTCACGAATTCCCAGGAAGGTACTGGCACTGTGGAAGACCAGCCGCCTTCCCCCTGGTTCTGCACAGCACTCGGTACAGCAGGTTGCACACCAGGTTGTGCAGCAGCTTGAATTGCATGTTGTACACCAGATTGCACAGCACGTTGTACAGGAGGTTGTCCAGCATGTCGTACAGCAGGCTGTTTTGTAGGTTGGTTTGGTGGAGCTTGTTGTTGTTGTTGTTGGTGTTGTTGTTGTTGCTGTTGTTGTTGCTGTTGTTGTTGCTGTTGTAGTCCTTGTCATTCATCTTGTACATGTCGAACAGGAACATCAACTTGCCGCTGCCGTCGCTGCGGTGTCTGCGGCACAGTAGGTTGAGTACATTGTGTGCTCGCACGAACAACTCGACAATCTTCAGCTTCATCACTGTCTGCAGGAGACGTCAGCGACCACACAGGCGATAGCGTCGTTGCAGGCGACAGCTCACCACCACCCGTAAGGTCAATCGCATTCGCATCGCACAGTGAGAGTCCAGCAAACAGTCCTTGTCCCTCTTCATCCGTCGACACCGTATCCACACGTCGTACAGAGTTCACCAATGACACAGGAACCCTGGGCTCTCTCTCAGATTCTTCGCAAGATCAGGCTTCAGTGACAGTCCAGTGTGCGCAGTGCACTCAGCATTCCAGTGTCCGTCGCCTTGACAGCTCGCACAGTTCGTACGCTGCTTCTTGTCAGCAACGCCCTTGGAGCACTTGCGCTGCTGTTTATTGCGCTTGCGTCCTCGGGCATGACCTTGTCCTTGTCCTTGACCTTGACTTTGAACATGGTCGGCTCCGACTTGAGCTACTTGCATGAGCTGCACGACCGGTTGTCTGGTCTGCGCACGCAGCTGATCACGCTGATGTTCAGCAGCACGCAGTCATTGAAGAGCTTCGGCAAGTGTCAGGGTCTTGCGATCATGGTTGTTGATCCAATCGCCATGTTCGCGAGCCAGATCCTTGAAATCTTCCACGCAATTCAAGCAGCAGGCTGGCATGTTGCCGCTCAGCGAACTCACCATTGGCTTGGTGAAAAAGCGTCACTTTCTTCGCAATGTCGTCCATGTACGACGACACAGACTCATTGTGCTTGATCCTGCGCGTCACCAGCTCTTGCAGTAGGTAATCAGGATTAATACCATCACCAGCCTCAAAGTGCTGCGTGACAGCATCGTACAGCATTGCGGCGGCGTCCATGTTGTATTGAATGTCGTCGATCTTGACCGTTGTGCGCAGGTTCACAAACAGCGACAACGCAAGCGCTGAGAACGCCTTGTTCTTGCGCGTCTTGTACCACTCATGATACTTAGGTCGACGCATGCCTTTGACAACATCGTAGCGCTCCGGGCCGTAGGTGATGTCTCCCAACGTCTTCGGATCGAAGTGCAGCGGCACCTCGCTCTTCCAGGCTTTGTAGTCGGCCTTCGCATGGAGCTTGGGCAGCTTGATGGCCGGCGGGTTGATGAGCACCTTTGTGTACTCCGCCAGCTCAGCGTCGTTGTAGCGGTCACCCGGGTTCACTTTTTCACCACCTGATGCTCCACCTGCTTCTTCGCCTGCGCCATCATCGGATGATGCTGCTGCCTCAGATCTTCCGACGGTACGTTCCTCTTGTTTGCTTGATAGTATGACGCGCTCAAGCTTCATTCTCACCCCAGCTCGTAAGTGCTTCCAAAGTCCGCTGGCTGTGCAAAATTCTGCTGATCACAGCATTTGTGCGGCTGCTCTTGCAGGAAACTAGTAATCAGGCCGCTGACCGAGTTGTCGGTGTGCTATCCACCCAGCTCGAGACCCTCGGGTGCGTCACTGTCGGGTTGCAGCTTGCTTCTCCGCCGGGGATATCGAGCCATGCGCAAGAAGTTTGAGGAAGCTCGCAACCTTTCCAAAGTTGTTGATTCCGTAGTTCCAGACTCTAGCGACAAGGCTGCCACAGGTGCTGCTGCTGATGACTTGGCTAAACCTCGTTCCCAACTCCACCCCGCTTGCTGTGCTCGAGATGCTACCGAAGCCTCGCTCTCAGAGACATGCGTCGCGAGAGTGCTCAGAGCACTTGCAGCTCGGCTCGTAAAGAGCTCGCGCAGACTCAGAACGAAGTCAAGCGTCTCTGCAATCACGAGCGCGCCTTGCTTCTGGATCTGGATGCTTTCAACGTGCAAGTCGATGGTCATACTGAGATCTATCGACGGCTGGAGAATTGCGTTCGAAAAGCTGAAGAAGAGTCCCAGCGGCTCGTGCAATCTCTTGATCGCCAGAAAAAACTCTTCAAAACCACGGTGGCTACCAATATTGATCAAGTCCGTCGTTTACATCGCCTGCTTGCCGAATCCGACGTTGCCGATGACTCAGCAGATGCGCGTCTTAATCGGCGGAACGAAGATCTTCGAGAGCAGGTCAAGCGTTTGTCCAACGCTAAAAAGGTCCTCCGAGCTTACGTCAAGTTAAAAGAGATGGATCCCGACGTCTTGGTGCTCGTTCTCGAAGGTTCGCCACACCCCTTGTTCGTCATTGCAGCTGCCTCAGTGTTCTAACTCGTTTCTGTCGGACTCACTCTCGTCAGGACTCTCGACTGACGAGTTGAACTGGGGGCTACTTGAAGTGAGTGGTCAGACTCGCACCATCCTCCGTCGTTTGCACGACACGACTGATGCGTCAGCGTCGGCCGAGGAGGGCGCTGCTGCTCTCGCTCGCGTGGCTCATCGCGAAGGCGATGTTCTCGGCTTGTCGCCAGAGGATCGTGCTGCTGCAGTGCGGCGTACTTCTCCCGGCGCGTCGTATGTAGAAGTCCAGCGGAGCCACTCCAAGTCCAAGGCTCGAGCTTCTGCCTTCCGCAAATGTTTGCGCGAAACCTCTCCAAGTGATGCTGATTCGTCGGCACCTTCTCCGAAGCGCATAGCTCGCGACAAGCAATCTTGTGGTGTAGCGGGATCAGCAAAATCTGCGAGATTGCTAGATCCGACTTCCCACCAGTACCCAGACACCGACTAACGGAGGGGGCCCCCGATGATCCGTGATCTGCCGAACTTTTCTCACCTTGTGTACCCGTCGGTAGGGCGTGATCTTGCTCCTCTGGTAACTGCAGAGGTGTTCAAGGGGTAGAAGCGTGAATGTCTTGGCGAGACGTGGGGATTTGGCGGAGTAGTAGTGGAAGATCTACACTCTACGTCCGATGTAGGGTCCAGATCACAAGCGAGTCCTTCGAGCTTGTAAGATTTGGCGGTCTTGATCTGAGATCCGACTGTAGGGTTGCCTTGCGGGTGTGTTCCCTTGCCTTTAAGTTCCTTTTCGTCGTACTTGCTGCTTCCTATAGCGGGATCTTGAGAGTTGAGAGGCGATAAGTATACCCAGCCAAGTAGTAAATCTGGTTAACCTTAGATCTGCACTCGTAGGATAAGTTCACTAGGTGGTATGATCTGGCCAATATATTATCCAGGTATCACAACCAACGCTAGATCTACTATATCAAACCTTCATTATCCCGTACGGCCAAAGTAATCCGGTTTCTTGGGAGCAGGAAGGCACTTGTGAAGTACAATGCAAATTTGTTTCTGATTTAAAGGTAAAGCCTATGCCAGCCTGGATCTCTATCTCCTCTGTCCTTTACTCGTCAAATCGTTTGCCAGGCCTGGCTACTTGTCCTTTCTCTCTTTGGTCCATCTCCCCAGCTGTATCCACACCTGACTTCCCCAGATCCGTGGTGCAATCATCGTATCGTGGCCGATCATGGATCTGCCCCCAATCCGGAATACCCCCGACCAGGAATATTTCTGGATCTTGGTTTCGGGTCCCGGGCTTAGATCGCCTAGATATCCATCTTACTCACTCGGATCTCGGGCCTCACGATATCCAGATCTCGGCCCTTGCGGTCTTCCACTTGGGTCCTAGTTAGCCTCGTCGGCTCCCGTCCAAATCGTTATAGCTTCTGCCCCGATCCGCCATCTCCGGATCCAGATCCTTGTACTCGGATCGACCATGTCATTAATCTCAAATAGTGTCCAGCTGTCACTTCCTATCTTCTCATTTCTCGAAAAGCACTTCACCACAGCCGCCTCCTGCGCTCAGTTGTCGCCGCCCAACGGTGTCACTACGCGCACCCGTCCAGTTCCCGCTTTCCTTATTGACTCCTCCGGTGCATACGCCATGGCTCCACCCGAACGCGCCGGTCAAGGACGTGATAAGACGCCCACAATACCGACATCTCCAGATCTGCCTACGTCACCGTCGTGGATAGCTACATTCAACAGGCAGCGGAGCAACCGTCATAGTCACGCTGGATCCACGTGGCAAAGTGCTCACATAGTCTTGACCCACGCGGCACAGGAAGGTTGGTGTGATTTGGACATCCACCTGGACTTATTCTTCCTCTACCTACCGACGCGCGGCGACAAAGTGGTCTGGTATCCCGGATCCGAGACCCGTAAAACCAATCTGGCGGATCCCAACCTCAATCGCCCTGTACCAACCGCTCTACGGGAGGCTTTACGTGAAACCGACGCGGCGGAGCCACGGCGCAATCAATATCGGGATGATTTGGCCCGCCATCTTGCCAATCAAGTCCATCGCCTGACCGACAAGCTTTCCAACGTCAGAGCCGCTGGATCTGGCGGATCCACCACCTGCACTTTGTGATCCGAGCTCTCCACATGTTTAAGATGCAGGATCGCGCTTCAGCTATTCGGATCGGTTCCAGCCACTTCTTCTCTTCGTCAAATCGCAGCCGCAGTAGTAACTTGTGACAGCATAGCGTGGGCAGATCTCGTCAACTCATCGTTTAATCTCCATTACGTATTTTCCAGATCCTTCTTTGACATTAATATATCCGGGATCTGATCGTGACACTGTTTGTCGTCTCGGCATCTAGAGTCTTCGCCTCCAGATTTGAGCCTCTCCGTCTCGGATCTTGCATATCCTTTTCTCGATCTTGCATGTACTAATCACTCGAATGCATGAACATCAATACCCGTCCTCCGATCCACAACCTCCTTGTGAATCCTTCCACATATTCTCTACTAGTGTGACCAACTCACACAAGTAGACCCCCTAGGGCTATTCTTCATGGGATTGCATCACGCCAAACCGATTCCGGTTCGTGTGATCCCGCATTAATTCATACAACAACGCTCCACAATTCAGATCTGCCTCATCCACCCAGCTCGGTTCGTCATATCCACGCCAGTGGACTAGGAATTCGCGATAGATCCGACCATATCGAGTTCGCTTGCCGGATCGCATATCTGTGATCTTCTCCACTTCGAACTCGTCGGATCCAAGATCTGGGGTCCAGCTATCTTCAGGTAGCAGGATCTCGTCGAAATCTATGCGACCCTGATCATCTACGGTCAGCCGGATCTTGGGCCGATCTGGGTACTCCTTCACCAGCTTTAGCTTGGACACATGCACGATCGGGAATAAATGATAGTCAGTTCCATGGATCTCGAGTCTCGCCGCATCTTCACCGATCTTGCCCGCTACTCGGAACGGTCCGTGCCACAAGTGGGCTAATTTATGAGCGTAGCCTTCCTTCACCCGATCTAGGTATAACCACACCTAAAATCCGGCCAGGATCTGGTGTGGACGAGCCTCATCGTTGTGTCGTTCAACCCGATCTGCGATCGCTTCCTGTAATCGGCCGCGGACCTGGGATCGGGCTTGCTGCTCGTGCTTCTGAATCTGGTATCTCCACCGTCTCGGATCTCGATCTCGCCTCTTGGTGCTGCCTACAGGAATAGTAGCTTCATGAGTAGATTTGGGATCCCATCCGTGGACCAGATAAAAAGGGGTATCACCTCGGATTCGGTCTTGGGCCGTGTTAATTGCGAACGAAAGCCGCTCTGCGTACTCGTCCCAATCTCGCTGGTCGAGATTCTGAACGTATATCTTGAGCGCTCTCGAAATCGTCTGAACCATGAGTTCCGCAGATCCGTTAGTTTGAGGTCGGTATACCATCGCGGCTCTCTGTCTCTGCCCCAAAATCTTGTTAAACGCGCGAAAGAAATCCGACATAAAACCTGGTTCACGATCATGCCGGATCATCTCACTGGCACCAAATCTGCGAAAGACACCCTCCTCATACGATTTGGCGATGGTCTGGGCCGTTCTGGACGCCAGCAGCGAAGATTGAGTAATCCTCGAGGAATCGACCGTATAATTCAAGCTACCCAGAAATGACTGCATGGCTCGGAGCGATCCCGGGAAAGCTAGATCTGTCAACGCTGCCAGATCCTTCGGATTTGCCTCCAGCCCATCTTTCGACCCCCGATGACCTAGATACTCCACCTTGCGCATTTCCCAATAACTTTTCACCACACTGATCGAGCGATTCCACTTATTGCACGCCTCCAGTAGAGCTTTTACTCGTTCGCACAGCTGATCCCACGAATCCGCTGGGATTAGGATGTCGTCAATGTAGGATCTTCGTCCCAGGACTGACGGCGTACCAGGATCTTCAGGTTCGCCCGCTTTAAACGGGTCTTCACTGTCAGAATCTTCACCCGATCTTGGGATCCGGGTGAGCCCATATAGCGCATTATCGACCAGACGTTGATAGATCTGAGGTGCATTCCTCAATCCAAAAGGCATTCGATACCACTCAAAGACCCCGAACGGGGTGATGAAAGCCGAGATCGCACGAGCCCGATCCGTCATCGTCACCACCTCGAATCCACTTGCCATGTCCAACGAACAATACCAGAGTACATTGTCGAGATCTTCTAACAGGTCGTTAATCAGGGGCATAGGGTAGATCATCAACCTTGTCACACTATTAACCAGTCGGTAATCAATACACAATCGGATATACACTCCATTCTTCTTGACGATGATCACGATCGGGGATGCCCACGGCGACGTCGAGAAGTTAATGATCTTGGCTCGCAACAGTCCTTTTATCAGGTCTGACAGCTTTCACGAAAGTGGGGCGCCACTTTCCGCACCTTCTGAGCGATCGGCTTCGCACCGCCGACATCGATATCGCACCTGAGTCCACGCGTTGCCGGCGGCAGCGCGTTGCCCTTGCCAATTAGTAGATGTCGGTTATTCCAGATTTCCTGGCGTAATTTCTCCACTTCCGCAGGATGATTTGCGCCAGGATCTAGCTGAATATCCTCGATCTTCACTTCTTCGGTTGTTAATGACACTTCAGGAATTACGGCCATGTCATCTCCTATATCTTTCGCATACAGATCGCCACCTTCATGATAGCAGATCTTCTCATCCTCCATCTCCTCAAACTTCGCTGTTCGATCTTGATCTCGATCGGCGTTAGCCGGCTGCATACCAGGATTGGGATCCAGATCTGACTCTTGTCCTTTCACGACGTCCGATTGCTTTAGTCGCAGGAGTGGCGGATCCTCCGATGCCAGATGCTTCGTCTCCTCAGGGATCTTCACATCCAGTGGCGGATCCAGATCCAACAGCGACGTCTTTTGTGGAGATTCTTCCGCCGCAGAAAATGGATTGGGATCTGGCTTCAGCTCACCCGATTCTGACCCAGGTGGCACTGATAAATGCTCGCATTCTTCTTCCTCCTTCGATACTTCAGGATCTGAGATGTCCAACGGCAGATCCCCAGCTGACGTCTCTTGCTTCGCCTGCGTCACCATCACCGGAGATATTCTGGGGACCCTGGCTGACATAGTCCCTGGATCCGACAACGAACCTCCTGCATCTTCGCGGTACTTCTCCACGATTTGTGACCTGGACTCTACCGACTCCAGATCCAGATAGGGGTCGTCGTGATCACCCTTCGGCACATGAGATCCGGCCATTGCGACCTTGATCGTAGTCTGCCGGTTCCGCTTTAGTATCATACGCGGCGTGGGATACACCGGTTTCTCCACTAGGGGTCCGATTGGCTTTTCTTGCAACTCGCTTGACGCCTCGGATTTGATCTCGGTAGTCGCCTCGTAGACCAGATTCTGCCACTCTCGATAGCGACGGGATCTAATCGACACATATCCTGGGCGCCTCGGTACTCCGTCCGCTGGCAGCCAGCGACCAATTTCCTGATAATGATCTAGCAGCAACCTCCGATCACTGACGTTCGTGATCTGAAGATACTGAGATTGGCCAGGTCCTTGGACCACCGTAGGCACCCACTTCTCGCCTCGTGTGACCCATAGCTTCTCGCGATCTGTCCACTTCAGACGCTCAGGCAACTCCCACACTTCTCCAGATCCGCGGACTTTCGCGATTCGGCGGATCTTGGGAGGTTCAGTGACGATCTCACCTTCACTGGGTGTAAACCATCGATCTTGATCCTGCTGCTTCCAAAATCCCCTGGTCTCACCGAGATGTAGATCCAAGGTCGATGAGACTTCGGACCTAGCATATTCATCGATTCGATTGAGACTTGAGATCTTGACAACAGACATCCCATGCACATCACGCGCATTATCGACTTGATCTCGTATCTTACTACCCTGATCTAGCGACATCTTGTTCACAAATGCATAAATGCAGTACCTAGAACGCTCGGCTCGTACCGGATTCCAACCCGGCGAGCGTCCTAGTTTAACATCTTCTCCGCTTCCTCTGGTAGCAGGCCTCCATGCTTGGCTGGATTGAACCACTGGCGGATCTGATTGTAGAATTCCTCCATTGGACATTTGCCAGCGTCATAGATCTCGCCGCACCCGCGGCACACGTAGAAGCAGTCCTCTCCGGCCGCACTTCTTGCAGATCAGATGTTTCCAACATCCGGCGTCCGTATGCTTCCTCGAACCACATTGTTGACAGCGGATCTGCCCTGTCCCATTTCCTTGATCCCGAGATCCATGAACTCCGCGGTCTCCAGAAATCCGATCAGGCTTCTTCGAGCTGCCTCCTGCCTTAATCACACGATCTTCGGGGGCAGCTATGCAGATCCGGCGGTAATCTTTAATGTCGGAGTTGGATCCTTCAGAATCAGACTCGGATCCTGAGTCGGGCGCTTCGATCTTATGCACTCGTCTCGCTGAAGCGGTGGGTACTGAAGCCTTTTGCCGATACTTGCCAGATCCAGCTGCTGCCTTCTTCTGACGATGCTTGGCGCAATCCAACGCACGTAGCACTTCTTCGAGCTCATCCGCATCCGGGAGTCGTAATAGTGTCAGCTGATCAGCGAGATCCGGGTCTCTCAATGTCTCAATAAAATGATACACATGTTCCCGCAGTACCTTCGATCCCCTATCCTTGATGTTCAACTTTGCACGCAGACCGGCCACGTTGAGACAATAAAGATATTCCAGTGGCGATTCGTCCGATCGTCGGTGGGCGTGGTAGTACTGTTTGCGACAGATACCCCCAGCCCACAATACTGGATCTGGAAACTTCGCAGCAGATCCGGCCACTTGTTCCTGGTAGATCTGCTGAGTTGTCGATACCAGTTTTTAGCGGGTCCTGCTAGCAGGTCTGCAAAGGTCAGGCATTTCTCTGCGTCGGATGCTTGGTCCCGTATGAGTGCTGATTTGACCTTGCTAATCCATACTCGCGCTCGATCTTCATCTTGATCTTTGCCGATAAACTCCCTCAGATCTGAGATTGCCGAGATCCGGACTCGCTGGATCATAGTCGATCCATCTGTGCCGACTGCCGTCGTGGCTACAGCTGCAGGAGCGGATGACGGGAAGTTCAAGTCATCTGAGTCGTACTCATCCTACGAACTGTCTCCCTCAACCGATTTCATCTCCACGTCGCGCGATCCGGGATTGATCGGCGCTGTTGTCGTCGGAGGTGCAGCGATGACGTCTCGCTCTGCCAGGAACCGGGTCATTGTTGCTTGAAAATATCGCTGCAGCGATCCAGTCGACCCGTCCGACGTTGCGGTCGTCGTCACCTGATCTGGCACTGTCGACACCTCCTTTGCACCGTTCACACGGGATCTGCTAGCAGATCTTTGGGCAGATCTGGCTTGCACTTGGTTCGATTCAGTCAAATCGTAATTAGGCGGCGCTGGGTCCTGCCTTTGGGTCTTGGCCCACGTCTTCAGCATCGACGCACCTGACGGTCCCAAGCTCACACACCGTGGCTCCGACGAGGTTTCGAATCCGTCCTCCGCAGCCGACGCGTAGTTGGACGACGCGGTCTGGCTGATCTGAGGTGAAGCTACCGGGTCTTGGATTCTCGGGGCTTCGCCGGCGATGATCTTGACTCGGGCGAAGAGATCCTGAGCTGTTGACTGGATCACGCTCAGATCTAGATCGAAGAGGGCTTCCGCGTCGAACGCTCCCACCACAATACCTGCATCCTTGAGCAGACGTAGCAGATCCGTTACCGCCATAAGTTTGCTCGTCGTTTCCACCGGAGCCATCACCGGCGTTTTCGGGTCCTCGATCTGCTCGAGCTCCAAGATCTTCATGACGGGATCTCGATGCAGGAAGTCGCGGAGAGCCTTGTGCCGGTATACAAACTCCAGATCTCGAGTGGACCAGGTTGATTTCGATCCGGATCGGTCTTCTTCCTCGGATCCTGGAGCTTTCATCTTCGCCCGCGTAGTCTTCGTCTTCTTCTTCGTTTCTTTCGGATCTTCGAAAAGCGGGCCTGATCTCAGATACGGTGTTGACTTAACAGGTGAATCAATAAATGAATACCGTTTTGCCTTCACGCTCTCTTCGTTGTTTGTTAGCGGATCTTGCCTTGCGTCAAGATCCGCATGAGTCCCCGAGGGGACTTGGGGAGGATAGAGAGGTTTCTGTTCTAGATCCGGATCCGGATCTAACTCCCTTCCGTCGACAGAGTTCCTCCCAGCACTCTACGATCCGCGGATCTTGCTTCATTCAGCGGCGTCGACGTTGATTCGACGTCCGTCAACGCTTGATTCCCCGGTTCAATCTTCACTTGAACATCTTCTTGGGACTCAAGTGAAATCCCGAGTCACCAGAAGATCCGGGCACGCGCACCATTGTGATGTAGCGGGACCAGCAAAATCTGCGAGATTGCTAGATCCGACTTCCCACCAGTACCCAGACACCGACTAACGGAGGGGGCCCCCGATGATCCGTGATCTGCCGAACTTTTCTCACCTTGTGTACCCGTCGGTAGGGCGGGATCTTGCTCCTCTGGTAACTGCAGAGGTGTTCAAGGGGTAGAAGCGTGAATGTCTTGGCGAGACGTGGGGATTTGGCGGAGTAGTAGTGGAAGATCTACACTCTACGTCCGATGTAGGGTCCAGATCACAAGCGAGTCCTTCGAGCTTGTAAGATTTGGCGGTCTTGATCTGAGATCCGACTGTAGGGTTGCCTTGCGGGTGTGTTCCCTTGCCTTTAAGTTCCTTTTCGTCGTACTTGCCGCTTCCTATAGCGGGATCTTGAGAGTTGAGAGGCGATAAGTATACCCAGCCAAGTAGTAAATCTGGTTAACCTTAGATCTGCACTCGTAGGATAAGTTCACTAGGTGGTATGATCTGGCCAATATATTATCCAGGTATCACAACCAACGCTAGATCTACTATATCAAACCTTCATTATCCCGTACGGCCAAAGTAATCCGGTTTCTTGGGAGCAGGAAGGCACTTGTGAAGTACAATGCAAATTTGTTTCTGATTTAAAGGTAAAGCCTATGCCAGCCTGGATCTCTATCTCCTCTGTCCTTTACTCGTCAAATCGTTTGCCAGGCCTGGCTACTTGTCCTTTCTCTCTTTGGTCCATCTCCCCAGCTGTATCCACACCTGACTTCCCCAGATCCGTGGTGCAATCATCGTATCGTGGCCGATCATGGATCTGCCCCCAATCCGGAATACCCCCGACCAGGAATATTTCTGGATCTTCCAACTTACAATAGGTTGCGGATTAAAATCACGTAAAACAAAATCGGATTAACCCCACGTAGTTCTCTAAAATGGAATAGCATCGAGTTTTGCCTGATACGAAAGGCTTAAAGAATGCCTCGAAATGCCTTGTTGTTTGTTTGCTCTTGTTTGCGGCTGACTACGCTGTTTCCTACACTTTTTTCTCGGGAATTTCATGTGCCTACTGAATGCTTGTACGGAATATGGCTTTCATTTCACTTTTTAGCGGTTAGATCGGTGCGTCCACTAAACGCACCGCTACGATATTTTATAATAAAAACCGGCCGATGAAGCCTTCATGTTGCTGGACTAACACGGCAGATGCTCAAGCTTCGCCTTGGCTTCGCTGAGGAACTGTGGGCGTTTTATTCAATTTCATACGATTATTAATATGCGTGAAACTGATAAATGTCGCTTCTAACTGTGCATGATCAAGGCGTAGTTGATATACTGTGATCTACCGTAGGCCTCCCTTCGTGTGGTAGCGGGGCGGAGTCTGTAGGCAGCTATAAAACTTTTTTATTTATGTAGTTGACTCCACTCGGGCAACATCCTTGTGCAAATATATTACCGTACTTAGCTGACGTGGACGGTTCGAACGACACGCATGAAATTTACAAGTTTATCATGGATTTCTTAGATCGCATATAATCTATTTTTGAGACACTTAAATTTGTATTGAACCTTTGTGTTCTGATAATTTCCTGAACTAATAAATTACCACGTTTTAATTCGTGGAAAATCATACCCCAAATCTGATCCTTCCTTAGCTCTGAAATAAATTTCAGAGAACAAAACAAAATGTTTTCGTCCGAGCGTGCAGTTATGACTCCCTCAAGCGAACGCAGAGAGCGCTCTACTGTCAGCAGTTCAAAAAGAGAAACGCAAATCAAGTTGAATTATCGACTTTGCACCAAAGAGGTCTAGTTTAGACTGGCACGGCCACGATGACGCCGGAAAGTTACACAACAGGCAGGATGCTAATCTTGCCCGCCTTTTTTGAGCTACACGCGCCATCGTCCTCGACGATGTTCTGCTCCGGGTTCTTACAGGCTGCGATCTTTAGTTCACACGGGTTCGAATACCAGACACCATTGGAACCGCAAACACGCAACTCAACATCGGGGCAGGCACTCGCACATTTCTTGTTAGGTGTCGAGTTGCCATCGTCAATGACACCGTCCGATCCATCCTCGTATAGCTGGCCAATGCCGCTGGAGGTGGTCGACGACGACTTGGTCGACTTCTTCGCCTTACCGGAGTCCTTGGTGCCTTTCACCATTTTGGTTGCCGCGGACGAATCCTCGCTATCAGACTCGTCTTCACGCGGGGCGCCAAACTCCTTGCCGTAGAGACGCTTGTACTCATCCAAGACGTTTTCCCTCGGGCCCTTGCACTTAGCAACCTCCATGGAGCACTTGTTAGGGTATGTCACACCGTTCTCGTCAGTCACAGGCTCGTACACATCAAGGCACATGACGTTGGGGCAGTACGACTTGGGGGTGCCTTCACCAGATCCTTCTTCGGATTCCAATTCGTCCTCATTAGAATCTTCGTCCTGATCAACGGTATCCGATTTGCCGTTCTTCTCACTAGCGGAGTCATTTTCCGTGTTGCCGTCGTCGTCGCGCGGGGCACGAAACGGCTTGCCGTAGATTCGCTTGTACTCTTCCAGAGGGTCAACCTTCTTCCCATTTCCTTTGCACTTGGCTGCACGCATCATGCATTCGTTCGAGTACGTGACTCCGTTTTCGTCCGTCACAGGCCTCATCACCTGAATGCAAGCAAAGTTGCAAGACGTGCCGAGGTCGCCTGGATCAGTCGAGTCCGACGCATCGGTGGGCAAGGTCTTCATCATGGACGGATTGCCAGCGTGGACGGTGGACACAGCGATGGCCGCGAGGGCGAGGCCGGAGGCGAATTTCATCTTGTTCTCGTGTTGGACGACGACGGAGCTGTTCTTCGTTGCTTGCGAATTAAGCAATGATCAAGCCAGGAAGCAGTGCGGATAGCCAGCAACTTGTTCCGGGGACAGTCCCCATCCGGGATTAATTTTACGAGGAATTTCCACAATAAGTACATATGTACTGTTTTGTCCCAATTTCAAAAGAAGATTTGCACCAATCCAGTTAAGTTCGCACAATTTACGAGCTGCTAAGTTCGTTTCTAAGATAGCGGACAAACCGGCGGTAGTGTAAGCCGATGATTGAACGTCGTCCTCCCGGCAGCGTCAACGGTTTAACTGTAGCCAGTCGCAGTCTGCTAGGATGTTACCAGAGCACGGCCGGCAATTCTAGTATATTAAATTTTATATGAAGTCTAATTTTATGAATGATCTAGTCAAATGTGGTGGGAGGTGAAGAAGTGTAAGTTTCCTATCGACGATAAGTTTTTGTACTGGCAAAATGTTATTGCGTTGCAGGCTGAAACGTTTGTATTTGGGCAACTTTCCCGCTAGGACGACAAAATCTGGCCGGTAGTTGTAAAACTTATTTTACTCAACTTAATGCTACGTACGTTATGTTAAATGTCTTATCCGATAGTTCGTACGGCTACCGTTTTAATAAGGCACTCACTTGAGCAGCTCACATGTTCGCTAAAGCAAAGTCTATCATGATCCCATCGAGTCGCAGCCCCGTATTTTCGTGTGCACACCCGAGGCATGATAAATTATAATGCACCGAAGGATACAAACAGACTAGGTCTCTGACGACTCTAATAACTCCATTTGGTCACGTGAAAAATAAACCTTTGTCAGGCATTTGACATACATGTGAAACACACAACGAATATCGATATCGATCACTTGTCTAAAGCGTTCACATTGGCCTTGGTGGGCTCTACACTATTACTGCAACCTTATCCTTCCATCTTCCGTCGATTCCTATCGGTTATATTGCTACAGTCCAAACATGTAGCCCTCAACACCATCTCGTGAGGCCTAGAGCTATTATTATTATGAACGAACTGCTTCTAACCCTCGTGGGATGTTTAAATGCCGGCCAAGTGCATATATTTCCATTTAACCAGGTGACGTGACCAAAGTCATCAACTAATTTTTTTATTACCATAATTCACGAGCTTAATACTTTTACTAGATGGGTTTAAAGCCAAACGGCAATTACCTTCCAATTTCAGCTCACAGTTTGCAATTTTCTTCTAGCATACCAACGGTACTACAAAAACACTAGCTGTACTGCTAGCATACCTGTTTACAAACTTCTTGTTATGAATAGTGTATCGTAGAGTAGCCAACTACATGCAACTGCCAGCTCACTAAAAAGTACATGCATACTATGCCTTAGTTCTTCTTACTAGAAGAAGAGTTGCCAGCGCAATAGGTGAGGTGATATCGTTACGCTTCTTGCACGGATTCTTCGAGGTACAAGCATAGAGGAATTTCCACAATACAGTACATATGTACTGTTTTGTCCCAAAGTTGAACTGTTGTACGGGTAAGTACATGTTAAGTTCGTAATGCGAACCTAAGGCTTGTAAAAAGGCAATGCTTCGTGTAAAGCCCTGAAAAATAAGCACGATTGATAAACTTAGCGGACACGGTTGTCATTTTACAGCACATAAACTTAATAAGCTTTTCGTGATACATTACAGTCATTAGTCTACATGTAACTAACGACTCTTCTACACTGCTACTGATATGCTTGTACCTCGAAGAATCCGTGCAAGAAGCATAACGGTATCACCTCACCTATTGCGCTGGCAACTCTTCTTCTAGTAAGAAGAACTAAGGCATAGTATGCATGTACTTTTTAGTGAGCTGGCAGTTGCATGTAGTTGGCTACTCTACGATACACTATTCATAACAAGAAGTTTGTAAACAGGTATGCTAGCAGTACAGCTAGTGTTTTTGTAGTACCGTTGGTATGCTAGAAGAAAATTGCAAACTGTGAGCTGAAATTGGAAGGTAATTGCCGTTTGGCTTTAAACCCATCTAGTAAAAGTATTAAGCTCGTGAATTATGGTAATAAAAAAATTAGTTGATGACTTTGGTCACGTCACCTGGTTAAATGGAAATATATGCACTTGGCCGGCATTTAAACATCCCACGAGGGTTAGAAGCAGTTCGTTCATAATAATAATAGCTCTAGGCCTCACGAGATGGTGTTGAGGGCTACATGTTTGGACTGTAGCAATATAACCGATAGGAATCGACGGAAGATGGAAGGATAAGGTTGCAGTAATAGTGTAGAGCCCACCAAGGCCAATGTGAACGCTTTAGACAAGTGATCGATATCGATATTCGTTGTGTGTTTCACATGTATGTCAAATGCCTGACAAAGGTTTATTTTTCACGTGACCAAATGGAGTTATTAGAGTCGTCAGAGACCTAGTCTGTTTGTATCCTTCGGTGCATTATAATTTATCATGCCTCGGGTGTGCACACGAAAATACGGGGCTGCGACTCGATGGGATCATGATAGACTTTGCTTTAGCGAACATGTGAGCTGCTCAAGTGAGTGCCTTATTAAAACGGTAGCCGTACGAACTATCGGATAAGACATTTAACATAACGTACGTAGCATTAAGTTGAGTAAAATAAGTTTTACAACTACCGGCCAGATTTTGTCGTCCTAGCGGGAAAGTTGCCCAAATACAAACGTTTCAGCCTGCAACGCAATAACATTTTGCCAGTACAAAAACTTATCGTCGATAGGAAACTTACACTTCTTCACCTCCCACCACATTTGACTAGATCATTCATAAAATTAGACTTCATATAAAATTTAATATACTAGAATTGCCGGCCGTGCTCTGGTAACATCCTAGCAGACTGCGACTGGCTACAGTTAAACCGTTGACGCTGCCGGGAGGACGACGTTCAATCATCGGCTTACACTACCGCCGGTTTGTCCGCTATCTTAGAAACGAACTTAGCAGCTCGTAAATTGTGCGAACTTAACTGGATTGGTGCAAATCTTCTTTTGAAATTGGGACAAAACAGTACATATGTACTTATTGTGGAAATTCCTCTTAATTTTGCTGTTCGGGGATCCCAGATAGGGATTAGCGTGGACGTTGTTAATTGTCTTTGTCGGCTAAACATTCGAGTCGGATCGAGCACCGATAGAGTCGGCGATAATACATGCCACATGTATCGACACTCATCGCAAGTTCCACTCGCATTGAATGCTTTGTGAATGCGTTGCATTTTAAATGCGACGCATTCACAAGCATTCAACAAAAGCATTCAATTCGTTTAACCTGTCTAGTATAGTTACTGGTAAGTTAAAATATAGGTAAAAATATAAGAAAAAGGGAAAGGTGGGGTGAGAAAAATAAAAAATGAAACTCGCATTTAAAATGCAACGCATTCACAAAGCATTCAATGCGAGTGGAACTTGCGATGAGTGTCGATGATGATGAAGGTGGCCTTCTATTTTAGTTAGTTATTTTCTACATATCAAGAAGCACGACGTGTTATTAATAGTAGATGTATTATTGTTTTTTTAATATTAGTGCAGCTGAAGTTTTCGTCATTCTCGAGTAATTCTTGCTGGTTGACTGTGAGCGACAATTTCCATTCTCATCAGTCTTTCGTAGTCGGTCTATGCTGTGCTCTACTACAGTATTCCATAAGCTCAGACTTAAGACTGACGGTGACTACGAAAGAATGATGAGTACCGGTACTGTATGCGTGTAGAGGCGTACTGTACTGTACAATGAATACTTCCTGTAAGTTTATGATATTAGAGAACTTTCGGAGCCTCGTTTGAGTTGAGTTTGGGTTAGAGATAGAGAGTTTTTATGCAATCTCAAAACAGATGTTACGAGTCGTTTCGGAGTTGCTTTCGGTTCCACTTTCACTTTAGGATAGCCAGCCCAACGATTGTTGGCCGTCAAAGCTTTTGGAGGACGCGTTATGGTCTGATAGACGCCACTCGCGCACCTTTACAGTTAACAAATGTGGAAGACATAGCTCTCTACTAGATCTATTACATGTACTAGGGTCAGGTAACCCATACATTATGGTAGCGGGTCAACTATTGGACTTACAGGTTGGCCTCTCGCAACGACTGTTTGGACCGTTCGACATGTCCAATGCGCGATAGGTACTACACGTCAACATAGTTCTTCTCGTACTATTATTCAGGAGCCTGCACAACGCGATGCTTCTTCTCATGACCCTCGTGAAGAGTCTGACGATGCGCGCAACGTTATGCGATGGAGCGAGCACGTACACACGCTGATCCCGGTTAAGAGCGTCAGCATTCTCCTGGCGAGCGGCGGCCCGTAGTTGTACCTCTACAGCACTTGAGTGGGGTTGCCCACCTCGTGGTACTCCGATATCGCGACCTTGTGCAGTCAGCACGCTTGGTTCCGCTGCGAAGCTTTCGCGCCACGGTAGCCTTCTCCCTGTTCGTTTCACGCCAAGAACCGAGCTGAAACTCAAATTAACCGCGGGTAGGTTTGAGCTAAAGACCAACTTAGCTCAAACCTACCCGCATTGTGGGTTCTACTCTAAATTTGGATGGGCGACTGATCGAGTCGATCGCGAATCAATCGCGCGAGCCTGCTAAATAGAATGTTTTAATATGATGGTGTCTTCGCCTTCGTGTCAACTTCATGCCAAGATCAAATGGGTACATTTTCAATTCTGACCAATAATCACCGCTCGTTGATTAAGCTGGCGACTGAAAGAACCAACCCTGTATCCTAATTACATGTATAATCGGACTTGACAATACACAGTGAACTTAAAATCGAGCTATACAGACTTTTTATTTTATTTTTTCGGAACGTGCCTGGCTCATGCTTGTCTACCACGAAGCAATCTGCTGTGTTGTCTGGTCTTCCCTTCGGAGTTGACTGTTGAGCGACTGATATCGAAAGTGTACTACCGGTATGCGTTCCAGTGTCTGTCGCAGCAGCACTTACCAACGACGACCACCAGCATCGCCACTACGACGATCATCCCAACGCGAGCTCTGGCGGGGACGACCACCACTACCCGAGTAAGGTGCGCTTGAACGCTGAGGGAACGGTCCGCTGCTGCTATCGTTGCGGTGGTAAGAATCAGGACGCGAAGAATTCGATGCCGGGGCCACGAGCGCTTTCATCTTGAAAAACTGCAGCGCCTGCGACAATGTCGGCAAGATGGAAGATTCAATCCGGCCAAAGAACCGGTAGCCTCCCGACTTGACCTCCAAGTGGCAACTACGGGGCGTTTCACGAGCGATATACGTGATAGAAAAGCAGCCCGGAAATTTGCTGTACACGTGAAGAGCGTACGGGATGCGCGACGGGTGCTCCTTCTTCTGCTTGATCAAGTCCTCCTCGACGCTCTCCTTTGGAGCGTTCTTGTAGTATTTGTAGCGCACCACATCGTCCACTAAACTGTTCATGGGGTCCACAAAGCGGGCAATCAGTTCATCGATGTTCTCGTACTTCTCTTCCTTGATAATCAGCGTCTGACCAATGCGAGCTTCCGAAGGTTTGTCTTTTTCTTGGATGTCGAAGTGACGGTATACACCATCCAGCATCTTCCACGTTAGCGTAAGATGGTCCGTGCCCAGAGTACTGGGACGAATAACCACTTCTCCAACGGGCTGTTCTCGCAAATACTGCATCGCAGTTTGGCAGTTGATGTTGCGGAACAAGGGGTGAGCGATCTGTCGCTTCTTACGTCTTGACGTAGTGCCTGGAACACGAGTGGCCTGGGTAAACGTCGTCTTGTCTTCCTCGACAGGGGCCTCGTTCACAAGGCGGTCCACACGCTCCATACTGTCATTCTCAACTAGCTTCCCGTTCGTGTATCGGGGGAATCGCTCTGGGTAGAAGCACATCGACATGTCGATCAACGAGCGGCGGTTGCAACCAAGCTGCAGCTCGTAGCGACCTTCACGGTCTGCCTGGATTGCCAGAATCTTGGCGTTAACCGTAATACCCTTCGGGAAACTCTGCGGGCGCACGTCCATCAAGTAGTCAGGCAGTCTATCACGATGCAAACTGGAGCGCATACCACTCTGCAAACGAACACGAACAAAATCATCGCCCGACATGTGCAGCAGCGTAGCAGGCACAATCATTCCGATGCGCAGGGTCTGTCGCGTTTCGCCGTTCAGCAAGAAGAACAGGTCTTCATCCTTTGGTACTTGGTATTTCGCACGCTTGTCGAAGTACGGGTAACGCAGCTCCCGCTTAATGTACTCAAGCGTCAGCAGCTTCGGTCCCTTCTTTTGAAGCTCTAGCCGGCCAGCATAAGCGGACAGATCCAGCTCAGACAGCACATCTTGGATTTCTGCATCGCCAAGCCGAGTGTTAGGGGGAGCATTTCGGTTTCGAATCGCAGATGCTGACTGGTACATCGTGTCTTCAACCGCGTATGAATAGTGGTTCGGGTCGTACATATCGATGGTTGAGTGGTTGTTAGCATCACCACAGATTTTAACCGCCATGTAGTAGCTCTCGGGATGGATACGAGTATCATCCAGCGGATTCAGAGGGGCTTCGCGCAGTGCATCACGCTCGCGGATACGGATGAAGCCAGCACAATTGCGGTACACAATTTTGCCCACAAAACCCTTCGATAGCAGCTCCTGACGTCGCTCGACGTAGTTCTTTGCACGAACTTTATCCAGCACCGACGCCGCCTTCACCGGACCCAGTCCGCAAATAAACTGCAGCTGGTACGATGTGTGTTTGTGATTCGCTAGGAGGTTGATGTCAACGCCGTACTTGTTAATCACTTGGACAAACACGCGATCATATTCCCTCAGAAGAAGGTCTTTCACGAGGGAATGCTGCATCATGTGAACGTTCAAGAACAGTAGCTCTCGGCCGCGGTTCGGTTCGTTCAATGCAACATTTCCCCACATCGCACAGAGCTCAGACGCAGGATTCCTGAGGTAGCGTCCGAGACCAATAGCAGCACGTACGAACTCGGATTCCTCCGAAAACTCCTGATCTGCGCGTTTAGAGCGGCTGAACATGTTAGCGACATCATCTTTCAAGAACACAATGTCCAGGAAGTCGTGCCCATCCCCGTTTAAAAACCGAGAGGCATCGTCTCGACCTAACATGCGACGCACCCCATCAACCACCCCACCCATGTCCATACACTTCATACCGGCCGAAACATTGATCACAACGACATGCGTTTGCGAGTGCTCCGTCAGGAACTTCAGCAGCGTAGCGGAAAGCTTCTCAATGCTGTTGTCATCTCGCTTGCAGTATCCTTCCGTCTTGTCCACCATTTCTCCGTTTGCGTCGAGAGCCACGATGTGTGCAATCGAATCCATGCTGCTCTCAACCCAAATCGATACGACAAAAGGATCCACGCCATCAGAAGGCTCATACGGACGGACGGATAGTCGTTCTCGTAGCGCGTTACCGCACATCTTCACCACCACATCGCGAGACGCCACTGTCAGATCACGCTTCAGTTCGTTTTCAAACGACAAGATCATGAAGCTGTTGATCGCCTCCTGAAGAACAAGGTGACGTTGGCTCTGCCACTCCTCATCCGAGTCGCTCTTTGCCGACAGATACATCGGCTCCAACGGGTCCATCAGATCCTGGGCCTTTTCATTAATGATGGTAATCGTCAGTAGCCCTTCCTTTTCAGCTCGAGAAATCTTAAGCCACAAATCACCCGCCTCAAACACCTCGAGGACCGGCATCTTCTCGATGTACTGCAAGCCGTGACAGTAGTGGAACTCGTCAATTTCTTCTCGGCCCTTGGCCGTTGCCTCTGTGGTCAGAACCGCGTTCTGGCGGTAGAGCTCACGGATGCACTTCCGGACGTTGGGCTCGGCCGCAACCTTACTGGCAGCAATGTGGCGGGCTCCCTTCATCACATCGTCAACCGTTGGAAATTCCTTGGTCGTGTACTTCTGAGCCAGAACACCAGGACTCTCGTCTGGGGTCGGAACGTCGCGAATAGAGTCTTCATGGTCCACGCCGGCCACGATACCACCAAGCACAGAGGAATTCATCGTAAACGCCAAAGACACCGGGCGTAAACCTGCCTTCGTGCAGATCTGATAGAACGTGCGACGGACTGGACGGCGGTATTTCTTATCAGAGTTCTCCTTGGTCTGGCCGCTCGATTCCTGCGCGTCCAATGCAAAGAATTCCGACAAATCTTTGTATATCTTCTCGTCAGGTGTGCTGAATAACTGCTCATAACACTTGCGTACGAACGCCGATTCCTTGGCGTTTGATGAGTCGACCACACGTTGGATACCGCTCTGGAACGACTTCCGCTTACGATTCAACTTATCCCACTTCACGTCAAGGTCCAGAATCTCGTACAGGTTTTCTGTGTGCAGGCCCACCACTTTCCAGTATTCCTTGCAGTAACGCTGGACGAACGCAGGTTCTAGCTTCTCGTCATGGTAAAAGCGTAAAACAGTGTCGATAGCTGACACAATCTCGCCGCGTGAAGCAGCAGAGTTACGCTGACCCCTTCGCTCAAGGTTCTTGATGATAAAATCACTGATCCACTCGGACTCCTCGGCACGATCCTCAGCATCTGGGAACTCGCGGTTCTTAAAGAGGTACTGGTACCGTTCTGGTAGATCATGGTCACGCACAGCAATGACGTCTGAGGTCATCATGTGTTCCTTCAGCACACTAGGCTCGAACTTCTCCAGCAGTATGGCCTTCTTCGATTTTGCAGGCGTTTCCTCCGGGATCTTTCCACTTGTAGCCTCCAAAAATCCGTCCATGTCTCCGAAAAGCTCCTCGGCTTCTCCCATTTGGTACACCGACGGTCCCTGCATGGATGCCGGAATAGGTTCCTGTTTCCTGCGACGACGGGGTCCTTCACGTCCTTCCTCGTCGTCATCCACGATGAACTCATCGATATCGTCACTTTCGTACTCGTCATTGCCAAGATAATTGTTAGCGCGTTGTGGAGCCGAGTCTTCTTCCTCTTCGTCCGAGTCGCCAAACATACGGTAGCTCAACTCGCGTGACATGAGTCCCGAGTCGTCCTCAGTCTTCACCTTGCGGGATGAGCGTCCCATGTCTTCATCTTCGCTGTCACTGCGGGCCGGACCTGTGTCCATGCCCATGTTCTCACGCACCAGCATGAGATCCTCGTCGTCAATCTCCTCTACTTTCTGTTTGAGACGCTTGAGCTTTTTCTCTTTCTTACGACGACGGCGGCGGTGGCGCGCTAGCGATAATGAAGCATCGACGGTGAGTTTAACTCTCTCATTTCTACAACCACGTAGGTAATCCCCCTAACTGGGACCTGAGCTTACCGGTATCTTCCTCGTCAGAGCCTTCATCGTCCACCACAAATCCATCATTCTCGTACTCGTTGCGGTCCTCTCCCTCGTCTTCGTCTTCGTCGTCATCGTCGTCCGAGTCGCCTCCTCCTTCTCCATCGTCACTCTCGGACGCCATGTCCTCGATGAACGCCGACTTGGACTTCTACTCGAAAATAGAAGAATATCGTTAGAAAAAGGTATTCTAACTGAAAGGAAAGTGAGCCAATTGCAGCACCTTCTCATCATCGTCGTCCTTTTTGGAGGCTCGTTTGGCCTGCTTGCTCTTGCTCTTGCTACGCGAACCGTCTTTGAGCTTGCGCTTCTTGCTACTGACATTCTCCTCCTTGACAGCGTCTGAGTCGGAGTCGGAGACCGTGGGGGACCCGGTCCCGAACATTTCGTCTGCAGAGTGAATGTAACCGCCGCGTCAGAGGGAACACACGGAGGGTGGCTGAGGCAAGGGACTCACCGTCTGACGTGGTCATGATGGCAAGATGCTTGAGGTGTTAGTGCTCTGTGGCTGTAAGGCGGCGTCTGCTTCTTCCGCGCTGCCGCGATCCTTCCGTCTGTCCGTGGCTTCCACCCAACGACGTGCCGCCAGGTACGTTAACTCCAGGGCGAGGGGGCCGCTAGTCGCAGAGATTTTTAACCAATCCTCATCCAAGAAAAAGATGCTGGCAAAAATAATTTTGCTTTTTTGAAAAATTACGATAGCGCTTTTTAACCAATCCTCATCCAAGAAAAAGATGCTGACTAAAATAATTTTGCTTTTTTGAAAAATTACGATAGCGCTTCAGAGTTTTTCATTCAAGTTTTTATTTAACTTTCATTTTTTTTAAAAGTGAAAGTAAAAAAAGCTGAATTAAAAATGTAAAAAGTAAATAAATGCTTTTTTTTTTACAAAAATAATGTTTTTACGAGATTGAAAATCGTGATGTTCTACTGTACGTGTACTAACTTGGCAAGTGCAAGTTGCGACTGGCAACCGCGTACGGTGCTGCCTGCTTCGAACGTTTATTAGGAAGCTGGAACCCCTTCGCGGACTAAATGCCGAAGCGCTGAGCGTTGGTCTTTTCCTGAAAATAAATAAAGATTCGCGGCTTTTCAGCGAGTAAACCCTGTATTACAGAAGCCGCCACCTCGATATGAAGACCAAGACGAATGAGCTCAGCCTCCACCACCCCTTTGTTCTGCTGGTGTTGTGGCTATTATGGACCATCTCTGTCATCTCCGCCCAGAGCGCGTCGCCCAAGCTCATGTGGTGTGCGAGTCCGCTCTCTCGGGCAGTACTAGAGTCATCGATCAACACATGGGTGGACGTCCCGGATACGAGCGTTACGGTGGAGCTACTGAATGAGGCTGTGGTGATGATTTCGTACGACGTATCGGTCTCCCACGTCCCAGACGTGCAACCTGAAGGTGTCCAGGTAACAGAACTGAGCGAACTATCCTTCCGCGTGGCGGTGGACGGCACTCCGTACCGCCAATCAGCGACGACAGTGGACGACCGCGAGCCATTAGTTGTGGTAGCAAGTGGCTTCTTGGTACTCGAAATTCCACGAGGACAGCACAATGTCAAGTTACAATGGCGGAAGCGCGGCACTCACGTTCTCAAGTGGTCAGTGGCTAGCGACATCCTGGATGGGTTTGCAGGGGGGCGAAGTCTCACCGTGTCGGCACAACACCGATTCATCTGGTACACACAGCCGATCACCGCAGTCTCTCTTCTGTCTGTAAATAAGTGGGAGGCGGTGCCCGGTATGGCTGTGAGTTTTCGGTTATCGGAACCGGCCACGATCCGGTTCTTCTATCAGTTGCCTGTCCGCCCCGAACTGGTTCAGTACTCACGTGGTTCGTTTCCAACTCGCTGCTTTGTTATTCAGGTTGGTATTGTTTGCTGATCTTGCGCTGTGAATGAATTGGAACAGATACAGCAGCATACGATGAAATTGAGACGGCATTAGAGATAAATGGACTCCGTTACCGGGAAACAGGGTCGTACGGAATTGTGGAGGGGTCCAGAAAGTCGACTGTACATCTTCAAGGCAGCATTATCATGGACCTGCTGCCAGGAGAATACAGTGCAGTGCTTTACTGGAAGTCATTGCTAGGCTCCAGTCGTCCGTGGTTTTCATCTCCCAATGCATTGGATGGTTTTGCTATGGGGCGAGTGCTGGCAGCGGTGGGGGAGTGGAGCATGGACTCGATGTCTGTGTATCATTTGGAGCAGTTTAAGCCGACAACGGTGGGGGCGTGGTCAGACGTGGGAGACTCTGTGCTTCAGTTTACGCTGCCAAAGGCAACTCGAGTATCCTTAAGCTACAATTTACCCCTTTCACAGAGTGACAACCCACAGTTTAGTAGCTGGACCCAAGACTCGTGGGATCGTGTCCAAACTCGGCTAGTTATTGATGGGGTCGCATACCGGCATATGTCGTCTCTGGTAGACGGACATGTCCGTGGAATAAAAAACGCAAGGGCAAGTATGGTGCTACCACTCGCTGGCGGTAGCCATACAGCCAGACTACAGTGGAAAAATGTTGATGGAAGTCAGTGGCGAGCAGTGTCTTTTATCACAGACCACGCTTCTTCGTACGCATCCATATTTATTAGTGTGAACACTTGGAACAATGATCCAAAGATCATCGCACCTGCTCTCGTTTCTGGGGAGGAAGATAAGACCGTCGAAGTTGTGGGTATTTCTATCAGCGATACGGATAGTGAAATGGCGCTCGACTATGATGTCACGGTCACGATGTCTGTCAAATATGGTGTGTTGTCGCTAGATCCGACACCGGGAATCACATTTGCTTCAGGAAATGGAGATCGCAACGAGTATTTGCTGTTCAGTGGAACACTTAGTAGCGTCAACACGTTCTTAACTCGCGTGTGGTATCGAAGCTACTTGAACTGGTACGGCGACGATGAACTTTATTTAAAGGTCGTGGATCAAGGTGTGACTGGATTCACGGCTGCAAGTACAGATACAACGTCTATCGTGATACACATAGCGTCTGTCAACGATCCACCCCAGCTAATTGTCCCAGGTGCCCAATACTTGCTTGAAGATCAGCAAATCAGCATATTTGGCGTCAGGGTTCATGATGTTGACCCTGGCTTCGCTCACAGCAACTCGACTTTTGAGGTGCAGCTATTTGTATTGAGTGGTGTGATCTCTCTCGGTTCTACCAATGGAGTGGAATTTATTGAGGGGGGCGGAGTAGCAGATCAACTTCTTCGTTTTCGTGGTGATCTACGCACAATTAACTCGGCACTATTCGAGATTAAGTATCGACCTGACAAAGACTTCAATTCGAAGCAGCACCTAGAACGGCTAGGAATACGCGTGCGAGATTTCAACTACTTGGACGGCACGATTACTGATGCGTTTAAGAGCATTCCGATTGAGGTGCAGAGCTCTGATGATCCGATACAGATTGTACCATTGGAGCTATCTACAGTCACACTTCGCGGGTATGCCATCAAGCTACTAGGGGAAACGACAGGCAACGAGGTGGTATATGCCCGATTGTTCGCAATGACGCCTGTCGGAGAAATCCAGCTCTCAACATCCAGCAGTGCGTTCCCTTTTGGTGTAACAAAACTTCCCGTTGGAGACGAACCATCCAACTCGATTGATCTCAGTGGTTCGGTAGCCGATGTAAGCGTCATCCTGCAGTCGATCGTATTCATTCGAGCCCCTTCGTTTTACGGGTACGAGATCATCTTCATCCGGTTAAGCTCTGTTCCTGATTTTTCGATCGTGGACGACTCGACAATTCAGATGAACCTGCACACCAATAGCTCGAGCGAGCTTTGGTCCATTGCTAATGCTGCTCCATCTCGTGGGAAAAGCGAAGGAGGGACGGCTGTCTCGGTGACGGGAAAAAGTTTCTGGCGATGGCCTGACGAAGCACTTTGGTGTCGGTTTGGCAGGAGCCCACTCGTACAAGCCACAGTACAATCTGATACACTTCTGACATGTGTGACGCCTTCTGCGAGCGCTGATCTTCCCAAGCGGACATTTCTGATGGTGACCAATGGAAATGACTATTACTCGAATCCCATTCCGTTTGTTTATGAGGAAACCTGGATGGTCGCCTCTGCATATCCAACAGGAGGACCACGGACTGGCGGGACTACAGTATTGATTAAAGGGGATAATTTTTCTCGGAATACTGCGTTGCAGTGTGCGTTCGGAAAACAAATGTCCACAGCAAGGCACTTATCATCGTCCACAGTCTCGTGCAAGACACCAATGGTGGACAAAAGTATAACGGATGTAGATTTGCGGTTGACATCCAACGGTCAAGACTTTTCGCAGCCACTTTCGTTCAGTTATCGAGGTAAGCGCAGCGCGTGACCCTTCTATATGTTGTTGGAGCTTTGCTAATTGAGTTTGGTATCTTAGATTCGCCGGAAATCTATTCCATCAACCCACCATACGGAAGTTCAAGTGGAGGAGATGTTATTGCAGTCACAGGAGCCAACTTTTTCTCGGATTCACAAGCCAACTGCGTTTTCAATGGGACTATTGTGACAGCGGCATCGTTTAAGTCCCCTGGCTTGGTCTTGTGTCGGTCTCCTGCCGTGAGAATTCCTATACTGGAGCCATGGATCGTCAGCGTCGCGGTAAAATTTGAAGGGACTCCGTACAAAGCATCTGAAAACTTCAGCATTTACGGTAATTTAATAACTTTCCCGTGATTTAGGAAGGAAACTTACCAATTATTTTCCGTCTTGTAGCTCCACCCACAGTGTCCAGTGTCAAACCCGCATTTATTACGGGGAGCGGTGACATACTGATCGTGAGTGGGTCTCAGTATCAAAACCTAAATTCGCTATCGTGCCATTTCACCAACGGCGCGACAAGTGCTGCCGTTACAGCAACGTTTGTGAATGCCTCTGTTGTACGTTGTCCCGTTCCTGTTCTTCCAAAACCTGGTGCTTGGATTGGACTCGATGTATCGCTCAGTGAGGTGAGCGTTCTCCCAGCTGGATTTCCAAAGTTCCCGTATCTGCTTCGCTACGCTCCTCTCCCGTCAATAGCATCGGCAGATCCGCTCATTCTGTTGCGGATAGGAAATTCGCCTATTACAATCGGAGGCCACGGAATGATGAGTTTGCACAATCTTCGGTGCAATTTCGTGGGTGCAGGGTGGACTTGGCTAACAGTGAGATCACTCACTTCAGGCGAATGTTCTGCTCCGTTCGTGTTGGCAAATGATTCATTTTCGCACCAAGTTTTGCAAGTGGAAAGTGTTTTACCATCGAAAACAAGTGTTTTGGCAGTATTTGAATTCGTGGTACTAGAGCCCATCGAGATCCTGAGTGTGACGCCCTCTGTGGGATTGATCACTGGAGGCACAGAAGTGACGCTTGTCACTGATAATACTCGTTTGCTGGATGTGCTGGAGGTCACTGAATTAAACTGCAACATTGGAGGAAAGTATGTATCAGCATCCGTATTGAACGCCACTACTCTTTCGTGCCGCAGTCCAGCAACATATAAACCGCTGACAGTACCGGTGGAAATTTGGATGGGCAACACCCGAATTTACTCGGTTTACAGTGCAGCGTCGTTCACATCCGTTACGCCCATCAGAATCGATGACGTTGCGCCATCACGTGTTAGCAGTTCAGGGGGAGTCAAGGTGCATGTGACCACAAGTGATCACGTGGTGGAAGGCTTCAGTTGCTTGTTTGGCACAATAATTGTTCCAGCTGAGATTGCTTCAGAGCACTCCATCGCTTGTGTATCTCCACCCCACGCGGACAGTGTTGTGTCACTTCGTTTAGTGAATGAGGAAGGCATTGTCATGTCTGAAAACGCTGTGATGGTTCAAGTGTACTCGTACTCTGATGCAGTTTCTGTTTCTCCATCGAATGGGATCGTGTTCCGAAACACAACAATTGACATCGAGATGGAAAAGCTTTTCTCTGCTGGAAGTGTGAAGTGTACGTTCCGAAGTGGTAATAATTCATCTTCGGCTATTACTGCTGCAATTATTACTTCGCTTACTTCAGCGGGATGCAGCATCCCACCCGGTGTATTCACGCCTCCAGACAGATTATTTTTCTCGGTTGCAATCGACAACTTCACTGTGGTTGATCAAATGGAGCTATATGTTATCCCTGATTTAGTGGTGAAATCAATCTCCTATACCGTTGGAATGATTGGTGTAAGCAACCTGGTCCGAGTGGTGTTGGAGCCAAATGACATCCTACTAACAAAGTATCTGTGTGCCTTTGGAGATATACTGACTCCAGCAAGTACATCTAATGGATCAGTTGTCGAATGTACGTCACCAATTTCCAATTTCACAAAAGAGGTTCCTGTTACGATCACCGCCAATGGAGTTGACCTTTTTGCATCGGCGAATAGTGATGAGCAAGTATTTCGATATGTACGAATGCCATCGGTCTACTCGTTCTGGCCGCAGATAGGATCTGCTAGGGGTGGCACAATGATCCTACTGAAAGGTGACGACTTTTGTCAGCAGATGGAGTTTACTTGCATCTTCAATGGTGTTATTGTAGTGGGTGCAGAGTGGCGAAACAGTACCCACATATCGTGTATCACACCTTCAGATGCACACGAACAAGGCTTTGCAAGCTTAGCTATATCGGATGTCAGCAACAACTTTCGGATGGATACGCAGCGAAGGTTCCGGTATGCACAATACATTCAGATAACGGCTTTGTCTCCACCAACGATTCCGAGGAACTTCAAAGGAGTGATTCGTGTTTTTGGCGATCACTTGCCGCCATCACCATTCTGGCAGTGTCGAGTAAATTCTACTACAGAAGCGGGTGTTTGGATCTCACCAACCGAGCTACTATGCCCTATCTCTCCTTTTCAATTTGACGAGGCTCAGAATGCAACAGTTTCGGTCAGTCTCAACGGGCAAGAGTGGAGTGTCCTACTGCCAATAGAGGTTGCTAATAACTTCACGGTACATTCGGTAGTACCAAAGTTTTACTCGTGTGGGAAAATGGAGAATTTGCGTGTGTTTGGTACTGGCTTTTCAAATGCGTCGCGAATGGCCTGTTTCTTTGATCAAACAGCAGTGCCCGCATCATATGTAAGTGATACCGAGGTAACGTGCCGTTCACCCTTTATCGTGAATACTACAACTCTTGATGTCACTGTTTCTGGATATGACGGATTAGTTGCGGATGGATGTCTCGTTGTATCGTGCCTTAACGCTCCTCGGATTGAGTGTGTTCAACCTAACAGCGCTAGTTCAGCTGGTGGGACATTGATTACGGTCGTTACGCGCGATCCGATGGACATTGAAAACATGGATGGCGCTCGATGCTGTTACGATACGCATGTATGTTCGTCTGGAGTGGTTGTAAATGCATCGGTGCTTCAGTGCATTACGCCTGCCATGAAACCAGGACCAAAACCACTGAAAATCGTACTGGGAACAACAAATGACGGTCTGGTCAACTCCACAGAATTCGCTTTCCGAGTCCTGCCAGTTCCCCGTATATCCAACGTCCTCCCGCAGCGGGTGTTACTATCGCTAGATTTCACTCTCTCTGTGTATGGCGACTATTTCGTGAGCTCTGACGAACTGTCATGCGTTTTGCGCACTGACGACGGTGATGTTCTGTTATCTGCCCAGTGGCTGTCAAAAGAGCTGATAACATGCTCACAGCCGCACGAGATGATGGAAAATTTCATCGCTAATGCAGTTGAGGCACACGTGCTGCTTGCATTCAATGGTGATGACATGATCGAGACTGGATTTAATGTCACTTTGCTTCCTCCACCTGAAGTGCGATCAATTGCGCCATTTGTGCCCAGTTCTCGTTTGGACTCCTCGCTACAGCTAATATTGATTGGCGTTGATTTTGACTCGAGTTTGGATCTTTTGTGCAAGTTTGAGTCGTTTGACAAGTTCACGGCAACACCCGCTCGAGTTGTGAACACAACATTGATAAATTGTGCAGAACCGCCATGGGACATGGCTAATGAACGTACACAAATTAGTTTGTGGTCGCCAAACAGTGGGAAAATCACTGGAAGCGAAGATGTTCTAGTTCAAAGCAATATTACTGATGGGAAGACGTGGTGGAGATTGCAGCCAAGCACTGGCTCAACGCAAGGCGGGGATACTGTGCAGCTTAGAATGGCTGGATTTGACGCTGATCTTTCAAGCTGGAAATGCTGTTTCAATGAGCTCTGGTGTTCACGGGTGCATCGAGCACATGAGAAATCGCCTTGGACAGTTACTTTACCAGCTGTCAATGTAACAGGACTGGTGTCGGTCTCATTGAAAACGGAGGACGGGCATCTAGTTATCGATCAAAATATGTGGTTTCTTTTCGTTGATCCCCCAAAGGCGTGGGCGATATTTCCAACTACTGGAAGCCTAAACGGTGATGACGTTGTCTCAGTTCAAGGAGAGAATTTCTTGCTTGCATCAAACCTACGATGCAGATTTGGAAATCTTTTGGTGGCCCCGTTTTCAGTGTTTGATAACCGGTTATTGTGCACCACTCCACCTTATACAGCCAATTCGCTGTTGAGCCTACGGGTGGGCTTTGAACTCGTATACTCGGATGGAAACGCGACGGAGAGAGTAGCAAAACACAGCGGGGTGTACCAGTTCGAGTATGTTGCAGTCCCCGAGATTGTCAATGTATTTGCGAGTTACAATGGAGATGATGAGGCAAATCTACGCTTGCTAATTAAAGGAACTTATTTTTCTAGTGATGAGGCCTTGGTATGCCGGATTGGTCTTGAAGTGGTGGCTGCGCGCACGGTGGAGAAGGACACAATTATTTGCTCGTCGTATCGTAGTCAAATTCGACAACAAGAGCTGAATGTATCAGTTTCGAATGACGGTGTGCGGTTTTCATCAGAAATTCCCGTGCAGGTAGAAGCAACAAGTCCACTCCATATCTCTCAATTATCACCAACCTGTGGTTCTATCCGAGGAAAAACGAGCATTTTGCTCTTCGGGAATGATTTTACGGATGAACATTACGATTGCATTTTTGGATGGGATGATTGGCAACACCGCGCTGCAGGTAAAACCATTAACCAATCTTGTGTTAGTTGTGAAGTACCTCAATGGACTCAAGATAACTCAAGAGAGCTTCCTGTTTCGCTTCAATCGAAAGTCAGCATGACGCGAAGTAACGCACTACTCTATCGATACGTTCCAGATATTAGCATTTCTTCGGTTGAACCGGTTCGTGGTGTTGTTGGTATATCTACCAGCATTGCCATCAGAGGCGGGCCTTTTGTGTTCAGAAGTGAAGTCGACTGCGTTTTGCTTCCGAATCGCTCGAGCGAATCTGGAATTACTTTCCCGGCAACGTGGAAATCCCCTTATGAAAGCATGTGCACCATCCCTTATTATGTTTCGGCTGGAAACTACAAGCTCGGAATTGCTCAAAATGGCGTGAAAACCGTCTTCTTCGACGAATCTATTGAGTTGATTGACGTACCCATTGTCACAGCGGCTACTCCTACCCGAGGCCCCTCGGAAGGAAATACGACAGTGACCCTCACAGGCCACCACTTTACTTCCGATATGTCTTGCTGCTTTGGCTTTTCTTGCGTTCAACTCGAAGTGGTTAACGAATCGAGAGCGATTTGCCGAACCCCACCTTATTCGACAGGACTGGTTCCGGTTACGATTTATTCCGATGTGATAGGACGGATATCAACGAAAGTCGTATTCGAGGTTATCGCACCAGCACGAATTGATGCGCTTATCCCTCCAGTCATTGTCGTTGGTACGAGCCAGCCGGATGCGATTGTAGTAACTGGAGCGAACTTCTACTCTGGGATGGAACTTGGGTGCTATCTTGGAGATCTCACAAGTATGTATCTACCCGTCGTTACACGAAACAGTACAAGTGTCACGTGCCCTGTCCCTATCGTACCGAAGAGAATGTACTCAACCGTTGTTGAATTGGGAATCGTGACGTTGACCAACACTTCAGCCACAACGATTGCTACAGCCTTTGTTGAGCTACTCGAATTATCTGTAATCTCGACGATTCTACCACAAGTTTCAACACCCAAGGATAAAATGATCTTCGAAATTCAAGGCACATTTACGTTCGCGTCAGGAAGCACGAAATGCAGCTTCAACTGCGTAAGCAGTGGCCGAAGTTCTACCCGAACAGGTGCAATCACGTTCTCGACAGATAGGATCGCTCAGTGCGAGCTATCAGCTTCTCCTCTCCCAGTCGGTTCTTGCCAGGTTACGCTGTCTCAGAATGATGTCCAAGTCTCGAGTAACAGTTTCCAGATACTGGTTCGTTATCCAGTACTCGTAACTCGTGTTACTCCCTCTTCGAGTACGACAGCTGGAGGAACTCTTGTCACCATTGAAGGAACTGGTTTCCCTGACAAAATTCAACCGCTGTGTTATTTTGGCCCGATGAGCATTGTAAAAGCTGCAGTGGAATCGAGCAGTAGACTGACTTGTTCGACTCCAGCAATGAGAATTCCAAACAGCACCATAACCGTAGATGTGTGGATTACATTCGGAGGAGTTGAGTCGTCGGTACAGCCGTTCAAGTTCTTTGCTCCGGTGTCCATCGTGAAGGCGAGCCCAGCATTTGGTCCTGCGGACGGAGGGACGCGAGTTAGCGTTGAAGGAATTAATATCCTACCGGGGCATGATATCAGATGCTTGTTTAGTGGAGAAATTACTGTGGTACCCCGTACGATTAACCAGGGAATGCTACGGTGCACGACACCGTCGATGGCTGTTGGATTACACACGTTGGAGCTAATTGTCGAAGGCGGTAGCCGAAGCTCTAGCAACTTCGTGCACTTTGAGGCTATTCCGCGCGAGCAAGTATTTCAGATTCACCCTTCGCGAGGCATTCAAACCGAAAGTGCCGAGAGAAAAATCCGTGTGATCGGCGATTATTTCGTTGATTCGGCAACTCTAACATGCATTTTTGGCGACATCGAAGCACCTGCAGCAGATTTCATATCGTCATCGGAAATCGAATGCGTAGTTCCATTTACGCATTTGGGAAAGACGATAGTTCGGGTATCAAACAACGGCGTCGACTTCTCGAAATCGTTAGCAGTGTACGAGGTGCTGTCTAGGATGTCAATTGCTGCTGTTACACCGCACCAAGGATCGTTCTTGGGTGGTACACTTGTAATTTTAACTGGTGTGTTCGGAAATTACGAAGGAATCGAGTGCGTATTTGGGGGGAAAAGTGTTGCTGCTTGGTTAATTAATGCGTCAGCCGTTGAATGCACCGCGCCGTCTGCGAAAATGGGTGACGTTGTGGCGATCAACGCTCGTGTTTTCAACACGCTAGCGCACATTGAAGACGATGCTGATGTTCGCTTTGAGTATGGACCAGGACCTATCGTGACCGACATTATGCCTTCAGTTATTTCACAGACGACGAAGCTAACAAACGTGACGGTAATCGGATCGGGGCTAAATGTTACAGATTTGATCGGCTGTCGATTCTCGAATCAGCCAATGTCTCGCTTATATCGTGATCGCGAGAATGCCTGGTGCAGCTTCAATGCAAGTTTCACTGGAGTATTTGATTTGACGCTTACTTTAGCTGGAAACAGCCGCGATCAATTTGTTACCCACCACAGCATTCGCGTCATTCCATCGATTCAACCGATAGATATATCACCATTTCAATTTGATGAAAGGGGTGGAACGGGGGCTATCATCTCGACTTTAAACATCGTCCGTGGAGCGAAGTCACTTCGATGCCTGTTTGGCCACGTAGCGGTGGAGGGCTTGGCTCTATCAGACTTCCAAATACGATGCACGACGCCGTCAATGCGACCCGGGCGCATGTCTTTCAGACTGAGTCAGGATGGTTTCTCTTGGTCGGAGAAATCACTCGAAATCGAGGCGTTTGCGGCACCGATGTTGTTTGAAGCGTACCCAAATCGCTCCGTAGCGGTGGGGGGTGTAGCTATCGCTGTATACGGGACGAATTTACGGACATTTCCTAGTATGAAGTGTATATTTGGTGATATAAAGACCCCAGTGATAAGTGTGAACGAGTCGGTGGTGAAGTGCATTGCTCCTACACAAGTTACTGGAGGCATTATCCCGCTTGGAGTGAGCTTGAATGGTATCGAAATAAGTGGGAATACGGTAGACGTGGAGTTTTATGATTTACCCAGCGGACTATATATTCGATCGTTTAAAGAGTTACACGACGGGCGGTGGAGTGCTCGAATTGGGGGAGCAAATATTTCATCGTTTGATAGGTATGAATGTCGATTCGACAGCATGCCTTCATCAGCAATGATCCGAAATGTTACACCACGTGGAATGGAATGTATTTCCTACCAACTTGCGCAACAGAGGCGTCCGAAGATGCTAACTCTAGCACTGCATGGAGAAGTACTGTTGCAACAAGATGTCGCTAGAAATACAGGATGCCCTAGCTCTGTTTATGGACTATCGACAACAGTTGTGAGACCAGGCCAAAGTCATGTGATCTCGGTGTTTGGCTTTCGATTTCATTCTTCAATGGACATGGCCTGCCACATTGGCCAGGATACCATTCTAGGTGTCGTAAAGTCGGAAAGCACGATGCAGTGCGCACTTCCAGTGAGAATACCAGGGAACTACACACTTGAAATCACATGTGCTGCTCGCTCAGAGCTGCTGGGAGTTTTCCAAATACACTACGCCACTCCACCTCGTATTGAGAGCTTTAAGCCAAGTATCATTCCAATCGGAGGATCATTTAACGTCGACTTTTGTGGAGCCAACTTTGCCCAAGATGATATCATTAATTGCATCTTCGGCTCGTCAACGATGCGTGTCCAGGCCTCTTTTGTCTCACCATATCACATAAGGTGCTCAACTCGTCGACACTGGGTGGCTGGCCAAGCTGAGTTGTCTGTGGTTCTTGAAACTCGCGAAGGACGCACAGAGATACTACACCAATCACCGTTCACATTGGTCCATGGTATCCCCGAGACGGCTTTATTGATGCCAGACTTCGGTTCGGCAACTGGAGGGTATTCTATCAGTGTTAATCTGAATGCATCGTGGAGTGGCTACGAAAATCGAAGCTGTAAGTTTGTGCGAGTAAATTCTGAGATCAACGGCGTCATTGACAGTTCGAACTCAGAAACATTGGGCTGTCTGGTGCCGCGATTAAAGCCCGGATCTTACTCGGTGCTGTTCTCACCGAATGGGCGGGACTATCTATCGATTCGATCACTATTTACTGCACATGTTCCTATCCAGGTTGAAAAAGTAATCCCTCCATTTGCACTATCAACACGTAAGATGGACCTTACTGTTTCTGGTACGGGTTTCCAGCGGTGGATGCGTCTGAGATGTGGCTTTCGTAGTGCGCAGGATCACAATTGGGTGTCATCAAACGCAGAATTTGTTTCAGAGACCAAAGTGAAATGTGAAGCACCGAACCACATGCCAGCAGCTGGAAGTTTTCAGCTATTGCCAACTACTTCGCTTTTGTTTCCACAAGTGACGATACCGTTTGAGTACAAACCTGAGATCATAATCCACTCCATATCCCCGGAAAATGGCAGTATTAGCGGTGGGACAGTAGTGGATATAGTTGGCCAAGGATTTTCGAGGGATCTTGATTTAAAGTGCCGCGTTCATGGAGACATCTCAACCGCGGCGTTCGTGAATACAACCTTGGTCCGCTGCCGGACATCTGCTTCTCGTGCCATGACAGTTCCTATTCACTTTTTGATAGGAGACCTAAACGTTTTGGACGAGTATTTCATGTTCACGTTTACGTCGCTGCCTGAATTTAATACACCTGGCGCTTCCGACGGTAGCGTACAATCCGTCAACATCTTGGACAGTCCCCAGGATCTCAATCATGAACCACCCCGAACGTATGAACTGAAACCATCGATCCGTTTCATCGAGCCTACGTCGGGTTGGATTCGAGGTGGCACTGCTATTGCGGTGCATGGATTCAGAATGACCTTTTCGCATACAATAGAGTGCGTGTTCGAGAATATTTCGGTTTATGCAGCGTTCGTGTCGAGTCAAGAGCTTGAGTGTATCTCCCCTCGATTTATAAAGCCTGGTCGTAGTACCTTCATCGTTCGATCCGAAGGCGAAGAGTGGGAAATGGTGACTCCGCTCTGGTTTGATGCGTTTTCTCTGCCCATTATTCGCTTGTTGGAGCCACAATATGGAGGTATTTCAGGTGGAACAAACGTTGTCGTAAAGGGAAACTACTCCAGCTTTCTCATCCACGCAAATGCTGCTCTTTTCTGCTCTTTTGGAGAGACCGGGATTGCCCCTGCGCGATTCATCAATGAAAATGAGTTGGAGTGTACTTCGCCACGTGCGGAGGATATTACGGTGGTCGAAATGGGATTATTCTTCAGTGCGACGGATGTTTTACTGCTGCCTTATTCATTTCACTACACAGAAAAACCGGAGTTTATAGCTGTCAGTCCAGCTATTGTCAGCGAACATACCGGTGGATTCGTGACAATATTTGGCGTGGGATTTCTCGATTCAGGTGCTGGGTATTGCAGCTACAGTTCTACTCCAAAGGATCAGTATGACCTGATATTCGTAAGCGATGAGGAGATCCGCTGCTTACTTCCACGACTCAAGCCAGGTTTGGATCCAATCAGTGTTAGCTTCAATGGAGATGATGTTCTGTCTACTGGTCTCGTACTGACGATTAGAGCGAAGACAACGCTACTAAGCATGACTCCGCAGTTTGAAAGTGTCTATGGTGGTGCTGTGGTAGAATTCACGGGGCTGAATTTGTTTTTTGCAGAATCACTTCGCTGTTTGTTCGGGACGTTATGGTCTGATGCTGCGCTACATAGCGGTAAGATAACGTGTGTTATCCCGTCATCGCTGTCTCTTTCTAGCTCTTCTCGCGTGAACGTTTCGGTGGTTAGTGGCACTGAAATTTATGCTGCGGAGAAGTTTGAACTGGTGTACACACTTGAACCGCAAATTTTATCGGTCGAGAAAATCCCTGATATCGGAAAAGGTTTCCAGCGTATTCAGCTTTGCGGAATGTTCCCGAATATCTTGTCGCCTCATTTCTTGAGGCTAGACAATTTTGATGATGGTACGGAGAAAACCGTTGTTGCTGGAATTGCCGGAGAAATTCTGAATGGTTCATGCCAAGTGTTTAAAGCTGGAGTGGCTGCAGAAAGATGCTCGTCAGGATGTGATATTTTACTGTCTGTTAATAACCAGACCTTTATGCACACAGGAAAGCATGTAAAGCTGACTCCAATGTTGCGAATACCGAGAGCAACGCCTATGTTTGGGTCATTTCGTGGTAATGAGATTATCCGCATTGAAGGCAGAAACTGGAATCCTATGGTAGGGTTGTATTGTGTATTTGCTGGAAGTATTCGAACGATTGTTACTGTGCTAAATGCAAAGTATGGAGAGTGTAAAACTCCGCCGCACTCAGCTGGAACAGTAGATCTGGAAGTTGTGACAGTGGACGAATCAGAAGCTTCCCACACCGTGAGAAGGTTCAGCTTCACCTTTGTTGGCTCAATGGAGATTTCGAATGCTGCTCCATTACATGGTCTATCTCGTGGAGGGACCCAAATACATGTTCGCGGTAAAGGATTTGTCAATCGCCATGAACTTCGCTGTCGGTTTGGGGAGATTTCTGCACCTGCCCACTACGTCAATAGCTCATACGTTACGTGCATTAGTCCTCCCATGTTTATGGGGGCAAATGAAGTGCCATTTTCCGTTTCGCTAGGACAAATATCTACATCCGACGCTGACGGCGCAAACGTGACATTCTCCTATATCAATACGCCATTGATTCAACGAAGCGAGCCTTCGAGCGGTATGTACAACAAGTTTCATTCTGTTAAGGTCTTTGGCACCGGATTCATTCCAGAAATGATGACAACCTGCCGATTTGGAATGAATACTGACAATATTCCAGCGACGATTGTTTCCAGTGATGCACTTACGTGTACAGTACGGATCAATTCAACGGAATACCACGAGAAATCTAAGATGCTGCCGATTAGATTAAGCATAAATGGTGGGACGTATTTCGAGACTGGCTTCAGCTTCACCGTTTTTGAGCCCGTGGCACTGATCGGAGCTGTTCCAGATGCGATCATTCCAACTCAAACTGATCGAATTAAACTTGAATGTCCTGGAGTGTTCCCGTCAAGTGAGTGGCAGTGCAAATTCGACGGTCTCAACGTGACTACGATGGGAAGATTTGTGTCTAGGACGACGATATCATGCCTGACACCTCCAGCACGATTACTAAGAACAAGGACGGTTGTTGTAAATCTTCTTAACGCTGGTGTCGAGTATTCGACAAACGCTGTCGAACTAGACATACTTCACCAACCGGAAATAGTTGACTATAGTCCAAAATCCAGAGGCGTGTACATGTCGTCCGTTGGTGGAGATATTGTCGACTACGTTACTATCACGGGAATGAACTTTGCTCCATTCCGACGCATCGATTGTCGATTTGGGACTCTGTGTTCTCAAGGAACCTTTGTGAGTACTACTCAAGTCCGATGTCGGATCCCTATGTCACATACTCCACGGCGTGTATCGCTTGCCATTTCGTTTAATGAGGTTGATTATTTACCTGCATCAGGGCTGTTCGAGTACATCCTGGATTTCAAAATTGAAAGCATTTCTCCTATCAATGGTGCAGTATCAGGAGGTACTGCAGTACACGTTTACGGTGGCGAGTTTGTGACGAACGAAACGATTCTGTGCAAATTTGGTGAGTACAATAGTGATCAGTATGCAGTTGTGCTTTCATCAACAGAAATCGTCTGCACAAGTCCCAGCGTCTTCGAAATCGGGAAGATTGATATCGGCATTTGGTCGGTGACGCGTCGATTGAGTGGAAGTTTTTCGAAAGCCTTTATGTACACGAAAGAACCAGTGGTATTGATGGTGTCACCAATGGAAGCATTAGAAAAAACAGAAACGCTGTTTGATGTCTATGGTCGTGGGTTTATGCGCTCGCCGCTACTTGGGTGCACTTTTGATGGTGGTCACAATAGTACTATTGCGGCAAGACAAATTGTTGATGCGATCTGGGTATCGTCCACGCATATTAAATGCTTTTGCCCACCAACGAACGTATCAGTTGGTGACATTCAAATTGGCGTGACGAACAACGGCGTTGACTTTGTGTATTCAAGTCACTCAGCGATGATTCATTTTCGTACCCAGTTTGATGTGGCAGAGATTTACCCCTTGACGGGAAGTAATGAAGGCGGGACTACCGTTTTTATTAGTGGAAAACATTTCGATAACGCTTACAGATACTGGTGTCGATTCGGTGATAATGCGGAGTCTATCGACGCAACAATTGTGAGTGACGAGGAACTGATATGCATAACTCCACCCTTCATGTTCCATACTGGAGAAGTTGGTATCTATCTCTCCTTCAATGGCCGCGATTTCGTCCCAACGAATCAGACTTTTATTTACCAGACAAATCCACAAGTGTTTAGAATATCTCCTACAAGAGGCTCAATGGACGCGTCAACTATGGTGACTGTCATCGGTGAGGGTTTCTATTCCGAGTCTCCTTTGTGTCGATTTGGAGACAAAATTGTTCAGGCAAACGTGCAGTCAGACTCGGAGCTGATTTGTATCGCACCCGCCAATCGATTCGCCGAAGCAGTACCTGTTGAGGTATCCCTTAATGATGGCGTGGAATTTACTCAAAATGGCGTGTTGTATACATTCACGCTGTCTCCACGTATCCGCCAAGTCACTCCTGTATCTGGTCCAGCATCTGGTGGAACGTTGGTACAAATTACAGGTCTTAATCTGTACTCATCAAAGCTCACACAGTGCTGCTTTGGCGATCGATATCACTGTACTCAGGGGTGGTTACTAAATGCTACTGTGATCGAGTGCTTAGCACCACCTTCGCCTGCTAAACTCTCAGCGGCTAGAGTTGGTTCACAGAGAGCTTCGATACTCTTAGCGGTAAACGGTCAAGATTTTGTTACGCTTAAGATGCAGTTTGAGTACGTTCTCGACGTCGCAATTGAAGATGTTTCGCCGACATTTGGTAACATTGATGGCGGAACAATTGTCTTCCTACGTGGTCGCCACTTACGCTACTCGACTGGACTGGAATGTCGCTTTGGCAACATTCGCACTCTTGCAACATATTGGAATGACACAACGGTATCATGCGAGGCTCCGTCTCACCCAGTAGGCAATGCAAGTCTATCAATTTCGCTAAACGGGCAGGATTTTACATTGGCAACGTCAAGTTTTACCTATCTTCGACTTCCAGCAGTGTATAAGTTAACACCCAGTGCTGGTCCTTTGGTTGGAGGTAATTCAATTCACATTAACGGGGGCCGGTTCGTGAACACTACTGCAACAATTTGCCGGTTCTCGCAAGACGATAAGACTATAAGCGAAACAACTGCCGTCTATGAATCACCTGCTGCAGTTAGTTGCACAGTCCCACCTGGCAAACATTCTGGAAGAGGATTCATTTCGCTGTTTGTGAATGGAATCTCGGCTGCCCGACTACAGAATCTTGAATTCTTGTATTACGAAGATGCTGTCCTGAATAAACTGGAGCCGTGGTTGTGTGATACTAGTGGTGGGTGCAATCTCGTAATATTTGGTGCCAACTTCAGACGAGATGCAGCCCTGGAGTGCTGCTTTGGTACTTTGGAACTGAAATCGACATGCGTTCCTGCAAAATTCGTAAGCGATACCAGACTGAATTGCATTTCTCCTCCCATGAATCGCGTAGGCTCTGTCGAAGTGAGTATCAGATCATTTGGTATGAAAGTCTCTAGCCAATCACTGGTATTAGAAGTACACCACCCTATTGTGTTAAGCGAGATATACCCCAAAACGGGAACGTATCGTGGCGGTACAAACGTCAAGATCACAGGATGGCACTTCATGGTTACGCCTCAGCTTTCGTGCTGCTTCGACAATACTAAAGTCCCAGCCACTTTTATCAATTCATCAATGATAGAGTGCTCCACACCGTCTCTCGGGATAAGGTCAACGCTGTTGAGAGTCAGCTTGAACGGTCAAGACTGTTTAAATGGTGGCGCTGTCCAGACGTTTACTTTTCAATTTCCACCCTCAGTTCTTCAAGTATCTCCTAATGTTGGTACACGGTTGGGTGGAACGGCAGTTGTGCTCCAAGGAGAAAACTTCAAAGTGAACGAGTCGACTTGCTACTTCGGATCTACACCGGCAACTGCCTCTGAGGTGTTGTCGGATACTCAGATGAAGTGCACAAGTCCAGCCCAGAGCAGGCCACAGCGACTTCAAGTCGTGGTAGCTGATAACAACCTGGATTATTCTACGAGTCCCGTCTTCTTCACGTATGCTGCAGCTGAAGAGGTGAAGTCCGTGTCACCAGTTCGTCTACCTTCCATTAGAGGCGGCAAAATTACTGTCGTCACCGAAAATGCTCGTAACAGCGCCAATCTCAGCTGCTTTTTCGACCATGTAGCGGTTCCTGCACGCTACGAATCGTCCTCTAAAGTCCACTGTTCAACTCCAACTCTGACACCTGGATTCTACAATCTGTACATCTCAAACGACGGGAAGCTCAAGTCCGAGAGTTTCGGTATTATTGAGCTTGTGAAGCCTCCGATCATCGCGTCAGTAGACCCGCTTATCGGTGACTTGGAAGGTGGCGAACTGGTGTCTTTCGTGGGATCTCGACTAAATACCGTGTCGCACTGTCGCTTCGGTAATGTGTACACGTCTGCCTATGTGGCGAGCCCCAACCTGCTTCAGTGTAAATCACCGACTCAAGTAACATTTATGGATGTTGTAGTCAAATTATGGGATCACGGGGCTGAGATTCCATCTCAAGAATTTCTGTTTACGTACAGGACGCCGGAACAAGCTACCAAGCGCAAGCTGAGCTTGATGCAGGATGAAAACGATTTACTTCCTATCCCAACAATCATTGCCATTGATCCACCTGAAGCACCTATCATCGGAGGGACAATAATTACTGTACGCGGTATTAACTTATCGAATTCCCTGGAACTCGCTTGTCGTTTTGGCTCGCTTGTCGTTGGAGCAAGGTATCACTCTTCGGAACGAATTGTATGCACAACTCCTCGGCTTCAACCCAATCGATATACTTTCCAGGTTTCGAATGATGGTAAAGCGTTTTCTAATAGTCCGACTAGCATCCTTGTGTACACCGATGCTTTTGTTGACTCGATTTCTCCGACGTACGGACCTCAAACTGGTGGAACCGCAGTGACGATAAATGGAATGCACTTTCGAAAAGGTTCACACTTACGGTGCAAATTTGGGGACCTCGAAGCAGTTCCAGTGGTGAAGTATGTGTCATCCACTCAAGTGGTGTGCACTTCGCCACCTCAACGTGACTTGACAACCGCTGTACGCGTTGCTGTGACGAATAACAACGCCACCTTCACGCCGAATCCGGTGTTTTTCACTTACACTACAGCTGCTGATTTGGTATCAATCACACCAAAGTTTGGGAGTATCTCTGGGGGTACTGGGCTTCTGGTTCGATGGTACAATCTCGAAATTAATTATGATGGTATTGTGACTTGTCGAATTGGCGATATCAATTCTATCGGAAACGTTGCTGCATCAAATGTGGTGAAATGTGTCACGCCTGCAGTGAATCAACCCGGTAAGCAACTGGTTCAAGTGAGTGTTAATGGACTGGACTTCACAACTCCAAGCTTGTACTTTGACTATGTCGAGGACATTGTGATCCACGAATTGATCCCTAACTTGGGGCCAAGCGTTGATGCGAACACAGTCATGACAGTCCGTGGAACGGGATTCATAAACTCTGTTGATCTGGCGTGTATCTTCCGCTCAGCAAAGATTCCTGCTGCTTTTATCAATCCGCGTATGATTTCTTGCGCGGTGCCACGAGATTCCCCTGGAAAAGTGACTGTACGCGTCACAAACAATGGGAAGGACGCATCAACCAGCTCCGCTTCGTATTTGTATGTGAAGGATATGTCAGTGTCGCGACTTTTTCCAACAAAGGGATTGAAAGAGGGAGGAACTACCGTATTTTTTCAAGGTAGAAACTTCTTAAACCACACGCTATTGGCTTGCCGGTTCGGCGAAATTCTAAGTCCTGCAACGTATCTCTCGAAATCTGCAACTGTGTGTGTTGCACCTCGACAATTAATCGACTTACGAAGCTCGAACGGTACGGTTTCGGTGGAATTGACGAGCAACCAAGTGGATTTTACGAATAGTGGCCTAAAGTTCACCTACCTACAAAAATGTCCAAGCTCACAATTCTGCGCTAACGGGAATATCCTCCCATGTCCCAACGGAACAATCTGTGAATCACACGGCAGCACGAACTTCTCACTTTGTGCTCCGGGGATGTTCCAACCAAGACAAAACCAAGTGAGTTGTTTACCTTGCCCAGTTGGATTTTTCTGCCCAGATCACGGAATGTCAAAGCCTTTGCTATGTCGCGCTGGAATGGTTTGCGATGAACACGGACTGCGGACACCGGTGAAGGCATGCCCTTCGGGTCATTACTGTCGAAAAGGGACGAAAACAGCTGATATTCACGACTTTACCACAAATTCCGAGTATTCGATTGATAAGGAGACACAACTTGCAGTTTTTGTGGAGAATTCTCGAGCGTGGCCGTTGATCCCTCACGTTGCACCTGCTATTGAAAGCCGTCGGATCGAGCATCCTCCAAGTTTGAGCAGCTGCGAATCTCGGTTATGTGTGGAAAACAGCACTGATCTTCTAGCCGAACGACCGTATTCGTGTCCGATTGGAACTTTTTGTCGACGTGGTGTCGCTGTTCAGCAGGTACAGGCGAATAACTACAGTGCACCACATAAATGTTATCCAGGTTTCTTCTGCCCGCGTGGATCATCCAATCCAGAAGGCAAGGGGCCATGTCCAACGGGTCATTATTGTCCAAACGACGTTGATGCCGTCGTGTGTCCTGCTGGTCAATACTGTCCCGGAGTTGGTAATCTCCGACCGAGAGATTGCTATCCTGGAACGTACAATCCCTCCCCAAAGCAGTCGAATTGTACTCTATGTCCAACTGGCCATGTGTGTCCTCAACCGAAGATGTTGGAACCGGTACTGTGTCCTGCCGGTTTTGTGTGTATTTCCACTGGTCTGGCTGCACCAGTACTGCTCTGCCCTGCGGGTTACATCTGTCGGGCGGGTACACGAACGCTGGATCCGTCCGATACTAACCCATTCCGTCCAATGCCCTGTCCAAAAGGAACGTACTGTCTCGGTGGTGTAGCTCATAACACTACAATCGATTGGGTCCCCAGCCGACCGGAAGGTGCTGTATCTCCGCAAATTTGTACCGAAGGAACGTATTGTGAAGAAGCGACTCCAACCCTTTCTGGTACTGGTGTCTGCTACGCTGGTCACTACTGCCCTCCTGGCTCGAGCGCTCCAATACAAGCTCAAGTGGGGAGTTTTGCGGGTACAACGGGATCTGTAGTATCCACGATGTGCTTTCCTGGAACTTACACACCTTTGAAGGCTACTGTCGAATGCGAGATATGTCCTGCAGGTCATAGCTGTCCCGGATACGGCACGTATATTCCCTCGTTATGTCCTCGCGGCTTTTATCGATCGCTGGCTGACAGTATCACGTGTCGAGCTTGTCCGGAAGGTACATGGTCTCCGAACACGGGACTAACAGATATTTCACACTGTGAAATCTGTCCCGATGGACGAGTTTGTGGCAGCTCGGGTATGATCACAATGGCGTCAAGTTTGCCTTGTGCTGCGGGATATGTATGTGGTGAGGGAACAATCCGGCGAGCTCAGTTTGATCACTTGTGCCCTGCTGGTCATTATTGCTCTTCTGCGACTCCAATTAGTCAACAATACGCTAACGTGTGCGAAAAAGGTAACATTTGTGTTCGTGGAACGAAAGCGATCGAGAAGAACAAAAGCAAATGTCCCGACGGTAAGTTCTGTCCTCTTGGTACAGCTAACAGTAGCAGTAGCTACATCAACTGTCCCAGTGGCACATGGTCAAGCTCCAGTGAGGATGAATTAGTGGATTGTAGTATTCGAGCGGTGCCGATTTGTGATAAACTACCGGAGAAGCAGTATTACCCTCAGTTCAGTTATGACTTCCAAGGTACTCGACTGAGTTTCGACTCAACACTGGAGACCAGTCGAACGGGAGAAGTGGAGGTTGTGAACGTCGTGTATCCAGTGAATGAATCTGCTTCTGTGCCGTTCTGGAAAAACGACACAGTCGATACTATTCGCATATGTCCGCAGAAGATGGCTCCTGCTGGTGGCGTATTATTGACCGTCATCGGTCGTAATTTCCAGAATACTGGTCGCCTTGTGTGTAAATTCCAGTTGCCAAAGTCGCCGTTCTCTCAAATCTCCCCGGCGTTCTTCAAAAGCAGCACAAGAGTGACGTGCCGTGCTCCTCCATTCGTTGGTAATAGTACAGCAGCCACCGGGACTTCGTTCTCGCAAGCTGTTAAGGTAAGCGTCTCCAATTATGGCGTTCACTTTTCCACCACTACTGCGACATTCAACATCATTTCAACCAAGAAAGCGGCAGCACTGAACATGAAGCAGCTCATGACAACGTGCCTGAAGAGAGTGGAAGCCGAGGAAGGATTCCGGAATAATGACAAGGCCTGGTTTGCTCTCACGGGACTTGGAAAGGCAAAATTGTCGTTTGATTTCCGTCATCTACCTGACGATTTAGTCTACGATGAGCACTACAAGATTGCAATATTTGTCAAGAACAGCACCTGTGAAGACCAGACGTGCGATTCTCGCGGTGTTGTTCTACCCAGTGGACCTGATATTGAGACATCGCCGTGTCATCGCCCCGTTGAGCTTCCACGTTGGTTCCTGTCTACCGCAGTCAACAAGAATGATTTGCTAAATATCACACTACTTGCGCTGGAGGATGTGACTTTCAAAGTGGAAGTTCACATCATGTACGGTTTGTACGCTTCCGTGGCACCTTTTTTCGTCGATTCGACAACTGTGATGCTAAAAACGCCGACACGAAGCAATGTTACACAAGGACTGACAGCTGATACGCGACCTTTATCGCGCTCTATTTCGTACGAAGCAAAGCTGGTACCTCGTGACTATACGTTCCTTATAGCGTACTTCGGGGGGGATGGAGATTATACGTCGCCACCACTTAATCTTCCGCCGAAATACGAAGCTTACGAGCGCGGTCGTGTTCTATTGTCACACAACGTTAGCAGTGCTGCGAAGGTACCGCTTGTGGCTGATCCTTACAAGGATGTTGTTACAGATACGTCGTACTGGTTGATGCCCTACGGATCCGCGGCTTTGACGCATGAAAAAGTTGAAAAATACCGTGAAACATTTCAAGAAATGTACCTCGATCCGTCAGATACTACCGGCACGCAGTATTTATTCAAGTTTGATAGGATGCTGCTGTCGTATCTACCATTCTTCTCGAATTGTATGGAGTACGATTCGTACATTCCTCTCTTCGATCTCTTCGAGAGCGACCAATGTCAGCTACCAGCCATGACGTCAGAGACAGGAAAGTATGGACGAACGTGGTGGCGACGCAAGTTGCCACCGTTGCCAAACCAGGATGATATTCGATACGTGGGACCATTGGACGTTGCTCAGGAACCTACCGCCGACATTTGTATGATGAATCTCCAATGTCATTTCGAAGAGGATTTAGCAACTGCTGATGTGACTCCACGCTGGTTCGAACAGTCCAAAGGAACAGTTCTGTACTATCTTCTGCGTGAACCTGCAACACTAGCAGATTACTTGCGGGGTGGACAGTATTATGGAGAGATTTTAGACGAGTACGGCTCCGACTATTTCATTCCTGTCACGGTAGACAATTCAGCCGCCCAGACACTGGAAGGTGATTGTTCGACCTTGTGCTTCCCACGCACAGTAACTCTAAACGTCGCGTACTATCAGCTAGACTCTCACGTCAAGCGCATCATTATGGCCACTCTAGTATACGACAACTATGATCGAGACTCCTCCAACACTGCGTACACGTTCAGTGTCAATCTGCACCCACTCAACTACTTCCAGCTCGTCATTCAGTTCGCATTCGAGAAACAAGTTTTCGTTGGACTCTTCTTCGTACTTGGCGGCATGATGACAGTCGGGGCTCTTCTTTTCTGGATCGTGGTGCGTATCACGTCGCATCTGCAGTCGCCTCCGCGTTTCCGCTTCTGGACAGTGTTCGCTCTGATCGCGCCGCCACCTTCTGTCGGTGTAGCAATGGCGTCGCTGCCTATTTTCTCCGTGGTATTTAGCTTTTACTTCTTGTTGAACGGGGACCAGTTCTTCAGTTCAAGTGGCTATTGGCTGACGGACAACATCGCTCGACATTTCCTTGAGACCAAGATCAATCCAGAAATGGTAGCAGAAACTCGAAAAGGGCGCATCGGTGTATGCTTTCTCTTCTTTGGTCTTTATCTGATTGTACTAGGCACTCGAATCTTCCTTCCTAAGCCTATCGCAATCTCCGAAAAGGTCATGGCTGAACAGAATGATCGCGACGCTCAGGAGCGCAGTATCTGGTGGCCAACTCAATGGAAAAGAGCGAATATGATCTTTGCGTCGATTATGCTGGGTCTATTCCTTGTCCTTATGCTTGAGCTTTCATTTTGGAGCTCGTTCGGAGATTATATGTTCTACGTGATTGTAGCTCAAGAGATTGTCAACGCGATCATGGAAGGTTGGATCGAATCTCAGTTAAAGGAGGCTTTGCTGATGGCTCCACTGGTCTCAGCTCTCAGTCTCATTGGAGGAATCATGACGTTCGGTGCTACAGACTTTGGAGATTTCGTTCTGGGTAACACTCTCGACTTCGGTATGATGATCTTAATGCGCGTATACGCCGATACAGTCATCGAAGCGATCACGGATTTTGTCAAGGACATTGCACAGTATGTTTGGGGTAAAATGAAAGCTATCGGACGAGGCACGTTGCTATTATTCCGAAGCTTCACGCGATCAACTGCTGCTGTTGCGGATGCTGAGACCAAGAAAAAGGAGGAAGGTAAAGGCAAGGAAGAAACTAAAGCTGAAGAGAGTAATGAGGCGGAGACGGTGGAGCCAATTATCGACTTTTACGCTATGGCTTCCATGGAGAGGTTGGCGTTATTTTACCAGCCTGTGCTGATCCTCATCATGATGTTCTTCCGCGAGGAAGTAATGCTTCCGATCTTGTACAATATTCGTGAGAAAGATATGGAAATTTATCTCTGGTACTCGCTTATTATCTTGCTATTCCAGCTCGTGACGGAGGTGTTCGTGTTAAACGTAGTCGAGATTTTCCAGGGCTGGAAACTCTACGATTATCTCGTATACTGTCGCTATCGCTTTCTGCAACGCGAGAAACGCTGGAAAGGGATGGAGCCCAACCTGGACGAATGCATCGATGAAGGCTTGCGTACACTGGACCAAATGTGCTTCTCGTCGCAGTTTTTCATGATGTGCACTATTCACATCACTGGAATCGTCTTCTTCGTCGTGGGCATTGAGATCATGGCTCGAGCGAGCTACAACCTCTTTGGCGACCCCGCTATGCCTCTGCTACTCGCTTTTGTGCTGGCAACTTCGGTTTTTGTACGCGCATTGGTGATGTTCTTAGCTGTACGCTTCGAGATCTGGAAAATCAAGCACGAGAATACTGCGTGGTTAGCAGCACCTGATGAAGATGACGAGTTTGGAGTGCCTCGTTGGGGCGAGCTGGAGAAGATCAAAGGAGCTTCACATGAAGCCTACATGATGAACCAACGCATCACATCCGATACGTTCCGTAACAAATTCCTCAACTACAATCGCTCGTGGCTTGTGAACCAGCTGCCCTCGATCCTAACTCCACGTACACTGCGTCGCGCTAGACCGTATCTGTTGTCTCAGTTCGCTAAGATCCTCGACAGTCTGAACCCGCAAGTCTCGGATGATGAAGACGACGACGACGGCCGTCCTCGCTTTGGTCCAGTGACTCTATCTGCTCCTTCGCGCACCATTATCCGCCTCTGGCTGGCTCGAGCTCGACGTATTCTGCGCCTAAAGACCGTAGTGCAGCCTCTAATCCAAGCAGCTCGTAAGAGTGAGTGCGAAATGTGCCTCTCTCGGCGTCAACTCCAAGTCGAGATGTCCATACCGATTGAAGTACTCGGCGACAAGTTTGACAGTCAAAACCTCGCTGAAGAGTTCGATGCTGCAGCCTGGAAAGAGTTCTTTGTCAAGCACCAGAAATTTAAAACGCTCTGTCTAAACTGCATCGTTCACCTTAAAACCACCGGCCAGCTTGGAGATCTGCGCGGTATCGGCCGTGGTGACGATGGCCCGGGAGGAGATGGTTTAGCTGCTACTCCGTTGAGCGCTGCGTCCTATGCTCTGCTGCAGAAATGGTATCGTAAAGCTCAAGACCGAGTGTTCGGGAAGAGTGGAAAGCGTCGGCAGCAGCTCGATGTAAGCGACGATGAAGAGGAAACCATGCAGCATCGCTTCGAATGGACTCGACAGCCGGTGGCGGTCAACGCTGCGTCCACTGCTTTGGCTCGGAAGTGGCTGCTCGCTGCTCGGCAGAAGCTTCGTGAACCAGGTCGCGCTCGTGATCAACTGCCGACAAAATTGACTGCAATTCACCCATCAGTGAGAGGTGGAGCCACGCCGGTCCCGAGGCCTGCGATGAAGATGGGAGCTGCTGGTGGCGAAGCCGTCAAGGCGTCCAAGATGCGTCGCAAGTGAGCGAGATACAGTCTACAAACAAAACAGGATAACATATCTATATATCCAAAATGCACTCTTTTCTATGAGAACTCGTGAGCTTAGGTGACCTTCTTGGCCAAGTTCTTGAAGCCCACACCCAAGCATGAGAGCAGCACTGTCTTGGTCTCTGGGTCGGGTTTGATCTTAAATGTGACGCCGAAGAAGTCGCGTAGATGGCGCAGACACTCGATACTGTAGGGCGTGAGCTTGCCTACGCGAACCTTGGCGACGTCCTCTGGTCCAAGAGCCATGAGCAGTAGCACAAGAGCCTGGTTAGTCGAGTCCACGCATCCTCCTTTCTGAATCTCTTCGCACAGTGCGTGTGAGGCTCGTGTAGCCACATCTTCTGGTAGGTCTCCAGGCTCAGCCGCAGCCTCGGCACCCAGGAAAACACCGGTGGTCGTCTCGGCCACTAAACTCAGTGCAAAACCAGGAGATTGTCCGGACTCGTTGCCCTTGTAGTGGTCTGAGTAGATGTAAACGTCGGGTAGTAACTTGTTAAAGAGACCGCGGCTGGTCTCCACGATGCGGTTGGACGTCTGTGGAGACACGCGCGTACTGTACGCGACGCCACGTACACGCTTGATGAAGCCTTCGTCCACCAAGTGAATAGCCTTGAGCTGGCGTACCAGAGGGCACCGGAAGATAACCTGTCCGCCTCCAAGCGGCGGAGCGCCGCGTTTCTTGACCACTAGGTCCATTCCTTCTTCCAATCCGAAATGCCGCAGCAATGGCAACGTTGTGGCCTTGAAGCTGTCCACCGAGTTGTCCATGTGGTCGTTGGTCACGCCGTCCAGCGTCGCGTGCAGTGGCAGCTTAGCAAAAGGCGCAAGAGCAGCAAGAACTTCGAGGAACCAGCCGACAGCGCGGTCAGTACCGCAGTCGTGGGTTATGCGGCCACCGAGTACGAGACCTGGCTGGAACTTGAGTTTGGTACCTGTCTCGTTGATCTCCAAGTGGCTACCGCTCGTCACGCGGTCCAGCAGTCGCAATAAACTCGCCTCGAACGCCGTAAGACCAGGATTTTCGTCCTCTGAGCGAATATCCTCGATGATCAGTGGTCGACCGCTGAGAGTGGCGCATACTAGACGCTGACGGAAGTGCGCGCAGCCCTGGAAGCGCAACACCGTGGAGCGACGTGAAGAGGAAGCGCGAGCCATTGCGACCGTGACAATGATTGACTGGAGCTAAATGGATGGCGGTGATTGGACTATTTGGACTTTTCGGGGCAAAATTTTACACCCTGTGTGTCATATTTCTTTGTTTGTTTTACAGTAGAACACAAAATAAAGTAGTACTTTGAAGTACTAGATCAACATATTTTTTCTACCCGAAACTAAAATCGTGAGACTGTCCAGTAGTACTAATATTTACTCTCTGATATTAATGCATCAATTTATAATACTATGTCGTGTCATAAAACACACGTACCCCATGCTTTTGGCGACCTCAGAAGTTCTAGTCAGAACGTTGCTGTGTACAGTACATGTACAATCCAGCCTGTTTTGCGATTGCTCCGCGTTCAGTTATAAGCTATCGGTTCGGCTACATTGACGATTTTACCACTTATTCAAGATACAAGGAGAGTAGGTATCTGCCGCAGCAGTACAATAGTCGGTGTGGGTCGCTGGGGCCTTATAAAGCCTGCTGCGGCAGATTACGTACCAACAAGCTTGCAGGCGGGTCCGCTGGAGGGTATGCATAATACATGTAGGATCCAGGACGCGAAGGTGTGTTGAGCAAACGTCTTCGCAAATTGAAGTTTTGCAGGCGAGCTCATGAAATGCAAGCTCTCTAGCTAACCACCACCTCAGGATGCGACGGCCTGAGAACTACACGCTATAGGCTATAGCAATGATGCCGTGTTGACAGCACTGTTGTTGGCAGTACCGCTGTATAGCTCTGCTGGAGTCCAGCCTGGACGGGTGCCGTCATCGGAGCCAGCAAACCCTTGACTTCAACGAGCGGTGCCAATCATTTTTCGTTGCACGCACCGTTTCTGTCAAAATACCTTCCGGTGATGGAGGGTCCAACGGCGGTATCCGAAAATTGCAACGTAGACGTTCAACATTAACGTATCCTAATGTTCATCAATAGAGACAAGATGGAGGTTTCGTCTTGTCCTCATTGCTCACTTTCGTTCAGAAGTCTTACCGTGGTAAGTACCACTCTTCTCAATTCGTTTCGCGAAGATACGTAACGGCGACAACACGGAGGTTGTTACAGGATATCCCTCCAACGAGGCTCCACAAACTTGAAGACAAGCCATGATACGCCATCGTATCACATAAAAGTGAAGCGGCGCACGAGATCCTGTCAGTCAGTCAGCGACAGTCACTTCACCACTAGCGTCCCAAGACCGAATCATAGTACTCCCCAATGCTAAACCGCAAGAAGCTATCAACTTTGGCGACGCAAGTGCCTACGGCCAAGACACATTCGCCGCGCGTGGCGTCGCCTCCATCCGACAGCAAACATTCGCTCGCCGATTTGTCTACAGATCCGCAGCCCCGTCATCGCCCCGAGGAACTCGAAGGACTGGCGGTAGAGCTACGTAACCAAGTGGCCGATACGCGCCCAGAGTTACTAACTCTTTTGAAGTCTCTACCGACACCAACGCGGATCTGGAACCTCCAAAGGCCTTCCGAAGCGGTGGCACTGAGTGCGCTGTTACAAGACCGACTGTTGTGCCTCCCCGAACTCAACCGCAACTCGCCGTGCTACAGCGCACGCGACTTGGTGCTGCTGTACACGAAGCTCAAATACCTCGAGACTTTCTCTCAATCCGAGCTGGCCGAATACGCCAATACCGTGGCCTCCTCAGCGTCGCCTCTTGAAGCGGCGGCTGTAGTTCGAATCCGACAGGAGGAAGTGCGCGTCGTACGGCAATTGGCCACTGTGGGGAACACCACCGAGCTGTGCTCGAGACTCGCCACGCTACTGCACATTCCGTGCCACGGCGATGCGTGGAACGAGATCGTCAAGTTCGCAGCCAACGCACTGCCCTTTGCTGAGCAGACTGAGTCACTTCTGGTACGCGGCTCGGACGACAGATCTGCGCTGTGTCCGCTAACTAAAACCAACAATTACAACGCGTCCACGATTCCGTTGGCAACGGATGTGGCACGTGGGAGCTGCACGTGCTCCAGTATCACACTGCAAGCCTTTGAACGGTGTGAAAAACTGCGTCAGAAGCTTCTACTGAATTCTTTGTCCATCAACCCCAATGCCAAGAGCTCTAGTGCGCTGTTTAACACCAAAATGTGTGCGGTTCGATCTCGCATAGCAGCCTGTCTTGATGTTTCAGACTTGGTTCGTGACAATCAGCTGAGGATTCTGTTGTCGCCTTCGGGAACGGATGCAGAGCTTCTGGCTACAGTTGCAGGGCTTTCGAGGCTTTACTCGGGATTGGGTGAAGAGGAGAACTTACCTGGTGGCGTCGGACCTGAGCAATGCAAAGTGACCAGCATCATCACGGCCGGCGGTGAGATCGGTCGTGGCTCGAATAGTGCTTCGGGTGGCAAACACTTCAGTAATTTGACGCCTAGCGGAGAGGCTGGTACTGCTGGGCAGCCACTACGAAAGTTCCCAACGGACCTCGTGGATGTGATAACCATGCCGGCTAGAGATGACAACGGCGACATTAACCGTATCGACGATGATATTCGAGAACTGGTGCATGAGCGACTGGATCGTGGTGGAGGTGTGGTCTTACTGCACGTTGTTGTCGGAGCTAAGACAGGTTATGCCTGTCCATCGATGCCCATGGTGGACGCTTTAGCTGCGCATTATCCGAACCGACTGCTGGTAGTTGTGGATGCTTGCCAGATGCGAGTCGATACATCATTGTATCGTGAATGGGCGGCAAAGAGTTATGTAGTGTTGACTACGGGCTCAAAGTTCTTCGGAGGTTCTCCATTCTGCGGTGCTGTGCTTATGCCCATGCGCTGCGTGTATGAAATGGAAGCCGCAGCAGTCGAACGTCACTCTGAAGTGGCAGTTCCTCTGGGACTGGAAGACTATTTTTCCAAGTATGATATGCCCGAGGGTATGCGCAACATTCGTGCGAGACTAGGGACCAAAATGAACGCCGGGCTGTTGTTACGCTGGGAGACCGCGCTTATCAACATGGAGCCATACTGCCGCATCCCGCCAAAAGACATCGCAGCAATCTGCAAGATGTACATGAGTACATGCAGAACGAAAATGCAGTCTATGTGGGGGCACATGATAGAGCTGCTGACCACACCAGAGCCAACTGAGAATGACGGTACAAGCACAGTGACCCCCAAGGACACCATTGTATCGTTCAAAGTACGTGATGAGAAAGGAGCATATCTCGAGATGGCAGCTCTCAAGGCACTACATACTCTGCTATGCAAGGACCTGTCGAGTGCATTGCCGGATGATGCCTTGGCTAAGAAGCGTTGTCTATTGGGTCAGCCTGTGTCACTTGGCAAAAGTGGAGCTGTGATTCGGATTGCTATGGGAGCAGACATGGTCAACGACGTGTATGTCCGAGGTAAAGGTGAAAGTGACTTCGCGGCTGCCGTAGAACCTCTTTCCCAGGATGACGACGCTATCTTAAACAAGATAGCTTTGATCCTGCGCCACTGGGAGCTGCTTCACCACAAGTACATTGAAGAATGCGTGGAGACGACTCCACTGGAGCCTCTTAAGCCGCTCAGCGACTGGGACTTCAGCGTTAAGGATGTCCAAGTTGCACGTGTGGTGCAGCACATGGTAGAGGAACGCGTATTGGCAAGTGAAGGTCAGGCTGAGGACGAGACCAAGTTGGCTGTCGTATACGATTTGGACGCCATCGATATGGCATTCCAGGCGCTATTGACCTCTTTCCCGGTGCACTTTGAGCACCGCTTTGCGATGAAGTCGTGCCCGCTGTCGTTCTTCATCAAGCGAGCGATTGAAAACGATGTCGGACTCGAGTGTGCGTCGATCGTGGAAGTGAAACACGCTTTACGACTGGGCTGCCCGCCTCACCGTATTGTGTTCGACAGTCCGTGCAAGACACGACGTGACCTGCAGTTCGCTATCAACGCTGGAGTGGAAGTTAACGCTGACAACTTCGACGAGCTCGACATCATTCGAGAACACGCTGAGGCTATTTTCCAGTCCAGTTTCCCCGAGTGCACTCCTCGTTATGCTGGAAACTTGCCTCGGATCGGGCTGCGTATCAACCCGCTGCTTGGAGCAGGCACCAACTCTTGCCTCAGCGTCTCCACAGTGCAGTCCAAGTTCGGTGTGCCTCTCACTGCTGAGAACCGTGCTAGGATCATCGCCTTCTTCTGTGTGAACCCGTGGATGACAGGCTTGCACGCTCACGTTGGCTCTCAAGGGTGTTCACTTGAGAAGTTGTCACAGGGTGCGGTTGTATTGAGCGAGTTGGCGAACGAGATCGATGCAGCGGCTGGCACGAGTCGAATTAAGGTGCTTAACATCGGTGGGGGTCTGTCGACCAATTTTGACAACGAGGATGTATCCCCGACTTTTGCCGAGTACGTGGAGGTTCTTCGTCGTGATGCTCCGCAATTGTTCGAGCGTACGGGTCGAACCATTTTGACGGAGTTTGGGAGCAGTGTCAGCTCGAAGACGGGCTGGGTCGTCAGTGAGGTGGAGTACGTCAAGACCCACCCGCATATGGATGGCGACGACCTCACTCAGACCGCCATTATCCACGCTGGGTCCGATCTCTTCCTACGCGCGTGCTACCGACCGGAACTATTCGCACGTCGAATGTCTGTCTACAAGTACGTATCCTCAACTAATGTGTTAGTATTGCTGCTGAATGGATTGTATTCTAACGTGTGTCTGCTTGGTAGCTCTGCCGGTTTAGTTTCTTCAGCCCCAATATCGGTACAGAACGTGGCAGGACCGCTTTGCTTCGGTGATGACATGGTTGGCCGACGTGTTGAACTGCCTACTATTTCACGAGGTGATTTTGTCGTGGGTCATGACACTGGAGCCAACACGATGTCGATGTTCAGCCGCCACTGCAGTCGCCCTGCACCCGCTGTCTTCGGTTACCGCGCAAGCGAGGACGACATTTCCTTGCAGCTCCTCAAGCCGGCAGAAACTCCGGAGCAAGTCATGAGCTTCTGGGGATAGGATATCAGCGTTAGACGCTTTGTAGAAATGTACAAATCGATACAGCATTGAATGATTTCTTTACTGCTTTGAGTATCACCACGAAAACCCTATTGTTACCAGGTTTATGTCTGAGGTTTTTGAGAGCGCAGTTTCGCCACGAGTGTTTGAATTTTTCCGTCTTTGAGTCGCACAAGCTGCTCGAGCTTCTGCACTTTCATCTCCAGGATTTGGACGGTCTCACGAAGCTCTGCGATGACGCTGTCCTTCTCAGCCAGCTCTTGACGTACATGCTCGCTCTTTGAGCTCTCGCTGTTGGATGCGTACGATTTTCCAATTGAATCCATGGGATGCACGGGTGCTACTGGTGTTTCTATGAACCTATTCATGTCGTCACCATCCTGCATTGACAAATCTCGCATAGGTGTCAATAGTTCACCGCGCGAGTCACCGAGTTTGTCGACCGGAGATTGCATTGCACGGTTGCTCCCACCTAATCGACTTCCGTTGGCTACCGTGCCAGCTACTGCTGTATTTCCAGATATAACGCTGCTTGTATCATCTGCTTTGTCGTGCTGTGCTTGTGGCACTGGCGAAGACGACGGCCGCTTCTCACGGTAGTTGGCAATCTATTCAAGCACGTCGGTGAGCTTAGCGAGTGATGAAAGACAGGTCTTATGCGTACCTTAATCTGAAGTTTTACTAGCAAATGCTCAATTGCGCCAGATTGACACTGCACTAGATCGTCAATATCTTCCTTTGACAACGAAATGTGAAGCTTCCTGAACACCTTCCCTTTACACGACACACCCATTGTGTCAGTTTAATCGTTCAGTTATTGAACGCACACGAATTCCTCACGATTGAGCGTGTTCCAGTTGTACTGCTTCTGCTTGATCGAGTTGGCAGCGCTGTAGTTGTGCATCTGGACGAGTTTCGGGAAGTAAAAGGCCACCACTTCGGCTGCTAAAATTCCATCGCTGAAGTCGCGAGCAATACTTTTCTTGGGCCGCGAAAGCGGGATCTCGTCGATCCAGGCGTACACACGCTGCAGTGTCTCGTCATCCAGCGGTAGATCCATCATGCTCTTCTTTCTTGAGCTGCTGTCACAGACACACAAAATAACTACCCCCACGCTCCATACTACACGAAAAGGCGCAAACCGTTAATCACTCTCAAAACCTCTTTTGCACGTTAGCTCCTCATCCAATAATGTTCAACCCCCATGTCGACGTAGAGCTGCTTCACTCATGAGCTTGCGTTTGTGTGCGTTGACACAGTCCGTCGAGCAGTACTTGAACTCTAAACGAGTGAACGGAGACTTGCCAGCATAGTTGCCACAGAAATCACAAGCCAGACCAGCAGCGATTTTCCGCTCCAGCTCCTCCTGGCGTTCGGCTTCAATCCGCTTCTGTTCTGCCGCCTCCTTCTTCTGCTGTTTCTTGCGTTCTCGTGCCCGCTTTCGCTTTTCAGCTTCCTTTTCTTTCTTGCGCTGCTCCATTTCACTAGTGAGACCCTCGGGGATCTGCGCCGTGGCGTAATCCCACGCATCCGGGTGCTCGCTCATGTACCTACGGAATGCATTTCGCGCCTCCTTCGAGCTACACAGGAAGTATGGTGGTCGGTTGTGGAGGTCCAAGAGAGCGGGATTGGCTCCTTGTTCCAGCAGATACTCGACCATTGGTACTGAATTCTTCGCAGCAGCGTGATGAAGAGCAGTCATGAACTTGGCATCCACTACATTTACTTCACTGTCCTTTTCTTCCGCATTGGACACCAGCTCCTTCATCCCCTTCAGATCGCCGTCATTTACCAACTGAATAATTTGAGGCACCTCCTCATCCTCCTCCTCTGAAACATCAGCCTTAGCGTCAACCTCGGGGGCAGGATCACTAGTCTGCGTTTTCTTCTTCTTCTTCGATTTCTTGATGCTGTCAGTCGGAGACGGCGTTTCTGCTTCAAGCGGCGAGAACCGCACAGTGCTGAGGTCAGAACGCACACGACAGACCTCCTCGAACGTCGGTCGGAACGTAGCGAACGGAATTCGCTTCAATCGCTTGTCATCCGACTGCAGCACCGCGTTCTTCTCCGGGAAGAACGTCGCACGCTCCGTCTTCCCACTAGAGATGAAAATGAGCTCCACGTCCTTGAGCACATCCTTCCACTCCAGTAGCAAAGCTGCTACGTCTTGTTTCAATGCTGCTTCATTATACCGTCGCAGCGTTGCACCTGCCGACTTGGCCTTGCCACTGGCATCGCTGGCCGACTGGGCGCCGCCTTGTTTCCTTCTTGTCGTGTACCTCTGGAACGTCTTGTGACACAGAGCCTTATCCTTGTCAAACACAGCCCCAGCAAAGCGCCCACTACGCAGCAGAAAAACCGCCCACCGGAATTTAGACGCACAGATCTTGCCCAGTGCCATGTATGGGTCAAATGTTTCCTCATCCGCATCAGGAAGAATGCTCTTGAACACTTTGAAGACGCTCGTGCCGTCTGAAAACTCGACCACAGGTTCCATTGTTGTGGCCACCTTCTCATCCTCTTCCTCCGACCAGGAAGAAGAAGACGATGATGAGACGTAGCCTCCATCTTTCTCCTTCTCCTGGCTTTGCATCTCTAGATACTGCAGCGCTTCCTGTTCTGGCAAACTCGACAGGCCTTTCGCTCTCCTCTTGAGGTTCACGCAGTGGGCAGCCGACTTGAAATGCGCGTACTGCTCGTCCAATGAGGCGAAGGCGGTCACATCACATGCACCGCAGCGCAGACCAACACTCATGCGCTTGTCCAAGGCTGCAACATCACCCGCGTGGGTTGATGCGTCGTCTTGGGCTCCTGGACGGTCAAAGTGTCGCGAGCTTCCAGCCACAGCTCGTACATTCCATTGAGATGTTCGGGAGGGAGTCAGGTCGCTCAGCGCAATGCGCCCGTACGTCTGCGCAGACTTCTTCGACGTCATCGCGAGCACGAATATGTGGGAATGACTCGGGCTGCGGATAATGATCTACGCTTAGCGTGAGTGTTGGTCTTTCATAGTAGCCTACAGAAAAGCATACTCATGAATTACTGCAGGGAGAAGATAACCACTCCAAAGTGAAGAAGAGGACAAAAAGCAGTGAGGATGCCATCCCTGGAGCAGCGCAAGCGTCCGGCGGCATGTGGCACGGGCTTCAACGTGCGTCTGTGGTGCAACACAGATCCATGCGGCATTGTATGTGCCGTCATTTCGTGGTTCTTGGTGCTCTACGCCGAATGTACCGTCGTGGTAGGTCGTCGGCCCCCTCAAACCACATGAGGTGATCGTCTAACTCGGCTGTTATGCACTCTAGGGCGTGGTGGTGTACCCGTGGATGGGTTTGTCGCCGCTGGGTCTATTGCACATCGCCATCTTCACGGGCCTCTGCTTCCTGGCGCTAGTATCGCACGGAAAAGGTCACTGAAGGCGCTTTAAACCCAGAAGAAGGGTGAAAATCTGATTCTGTTGCTGTTTATTGTGCATTCAAAGCCATGCTGACGGACCCTGGAGCTGTTCCCGAGTCTGCGCTGCCGCTAGCATTGGCAAATGCGTCCAAAGACGAGATTGAAAGGTGAGGATTTTGCGTAGCTTGAGTGGGGGCTGTTGCTGACTGTTTCTGTTGCTGCTGCAGGTTGGAGGAGCAAAGGTACCGGACGTGCCGTCGATGCCGCCAATTTAAGCCGGGGAGAGCCCATCACTGCTCAATCTGTGATCGCTGCGTCATCAAGATGGACCACCACTGCCCTTGGGTGAACAACTGCGTGGGACTAGGCAATCACAAGTTCTTCCTCCTCTTCATCTTCTACGTGTTTGTGCTGTCGGCCTATGCATTGACACTTATATTCTTCCGCTACGCCAAGTGCATCAACGAGTCGTACGTGGTAAAACCGCAGGTCTTTAGGCTAGTGGGGCTAACTTGCTATTGTTGTGTACTATGGCTTCAGCTGCCCGACCTACGGGGCTATCCGGGTCGTCTGCCTGATCCTGGAAGCCGTGCTCTTTGGCCTATTCACGATGTGCATGATGTGCGACCAGTACAGCGTCATCACTACAGGAACTACGCAGATTGACCGCCTGAAGGGCGAGAGTGCAGATAATCTCGGTCTGCGGGAAGTATTCGGCGGCTCAGACTGCAAATTCTCTTTGCATTGGCTCCTCCCAGTAAATATTTGGTTCCCAGCGTAAGGCTGTACTCGTAGTACGGTGCTCGATGACTGGTCATGCTCACTGTGGCTTTTCATTTCTTCTGTTATTCAGGTCTGTCAAGAACCAAGTGCTGGGCTACGTGCTTGAACACGAGCTAATATTCTCTGAGGATGAAGCTTCAGAAATGGACACTTTCCTTGACGACGACAGCGTGTCCGATACTGCCATCACCATGACCACGGAGACATTGGAGGGCGGCTGGTCCGTTGAGAAGCGGGTGCCGGCCAGTGAGGCGGCAGACGTTGTGTAGGAGGACCAGTTCGTATAGTACTTCAAGTAATAAGCCTAGGCAGTGAGCGGCACGGGGAGACCAATGCGTTGCATTCGATAGTGGAAGCCATCGCAATCTTCCTAAATGCATTCACTTCGCTATAACAAGATCGTCTCCACGACGGGGCAACCCAATCTCGAGATTGAAGCTGTCGGGATTCGACTCGGGAAATGTGTCTCGACGATTGAGCCACCTGGAGTCCATGTTACGCAACAGACCTGTCCAGGCTGGACAGGTCTGTTGCATTAGCACATGCGAGAACGATGCGTCCACAATAAGACCAGGTAAAGAAAGAAAACGCCAGATTTGATAGAAAAGCTCTTTCATCGATCATAACACAGGAACACCCAACAGCTAAGATATGCGGCCTTGAGGAAGGTAAGTAAGTAGTATGTCTTACAAGCAAGATACGGAGGCGAGCTGGGAGCGAAGTTTACTAGCTGCAAGGGTCTCCTCTGCATCCGACTGTACTTCCCTCCTCTTCTCCCTTGGAATTACTTAGGCGAGGACTCCGGCCTCCTGGAGCGCACGGTGCGCATTGCACGCGTGTTTCTTGAGGCGCGGGTCCTCAATCTTCTGCCACTCCTGCACCAGCTCCAGCACGCGGCGAGCGTTCTCCGACTTGGCAAGCTCATCGTGATACAGCGGACAGAGTGTCTCTACCACGTGGAGGCTCTCTCGCTGCACCTCTGGCTTGACGTCGGCACCGCCGGCAGCGAGGTCGACAATAAACTGCCAGCCATCGGACTGGATAAATGCTTGGCGACATTGCGGGTGATCGCAGAGCCGCGCGAGCGCGGCACTCACTAACCGGGACACGTTGGCGTTCTTGGACTGACCGAGCGTCACGAGCTGCGGCACAAGGCCCGCCATGCCGGGACGGGTCTCCTCGACGGTGGACATGGAAATGGCGCCAAGCACGCCCTGCATCTGCGCGTCGGCATACTTACTCTCAAGCAGGCCCTTCAACGCAGAAACGCCGTCCTGGATGCTCTCTGGCGAAAGTGGAAGCTTCGGCAGCGGCTTGGGGGCGGCGCGCTTGACGCCGTTGCTGGACGGAGTCTTCTCACTGAGCAGCTGGCTGCGACGAAAGAAGCTCTTGAGCTCATGGTAAAGGTGCATGAGAGCCGTGATGTCGCCTTCGCGGCGCTGCACTTCGATGACGTACTCCTCCTTGGTGGTCTTAAAGATGACAATGTTGAGGCTAACGCGCTGCGTGTTGCGACGGTACTCGACCTTCCACTTGCACTTGTCGGCCTTGAACTCGAAGTCCGTGTCCAGCTCGCACAGTTTGATACCCACGACGCCACACACGCGCTGTGTGGACTCGAGCTTCACGTGGAAGTGGGTGTGCATCTCGAGGCGGAATGGCGCCGGAGGCAAGTCGCGCGGGGTCACGTTCACGTACTTGGTGCGGTCCACGCGCATGCCGAACGACGGCGCGGCGGACACCGCCTCAGGCTTCTTGGCCGCGGATTTCTTCGAGGCCATGTTGAGCGACATGGGGCCGGGGTAGGCGGCGCCCAGCTGCCCGAGAGGGGAGCGCGGGCCCATCGTGCTAAAGGCGGGCGGCGCGGACGCTACGGCCATGGATCGGTACTGCGGCAGGTCAGACTGGTCATTAGGCGTGAGCGTGCGGAACACGGGCTTCTCCTCCTGTTTCTGGTCGTCCTTGTCTTGGCGAGGGCTGCTCATGGTGGGCGGCTTGAGGGGGAGCTTGCGACCTGGGGGGAATATCTGCGAATGAGCCCGACGATTGTTTCTGAAAAGGAGTCTATACAGACGGTCCAAAAGAACCTTCTTTGATACAGCGTTCAACAAAGAATGTTCCGATGCCATAACCTCCCTGGATTTTATATATCGGGGTGTAAAACAGGGTCCCTCGAGGCTCGAGTCGAGCGGCATTACCGGTTTCTACATCTGAAACAGCGATTCTGTAGATAATAAAATAGCAATTAACAGTAAAAATGCCGTCTGCAACGCACCAAGCATTGCTGTTTTGAAGCACCAATTGTGGTGCTATTAATAGGAGTTCCTTTGAACGCGTGTACGCAGTCACTCGACAGGGTTTTGACAGCGTGCATAAGGTAGCGACGTTGATGGCCGTGGCTTCGCGCAACCTGACAGCCGGTTTGTCGGTTTGCGGCGCTCCCAGCTGACTCGATTTTGCGCCTGCGATTACCACTCCTTGTGCCTCTTGTCGATGCACGTTTGTGGCGTCGGGCTGCCCCCTCCCCCCCCCCCCCCCCCGACTCGGGGCCCGAGGAGTCACCAGGCTCCGGTAAGAACGCTGTTCACATGATGAAAATATTTATGCGAAAGTTCAGTATAAATATATGGATATGGATATACATGCATAGGAATCTTCTTTCCAAGGAGCTTCGAAGTGTTGTAACAGTTATTAATAGTAAGTACCTTTAATTAAGTACTTACATGTATTACATGTACTAACTGTTAACAATTACACTCCGGAGTAGAATATTTTGTCTAGGGTTTTTAGGCAAACAATAAGGATTGCGCCTCCACGAAACGTAAGAGTTCATACCTCATTAAGACAAGTAACACTATACGTCGCAATAACTGCAATCAATGAGTTTTTTGTGGTACTTAACGCAAAGAATCCGGCCCGATTCTGTTGGCTAAGAACTGCTCGTTTGCCTAGCTCGCGGTAGTAGTTCCGCCTCAAGCATTGTTTGTCAAATACTGCGTGTTGTACTGCACAAGTTGTACAGAGCAGTACTGCCTAGGATCAACAAGAGACTCCACCGTCGGTTTAAAAGCGCTTCAAAAACGTGTCTGATCTGGTTCAACTAGTTGCCCTTTTAGAGCACGTTTTTAGGGGTTCGCTTCAGCGAATTAGTCGTCTAAGATACCTAAGAATGCGCTAGGAAAATGCTGTGATGGACTCGTTTCTGCGCCACCCATTGGGCAACTCGGTCAGGTCAACTTCAAAGCCCACTGCGATCATCCCTGCATCACGCCGCCCTCTTCGAGTGTGTGTCGAGGGGTCACCGGAGGCCACCGCCACCAATTACCAGCAGCAGCCGTGCTGGCGGCACAAAGCAACAGCAAGCACTCCCCAATCCAAATCCGCGGCGCTTTCCTGGTCGATTGGCGCACGCCCAACGGCGGTGGCGGCGGCGTCTCTCGACAAGTCCGCTGATTTATATTAGCGCACGTTGGCGGCGCGAGCCCGACCAGAACGCGCGCTACAGCCAGTCGTGGGGGGCAAGAAGCTTCGCCGAGCGGTTTCCTTTGTGGCTTGTGCGGCGTGGATTATTTTGGACGAAGGGCTCAGCTGCGGAAATGGCGCGGAAGGGATGCTGTTGTACCAACTGGTTGCAGTCGAGTGAAAGTGTATCTTGGCACTGGTATTTTTTAAAAGGTATTATTAAACTACCAGTGCCTATCTTGACGTTGCAGTCAAGTTGTGATACACGAACACGAACCCATTGAAGTCCATTGTACAGCAACAATATTGATAGACATGCATCCTCTAGTTATCTAAGAAGACTGCCAACAAAATCGCCGACCAACTTATGCTTCCGACCGTTCACGAATTACCAGCATCATACCGTAACTTATGATTCATACTCATAAGAAACGTTCACTCAAAAACATCTAGCTGTGAAACCCCTCTCGAATGAAGGAAGTCTGGTTGCCTGGACCCCTGCAATATATGTGAAGGCCTTCGCTCACAATACTTAGAGATTCGTTCGACAGTGTCTGCGCTCAAGGGGGCATCAAGAGTTTTACATTACCAATTCCCACCAAAGAACAAAACGCCATGCAACGTTTGTCGCCCGGACACCGAAATCATACTTTCAAAATGGGGTAGGAGACGGGATTTCACTGGATCCGCACACTCGCATCCGTTAAACCGCCCCAATTCAAATTTGGCATCAACAGTCTACAACGTCCAGTGTGCTCTGCTAGAAGCAGTAACAACGGCATTCGTTGTCTGAAGAGAGGTCTTAAGTTAGTAGTATTTGCGTTGATTCTTTGCAAAGTCAAGCGCACTACAAGAACAGTTTGACAGACTTGCTTGAACAGAGAAAATGGCCCAGAACGCGGCACCCACCCAGCCGTCGAAAGCAAGGTCCTTCAAGTCAGCCTCCAGCGTCGGCCAATTCCCGGTCTCCCCCTCCAAGAAGAAGTCGGCTGTGTACTGCGTGGACGAGGAGGGGGGTCCTCCTAGAATAATTTCACAGCAAACATTGGATGAAGAGAGCGATGCTAAATTGTTCACCGCCAAGAGGATGTTAATCGCTGTGTGGATGTGCGTCGGATTGATGCCATTGCTCCTGCAAGCGAGAAGTTACCTGAAATTTGTGACACCCCACAAAATTTCACAAAGCTTGATCGTTCCGGCAACCGCGGCGAAGCACACTGAGGACATGGGGGCACTTTGTCCAGTGGAGGGGCTCGTGATTGCTGGTGCTTGGTGGAATGTTGCTGTCACGCACTACTACGAGGTGGAAGATGGCAGAGTGTGTCACTTCGTGGTGCCCCAGTACAATATCCACGGCAACTACATTCTGGGAACTACGTTAATCTCACCATCGGCGACGAGTCCAGCTAGTTGCTCGGGGAACAGCTATTATCTGGAGTATTACTTCTACCACGGGAGCATCGGCTACTATTCTTTTTACGAAGAAGCTGTAGGCACATTTTGTGCCGACGATAATATTGGTTACGTGCTTGTCCGTGGCCTTGGAACCTACGACAGCAATGGTGCACAGTTGGCCAACGATTCTGGCGATTCGACATATCGGTTGTCGTACTGGTACGGGCTGTTCGGCTCCCTCTGGATCATGTATCGCTCGATCTTGCTTCGTAGGAGCTACATTTCGTGTAAACGCTACGGGCGGCGGTGCGATCGTCTGCAAGAGCCGATGCTGTTCAAAGACTCTGTCGTGTTTGTTCAAGAGAGCATGCGTCTTTCAGCACATGGGGCGAGGAACTATCACCGCACTGTACTGATTTATTTACTAGTGGAAGGGTTGATGAGTGACTTATTCATGCTTATTGCACAAGACGGACTTTTAGCCAAGGTTCAGTATATCTCCCTCGGATACAACTTGTCAGGAGTACTGTCGATGTTGTTCGAGATGGTGGAGACCATGAACTGGATGCGGGAAACTGTGCGCTGTCTGGTCAAACGTCTGCTGTTCAACTACGAGACAGCTTTGCTCGGGGAGTTGGCGTGCTCGGCAGCAATGCAGTTCTATCTCACAGGACTTAATAAATCTAGCCTCCAAGAATCAAAGCCGGTTGCAGAGGCAGTGTCATACTACGTGTGGAGCCTCGTTGGACACGGCATTATCGTGCTTGGAATTGTGTTTGTCATCACCTCAATCCGGTCAATCTGAGCTATCATCAGTGTACGATGGGCATTTGGCTCGTGCTCCCTGTTGCGGACACCCTGCTGTGTCGATACTGCTGTAGGACAGCGGTGCAAGATGTTTCTGCTTAGTCGTTATGTATTGTTGTTGGGCTGTGTGGTGCGAACCTGCGTGCTGTTGACCTGTCGGTTGCTGCTGAGCGAGCCGAGGCGGTTCGGCGAGAAACTGCGAACCAATGAGCTGAGCTGCCTGTGGAACTCTCATTTGATGGTGTACAAGTTGAGGCGGCCCTGCGAGGAGTTGGGGACTAGCGAGCTGATGACCTGTTGAATGCTGTCCATGGAGCTGCAGACCAAATGCTGCCCATGGAGTTGAGGGATATAATGCAATTGTTATTGGTATTATATTGACATAACAATTTATTATTGGCATTTGTCACGTTTTAATTACTATTGTTGATTTTATACATAAAGTTAGGCAGTAAAAATGTGCGGATAAGCTCCTACAAAAACCAAGATAGCAATATCTCAATAGCAATAATAATTGTATTATTTGTACGGAATAACTATTTATTAAAACCTGGATATTATAATGAATATTATTGGTTACCGGTAGATTTGTATACAGTATAACTTAAAAAATATTTGTCAACACTGATAACACTGTTGAGTTAACCTCCATTTGTTCTGTACGTTGGAGCGAGAAGGAAGCACCCAGTGTCGTCATTTGATCTTGTAGTGCGTCGATGGTATTGTCTAGCTGGGAGGAACTTCGTGCAGGAGCATTGCCTTCCTCGTAAGCCACGTCGTCGTCATCGATAGTGTTGTCTAGGTGTGTAGATGCGTCTAATTGGGTTTCATGAAGAAGTCGGCCTTGTACTTAACGAATTCATCAATAATGACGCGGTGCGCTGGGCTATTGACGATATCACCGTCAAACCATACCACTTCTCGAAGAGGACTTGTAGTACGGCATGACGGTACGTCCAACTTGAACGGTGCGAGAGACTTCTAAAACTTTCGCTCCAAAACACTAGAACCATTTTTGCCATAGAGGCAGCGAACTACGTAGGCAAAGTCGAGAACAGAGTTGCGAACGATATCTCCGTATCCTGGTTTCCGAGCTATCGTCATCGCACGGTTCGGGTGGACCTCGTGAGCGTGGACAGCCTGGCAGTCTCGGCAACCACGGCGATGGTGGACAGCGACACAGTGGCGGCTCTGGAGAAGGCACTGTGCATGCCGTTGTCATTGTCAGTGTTCCTGCTGCTAGTGGTAGCTGCGTTGGCGGTGCAGCCGTGTCGAGTGCCGGTGGGGCGTATGGAGCTGTGGCAACCATCATAGCGGACGTTACGGCAGGAGTTGTGGGTGCCCAAGATCGACCAGACGTTCGTGGACAAGTCGGAGGCCGTGGCGTGGGTGGATCAGGTCGAGTCGAGGCCGTGGACCTCGTGAGCGTGGACGGCCTGGCAGTCTCGGCAACCACGGCGATGGTGGACAGCGACACAGTGGCGGCTCTGGAGAAGGCACTGCGCATGCCGTTGTTGGTGTCAGTGTTCCTGCTGCTAGTGGTAGCTGCGTTGGCGGTGCAGCCGTGTCGAGTGCCGGTGGGGCGTAAAATCGTACGCCGCCTCCACCGCTAGTACATCAGGTGTTTACGAAGAAGCTGGCGGCATTTTCCCCGTCAAACGAATCATGGATGAAGACAACTGCGTGGGCACTGCATACATCGTTGGTCGTGTATGCCGCCCTGTGAAGAAGCCTAAGAAAGCGGACATGTATCAAGTTATGTGGTTGGATAATCAGTTCCAAGATGTTGTCGAAGAACTCAGCATTGCCGTCATTCAACAAGGGATTTCAAATTACTAAGCTCTAACTAAGCTGCCTGATAAAACCGCGTGGCGTGACCAGACAGATAGTGTGGTGGATGGCGAAGTGACCTTGGACGTGCCATTAGATCAACTGGAAATGACATCTGGTGTGGACAATTACGACATGTACGACCCAGAGCGGTTTCTACCAGTGAGTCTCGCAGAAGTAGAAGCTGTGAAGAGCATGCGATTCGAGCCAGATATGAGCATGACCGCACCAACGAATTTGTACGAGCAAACCAATGAAACTACGACAACCTACTTACGCCCTGAGTTCCGTCACGTATTTGCGCATTCTGCATCCTCAAGTTTTTTCGCATACGTACCAGTTTACTTCTGGAAGCAAGTTGCTGTCGAAACAAACCGTTACGTTGTTATCAAAGGCGTTCGTATTACGACCCCGTTCACGTTAGAAGAGCTCATGAGATTTGTGGGCATCATGATCTACATGACTCTTACGGACAATGGTGAATTCTCTAATTACTGGGGATTACAGGCCGAGGACGCGATTTTTGGTGGAACGTCGACTAGCCTGGATACTGCGATGAGTCTCAACCAATTTAAGCTGCTGCGTCGATATTTAAGTTTTCGCGCTGACACAGAGGGTTCGGAGATGCGTGATCCTGCAGCAAAAATTCGACCGCTACTGAATCTGTTGAAGTGCACTGGTGGACGCTATATCAATGCTGGTCGGAATCTTGCTTTAGACGAGGCCAGCGTCGCTTGTCGATCCCGCTATGGTCGCCATTTCATCGTGTACAATCCCCAGAAGCCTGGAGGTAAGTACCATTTTCGCATGTATGTGGTCTGCTGCTCCACAACGTGGATAGCCCTTAACCACCGACTACATTGCAATAACAGCGATATAGCGGATCGACTGCAGAATGTGGTGAGCCCGGCAGGGTTCAGGCACTGCGGGAGGAGCTTGACCAGGTGAAGCAAGTGAGGAAACGTGTGCTAGAAGTGGTGATACCCTTTTTCCATTCTCGAAGGATTATAAACATGGACAATTACTATACGAGTGTTCAACTGCTGCTGGATCTTCGCTTGAAGGGGCTGTATGGGCGTGGCACTGTCCGAGGCAACAGTCGGCATTTCCCCAAGCACACAACTCTTCAGAAAGATGAATCAACCGGGGAGATTATCAACAGGCGGTTGCAGTAGATCACCAAATGCTTGCTGCCTCGTGGTGTGATGGAAACATCGTGACGATGGTGACCAACGCCGATCCGTCAACTACAACAACTGTAACGCGTCGCGTTGGTGGTGACAAACAACCGTTTCCATCACCAACCTGTATTTTGCAATAGAATCAGCATTTGCAGGGGGTGGACCGCCTGGATCAGCTCCGGGCCAGGTTTTCCCTAGCTGATGGACATTCGTACAAGAGATGGCATAAGAAATTGGCATTAGCACTTGTGGACCTTGCTCGGACCAACGCATATTTGACAAGGCGTCTTGCGATCGACATGTCAAACGACCGTGACCCACACAGAGCATTCGTAACTCAGTTAGCGTCGAAGCTGATATCGGGTAGGTGGAGAGATGCCCCTAGTGACGGCCGGATGGCGTTTGGAAGCAGCTCTATGGAAGCCGCCCCAGCGAGCGGCGAGTGCATTACTCCAATCGGTAGCAGCTATGGCTCGATGACTCGAACTGTTTTACAGAAGGAGTGCGCGTCTGTGTTTTCAAAGCAAACGCTAAAAGGCCATGGGTGTAAGAAACGACAGTGCGTTGTCTGTCGGTTTGAAGACAGATACCCTACCGAAGTAACCGACTATTGCCTGAAACATAGTGTGTGTCTTTGCCGAGTAATGCACGAAACACCTGAGATGCCATTCATTTGTCCACAGGGAACCTGGACGTGCTGGGAAAATACCATAGGTTCTATCTACCCAATGGTGGACGTGCTGGGAATATACAATAGGTTCTATCTACCTAATTCTATCTACCCAATGGTGTGTTTTTCGGATAATGAAAACATTCATAGTTTTTCGAAGTTGGCCAAGCCCAAGCGCGCTCAGCAACAAACCACAGTGGGGGCACATTTGTCAGGTCCGAACGGCTATGACGACAATACTACTGGCGGTACTGACGGCACGAACGATGCGAATGGTGGCTTTGGTGAAAATGGTAGTGCTCGCGCTGGTGATGGCAGCACCTACAGTGATGCAGATGCCAACACCGTAAGAATGGATAACCCGACATCCAGCATGGACGTTGGCAATGAAGATCGCAGTAGCGACGGCAGCTCATCCGTATCTGATGCGCAGCTACTAAGCTGCCGAAGTAAGGTGGTTAGAACGATTGCACTGTAAGCATAGCGCGTCACACAATTATATGGAAATTGGTTATCTACTTGACAATTACTCTTGTTGCGATGCGCTGTCTTTTACAATCTACACTCAACTAAGTCGTAGTCTCATATCATAGGTGTCGGAGCTCCTACTTTGCCCCTTCAAGCCAAACACCGTCTTCCTTGAGCTGACACTGTGAGCTACTTCCGTGGAACGTAAATAAAGATGGGTAGAGGAGTTGACTTCCAACTCCCGCGTTCAAACGTCGTCGTTGAGATATGCCAGTTTGCGCAAAACAGACTGGTGCATGTTGGGCGATGCCGAGGGCAATAGTTGGAAGTGGATACAACAATGCGGGCTCTAGGCATAATGTTGAGCTCTGGCGGAACAATTACCTTCACCGCTTCCTCAAACAGAAAGTCATTCAGATAGATTATAGAAGCGTCTTGAAAAGGATAACACGATGATAGAGGCGTGCCCATGACATCACCATGAATAAATAGCACTTTGTGCAGCAATGGTAATTGCGGTGTACACGACCGCAAGCACTGGGACCCTTCGTGGACGCATCACTTTGTTTCAATACCCAAACACAGTCTTGCATTGGTTTGGAGGGCAAATTGAGCGGCAACATTGCCGAGGCCAGCACCCACGTCAAGAAACACATCATCTCTGCTCAGCTCGTCAATGGTTCCAATGATAGAAGCTACCGCTGCTGGTAGTACCTCTCCTGCATTCTCATCCGTTTTCCCCGACCTTTGACGCACATCTGCAGCCGCTCCACTATAATGTCACGTACGGCCCGTTGTGCCTCGCTCGATGCCAACAGGCGATACCGACAACAAGCTAGTGCTGCTCCATTTTTCACTGAGATAAAGCAAGGAGGGAATCGCGCCAAATCCTTGCCGTAGGTGCGCTTGAGGGCACGCAGTCGTCCTTCTAGTTGTTGTGGTTTGCGTTTACGCCGCATTTTTAGCGCAATATCTTTCCAAATGACTCGCTTTGCTTGGTATTCATACTCGTGCGCAAGCACTACGAGCTTGTCCTCACTGATGAATCATGTATCTTACTTAGTGTTAGTATAGTCCGATGAATGGTGGACATTACACTTAGTGTCAGTATGGTATGATAGGGTCTCAATGATGCCATTCAGGATGTGATTGGTCGGTCTGGAGCACATGAACACCTTGCGTTTCAAGGGAATCACCCTGTTCATCGTGATTTTTTATCAGATAATTTTATTTAGTCAAACTTCGCTTACGCTCATTGGTCGATGCATCTTATCATAAGATTACTGTCCAATCAGCGACAAACTCGAAGGAGAATTGTTTCTCATAAAAGGAGGTAAAATGCCTCCTTCTTTGAAAGAACTACCGTAATCTGTAACTGTGTTGTTGTATCGTAGACTATTGCACTTTAGAATTCCAGCCCATCACACACCTAAAAGGAGGCATAATGCTTCCTTCTACAATATACTCACTTAAGTTTGTATAGTATAGTTTAATGAGGTGGCTCACGAAAGGGTTAATAGCCGATGATCCGCAGTCGGACGGACAGTCCGAGCGCGTGAATCGCGTGCTCGGCGATGTGCTGAAGAGCTACGCACACTCGTTCCCACAGTGGAGCGTCTGTTTGCCGATGGCAGAGTTTGCCATCAACAACTCGGTGCATGCCTCTACCGGGCATACACCGTTTTACGTGAATGCGATGCGGCATCCACGCCTTCCGAGCTTGCTCGGAACGGTGGCTTCCTCCTTAAGTGGGGGCGGATCTACGGTTGCGTCGAAACAACCGCAGAAGAAAACTGATACCGACGTGGTATCAGCGGTGACGACGCGAAGACAAGCGTCTCGTTCCGATTGTGGCTCATCGAAAATGATAAAAATGGGGGTGATACTGTACAGACAAATACAAGGCGCTCTGCTGACGTATTTAAGTAGGCAGCAGGCTGGATCAATTATTCGTTTCTATGCACGGAACAACGAAGCGAAAAAGTAGGCGTTTCTGAATGTGATCAATCAGATGCGGGCGTGACCAATACCACTGCATTGCACGCGTACCTACACTCCTGGACATAATTATACGGCCACCTCTTCGAGTGCCCATAACTCGGTTAATCTTTATCGTTTTAAGGTGCGGTTTTAACAGATGCCTCAAAACACGCGAAGAAACAGCAAGGATGTCCCAGCGTTCGCGTTTTTGCACTTTATAGGGTAGCTCGCATACAAAAAAGAGATTTGTCAAGGTGGACACAATTTACGGCCACCACCGGCCCCATACAAAAACCTATATAAATTAAAACATGTGGAAATTGGCTAGACTAGGAATTTGTATGCGGAGAGTTTTCGTAGGTGGTTAAATGGACTCCAGGGATTCGAGAGCCGCCAGCAGTCGCATCGTCGTGTAAAACGTAGTTATATCTACGATGTGGTACAGTGGCAGCGCCGGGTGGGCGACATTGAGATGGAAGAGAGAAGTAAGCGATAAGGCTATTCAGCCATGTGTACAGTTATAGCAAAGCACAATGTTGATGATACCATTTTTCTTTTGCCTTATTTATTTTTACAATGTCGGTCGGTGGGCGACATTGCAAAAATACATGCTATAACTGTACACATGGCTGAATAGCCTTATCGCTTACTTCTCTCTTCCATCTCAATGTCGCCCACCCGGCGTTGCCACTGTACCACATCGTAGATATAACTACGTTTTACACGACGATGCGACTGCTGGCGGCTCTCGAATCCCTGGAGTCCATTTAACCACCTACGAAAACTCTCCGCATACAAATTCCTAGTCTAGCCAATTTCCACATGTTTTAATTTATATAGGTTTTTGTATGGGGCCGGTGGTGGCCGTAAATTGTGTCCACCTTGACAAATCTCTTTTTTGTATGCGAGCTACCCTATAAAGTGCAAAAACGCGAACGCTGGGACATCCTTGCTGTTTCTTCGCGTGTTTTGAGGCATCTGTTAAAACCGCACCTTAAAACGATAAAATTGACCGAGTTATGGGCACTCGAAGAGGTGGCTAGTTCCTTTATCAACAACTACTCCTAATAGTAGCTATGCGAGCTTTGGTAGTATGTATATACAATTTACTTGCTATAGCTTTGTATCTGCTGTAAATCAAATTGACGGGGATGTCGGGTTGGGTTCGCTGCATACGTACTACCACCATAACTATATCCTTTTGCACGTCCTACCAACTTGGCAGTGTAGATTTATTTTACCGGACAAGAAATGCTTCACTGACGAAGTTTATCGTTTGTGCCTTTGCCACGACAGTTTCTTTAAAGACGTGATTAGTTACTGAAGTAATGGTTCTGACCCAAGCCAACACTTCTACAATGCTTCACTCGCATGCCTAGAACTACGTAGGTAACCTACTTAAAAGATTTTTGGGTAAATCATATCGTCCTATATCTAAATTTGGGCTTCAGCTCCATAGATTTTTCCTAATAGATTTTGTCTACCTAAATGGTAGGGAATCGTTAATATTGAAAGGAAAAAAGGATGGTAAATTTCAGAGCTTCTTCGGGCGAAGCACGACTTTGTGGGGTTACTGTAGTAAACCGTGGGATGCAGGGACACTCATTCAAATACGATATTTCCTTTCCTGTTGTGCTGCTGGTACAGTATCAACACCACATACTAATACTTGTAGAAAACTTGAGCTACCCTGATGTAGCAATAGTGTTAGAAACTGAAGCAACAACATCCACGTTCGTAATCTTGAACCGTGTCAAAGGGACTGAAGTCAGCAGCATGACTTGACATACTCCCGTTGTAGGTTTTGGGCCCTAAGATGCCTGAAGTAGATCGAAAGTTGTAGGACCAACATTAACTTTGTTGCGATGGTTTTTTTGAGACGTACTTCCGCCTAGCTTGTGACAGAACAGGCTAACGATATCATTGCACTGCCGCTCGTTGCATGGAGAAACACAATGGTTTGATAGGATACGAATGATGAATACTTCTTCTCGCGGCGATATCCAGCTGAGTTTGTAAAAATCAAGATACTCAGATCCATCTTCCTTCACTGAACGAAGAATGGCGAGGGTCGCCAGTGTGCTGCTTTTGTAAAAGAGCTCTCCATTTTGATATGTATACCCAGCCAACATCACTAATTTTTGCAGCGTACCTGTCCACACTACACGGTGCAGCTAAAACAGTCAGTGATCCATAGCGGCATTTCGCGTAAATAATTGCTCCAACCGCTCGAACGAACACGAGCACCAACAAACATCCAAAACGATAATAGCATGCCCTACTAAGCCTCCGACGTAGTAAGGAACAACTTCCGCTTGGGGTTTTGTGCAGTGAAATTTTGTGTGTGGGATCACAAAATGTACACAACTTCTTATTTGTAGAATCAATGGAAAGAGTCCAAGTCCAAGCAAGACCCTCCCTGATATTCGAACGCCACGCAGCATCCCTCCATTTTCCCGTGATAATTGGTCCTCCTGTAAGCAACCCAGTCTCATAGTCGACGAATCGCTTGTTGAAATTGTCGCTCCACCAAATTGGCGTCATTGCCAAAACGGCAGGGTGAAGACTAATAAAATTCGAAAATGAGTACTTCAAAAATAATAAGCTTCAAAGTACTTTTGTAACTTTTTGTTATTAATACAACTAATGTTCAAAAATTGCGGAATATCTTCATTGAATTGCTTCCAAGGTGCTGGCTTTGACTGGTGACGGCTCTCGAGAGCTACTTACTTGTCGAGTAGACTGAATTCTAGGGCTACCCACTTTGATTGTCGCTGGCGCAAGAGCGACTCTATTGCTAGAAGCTCCACAAAGCCACCTACTGCTTCCAGCTTCACCTACTACGCCGCCCAAAACTTGTGTGAACGAGCTCACAATACCGTAGCAGAGTCTTTCGGCGCATGGTTGAACTTTCCTCCCGTGTACAGATCCAATTACGAACAAATCTCGTCTCGGAATTGCAATCCAGTAGAGCTTGTGTAGCACTAAAAACTCGCTTCCATCTTCCTCCACCATTTTCATCATCCCAAAAGCTTTTAAGGTGGGAAGCTTGTAGTAGAGTTTGCGGTGTTCGAACGCATATCCGCCTAGCACGACAAGTTTGCCGCGGATTCCGAGTGTCGTGTCCACACAACATGGCGTGACTAAAACCACAAAGCAGCCATATTTTATTCGCATGTAGATAATTGCTCCGAGAGATCGAACAGTGACGAGGACCAGTACACAACCCAGCACGATAACACCGTGTCCAACCAAACTCCATACATACGGTGAAAGTAGTTTTGATGCTGGATCCGAGTGCCTAAAGCCCTTTGAGCGATTTAACGCAGTGAGATAATACTGCATTGCTGCAGCACATATACACTCACCGAGAAGCATCGTTTCATAGTTGAACAAGAGTCTTTTAATCAGACTTCGCATCCTCTCTCCAAGCCAATGCATTGTTTCAATCATCTCAAACAGCATCGACATGACTCCGGACAGGTTGTAGCCCAAAGAAATGTACTGTAAACGTCCAATAATCCCTTGTTGTGCGATCAATAGAAAGAGATCGCCCATGAGTCCTTCCACAAGCAAATACAACAGCGCTACTCGGTGGTAATTTCTTGCATCATACGCAGACAACCGCATACTTTCTTGAACATACACTACCGCGTCATTCAGTCGCAGGACTTCACCCATTCGATCGCACCTCTTTCCGTATCGTTTGCAGGATATATAACTCCTCCGGAGCATCAATATACGGTAAGCTATCCACACAGACCCACTGAGTCCATACCAGTAAGATTCCCGATATTCAGTACTGCCTCGATCATAAGCCAGCCAAACTCCATTGCTATCATACGTCCCCAAGCCTCCAACCAAAACATACGCAGTTTTATCCTTAGCGCAGTAGGTCCCTCGAGCTTCTTCGTAGAATGCGAAGTATCCAATACTTCCATGGTAGAAATAATGAGCGAACGGAAAGCTTTCGCTTGCACAGTTGGATGGTGTTGTACTTGATGCATTGGTTGTGTTGAATCCCAAATAATAGTTGCCGTGAATATTATACTGAGGGACAGTGAAGTGGCAAAGCTTGCCATTTTCGACGGGGTAGTAATGCGCTGGCACAACATTCCACCAGATGCCGATAAATAAACCTTCAACGGGACAGTGTTTATGGAGATCAGTCGTGTTTTGAACGTCGGTATCTGGAGGTAAAAGGCTTCTGGAAATCTTGTGTGGGGTCACGAAGCGCACGTAGCTTCTACCCTGGAGCAGTAGCGGTGCCACGCCAATGCTCATCCACACCAGGAGAAGTAATCGCTTCGTCGAGATAGAAATTCCGCCACGTGCAACGAGCTGCGGCCCACTGAGCACTAAGCTGCTGTCATAGCTGCGAACCCTCCCCATTCCACAAAGCCCCAAGCCGTGCCAGAGCTCAAAAGCGCACGTCGAAAGTACCAGCAACTCGGTGCGAATCAGAGAAACCAACGTCAAGTACTATGAATACCACTTCTGATGAACCCCCGTTTCGCGACTGTCAATCATGGACACTTTTAGCATTCCGTTAGATATGCGACTACATGTATGAAAGATAGAATAGCTTTAGATTATCGATGACTCAACAGACAACTAGCTTCCTTCAGATTAATGGATGACCATGTCAGAAAACTACACTCAGGCCTTACACGCCTTGAAATGTCTTACTAAGTAGAACTTCATAGCATCTAAACGCAATTGACGTCGACCAAAAGGTATATTTCCGCTAGTGAATCTAGTTCATGACTCCAGCTAAGGGTCTCTATCCCAACCAAATGACTCAAATGACTCACTAGACATCGATAGCGAACGAGTTGGCGACCACATTGGCATGGATTCGCTGTAAAGCAGACCCCAGGTACCAGCCCCACTAGAATCCGAAGCTGCTGGAGTTAGCTGCTCCTGAATATAAGATCTCGCGATATCCGCTGCTTTGTGTCTTTGTACGAATTCCAGACACGGTCGACACACGAAAACTTGCCGTTTCTTGATCAAAAGCTTTCTCTTCTTAAGATGTGAAGCAACCTCCCTAAAAACTCGTTCTTCACGGCAATTCGAGCAGACTGGTGCTAAGCAAAGTACGCAATTCTTCTGGTCGCTGCTGCGACTACGAACTGTCCGACCAAACACGACGGAGCACATCGAACAATTCATTGAGATTCTCGACAGCTCGTTCGCGATTCCCCGTCGTCGCGCACTTTTCATGTTCCACTGGAGTTTCTTGTGCTCAGCAAGTAAAGGCGATCTAAAAAAACCCTGCAGAGACTGCCATGTTGAGCTAATAATGAAAGACTCCATCAGGTTGCCTAGCGACTCCACGTACTGTTGAATGTACACGTCCACGGTCCCGTCTTCTTTTTGCCGATACAAAGCTCCAAACATAAACTTTCCACGAATCATTGGCTTTGGCCGCGGCGGACACTGCAACAACGGTGCTGGCTGCAATAGATCGTATCCAATACGTTCTCCACCTGCAGTAGTAACCACTCCACTTGCCGAGAGCAGCACAAAGTCTCGAGGCTTTACCTTGCTCACCAACCATGGTAATTGACTGACCATGTACATGATCGATAAATTCTGGAACGGTTTCTCATCGGTCGAGCCTACAAGTCGAGCCAGCATTGCACCGCCGATTTCTTGATTTCCAAGCGTCGATACCCGAACTTTCAGTGCTTCAAAGGAAGGAATGGACATGCCGAACATGACCTCGTCAAGTGATGCAGGAATACTCCCGACCATTAGGAGCACTGTAGGGTCATTCCAGCTGTCCTCGGCAAGATGGAGATCTGCTCGAACATGGCGAATACGCTCGGAATACAGCGACGCATTCTCTTGTGTTTTCTGCAGTTTCCAACGTGCGCTATCCAGGCTGGCGTGGTGGCGAGGCGTGATACCTGCCAGCCGCTCGTCGTAGCTATGCAGCGTTCGTTCCAGCAATTGCAGACTGGGGTCGTGGCAATGCTGCTGCTCCTCCAATGTCAATTGCAGCGGTGGGAATGGAGACTGGTCTGACAGCAGCACATCGTTGTCCTCTGCCATGGTGGTAATTGTTTGCAGGAGACACGTTCTGAACTTATTTTACTGGGAGATGTACCGTAAACAGCCAGATTAGTATATGTGATGACGAACTTTTCGCTCCCAATTTTAGAGGAAATCTCTTCACCCCGAAATACCTTACCGGTAAAATGCCATCTCTAAGATCATCCTCTTCATATCAATGGGCATGTGGTTCTTCTTCCTCGCTTGTATTTCCCGCCGTGGCGATGCCCTTGGGCATGAGAGCAAGCGCAATCAGTCGAGTAACGCCGCCATTAGTAGTATTAACACATGTACATAATATATATTGTATTAATATTTGCAAAAAAATAAAAACCGAGCCTGCCAATGCATCGGATGTCCAGCTAAACTTGACGCTGACCTTGATACTTAGTTGCGGCCTTCATCTCGAGTACATTTCGAAACAAAATCGTTGTTGCGCAGGGCCATCAATCGCGCCGAGTTTGTCTTCACCAGTGGTGACAAATTTTGTGAAATGGTACCACGAAGCTGCGATGTAGAAATTTCACCTCTCCCCCCCCCTGTGCTCGTCTTGAAGCGTCTTGAACTGATCTCGCAGTATCTTGAGCTCCGTTTGCAGCTTTTTCTTCTTGGCCTCCAAGCTCTTCGCGGTTTTCTGAGAAGTCTGGAGCTGATTCTCGACGTTCAACTGGTTGAGTTGAGATACGGCAAGCTGTTCTCGGAGTTCTGCATTCGCGCCTTCAAAATTGTCCAGCTTCTTCGACTGCTCTGCTATAATCTCGTCGCGTTCTTGCTGCCATTGGCTCGAGTTTTGTTGCCATTCTTCTCGTTCCGCTACCAATCTGGTAGCCATCAGTTCCTGAAGTTTTACCATGGCCATGCTGTTGATAGCGAAGCCCGTGAGCCACTGGGAATGGCATGTGACTTCTTGCTTCAGTGAGTCGCACGTATTAAGCAGGTTAGTGCCAGCTTCTTCTTCCTCTCGCAGACGTCGTTGAGTCCTTTCCAGCTCCGTTCTTAAACTGTCAACCTGTTCGGTAAGAAGCTGCTGCTCCACAGCTCCAAACTCCTCCATTTCATGGCGTTCATTTTCTACTCTAGCAGCGTAGTCGTCCCATTCATTTTCCAGAATTTTAGACCCTAGCAGCTCTTCTTGTGTTTCCTGGAGATCGATCATCGTAGTTGACATCTCCACACGATCAACGAGCTGTTCAATTACTTGATTGACCTCTTTTTGTTCGCATAGACGAGTTTCCTTTTCGAGGTGAACTTTGAGATTTAAGAGAGTTTCCTGCAAAGAGTCACAGGCTTGTTCGCGGCTAGTGAGAGCGTTTTCCCGGGCGTGAATATCCCATTGCGCTCGACGCTCATAGCTGATTTCTCGGTGGCGCTGACGACGTAAGCGACCGATGTCAATCTCCAAAGTTCTGCCGACGCGGCGACTACGGGAGAGATCACGTCGTAAAGCCTGCTTCTCAGCTTTCAGTGCTTGTACCTTTTGTTTCCCTCGCTTCAAGTGCTCATCGGGTGAAAAAATCATGTCTTCTTCGACCAGCTCACCATCGTCCAGATAGGAGCACAGCTCACCGACGTCGTCCGGCAGCACAACACCATCGTTGGGACGTTTTTGTTTGACCGAACCAGCATCGGAGAGCATTTCTGCTAACGGGCGCTTCGTCATCTTCTCTCTCTGCTTTGATGTAGATTGATCTCTGAGAGCTTTTGACTACAGTAACTCGACCTGGTCCCAGATCACAACACCGTAACTGCTAAATAGCAAAAAAAAATTACAATACTTAAGCAAAAAGTAGTAGGCTGTCCTGAGGGATATGCTCTGCATTGATCACGTCAAACTTTCCAGCGTGGCCAACAAATTCAGCAACGAGGCGCGGATAGACCCGTCACAGGAATCTACTTGGATACACATACGCACGACAGTGCAGGCTTCTTTGGTCTGCTCTTGAGTCGACGCTTGTTGCGATTCCAGCTTGCTGATCTTTTTGAGCAGTCTTCTGTACTTCTCTTCGGCTTTAGAACAGTATCGCTGGATGAACATCTGGAGCGCTTCTTTCTCCGCAACTTGAATCACCAGCGTGCTGTCACTATCTGCACTTCGCTTGTCTTGTTCTTTAGACGGCTCACCAACACTTTGATGCTCTTGCTTGACCTGTAGCAGCTTCAGAGCCTCGTTCTGCGCCTTCAGTTCCTCCATTTTCCTCTCTATCTTCTTCTGCTGAGACTCCTGCTCTCTAAACAGCGTCTGCATCTTATCCAGCTCCTTTTCCTTTTCGCGGTGGGCAGTTGACAAGCTTGCATTTTCCTGTTGCAGCTGCGTAACCTGCTTCTCGAGCCCTTCCTTATGAGTCTCAATGTCACGCCTGCTGCTCTGTGCATCGCTCAGCTCTTGTTCGAGCTCCTCTAGTCGCATCGTCTTCTCCAACACAGAATCCATCGTTGTGCTGAACTTGGCGTAGAGGATCTTAAGCTCGTCTTTCCGCTGCTTGCTCTTCTCTATCTCCTTCTCTGCAGCTTTCAACGCCACAGTCATCTTCGCGTCTCGGGCTTTAAAAGCTCGCAGCTTCTCCTGTAGCTTCTTCACCTCCTCAACCTGTTCAACGTCCCTCTTTTGCTTTTCACGCAGCTGTTGGGTCTCCTGCGCCAGCTTCTCGTTCTCCTGTGTCAACGTCGCATTCTCTTTCTTTACAGTCTCCATCTTCTTCTTCATATGGTCCAACTCCTCAGCCATTCTCTTCTTAAGAGCTGCAACCTCCTTCTTAGACACAACTTGGTCTTCCTCGGCAGCTCTCAGCGACGACAGCTCCATCTCCTTCTCTTTCTCGACTGTTTTCTTCTGTGCTAACTGAGTCTCCAGCTCCACTACTCTATCGGCCATTAGCTGCCTCTCCATGGCTTCAAAGGCTTCAGTATCCTGTATCTGTCTGTTACTCTCCTCTAAACACTTCGCAGTGTCCTCTTGGATCCACGTAGCCCATTGTAACAGCGTCTGCTTTCTCTCGGCCTCATTCTGGAGTGTTTTTGTCTCCACACTCGTCACGAGGTCTCTCATCACGCTCTGTACCTCGTGAGTTGCTACTTTCTCTGTCTTTATCGCTAATTCCTTGTTTATTGCGGTAAATCTAGTTCTCCAGCGCTCGCAGCTTTGTAAGAACTTGTCTATCTCTTTAGTGGTCTGCGTTGAGTAGATTGTAGTAGACTTTATCTCCTTAGACTCTTCCGGTCTGCCAGTAGCTTCTTGCAGCTTCTGTTCGAACTCACGGCGTTGAGCGTCTATGTCCTTCTGTTTTTGGCGATACAGACGCGCAATATCGTCCTCCAGGTCTCGTAGACTGCGCTGAGTCTGAGCCAGTCGCTCGGACAGCGCTGCTTTGCTCTTCTCCAGGGCGTCGCGGTCTTCCAGGAGCTGTCGGTTCTCACCACGCAGCATCTGCGTCGCGATACGCAGCGTCTCATCGCGCACGTTAGATGGGGAAGAAGACAGTCGAGGCTTCTTTTGGTCGCTGGGTGGAGCATTTGGTGGAGTGCGTGGGCGTTTAGCCGAGCGTGTTGATGGCTCCATTTTTTTGCGCGGAGAATGGTTCACTTTGAAAATATAGGCAAAATTTACTGTCGTTCATGGCGTTATATAATGACTTTTGGCCAACAAAATTCTTTTCTTTTTTTTACTTCGTAGTAGAAGTAGCAGTTTTTAGCTTGATTGAAGCACGTCGGATAACTTACTGCCCGCGAGCCATGCTGTAGTCATATCGCTCATATCTCCAGTGAACAACGGTCAACACTCCAGGCAAACGTCTCAAAGGAGTCACTGGACATCGACAACGACCGCGTCGGCGACCAGGAGGGCATGGAATTCCCGTAAAGTAGGCCCCACGTTTGTTGCATGTTATCCCCTGTGGAGTCCAAGCCTGGGGTCAGCTGTTGCTGGAGGTTGTGTCTTGCAATAACACTCGCCTTATGCCTCACTACAAACTCCTGGCAAGGTCGACAGACATACACATGTCGCTTCTTGACCAATAACTTTTGCTTCTTCGGATGGCGTTCAAGCTCTCTCAAAACTTGCTCTTCACGGCAATTCGAGCACACGGGGGCTAAGCAAAGTACGCAATTCTTTTGGTCGTTGCTACGACCACGAACATGCCGTCCAAAAGCCAGGGAACAGAGAGAGCAACTCATCGAGTGACCAGATAGTTGATTCGCCAGCCCCCGACGTCGTGCGCTTTTCATGTTGGCAATACACCACTGCAGTTTCTTGTGCTCAGCAAGAATGGGTGATCGGAAGAAACCCAAAAGACCTTGCCATGTCGAGGAGATCACGAACGAGTCGAAAACATTGCCCATGGCTTCTAAATACTGCTGCATGTAAACGTCCACAGTGCCATCTTCCTTTTCCCGATACAACGCGCCGAGAATGAATTTCCCGCGTATTATGGGTTTTGGTTGTGGTGGGCATTGCGGCAACGGGGCCGGTTGCAAGAGATCATATCCAATTCGTTCCCCGTCAGCAGTTTTGATTATCCCAGAGGCTGAAAGCAGCAAAAAATCCCGAGGCTTCACCACTTTGCTCACCAACCATGGCAATTGACTCGCCATGTACAAGATGGACAAATTCTGGAATGGTTTCTCTTCCGTCGAACCCACAAGTCTCGCGAGCATTGCGCCACCAATGTCCATATTTCCTAGCGTCGCCACTCGGACTTTGAATGATTCAAAAGTGGGGATCGAGATGCCCAACATCACCTCGTCCAGAGGAGCTGGGATGGTCCCGACCATCATTAGCACGATAGGGTCGTCCCAACAGTCCTCGGGAAGATGGAGATCGCCTCGAATGTGGCGAATACGTTCAGAGTATAGCGACGCATCCTCCTGCGTCTTCTGTAGCTTCCAGCGCGCACTGTCAAGGTTCGCGTGATGGCGAGGCGTGATACCTGCTAGCCGCTCGTCATAACTATGCAGCGTTCGCTCCAGCAATTGCAGACTGAGGTCGTGGCAATGCTGCTGCTCCTCGAACGTCAATTGCAGAGGTGGGAACGGAGATTGGTCCGACAGCACATCGTCGTCCTCTGCCATAAGTTGTAGAAATTGTGTCAGTTGTTGTCGAAATTCTGACTTGATTGGGAAGCACTAAACACGCACTTTAGAGTACTTGACCTAGACGTACTGTAATGTGCCAGTTTACAGATCCGGACAGCATCGGGGGGTGTTTTGATCTTTTGACCCACTTAAACTAAGAATTTTTAGGTGATAATTGCACCAATCGATAGATCTCGATGAGTTCTTTTACCCAATCACTTTGTTAGTCTGAATGAAGCAAAACTAGGTGGACTACATGTCCCAAAAGTAGGTGCGACGGAGGACCCCCTTACAAAAATCAAGTCAAATGCCCAGCAAATCGACGAATTCAGTATGAGCAAGACGAAATGCTGCCAGCAAAGATTTAGTGCGTCACAGTGTAGTTCATGGCATGTAGGTGTGTAGGTGTGGTAGTACGAACTAAGTTGATAACTTGATGCGGTTGGCTGCGGGTCTCGTCGTCAGCTACCGGCCCCATGGCCGCGCGAAGAGCTCACGGTCACCTTCTGCCAAGTTTCCGCATTGTGCGAGATGCAATAATGATGATTTGCTGGTCACTAGTTAACAACAGGAAATTTTTAAGTTTTGCTGTTGCGCCGCGAGTTTTAGTACGCATGTTGCTGTGTTGGGCCTACTTCTTCATATTTTTGCAAGACGATTACAAGCATGTATAATACAACCCCCCCCCCCCCCGATGGTGCTCCCCACTGTTAGTCACTAATAGTGGTAGTCAATTGTGCAGCACGTTGAAAGTATTTTCCAAAGCTCTGATTGGTCCAATTGTGTTTCGTCGACCTGCACCAAAACTCGTGCTTTAGGCGTGCAGCAGCAAGTAAGTTTTTATTTCTAAAGCAGAAATTGCAGAGCTCAGAGAGAACTCACTGTTGGGAGGCCGAGCGCGAGGGCAGCCACATCGATTGAAGCACATGGCCGGTCGACTAGCGGTCCAGTTCTGCCAGGCTCCACGAGTTTGAACAGCAGTACGGCAACGGCGAGGGCACCAGCGATGCGGCTGCGTCAGGAGAAGAACCTCGTACAAGAAAAACAGAAATACGAGCTGGAGCTGCTCCGCAGCGAGGACGCGACCCATTATCAGCACCGGAGCGATCAGGAGACGCTGCTCATCGTCGACTTGGGTTCAGTTCAACAAGGCCAAGTCGTGGATTCGCCTCACTGCCGATGGGTCGCTGCAGACGTAGTATGGGGTGGAGCACCTCCGGGGCGAGAACAAGGACCACCACCAGCAGCAGCAGTAGTACAACGTGGAGCTGCTTTACAGCAACTACGTGGACTCAGTACCAGTTGGAGTTGCTGCACAGCAAGGAGAGTTGGAGTAACACCGGCAGCAGTACAAGAGCTGCGTTGCAGCAAGGACTGGGACTGGAAGCAGAAGATGTACGATGCGAAGCAGTTCCGCAACGAGGATGAACTAGCAGAAATAGCAGCAACAGAAGTTGAATACATCGCAGCAAGTGCATAGACTAACAGGAGCGAAATGGCTTGCTGCCCTTAGATACTTCTCTTACCAAGCCACGGCCATTGCTCGCGCTGGGCACGGTGGACTTGCCGCAGGAAAAATCTTTGTTGCTGCTGCAAAAACATTTTGGGGTAGTCAATTAACCACGCTGTCATAATAGACCTAACGACCAGTTACACACCCAGCGAGTATCTGAGCAGAGAACTTAACAACTCACAAAAATTGGACATCAAGCCGTAACTTCTCCTAGATGGGGCACAATCGAATTTTCCAGATCTATTAGCGATGTCATCGATCTTCTAGAACTCCATGCAGCTACGCAAAGTTGCTTTATGGTTCGTAGGTTTCTCATTTCATTCGCTAAGGCCTCAGTCACTTTGAAATTCACCAAGTCCTTACCAAATAACTCTGCATCCACCCAATTCGCCCACAATGTCGAATCACTCCACTGCTGTCACCGACGAAGAGCACTGCCAGGAATAGCTCACAATGCTTGACGCTCGATTCATCGTTTTTCGGGCCGAGCTCACAAGTTTTTGCACTAATTGAGCGAGGACGAAGGCACAAATTGTGACTCCCCGTGACCTTGACGCTTCCCGGTCATGACGCTTTAGGTTGCGACTCGGACGATACGCAGCAGTAGAGTAAATTACTATCTACTGATTAATTAATAAATAATGAAGATTTACAGGTACGGGCTGCGTAGTTAGCGATCTCAACGATCTTTTAGAAGGAGTGCGGTCCTTTGTATTGTGCCCTTTCGTTTATTGCGGAGTAAGCTTGCGAATTGCGAATTAAACTGTTACTGGCCTTGAGATCTATTGGATAAAAAATATTTCCATGCTTGGGCTCGAAAAAAAAAAATACTTGTTGCTGCACAATTGATGGTGGACTCAAAATGCGACTTGTGATTGGCTTTTTGTGATTGCTTTTGTGATCACACAAAACTACTGTACTATACAGTAGCGACTTGTGATTGGCTTTTTGTACTGTACAGTAGCGAAAAGATTGCTTTTGTGATCACACAAAACTACTGTACTATCTTGTGATTGGCTTTTTGTACTGTACAGTAGCGAAAAGATTGCTTTTGTGATCACACAAAACTACTGTACTATACAGTAGCGACTTGTGATTGGCTTTTTGTACTGTACAGTAGCGAAAAGCGAATCACAAGTCGCATTTTGAGTCCACCATCAATTGTGCAGCAACAAGTATTTTTTTTTTTCGAGCCCAAGCATGGAAATATTTTTTATCCAATAGATCTCAAGGCCAGTAACAGTTTAATTCGCAATTCGCAAGCTTACTCCGCAATAAACGAAAGGGCACAATACAAAGGACCGCACTCCTTCTAAAAGATCGTTGAGATCGCTAACTACGCAGCCCGTACCTGTAAATCTTCATTATTTATTAATTAATCAGTAGATAGTAATTTACTCTACTGCTGCGTATCGTCCGAGTCGCAACCTAAAGCGTCATGACCGGGAAGCGTCAAGGTCACGGGGAGTCACAATTTGTGCCTTCGTCCTCGCTCAATTAGTGCAAAAACTTGTGAGCTCGGCCCGAAAAACGATGAATCGAGCGTCAAGCATTGTGAGCTATTCCTGGCAGTGCTCTTCGTCGGTGACAGCAGTGGAGTGATTCGACATTGTGGGCGAATTGGGTGGATGCAGAGTTATTTGGTAAGGACTTGGTGAATTTCAAAGTGACTGAGGCCTTAGCGAATGAAATGAGAAACCTACGAACCATAAAGCAACTTTGCGTAGCTGCATGGAGTTCTAGAAGATCGATGACATCGCTAATAGATCTGGAAAATTCGATTGTGCCCCATCTAGGAGAAGTTACGGCTTGATGTCCAATTTTTGTGAGTTGTTAAGTTCTCTGCTCAGATACTCGCTGGGTGTGTAACTGGTCGTTAGGTCTATTATGACAGCGTGGTTAATTGACTACCCCAAAATGTTTTTGCAGCAGCAACAAAGATTTTTCCTGCGGCAAGTCCACCGTGCCCAGCGCGAGCAATGGCCGTGGCTTGGTAAGAGAAGTATCTAAGGGCAGCAAGCCATTTCGCTCCTGTTAGTCTATGCACTTGCTGCGATGTATTCAACTTCTGTTGCTGCTATTTCTGCTAGTTCATCCTCGTTGCGGAACTGCTTCGCATCGTACATCTTCTGCTTCCAGTCCCAGTCCTTGCTGCAACGCAGCTCTTGTACTGCTGCCGGTGTTACTCCAACTCTCCTTGCTGTGCAGCAACTCCAACTGGTACTGAGTCCACGTAGTTGCTGTAAAGCAGCTCCACGTTGTACTACTGCTGCTGCTGGTGGTGGTCCTTGTTCTCGCCCCGGAGGTGCTCCACCCCATACTACGTCTGCAGCGACCCATCGGCAGTGAGGCGAATCCACGACTTGGCCTTGTTGAACTGAACCCAAGTCGACGATGAGCAGCGTCTCCTGATCGCTCCGGTGCTGATAATGGGTCGCGTCCTCGCTGCGGAGCAGCTCCAGCTCGTATTTCTGTTTTTCTTGTACGAGGTTCTTCTCCTGACGCAGCCGCATCGCTGGTGCCCTCGCCGTTGCCGTACTGCTGTTCAAACTCGTGGAGCCTGGCAGAACTGGACCGCTAGTCGACCGGCCATGTGCTTCAATCGATGTGGCTGCCCTCGCGCTCGGCCTCCCAACAGTGAGTTCTCTCTGAGCTCTGCAATTTCTGCTTTAGAAATAAAAACTTACTTGCTGCTGCACGCCTAAAGCACGAGTTTTGGTGCAGGTCGACGAAACACAATTGGACCAATCAGAGCTTTGGAAAATACTTTCAACGTGCTGCACAATTGACTACCACTATTGTCTACTACAGTAGTACTAAGCTCGGAACTGGAGTATCCCTGGCTTCATGTAAACTATACTTTTAAGAAGACACCGTTTGCATGGAATGAATATCAATGACAAGCAGCCCAATCCACTCAGTCCTTTGCTGCTGACTCCATGTCTTCCACAAGTCGTGAACCGTGCTTCTTTGTGAGCCGAGCGGTCAGCATCTCCTTAAAATCATTCATGATAGCATTTTCACGCTGCTGCTTCTCCTCGAAGTTGATAAGCGCTAGCGCTCGCTTCTCTTCAGCAGTGTACACTTGATTTTCCTTCCGAATACGGACAGCATTCATACGCTTGTGGCGACTACCGCTCATCACGTAACCCAAATTTTCCAGGTTCTCGATTTCCTCACCATTCCAGCCAACTTCACCACGACGTGGGATACGCATGTTCTTCTGCACGAACTGCGCGATAGCTGCACCCTCACCAGGCAACAGCGCCTTACCATAGTTCATTAACGAAGCAGCCGTGGTCTCATCAGCTGCTACCAAAGGCTTTGGTCCAATCTCCTCGTCGTCGTCTTCCTCCTTGCGTGAGCCCTGTACAGCCTCTTTAAACTTGACCGCTTCCCTCTTCTCGTTCTCATCCAGTCCGCTCATGCTATCTCGACTATCAACACTGGTTTCCCTCTCCTTCTTCCTCTCTGACGCCACTGACGCATCGGACTCGCTGCCACTGCGACTGGCGTCGCTCTCACTGTCGCTGTATGAGCGTCGACGTCGCTTGCGTCTACTCTTGCTCTCTTTCTTGTGTTTCTTACTCTTCTTAGAGCTCTTTTTCTTATGAGAGCGACGCGAAGACTTCGATTTTTTCTTACTTTTTCTGCGTCGACGTTGCTCATCCTCACTGTCCGAGCTAGAAACCTCTGATCTCGATCTCGATCTAGATCTAGAAGGATGTTTGGAATATGACCTAGATCTAGACCTGGACGGGGACGGCGTGGGTTCTCTTTTTTTCTCCTTCTTAGCCTTCTTTTTCATGGGCGGAGGACTGGGAATGCTTGCCCAGATACTGAAGTCGAGGACCTCTCTTTGTCTCTTTCTCTCCTCGAAGAAATCATCAGTCTGGTCATTGCCGCTGTATCGTCCTCCTCCTCTGCCAGCTCTACTCTTGAACCCGGTGGAGCCGCTTGAAGGTCCGTACCGCCCCATTGGCTCACGGTCCCTGCGGAAACTTGACGATCTTTCACGCCCTCGGCGCGGAGAGCGTGAGCGCGATGGAGAGCGCCGAGCGTTGCTGCGACTCCGGCGACGTCTTGGTTCTCTGTATGAGGTGCGGCTCCGGCTGCGACTGCGTCGTGGAGACGGACTCCGGTAGCGCCGACGAGGACTAGAGCTCCGCCCCATACCGTAAAAATTGGCTTGGCTTGGCTGACTGGCCTTAGAAATTGAATAGCTGCTGAATTCTATACGGGTTCATAATATCGCCATTAGCAGGTCAAATTTTTACTACTGGTTTGGACAAAAATGATTCTTAGACGGAATTCGTCGGACATCTGGCAGACATTAGCAAATCTGTATCAATTGTGACAGTCTTAACGGTACGACGTCTATGGATTGGTCTCGTCAGCTTAGTTGTAGACGGAGGATGCACAGTGCATCCAGCTACGCACGCCGCCATTGCTATTTGTCATAATATCTAATTAGGAATATACAAAGATACCTCGCACTGTAATAAAGCCCGACGTTCTCGAGGAATCGACAAAGCTGAATGAGACTCAATCGCAGCCAGCAGGCGTTGTGGGCTGTTGATCTCTGGCATGCTGCGAGTTGTGGACCGATTTAGTTTCACATACAGCGGGTCCGGGCTCCCGCCAACCTCGCTCGAGCACGAAATTTGATAGCTCGGCATAGGATTCAACCAAATTCTATCGCTAATTGCTTGCCTCTGTTTTCAACACTACAGTTCCGAGTCGATACCGTTGTAATCTAGTAAGCCTCCCAAATTATTGTATATGCCCCTGTTTAGGTTTGACCGGTAGCTCCTTAGAAGCTACCGCTAATTCTGTAGAGAGTGCGTAGCTGCAGTACATTTCATGTAGTCATGCAAGATATAAATAAGTCCTAGTGAGCCACTAGGTAACGGGTATTGTGGGCGATAATTTACTGTTAACTTGCATCAAGATATCGGTTGGATTTTTGTCCGACGTTTTCTGTGGAATCGCGATTTGCTCCCATCCCGATACATTTATATAGGGAACAGAATTTGCTTTTTCAGAAAATGTCAGACACTGTGTCTGACTCCCAAAAATGGCTTCATTGTCCGACGAATGTTGGGGAATGATGATTTTGTGCTGCTACATCAGGCGAGCATCGCCTGAATCGCGTCGATGCGGGCGAAGTATTCCTTCGCGACCTTATTGGCGATGGCCTTGCGCAGCCGCTTGACCTCGTCATCGCCGCGGATGTCGTCCAAGAACGACAGTACAGCTTCAAATTCGTGCTCAATGCCTTGCGAGGTGGCGAGGGCCTTCGACCTGGTAATTTGCGGTGTCTTCCGCACAAGCTTCTTAGCTGCAGGTGCGTCCGCCATCACTTGCTCTCCTCGTTCTTCTTTTTCAAGACGCTCCAGCTCTGCGTCTACATCATACGAGTCCCATTTGGTCTTGAGCTTGTTACCCTGCGAGTCAAAGTGGTAGTCTGTAATAGCAAACAAAACACCATTAGTCTCTGCAATGCACGCTTTAGTAGCTGCAAACCTACTTCAGAACGTGCTAACGTACAGGAGTTGAGCGTGGAATTGGCAGCAGGCTCCTCCTCTTCGGCCTCGCCGGCGTCTTTCTTGGCTTCATACTCAACCAATTCCTCCACTTGATTCTCCAAGTGCACCAATCGCACTGAAACTTCCGTCGCAACGAGCTCTACCTTTCGGAGGAGCTTAATGGACTCGTTACGCTCCCTCACCTTACTGCATCAATACACACCGCACATTCACGTCAGCAGCTCCGTTTAAAGCTAGGACAACGAAATCGTGGTATCTCGTGCCACAATTGACAACTCTAGATAACTACAACCTATTTTAGCGCACATACCTGTATCGCTGATATTGCCAGTATGCAAACGGCACTGCCGCCAACGCGACTGCCACTTGCCACGAACGACTCAGCATCTGAAATGGGCATGCAAATCGTTAAGTTCGGGCGTACTTAAGCCGAAATGCTTCCACCATAAAGAAACGAAACGCGTTTCTAAAAGCCGATCGTCTATTTCATTATGGGGAAGAAGACTAATTGGAGTTCGACTGAGGACCAGACCTTGTGCCGCGTATGGCTGACCGCTAGCGACCTGCAGCTGCAGGGCGGGGATCACAAGGCGTCCAGCTTCTGGAATATGGTTCGCGAGCTGTTCCACCAGGAGATGGAGACGGCGGTGGAGCGTCCACTTAACGGGCTTAAGGTCCGATGGACGCGCATCAATCGCGACTCGCAAAAGTTCGCAGCTATCTTCAGCGAGATCCAGAGCAAACGCATGAAACATGCGGAGGAGGGAGGCGGTGACTCTGGCGACGCTGCCGCTGTGGCGCTGCTGACGGAGCAACAGTGGATCGACGAAGCCAAAGACGCGTTCCACCGTTACTACAATACTAAGTTCTCCTTTGAGGTCTGCTGGAAGCAGTTACGCTACTCCACCAAGTGGCTGCAGCTGTTTGCCGATTCCAGAAGCCCGGTAGTGATAGTGAACTCCATGCCGACGTCAACAGTTGTGACGGAGGAGGTCCAACCTGCAGTACACACACCGTCTTCGACTGCCAGCGAGGAGGAGCTCACCTCAGCGGATAATGGTGCTCCTACCACTACAGGTCCATCCACTACGGCTACTGTGTCAGCTTCACCGCCTCGCTCCAATGACACCTTGATGCCTTCCGTCGCTGGTGCAGCTGCAGTTGCTGCAGTGAGTCAGGCTTTAGCAGAGTCGAGCAGTTTTACCATCCTTCCAAGCCACAAACGGCGAGCCGATATGCCACTCGAGTCACTCACCCATACCCCGAACCAGCAGTTACAAGGTCTCACTGGCACGTTGGTCGAAGAGCTCAAGCGACAGAACGATCTACTTGAAGACCAGAACGCCATTGCGCTACTTAAGATCAATGGTGAGACGGTCGCAGACGAGGCCCGAGACTGCTACGAACTGTTACGCGCTCGCTACCTGAAGAAAGCACGCACGAATGATGCATACATCAACAACGGAAGAACCAGCACCCTAGTTTAGTTGCAAGTCTAATGCATATCACGGTTTGGATTTTTGAACAATTCTTATTGGTCAATACTAACAGCCACTTCGAAATGAGGTCAATGGAGCCCAAGGACGTTGCGGATACCGTGGCGGATATTCGACGGTACTGGGGCTTGAATCATGACTACACTGACGAGGAATTGTTTGCAAACGCTCAGCGTCAATGGGGGAACTGGAGAGGATCCAGCGATGCTGCTAGGTCCTTGATCCTACAGGTAGTGGGGTGTGGACTGGAGGAGGAGCTTTTGTTTTGGCTGCTACAGCCTCATGCTGCTGACGCTGCAGATGATATCCAAATATTGGTTGCTGTTTGTATGAATCCGTATTTTACAGCGAACGGGCTGGAACTGTTGAAACCAATGTTGGATACATTGTTGCTGGCGGCGGGTGTTCGAGCTGCTACTGGTGACCGAAATGCTCAGAATCGGAAGCAGCGACTGAAAGGGGTCTTGGACATGATGGAAGGAAGAGCGTTTACGAAGAGCAAGGCGAAGAGTGTTTTAAGCGCATTGTGCAATAGCGAGGTGAAGGAGGACGGTGTAGGTGCTTGGATGCGGTTTTTGGAGCTGCCGCATGTGCTGGACAGTCGAGTATTCAATTCAAGAAGTGGGCGGGATTTAATGGATGCAGTAGAACCAATCATTTCACTGCAGCAAGCTGAGCTAGCTGTTGTGCGGGGATCGACCAATGTAGTGTTGCTCGACGGAGACAAACAGGAGCAAAGCGTTGATGTTTTGTGGAATCTTACGACGCAAATTGTGCCGTTGATAGCAGGTTCAAGCGACGAGGCGAAAGCAAACCCCACAGCACTCAATTGTTCAGTGAGTTTGGTGAGCAGTTCGGATGTCGAGGAATACTTGAAAGCGAAAGCGTCTGTTCTTCTGCCTTGTGCCTCAGATCATGAAAGGGGTTTTGACGACGATGATGTGGAGCTATCAGCTATTGAGCAACTCGTAAACGTTTGGTCTTCGGCAAATGAAGAGTCGTTAATATCGAGGGACATGCTTGACAGTGTTTTCGACGAGTTATCAGCGTTGAAAAGCCTTGATATTCTCTCGATTCAGGCATCGTTTCTCCTGGGGATGCAGAATCGTGTTAACCGCCGCTTCGTTGACCATAGCGAAGAAGCGAAAGATGAGTTTGAACGACGAGTCAGAACGGTATTCAATCGTCTCACAGGCAAAGCTCAGGATTTTGAGAATGTTGAATCATTGGTCGTTTTAGCTGCTTTTTGCCCTGGACAAGTCATTCAGCACTGTATTCGCGGAGCTCGGACTGACATGCTACATCATAGCTTGTACTTGGCAGTGCTATGTGCTGCCCCGTTGTTGCTGGATTGGAACGAAAAGGCTGATGACAAAGTAGACACTCTGCTAATGCGTGAATTGCGACAGACTTTACTTGACATTTCGAGTAACCAGAGCAGCTTTGACCGAGAAAGTCAGAATGTATTGTCATTTCTTCTGACTCTTGTTGGGATCAATGGCAGTTCTCCTTCAAAGCGGGACGCTTCAGTAATAACAGTGACCGAGCTTCTCGATGGAGTGATCAATCTCGTCTGCTGTGGCCCTGAACAAAGTATGGAGATGCAGCTGAATCTGCTTATTCTCATGCAGCAATTATTCCAACTCATTGTGCTGGCCAAGGATGAGTTAGATATCGATCCTGCCGTTTTGGGTGCAACATTTAATCTGGTTTTCGAGTGTATTTGCTCTCCTAATGCCAGTGATCTAAGGCTTGCGATTCTCATTCGTGAAAAATTGTTGCTGTTGCTCAAAAACATCATGGAACTGATGTCTGATCCTGTGTCGATGATTACGTTCGATGCAGTGAATATTTCGCTCAATTCGTCACTGTGGACACTCATTAGTCTTTTCAATAGTGATTTTGGCGACGATGAACTTTGCAACGGATTAAACGATGTGGCAGGAGTTGAAGCGTGTATGCAGGAGAAGTCAGTGAACGAAGCAGTAGCTGATTTGCCGGTGCCAAATGTAATTTCTGCTCTTCAGGTGCTGCTTTGGGGATTGCTCTGGGGCTCGATGGTGTCAGAAAGTATGTCTTTGGAGGCTACTACGGCTGAGACGTGGAGGCTTATGGATTCAATTGCTGGGTTTGAATTTCCAGACTCGTCAGGGAAAGCAATCAAAGGCAGTCTCCTGATTCAATCCGCTATCGCAGAAATGATGCTCGAATGTGGTAGCACTCTTTTCCGAGCTTTGCTCCGCAACGTCGTGCCGTACCTACTGGATTACGAGTCAAGCGAGATTTCTGAGAACGACAGGGTTATGATTCCCCAATGGGCTGCTGACAAGTTGTCGGAGCAACCGGGATCCGAGCAAAAATTTCGGTGCCAACTGGTGTCGACCCACTCATTAATGCGCTATGTAGCAAAATGCTGGAGTCTTTCAGGAGCTGCCAACATACAATTAGCTGGTCGATCGAATGTACTGTTGGTTGGGTCTCTCAGCCACGTACTAACAGCCTTTGACCAAGCTATTATGTCTTCCCAGAGATCACTATCAGGAACCTTGTTTTGTATTCAATCGCTATGCTTTCTGGTGTCGACCGCAAGTGAACTGCATTTGGATGTGCTTTCTACCTGGCCCACCGTTCGGACACAACTGGAACTCTCGCTCCTCCGCTTATTGCATCAACTTGAGCAAATGCGAGGTATGTCAAAGGATGCAGCCCATTTCAGTCAGTATTTTGTAGCAGCATGGCTGGCATATCTGCCCACTGGACAGTTTGATCAGGTTTTCAACTTTATAGCCACCAAGACAAGCAAGTAACAGTGGGAATGTTCAACATGAAAGCGCTGCTCTTTTGTTCAGATGTTAAGAGGAGGGAGGGACTTCTACAAGCGCAAACAACTTAAGCGCACATCTCGTCCACGATGTGGTTCGACAGGATGTGGTGAGGGTCAAGCTCATCGCGAGTCTTCTTGAACTTATCGAGTGGGTATCTCTTGTTCAGCCGTTCGCGGATCTTCGTGCGTTCAGCGGCATCTTCGGGCCACTCGATCTTTGCCCAGTGCTCCGTGGCTCCGTACGGCTCCATGAAGTCACGGTACATGGCGTAAAACTCCATGAAGCGGTCCTTAATAGCCGTACGAACCTTCTTTTCGGCGGTTGGCAAGTACAGGATGACACCCACCCACGAGAAAATCTGGTCGGGGTTAGAAGATGACGCAGGACTCATCAGTGAGGTGCTACGGGCTGACCAGCGCTGCTCGATCGGCGAGTGCGCCGGGATGTCCTTTTCATCAATACGCTTGAGAAGTTTCTCCATAAAGTCGAGATCCAGCGTACCAGCGGTCGGGAAAGAGACCTCCTCGACGAGCTGCTGGCCACCGCAGTCAAAGCCAATAATGTCGTCGGAGTAAGCCACTCGATAGCCCTCGCTAAGCTTCCAGAACTGCTTCTCCGCCTCGTTCACACGAATAACGTGTTGTTTATCGAGTGGATTAATCTCCAGCAGTTTGTCGCGCATCTTCGTAAAGCTCCAGTCGAGATAGTCTGGTTCGGGATTACCCTTGGTCAGCTCCAGGTACAGCTTGCGAGGGGCCTCCATGCGCACGTTATCACTGTTTTGCACCGGTGGGAAGCGCTTCTCGTTCAGAGGTTGGTCTTTTTGAGCACGACGGCATTGAACTACCACCACGGCGTCAGTGTACGGGATCCACATGTACCGCAGGTGCTGGAACTCGACGAGCCAGCGGTTGTGGTTCTTGCGGATCTCGTCGACCGTCATCACTGTCGTCTTTTCGATCAGCTTGTGCATAGGAACGCATTGTAGTGTTACCTTAGTCACCACGCCAAGAGCTCCCAAACCGCACTTGGCCAGTTCGAAGATCTCCGGGTTCTGCGTGGCACTGAGCGTCATCTTACCCTTGGCAGGGGTCACGATCTCCATCTCGACGATCTGGTCGTCAATTGGAGGGATACCCGCGCCTGTGCCGTGGCACCCAGCCTGGCAGATGCCGCCCACTTGCTGGTCACGGATGGAGGCCACGTTCTGCATGGTCATGCCGTACGTGCGCAGCTTGTCCAGTAGCTCTCCGACGATCACACCGGTCTCCACTGTCACCTGAAGCTTCTCCTTGTCTACCTTGAGGATCTTATCGAACAGCGCAAGCGTCATTAGCGCCTCGTTAGAGTCACCCTTGCCTGCTGCCTTGCCCGAGAAGCCCAAGCCGTTGGGAGAGACACCGGCACCCATGCATCGCAATTTCTGCTTCTTGTCGTGGTACGTCTGCAGCAGTTTCTCCACCTCATCCACCGTCTCAGGAACGTGGAAGTTCTTGGGACGGCACTCGTGTGTGGCCGACCAGTTAACGAACTCGTGGTGGTCCTCATTCAGAGCGGCGTCCGAGAGCCCCACGACAGCAAGAGCAGCACCGGCAGCAAGAGCTGCAGTCCACTTAAAGGAATCTCTAGACGCAGTGATCTGCTGCTGTAGAGCAACACGAGCAGAGTGCAGACTAGCTGTCTGCACTGCGCGAAGCTGGCGGGCGGTACGGGAGCGCAGCGCGCGGACGAGCGTAGTCGGCTTCAGCATTGCGGTGCAAGTTGATAAATGCAAAATGTGAAGAACTATGGTCAAATTTTGATTATGTAAACGCGAATTTACTGGTTATGCACGAATCAGATCATCGGAAAACACGTGCGCCGGAAATTTCAGCCTACCGCTGCCAAACACGTTACAGCTCCCTGCTCATGCGATGGGGAACACGAGCAGCATCTGCTTCAGCGATAATGGATCCTTTACAGCGGCTGCAATCTCACGCGCACAAGGGATCCACGAGCAATCCTTTTTAGTGACGCTTTACACGGGGCAGTTGGTCTGGATGAACTTGACGGCCGCATGCCAGGCCTTCATGACGGCGGTCTTGGTGGCGGCGTTGTCCATGTCGCCGCGGTGCACCCAGCCGTGGTTCTGGTCAGCAAACAGCAGCACGTCGGACTTAGCGCCGATATCGTCACGGGACTGGAAGATCTTGTGCACGCTGCCGTCCGGCTTAACGAAGTCCGGGTCATCGCCGGCAGCCATAAGCAGCTGCGGCACCTTGACAGCAGCAGCGAGCTTGTCGACGGCGCCGTCGCCCTTAAGCATGTTCTCGACGATCCAAGTGGGGTGGAAGGACACGTGGCCCACCACGACAGGGTCGGCCTGCGTTGTTTGCGTGGCACCAACCCACGAGCCCCAGCACATACCGTAACTGGCGATGCGCTCGACGCCAACCTCGTTCTTAAGGTAGTTGACGGCGTCCTGAATACGTGGACCAAATTGCTCTTCGAACGTGTACTTCTTGAACCAGTCCACGAGTCCGTTCGTGTCATTGAGGTAGTCGCCGTCCGTAAGGTCCACAACTACTACAGTGTAGCCGAGTTTGCCCAGCGTGTCGGCGTCAGCCTTGGTGCGGCCACTGTCGAGGCCGTAGATGTCCGGGTAAGCAATGACGCCGGCCTTGGAGGAGGCGGGACCCGTCACGTAGATGTTGGTGTTGCCGGCCTTCTTCATCACGCCGATGTGATCGGCCGCGTCGCGCGCGGGCTCAGCAGTCACGGGGCAGCAGCTCATTGTAAATAGAGAAGAGTCTTCAGCACTTGGAGGCAGATCCTGGAATGACATGCATCGAAATGTTGTTGTCGTTTCTGGTGGTGTGATTGGGCAAGTGCGCGGGTTCGCCAATTCTGAATTCTAAGCTCTTGACTTGATGTTTGTAAGAGACAATGTCTAATTTTTGAACCCGTTGTAGTTTCTGCTGAGCTAGCCATCTTCTCCGCTTCAACTGTCACTATGGGTGGCGTCCTGAGCAAAAAGACCCCTACGCGGCCACCTGCCACAACATCGACCGTCACCAAGGGCGTCTATGCGCCGTCTTCCCCAAACAACTCCCGTGTTGTGGTTCCTGTCCCCTCCGACGAGCAGTTGGACCTTGAAGAGGAGCTAGAAGCCAAGAGGTGTCTCGCTGTGTTTTTGCTGACTTAGTCCTCAAGGTCTTATGCTTATTCTACTGCTTGCTCAGAGAGGAAGAGGCCGCTCTAAAGCAGAAGGCTGCGGTGGCACACGTCGTAGAGAATCTCTTTCCCTACGCACCTGTGAGTGTACAGACGCAAAAGTATCCATCCACGAGTCCCAAAGCTGGGCAGTCCTACCTCTGGATCACAGTAGATGAGGCAGAAATTAAGCGAAGAGGAGGCGGAGAGAGCGCGATACGCTATCCTCTGGGCGCGGCAGTCGATAAAGACGGTAATGTGTTTGTATCGGAAGCTGGCAGCACTCCAAAAGCCAACGCAAAAGAATCTAGCACTCCGTACAAGATTTCAGCCGATAACATTATGAATTTTGCGATGAACAAGAATCCACCACCAGTATTGAGGCCGCCTAAACTAGTGGAAGCGCAGCAAACAGAGCTGGTTGTCAAATGGAAGAAATCAACGGACTCTACTGTCGATCGCTATGAAGTGCAGTACCGTCGAGCTGACAGCGCCAATAATGCGTGGGCAGGGCTAGTTGTAGTCACAGCCTGGAAACACGTCAGCTTAAGCGGTATGAAGTGCCATACACCCTTTGAGTTTCGAGTCCGTGCACGGAATCCTGGAGGATGGAACGATTACAGTGACGCTAGTGAAATGTTCTGGACTTTGCCTGGACCTCCAGACGTTCCTCGACAGCCAATTGCTGGTACTGTGTCCAATACGTATGCAAGTATCTTTTGGTTTCCTGTTGAAGCTAATGGGGCTCCACCAGTTATTTATTCTCTTGAGATGCGCGAAAGCGGAGGAAACCAACAGTCATCATTTTTGCAAGTGTATGAGGGGACTGGAACTGGGTTTGTTGTTGGAGGACTCACTCCTAAAACGACGTACACGTTTCGTATTCAGGCTTCAAATATTGTGGGAGCTACTGGGTTTGTTGAGAGTAAACTTGTCAAAACGATGGCTTACGGGAAACCGGAAATTGTGGAGCTTACGAGCGCAGAGAAAAATGCTGCATATGATCGTTGGGTACAATGCTGGGATCCCAAAACAGAGCAAGTATTTTATTTTAACAAGTTCACAAGCCAGCGGGTGATTGAAGAACCCACAGAAATTGCCATTGTCAGAGAGGAGAAGGGTCTGATGAACGTTGAAGAAACTCCAGAAATGGTTTTTAGGCGTAAGCGATTTCGTTTCCATCGCGAAGTCCGTCAAAGTATGCAGGGTCTCAATTTTGGCAGCATTATGAAGATTGAGCTTCAACGTGAGTCGATGTTTGAAGGGACAATGAAGTACTTCCAATCTCTAAAGAAGGCTGATCTCGTTGCCAAACCCAAGATTTCATTTGAAAACGAACCGGGAATCGACTCGGGTGGACTTTCAAAAGATTGGTTCCTGCAAGTATCAAAGCTCGCTACTCACAAGGATCGACGGTTGTTTAAGCACTGTGACGAAGGACTGTATACAGTTGATATTTCGTCTTCGCAGGTCGCGAACTTTGCTCAGCAGTACAAATTTCTGGGCAAATTCGTTGCAAAGGCGATATTTGACAGGCAAACGCTGGATTTGCCTTTATGTGACGTATTTTACAAGCACTTATTGCAAGTACCAACAGGATTGGACGATCTCCATCAAATGGATTCACAGTATTATAAATCCTTGGTGTGGATGCTTGAAAACGACATTGAAGACGTGATTGACGAGACATTTAGTGTAGAAATTGAAGGTGCTTCAAAGAAGCCTATAATCGTGGATTTAAAGGAGAACGGTAGGGATATTCCAGTTACTGATGTCAACAAACAAGAATATGTGGACCTGGTGGTGCAGTGGCGTACACAGTTTGGCGCTCAAGCGCAAATGGATGCTTTGGTTCAGGGATTTACCACCCTCATTCCTCTATCCGCTATCAAAGCCTTCAATATGGCGGAGTTGAAAATGCTAGTGAACGGAAAACCAACGATCGATGTGGAAGAGCTCCGCTCCTGTACAGTCTTCCAAGGTGGTTACGATGAACACACACAAGTTGTTCTCTGGTTGTGGCAGGCTTTGCGTGATTTCACCATCGAATTACGTGGCCAGTTCCTGAAGTTTATGACAGGTACAAACAAAATCCCGCTAGACGGCTTTGAACCTCCATTGAACTTGACCAAGTCAGACCTTGACCCGCAAGCGCTGCCACGAACACACACGTGCTTCAATCAACTCGTGTTTCCGGAATACACTAGCTACGAAACGCTGGTTGAGAAGGTTACATTTGCAATCACCAATGCTGAGGGTTTTGAGCTCTCTTGAATGCGCGGGTGACGAGGAAAAAATTGGATTGTCACTTATGTGTTCTACAAACCGTGTGCACAAATTGAGTTTGCACCAGTTTAGCTGAAGTCGATTCCCTGGGCAAGCGGGAGCTCCTTGCTATAGTTAATGGTGCACGTTGAACGACGCATGTACTGCTTCCATGCGTCACTGCCAGACTCGCGGCCACCACCAGTCTCCTTCTCGCCTCCGAAAGCTCCACCAATCTCAGCGCCACTGGGTCCGATGTTGATGTTTACAATGCCACAGTCCGATCCCAGAGGCCCCGTCCACTTAAAGATTGCTGCCTGGTTCTTCGTGAACAAGGATGACGACAGACCTTGCGGGACGGCATTATTCTTCTCAATCGCCTCATCAAGAGTCTTAAACTTCAGAGCATACAAGATCGGCGCGAAGATTTCCTTCTGGACGATCTCGGCGTCATGGGCGATTGAAACGATCGTCGGCTCTACAAAATGGCCCTCGCCTTCGATCTTCTTGCCACCGGTCAGAATCTGCACAACAAACAAGGAACTCTTGTGAGTACCCATTACATCACACCAGCAATCTTGATCCACTTACCTTTCCGCCCTGCTTTTTGATGGAATCGATACCGCCCAGGTAGTTCTGGACAGCCTGTGTGTTGTGCAGTGGGCCACACAGAACACCATCCTTCAACGGGTCGCCAATCTTGACGTTCTGGTACGCAGACACCAGACGCTGGAGGAACTCATCGTGGATGTCTTCGTGGAGAAAGAGACGACGCAGCGACGTACAGCGCTGACCGGCCGTTCCCACAGCAGAGAACAGCGTCGCCCGCAGCGCCATCTCCAGATCGGCGTCCTTGTCCACGATCATAGCATTGTTTCCGCCCAACTCGAGGATGGTCTTGCCAAAGCGGGACGACACCACTTCATTCACGTGGCGACCAACCTTCGTGGACCCCGTGAACGAAATCAGCTCCATGCTCTTGTCGTGCAACATAGCCTCGCCCACTTCCGCGCCACTCCCGCAGATCAATGAAGCGATGGCGCCGGGGTGGCCATTGCGCTCCAACACGTCAGAGATGATCTTAGTGCACGCCACGGACGTAAGCGACAGCGACTCGGATGGCTTCCAGATCTGCGTGTTACCACACACGAGACTTAGTGCGGCGTTCCAGAACAGCACCGCGCATGGAAAGTTGAAGGCTGTGACGATGCCCACGTGGCCCTTGAGCGGGTTGTAGCGTTCCATCATGAAGTGCCCGGGACGCTCGGAAGGAATCACCGAGCCGTTTAGCGTGCGGCTGAGTCCCACAGCAAAGTCACAAATATCAATGGCCTCTTGCACCTCACCGACGCCCTAAGAGACAGCAACAGACAACAAAAAGGGCACAGAACAACCATCAGAGTCTTCAACAACTAATCGGTGAGAGGTCAAAGCCGTACCTCAACGTAGATCTTGCCCATTTCGAGCGAGATGAGCTTGCCAAGTGCATCGCGCTTGTTGCGTAGCTCCTCTCCGATCTGGCGCACGATCTCTCCGCGCTCTGGAGCCGGTAGATCGCACCATTTTGGCTTGGCGTCGTCCATAGCGGCCACCACCTTCTGGTAGTCGGCCTTGTTGCCAGCGCGTACACTTGCGATAGGCTGACCGTTCACGGGGCTCACTGACGTGTACACGTCGCCGCTGCCGAACCACTTGCCATTGTACACACCATGATTCTCCTCCTTGAGGCCCAACTCCGACAGGAACGGGAACTGCGCTAGACGGTTAGACGCCACAGACATGCGGCGTCGTGCCAGCTGCATCATCATGAGCGCCGACTGGGTCTGCTTTCCACGGGCAAGACTCAGCATTGTTGCGGGTTTAGGACAGGAGCTATTGCGCAGATGAAGGCGAGTTTGATTGTGAGGGATCCGGAAACGGCACTGTGGAACTTCAATGTGATTTGGTGTGGTGCACACCATTCCACGTGATGATAGGCTTCACGTCCAATCCAGTGTTTGGAAAACCGAAGTGCGCAACATCAAAACAGCTGCAACTTGCACTGACGTGGCTGGTGCCCGTAAGTTGACATGGAGGATTTGAGGAATTGATAAATGGACTCAGCTTCGGTATATTGAGCAATTTGTGCAACAGTTGAGAACTTGAGCAGCTAGTTGCCCTGGAAGGTCTGCTTCTCGAACAAGTGCAGCGTCAGTGTTGACAGGAACGCCGGGAACGACCGACATGTCGTCAGGTACGCGAATACGCGCTGATTGATCTGAGAGCAGAACTCACTGTCCAGCAGCTCCAACGACCCGTTGGCCTCCATACGAACCAGCAGTTCGTCATCGTCGTGCTCGGCGTACACGGAACGCAGGCGAAGCAGCTCCATACCGTTGGTCTTTCTCAGATCCACCTTGTAGCCCGTCAGCAAATACACAGCCTCTCTGTACTGCCGGATCTGGTCTCCGAACACCTGCATGAACAAGGCGATATCATTATTAGCTGTCGATTCGGTCATCGAAAGCAGCTCAACGAGTCTACACACCTGCTTCAGACGCTGATTGAGCTTCTTGAGGCCCTCCACCGTATCATACGACGTAGTGGTCGTAAGCTTGTCCTCGGCAGCGATACCAGGGGACTGCACTCAAGGCAAAAACACAAATAATTAGAATCCTCCAGCATTATCAATCGCACTGGAATTGCTTACCTCTGTGTCTTCGCCGTCTGTGAGTTTGTTAAGCCTTGCGCGTAGTGCTTCGTTTTCTTGGCGCAGTTTCTCAATGTCATGAGACTGAGCTTTGCTTTGGAGCAGCTCACGCGTCGGATTTACAGCCAAATGCACAATCTTCGTTGTCTCGACGTTGAAGTCACCTTTGCCCAGCCGTTTCTCAAAAACAGCCAGCTCCATCTCTGCCTTTTCAAGATGCTTGGTTAGGTTTCCATTCTCTTGCTTCGCGTCGACCAGCGCCTTCTCCAGCCGCTCGATCCGAGCCTCATATTTTTTGACAGCAGCAGGTGTCGCCATGGACTTTTGAGTAGATTCCATCCCCTTAATCAACTCTTGTGACTGCTTCAGTGAGGCCTCCAGCAAGGCAACGCGCTTCGTCGAGAGTTCATTTGCCTCCTGGTCATCAGGATCCTTGCCGTACGTTTCAAGAATCTCGATCAGTTCCGCGTTCACCTTGCGTAAATGTGTGACCACATCGTTGGAGCCATTCATCTTCTCTTGAATCTCGGCCAACTGCATTTCAAGCTTTGCGCAGTTGTTACTCGACGTGACCAAGTCACTCTGGAGTTTTTCGCATTGCTTCTCCAGACGCCGGCGTTGGAGCTCCACGTTATTTTTTTGCTCGAATAAAATTTCAAAAGCATTTTGGCGCGCTTTATACAGCTCCATTACTGCAGCTGCTGGCCGGCTTTTCAGGTCTTCCAACGATACACCACCTGTAACAGACAAATGTAATGCGTGAGCACCTTATCGTGCACGACAAAATAAATGAAACTGAACATACTGTTTGCTTCCCCCACAATCGGTTCGAAGTAGTCGTAGAACTGCTTGTGAGCCTCCTCCACGAGCATCGCACTTTCCTGCAGAGGGAATTATGTTAAATTACAAACAAATAGGTAAAAAGCCGATTTTAGCAACGTACAATGCGCTTGAGTGACTGAGAATTTCGTTCTTCACTCTGCTGCAGCTTTTGAGTAACCTGATACAGCTTTTCCTGCAGAATAGAAGAAGATCGAGACGCCTCAATCAAGTCCACCAACTGGGGCAATCAGCGTAGCATCAGACAATTGTCCTTACACGACACCTGACCATCGTGTACGCACCTCAGCCTTGAGTTTGCGCTCTGTTGATTGCAGTTGCATGATCTGCTCGTTCAGATCACGAACTTCTTTCGCATTTTCCAGCGTCTCTTGGGCTCCAAGCATGCTAGAAGCTGCGTGTTCAGCCTCCAAGGTCTTTTCCTTCAACTGGGATTCTAGCAAACGAATCTTTGATTCAAGGATATTGTCCTCACTCTGAGGAACATTAAATCGAATAAATACATAAAACAACACGCAAAAATAATAGAGCATCAGCCCCAGACTAACCTGAGAAGAAGTCGACGATGAGTCTTGAGCCGCCTCTAGTTCATCTTGTAATAGCTGGATCTTTGATGACATAAAGGAGGAAAAAATATTAACCATCCGCCCAAGTGCAGTCCTATCAGCATATTTAGCCTTCACTCACCTTCATCGCGGACTGTCTAGACTGTGAGCGCAGTTGGCTGGCCGCTTCCAGCGCCTTTTCCTTCCACTCGTTCAGCTTCCCCTCGACAAGCTCCAACTGCGCCTCTAGCTCAACCACTTTTTTCTCCAGCTGCAACTTCTCCGCCGAATATTCGTTCGTGACGGTCTTAAGCTCCATCTGTGTCTCCTCTTCTTCTGTTACGGCAAACTTTAGCTGGCGTCGAAGTTGGTCTAACTGCACGTCTCGCTCTTTCAGCTCGATCTGGTGGCGCTGGGATTTGGTCTCCAGCTGAATCTTCAGCATTTGCACTTCCCGCTTCAGCTCATTATTCTAATAGTCCGCACTATCAGCCTCACTATCATTCTATAGTAGCAGATCGTCAATAGCCGTACCTTGGAGACCGCAATACTCTCGATTTCGAACCTCTGGCGCTTGCTCTTTCTCGCGCTATCAGTCTCCACCGCTTGTTTCTCTGTGAATGCTACATTGTTAGTTTACAATATCAAAAGTTCTACTGTGTCATAGCCCTCCACACCTTCTGCTCGCTCCGTCTCCAGCACCTGCACGCGCTCCTCAAGCCGTCGCACGTACTCAGGCGAGTAGCGACCGTTGCTTTTGTTTGGCGTGTTCATGTCGTCTAGAAAAATGCTGCCGGATCCGCGTTTGGACTGCGAGCAACAGTTGATTGCGTTAATTATCATCACAGAAAGGCAGCGAACGGAGCTTTTTGACCTGTAATGAACTACTGTCGTCCACAAAGAAGACTTGCGACGGGTCCTTAGGGATCGGCGAGCACAGGAACGACGAAGACAGCGCCTTCCGCTTGCCCTCGGCCATCGCCCCCTTGGAATCAAATTTAGATGGACTTTTGGCGCGTGGCTTAGTGCAACATTCATTAACATTTTTAGCGTTACATTGGAGCAACATTTGAACTTCATCTACCAAAAGCTTCGTGCAGTATGCATGACCCGTGGACAGGGTTGATAAATGAGACGGCGGCAAACATCGGGATACTAATCAACCTATGTACGAATCGCGATTTAGGTGGCTCGTTGGAAAGAAGGCTATCTTGGCTTTCATTTGAGACCATATACGCTTCCAGAAACCTAGAGCTGCCACCACAACAGCATCCTGAAAAAGTTGTCTCGATCTTCACGTCAAAAACGGTTTTTTTTAATGGATTAGGGGTAAAATTGCGCTGCGGAGCCAATGGTGGTGTCCGTTTTGCAAAATTCGAATCATAACATTGTTAAACACAGTTTTGTGATCAATTTCACAATAGTGACATTTGGTCATTAGTATCAATTTGATTTACACACGAGATAAATATCAATTAATCTTCTGCATGGGGATAGCTATCTTCTGCACTACGCTGCTGATTTCTTGTGTTACGTCCGTTGCTTCTTTGCCCCTAGAGAACCTTCTTCATCATCGCCGTCTCGGCCTCGATTGTCGGCGTTCTGCTTCGCAGCACTAGCCATTGCAGCTCTGTGTTCTTTGCGTGACTGCTTTGCTGACTTAGCATTAGATCCTTGCTCCTCTATTGGCGCATCGTACAACGGATCCGCTTGGAATTCACTCGGCACGTATTTACGAACGGTATGATGCATCGTGTACACCTTCTCGGGGTTGATGAGAGGCAGCGGCAGCGCTTTCAAATAGTGCGTGAACATTTTGCCAACTTTCGCTGCACTCGTGAACACTCCATCGATCTTTCTGCGCAAGTCTTGCTCTTTAATAGCACTATCGGGGCCCTTACGACACTGAACAACACCCGGCTTGGAGCTATCCATAGTAAAGATTTGGTACTGCTGCACACCAACTAGCGTTTTGTACAGCTCTGCCACCAACGACTTAAAAAGCCATGAAAAAATCATCACCGCGAGAGATGTGGACCGTCGTATTTGACGTTGCAGAATCTTTAACTGCACTCACAATGTGTTCCATAGTCCAAAGGTCCTGCCGCGAGATGTGCTTGCGAATGTGCCCAAATCCACGGTCACATGAATTCTTTGTGTGTCCTTTTACAAAGAACTTGTAGTCAATCCGCTCAAAAACACCTACATGGACTTGGGCGAGCAGAAACTTGATGACAGGATTGTTCTTGTTTTGCCCGGAGCAATTGTCAGCGTAGACAATCAACTTCTTTTTTCCGGACGGTACCAGTACCGTACGAATAAAGTGGTAGAGCATGGAGTTAATCTGCTCACTCCCTTTGCCGCTAGTCGTTTCGTCGTACACGTAATTTGTCTGCATGCCATCATTTTCGTAGTAGATCCCGAAAACATTGACGTTGACCAGAGAGCAGAAGTACCATTGCGGCGGAGTTGACGATACAGAATGTACCGTGAGATTCTGGGAAAAGTCCATGACGATGACTGCGGTATCGCTAGGAGGCTCTGTCTGTGTAGCTGCGGCCTTGTCAGCTTTGTATTCCTTTCTGCAATGTGCACAGTAATCCGTAAGAACACTTACCGCATCAGGCGAGCCGATTCTGTATGGCGTCCCATTTCTTCTGTCTCTTCGGCTGTCGGGCCACCTCACATGCGCGACTGATCGATCGCACATACGTCGTGCACTCGCAGACGTATCTGCACGACGTATGTGTGCATCTCGTCGTAAATTGCATCCCAGGTACAGGTAGCAGGAAGCATAGTGTAGTCTTCACGAGTATAGTACTTGGTCACCTTGCCATCTTTGGTCATCTGAAGGCGGACTCGAACTGGAACAACCTCTCCAACTTTTTCTGCAAACTCTTTAAACCATTTCACCGACCACACAACGTCGACCTTGGCAACATGCTTGTTCATGGTGTTGCCCTGAGCTTTTGCAGAGATGTTACGATCTCGAACGCGGGCCTGTACCGTTGAACAGTGAGTGGTGTCACGTCCAGACACCGCGCAAACGACGGACGGCACACTTGCCTCACGAACGGCAAGTAATAGTGAATTTTTTTACGGACACCACGTCCACGACGCCGTTCAACAGTGTCTGTCTGCATCAGCAACGCTAGCATGGTATGGATACAAGTGATTCGTTCAAATCGCTTCATTTGTGACAGCGAGCACACCAGGTATTCAATATCACGCGCTTTACCTTCAAAGCACCGACGCTCGCAAGAGTCTGCATCAATCAGCCCAGACACCTTCTGCTGAAGGTCAACCTCAATCAAATTGATACTTAAATCCACGTTGACGTCGACGTCGCTCTCTGCGCTCTCGTTCGTCACCTCCTCTTCGTCCGATGCGGGCTCTTCCTCACTCCGGTCTTCGTCGTCGCTGTCGTCCTCCTCCGCGTTCTCTTCCTCGTTGCTTTCGCCGCCACTGCCCTCGTTTGCAGCTTCGTCGTAGTTACGGCCAACCGCCGGAGCTCCACAGCTGCTAGCGTGAGTCGAGTTGTCGTCTTCGGCGAGCTGCAGGTCGTCAGAAGGCGACGAAGCCATCGCTATCTTACTTGGCGACAGTGGCGTCGGCGTCAGGCAGGTAACAAGAGGAGCGTCTGCAGCTGAGTGCTGCTTGGGATTCGGTGGAGTTGGTGAGAGCTGGCTGCCTGGCATGATGCGGGAGTTTGGTATCTTCTTGTGTGAGGGCCTTCTCTCGGTGGCGTCGCGCTTAAGTGACTGTTTACATTTTCAAACACAAAAGTCGCCGTTGCTCGAAACTTCGTTTAAGTTCAAAAAATGATTGTCCAACTTTAGACGCGATTATCTCGATAACTCTAAATGGTTGATTAGTATCCGTATGTTTGCCGCCGTCTCAAATATCCAAGATTGAGAAGAAGAAAAAAGCCAGGTGGGTTACACAAAAGTAGAGGGTGGGTGGGTTGAAAACCTGGGTTTTTAAATTCATGTGACGTCATCGTACTTAGCGAGTTATTCGTATGTACAAGGATATTCCTGCCACACTAATGCTACTCAACTGTGGTTTTGGCCACAAATTGGCCGTCTGAGGTGTTTTCGTAATGGTGACGATGCACGCAAGAAGTACTGGGAGCAATTGGGACACATTGTCGGCATGGTGATTTCCAGTGTGAAGAAGCATTCTTACTTCTACGGAAAACGTCGCGCAAATCAGGTGTTTTGTATGGAATTCTTCGTGCAAAATGAACGAAGAATTCCCTAAATGCAAAAATGTCAGGCATACAAAGCGTAAGATAAAACTTCGAAATGCTATCATTTCAGGTGAGTTCTTCGTACAATTTGTACGAAGCGTTTCAAACACTTAGAAACAAGCTTGAATATGTCCTCGCGGAACTTATAAGCTTAGAGCTCTGTAGCTACAGTCTTGCTCCTGCCTTCTTTTAGTAGAAGTGGTTTGCTTGAAAATATGGGGAAGTGTTGCTAATATTTTATCTGCGTAGCAGCGTTGGTTTTGATCGATCACTTAGAATTATATACATGAGGCGTCGGTGTTCGATTACGATTCCCTAGTGTACGTGTTTAGTAGACAGCACCGAAGTAGCTTTTCTAGCATTGCTCCATGAACATCGTATCGATGATCAAGCCTGAGCACTACACTGGTGGCGCCTCTGTATGGCGCTCGCCCACGTATCAGCCGCCTCTTGGCTGGCCGCCAGACGGAGCAACATTCTCGCCAGAACCTCTTCCTAAAGGAGCGCGAGCCTTAAAAGGCCGCCATGAAGCCGGAGGACAAACTTGTGTGCTATTAGCGAGTCCTGGCGCTCGAACGAGTTGTTGGGAACGACATGTAGAAGATCGTGTTGCAGGACGCTAGTCTTACTCAATCTCGTGCTATGGCACAAGGTTAGCTAAGCTTAGGATCCAATAGCCCTGCCTGAGCTGCCCACACCTTCCGTGATGCGAGCATCTATGCCGTTATAACTCTACTGTACAAGATACCTGCTGAGCTTACATCATAGCCATCGTGTGTCAGACTGACGTACCGTATGAGTAGAGTCGTATCTACTCAATAAAAACGTTTCTAATTTAGGCTTCGTTCATTTTGCACGACGAAATCCATTCTCCAGATTTTGCAGGACATTATGTTGGGTTAAAAGGCTATTGCAGGACTGAATGTCCTGAAATGTCCACGTCGTAATCTTCCGTATTCTTGTTAGTTTACAAAAACTAGTACTATTGCTGGGAGCTAACCAAATCCAGTTTTTCCTGATTTTTCAGGACAACTGTCCTGCTGTATAATTTATGCCATAGGCGAATTCACGATGGAGAGCGCACAGGCTGTCAGCCTAGACGAACTGAAGCGCCAAGCAGAGCTGATCATGGATAGTACCGTATGCGCGAGCTCCCGCGCTGCATATGTCACTCCTACTGTCGGTTCATATCATGGGTGCTATTGAACCATCGGCATCTCATCTCAGACGTGATGGCAGCACGTATCGGTAACGTGTCTAGCCTCTCCGAGAAGCAGCTACGGCAGCGTGTCAAGCCTCTGCTTACCAGAAAGCACAACGACCCCCCTATAAGTTTTGACGCGCTGGACGCTGAGGTATTTGAAACGTGGCTGCTCACATTAAAGAAACCCGACGGCACCTCGCTAAGTTACTCTGCACTCAACACCCATCGCGCCGGTTTATTTAATCTCTATCGCGACTACGGGCGCTTAATGGGGTCTATCATGGAGAACGAATTAAAACAGTTCTTTAAAGAACTAAAACGCCAGTTAGCCACGACACAAGCTCGTGGCGAGGGGCACGTGAAAATTGGGAAAGATCCTCTATCATTTGAGCTATATGAGTTTCTATGTGAGCATCTGACGCTGCAAGGCAGCGACGCAGTTTTCTCTCGGACCTATATGATACTCTCGTGGAATCTCAGTGTCGTTGAGCGAACGCTTTTGGTGTGAGACATTCTCACATGGAGTGGAGTGGTGATTCCTTAAGAGTATTCTTTGCTCATATGAAAAATGACCAGAGTGGCGACTGCCCACGAGATCCGCGGCACGTATACGCAAATCCGCTACAACCAAGTATCTGTCCCATCTTGGCGCTAGCTATTTACTGGGCAACTACGAGTTTTGATGCTGATAATCGTCTCTTTCCTGGGTCGGACCAGTACGACCGATTCCGCAAATGTTTACAGCGTTTGCTACAAGACGAGAGAGTTGCCACGGAGCTGCGTCGCCGAGGAGTAAACCCTAGTGACCTAGGAACACATTCAATGCGCAAAGGTGCAGCAACGTACTGCGCCTCCGGATCGACTGCATGCCTATCGTCGACAGCAGTGCATTTGCGTGCTGGGTGGTCTCTCGGTGGTCTGCAGAATACATACTTACGTTATGAGGTAGCCGGCGATATGCATGTCGGACGGACGGTTTCTGGGCTGCCGTCAAGTAGCTACAAGCTTGCAATACTGCCTCCGCACTTTGAAGAGCAAGATTAGTGGGTACATCGGGGTATTGCAATGGTTTTTCGAGGTCTACCCGAGCAGTTGTCTTTTGTTGGAGAATTTTGTCTCGCCTCGTTAGTGTATCACACACCGTTTATCCGAGAGCACCTCACCCTCTCTTCGAGTCAGCGTTATTCCAGGATGGCGACCTGCTTGCCAACTTATCGTCGCGCGTCAAATGTGGATTCGGTGGCCCAAATTCTCACTTGCAGGCAACGGGCCTTCCTCCACACGTGGCCATATTAGGCGAACTGAAAACGCTTTAAGACACCGCTCTTTCGACCATCGAAAAATTGAAGAGAGCCGTAAAAATGTCGTGAAAGATATAGTGCATGAGCTGGAAGAACGTGCAATCGGCGCTAGAACAGTCACATTTGATGGCTTACATGACGCACTACGAGACTGCCTCGCAGAAGCAGGTGTTCACGATCTAGTAACACAACAAAATATGTCAGACCCGCAAGAGACCACAGACGCAGTCTCACCAATTGACAACGAGCAGCCCTCGTTGCCTACCTTCTTTTGGGCTGGGAGGTTTCGGCGGGTGCCTCCTGATTTTGCAATCCCCGAGTGCTCCACCGCTCATCTGTGGGTGCTGTGGCGCTGTGGAAATGCAGAGAAGCGCTGTCCTCCTCTCCGGATGCTGGATGGTGCTGATATGCCTAACAGAAACAGCCAAATGCGTCTCAGTGATGCTCGGTATCTGATGAAGAAAGTAGAGACCTACGCAGCAACAAAAAACTTACTCCGAAACAGTCAAACGGTGTCGGAGGCCATCGACGTCTTCACAGAGTGCTGTTCCTGCATCGAGGTACCGTCCGGTACCACAAGGGCGAGAAAGTGCTGCCGAGGGCAGCTAGGTTGGGTCACAGTAGTTCGGCTACATCGTATCGCCGCCGATAAGCTTGCTTGCGAGACAGATTCTCTATGAATATAATTGGATAACAGCATCCAATCAGCTTGCCGCTCATTGGTTGAATATTGAACAATTTCGTGTCCTGTAAGTGTCCTGTAAATTCCGTTCAAGAACCATTTAAGCTTATCTATACATTTACGCAACAGTCTCATCCTGCATGTCTTATTAATAGCATTCTCCTTTTTTTGCCAAACCGCCTTTCGAGGTCGATGGGTGGGTGGGTCGAAATAAAAACCCATTTCAAAAACCCAAACCCAGAAAAAACAACCCTGCCCATGGAAGTTCGCAACTCCAGGAGAGCAGTTCCTTTTCAGCCACGGCAGCCTTCCGCCGGCATTACAGTTCGCCGCGTTCTGCTTCTCTCTTTTTATTCGCCTTGTTCCAGTTTTCAGTGACAATTCTGAGCTGCAAGTGCACCTTATCTTTTTCCGCCTTAACTGCTGCTAGCTGCTGCTGTAGCTCGTCCCGTTCGACATCTCTCTTCTTATCGTTCTTAGCCCCGTACTTAATGGCAATTCTGAGCTGTAGCTGTAACTTTTCCACCTCTGCTTCAAGTTGTCGCTGGAGCTGGTCGCGTTCGGCTTCTCTCTTTTTATCGTTCTTAGCCCAGAACTCAGTCGCAGTTTTGAGCAGCATCTGGGCCGCGTCCGACTCAGCCTCAACCACTTCGAGCTGGCGCTGCAGCTCAACTCGCTCGGCGTTTGTCTGTGACTCACACTCCATTAGTGTTTGTATCTCTGATGTCATTCTGAGCACTTGCTGCTGAATTTCGCTCTTTTCAACCAAAGCAGTAGAAAGAGCGTCGTTTGTGGCCTGTAGCTCCTCACAAGCTGTGACCTGTTTGCCCATAAAAGTTGACAATACTGCTGCATAATCTTCAGCTGTGCCTCTTTCTCCGCCATTTCGGAACGGTGGCTCTTCGCAAGGGTTTCCTTCAAGAATTCAATCTTGCGGTTGCGGTCAGTAGTCGAGCGCCAAGCCTTCTTGAAACGTTCCAATTTCTTCTGGGTTTGTTCCTTCAGACAGAGTTGACGATGTTAATCTCACAATATGCAGCAGGTCCATTTTACAACAGCCATCGCACCATTTCGACAGACGGACTGCTTTTTCCAAATCGCTGTCGCTTGCTCTGCCTCTCGTTCTCCAGTTCACCCTTCACGCTCCCCAATACTGCGGCGGTTTGTCGTTCAAGCGCGATTTTTTCAACATGCGTGAACTTAGACGCTATGGGCTCATTCACTGTCTCGTGGTGGATAGATGCAGCAGCAAAGCCCTTCGTCGCAGCGCAGCTAGCGCCATCTCACCCTCAAGGTTTGTCATATTCAGATCATTATTGTGGAGCTTGGATCACTTCAGTTATTTTTAGATTGCACTAACACATCGTTTCAAGATCGCTAATGTCACTATTGTGAGGTACATTTACACTGCATTTGCACAGCATGTCTAACGCTGTGGACGGCGTGTGCGTGCGCTACGCGTGCAAGTGCGGGCACTTGGCGCCCTTGAGCTCGATGTTCTTCAGCGAGACATGCGAGAAGCTGGTGTGCCGCTTGCCTCGGTGCAGCGTGGAGGAGTTCGAGTCATACTACTGCGGAAACCTGCTGGTAAATCTTCCATCGAAGGAGGCGTCCATGTACCAGAACCGCTCGAGCCGCTGCTTCAGCTGCCCTACGTGCGAGACAGCACTCTCCACGGCCATTCACGAACAGCGGTATTTTTTCCTATGCGCGCACTGCCGCTGGGACTCGCTGGAACTGGGGTTAGTGGATGACGACCCGGATGCGCTCATCATGACGGCCATTACTCGAGAGCGCCAAGCAGCCCATGAGGATGTCTTCCAGACGCTTCACTCGCACTACGCGACGCTGTCGAGCTCTTCAACCAATGCGGGTACCACTACTGCGCTGTCGTCGAGTTCGGGGGTATCTTTTGGACGCAGCAGCTCGCTTCAGCTACTGGCAGACTCGATGAAGGAACTGCAGCGCGAGCACCAAATGAAGAAGTTCAGATTGCAGAGAATGGTGGAGATGGGAGGCTGGAAATATGATCAGGCACTGGCCAAAGTGCAGGAAAAGGAGACATGGTTGCTGCAGCAGAGACGTGAACATCAATGGCCTGAGTTGACGAAGCAGCTTACCGCGTTGCAGACCCAAGGGACGTCGTGGGGTCAAGACACACCGGAAAACACTCGTGAGTTGTTAGAAAATCTATCGCAGAAACGCGATATGGGGGAAATTTCGACATTGCACCAGCGCCTACTGAATCCGTTGGATCAGTCACGTGACGCGGACAAGCTCTTCCCGTCTCGACCACTGCTGCGCGTGAAGCGCACGTGGCGATGTGTTGAGTCGATTGAACGAGGCACGGCTGGTATCCTCGTAAAGCCACAAATCAGCCCTATGAGTGGTGATAGTTCATTGCCCGTATCAGCGTCTTGGTTCAAGAAGGCCAACTTGGCCGCGCAGTATGTGCCTGTTATTACGTTTCAAAGACTGCCCTACCGTGTTGATGGTACTGGTAGTGTTGAGTGCGTTCTGCTCGTGGAGAACCCACTGGATGATGCTATCCGCATTACTTTCCACTCGGCCCCTGTGACTTCTGAATCCGACGAAGACGTCCTCGAGAACGGACAGGTATGTTGCGCACTGTAATGTCGTATGTGTTGTAGTTGTAGTATCCAACCTCCGTGTTGATGCAGGTTGTACTGCAAGATTTGACTCCGATCATCGTTGGACCGTACGAAGACCCGAATCTTGCAGATGCTTTCATCGACGATGAACCGCCGTTTGGTGCCAATGGTGATGAACACAATTCGATGCTGATTCAAGCTACTCGAAATCTAATCAAGATCAAACTACCGGTAAGTCGTCGCTGTTTTCTTACCATATCGTGGCCAATTAGGTTTGCCCTGACGTGGTTCGTTCTGTGATTTTCTGGTACTTGTAGCTCGCCCTTAACCCTGCTGCTTCGCCTTCGACGATTTCAGCACGTTTCATCATGGACACGGAAAAATTTGATGAAGACGCGAATGAAGTTATCGAGAATTCGCTGCTAAGCGTACCTGTTGTGATCACAGCTCCGACCCCGTAATAATTCAGTCGCTAAGAGTGTTGTTGCGGAATAAGTGAGTCGCTACCAGGAGTAATACAATTGTAGTACTGTGCTGAGTGATGAGAAAATGCTAATTATGACTTGTGGCGGTTGTTCAGTCTTGAGAATGGACCTGCCAGACGATTTGGACGGATTCCACGCGATTTTGAAGCGGCGGATCCGTAGTCAAACCGACATAGAAGGCTGTCGTCAGGACATCTCTGCGGAGAAAAAGGTGGCAACTCAGCGAGCTATAGCTGCACGCGTAAGGACCTGATCGATGGCAGCGATCGACGTTTTATTTCCCAGGACACCTTTTAAGTTATTTTTTGATGAGTAGGAAATCCGCCACATTGTTGGACAGTCAGGTTGCTTTTGCTTTGATTGTCTACTTCACCGGAAGCAGGAGTGGCGAATTGGAGATGTCAATACTGCAATTGTGGGCCCAAGAGATCAGTGGCAGCAATATACTTGGGGAAATGCAGAACGCCAGTGTCTGTACTCGGAGGAATCGGCGACTACAACCAAACCAACGTCAACGCCATCCATTCAAGAGAGTATCCGAACCCACGATTCCAAAAAGCGGATTTTGACGATTGAACGTGATGCCAAGTTTGTCGCCGTGCGTTCGCCTTCTTGGTTGTTCATGGTGCTTCGCGATAACATTTGTGGCGACTTTTCTTTCGTCCCAGGTTGCTTCGGGGAAATATCACACACTTATGCTGAGCGGTAGGGACTGAGCAGGTAGCGATCTCCATAATATCTTGACGATTCTGTGCCAGCAGAGTCTGCTGCCGTATTTTCAAGTGGTGATAACACGTACGGTGCTCTCGGGGTGTCAGATCTGACCAATACAAGCAGATCTGCACCAGCTGAAATCAAAATAACCGATGGGGGATCTGTGAAGATTATTGCTGCAAGCGGGTTTGCTTCGTTTGCCCTTGTTGGTTCGTTTGCCTTCTTTGTTTGAGCGGTTAATTATTTCCTTCTAAACCACTTTGTTGTAGTGCTTCCGATTTCTGATGCTCTACAGCGACCAACTTCAAGAGACGGGCGACAAAACCCAGGGCGACTCACGTCGATCGAAAGACTGGTACAAGATAGAGTACCCACCCAAGCAAAAGTGGACTATACTCTGAATGTTGCGGCTGTAAACAATCGTAAGTATGCGGATTTAAACTAGGTGCTGCTGAGATATCACTCATAATTGACGCTTCATGTTTTCGTCTTCTATTGCATTAGTTTTTTCATGGGGTCGAGGTGACTACGGAGTGTTAGGTCATGGTGACACTGAATCGTCCTCCGTTCCGCGTGTTTTGAAGATATTTAATTCGCTGCGAGTGACTGGAGTAAGTGCTGGCTTACACCATGTCCTGGTTCTTACAGAACTGGATGGTGTCTATGCGTTTGGAGACGGCAGCAGCGGAAAGCTGGGCTTGGGTATGTGAGTTATTGCTGGCAAGGGTTCGTACTTAAACTAACGCTACAGTACTAATTAGGAGATACAAATCCACGCATATCCCCCGCTAGAATTACGAGTCTGGATGGTCTAAACGTTGTTCACGTTTCAGCTGGCGATGAACATTCAATAGTCATGACTGGCGAAACCTTTTTCAATCGGCAGGTTTACTCCTGGGGACTTGGGAAAAACGGGTATGAAAATAATTTGTTTCGACAGCCAAATCGCTAAGCTAACATGTAAATTGTGATCTTCCCTAACAGGCGACTAGGTCACAACGACGAACTAACCCGTTTGAAGCCAACACGAGTCAACTTTTTCCGTGGACGTGTGAGTTCAACGCCCTTCCTATATCAAATTTTTAAAAACTTACCGATATACCCCAAATTGCAGAAAGTTATTACTGTAGTCGCGGGAGGGGCTCACAACCTAGCAATGTCAGGTATGCACAGTTTGGTAACACATAAGTTTGTTTAGCTAGTACGTACCTGACCTTCGATGTATTGAGATAGAAATGCCTCAAGGTGTATGCGTTTGGTCATGGGGATCTGGTTGCTACGGACAACTGGGTATGCTGCTTGAAAAAATGCTGCCAATTCGTCCAGGCCTGAAGTCGACACTTGTTTCGTAGGTCACCGTGAGACGTGGGACGCTCTAATTCCTAGATCCGTCGACGAAATTCGGCACGAAAATATTCGCTTTATTGATGCCGGACAACGACACTCGTTAGCAATATCTGAAGCACGACAGCTTTGGCTATGGGGACAAGGGATTCACGGTGACTATGATATACCTGACCCAGATGCATCAAGCACCTCCATTTTGTATCCCATCCAGGTTAGTTATCAGTGATCGATAAGATAAACTTTCCTCATAGTGGACCATCATGCTGTAGATTGAGCTACCAGGTCTATCGTTAGTCAGTGGTCGTGCCGGAAGAGGACGTACATTTGTTTGGGGTGATCGAGGTGAGTACTCACTACAACAGCTCGATGTCATGTACGTAGTCCGTCGAGTTCATTTAGCACTTGGTATGCAGCAATTGAGCGAGAGAAATCTCGACCGTTTGGAGGAAGCGCAGGTAAGTTGGGCAATCATACAGTCGATGAATGCAAGCTAACTCGATACATTTACTGTCACTCATGAATAATGGATTTAGCTGAAAGTACCTGCCGCTCGTTGCCAGAGTATGAGTGTTTAACATCAGACAGTTTTCGCATTATATATCGATGTGGACCCTGCCAGCTCGACACGGTCTGTGTTGGATGCGCTCACAACTGCCACATTCAGCACTACATCGAGCTGAGATACACCATGGAGGATACTTTAAGCCGACACTGTGACTGTCTCGCTAATTCCAAGAAATGTGTATTCGCTGACGAGGTTCAGTGAAGTAAATCCTTCGAAAGAGGAACGAGGTACTTTACTCGCTTTCTGCTGCTGGGGCTAGAAATCGGGTTCGAAGATGCTGTAGTTGGCGCCGAAGACCTGGAATCAAAATGATTTGTTAATGCCATTCCAATATGTTCAGCTTGTAGAATCGAGCTTGTAAAATACCTGCATAGTCTAGGTCTGCGTATCGAAGCGCGTACAAGTGGTGCAGCAGATTTCTGTTGATCCTGCTGGCACCATTGATCGCTGCGTCCTGGTCGACTGAGTTTTCAACAGCCTCACGGTCACTTCGCAACTTCTCGTAGGTACGTTCTGCTTCACGAATCACCTCTACAGGTAACCCACATAGCGCTGCAGTTTTGATGCCGTACATTCCGCTCGATGGAAATGGGCCGTCTTTTAAGACGTAGCGAAAATGCACAGAATTCTGGTACATATAGCAAGCATTAGGATACAACAACCTCAGTACTTAGTTGGTATAGCTACTCGCCGAGTTCGATCCAGTTCCCATGTGATAGCATCGACAGCGAGGATACAGCTGAGCGAGGCGGTTGAGTTGGTGATAGTGAGTTGCGAAGCACGTGTACGACCCTCGATCAATAAGTTCCTCGGCGATACTCCATGCGATCGCAGCACCTTCATCATTGGCTGTCCCTCGGCCCAGTTCGTCGATCAATATCAATGATTTCGGTGTGCTTGCTTCAAGAATGAAAGCCGTCTCGGTCATCTCGACGGCAAAAGAGCTGGCATTTTCTTCCATATCATCCGATGTCCCGAACCTGGTACAGATACGATCTCGAATCGGAATAGAAGCTTCAGAAGCAGGAACGTAGCACCCCATCTGGGCCAAAATAGTGATCAGTGCTGTCGCACGCAGGTATGTTGACTTTCCTGCACAATTTGGACCAGTAACAACTGCCACAGAAAGAGTTAGCTTACAAGACTGCAATGTTTTCGTTTAGGAGTGCTTACTGTGAAAGGTGCTCATGGGATCGAAAAACTCATTACAAAAAGTCAGCATCACTTTAAGTACAGGTTTACGATTTTGCATATAAGTAGGTGAATACTTACGGTGTCGCTGGGAATGTATGTTCGGTCTTTCAGAACGCGCTCTACGATCGGATGTCGACCTTTTTTAATGATCATGTTTCCATGTTCGGTGACAGTTGGTCGTGTGTCTGCATATACAATGCGTCGGAACGCTGTGAAATACAGAACTGCAGGATCTAACGGTGATAAACCTTACATGGCTGATCTGGTGGTGAGAGGGCTACAACGTTCACAAAACTGAAAGCACAGCTCAATGTTTTTCCACAGCTATTATTGTCATAACTACCAGGTGGCAGACTGTACCTGAGAAGCATATCCAGTAGTGCGATGCTGTCAACCATCGCGTGCATGCTTGTAGCACGAGGACGAATTTTGTCGAGGAGCTGCTGTATAACATCATTGGACAGCTTGTAGACTGCCGTGAGTGCTTCGTTGAGCCTCACGTTGAGCGAAACCAGTGCTTTGGTGGAGCAGCAGATCACTGTAGCAAGCATCACACAAGGTCAGAGACAAAAACACTTTGCGTTCCCAAATCTAACACTATCATAACTGGTTTTAGTTGCCACTCTCTCGATAAAGCTCGCGGGTAAATCTCTGGTATTGACGGGGACGACCAAATGATACCCCCTTCTTGCCCTACATGGCAAGCAAGTAAAAAAACAAAATCACACAGCAGTTTAACAGTTCCTGCTCATCTGCAGTAGCTTACGTGTAGTTGTGCCGAATAGGAATACCGAGGTTTTCCTTGTACATGTGTACAATTTCGTGGATCTTTTCGATTGTGTCAAGATAGGTTCGTCGTGCGACGTCAAGCATGCCATCGACACCTGCTCGGACAGCGAAGCATTCTTGGATGCGTTTCTGCGCAGCAGGTTGACAAATTCTCACCCTATTTGGGAGATTCGTAAAATTAATTGAGACGTAAGCGCGGCCGTAGAATTGCATACCTGTCGTTTACAACACGCTCGATGTCTTTCTTGATCTCTGTGAATTGCTGGTCGCGCAAACTTTGCATTGAGCTTGTTAGCTTTATAGATTCACGTCGCTCATATCGAGAATCGGAGTACCTTTGAATTACTGAGTCGAGTAGTGGACAGGGTCGATCCAGCTTTACCGAGGTCGTTTCCAAGGTTGAAACCAATCTTGGTAGGCTTTCTAGTGTGTGCTTGAGTGCAATCACACTGCCAATGGCGATTCTTGAAACACGAGGCGTGATAACTTTCGGAACGAACACTAGTTGACTCTGTAGCCAGCTCAAAAGTGTGAATTCTTGCGGTGATCGTGGCGAAAACACAAGTAACTCACCAATAGCCGGTCCAAGTCAACGAAACCACGCAGCTCTTCCACGACATCGAAAAACCAGGCGGGGTTATCGAGGAATATCCCGACTACTTCTTGGCGTGCCTGACTGAAGCACAAGAGATGTGAGAGTTAGACAGCAGCAAGAAGTACAGTAAAACTTATAGGCAGGGTAATACATTGTTTTCACATGGCATGTTGGCTGGAGCATCTGAAATGCAAAATGTTAGATTAGATAGATTTGAGAAATAGTTCATCCGTTTTTGTAGAGTTTTACCGTTGATCGTAATAGCCGATTTCCTGCCGACGTTTGTGTGTTGTTAAGCATCTTGCAGAGGGACTAACGCGAGTACGTAAGTGCCCATATCATAAAGACAACGAAGCAAAAAAGCAACCACGGGTTCCTAATATACCTGGTTTTCATTTCTTCCTCGCGCGCCTAGAACCAGCTCTAGTGACGAAACTGTTGCTTGGTCCATTAGTAGCTTGCGTGTCGATGGACTCAGCACCACCTGCCCGTGAACAGAGTTCAGTTGTATTGTTAAATAGCGTCACTGTTCAATAATACCTTCATGCTCTTCTCTGCGATGTAGACACCTTGGATATATTCGATGTATTTCATCACACACGCCACTGAAGCCATTGCGACGTAGTTCTGTCATTCATTAACTCAACATTAGCTACAAGAAGCAATTGAAAGCAAGCTGTTAACAGCACATACCCGTCCAATATTGATGTCGATGTTGTTTGCCATCACGCGCTTGATATCTTCCGCTCCTTTGGTCTGACTGTTAGGCACTCGAGCTAGTTAGTAAGCCTCGTCATGTTTAAGTGTCTACCTCCTCTCAACGCACTCAAAATATTTCCGTGCAATCGGAACAACTCGGCAATTGGACTTGGCAAAGCGCTTGGAGATCTCTTCGTTAATTTTGTGGGATTTGGACGTTTCCACGACTAGAATTTCCACAGGCTAGACGCAACAAGTCAGATTTTCTCCCGCCCACCTCCGTGTAATTACTTGGTTCCACCTGATAAGCTTTAAGTAGCGCCACCGAGTCCACGTAAGAGTGCGAGTCGATTACCGTCCACAGTAGCAGCTCGTACGGTGACACCAAGTCAATCGCACAGATCCCTGAGTGTGACACAGATGGATAAGTTTCCTTCAGAAGCTAACTAATGCTCGTGCTAGCAACCTATCTCACGGGCCCGATTCTCCGCCACGGCCGCAATGAGAAACGACGATCTGGACTCAATCTCAGTCGATATGGAGCCTCGTGATCCCGCACGACTCGACAAGAAGCTACTAGGACGAGCAGATGATCCTGCGGCGAAGGCCACAGCTCCATCAGGGGGCTGGACACCGTACCGCGGAGGCCTGGTAGCGACTTCGTTAAGCTCCACACGAGGAGCAGTTGTGTCTTCCATTGCGCGCAACTTGAGGAATAATGCAAATATCACGTAGTGCGGAATAGGAGTGATGGTCACTTCAATCAAAGGTGCAACTTCAACTTAGTAACGAAAGATATGTATTCGAGAATAGCCCCTATAGCTCTACGCCGATGGGAATGGCTTAGTCTTATTCCTCCAGTCTGTGCCTACCTCCGTCCACAAGCAGACTGTAGGACGTGACACTGCATATGTCGTCGGATTTACATTCCAGCGAACGATCAGCACATTGAAAGTCCTCAAGATGAAGTTTGGTGCGAACCGCGTGAAGAGAAGCAAAATGATGTCATCTGCACGGTATAGATACTTGCCGCGGTACACGAAGCCGGACAACAGCACAGCCTCTGCTGTTGGGACTCGAAGGTTGTTCTTCTTCACATGAGAAATGTCCTCGCAGTCGTTAAACATGAACCGGAAGTGCTCGCCGATGCAGTAGCATTCGAACGACGTCGCATCGGCCAAATTTACGATCGAAGCTCCATGAGAGAGTGCCTTTGGCTTGGTTGGCTTGGGTGGGGGTCGAAGTGTGACTTGAAAAGCAACCTTCCACGAGATGAACCATGACTTCAAATCTTCTAATGGGTGAGGGTTGTGGCGCGTTCTCAGGAGGTAGGCTACTGAAGCTGTGGCACCCCACACCAACATAGCAAACGCTGCAATAACGAAAGCAATGTTAATGCTGAACACAACGCACGAGTCCGTGAGTTTGCAGACTTCAGCACCCTCTGCGGTGGATCGAAGCAGCGTTTTGGAGTTGATCTCGAAGATATAGCTGACACTGGTGTAGCGGATCGAAATGAGCATGTTAGCCACGATAGCTGTGACGATGAGAAGCACCATTTCCCATGACAGACGGAAGTGGCGATCCAACTGCTGCTCGCCCGTACGGCTTTTCACGATGTTCACAAAACTGTACGAGAAGGCCATCACGCAGAAGGTAAGGTTCCACACACACTCCACCGACATTGTTCCTGTGCCAAGCGCCAAATAATATGTGTCGGACTCGCGGTACAAGTGGTATGCGATTTGTAGCAGATACATGGCTTGCATGCGGCCATTCTGGCAACGATACGCCCAAATCTGGCTCAGCAGCACAGACTGCTTCTGGCTCATAACTTGGTACATGCTCAACATACTCATCAGCAAAATCTGCATGATCACAATGCCAGGCAAGATACTCATCTCGACCTTGTCAGCGTACCGGGATCGAATTGTGTTGTGACTCATGACGATATTGGCCTCGTCCTTGGTTGAAGCCCACTCCCACTGCGAGTTGTAGTAGTTGTGCACACAGACGCCCTCCGTGCTGCATAGCGGGATGTCATCCGGAGCTTGAAGCATTAGACCGTAATCGATCCATAGTGAGCTGATTTCGCAGTTATCATCAATGTAAATGCCAGATGTATTCACGAGGTGAACGAAGCAGCCGCCATAGTATCCACGCAACATCGGCTGAATGATGACATCGGTCGATCCGGCGTCACCAACTGGTGCTACCGTTCGCCCGACCGTGTTAATAACACAGGGAAAGTTGTACGGGAACAACCGCAAAGTTGTCGGCGCATTTCTGGTTTGATCCAGACCCTCAGACACGAACGCGCGTGTGAGTACCGTGTCGGTGTCAAATGCCACCTCTGTGCGGCAAGCCATAGATTCCGGGAAAATGGTCAGGTCTGCTGCCAAAATGGACGAGAACTCGTTGATGTGCGGAATGGGCTGGAACATGAAGGTTTTCAGTCGAGCTTCAATTGTCCAGCGCGAGTTGCATGAACTCATCACAGAAGCAGTAATCTCTGCAATCATATCATTGGAAACCGGAAGCTTAAGAACGTTGACTGCCTTCACGATCAGCTTTGGTTCGGCCGAAATGAATGTCAGCGAGTCGTCCCAGTCTGATGTTCCATCTCCGCAAACTGCGTTAGCACTCTCCAGCTCATCAATCAAAGCTAAAGCGGCTGTACTCAACGTTTCGTTGTAATCTTCGAACGTATTGGTGCGTAAGCTGCCGTAAGCAGGCTTCCCCATCATGGGGTCTTGCTTGAATTGTGCTAGCTGCAGCACCGACCGCTTGCACGTGACGCCGCAGTCAGGGCAATCATAGGTGACGTCGGGGTTCAGCTTTTCGTATCCCAAATAACTCTCACTGGCTGCACGAAAGACGTACGGCGACTGCAAGTACGGCGAGTTAACGCAGATCGCTACCAGAATGATCGGCGCTACGAGCACCTTAAATGACATGACGACCAGCACTGCGATTGCATCGTAGCGAGGCCCCGTCTTGGCGTTAGTTCGCGGTGACACGAACTCGAACTCCTTGTTATCCTGAGGCTTTGTAGTGTTCTCTTCTTCTTGGTTATGTTGGATCAATGAGCGACGGTGGACTTTATCAGTGCCACCATCGGCGTTTCTGCCGAATGAGTGCTGTTCGCCGGTGTAGGCTGGGGGCTCTCCATTTGCGGAGTTAAAGACTGCAACGGTAGCGGAGGATTGCTTTTTGCGCTTCTCCTTGGCCGCCCGCGGACTCTTGGGCTCCGACTCGGACATTATGATCGGCGCTCTCTCACCCTCGGCACAAGCAGTTTACCCAGCGCAGAACCGTCTGAGCTCCCAGCCGACTGTTACGAGTGTGAGTAAGGGGGGTTGCAAACTACTTCGAAGACTGGGGAGAATTTATCGGCGGTTGTTTTTAAAGCAGCTACATCGTGCTCCACGCTCCCAGTCCATCGGAGGAAAGTTGTAAATATAGGTACTTTGTGCGTGCACATCGCCTTCTCTTGTCAAAGCGTTGTACCAGCACTATTTCGGACTATCCGTGAAGAGCTGATTGGAGCCGTTTAATGGACCTGGCTTACATTTGAAGCAGCGGTACGATACATTTCTGACCGGGTGAAAAAACTAGAGGCTGCTGCAACAACTCGCTGTTTCTTTTCCCGACAAGCGAGCTTGCTGCGCCGCAAAGCGGCGCAGCCAACTCGCGCCTTGAAGATTTGTTAAGAAACCTATTTGCTGAATCAAGTCCGTGATTAGATGACGAACTGTCTAAGTGATGTTCAAATTCTTTGGTTCATTTATTCCGTGTGAGTTCAACACGGACTACTTAAGAAATATGTTTTCCAGCTTTCAGTATAATGGGCTTTCTTGCACCTAGTACTCCTCACAGTGCTCGATTCTAAGTAGCTTTACTTTATAAATCTTCGTTTTTTTATTCGAAACCCTTCCACTACCTAAATTATCGTGGTCGGCACATGACGCCTTTGGTGATAGTTGGTTCCGGGCTATTTTCGGACTATTTTCGTATCTGATGCTGAGTGTAGGAAAGTTAGTGTTGTACGAACAATCATAGTCGTAAATAGAGCTGATACGTACATTCATAGCTATTCTGCATTTGGCTAAAATAGCAAAGCTGAACAGCCTTCGAGTGACTCGAGTCGCGACTATGCCTCGCCCTGCCCCCCCCCCACACACACACACACCACTACCACCACCATGGATATCGGGTTAGAGTTTCGACCATTAGTTATTGACACTGAAAGCCCTCTCGAGAACGTATTAGCGAGAACCCAGCTGTGAACACACATGTACATTCTTTCCTGGTGCTATACTCTGGTGGTAACTACGGTAACTATAACTAAAATAGAACTGGCTCAGGGCTAGCTAAACATTTTGTGCAGTGTCAGAAGTGATAGTACGTTATGTAATAATAGTACCGTACAACCTACATTTTGTGCCATGGAAATGTGTGCGATACTTTTCATTTTACTGTATCAAAAACCAAATCAGAAAATGTTCCATGTCTCATATGTACTGATATAGGACATATTTTTAATCCAATCAAAAGTGCGGAAAAGCGCAACACGACAGACAGACAATCATTTTATTATTTAAGACTAGCGCTCTGGGGGCCCGCTCCGCGGACGCTAGGGCATGGTTGGTTGGTGTCGTGTGGGCTGGCCGCCTCCGCTTCGCTGCGGCGGCTTAACAAAACATACTGAAATCAAAGGTGCATGTATTATATGTATTACGCGACCTACCAAGCCCGCGTCCCAAAGATCTCTCTCTAGACTATATTCTTTGTGTGCACATTTCCGTCCTCGTCGATGGCCTCTGGATCCACAGCAATCTTGATCGCCTTCCTTGAAGTCACTCTCGACAACGCCACATATAGCTGTCCATGTGCGAACACTGGCGATTCCAAGTAGATACCCACGTGGTGAATCGATTGTCCTTGGGCCTTGTTGATAGTCATGGCGAACGCTGGAGCCACCGGAAACTGCTTACGCTTGAGCTTGAACGGGAACTCCTTGTCATCGTCCTTACAATAAAAGATGATCCGAGGAAAGAACACCTTCTTACCCTTGAACGGCCCGGACATAATGCTGGTCTCGATGCTCCTCTCGCGCAGTGATACAACCTGAAGCCGAGTTCCGTTGCAAAGTCCTGTGTCGCTATTCAGGTTTCGAATCATTATGATGGATGTCCCAACCTTCAGATCAATACTGTGTGGGGGGATACCAGAGAAGTTAAGCGAGTTCAAGAACTCCTGCTCAAACATATTTGGGTCCGCGACCCTTCGAGGCTGCCCACCGAGAGATATTCCCTCGTTTCACCCGACAGTCGTTCCGCAACCATGTCGTTGATACGCCGAACACTAGCATTTGTGGGAACTAATATGGCCCGCTCAACGAAGTATTCATCGGGCAAATTATCGGCATCAACGCCTGGGTACACGGCATCAATCAGTGCGTTGACGTTGCGGGTCCGTCGGTCTTCTTCAACTTCGTCCAAGTCTCGCTCGTGCTGGTCATTTACAGGAGGAAGTAATGTGAAATTTGGCGGAGGCTCCATGTCCACGTCTTCTTCATCAGATGCAATTTCTTGTCCCCGTTCTTCTGGAATAATATACTTATCACTGGGAAGACATATGTCGTCGTCGCCGATCTCCGAAATGACAGGATAACGACCTTCTCCAATTTGGACTAAGAATTCCGAGAACTCTGCTAACTCTGCTGCGCTGGCCGCATCTGGAGCGGTGCGGACACGCATGTTTTCGGTAAGACGCACTTGACGCAAATGTTCCCAAAGTGGAGATGACTTGAAGCAAGCTTCAATCGTTTTCGCACGCGTAGCATCCTTTAGTACAGGTAAAATCTGGTGGTGGTCACCACTGAACACCATTACCTGTCCACCGAACGGTTCCAGCTCATTCTTCATGATATCACGAAACGACCTGTTCACCGCCTCGAAGTACGCTCGATCCATCATCGCCGCTTCGTCCCAGATGATCAAACTTGCGCTACGGATCAATTCAGCTTTCTGGCTCTGCCATGAAAGGCTGCACGTCGACGTTTCTGTAAGTTTGAGGGGAATTCGGAACGTCGAATGCGCGGTATGACCTCCGGTTAATAGGGTAGCTGCGATCCCGCTCGATGCAACAGCGATGGCAACCTTACGTTGCATCCGAACGTGAGCCAACATTTGCTTGAGCAGAAAAGACTTCCCTGTTACGCCCGGTCCATCCAAGAAGAATAGCTTCTCCCCTCCAATCGGTCTGTTCACAGCCGCAATAACTTCGTCAAAAATCTCTCTCTGGTTGCTGTTCAACTGGCTCGCCTGCTCCGCAACATGCTCCAGTCCGTTCTGGGGGTACGCGTCAATCTCTTGCTGAACAACATCCACTGACGCTGTACCCTAACCGTCCACGTCAGCGGATATATCGTCGTAATCAGTTAACTGAGGAAGACCGTACGTTTCGAGGAATTTTTGGTTCGAAGCCAAGTACTCCGCCAAGCTCTTCAACGCCTTGTACTCCGCCATGCGAAGACGTTCCGCCTCTTCGCGTACAATGTGAAGGTCTGCATCCCTTTCTTCAATGCTGCGTGCGTAATCCTCAGCCATATCCATCTTACACTTGTCCTAGAGATCTTTGGCATTACCAGGCATCGAGTAAACCAAAATAATCCCGAAGAGTTGGCGTAACAAGTACGGCATCATGACCTCGGCGGCTTCGCGTAAACAGTGTATCCACTCGTCGTCATTTCCCAGATAAAATGTTGAGAACATATTGAGAATCAAGCGAACACCGAGCTTCCGGTATTGGCTACTGCGGATAGAAATTACATCGACCGACTGATGAATAAATACAGGGCCATTACTCGGACGGTTAAACAAACTATTGCGCTTGATCTTCCCTGTGTTTCTCTTTCTGTGGTATCTAGTGGAGCGTGCAAGACCATCAAGTCACACCACTATGTCGTGGCAAATACAGAAGACCCAATAATTGAAATGCTTTCGCGTTACTTTAACTCCCAAGTGCGTGTTACAATAATCGGCTGCCACGTGCTCAAACGACTACTTTTAAAAAAGATATCACCTCAACCCCCTCTTTGTCGCCGCCTACTGCGATTAAAAAAACACAGCAACAATTGCTTGTATCGGGAACGTGCGATCATGACAAGTGGCGGAATATAACGAATTCGGGTATAATACAGGCCAGCGTGATCATCGATAGAACCACTAATCGCGATGAAACGGCTGCAGATGAAACATTAGTTGGTGATGTCAGAGATGGCAGCGCATATTTGACTTTCGGTTCAACAGTGGTAGAAACGAAAGTAAAAAAATACCCGAATAATAATTGGCCCAGCTCCAGCGAAATAAAAATCTGCAAAACTTTATAGTTTTAACGTTGATTCGCGTTATGGGTGCCCATGTGCTATCCGGGCGCAATTCACTCGTGCATACCGTGCGAGAGCGCATACATATTGTAGATCAACACTGGCCACTAAGCTACATTTTCCTTCATGAACAACACCATGCAGCTGCAGCTTGTGTAAGTAGGTAAGAGGATTTGGTTGAATTCCCAGAACGCCATTAAAACGTTGACTAAGATACGCTAATTTATAATAGTTCATGATATGCGCTGCCATAAAGGCACGATCAATGCCTTCATGTACCGAGTCCAGTGCAGACTGCAGTGGCATGTTATGCCGTTTTATTTATAAAAAGAAGCAAAAGCACTGGCTGCGTAACCAAAATACTACCGTGCCCGATTTGCAGTACTTAGGACAGTTTTTAGCCTCGTAATGTAATTATGTGAACCAAACAGGACTGGCCTCGTCGTATTCAGCCAACCGATCCGCTTCGTTCGACATACAAATGTTTGTCTTTCGTCCAATAGAAAGGCGCAAATCCGGGATTATAGTGCAACGGATCAGAGTCAGTATCGCAGGTGTCGCGCTTATGTTCAATTTCTTGCTGTCAGTCCGACATCGTATTTAGCGTGTAGTCAATCAAAATGCGATTAATCGTGATGCTCGATGGCGTGATGCAGTCCGGATAGTGGTGCAAATCAGTATCGTAGGTGAGTGGGCAGTCTTAACCACGGCACATGAAAATGCAAAAAGATAGGTGCACCTAGCAAGGGAGTGGTGCAGGACAGACGGACAGACGGACAGGGTACTCGGCTACTTTAGAGTAAATGAAGCAGACGTCGTCTCTCACGGTTGCACTTGGGCCCATCCATTTTAGCGTGTCTGCTACACGGTAACTGCAAGTCAATTGATTATGCTTTGCAGATTAAATGTCCCTCCGATTTATGTCGTAGATCGAGCATGATCGGAGCATAAAACCAGGCATAAAAATGAGATGGGAAAAGACAGACCTCGATTTATCTATCTGTGATCGAATTACCTATTCAAAATGGCAAAAACGGTCGATTTACAGGATATCGATGTGGATTTGACGGTAAATCGACCTCGAGCGATCGATTTGTTTGCCGCAGCTCGATTGACAAGGTCTAACCAGGTCGATTTGTATTTTTTATAGACCTCGATTTAATATAATGGCCTCAATTTATTATAAATCGAGGTTCCCGCCAAATGAAAAGGACAAAAGCATTGAAAAGCACAATACATGTTATTAATAATAAAACTGACTTTTCTTAAATCAACTGTCCTCCAAGGCCAAAGCAACTATACCGCCAAGAAAAGGGGATCAAAGCGAAAGCGAAAAGAACCGTCATTGGAACCTGGTGAGAGTATTCTGGTGACGAGCTGTAGATATTACGCTCCTGTGATAATTATATGAAGGACCCAAAGCTTGCACTAGCTTATTACCACTGCTGCAGATGCGTGTACATGTTACCATACCTCACAAAATAAATGCTTTTGAAAAATTCTGAACTGCAGTCATCTTAACGTTAAAACATCCCGTTTTCGATGAAACGAACGAAAGCTTCTAGAAGCTTCCATAACCGCCCTTCATGTGAATCGTCCGAGACTTGGTAATTTATTTGTCTTTAGCTACTGTAATCATAGGAACCTTGCTCAAAGGGAGCTTCACACAAGCATCACCACCGGTACATGCAATGATGGGGGTCAGCCTCAGACAAGCAAGACCATGGTGGTCAGTCTAATAGCGCAGGAGCGTTGAGGATTGAAGGAGAAGAGTATGCCACCGTCGCCATGGATAGAGTTCCGCCTGCGGAGGATGAAATCAAGAGTCTTCCATGTGATCGTACTTAGCGCGTGTCGAAGATATGTCGTGGTTGTAGTATAGTGAAGTGAAGTGACACCTTTTCGGCTTGGTTGGTCATGGATCGTTGCAACTGGGAAAACGAGCATGCTGCATTTCATTTTTCATTTGAGAAAGCGCTTCGTCGACAAAAGAACGAGCCTGCATGTACCGGTAGTGATGCTTGTGTGAAGCTCCCTTTGAGCGAGGTTCCTATTATTGCAGTAGCTAAAGACGAGTAAATTGCCAAGTCTCCGGACGATGCAGACGACACTTGCTATTATTCGCTAGACAGTATATGACAACACATTGGTAGCATTAGAGTATACTAGTAGAATGCAGCAATAGATAGACGGCGTTTTCCGGTCGTTACGCGGTGTTACGTCATGCCAAATTGCCAGCCTCGCATTGAACGCCATCCCAAGCATCGGCATGAATATTCTTGTGCAACAATGTGGAGCTGTCGGCCCAGCCGCACGAACATTCTCGTGTTGCAAGCCTTGCTTGCAAGCGCCGTCCTTTAAGCCTTCTCTTTCCGGTAGCCCAGCCTATATACATCTTCATCGGATATACACTGCACAAGTTGTCGGTGGTGTTATCAAGCCTTGATCTAAAATAATAGAGAAAATGCGACTTAGCTTTAAATATCAGCACAAACTTACCTTTAGTTTTCGCATGGTGATAACTTCTCTGTTTGATATGCACCGGCTACCCTAGTGTGAGAATCTTCAGTGGATATAAGTGCTACTGGCTCGGTATTAGTATCGATTTACTAGTAGCGACCATCCCACCGCATTAACCCCTTGAACGCAGAGGGATTCCAGCGCGACCATTTCCTGAAACCCTACGAATGTTAACGTGTATGTCGGGGGAGGGTTCCAATAGTGAGCTTAGTACCGTATTGCACGAGTTCTCTGCATCCAGGGATTTCCTGCAACAGGCGTAAAAAGTACATACAAAACTAGCATGTTCAATGAATTTATCACTTTTTACTTTTTTCTTACATACTTGAAGTGATCTTTTTACGCGGTTGCAGAGATCTCGTGCAATACGGTATGTTAGTTATCCTGTAGGATGGATAGCCGCCTTGAACCCCAACACCTAAGATAGTGAAAAAACAGTATCGTGCATCATACGAAGCGGCGTGCCTTTCAGATACACTCTACAGCACTAACGTGTCCCTCCACGTACAGAAACAGATCAAAGCTGTTCCAAAGACGTACAAACACAGCACAATACTTTCCGAAATATACACTTCAAGTACAGCTGCAAACGAGGCTACAAATGCTATAGTTTATTCAATATATTTACAAAAGCAAAATCATCTGCTCAAGGTGTTGTGGTAACGCGTTGACCGGACTAGAGCCGTCATCATCACCGCTGTCACCACTTTCAGACTTCGCTTCTTCGACACTGCTTGCGGCGGGCCTACGCGCTCGGATCTTTCTCTTTCTCTGTGATGGCGGCAGCAGGCTGCCGTTACGCCAATGTTTGTGCCAGATTTCAAAGCACGAAACGGACTCACTGTTGTTTACATGCTTCACCTTGTTACACAGGTATACGCGCGACGCCAGGGGCTGCTTGGAGCTTGTATTCAGCTTGCAAGAGCTACAGTAGAAGATAGTCTCGCCTCCTCGCGACTCGTCGGACCCCTTGAGCACCGAGCACACCTTGCATGCTCGCTGGCGCCGCTTTTCGGCCTTGCCCATTGTTCCCCTCCCTGCACTCGTCCACTTGTACCGGCACGTGGGTGCGCTGCATTGGCGGCGCGCGTGACTTCGTCGGAGTGCCCTCCATCGCGCGAAGAGCATCCCAGTCTGTCTCCTGCAGCTGCGCCAGCTCCAGGTGAAGCTGCTTCAGGCTTGACATGTGTGAGCTTGGGTTTGCCATCGATAGTGCGCCGTTGGTTGTACACAATAAATGCATTTGCAACCGCCAGATCGAGGAAGCCCAAGAATAGCGACTTGTAGCACTTCTTATACTTTAGTGCCAATTGAAGCGAGTATCTGTAAATAACATGCATTATACAGGTTTAGCTTCAGCTCTATCTTGTACATATAGCAGGACAAAACTTATATTTGGAGACGGAGTTGATCGTGTACATCAACTCCGCCCATGAACGTTTGGTAATCTTTCAGCACCCTTGGACACGCCACATCAGCTTGCTCACCAGATTTCTCCCGGCGAGCAACACGATCTTGTACAGTACTTCCACCCGCACACAACAAGTGAACGGGACGATTGTCCCACCAGCACACTGCCTTGATACTTGGCACTAACCTCGACTCAGCAACAGTGTAGGCCCCGCGGTGTACGTCAGCAGGCCGCTTTTTCTTCTTCACGACAATCTCTTTGTAAAACCCACGCCGGTTGGTCATCACTGTGCCGATACTGTAGAACTCCAGTGCTAGGAGCTGCATGGAGAGTGTTGGCGACGTATAAAAGCGGTCAATGACAACTAGTCGCTCTCGCTGCCCTTCTTTCTCCAAACACCTGCGTCAGGTTCCGAATGACGGCTGTCGGGCCAGACTTGGTGTCTCTAGAAGTGGATGATTAGTCCGTTCATCGCTTGCCACAGTAAACTTCAAACCTGTATCAGACACATTTGCATTGTTAGCCACTTGTATACTACAGCTTAAGAGAACTTACAGCCAAAAAAAGCAAGCGTGCCGCAAGGCACGCTTACACTCACCTCAGGCAGTATGCGGACGAAGTGCAGCACAACATGAAGAGCTTGGTCCCCCATTATGGGGTTTGCCCTTCATATAAACTCTTATCCTGTTGAACGAAGATCGTGACGGCAGCATTGCCTCGTCGAATGCCAATAGTGGAGGGGGTATATATCCAGCCTGGAATCGCTCTTGGAACGCATCCACTACAGGTCGCAGCTTCCACGCTCGGTCTGTTGCAGCACGAGGGTCGTTGTTGCTACTGAAGTGGAGAATGCGAGAGAGATGCATAAAGCGGTCTCGAGTCATGAAAAGACCGAAGCGTTCACGCGGAATTCCACCTTCGTCTGTTGATTTCCAGTGATTCTCCAGCTTTTCTTTGTTGGGAACAATTGTGCGTGCAATCAGTGGCCCGACGAATACACACACTTCGCGAGCAGTAATAGGTGGAGTTGCGAGTAGTGCGGCCTTAATTACAGCACGAGTACTCTTCTTGAATCCAGGCTTCTTCTTCTCTCTTTGTTCTTGTTTTGCATATTGCCCTTCAACTCGTTCATCTATCTTTTCTTGAAAGTATTCGTTGCTTGCCTCCGCAATGCCTTCCCATAAGCGAGGCTGCACAAAATAGAATAGGGCTCCAGAAACCGTCGTAGCTGCTTCAAGCGCTCGCGCTGTAGGGCCGTAGTTTCCTTGGTACAACTCTGGGTAATCCTCTTGAATAGACTCGGCCGCGCGAAGTTCATAAGTCCGATCGAGATATGGAAATGGATTGTATGATACAGGATTAGACCATCCATTGGTAGCCATATCCTTCAGGATATCAGCACTTATCGTGCCGCTTGCAATACTAGCGATACCACCAACCGCAGCAAGAAGATCCTCATCAAAAAGTGCATCTAATGGATCTTCATCAACTTCTTCCGAATCATCCTCATCACTTCCTTCAAAGTCATCTTCCAGTTCGCTGTCGTCACCATTGGAGCACCCGTCGCCATTTTCAGCATCGGATTCCATAGTCTGATACTCCTCAGGATCGTCCGTGTCTACAATAATATTGATATCTGATATAACACAAACATACAATGTAAGATCAGTAACCTGTATTGCTAACGTGTACATACAATGTAAAACGCACCATCAGCAAACGCAGCAATTGTTGTCGATCGGCGAGGACCGGCATTATCTCCTGAAAGGCCGGTGTCATCTACCGCATCAAAGTCCTTTTCCAGGTTGCGTTGAGTATCAGGGACACTTCCGAGCTTGACGCACCGTCAGACTGGTGGTCATACGCCATACGAGCTGACACATGGAGGGGCTCATGTCGTGGGGTCGGTGAGATGTGAGGCGAGTTGCAACGCAACGTTGGCGAAGGCTGGCTGCTATCACTATCACTGCGTGAGTCCTCATTGTCACCAACTACAGCAGAGCAGCAACATACATGTTAGATAGAGAGCTAAAGTGTATAACACAAGCAAGTAACACGTCTTACCATTCTCTACGGTTACTTGCTGAGCAACAACATCACTCGTCGTCCTGCTGTCGTTCATACGCTGATCATTTGCTTCGACACTGCCTTCCTCGTGTATTGGCACTGCTGTTAGGACAAATGTGTATCATACAAGCTTAGCCGACAGATATCATGTATTATACAAGATGACGCATCAACATACCGCCAACCGTCTCAACGACTGTTCCTCGCGCTCTACGCTTTCGCCGGTCGCGGCTGGAGTTGTTTCTGGTGGTGTAGGAGGTAACGCTTCTCTAGCAGCTTTCTCTGTATCAATATAACGTGTTAGACGGTTATTTCGCTCGATAAAAAAAAGTGTCCAAGCTCTTACCAATATCAATGCGGTCTAAATGTCGCATCAATTCCTCTTCACCGACGAAAACGTCTACTCCACGGGTGTCGTTCTTGGTCTTTCCTGATTTCAGATATGTAAAGTCGACGGAGAGCCCACCAGGTCGCTTTGAAGTCCAGCCTTCTTTTATCAACTCAACCCAGCGGGCGCGGAAACCTGACATCTTTGGGGTTCGCTGCAAATTCTCGAATGAGAGGAAAATGAGTGGCGTGTGAGCTGTTGACTGTAAATCTTTGTCGTACGTAGTCCACATCACACTAAAACCTCTTAGTCTTAATTTTTAGAAAATGGAAAAACGACCGACGACCGGAAAAGTAGTAGGTGAGACAATCCTACACCCCGCCCCCTAGTTCACTTAAAAATTGTATACCGCAATACAAACATTACGTAAAAATTCCTTATCGTGTATGGTCCAGGATAAGCATTTTTTAAAATCGTGTCTAATACAGACCGTCGCGTCCAAGGGGTTAAGGCTTTTGGGGGTCATGTAAGTGCTACAGTTGGCTTGGTATTTGTATTGATTTACTAGTACTGTAGCAACCATACCACCGCATTAAGGCTTTCGGGGGTCAAGTAAGCGCTACGGATGGCTCGGTACTTGTATCGATTTACTAGTAGCGACCATCCCACCGCATTAAGGCGTTTGGGGGTCATTAAGTGCTACTGATCAGTGGTGGGTAAAAATGTACGGGGGGGGGCATTGCAAAGGAGAAAGCATGGCGCAATATGTATTGGAGTAAGTCATCACATAGCAGTAAGAACTGCAATAGGGTACTTACCAAACTTGCAATATTGATTGCAATACCTGGTGCATCTTACTACGTAGTAGTTTCCCGTCGTATCTCGTGTCTTCATAGCCTGTGTTACCATGTCAGCATTCCAAAGGTGTCTATTATGCATTAAAAACATATAGTCCTCGAAGTTGACCGTCGAGCGCAGGACGTGCTGCTGATTTGCCGACCTGTTGATGCAGAGGTGCCAGCAATGAACCGAAGATCAGGGCATCTCAACTAAACTTGGCTTATTGTAACGATAAGCAGGTCTAAGATATCCTCACACCACCCGTTTTCCGTAACGATTCAGGAGGCGGTTAGAAATTGCTTGAAAAGCTAACTGGATAGATGTGTGTGGGGCATCAGTACAAATTGCAGTCTCGTGCCTTCTAGCAGTATGTATTGCAGTATTGTAAGCGCTAGCAGCATGTAATTGCAAGTAGTATTAATGCCAATACTTGCAATACATTTTTACCCATCACTGCTACTGATGGCTCGGTAGTTGTATCGATTTACTAGTAGCGACCATCCCACCGCATTAAGGCTTTTGGGGGTCAAGTAAGTGCTACTGATTGGTTGGTATTTGCATCGATACTTCTCTGGCCCACTCCAAAATGACCATTTTATATTTTGGCCGATAACTATGCAGCCAGGGCTCGCTGGTGGACGAAAAACACACCATATCAAAGTCCCGGATATAGCGCACGCGAGAATAGTTTTTGTTTTCTAGGCACCATTTATGCGTCTGCACGCTGCGCTCAAACCTGCCGCATTTCGTAGGCCGTTAGGTTTTTTGTCGCAGTTCATTCATTTTTTTTTAGCGATATTGAACCGAACTTTAAAGGTGAGTAAATCAGACAATTAGCTGCGCACACGCGTACGCAGAAACGGGCTGGGAGCGCTACAATTTGGGCGCAAAGAGAGCGAGGTTTATCTCAAAATACCGATGGGTTAGCGAAAGCCACCAGCTTGCATTGGCCAATCAGAAACGACTTAAAATTAACCCTAATTTTACCGATTTGGAAAGCGCATTTTATTCCGCTGGAGAAGGAGCGAGATACTTAGTAAATACTGCATACTATTTAAGACAATGGTGATGTAGCGTAGATACGTTGACTATAAGCGCGCTTAAGAGTCCTGTTGGGACTGGGGTGTCATTATTAGTGGGCTATAGGTGATCTAGATGCAAGGTGGAATGAGTGATTAGCATTGCACCCCATAAAATTAGTATTCTGAGTTTTATCCGATAAAGTTAGATTAATCATTAATGTACGATCACTGAAAAACCCCAATCGTCATTTTGAAGGGCCAGAGAAGTATACCAGTTGGGCGATGTCGCGCTGATGGACCACCGAATTAATCCTTGTTAAGTGCTTCCTATCCCAGTATAAAATTTGAAAGTAGACAAAAATCTAGAAAGTTCTAAATTTTTTTTGGAGATTTGTGTCACCGTATATGTTTTGGCGACGCGCTCACCACAAAACATGCAAACCCGCGTAGTTATTGTAGGATAGGTGTTTTGCATTCCAGCTTATTTCCGGAATTGTCCGGAATTAGCGCGTCTTGTCGAATACTTGCATTGTAAATTCTGACCAAATTTGCCGATCATGGTCGTTTTCAAAGTATGAGTTGACACGCCCAATACAATTTTCAAGTCATTTTGCAATCGTCCGACAGCAAAACATGTGGCGTCTCTTCACGAATTCGGACTTAAATGAAATCTTAATTCGTACTTAGACAGGCCATCAGTGAGTTCAAGTACTTTGCCATTTCACGTCGATTTCGCGTCAGTTTGACCGTGTCGATTCGTTTCAATCGGCCTCGGAAAGTTCGAGGCAACACAAATCCAGCATTTTAGGAGCTCTTACTGGATAATTGCACTTGTGACGGACGAAACCCCACAAGCTTAAAGTACATGTACCGCTGTAGCGAGCATACAGAGGCTTCAGCACCATCGTAACATTTATAGTATGAAACTGCAGCTTGTAGGTTGTACAATAGCGGGTTTGACACCCCACCGCTGATTCAGCGGTGGGGTGACACCACTTAGTGAGTCAGCGGCGCTGATGGACTAGCAGTGCAACTATGCTTTTCTCTTATAGCGTTTGATTGTCAATAGATATGTAACATCCTAGTCAAACATGTATTGCTTGGCTACTACATGCCAGCATTTCATTCACCGAGGCACATATCGGGAACGTTTTATGGAAAGCCCCACATAGAACAGCCCCATGATCGCGTGTATCCACTTCTATGCGTTTCCTCACGCTCTTGTTGGTCGCAGTAATCCCTCCTTCATGGGCACGTACTAAGTGTCCTGGACAATAGCACGAATGGGTTTGAAGAGCTTTGCACCGGTGCGCAGTGCATACGACAGAGTCTCGAGCTAGGCCTGCATCTTCTTGTCCGCCGCGCCGTCAGGGAACGCCCCAAAACTGTGCACGTACAGACAAATGTCCGAGACGGATTCATCCTCTCAGTAGCACAGCAAACAGGTCCAACGATACGTTCCGACCCATAGTCACATAGATGGCGTCCGATAGCGCCAATGTTCCGGGCTACTCAACACTTCACGCAGCACTTCCACCTCTGGCCTACAGCGCCACGCCACGCTTGCGTCGGGTCCGTTTCGTCCTCCGAAGACACCTCCTTCACCTTCATCTCCACGATCTACATCTTCGTCTCTTCCTCCGTACCCACCTCGGTCGTGGTCGTCGCCTTCAAGGCGGCCAAGCCAGCGGTCCCGTCGGTTCCACCCGGGTACATCTTGCATGCAGCAAGCCTGCTGCAGACCTGTACACCCGTTCGACGCCAGTGGCGACTAAGCCACACTCGACACGCACGTCATACTCGCCAAGCTTCTGGCAGCGCGCGCCTGCACGTCGACCAGCACGCCGTAGAACGCCACCCGCTCATTCACGTGCCCGTGGATGTGATATCCCATGTCCACGGACCAGAACTCCAGTCATAACGCTGCGTTATTAACGCAGCGCTGTCGGTCGATGTGCCGCACAGGTCACCGAATGCGTCCAACTTGGTTTCAGCCATCGTCACCAGTGCCCCTCGCTCTCCCATCTTTCCGCCACATCAACCCACAACGTCTCCGCCGCCAACTCGCCTTCCAACTGCACGCCGCTGCTGTCTCCACCGCCAACTCGTCCAGCCACTTGTGCCGCCGTCACCACACTTTCTCGCCGCATTCGCCCGCCCAAATTCACACCGTATCTTCACACTCGCTCACCGCCACCTTTACCCTCCCGCCGCTTCACACTCGCTCGCCATCCGTCGCAGCCTATTCTCCTGGTCTTCCTTTTTAGGTCCTCTAGTCGGGTATTTTATGGTAGGCCTGTTTTTCCTTTTTTTCAGACCTCTGCTGCAGTCTGCAAACCACAAAATCGTGAACTGATTAGTCTGTCCAGAATGAATAATACCGGTAGCTTGAATCGATTTGATTGCTCAATTTTTAATCAAATCCTATGGCACTATTCCGGACTGACGTCCAGAATCGGCCAATTACTGAACTTGCGCACGAATCTGTATAACGCTTTAATAAAGCAAAGAAAACATATTTGTGCTTGCTGGTTCGGTATCGGCTCATTTTGTAAGATATTATCAATCTCTCGGACTAAAATATACTTGTACTTAGTATCGATTTACTAGTAACGACCATCCCACCGGTCATGTAAGTGCTACTGATGGCTCGGTATTTGTATCGATATACCAGTAAGGACGATGTCGCCGATGGACCACCGGGGAATTAATCCTTGTTGGGCTGTCCCCTACAGCACTATCCCAGTAGTACTTGTCCTACGGGCAAAGCAATTTGACAAATAAGAATTCAAGAATGCCTGATTGTTGTAGCGCTGACCAGTCGATTGTGACACTTTTGACCAAAAACAACACAAGAAAACCTGATATGTTGTAACGTTGTTGACGTTGACTGAGATAAAGACAGCAGTATAACCCTACCCCGAGATGCATTTGGGTTTGCCCTTATGACTAGTAAATGTCGGTAGTAGTACTTTACCATTGAGAAATGTTAAGAGAAATAGGTCAGTACCGTATTAATATCATAGAGATTTCCCAGGGCTACTTGTCAAAGTTAATGGCGGGACAACGGTTACCTAATTCATAGCCGGACGGTTACAAGTTCCTCCCGACTTGTCTAGAACTTCTAGAAGACCACTTACACGTTCGTACATTAGGGAGTACGAGTCGTCATTTCCAATCAGTTCGCTGTGAAACAATGCAAGCCCAAGCTGAGCATCAGGAGGGGCTACGGCGAACCCCTTAGCAAGCGACGCTAAACCATGCATCGCTTCACTGACGAGCTCGACTACGAGCTCATTCAGGAGGTTTTGGAAATGAGCCCCTTCGGGGAAGACTGTGGGTAGAAGAACCAGGCATGGGCCGATATTGCTACAACAATGGATGTCGATGATGATAGCCGTCGCTACCGAGAGCGCTGCAACCAATAGCAGAACTGCTTGAGCCGCGCGAGGCGGAGGCCATATTAATGAGCGACAAGGAGCAGCAGAAGGAGGAATGAAGCCAAGAATAAGAGCAAGCCCCACTCTTCAGTGATCCGAAATTTACTCGTCGCTGAGAGCCCTTTATATATCTTTACACTAGATGCAGCATGAAGCTGAAAATCATGCAGATAACCGGTTGAGACCGTCCGAAGAATGCACAGAGATCCCCATAAAGACTGAGGAGGCTAAGCGGCATAAGAGGGCGCGCAGCCCCTCAAACACAAATCAGCGCGATTTCGAAGTACGTATCGATCTTGAAGGTGCAAAGCCTTGTGCAGTTGGCGCAAATCCGGCTTTCAAAAGCGAAAACAACAAAGTTTCGAATTCATTCAGCGCATTGATGTTGAAGCGCTCGCCGGGCGTAATGCTTCTCGGGATTGCGGTAGTTGCCGTCGACCGAGACGATAGTAGAAGCAGTATTTCCTCTTTGCAAAGAACACCGATGAGGAGGAGGTTGTTAATGGAAGCTACGCTCGTTTTAAAAAATGAAATGCATAGTTGCACAAGTACAAGTTTGAACTGGTGTGCGAAATCTGTTTCTAGAACGTGAACGAATCGCTTGAGTGCCATTCTCTGTACATGCATTTGTTCATATCTCGTTCCCGCTAGTTGCTAGCGCAAAACCTTGCTACTGGTCGATTGTGCAACTTGGTTTGTAACCAAGGTTCTGATAGGTTGATAATCAAATTAGTCTGTTTCATAGGCTATTGACTACTTGCACTTCATGTTAGCAGTAGCAGTGCACATACATGTACTCAAGACTTTGGACAGCAGAGTGGGCTGTGGAAGAACGTGGTTAACATGTACAGGAAGTATCTGCTATCAACTCCGCCGAATTGCGCCCTTTACTCACCAGCGTTTTGGTAGACGGAGGTAGCCCATAGTCACCAGGACATCACGTTGTAACAGGACAGTGACGCGAAGTGAACGACGTACCGCTGGTGGTGACAAGGTGCAGATCCACCGAGTCCATGGAGCCGCACGAAGGAAAGATCGGGTTGAAGAAGGGCGAGGCGAAGTCGGTGATCCTGCATGGAGTGCGAAGGACCGCGAGAACCAGAAGGATGGGGCCGATGGATCGCATACGAACGGCCAGAATGCCGGCGAGTACGGGCAAAGTGCCGAAGTGTAGGACGAAATGATGTGGGTGAGCAGCTGCGGGACTGGAGTGCGGCCAAACGAAGACCGGCGGCGTCAGGAACATGCGAGCTGTGTGGCGTGCGGCCAAACGAAGACCGGCAGTGCCAAGATTGTGTGAGCTCAGTTCGAAATTAGCAGTGTCGAGCACAACCAGTTCGAGGGTCGCGTGTACGAGTAGCACCACAGTACGACGAGCCGTACTACAGAGTGCGGCATCTGTGCGAGACGTTGACCAAGGCCGGCAAGAGCGGGCGAGTAACGAGCGAAGTGAGTGTGGGCAGTGGTAGCACTGTTGTGGGCTACTGAGGGCGGACGAGCGGCTACGGGCGACGGGTTCTAGGCGGTGCGGAACACCACGAGGCATTCTTACGAGTAATGGGACTTGTGAGGCTGCGAGGTGTGACGTGCGGGTTCTAGGGACGGCGCACGAGGGTTGTAAGGACGACCAAAGTAGTTGAGAGTCTCTTTGGAGACGAATACGAGCGTCTCTACTGCATTGAGCGGTGGAGCAGCAAGTCGAATGCGTACGAGTGATTGTGTCTGTGGCCGTACGGGTGGTTTCGGATCACGGGGACGGCGGCTACGATACCAACAAGAGTACGGTTTAGGGCGTTGGTATTTATAAATAGGGACAGACGTTCCGGCGCGGGTGACCGAGCCAACTGGTGTTACAAGCAGTTAATATCGTACGGACCTGGACTACAAGGGCAGCACAGCACTAACTATACGACTCGTCGTCAAGCAGGCGTTACAAGACTTGTTACAACTTGTCGTCGGAGCCGTGATAGATTCGTATTCAATACGCTACGTCTCGCTGAGGTGAATGAGCTTACCACTTCTTGTCGTGTGTGCTGGTGGCAACGATGAAGTTACCAGTTAGGAATGACGTCACGTCAAACAGCACGCCCGCATATGCTTTGTATTGCCCGATTCCACAGGTCCACGATGGCTGTAGTAGTACCGAAGACTCATCTAGCGACGTAAAACGCATTGAAGGCTCGTCGTACTGTGTTGTCGTCGTTCTGTAGGCCGACCATGATTTGAGTAGATCGATGGAAAATTGTACGAAGAACCATACGAGCTATAGATACCGCCAAAAGCACAGAGGGGATCGCACCAAGGAGAAGTTCTTACCGAAATAGCACGTGTGGAAAGAAGCAGCGGCTGCGTCTTGCTCGGATGTGCAGTGTTTGTGTGTGACGGGCTTCGTTTTAGAGGTGCCGTCCTTCCGTGGTCACGGGCACGTCTACCGGCCGATTCTGTTGTGTGTACCTGCGTTTGCAACTTTGACTTGATTCTTCTAAATACCGCTGGGTACCCCTGCGTTTGCAACCCTGACTAAAACATTAACTATACGGGGCTGACTTGCCATTTGTATGCTAAGGCAAGTCAGCCCCGCATAGTAAAATTAAGGCTGCAAAAGTTGGTTGTTCTTGCAACGGTGCATACAACAAAGGTTGCAAACAGCACCCCAATAAAATGCATGGTACGTATGTGTGTGTGCGTCTTACAACTCTACATCATTGCTATTCTTTTTGCTAGTGCATCGCCAATCAATTTGGTGTGTAGTTCTGTTTTAAATTGGACTAGACATCCTAATCAACTTTACGTGGGCCGTGAAGGCCCTTCTCTTTACTGAAGGGTCAACGTATCGACACAGCGCGTCAATTTTCCTCCGGAACAGACTGACACAATGGCGGGCATCAGTTAAAACAAGAATAGGTGCTACATCGATGACCGATTCCGATGGCGACGTTTTGTTTTGGTATTATGAAGCTGCTGGAAGCCCTCTCACACTGAACCTGCCAGTTAAACATGTATACAAGTTTTTTCAGGACATCTTGTCGAGAAAATAACATTAGATGGAGCATTCTCATTTCAGCCAATAAATAGATCGAATTCCAAACCCGGTCTTTTTGAATAAATTGTGATGGAAACCCTGTCTCTTTGCTTAAATATCCCTGTCCGGAAATATCGGGCCAGGTCGCACTTACAGACATCGACACAGAAATCCGGCCGTCACAAATATTTGGCAATCGGTCGGTGCACATTTCTGATCTGATAGTAAGATAAATCTAATATCGATCAATAACATCTCATCTTGAGTTATTATTGAACCAATAACAAGTAAAATAAAATGAATGGCTAGGGCATAAAACTACCTTTTACAGAGCTAATTATTCGATTCATTTTGCGCTATGCGGCGCATCGAACGAAGCTACACAGTCAAGAGGCGCTCACACTCGTCGAGCAGGTCGGCCAAAGGGAAGCCTCCCAGCAACTTAAAATCGCACGGCCGACTATCCAGGGATGGACTAAGCAGGCTGAAGCCATCTGGGGCTTCAAGGGTAATGTTACCTCAAGGTCGTTAAAAGGTCAGGGACAAAAGGAAACTTTTCCTGGCGTCTCTGACCTATTGACGTATATGAAGGACGTGCGGAGAGATCAAGCAGTAAGTAAAATTGAATGGTTTTTATTTGGCTTGTTCTGGTTTAGTAATTGTATAATATTATTATGCTAGGTCTTGTCTACAGCAGAAATGATAAGTTTCATGTGGAAAATTCACCCAGAATGGATGGCGGCCTACCTACAAGCGAAGGAGACTAAGGCGCTTGCTCTCGAACGCATGGTACAACGTATTGCTAACCGGTAAATGTAACATTTTTTTTATTTGTTACGGCTCTGTTTTTTTCAATGGATTTTCGTCCCAGAAATCACAAGCTGCAAAGAAGTCGTATGCTGATCTGTAAAATACACGTGCAAGTTTGATCTAGAATTTTGGGATCAGTACGCAGATTCTGAAGGAGGAGGATTACTAAATGTCGATGAAACAGCTATTTTATTCGACATGCCGCCTGCTAAATAGTGGGCTGACAAAGGGCGGAAGGATTCGGCTCACATTGAAGGCCTGAACAAGCACGCAGGCCGTATGACGGCTGGGTTGACCGTGCGGGACGACGGTCAGATTTTTTTTATCATTATTTGTATATTATTTTAAACTAATAATGTTACTTTTACAATTTAATTGTATTTTAGGAGCAAAATTACCAATTCTCTTTATCATCCGTGGCGTTCCGGGTGGTCGTCTTGAGAAGAATGAGCTGGAAGAGTATCCAGAAGGTCATTTTTACGCCTTACAAGAGAGGGCGTGGATGGATAGATCTGTATGGGAATTCTATGTTGAGAAACTGCTAAAATTTGAAATAGACTCTCCTTCTGTCCTTCTCGTTGGCAATTTCGATTGTCACGTGTCGGACGAGGGGCAGCGGCTAGTAGCAGAAGTTGCTAATGCAACTGTGATCCCATAACCCCCCCCCAATA